>OY282608.1:35620498-36851137 GCA_958298945.1 Atherix ibis
GAGGAAGAAGAGGAAGATGGGAGAGAAAAGGAAGAAGAGGAAAATGATGAAGAGGAAGAAGAGGAAGAAGAAAAGGAAGAAGAGGACAAAGAGAATGAAGAAGAAGAAGAGGAAGAAGAAGAAGAGGAGGAAGAAGAGGAAGAAGAGGAAGAAGAGGAAGAAGAGGAAGAAGAGGAAGAAGAGGAAGAAGAGGAAGAAGAGGAAGAAGAGGGAGAAGAGGAAGAAGAGGAAGAAGAGGAAGAAGAGGAAGAAGAGGAAGAAGAGGAAGAAGAGGAAGAAGAGGAAGAAGAGGAAGAAGAGGAAGAAGAGGAAGAAGAAAAGGAAGAAGAGGAAGAAGAGGAAGAAGAGGAAGAGGAGGAAGAAGAGGATAAAGAGGAAGAAGAGGAAGAAGAGAAAGAAGAGGAAGAAGAGGAAAAAGAGGAAGAAGAAAAGGAAGAAGAGGAAGAAGAGGAAGAAGAGGAAGAGGAGGAAGAAGAGGATAAAGAGGAAGAACAGGAAGAAGACTTGTTGCTTTGTTGGTTTGTTGGTTTGTTGGCTTGTTGGCTTGTTGGCTTGTTGGTTTGTTGGTTTGTTGGTTTGATGGTTTGTTGGCTTGTTGGCTTGCTGGTTTATTGGTTTGTTGGCTTGTTGGCTTGTTGGTTTGTTAGTTTGTTGGCTTGTTGGCTTGTTGGTTTGTTGGTTTGTTGGTTTGTTGGTTTGTTGGATTGTTGGTTTGTTGGTTTGTTGGCTTGTTGGTTTGTTGGTTTGTTGGCTTGTTGGCTTGTTGGTTTGTTGGTTTGTTGGTTTGTTGGCTTGTTGGTTTGTTGGTTTGTTGGTTTGTTGGTTTGTTGGTTTGTTGGTTTGTTGGCTTGTTGGTTTGTTGGTTTGTTGGTTTGTTGGCTTGTTGGCTTGTTGGTTTGTTGGTTTGTTGGCTTGTTGGTTTGTTGGTTTTTTGGTTTGTTGGTTTTTTGGTTTATTGCTTTGTTGGTTTGTTGGTTTGTTGGCTTGTTGGCTTGTTGGTTTGTTGGTTTGTTGGCTTGTTGGTTTGTTGGCTTGTTGCTTTGTTGGTTTGTTGGTTTGTTGGCTTGTTGGTTTGTTGGTTTGTTGGTTTGTTGGTTTGTTGGTTTGTTGGCTTGTTGGTTTGTTGGCTTGTTGGTTTGTTGGTTTGTTGGCTTGTTGGCTTGTTGGTTTGTTGCTTTGTTGGCTTGTTGGTTTGTTGGCTTGTTGGTTTGTTGGTTTGTTGGTTTGTTGGTTTGTTGGCTTGTTGGCTTGTATGTTTGTTGGTTTGTTGGCTTGTTGGTGACTTAGTTTGTTGGTTTGTTGGCATGTTGGTTTGTTGGTTTGTTGGTTTGTTGGCTTGTTGGTTACTTAGTTTGTTGGTTTGTTGGGTTGTTGGTTTGTTGGCTTGTTGGCTTGTTGGTTTGTTGGCTTGTTGGCTTGTTGCTTTGTTGGTTTGCTGGTTTGTTGGTTTGTTGGTTTGTTGGCTGGTTGGCTTGTTGGTTTGTTGGTTTGTTGGTTTGATGGTTTGTTGGCTTGTTGGCTTGCTGGTTTTTTGGTTTGTTGGTTTGTTGGTTTTTTGGTTTGTTGGTTTATTTGTTTGTTGGTTTGTTGGCTTGTTGGTTTGTTGGTTTGTTGGTTTGTTGGTTTGTTGGCTTGTTGGTTTGTTGGTTTGTTGGTTTGTTGGCTTGTTGGCTTGTTGGTTTGTTGGTTTGTTGGCTTATTGGTTTGTTGGTTTGTTGGCTTGTTGGCTTGTTGCTTTGTTCGTTTGATGCTTTGTTGGTTTGTTGGTTTCTTGGATTGTTGGTTTGTTAGTTTGTTGGTTTGCTGGTTTGTTGGTTTGTTGGTTTATTGGCTTGTTGGTTTGTTGGTTTGTTGGCTTGTTGGTTTGTTGGTTTGTTGGCTTGTTGGTTTGTTGGTTTATTGGCTTGTTGAATTGTTGGTTTGTTGCTTTGTTGGTTTGTTGGTTTGTTGGTTTGTTCGTTTGTTGGTTTGTTGGTTAATTGGTTAGTTGGTATGTTGGTTTGTTGGTTTGTTGGTTTGTTGGTTTGTTGGTTTGTTGGTTTATTTGTTTGTTGGTTTGTTGGTTTGTTGGTTTGTTGATTTGTTGGTTTGTTGGTTTATTTGTTTGTTGGTTTGTTGGCTTGTTGGTTTGTTGGTTTGTTGGTTTGTTGGCTTGTTGTTTTGTTGGTTTGTTGGCTTGTTGGCTTGTTGGTTTGTTGGTTTGTTGGTTTGTTAGTTTGTTGGTTTGTTGGTTTGTTGGTTTGTTGGTTTGTTGGTTTGTTGGTTTGTTGGCTTCTTGGCTTGTTGTTTACTTAGTTTGTTGGTTTGTTGGCTTGTTGGTTTGTTGGTTTGTTTGTTAGTTCGTTTGTTGGTTTGTTCGTTTCTTGGTTTGTTTGCTTGTTGGTTTGTTCGTTTTTTGGTTTGTTGGTTTGTTGGTTTGTTGGTTTGTTGGTTTGTTAGTTTGTTGGCTTGTTGGCTTGTTGGTTTGTTGGATTGTTGGTTTGTTAGTTTGTTGGCTTTTTGGTTACTTGGTTTGTTGGCTTGTTGGTTTGTTGGTTTGTTGGCTTGTTGGCTTGTTGGCTTGTTGGCTTGTTGGTTTGTTAGTTTGTTGGCTTTTTGGTTACTTGGTTTGTTGGTTTGTTGGCTTGTTGGTTTGTTGGTTAGTTCGTTTGTTGGTTCGTTAATTTGTTGGCTTGTTGGTTTGTTGGTTTTTTGGTTTGTTGGTTTGTTGGTTTGTTTGTTTGTTGGCTTGTTGGTTTGTTGGTTTGTTGGCTTGTTGGTTTGTTGGCTTGTTGGTTTGTTAGTTTGTTGGTTTGTTGGTTTGTTCGTTTCTTGGTTTGTTTGCTTGTTGGTTTGTTCGTTTTTTGGTTTGTTGGTTTGTTGGTTTGTTGGTTTGTTGGTTTGTTAGTTTGTTGGCTTGTTGGCTTGTTGGTTTGTTGGTTTTTTGGTTTGTTGGTTTGTTGGTTTGTTTGTTTGTTGGCTTGTTGGTTTGTTGGTTTGTTGGCTTGTTGGTTTGTTAGTTTGTTGGTTTGTTGGTTTATTGGTTTGTTGGCTTGTTGGTTTGTTAGTTTGTTGGTTTGTTGGTTTGTTGGTTTGTTGGTTTGTTGCTATGTTGGTTTGTTGGTTTGTTGGATTGTTGGCTTGTTGGTTTGTTGGCTTGTTGGTTTGTTAGTTTGTTGGCTTTTTGGTTACTTGGTTTGTTGGTTTGTTGGCTTGTTGGCTTGTTGGTTTGTTGGTTTGTTGGTTTGTTGGTTTGTTGGTTTGTTCGTTTGGTGGCTTGTTGGTTAATTGGTTTGTTGGTTTGCTGGTTTGTTGGTTTGTTGGTTTGTTGGCTTGTTGGTTTGTTGGTTTGTTGGCTTGTTGGCTTGTTGCTTTGTTCGTTTGATGGTTTGTTGGTTCGTTGGTTTGTTGGCTTGTTGGCTTGTTGGCTTGTTGGCTTGTTGGCTTCTTGGTTTGTTAGTTTGTTGGCTTTTTGGTTACTTGGTTTGTTGGTTTGTTGGCTTGTTGGTTTGTTGGTTAGTTCGTTTGTTGGTTCGTTAATTTGTTGGCTTGTTGGTTTGTTGGTTTTTTGGTTTGTTGGTTTGTTGGTTTGTTTGTTTGTTGGCTTGTTGGTTTGTTGGTTTGTTGGCTTGTTGGTTTGTTGGCTTGTTGGTTTGTTAGTTTGTTGGTTTGTTGGTTTGTTCGTTTCTTGGTTTGTTTGCTTGTTGGTTTGTTCGTTTTTTGGTTTGTTGGTTTGTTGGTTTGTTGGTTTGTTGGTTTGTTAGTTTGTTGGCTTGTTGGCTTGTTGGTTTGTTGGTTTTTTGGTTTGTTGGTTTGTTGGTTTGTTTGTTTGTTGGCTTGTTGGTTTGTTGGTTTGTTGGCTTGTTGGTTTGTTAGTTTGTTGGTTTGTTGGTTTATTGGTTTGTTGGCTTGTTGGTTTGTTAGTTTGTTGGTTTGTTGGTTTGTTGGTTTGTTGGTTTGTTGCTATGTTGGTTTGTTGGTTTGTTGGATTGTTGGCTTGTTGGTTTGTTGGCTTGTTGGTTTGTTAGTTTGTTGGCTTTTTGGTTACTTGGTTTGTTGGTTTGTTGGCTTGTTGGCTTGTTGGTTTGTTGGTTTGTTGGTTTGTTGGTTTGTTGGTTTGTTCGTTTGGTGGCTTGTTGGTTAATTGGTTTGTTGGTTTGCTGGTTTGTTGGTTTGTTGGTTTGTTGGCTTGTTGGTTTGTTGGTTTGTTGGCTTGTTGGCTTGTTGCTTTGTTCGTTTGATGGTTTGTTGGTTCGTTGGTTTGTTGGCTTGTTGGTTTGTTGGTTAGTTGGTTTGTTGGTTTGTTGGTTTGTGGGTTTGTTGGCTTGTTGGTTTGTTAGCTTGTTGGCTTGTTGGTTTGTTGGTTTGTTGGCTTGTTGGCTTGTTGGTTTGTTGGTTTGTTGGTTTGTTGGTTTGTTGGTTTGATGGTTTGTTCGTTTGTTGGTTTGTTGGTTAATTGGTTTGTTGGTTTGTTGGTTTGTTGGTTTGTTGGTTTGTTGGCTTGTTGGCTTGTTGGTTTGTTGGTTTGTTGGTTTGTTGGTTTGTTGGTTTGATGGTTTGTTCGTTTGTTGGTTTGTTGCTTAATTGGTTTGTTGGTTTGTTGGTTTGTTGGTTTGTTGGTTTGTTGGTTTGTTGGTTTATTTGTTTATTTGTTTGTTGGTTTGTTGGTTTGTTGGTTTGTTGGTTTGTTGGTTTATTTGTTTGTTGGTTTGTTGCCTTGTTGGTTTGTTGGTTTGTTGGTTTGTTGGCTTGTTGGTTTGTTGGCTTGTTGGTTTGTTGGTTTGTTGGTTTGTTGGTTTGTTGGCTTGTTGGTTTGTTGGTTTGTTGGTTTGTTGGTTTGTTGGTTTGTTGGCTTGTTGGTTTGTTGGTTAGTTGGCTTGTTGGTTTGTTGGTTTGTTGGTTTGTTGGCTTGTTGGCTTGTTGGTTTGTTGGTTTGTTGGCTTGTTGGTTTGTTGGCTTGTTGGTTTGTTGGTTTGTTGGTTTGTTGGTTTGTTGGCTTGTTGGTTACTTAGTTTGTTGGTTTGTTGGTTTGTTGGTTTGTTGGCTTGTTGGCTTGTTGGTTTGTTGGCTTGTTGGCTTGTTGCATTGTTGGTTTGTTGGTTTGTTGGTTTGTTGGCTTGTTGGCTTGTTGGTTTGTTGGTTTGTTGGTTTGTTGGTTTGTTGGTTTGTTGGCTTGTTGGGTTGTTGGTTTGTTGGTTTGTTGGTTTGTTGGCTTGTTGGCTTGTTGGTTTTTTGGTTTGTTGGCTTGTTGGCTTGTTGGTTTGTTGGTTTGTCGGTTTGTTGGTTTGTTGGTTTGTTGGTTTGT
Source organism: Atherix ibis (assembly GCA_958298945.1). Lineage (NCBI taxonomy): Eukaryota > Metazoa > Arthropoda > Insecta > Diptera > Athericidae > Atherix > Atherix ibis. The sequence continues at coordinate 35,625,783 of OY282608.1, forward strand.
TGGCTTATTGGTTTGTTGGTTTGTTGGTTTGTTGGCTTGTTGGCTTGTTGGCGTGTTGGTTTGTTGGTTTGTTGGCTTGTTGGTTTGTTGGTTTGTTGGTTTGTTGGTTTGTTGGTTTGTTGGTTTGTTGGTTTGTTGGCTTGTTGGTTTGTTGGTTTGTTGGTTTGTTGGCTTGTTGGTTTGTTGGTTTGTTGGTTTGTTGGCGTGTTGGTTTGTTGGTTTGTTGGCTTGTTGGTTTGTTGGTTTGTTGGCTTGTTGGCTTGTTGCTTTGTTCGTTTGACGGTTTGTTAGTTTGTTGGTTTTTTGGTTTGTTGGTTTTTTGGTTTGTTGCTTTGTTGGTTTGTTGGTTTGTTGGCTTGTTGGCTTGTTGGTTTGTTGGTTTGTTGGCTTGTTGGTTTGTTAGTTTGTTGGTTTGTTGGTTTATTGGTTTGTTGGTTTGTTGCTTTGTTGGTTTGTTGGTTTGTTGGCTTGTTGGCTTGTTGATTTGTTGGTTTGTTGGTTTGTTGGCTTGTTGGTTCGTTGGTTTGTTGGCTTGTTGGTTTGTTGGTTTGTTGGTTTGTTGGTTTGTTGGTTTGTTGGTTTGTTGGCTTGTTGGTTAATTGGTTTGTTGGTTTGCTGGTTTGTTGGTTTGTTGGTTTGTTGGCTTGTTGGCTTGTTGGCTTGTTGCTTTGTTCGTTTGATGGTTTGTTGGTTTGTTGGTTTGTTGGCTTGTTGGTTTGTTAGTTAGTTGGTTTGTTGGTTTGTTGGTTTGTTGGTTTGTTGGTTTGTTGGCTTGTTGGTTTGTTGGCTGGTTGGCTTGTTGGTTTGTTGGTTTGTTAGCTTGTTGGCTTGTTGGTTTGTTGGTTTGTTGGCTTGTTGGCTTGTTGGCTTGTTGGCTTGTTGGTTTGTTGGTTTGTTGGTTTGTTGGTTTGATGGTTTGTTCGTTTGTTGGTTTGTTGGTTAATTGGTTTGTTGGTTTGTTGGTTTGTTGGTTTGTTGGTTTGTTGGTTTGTTGGTTTGTTACTATGTTGGTTTGTTGGTTTGTTGGCTTGTTGGCTTGTTAGTTTGTTGGCTTGTTGGTTTGTTAGTTTGTTGGCTTTTTGGTTACTTGGTTTGTTGGTTTGTTGGCTTGTTGGCTTGTTGGTTTGTTGGTTTGTTGGTTTGTTGGTTTGTTGGTTTGTTGGTTTGTTGGCTTGTTGGTTAATTGGTTTGTTGGTTTGCTGGTTTGTTGGTTTGTTGGTTTGTTGGTTTGTTGGCTTGTTGGTTTGTTGGTTTGTTGGCTTGTTGGCTTGTTGCTTTGTTCGTTTGATGGTTTGTTGGTTTGTTAGTTTGTTGGCTTGTTGGTTTATTAGTTAGTTGGTTTGTTGGTTTGTTGGTTTGTTGGTTTGTTGGTTTGTTGGCTTGTTGGTTTGTTGGCTTGTTGGCTTGTTGGTTTGTTGGTTTGTTGGGTTGTTGGCTTGTTGGTTTGTTGGTTTGTTGGCTTGTTGGCTTGTTGGTTTGTTGGCTTGTTGGTTTGTTGGTTTGTTGGTTTGTTGGTTTGATGGTTTGTTCGTTTGTTGGTTTGTTGGTTAATTGGTTTGTTGGTTTGTTGGTTTGTTGGTTTGTTGGTTTGTTGGTTTATTTGTTTGTTGGTTTGTTGGTTTGTTGGTTTGTTGGTTTGTTGGTTTATTTGTTTGTTGGTTTGTTGCCTTGTTGGTTTGTTGGTTTGTTGGTTTGTTGGCTTGTTGGTTTGTTGGCTTGTTGGTTTGTTGGTTTGTTGGTTTGTTGGTTTGTTGGTTTGTTGGTTTGTTGGTTTGTTGGCTTGTTGGTTTGCTGGCTTGTTGGTTTGTTGGTTTGTTGGTTTGTTGGTTTGTTGGTTTGTTGGTTTATTTGTTTGTTGGTTTGTTGGCTTGTTGGTTTGTTGGTTTGTTGGTTTGTTGGCTTATTGGTTTGTTGGTTTGTTGGCTTGTTGGCTTGTTGGTTTGTTGGTTTGTTGGTTTGTTGGTTTGTTGGTTTGTTGGTTTTTTGGTTTGTTGGTTTGTTGGTTTGTTGGCTTGGTGGTTTGTTGGTTTGTTGGTTTGTTGGCTTGTTGCTTTGTTGGTTTGTTGGTTTGTTGGTTTGTTGGCTTGTTGGTTTGTTGGTTTGTTGGTTTGTTGGTTTGTTGGCTTGTTGGCTTGTTGGTTTGTTGGTTTGTTGGCTTGTTGGTTTATTTGTTTGTTGGTTTGTTGGTTTGTTGGTTTGTTGATTTATTGGTTTGTTGGTTTATTTGTTTGTTGGTTTGTTGGCTTGTTGGTTTGTTGGTTTGTTGGTTTGTTGGCTTGTTGTTTTGTTGGTTTGTTGGCTTGTTGGCTTGTTGGTTTGTTGGTTTGTTGGTTTGTTAGTTTGTTGGTTTGTTGGTTTGTTGGTTTGTTGGTTTGTTGGTTTGTTGGTTTGTTGGCTTGTTGGCTTGTTGTTTACTTAGTTTGTTGGTTTGTTGGCTTGTTGGTTTGTTGGTTTGTTTGTTAGTTCGTTTGTTGGTTTGTTCGTTTCTTGGTTTGTTTGCTTGTTGGTTTGTTCGTTTTTTGGTTTGTTGGTTTGTTGGTTTGTTGGTTTGTTGGTTTGTTAGTTTGTTGGCTTGTTGGCTTGTTGGTTTGTTGGATTGTTGGTTTGTTAGTTTGTTGGCTTTTTGGCTACTTGGTTTGTTGGCTTGTTGGTTTGTTGGTTTGTTGGCTTGTTGGCTTGTTGGCTTGTTGGCTTGTTGGTTTGTTAGTTTGTTGGCTTTTTGGTTACTTGGTTTGTTGGTTTGTTGGTTTGTTGGCTTGTTGGTTTGTTGGTTAGTTCGTTTGTTGGTTTGTTAATTTGTTGGCTTGTTGGTTTGTTGGTTTTTTGGTTTGTTGGTTTGTTGGTTTGTTTGTTTGTTGGCTTGTTGGTTTGTTGGTTTGTTGGCTTGTTGGTTTGTTGGCTTGTTGGTTTGTTAGTTTGTTGGTTTGTTGGTTTGTTCGTTTCTTGGTTTGTTTGCTTGTTGGTTTATTGGTTTGTTTGTTTGTTGGCTTGTTGGTTTGTTGGTTTGTTGGCTTGTTGGTTTGTTAGTTTGTTGGTTTGTTGGTTTATTGGTTTGTTGGTTTGTTGCTTTGTTGGTTTGTTGGTTTGTTGGCTTGTTGGCTTGTTGGTTTGTTGGTTTGTTGGTTTGTTGGCTTGTTGGTTCGTTGGTTTGTTGGCTTGTTGGTTTGTTAGTTTGTTGGTTTGTTGGTTTGTTGGTTTGTTGGTTTGTTGCTATGTTGGTTTGTTGGTTTGTTGGATTGTTGGCTTGTTGGTTTGTTGGCTTGTTGGTTTGTTAGTTTGTTGGCTTTTTGGTTACTTGGTTAGTTGGTTTGTTGGTTTGTTGGTTTGTTGGTTTGTTGGCTTGTTGGTTTGTTAGCTTGTTGGCTTGTTGGTTTGTTGGTTTGTTGGCTTGTTGGCTTGTTGGTTTGTTGGTTTGTTGGTTTGTTGGTTTGTTGGTTTGATGGTTTGTTCGTTTGTTGGTTTGTTGGTTAATTGGTTTGTTGGCTTGTTGGCTTGTTGGTTTGTTGGTTTGTTGGTTTGTTGGTTTGTTGGTTTGTTCGTTTGGTGGCTTGTTGGTTAATTGGTTTGTTGGTTTGCTGGTTTGTTGGTTTGTTGGTTTGTTGGCTTGTTGGTTTGTTGGTTTGTTGGCTTGTTGGCTTGTTGCTTTGTTCGTTTGATGGTTTGTTGGTTCGTTGGTTTGTTGGCTTGTTGGTTTGTTGGTTAGTTGGTTTGTTGGTTTGTTGGTTTGTTGGTTTGTTGGCTTGTTGGTTTGTTAGCTTGTTGGCTTGTTGGTTTGTTGGTTTGTTGGCTTGTTGGCTTGTTGGTTTGTTGGTTTGTTGGTTTGTTGGTTTGTTGGTTTGATGGTTTGTTCGTTTGTTGGTTTGTTGGTTAATTGGTTTGTTGGTTTGTTGGTTTGTTGGTTTGTTGGTTTGTTGGCTTGTTGGCTTGTTGGTTTGTTGGTTTGTTGGTTTGTTGGTTTGTTGGTTTGATGGTTTGTTCGTTTGTTGGTTTGTTGGATAATTGGTTTGTTGGTTTGTTGGTTTGTTGGTTTGTTGGTTTGTTGGTTTATTTGTTTATTTGTTTATTTGTTTGTTGGTTTGTTGGTTTGTTGGTTTGTTGGTTTGTTGGTTTTTTTGTTTGTTGGTTTGTTGCCTTGTTGGTTTGTTGGTTTGTTGGCTTGTTGGTTTGTTGGCTTGTTGGTTTGTTGGTTTGTTGGTTTGTTGGTTTGTTGGCTTGTTGGTTTGTTGGTTTGTTGGTTTGTTGGTTTGTTGGTTTGTTGGCTTGTTGGTTTGTTGGTTAGTTGGCTTGTTGGTTTGTTGGTTTGTTGGTTTGTTGGCTTGTTGGCTTGTTGGTTTGTTCGTTTGTTGGCTTGTTGGTTTGTTGGCTTGTTGGTTTGATGGTTTGTTGGTTTGTTGGTTTGTTGGCTTGTTGGCTTGTGTGTTTGTTGTCTTGTTGGTTTGTTGGCATGTTGGTGTGTTGGTTTGTTGGTTTGTTGGCTTGTTGGTTACTTAGTTTGTTGGTTTGTTGGTTTGTTGGTTTGTTGGCTTGTTGGCTTGTTGGTTTGTTGGCTTGTTGGCTTGTTGCTTTGTTGGTTTGTTGGTTTGTTGGTTTGTTGGTTTGTTGGCTTGTTGGTTTGTTGGTTTGTTGGTTTGTTGGTTTGTTGGTTTGTTGGCTTGTTGGGTTGTTGGTTTGTTGGTTTGTTGGTTTGTTGGCTTGTTGGCTTGTTGGTTTTTTGGTTTGTTGGCTTGTTGGCTTGTTGGTTTGTTGGTTTGTTGGTTTGTTGGTTTGTTGGTTTGTTGGTTTGTTGGCTTATTGGTTTGTTGGTTTGTTGGTTTGTTGGCTTGTTGGCTTGTTGGCGTGTTGGTTTGTTGGTTTGTTGGCTTGTTGGTTTGTTGGTTTGTTGGTTTGTTGGCGTGTTGGTTTGTTGGTTTGTTGGCTTGTTGGTTTGTTGGTTTGTTGGCTTGTTGGCTTGTTGCTTTGTTTGTTTGACGGTTTGTTGGTTTGTTGGTTTTTTGGTTTGTTGGTTTTTTGGTTTGTTGCTTTGTTGGTTTGTTGGTTTGTTGGCTTGTTGGCTTGTTGGTTTGTTGGTTTGTTGGCTTGTTGGTTTGTTAGTTTGTTGGTTTGTTGGTTTATTGGTTTGTTGGTTTGTTGCTTTGTTGGTTTGTTGGTTTGTTGGCTTGTTGGCTTGTTGGTTTGTTGGTTTGTTGGTTTGTTGGCTTGTTGGTTCGTTGGTTTGTTGGCTTGTTGGTTTGTTGGTTTGTTGGATTGTTGGTTTGTTGGTTTGTCGGTTTGTTGGCTTGTTGGTTAATTGGTTTGTTGGTTTGCTGGTTTGTTGGTTTGTTGGTTTGTTGGTTTGTTGGCTTGTTGGTTTGTTGGTTTGTTGGCTTGTTGGCTTGTTGCTTTGTTCGTTTGATGGTTTGTTGGTTTGTTGGTTTGTTGGCTTGTTGGTTTGTTAATTAGTTGGTTTGTTGGTTTGTTGGTTTGATGGTTTGTTGGTTTGTTGGCTTGTTGGTTTGTTGGATTGTTGGCTTGTTGGTTTGTTGGTTTGTTAGCTTGTTGGCTTGTTGGTTTGTTGGTTTGTTGGCTTGTTGGCTTGTTGGTTTGTTGGCTTGTTGGTTTGTTGGTTTGTTGGTTTGTTGGTTTGATGGTTTGTTCGTTTGTTGGTTTGTTGGTTAATTGGTTTGTTGGTTTGTTGGTTTGTTGGTTTGTTGGTTTGTTGGTTTGTTACTATGTTGGTTTGTTGGTTTGTTGGCTTGTTGGCTTGTTAGTTTGTTGGCTTGTTGGTTTGTTAGTTTGTTGGCTTTTTGTTACTTGGTTTGTTGGTTTGTTGGCTTGTTGGCTTGTTGGTTTGTTGGTTTGTTGGTTTGTTGGTTTGTTGGTTTGTTGGCTTGTTGGTTAATTGGTTTGTTGGTTTGCTGGTTTGTTGGTTTGTTGGTTTGTTGGTTTGTTGGCTTGTTGGTTTGTTGGTTTGTTGGCTTGTTGGCTTGTTGCTTTGTTCGTTTGATGGTTTGTTGGTTTGTTAGTTTGTTGGCTTGTTGGTTTGTTAGTTAGTTGGTTTGTTGGTTTGTTGGTTTGTTGGTTTGTTGGTTTGTTGGTTTGTTGGCTTGTTGGTTTGTTCGCTTGTTGGCTTGTTGGTTTGTTGGCTTGTTGGCTTGTTGGTTTGTTGGTTTGTTGGCTTGTTGGCTTGTTGGTTTGTTGGCTTGTTGGTTTGTTGGTTTGTTGGTTTGTTGGTTTGATGGTTTGTTCGTTTGTTGGTTTGTTGGTTAATTGGTTTGTTGGTTTGTTGGTTTGTTGGTTTGTTGGTTTATTTGTTTGTTGGTTTGTTGGTTTGTTGGTTTGTTGGTTTGTTGGTTTATTTGTTTGTTGGTTTGTTGCCTTGTTGGTTTGTTGGTTTGTTGGTTTGTTGGCTTGTTGGTTTGTTGGCTTGTTGGTTTGTTGGTTTGTTGGTTTGTTGGTTTGTTGGTTTGTTGGCTTGTTGGTTTGCTGGCTTGTTGGTTTGTTGGTTTGTTGGTTTGTTGGTTTGTTGGTTTGTTGGTTTGTTGGTTTATTTGTTTGTTGGTTTGTTGGCTTGTTGGTTTGTTGGTTTGTTGGTTTGTTGGCTTATTGGTTTGTTGGTTTGTTGGCTTGTTGGCTTGTTGGTTTGTTGGTTTGTTGGTTTGTTGGTTTGTTGGTTTGTTGGTTTTTTGGTTTGTTGGTTTGTTGGTTTGTTGGCTTGTTGGTTTGTTGGTTTGTTTGTTTTTTTGGCTTGTTGCTTTGTTGGTTTGTTGGTTTGTTGGCTTGTTGGTTTGTTGGCTTGTTGGTTTGTTGGCTTGTTGGCTTGTTGGTTTGTTGGTTTGTTGGTTTGTTGGCTTGTTGGTTTGTTGGTTTGTTGGCTTGTTGGCTTTTTGGTTTGTTGGTTTGTTGGTTTGTTGGTTTGTTGGCTTGTTGGTTTGTTGGTTTGTTGGCTTGTTGGTTTGTTGGTTTGTTGGTTTGTTGGCTTGTTGGTTTGTTGGTTTGTTGGTTTGTTGGTTTGTTGGCTTGTTGGCTTGTTGGTTTGTTGGTTTGTTGGCTTGTTGGTTACTTAGTTTGTTGGTTTGTTGGCATGTTGGTTTGTTGGTTTATTGGTTTGTTGGCTTGTTGGTTACTTAGTTTGGTGGTTTGTTGGTTTGTTGGTTTGTTTGTTTGTTGGTTTGTTGGTTAGTTCGTTTGTTGGTTTGTTGGTTTGTTGGCTTGTTGGTTTGTTGGTTAGTTCGTTTGTTGGTTTGTTAGTTTGTTGGTTTGTTGGCTTGTTGGCTTGTTGGTTTGTTGGTTGTTTGGTTTGTTGGTTTGTTGGTTTGTTGGTTTGTTGATTTGTTGGTTTGTTGGCTTGTTGGTTTGTTGGTTTGTTGGCTTGTTGGTTTGTTAGTTTGTTGGTTTGTTGGTTTATTGGTTTGTTGGTTTGTTGGCTTGTTGGTTTGTTCGCTTGTTGGCTTGTTGGTTTGTTGGTTTGTTGGTTTGTTGGCTTGTTGGTTCGTTGGTTTGTTGGCTTGTTGGTTTGTTAGTTTGTTCGTTTGTTGGTTTGTTGGTTTGTTGGTTTGTTGCTATGTTGGTTTGTTGGTTTGTTGGCTTGTTGGCTTGTTGGCTTGTTGGTTTGTTGGCTTGTTGGTTTGTTAGTTTGTTGGCTTTTTGGTTACTTGGTTTGTTGGTTTGTTGGCTTGTTGGCTTGTTGGTTTGTTGGTTTGTGGGTTTGTTGGTTTGTTTGTTTGTTGGGTTGTTGGTTTGTTGGTTTGTTGGTTTGTTGGCTTGTTGGCTTGTTGGTTTGTTGGTTTGTTGGCTTGTTGGCTTGTTGGTTTGTTGGTTTGTTGGCTTATTGGTTTGTTGGTTTGTTGGTTTCTTGATTTGTTGGTTTGTTGGTTTGTTGGTTTGTTGGGTTGTTGGTTTGTTGGTTTGTTGGTTTGTTGGCTTGTTGGTTTATTGGTTTGTTGGTTTGTTGGCTTGTTGGTTTGTTGGTTTGTTGGGTTGTTGGTTTGTTGGTTTGTTGGCTTGTTGGCTTGTTGGTTTGTTGGTTTGTTGGTTTGTTGGTTTGTTGGCTTGTTGGTTTGCTGGCTTGTTGGTTTGTTGGTTTGTTGGTTTGTTGGTTTGTTGGTTTGTTGGTTTGTTGGTTTGTTGGTTTATTTGTTTGTTGGTTTGTTGGCTTGTTGGTTTGTTGGTTTGTTGGTTTGTTGGCTTATTGGTTTGTTGGTTTGTTGGCTTGTTGGCTTGTTGGTTTGTTGGTTTGTTGGTTTGTTGGTTTGTTGGTTTGTTGGTTTTTTGGTTTGTTGGTTTGTTGGTTTGTTGGCTTGTTGGTTTGTTGGTTTGTTGGTTTGTTGGCTTGTTGCTTTGTTGGTTTGTTGGTTTGTTGGCTTGTTGGTTTGTTGGCTTGTTGGTTTGTTGGCTTGTTGGTTTGTTGGTTTGTTGGTTTGTTGGCTTGTTGGTTTGTTGGTTTGTTGGCTTGTTGGCTTTTTGGTTTGTTGGTTTGTTGGTTTGTTGGTTTGTTGGCTTGTTGGTTTGTTGGTTTGTTGGTTTGTTGGCTTGTTGGTTTGTTGGTTTGTTGGTTTGCTGGTTTGTTGGCTTGTTGGTTTGTTGATTTGTTGGTTTGTTGGTTTGTTGGTTTGTTGGCTTGTTGGTTTGTTGGTTTGTTGGTTTGTTGGTTTGTTGGCTTGTTGGCTTGTTGGTTTGTTGGTTTGTTGGCTTGTTGGTTACTTAGTTTGTTGGTTTGTTGGCATGTTGGTTTGTTGGTTTATTGGTTTGTTGGCTTGTTGGTTACTTAGTTTGGTGGTTTGTTGGTTTGTTGGTTTGTTTGTTTGTTGGTTTGTTGGTTAGTTCGTTTGTTGGTTTGTTGGTTTGTTGGCTTGTTGGTTTGTTGGTTAGTTCGTTTGTTGGTTTGTTAGTTTATTGGTTTGTTGGCTTGTTGGCTTGTTGGTTTGTTGGTTGTTTGGTTTGTTGGTTTGTTGGTTTGTTGGTTTGTTGATTTGTTGGTTTGTTGGCTTGTTGGTTTGTTGGTTTGTTGGCTTGTTGGTTTGTTAGTTTGTTGGTTTGTTGGTTTATTGGTTTGTTGGTTTGTTGGTTTGTTGGTTTGTTCGCTTGTTGGCTTGTTGGTTTGTTGGTTTGTTGGTTTGTTGGCTTGTTGGTTCGTTGGTTTGTTGGCTTGTTGGTTTGTTAGTTTGTTCATTTGTTGGTTTGTTGGTTTGTTGGTTTGTTGCTATGTTGGTTTGTTGGTTTGTTGGCTTGTTGGCTTGTTGGTTTGTTGGCTTGTTGGTTTGTTAGTTTGTTGGCTTTTTGGTTACTTGGTTTGTTGGTTTGTTGGCTTGTTGGCTTGTTGGTTTGTTGGTTTGTGGGTTTGTTGGTTTGTTTGTTTGTTGGGTTGTTGGTTTGTTGGTTTGTTGGTTTGTTGGCTTGTTGGCTTGTTGGTTTGTTGGTTTGTTGGCTTGTTGGCTTGTTGGTTTGTTGGTTTGTTGGTTTGTTGGCGTGTTGGTTTGTTGGTTTGTTGGCTTGTTGGTTTGTTGGTTTGTTGGTTTCTTGATTTGTTGGTTTGTTGGTTTGTTGGTTTGTTGGCTTGTTGGTTTGTTGGTTTGTTGGTTTGTTGGCTTGTTGGTTTATTGGTTTGTTGGTTTGTTGGCTTGTTGGTTTGTTGGTTTGTTGGGTTGTTGGTTTGTTGGTTTGTTGGCTTGTTGGCTTGTTGCTTTGTTCGTTTGATGGTTTGTTGGTTTGTTGGTTTTTTGGTTTGTTGGTTTTTTGGTTTGTTGCTTTGTTGGTTTGTTAGTTTGTTGGCTTGTTGGCTTGTTGGTTTGTTGGTTTGTTGGCTTGTTGGTTTGTTAGTTTGTTGGCTTGTTGGTTTATTGGTTTGTTGGTTTGTTGCTTTGTTGGTTTGTTGGTTTGTTGGCTTGTTGGCTTGTCTGTTTGTTAGTTTGTTGGTTTGTTGGCTTGTTGGTTTGTTGGTTTGTTGGCTTGTTGGTTTGTTAGTTTGTTGGTTTGTTGGTTTGTTGGTTTGTTGGTTTGTTGCTATGTTGGTTTGTTGGTTTGTTGGCTTGTTGGCTTGTTGGTTTGTTGGCTTGTTGGTTTGTTAGTTTGTTGGATTTTTGGTTATTTGGTTTGTTGGTTTGTTGGCTTGTTGGCTTGTTGGTTTGTTGGTTTGTTGGTTTGTTGGTTTGTTGGTTTGTTGGTTTGTTGGCTTGTTGGTTAATTGGTTTGTTGGTTTGCTGGTTTGTTGGTTTGTTGGTTTGTTGGCTTGTTGGTTTGTTAGTTAGTTGGTTTGTTGGTTTGTTGGTTTGTTGGTTTGTTGGTTTGTTGGCTTGTTGGTTTGTTGGCTTGTTGGCTTGTTGGTTTGTTGGTTTGTTGGCTTTTTGGCTTGTTGGTTTGTTGGTTTGTTGGCTTGTTGGCTTGTTGGTTTGTTGGCTTGTTGGTTTGTTGGTTTGTTGGTTTGTTGGTTTGTTGGTTTGTTGGTTTGTTGGTTTATTTGTTTGTTGGTTTGTTGGTTTGTTGGTTTGTTGGTTTGTTGGTTTATTTGTTTGTTGGTTTGTTGCCTTTTTGGTTTGTTGGTTTGTTGGCTTGTTGGTTTGTTGGCTTGTTGGTTTGTTGGTTTGTTGGTTTGTTGGCTTGTTGGTTTGTTGGCTTGTTGGCTTGTTGGTTTGTTGGTTTGTTGCCTTGTTGGTTTGTTGGTTTGTTGGCTTGTTGGTTTGTTGGCTTGTTGGTTTGTTGGTTTGTTGGTTTGTTGGCTTGTTGGTTTGTTGGCTTGTTGGCTTGTTGGTTTGTTGGTTTGTTGGTTTGTTGGCTTGTTGGTTTGTTGGCTTGTTGGCTTGTTGGTTTGTTGGTTTGTTGGCTTGTTGGCTTGTTGGTTTGTTGGTTTGTTGGCTTGTTGGCTTGTTGGTTTGTTGGCTTGTTGGTTTGTTGGTTTGTTGGTTTGTTGGTTTCTTGAATTGTTGGTTTGTTGGTTTGTTGGTTTATTTGTTTGTTGGTTTGTTGGCTTGTTGGTTTGTTGGTTTGTTGGTTTGTTGGCTTATTGGTTTGTTGGTTTGTTGGCTTGTTGGTTTGTTGGTTTGTTGATTTGTTGGTTTGTTGGTTTGTTGGTTTTTTGGTTTGTTGGTTTGTTGGTTTGTTGGCTTGTTGGTTTGTTGGTTTGTTGGTTTGTTGGCTTCTTGCTTTGTTGGTTTGTTGGTTTGTTGGCTTGTTGGTTTGTTGGCTTGTTGGTTTGTTGGCTTATTGGTTTGTTGGTTTGTTGGTTTGTTGGCTTGTTGGTTTGTTGGTTTGTTGGCTTGTTGGCTTTTTGGTTTGTTGGTTTGTTGGTTTGTTGGTTTGTTGGCTTGTTGGTTTGTTGGTTTGTTGGCTTGTTGGTTTGTTGGTTTGCTGGTTTGTTGGCTTGTTGGCTTGTTGGTTTGTTGGTTTGTTGGTTTGTTGGTTTGTTGGCTTGTTGGCTTGTTGGTTTGTTGGTTTGTTGGTTTGTTGGTTTGTTGGCTTGTTGGCTTGTTGGTTTGTTGGTTTCTTGGCTTGTTGGTTACTTAGTTTGTTGGTTTGTTGGCATGTTGGTTTGTTGGTTTATTGGTTTGTTGGCTTGTTGGTTACTTAGTTTGGTAGTTTGTTGGTTTGTTGGTTTGTTGGTTTGTTGGTTTGTTGGTTAGTTCGTTTGTTGGTTTGTTGGTTTGTTGGCTTGTTGGTTTGTTGGTTAGTTCGTTTGTTGGTTTGTTAGTTTGTTGGTTTGTTGGCTTGTTGGCTTGTTGGTTTGTTGGTTGTTTGGTTTGTTGGTTTGTTGGTTTGTTGGTTTGTTGGTTTGTTAGTTTGTTGGCTTGTTGGTTTGTTTGTTTGTTGGCTTGTTGGTTTGTTAGTTTGTTGGTTTGTTGGTTTATTGGTTTGTTGGTTTGTTGCTTTGTTGGTTTGTTGGTTTGTTGGCTTGTTGGCTTGTTGGTTTGTTGGTTTGTTGGTTTGTTGGCTTGTTGGTTCGTTGGTTTGTTGGCTTGTTGGTTTGTTAGTTTGTTCGTTTGTTGGTTTGTTGGTTTGTTGGTTTGTTGCTATGTTGGTTTGTTGGTTTGTTGGCTTGTTGGCTTGTTGGTTTGTTGGCTTATTGGTTTGTTAGTTTGTTGGCTTTTTGGTTACTTGGTTTGTTGGTTTGTTGGCTTGTTGGCTTGTTGGTTTGTTGGTTTGTGGGTTTGTTGGTTTGTTCGTTTGTTGGGTTGTTGGTTTGTTGGTTTGTTGGTTTGTTGGCTTGTTGGCTTGTTGGTTTGTTGGTTTGTTGGCTTGTTGGCTTGTTGGTTTGTTGGCTTATTGGTTTGTTGGTTTGTTGGCTTGTTGGCGTGTTGGTTTGTTGGTTTGTTGGCTTGTTGGTTTGTTGGTTTGTTGGTTTGTTGGCTTGTTGGTTTGTTGGCTTGTTGGTTTGTTGGTTTGTTGGTTTGTTGGTTTGTTGGTTTGTTGGCTTGTTGGTTTGCTGGCTTGTTGGTTTGTTGGTTTGTTGGTTTGTTGGTTTGTTGGTTTGTTGGTTTGTTGGTTTATTTGTTTGTTGGTTTGTTGGCTTGTTGGTTTGTTGGTTTGTTGGTTTGTTGGCTTATTGGTTTGTTGGTTTGTTGGCTTGTTGGCTTGTTGGTTTGTTGGTTTGTTGGTTTGTTGGTTTGTTGGTTTGTTGGTTTTTTGGTTTGTTGGTTTGTTGGTTTGTTGGCTTGTTGGTTTGTTGGTTTGTTTGTTTTTTTGGCTTGTTGCTTTGTTGGTTTGTTGGTTTGTTGGCTTGTTGGTTTGTTGGCTTGTTGGTTTGTTGGCTTGTTGGTTTGTTGGTTTGTTGGTTTGTTGGCTTGTTGGTTTGTTGGTTTGTTGGCTTGTTGGCTTTTTGGTTTGTTGGTTTGTTGGTTTGTTGGTTTGTTGGCTTGTTGGTTTGTTGGTTTGTTGGCTTGTTGGTTTGTTGGTTTGTTGGTTTGTTGGCTTGTTGGTTTGTTGGTTTGTTGGTTTGTTGGTTTGTTGGCTTGTTGGCTTGTTGGTTTGTTGGTTTGTTGGCTTGTTGGTTACTTAGTTTGTTGGTTTGTTGGCATGTTGGTTTGTTGGTTTATTGGTTTGTTGGCTTGTTGGTTACTTAGTTTGGTGGTTTGTTGGTTTGTTGGTTTGTTTGTTTGTTGGTTTGTTGGTTAGTTCGTTTGTTGGTTTGTTGGTTTGTTGGCTTGTTGGTTTGTTGGTTAGTTCGTTTGTTGGTTTGTTAGTTTGTTGGTTTGTTGGCTTGTTGGCTTGTTGGTTTGTTGGTTGTTTGGTTTGTTGGTTTGTTGGTTTGTTGGTTTGTTGATTTGTTGGTTTGTTGGCTTGTTGGTTTGTTGGTTTGTTGGCTTGTTGGTTTGTTAGTTTGTTGGTTTGTTGGTTTATTGGTTTGTTGGTTTGTTGGCTTGTTGGTTTGTTCGCTTGTTGGCTTGTTGGTTTGTTGGTTTGTTGGTTTGTTGGCTTGTTGGTTCGTTGGTTTGTTGGCTTGTTGGTTTGTTAGTTTGTTCGTTTGTTGGTTTGTTGGTTTGTTGGTTTGTTGCTATGTTGGTTTGTTGGTTTGTTGGCTTGTTGGCTTGTTGGCTTGTTGGTTTGTTGGCTTGTTGGTTTGTTAGTTTGTTGGCTTTTTGGTTACTTGGTTTGTTGGTTTGTTGGCTTGTTGGCTTGTTGGTTTGTTGGTTTGTGGGTTTGTTGGTTTGTTTGTTTGTTGGGTTGTTGGTTTGTTGGTTTGTTGGTTTGTTGGCTTGTTGGCTTGTTGGTTTGTTGGTTTGTTGGCTTGTTGGCTTGTTGGTTTGTTGGTTTGTTGGCTTATTGGTTTGTTGGTTTGTTGGTTTCTTGATTTGTTGGTTTGTTGGTTTGTTGGTTTGTTGGGTTGTTGGTTTGTTGGTTTGTTGGTTTGTTGGCTTGTTGGTTTATTGGTTTGTTGGTTTGTTGGCTTGTTGGTTTGTTGGTTTGTTGGGTTGTTGGTTTGTTGGTTTGTTGGCTTGTTGGCTTGTTGGTTTGTTGGTTTGTTGGTTTGTTGGTTTGTTGGCTTGTTGGTTTGCTGGCTTGTTGGTTTGTTGGTTTGTTGGTTTGTTGGTTTGTTGGTTTGTTGGTTTGTTGGTTTATTTGTTTGTTGGTTTGTTGGCTTGTTGGTTTGTTGGTTTGTTGGTTTGTTGGCTTATTGGTTTGTTGGTTTGTTGGCTTGTTGGCTTGTTGGTTTGTTGGTTTGTTGGTTTGTTGGTTTGTTGGTTTGTTGGTTTTTTGGTTTGTTGGTTTGTTGGTTTGTTGGCTTGTTGGTTTGTTGGTTTGTTGGTTTGTTGGCTTGTTGCTTTGTTGGTTTGTTGGTTTGTTGGCTTGTTGGTTTGTTGGCTTGTTGGTTTGTTGGCTTGTTGGTTTGTTGGTTTGTTGGTTTGTTGGCTTGTTGGTTTGTTGGTTTGTTGGCTTGTTGGCTTTTTGGTTTGTTGGTTTGTTGGTTTGTTGGTTTGTTGGCTTGTTGGTTTGTTGGTTTGTTGGTTTGTTGGCTTGTTGGTTTGTTGGTTTGTTGGTTTGCTGGTTTGTTGGCTTGTTGGTTTGTTGATTTGTTGGTTTGTTGGTTTGTTGGTTTGTTGGCTTGTTGGTTTGTTGGTTTGTTGGTTTGTTGGTTTGTTGGCTTGTTGGCTTGTTGGTTTGTTGGTTTGTTGGCTTGTTGGTTACTTAGTTTGTTGGTTTGTTGGCATGTTGGTTTGTTGGTTTATTGGTTTGTTGGCTTGTTGGTTACTTAGTTTGGTGGTTTGTTGGTTTGTTGGTTTGTTTGTTTGTTGGTTTGTTGGTTAGTTCGTTTGTTGGTTTGTTGGTTTGTTGGCTTGTTGGTTTGTTGGTTAGTTCGTTTGTTGGTTTGTTAGTTTGTTGGTTTGTTGGCTTGTTGGCTTGTTGGTTTGTTGGTTGTTTGGTTTGTTGGTTTGTTGGTTTGTTGGTTTGTTGATTTGTTGGTTTGTTGGCTTGTTGGTTTGTTGGTTTGTTGGCTTGTTGGTTTGTTAGTTTGTTGGTTTGTTGGTTTATTGGTTTGTTGGTTTGTTGGTTTGTTGGTTTGTTCGCTTGTTGGCTTGTTGGTTTGTTGGTTTGTTGATTTGTTGGCTTGTTGGTTCGTTGGTTTGTTGGCTTGTTGGTTTGTTAGTTTGTTCATTTGTTGGTTTGTTGGTTTGTTGGTTTGTTGCTATGTTGGTTTGTTGGTTTGTTGGCTTGTTGGCTTGTTGATTTGTTGGCTTGTTGGTTTGTTAGTTTGTTGGCTTTTTGGTTACTTGGTTTGTTGGTTTGTTGGCTTGTTGGCTTGTTGGTTTGTTGGTTTGTGGGTTTGTTGGTTTGTTTGTTTGTTGGGTTGTTGGTTTGTTGGTTTGTTGGTTTGTTGGCTTGTTGGCTTGTTGGTTTGTTGGTTTGTTGGCTTGTTGGCTTGTTGGTTTGTTGGTTTGTTGGTTTGTTGGCGTGTTGGTTTGTTGGTTTGTTGGCTTGTTGGTTTGTTGGTTTGTTGGTTTCTTGATTTGTTGGTTTGTTGGTTTGTTGGTTTGTTGGCTTGTTGGTTTGTTGGTTTGTTGGTTTGTTGGCTTGTTGGTTTATTGGTTTGTTGGTTTGTTGGCTTGTTGGTTTGTTGGTTTGTTGGGTTGTTGGTTTGTTGGTTTGTTGGCTTGTTGGCTTGTTGCTTTGTTCGTTTGATGGTTTGTTGGTTTGTTGGTTTTTTGGTTTGTTGGTTTTTTGGTTTGTTGCTTTGTTGGTTTGTTAGTTTGTTGGCTTGTTGGCTTGTTGGTTTGTTGGTTTGTTGGCTTGTTGGTTTGTTAGTTTGTTGGCTTGTTGGTTTATTGGTTTGTTGGTTTGTTGCTTTGTTGGTTTGTTGGTTTGTTGGCTTGTTGGCTTGTCTGTTTGTTAGTTTGTTGGTTTGTTGGCTTGTTGGTTTGTTGGTTTGTTGGCTTGTTGGTTTGTTAGTTTGTTGGTTTGTTGGTTTGTTGGTTTGTTGGTTTGTTGCTATGTTGGTTTGTTGGTTTGTTGGCTTGTTGGCTTGTTGGTTTGTTGGCTTGTTGGTTTGTTAGTTTGTTGGATTTTTGGTTATTTGGTTTGTTGGTTTGTTGGCTTGTTGGCTTGTTGGTTTGTTGGTTTGTTGGTTTGTTGGTTTGTTGGTTTGTTGGTTTGTTGGCTTGTTGGTTAATTGGTTTGTTGGTTTGCTGGTTTGTTGGTTTGTTGGTTTGTTGGCTTGTTGGTTTGTTAGTTAGTTGGTTTGTTGGTTTGTTGGTTTGTTGGTTTGTTGGTTTGTTGGCTTGTTGGTTTGTTGGCTTGTTGGCTTGTTGGTTTGTTGGTTTGTTGGCTTTTTGGCTTGTTGGTTTGTTGGTTTGTTGGCTTGTTGGCTTGTTGGTTTGTTGGCTTGTTGGTTTGTTGGTTTGTTGGTTTGTTGGTTTGTTGGTTTGTTGGTTTGTTGGTTTATTTGTTTGTTGGTTTGTTGGTTTGTTGGTTTGTTGGTTTGTTGGTTTATTTGTTTGTTGGTTTGTTGCCTTTTTGGTTTGTTGGTTTGTTGGCTTGTTGGTTTGTTGGCTTGTTGGTTTGTTGGTTTGTTGGTTTGTTGGCTTGTTGGTTTGTTGGCTTGTTGGCTTGTTGGTTTGTTGGTTTGTTGCCTTGTTGGTTTGTTGGTTTGTTGGCTTGTTGGTTTGTTGGCTTGTTGGTTTGTTGGTTTGTTGGTTTGTTGGCTTGTTGGTTTGTTGGCTTGTTGGCTTGTTGGTTTGTTGGTTTGTTGGTTTGTTGGCTTGTTGGTTTGTTGGCTTGTTGGCTTGTTGGTTTGTTGGTTTGTCGGCTTGTTGGCTTGTTGGTTTGTTGGTTTGTTGGCTTGTTGGCTTGTTGGTTTGTTGGCTTGTTGGTTTGTTGGTTTGTTGGTTTGTTGGTTTCTTGAATTGTTGGTTTGTTGGTTTGTTGGTTTATTTGTTTGTTGGTTTGTTGGCTTGTTGGTTTGTTGGTTTGTTGGTTTGTTGGCTTATTGGTTTGTTGGTTTGTTGGCTTGTTGGTTTGTTGGTTTGTTGATTTGTTGGTTTGTTGGTTTGTTGGTTTTTTGGTTTGTTGGTTTGTTGGTTTGTTGGCTTGTTGGTTTGTTGGTTTGTTGGTTTGTTGGCTTCTTGCTTTGTTGGTTTGTTGGTTTGTTGGCTTGTTGGTTTGTTGGCTTGTTGGTTTGTTGGCTTATTGGTTTGTTGGTTTGTTGGTTTGTTGGCTTGTTGGTTTGTTGGTTTGTTGGCTTGTTGGCTTTTTGGTTTGTTGGTTTGTTGGTTTGTTGGTTTGTTGGCTTGTTGGTTTGTTGGTTTGTTGGCTTGTTGGTTTGTTGGTTTGCTGGTTTGTTGGCTTGTTGGCTTGTTGGTTTGTTGGTTTGTTGGTTTGTTGGTTTGTTGGCTTGTTGGTTTGTTGGTTTGTTGGTTTGTTGGTTTGTTGGCTTGTTGGCTTGTTGGTTTGTTGGTTTCTTGGCTTGTTGGTTACTTAGTTTGTTGGTTTGTTGGCATGTTGGTTTGTTGGTTTATTGGTTTGTTGGCTTGTTGGTTACTTAGTTTGGTAGTTTGTTGGTTTGTTGGTTTGTTGGTTTGTTGGTTTGTTGGTTAGTTCGTTTGTTGGTTTGTTGGTTTGTTGGCTTGTTGGTGTGTTGGTTAGTTCGTTTGTTGGTTTGTTAGTTTGTTGGTTTGTTGGCTTGTTGGCTTGTTGGTTTGTTGGTTGTTTGGTTTGTTGGTTTGTTGGTTTATTGGTTTGTTGGTTTGTTAGTTTGTTGGCTTGTTGGTTTGTTTGTTTGTTGGCTTGTTGGTTTGTTAGTTTGTTGGTTTGTTGGTTTATTGGTTTGTTGGTTTGTTGCTTTGTTGGTTTGTTGGTTTGTTGGCTTGTTGGCTTGTTGGTTTGTTGGTTTGTTGGTTTGTTGGCTTGTTGGTTCGTTGGTTTGTTGGCTTGTTGGTTTGTTAGTTTGTTCGTTTGTTGGTTTGTTGGTTTGTTGGTTTGTTGCTATGTTGGTTTGTTGGTTTGTTGGCTTGTTGGCTTGTTGGTTTGTTGGCTTATTGGTTTGTTAGTTTGTTGGCTTTTTGGTTACTTGGTTTGTTGGTTTGTTGGCTTGTTGGCTTGTTGGTTTGTTGGTTTGTGGGTTTGTTGGTTTGTTCGTTTGTTGGGTTGTTGGTTTGTTGGTTTGTTGGTTTGTTGGCTTGTTGGCTTGTTGGTTTGTTGGTTTGTTGGCTTGTTGGCTTGTTGGTTTGTTGGCTTATTGGTTTGTTGGTTTGTTGGCTTGTTGGCGTGTTGGTTTGTTGGTTTGTTGGCTTGTTGGTTTGTTGGTTTGTTGGTTTGTTGATTTGTTGGTTTGTTGGTTTGTTGGTTTGTTGGCTTGTTGGTTTGTTGGTTTGTTGGTTTGTTGGCGTGTTGGTTTATTGGTTTGTTGGTTTGTTGGCTTGTTGGTTTGTTGGTTTGTTGGCTTGTTGGTTTGTTGGTTTGTTGGCTTGTTGGCTTGTTGCTTTGTTCGTTTGATGGTTTGTTGGTTTGTTGGTTTTTTGGTTTGTTGGTTTTTTGGTTTGTTGCTTTGTTGGTTTGTTAGTTTGTTGGCTTGTTGGCTTGTTGGTTTGTTGGTTTGTTGGCTTGTTGGTTTGTTAGTTTGTTGGCTTGTTGGTTTATTGGTTTGTTGGTTTGTTGGTTTGTTGGCTTGTTGGTTACTTAGTTTGTTGGTTTGTTGGCATGTTGGTTTGTTGGTTTATTAGTTTGTTGGCTTGTTGGTTACTTAGTTTGGTGGTTTGTTGGTTTGTTGGTTTGTTGGTTTGTTGGTTAGTTCGTTTGTTGGTTTGTTGGTTTTTTGGCTTGTTGGTTTGTTGGTTAGTTCGTTTGTTGGTTTGTTAGTTTGTTGGTTTGTTGGCTTGTTGGCTTGTTGGTTTGTTGGTTGTTTGGTTTGTTGGTTTGTTGGTTTGTTGGTTTGTTGGTTTGTTAGTTTGTTGGCTTGTTGGTTTGTTTGTTTGTTGGCTTGTTGGTTTGTTAGTTTGTTGGTTTGTTGGTTTATTGGTTTGTTGGTTTGTTGCTTTGTTGGTTTGTTGGTTTGTTGGCTTGTTGGCTTGTTGGTTTGTTGGTTTGTTGGTTTGTTGGCTTGTTGGTTCGTTGGTTTGTTGGCTTGTTGGTTTGTTAGTTTGTTCGTTTGTTGGTTTGTTGGTTTGTTCGTTTGTTGCTATGTTGGTTTGTTGGTTTGTTGGCTTGTTGGCTTGTTGGTTTGTTGGCTTATTGGTTTGTTAGTTTGTTGGCTTTTTGGTTACTTGGTTTGTTGGTTTGTTGGCTTGTTGGCTTGTTGGTTTGTTGGTTTGTGGGTTTGTTGGTTTGTTCGTTTGTTGGGTTGTTGGTTTGTTGGTTTGTTGGTTTGTTGGCTTGTTGGCTTGTTGGTTTGTTGGTTTGCTGGCTTGTTGGCTTGTTGGTTTGTTGGTTTGTTGGTTTGTTGGTTTGTTGGTTTGTTGGTTTGTTGGCTTTTTGGTTTGTTGGTTTGTTGGCTTGTTGGCGTGTTGGTTTGTTGGTTTGTTGGCTTGTTGGTTTGTTGGTTTGTTGGTTTGTTGATTTGTTGGTTTGTTGGTTTGTTGGTTTGTTGGCTTGTTGGTTTGTTGGTTTGTTGGTTTGTTGGCTTGTTGGTTTATTGGTTTGTTGGTTTGTTGGCTTGTTGGTTTGTTCGTTTGTTGGCTTGTTGGTTTGTTGGTTTGTTGGCTTGTTGGCTTGTTGCTTTGTTCGTTTGATGGTGTGTTGGTTTGTTGGTTTTTTGGCTTATTGGTTTGTTAGTTTGTTGGCTTTTTGGTTACTTGGTTTGTTGGTTTGTTGGTTTGTTGGCTTGTTGGTTTTTTGGTTTGTTGCTTTGTTGGTTTGTTGGTTTGTTGGCTTGTTGGCTTGTTGGTTTGTTGGCTTATTGGTTTGTTAGTTTGTTGGCTTTTTGGTTACTTGGTTTGTTGGTTTGTTGGTTTGTTGGCTTGTTGGTTTTTTGGTTTGTTGCTTTGTTGGTTTGTTAGTTTGTTGGCTTGTTGGCTTGTTGGTTTGTTGGTTTGTTGGCTTGTTGGTTTGTTAGTTTGTTGGCTTGTTGGTTTATTGGTTTGTTGGTTTGTTGCTTTGTTGGTTTGTTGGTTTGTTGGCTTGTTGGCTTGTTGGTTTGTTGGTTTGTTGGTTTGTTGGCTTGTTGGTTTGTTGGTTTGTTGGCTTGTTGGTTTGTTAGTTTGTTGGTTTGTTGGTTTGTTGGTTTGTTGGCTTGTTGGTTTGTTAGTTTGTTGGATTTTTGGTTACTTGGTTTGTTGGTTTGTTGGCTTGTTGGCTTGTTGGTTTGTTGGTTTGTTGGTTTGTTGGTTTGTTGGTTTGTTGGTTTGTTGGCTTGTTGGTTAATTGGTTTGTTGGTTTGCTGGTTTGTTGGTTTGTTGGTTTGTTGGCTTGTTGGTTTGTTGGTTTGTTGGCTTGTTGGCTTGTTGCTTTGTTCGTTTGATGGTTTGTTGGTTTGTTGGTTTGTTGGTTTGTTGGCTTGTTGGTTTGTTAGTTAGTTGGTTTGTTGGTTTGTTGGTTTGTTGGTTTGTTGGTTTGTTGGTTTGTTGGCTTGTTGGTTTGTTGGCTTGTTGGCTTGTTGGTTTGTTGGTTTGTTGGCTTGTTGGCTTGTCGGTTTGTTGGTTTGTTGGCTTGTTGGCTTGTTGGTTTGTTGGCTTGTTGGTTTGTTGGTTTGTTGGTTTGTTGGTTTGTTGGTTTGTTGGTTTATTTGTTTGTTGGTTTGTTGGTTTGTTGGTTTGTTGGTTTGTTGGTTTGTTGGTTTGTTGGTTTATTTGTTTGTTGGTTTGTTGCCTTGTTGGTTTGTTGGTTTGTTGGCTTGTTGGTTTGTTGGGTTGTTGGCTTGTTGGTTTGTTGGGTTGTTGGTTTGTTGGTTTGTTGGTTTGTTGGTTTGTTGGTTTATTTGTTTGTTGGTTTGTTGGCTTGTTGGTTTGTTGGTTTGTTGGTTTGTTGGCTTATTGGATTATTCGTTTGTTGGCTTGTTGGCTTGTTGGTTTGTTGGTTTGTTGGTTTGTTGGTTTGTTGGTTTGTTGGTTTGTTGGTTTGTTGGTTTTTTGGTTTGTTGGTTTGTTGGTTTGTTGGCTTGTTGGTTTGTTGGTTTGTTGGTTTGTTGGCTTGTTTCTTTGTTGGTTTGTTGGTTTGTTGGCTTGTTGGTTTGTTGGCTTGTTGGTTTGTTGGCTTGTTGGTTTGTTGGTTTGTTGGTTTGTTGGCTTGTTGGTTTGTTGGTTTGTTGGCTTGTTGGCTTTTTGGTTTGTTGGTTTGTTGGTTTGTTGGCTTGTTGGTTTGTTGGTTTGTTGGCTTGTTGGTTTGTTGGTTTGCTGGTTTGTTGGCTTGTTGGCTTGTTGGTTTGTTGGTTTGTTGGTTTGTTGGTTTGTTGGCTTGTTGGTTTGTTGGTTTGTCGGTTTGTTGGTTTGTTGGCTTGTTGGCTTGTTGGTTTGTTGGTTTGTTGGCTTGTTGGTTACTTAGTTTGTTGGTTTGTTGGCATGTTGGTTTGTTGGTTTATTGGTTTGTTGGCTTGTTGGTTACTTAGTTTGGTGGTTTGTTGGTTTGTTGGTTTGTTGGTTTGTTGGTTTGTTGGTTTGTTGGTTTGTTGGTTAGTTCGTTTGTTGGTTTGTTGGTTTGTTGGCTTGTTGGTTTGTTGGTTAGTTCGTTTGTTGGTTTATTAGTTTGTTGGTTTGTTGGCTTGTTGGTTTGTTGGTTTTTTGGTTTGTTGGTTTGTTGGTTTGTTGGTTTGTTGGTTTGTTGGCTTGTTGGTTTGTTGGTTTGTTGGCTTGTTGGTTTGTTAGTTTGTTGGTTTGTTGGTTTATTGGTTTGTTGGTTTGTTGCTTTGTTGGTTTGTTGGTTTGTTGGCTTGTTGGCTTGTTGGTTTGTTGGTTTGTTGGTTTGTTGGCTTGTTGGTTCGTTGGTTTGTTGGCTTGTTGGTTTGTTAGTTTGTTCGTTTGTTGGTTTGTTGGTTTGTTGGTTTGTTGCTATGTTGGTTTGTTGGTTTGTTGGCTTGTTGGCTTGTTGGTTTGTTGGCTTGTTGGTTTGTTAGTTTGTTGGCTTTTTGGTTACTTGGTTTGTTGGTTTGTTGGCTTGTTGGCTTGTTGGTTTGTTGGTTTGTGGGTTTGTTGGTTTGTTCGTTTGTTGGGTTGTTGGTTTGTTGGTTTGTTGGTTTGTTGGCTCGTTGGCTTGTTGGTTTGTTGGTTTGTTGGTTTGTTGGCTTGTTGGCTTGTTGGTTTGTTGGTTTGTTGGTTTGTTGGTTTGTTGGTTTGTTGGTTTATTTGTTTGTTGGTTTGTTGGCTTGTTGGTTTGTTGGTTTGTTGGTTTGTTGGTTTTTTGGTTTGTTGGTTTGTTGGCTTGTTGGTTTGTTGGTTTGTTGGTTTGTTGGCTTGTTTCTTTGTTGGTTTGTTGGTTTGTTGGCTTGTTGGTTTGTTGGCTTGTTGGTTTGTTGGCTTGTTGGCTTGTTGGTTTGTTGGTTTGTTGGTTTGTTGGCTTGTTGGTTTGTTGGTTTGTTGGTTTGTTGGCTTGTTGGCTTTTTGGTTTGTTGGTTTGTTGATTTGTTGGTTTGTTGGCTTGTTGGTTTGTTGGTTTGTTGGCTTGTTGGTTTGTTGGTTTTCTGGTTTGTTGGCTTGTTGGTTTGTTGGTTTGTTGGTTTGTTGGTTTGTTGGCTTGTTGGTTTGTTGGTTTGTTGGTTTGTTGGTTTGTTGGCTTGTTGGTTTGTTGGTTTGTTGGCTTGTTGGTTACTTAGTTTGTTGGTTTGTTGGCATGTTGGTTTGTTGGTTTGTTGGTTTGTTGGTTAGTTCGTTTGTTGGTTTGTTGGTTTGTTGGCTTGTTGGTTTGTTGGTTAGTTCGTTTGTTGGTTTGTTAGTTTGTTGGTTTGTTGGCTTGTTGGCTTGTGGGTTTGTTGTTTTTTTGGTTTGTTGGTTTGTTGGTTTGTTGGTTTGTTGGTTTGTTGGTTTGTTGGTTTGTTGGCTTGTTGGTTTGTTGGGTTGTTGGCTTGTTGGTTTGTTAGTTTGTTGGTTTGTTGGTTTATTGGTTTGTTGGTTTGTTGCTTTGTTGGTTTGTTGGTTTGTTGGCTTGTTGGCTTGTTGGTTTGTTGGTTTGTTGGCTTGTTGGTTCGTTGGTTTGTTGGCTTGTTGGTTTGTTAGTTTGTTCGTTTGTTGGTTTGTTGGTTTGTTGGTTGTTGCTATGTTGGTTTGTTGGTTTGTTGGCTTGTTGGCTTGTTGGTTTGTTGGCTTGTTGGTTTGTTGGTTTGTTAGTTTGTTGGCTTTTTGGTTACTTGGTTTGTTAGTTTGTTGGCTTGTTGGCTTGTTGGTTTGTTGGTTTGTGGGTTTGTTGGTTTGTTCGTTTGTTGGCTTGTTGGTTAATTGGTTTGTTGGTTTGCTGGTTTGTTGGTTTGTTGGTTTGTTGGCATGTTGGTTTGTTGGTTTGTTGGCTTGTTGGCTTGTTGCTTTGTTCGTTTGATGGTTTGTTGGTTTGTTGGTTTGTTGGCTTGTTGGTTTGTCAGTTAGTTGGTTTGTTGGTTTGTTGGTTTGTTGGCTTGTTGGTTTGTTGGTTTGTTGGTTTGTTGGCTTGTTGGTTTGTTGGCTTGTTGGTTTGTTGGTTTGTTGGTTTGTTGGCTTGTTGGTTTGTTGGCTTGTTGGCTTGTTGGTTTGTTGGTTTGTTGGCTTGTTGGCTTGTTGGTTTGTTGGTTTGTTGGCTTGTTGGCTTGTTGGTTTGTTGGCTTGTTGATTTGTTGGTTTGTTGGTTTGTTGGTTTGTTTGTTTGTTGGTTTGTTGGTTTATTTGTTTGTTGGTTTGTTGGCTTGTTGGTTTGTTGGTTTGTTGGTTTGTTGGCTTATTGGTTTGTTGGTTTGTTGGCTTGTTGGCTTGTTGGTTTTTTGGTTTGTTGGTTTGTTGGTTTGTTGGTTTGTTGGTTTTTTGGTTTGTTGGTTTGTTGGTTTGTTGGCTTGTTGGTTTGTTGGTTTGTTGGTTTGTTGGCTTGTTGCTTTGTTGGTTTATTGGTTTGTTGGCTTGTTGGTTTGTTGGCTTGTTGGTTTGTTGGCTTGTTGGTTTGTTGGTTTGTTGGTTTGTTGGCTTGTTGGTTTGTTGGTTTGTTGGCTTGTTGGCTTTTTGGTTTGTTGGTTTGTTGGTTTGTTGGTTTGTTGGTTTGTTGGCTTGTTGGTTTGTTGGTTTGTTGGCTTGTTGGTTTGTTGGTTTGCTGGTTTGTTGGCTTGTTGGCTTGTTGGTTTGTTGGTTTGTTGGTTTGTTGGTTTGTTGGCTTGTTGGTTTGTTGGTTTGTTGGTTTGTTGGTTTGTGGGCTTGTTGGCTTGTTGGTTTGTTGGTTTGTTGGCTTGTTGGTTATTTAGTTTGTTGGTTTGTTGGCATGTTGGTTTGTTGGTTTATTGGTTTGTTGGCTTGTTGGTTACTTAGTTTGGTGGTTTGTTGGTTTGTTGGTTTGTTGGTTTGTTGGTTTGTTGGTTAGTTCGTTTGTTGGTTTGTTGGTTTGTTGGCTTGTTGGTTTGTTGGTTAGTTCGTTTGTTGGTTTGTTAGTTTGTTGGTTTGTTGGCTTGTTGGCTTGTTGGTTTGTTGGTTTGTTGGTTTGTTGGTTTGTTGCTATGTTGGTTTGTTGGTTTGTTGGCTTGTTGGCTTGTTGGTTTGTTGGCTTGTTGGTTTGTTAGTTTGTTGGCTTTTTGGTTACTTGGTTTGTTGGTTTGTTGGCTTGTTGGCTTGTTGGTTTGTTGGTTTGTGGGTTTGTTGGTTTGTTCGTTTGTTGGGTTGTTGGTTTGTTGGTTTGTTGGTTTGTTGGCTTGTTGGCTTGTTGGTTTGTTGGTTTGTTGGCTTGTTGGCTTGTTGGTTTGTTGGTTTGTTGGTTTGTTGGTTTGTTGGTTTGTTGGTTTGTTGGTTTGTTGGCTTATTGGTTTGTTGGTTTGTTGGCTTGTTGGCGTGTTGGTTTGTTGGTTTGTTGGCTTGTTGGTTTGTTGGTTTGTTGGTTTGTTGATTTGATGCTTTGTTGGTTTGTTGGTTTGTTGGCTTGTTGGTTTGTTGGTTTGTTGGTTTGTTGGCTTGTTGGTTTATTGGTTTGTTGGTTTGTTGGCTTGTTGGTTTGTTGGTTTGTTGGCTTGTTGGTTTGTTGGTTTGTTGGCTTGTTGGCTTGTTGCTTTGTTCGTTTGATGGTTTGTTGGTTTGTTGGTTTTTTGGTTTGTTGGTTTTTTGGTTTGTTGCTTTGTTGGTTTGTTGTCTTGTTGGCTTGTTGGTTTGTTGGCTTGTTGGTTTGTTGGTTTGTTGGTTTGTTGGTTTGTTGGTTTGTTGGTTTATTTGTTTGTTGGTTTGTTGGTTTGTTGGTTTGTTGGTTTGTTGGTTTGTTGGTTTATTTGTTTGTTGGTTTGTTGCCTTGTTGGTTTGTTGGTTTGTTGGTTTGTTGGCTTGTTGGTTTGTTGGCTTGTTGCTTTGTTGGTTTGTTGGCTTGTTGGTTTGTTGGTTTGTTGGTTTGTTGGTTTGTTGGTTTGTTGGTTTGTTGGTTTGTTGGTTTATTTGTTTGTTGGTTTGTTGGCTTGTTGGTTTGTTGGTTTGTTGGTTTGTTGGCTTATTGGATTATTCGTTTGTTGGCTTGTTGTTTTGTTGGTTTGTTGGTTTGTTGGTTTGTTGGTTTGTTGGTTTGTTGGTTTGTTGGTTTTTTGGTTTGTTGGTTTGTTGGTTTGTTGGCTTGTTGGTTTGTTGGTTTGTTGGTTTGTTATCTTGTTTCTTTGTTGGTTTGTTGGTTTGTTGGCTTGTTGGTTTGTTGGCTTGTTGGTTTGTTGGCTTGTTGGTTTGTTGGTTTGTTGGTTTGTTGGCTTGTTGGTTTGTTGGTTTGTTGGCTTGTTGGCTTTTTGGTTTGTTGGTTTGTTGGTTTGTTGGCTTGTTGGTTTGTTAGTTTGTTGGCTTGTTGGTTTGTTGGTTTGCTGGTTTGTTGGCTTGTTGGCTTGTTGGTTTGTTAGTTTGTTGGTTTGTTGGTTTGTTGGCTTGTTGGATTGTTGGTTTGTCGGTTTGTTGGTTTGTTGGCTTGTTGGCTTGTTGGTTTGTTGGTTTGTTGGCTTGTTGGTTACTTAGTTTGTTGGTTTGTTGGCATGTTGGTTTGTTGGTTTATTGGTTTGTTGGCTTGTTGGTTACTTAGTTTGTTGGTTTGTTGGTTTATTGGTTTGTTGGTTTGTTGCTTTGTTGGTTTGTTGGTTTGTTGGCTTGTTGGCTTGTTGGTTTGTTAGTTTGTTCGTTTGTTGGTTTGTTGCTTTGTTGGTTTGTTGCTATGTTGGTTTGTTGGTTTGTTGGCTTGTTGGCTTGTTGGTTTGTTGGCTTGTTGGTTTGTTAGTTTGTTGGCTTTTTGGTTACTTGGTTTGTTGGTTTGTTGGCTTGTTGGCTTGTTGGTTTGTTGGTTTGTGGGTTTGTTGGTTTGTTCGTTTGTTGGGTTGTTGGTTTGTTGGTTTGTTGGTTTGTTGGCTTGTTGGCTTGTTGGTTTGTTGGTTTGTTGGTTTGTTGGTTTGTTGGTTTGTTGGTTTATTTGTTTGTTGGTTTGTTGGCTTGTTGGTTTGTTGGTTTGTTGGTTTGTTGGTTTTTTGGTTTGTTGGTTTGTTGGTTTGTTGGCATGTTGGTTTGTTGGTTTGTTGGTTTGTTGGCTTGTTTCTTTGTTGGTTTGTTGGTTTGTTGGCTTGTTGGTTTGTTGGCTTGTTGGTTTGTTGGCTTGTTGGTTTGTTGGTTTGTCGGTTTGTTGGTTTGTTGGCTTGTTGGCTTGTTGGTTTGTTGGTTTGTTGGCTTGTTGGCTTGTTGGTTACTTAGTTTGTTGGTTTGTTGGCATGTTGGTTTGTTGGTTTATTGGTTTTTTGGCTTGTTGGTTACTTAGTTTGGTGGTTTGTTGGTTTGTTGGTTTGTTGGTTTGTTGGTTTGTTGGTTAGTTCGTTTGTTGGTTTGTTGGTTTGTTGGCTTATTGGTTTGTTGGTTAGTTCGTTTGTTGGTTTGTTAGTTTGTTGGTTTGTTGGCTTGTTGGCTTGTTGGTTTGTTGGTTTGTTGGTTTTTTGGTTTGTTGGTTTGTTGGTTTGTTGGTTTGTTGGTTTGTTGGTTTGTTGGCTTGTTGGTTTGTTGGTTTGTTGGCTTGTTGGTTTGTTAGTTTGTTGGTTTGTTGGTTTATTGGTTTGTTGGTTTGTTGCTTTGTTGGTTTGTTGGTTTGTTGGCTTGTTGGCTTGTTGGTTTGTTGGTTTGTTGGTTTGTTGGCTTGTTGGTTCGTTGGTTTGTTGGCTTGTTGGTTTGTTAGTTTGTTCGTTTGTTGGTTTGTTGGTTTGTTGCTATGTTGGTTTGTTGGTTTGTTGGCTTGTTGGCTTGTTGGTTTGTTGGCTTGTTGGTTTGTTAGTTTGTTGGCTTTTTGGTTACTTGGTTTGTTGGTTTGTTGGCTTGTTGGCTTGTTGGTTTGTTGGTTTGTGGGTTTGTTGGTTTGTTCGTTTGTTGGGTTGTTGGTTTGTTGGTTTGTTGGTTTGTTGGCTTGTTGACTTGTTGGTTTGTTGGTTTGTTGGTTTGTTGGTTTGTTGGTTTGTTGGTTTATTTGTTTGTTGGTTTGTTGGCTTGTTGGTTTGTTGGTTTGTTGGTTTGTTGGTTTTTTGGTTTGTTGGTTTGTTGGTTTGTTGGCTTGTTGGTTTGTTGGTTTGTTGGTTTGTTGGCTTGTTTCTTTGTTGGTTTGTTGGTTTGTTGGCTTGTTGGTTTGTTGGCTTGTTGGTTTGTTGGCTTGTTGGTTTGTTGGTTTGTTGGTTTGTTGGCTTGTTGGTTTGTTGGTTTGTTGGTTTGTTGGCTTGTTGGCTTTTTGGTTTGTTGGTTTGTTGGTTTGTTGGTTTGTTGGCTTGTTGGTTTGTTGGTTTGTTGGCTTGTTGGTTTGTTGGTTTGCTGGTTTGCTGGTTTGTTGGCTTGTTGGCTTGTTGGTTTGTTGGTTTGTTGGTTTGTTGGTTTGTTGGCTTGTTGGTTTGTTGGTTTGTTGGTTTGTTGGTTTGTTGGCTTGTTGGCTTGTTGGTTTGTTGGTTTGTTGGCTTGTTGGTTACTTAGTTTGTTGGTTTGTTGGCATGTTGGTTTGTTGGTTTATTGGTTTGTTGGCTTGTTGGTTACTTAGTTTGGTGGTTTGTTGGTTTGTTGGTTTGTTGGTTTGTTGGTTTGTTGGTTAGTTCGTTTGTTGGTTTGTTGGTTTGTTGGTTTGTTGGTTTGTTGGTTTGTTGGTTTGTTGGTTTGTTGTTTTTTTGGTTTGTTGGTTTGTTGGTTTGTTGGTTTGTTGGTTTGTTGGTTTGTTGGCTTGTTGGTTTGTTGGTTTGTTGGCTTGTTGGTTTGTTAGTTTGTTGGTTTGTTGGTTTATTGGTTTGTTGGTTTGTTGGTTTGTTGGTTTGTTGGTTTGTTGGCTTGTTGGTTTGTTGGTTTGTTGGCTTGTTGGTTTGTTAGTTTGTTGGTTTGTTGGTTTATTGGTTTGTTGGTTTGTTGCTTTGTTGGTTCGTTGGTTTGTTGGCTTGTTGGTTTGTTAGTTTGTTCGTTTGTTGGTTTGTTGGTTTGTTGGTTGTTGCTATGTTGGTTTGTTGGTTTGTTGGCTTGTTGGCTTGTTGGTTTGTTGGCTTGTTGGTTTGTTGGTTTGTTAGTTTGTTGGCTTTTTGGTTACTTGGTTTGTTAGTTTGTTGGCTTGTTGGCTTGTTGGTTTGTTGGTTTGTGGGTTTGTTGGTTTGTTCGTTTGTTGGCTTGTTGGTTAATTGGTTTGTTGGTTTGCTTGTTTGTTGGTTTGTTGGTTTGTTGGCATGTTGGTTTGTTGGTTTGTTGGCTTGTTGGCTTGTTGCTTTGTTCGTTTGATGGTTTGTTGGTTTGTTGGTTTGTTGGCTTGTTGGTTTGTCAGTTAGTTGGTTTGTTGGTTTGTTGGTTTGTTGGCTTGTTGGTTTGTTGGCTTGTTGGCTTGTTGGTTTGTAGGTTTGTTGGCTTGTTGGCTTGTTGGTTTGTTGGTTTGTTGGCTTGTTGGCTTGTTGGTTTGTTGGTTTGTTGGTTTATTGGTTTGTTGGTTTGATGGTTTGTTCGTTTGTTGGTTTGTTGGTTAATTTGTTTGTTGGTTTGTTGCCTTGTTGGTTTGTTGGTTTGTTGGTTTGTTGGCTTGTTGGTTTGTTGGCTTGTTGGTTTGTTGGTTTGTTGGTTTGTTGGTTTGTTGGCTTGTTGGTTTGTTAGTTTGTTCGTTTGTTGGTTTGTTGGTTTGTTGGTTGTTGCTATGTTGGTTTGTTGGTTTGTTGGCTTGTTGGCTTGTTGGTTTGTTGGTTTGTTGGTTTGTTGGCTTGTTGGCTTGTTGGTTTTTTGGTTTGTTGGTTTGTTGGCTTATTGGTTCGTTGGTTTGTTGGCTTGTTGGTTTGTTAGTTTGCTGGTTTGTTGGTTTGTTGGTTTGTTGGTTTGTTGCTATGTTGGTTTGTTGGTTTGTTGGCTTATTGGCTTGTTGGTTTGTTGGTTTGTTGCTTTGTTGGTTTGTTGGTTTGTTGGCTTGTTGGCTTGTTGGTTTGTTGGTTTGTTGGTTTGTTGGCTTGTTGGTTCGTTGGTTTGTTGGCTTGTTGGTTTGTTAGTTTGTTCGTTTGTTGGTTTGTTGCTTTGTTGGTTTGTTGCTATGTTGGTTTGTTGGTTTGTTGGCTTGTTGGCTTGTTGGTTTGTTGGCTTGTTGGTTTGTTAGTTTGTTGGCTTTTTGGTTACTTGGTTTGTTGGTTTGTTGGCTTGTTGGCTTGTTGGTTTGTTGGTTTGTGGGTTTGTTGGTTTGTTCGTTTGTTGGGTTGTTGGTTTGTTGGTTTGTTGGTTTGTTGGCTTGTTGGCTTGTTGGTTTGTTGGTTTGTTGGTTTGTTGGTTTGTTGGTTTGTTGGTTTATTTGTTTGTTGGTTTGTTGGCTTGTTGGTTTGTTGGTTTGTTGGTTTGTTGGTTTTTTGGTTTGTTGGTTTGTTGGTTTGTTGGCATGTTGGTTTGTTGGTTTGTTGGTTTGTTGGCTTGTTTCTTTGTTGGTTTGTTGGTTTGTTGGCTTGTTGGTTTGTTGGCTTTTTGGTTTGTTGGCTTGTTGGTTTGTTGGTTTGTCGGTTTGTTGGTTTGTTGGCTTGTTGGCTTGTTGGTTTGTTGGTTTGTTGGCTTGTTGGTTACTTAGTTTGTTGGTTTGTTGGCATGTTGGTTTGTTGGTTTATTGGTTTTTTGGCTTGTTGGTTACTTAGTTTGGTGGTTTGTTGGTTTGTTGGTTTGTTGGTTTGTTGGTTTGTTGGTTAGTTCGTTTGTTGGTTTGTTGGTTTGTTGGCTTGTTGGTTTGTTGGTTAGTTCGTTTGTTGGTTTATTGGTTTGTTGGTTTGTTGCTTTGTTGGTTTGTTGGTTTGTTGGCTTGTTGGCTTGTTGGTTTGTTGGTTTGTTGGTTTGTTGGCTTGTTGGTTCGTTGGTTTGTTGGCTTGTTGGTTTGTTAGTTTGTTCGTTTGTTGGTTTGTTGGTTTGTTGGTTTGTTGCTATGTTGGTTTGTTGGTTTGTTGGCTTGTTGGCTTGTTGGTTTGTTGGCTTGTTGGTTTGTTAGTTTGTTGGCTTTTTGGTTACTTGGTTTGTTGGTTTGTTGGCTTGTTGGCTTGTTGGTTTGTTGGTTTGTGGGTTTGTTGGTTTGTTCGTTTGTTGGGTTGTTGGTTTGTTGGTTTGTTGGTTTGTTGGCTTGTTGACTTGTTGGTTTGTTGGTTTGTTGGTTTGTTGGTTTGTTGGTTTGTTGGTTTATTTGTTTGTTGGTTTGTTGGCTTGTTGGTTTGTTTGTTTGTTGGTTTGTTGGTTTTTTGGTTTGTTGGTTTGTTGGTTTGTTGGCTTGTTGGTTTGTTGGTTTCTTGGTTTGTTGGCTTGTTTCTTTGTTGGTTTGTTGGTTTGTTGGCTTGTTGGTTTGTTGGCTTGTTGGTTTGTTGGCTTGTTGGTTTGTTGGTTTGTTGGTTTGTTGGCTTGTTGGTTTGTTGGTTTGTTGGTTTGTTGGCTTGTTGGCTTTTTGGTTTGTTGGTTTGTTGGTTTGTTGGTTTGTTGGTTTGTTGGCTTGTTGGTTTGTTGGTTTGTTGGCTTGTTGGTTTGTTGGTTTGCTGGTTTGTTGGCTTGTTGGCTTGTTGGTTTGTTGGTTTGTTGGTTTGTTGGTTTGTTGGCTTGTTGGTTTGTTGGTTTGTTGGTTTGTTGGTTTGTTGGTTTGTTGGCTTGTTGGCTTGTTGGTTTGTTGGTTTGTTGGCTTGTTGGTTACTTAGTTTGTTGGTTTGTTGGCATGTTGGTTTGTTGGTTTATTGGTTTGTTGGCTTGTTGGTTACTTAGTTTGGTGGTTTGTTGGTTTGTTGGTTTGTTGGTTTGTTGGTTTGTTGGTTAGTTCGTTTGTTGGTTTGTTGGTTTGTTGGTTTGTTGGTTTGTTGGTTTGTTGGTTTGTTGGTTTGTTGTTTTTTTGGTTTGTTGGTTTGTTGGTTTGTTGGTTTGTTGGTTTGTTGGTTTGTTGGTTTGTTGGTTTGTTGGCTTGTTGGTTTGTTGGTTTGTTGGCTTGTTGGTTTGTTAGTTTGTTGGTTTGTTGGTTTATTGGTTTGTTGGTTTGTTGCTTTGTTGGTTTGTTGGTTTGTTGGTTTGTTGGCTTGTTGGTTTTTTGGTTTGTTGGTTTGTTGGTTTGTTGGTTTGTTGGTTTGTTGGTTTGTTGGCTTGTTGGTTTGTTGGTTTGTTGGCTTGTTGGTTTGTTAGTTTGTTGGTTTGTTGGTTTATTGGTTTGTTGGTTTGTTGCTTTGTTGGTTTGTTGGTTTGTTGGCTTGTTGGCTTGTTGGTTTGTTGGTTTGTTGGTTTGTTGGCTTGTTGGTTCGTTGGTTTGTTGGCTTGTTGGTTTGTTAGTTTGTTCGTTTGTTGGTTTGTTGGTTTGTTGCTATGTTGGTTTGTTGGTTTGTTGGCTTGTTGGCTTGTTGGTTTGTTGGCTTGTTGGTTTGTTAGTTTGTTGGCTTTTTGGTTACTTGGTTTGTTGGTTTGTTGGCTTGTTGGCTTGTTGGTTTGTTGGTTTGTGGGTTTGTTGGTTTGTTCGTTTGTTGGGTTGTTGGTTTGTTGGTTTGTTGGTTTGTTGGCTTGTTGACTTGTTGGTTTGTTGGTTTGTTGGTTTGTTGGTTTGTTGGTTTATTTGTTTGTTGGTTTGTTGGCTTGTTGGTTTGTTGGTTTGTTGGTTTGTTGGTTTTTTGGTTTGTTGGTTTGTTGGTTTGTTGGCTTGTTGGTTTGTTGGTTTGTTGGTTTGTTGGCTTGTTTCTTTGTTGGTTTGTTGGTTTGTTGGCTTGTTGGTTTGTTGGCTTGTTGGTTTGTTGGCTTGTTGGTTTGTTGGTTTGTTGGTTTGTTGGCTTGTTGGTTTGTTGGTTTGTTGGTTTGTTGGCTTGTTGGCTTTTTGGTTTGTTGGTTTGTTGGTTTGTTGGTTTGTTGGCTTGTTGGTTTGTTGGTTTGTTGGCTTGTTGGTTTGTTGGTTTGCTGGTTTGCTGGTTTGTTGGCTTGTTGGCTTGTTGGTTTGTTGGTTTGTTGGTTTGTTGGTTTGTTGGCTTGTTGGTTTGTTGGTTTGTTGGTTTGTTGGTTTGTTGGCTTGTTGGCTTGTTGGTTTGTTGGTTTGTTGGCTTGTTGGTTACTTAGTTTGTTGGTTTGTTGGCATGTTGGTTTGTTGGTTTATTGGTTTGTTGGCTTGTTGGTTACTTAGTTTGGTGGTTTGTTGGTTTGTTGGTTTGTTGGTTTGTTGGTTTGTTGGTTAGTTCGTTTGTTGGTTTGTTGGTTTGTTGGTTTGTTGGTTTGTTGGTTTGTTGGTTTGTTGGTTTGTTGTTTTTTTGGTTTGTTGGTTTGTTGGTTTGTTGGTTTGTTGGTTTGTTGGTTTGTTGGCTTGTTGGTTTGTTGGTTTGTTGGCTTGTTGGTTTGTTAGTTTGTTGGTTTGTTGGTTTATTGGTTTGTTGGTTTGTTGGTTTGTTGGTTTGTTGGTTTGTTGGCTTGTTGGTTTGTTGGTTTGTTGGCTTGTTGGTTTGTTAGTTTGTTGGTTTGTTGGTTTATTGGTTTGTTGGTTTGTTGCTTTGTTGGTTCGTTGGTTTGTTGGCTTGTTGGTTTGTTAGTTTGTTCGTTTGTTGGTTTGTTGGTTTGTTGGTTGTTGCTATGTTGGTTTGTTGGTTTGTTGGCTTGTTGGCTTGTTGGTTTGTTGGCTTGTTGGTTTGTTGGTTTGTTAGTTTGTTGGCTTTTTGGTTACTTGGTTTGTTAGTTTGTTGGCTTGTTGGCTTGTTGGTTTGTTGGTTTGTGGGTTTGTTGGTTTGTTCGTTTGTTGGCTTGTTGGTTAATTGGTTTGTTGGTTTGCTTGTTTGTTGGTTTGTTGGTTTGTTGGCATGTTGGTTTGTTGGTTTGTTGGCTTGTTGGCTTGTTGCTTTGTTCGTTTGATGGTTTGTTGGTTTGTTGGTTTGTTGGCTTGTTGGTTTGTCAGTTAGTTGGTTTGTTGGTTTGTTGGTTTGTTGGCTTGTTGGTTTGTTGGCTTGTTGGCTTGTTGGTTTGTAGGTTTGTTGGCTTGTTGGCTTGTTGGTTTGTTGGTTTGTTGGCTTGTTGGCTTGTTGGTTTGTTGGTTTGTTGGTTTATTGGTTTGTTGGTTTGATGGTTTGTTCGTTTGTTGGTTTGTTGGTTAATTTGTTTGTTGGTTTGTTGCCTTGTTGGTTTGTTGGTTTGTTGGTTTGTTGGCTTGTTGGTTTGTTGGCTTGTTGGTTTGTTGGTTTGTTGGTTTGTTGGTTTGTTGGCTTGTTGGTTTGTTAGTTTGTTCGTTTGTTGGTTTGTTGGTTTGTTGGTTGTTGCTATGTTGGTTTGTTGGTTTGTTGGCTTGTTGGCTTGTTGGTTTGTTGGTTTGTTGGTTTGTTGGCTTGTTGGCTTGTTGGTTTTTTGGTTTGTTGGTTTGTTGGCTTATTGGTTCGTTGGTTTGTTGGCTTGTTGGTTTGTTAGTTTGCTGGTTTGTTGGTTTGTTGGTTTGTTGGTTTGTTGCTATGTTGGTTTGTTGGTTTGTTGGCTTATTGGCTTGTTGGTTTGTTGGTTTGTTGCTTTGTTGGTTTGTTGGTTTGTTGGCTTGTTGGCTTGTTGGTTTGTTGGTTTGTTGGTTTGTTGGCTTGTTGGTTCGTTGGTTTGTTGGCTTGTTGGTTTGTTAGTTTGTTCGTTTGTTGGTTTGTTGCTTTGTTGGTTTGTTGCTATGTTGGTTTGTTGGTTTGTTGGCTTGTTGGCTTGTTGGTTTGTTGGCTTGTTGGTTTGTTAGTTTGTTGGCTTTTTGGTTACTTGGTTTGTTGGTTTGTTGGCTTGTTGGCTTGTTGGTTTGTTGGTTTGTGGGTTTGTTGGTTTGTTCGTTTGTTGGGTTGTTGGTTTGTTGGTTTGTTGGTTTGTTGGCTTGTTGGCTTGTTGGTTTGTTGGTTTGTTGGTTTGTTGGTTTGTTGGTTTGTTGGTTTATTTGTTTGTTGGTTTGTTGGCTTGTTGGTTTGTTGGTTTGTTGGTTTGTTGGTTTTTTGGTTTGTTGGTTTGTTGGTTTGTTGGCATGTTGGTTTGTTGGTTTGTTGGTTTGTTGGCTTGTTTCTTTGTTGGTTTGTTGGTTTGTTGGCTTGTTGGTTTGTTGGCTTTTTGGTTTGTTGGCTTGTTGGTTTGTTGGTTTGTCGGTTTGTTGGTTTGTTGGCTTGTTGGCTTGTTGGTTTGTTGGTTTGTTGGCTTGTTGGTTACTTAGTTTGTTGGTTTGTTGGCATGTTGGTTTGTTGGTTTATTGGTTTTTTGGCTTGTTGGTTACTTAGTTTGGTGGTTTGTTGGTTTGTTGGTTTGTTGGTTTGTTGGTTTGTTGGTTAGTTCGTTTGTTGGTTTGTTGGTTTGTTGGCTTGTTGGCTTGTTGGTTTGTTGGTTTGTTGGTTTGTTGGTTTGTTGGTTTGTTGGTTTATTTGTTTGTTGGTTTGTTGGCTTGTTGGTTTGTTGGTTTGTTGGTTTGTTGGTTTTTTGGTTTGTTGGTTTGTTGGTTTGTTGGCTTGTTGGTTTGTTGGTTTCTTGGTTTGTTGGCTTGTTTCTTTGTTGGTTTGTTGGTTTGTTGGCTTGTTGGTTTGTTGGCTTGTTGGTTTGTTGGCTTGTTGGTTTGTTGGTTTGTTGGTTTGTTGGCTTGTTGGTTTGTTGGTTTGTTGGTTTGTTGGCTTGTTGGCTTTTTGGTTTGTTGGTTTGTTGGTTTGTTGGTTTGTTGGTTTGTTGGCTTGTTGGTTTGTTGGTTTGTTGGCTTGTTGGTTTGTTGGTTTGCTGGTTTGTTGGCTTGTTGGCTTGTTGGTTTGTTGGTTTGTTGGTTTGTTGGTTTGTTGGCTTGTTGGTTTGTTGGTTTGTTGGTTTGTTGGTTTGTTGGTTTGTTGGCTTGTTGGCTTGTTGGTTTGTTGGTTTGTTGGCTTGTTGGTTACTTAGTTTGTTGGTTTGTTGGCATGTTGGTTTGTTGGTTTATTGGTTTGTTGGCTTGTTGGTTACTTAGTTTGGTGGTTTGTTGGTTTGTTGGTTTGTTGGTTTGTTGGTTTGTTGGTTAGTTCGTTTGTTGGTTTGTTGGTTTGTTGGTTTGTTGGTTTGTTGGTTTGTTGGTTTGTTGGTTTGTTGTTTTTTTGGTTTGTTGGTTTGTTGGTTTGTTGGTTT
This sequence comes from Atherix ibis, assembly GCA_958298945.1. Classification (NCBI taxonomy): domain Eukaryota; kingdom Metazoa; phylum Arthropoda; class Insecta; order Diptera; family Athericidae; genus Atherix; species Atherix ibis. The sequence continues at coordinate 35,661,281 of OY282608.1, forward strand.
GTTGGTTTGTTGGTTTGTTGGTTTGTTGGTTTGTTGGCTTGTTGGTTTGTTGGTTTGTTGGCTTGTTGGTTTGTTAGTTTGTTGGTTTGTTGGTTTGTTGGTTTATTGGTTTGTTGGTTTGTTGCTTTGTTGGTTTGTTGGTTTGTTGGTTTGTTGGCTTGTTGGTTTGTTGGTTTGTTGGCTTGTTGGTTTGTTAGTTTGTTGGTTTGTTGGTTTATTGGTTTGTTGGTTTGTTGCTTTGTTGGTTCGTTGGTTTGTTGGCTTGTTGGTTTGTTAGTTTGTTCGTTTGTTGGTTTGTTGGTTTGTTGGTTGTTGCTATGTTGGTTTGTTGGTTTGTTGGCTTGTTGGCTTGTTGGTTTGTTGGCTTGTTGGTTTGTTGGTTTGTTAGTTTGTTGGCTTTTTGGTTACTTGGTTTGTTAGTTTGTTGGCTTGTTGGCTTGTTGGTTTGTTGGTTTGTGGGTTTGTTGGTTTGTTCGTTTGTTGGCTTGTTGGTTAATTGGTTTGTTGGTTTGCTTGTTTGTTGGTTTGTTGGTTTGTTGGCATGTTGGTTTGTTGGTTTGTTGGCTTGTTGGCTTGTTGCTTTGTTCGTTTGATGGTTTGTTGGTTTGTTGGTTTGTTGGCTTGTTGGTTTGTCAGTTAGTTGGTTTGTTAGTTTGTTGGTTTGTTGGCTTGTTGGTTTGTTGGCTTGTTGGCTTGTTGGTTTGTAGGTTTGTTGGCTTGTTGGCTTGTTGGTTTGTTGGTTTGTTGGCTTGTTGGCTTGTTGGTTTGTTGGTTTGTTGGTTTATTGGTTTGTTGGTTTGATGGTTTGTTCGTTTGTTGGTTTGTTGGTTAATTTGTTTGTTGGTTTGTTGCCTTGTTGGTTTGTTGGTTTGTTGGTTTATTTGTTTGTTGGTTTGTTGGCTTGTTGGTTTGTTGGTTTGTTGGTTTGTTGGTTTTTTGGTTTGTTGGTTTGTTGGTTTGTTGGCATGTTGGTTTGTTGGTTTGTTGGTTTGTTGGCTTGTTTCTTTGTTGGTTTGTTGGTTTGTTGGCTTGTTGGTTTGTTGGCTTTTTGGTTTGTTGGCTTGTTGGTTTGTTGGTTTGTCGGTTTGTTGGTTTGTTGGCTTGTTGGCTTGTTGGTTTGTTGGTTTGTTGGCTTGTTGGTTACTTAGTTTGTTGGTTTGTTGGCATGTTGGTTTGTTGGTTTATTGGTTTTTTGGCTTGTTGGTTACTTAGTTTGGTGGTTTGTTGGTTTGTTGGTTTGTTGGTTTGTTGGTTTGTTGGTTTGTTGGTTAGTTCGTTTGTTGGTTTGTTGGTTTGTTGGCTTGTTGGTTTGTTGGTTAGTTCGTTTGTTGGTTTATTGGTTTGTTGGTTTGTTGCTTTGTTGGTTTGTTGGTTTGTTGGCTTGTTGGCTTGTTGGTTTGTTGGTTTGTTGGTTTGTTGGCTTGTTGGTTCGTTGGTTTGTTGGCTTGTTGGTTTGTTAGTTTGTTCGTTTGTTGGTTTGTTGGTTTGTTGGTTTGTTGCTATGTTGGTTTGTTGGTTTGTTGGCTTGTTGGCTTGTTGGTTTGTTGGCTTGTTGGTTTGTTAGTTTGTTGGCTTTTTGGTTACTTGGTTTGTTGGTTTGTTGGCTTGTTGGCTTGTTGGTTTGTTGGTTTGTGGGTTTGTTGGTTTGTTCGTTTGTTGGGTTGTTGGTTTGTTGGTTTGTTGGTTTGTTGGCTTGTTGACTTGTTGGTTTGTTGGTTTGTTGGTTTGTTGGTTTGTTGGTTTGTTGGTTTATTTGTTTGTTGGTTTGTTGGCTTGTTGGTTTGTTTGTTTGTTGGTTTGTTGGTTTTTTGGTTTGTTGGTTTGTTGGTTTGTTGGCTTGTTGGTTTGTTGGTTTCTTGGTTTGTTGGCTTGTTTCTTTGTTGGTTTGTTGGTTTGTTGGCTTGTTGGTTTGTTGGCTTGTTGGTTTGTTGGCTTGTTGGTTTGTTGGTTTGTTGGTTTGTTGGCTTGTTGGTTTGTTGGTTTGTTGGTTTGTTGGCTTGTTGGCTTTTTGGTTTGTTGGTTTGTTGGTTTGTTGGTTTGTTGGCTTGTTGGTTTGTTGGTTTGTTGGCTTGTTGGTTTGTTGGTTTGCTGGTTTGTTGGCTTGTTGGCTTGTTGGTTTGTTGGTTTGTTGGTTTGTTGGTTTGTTGGCTTGTTGGTTTGTTGGTTTGTTGGTTTGTTGGTTTGTTGGCTTGTTGGCTTGTTGGTTTGTTGGTTTGTTGGCTTGTTGGTTACTTAGTTTGTTGGTTTGTTGGCATGTTGGTTTGTTGGTTTATTGGTTTGTTGGCTTGTTGGTTACTTAGTTTGGTGGTTTGTTGGTTTGTTGGTTTGTTGGTTTGTTGGTTTGTTTGTTAGTTCGTTTGTTGGTTTGTTGGTTTGTTGGTTTGTTGGTTTGTTGGTTTGTTGGTTTGTTGGTTTGTTGGTTTGTTGTTTTTTTGGTTTGTTGGTTTGTTGGTTTGTTGGTTTGTTGGTTTGTTGGTTTGTTGGTTTGTTGGCTTGTTGGTTTGTTGGTTTGTTGGCTTGTTGGTTTGTTAGTTTGTTGGTTTGTTGGTTTATTGGTTTGTTGGTTTGCTGCTTTGTTGGTTTGTTGGTTTGTTGGTTTGTTGGCTTGTTGGTTTGTTGGTTTGTTGGCTTGTTGGTTTGTTAGTTTGTTGGTTTGTTGGTTTATTGGTTTGTTGGTTTGTTGCTTTGTTGGTTCGTTGGTTTGTTGGCTTGTTGGTTTGTTAGTTTGTTCGTTTGTTGGTTTGTTGGTTTGTTGGTTGTTGCTATGTTGGTTTGTTGGTTTGTTGGCTTGTTGGCTTGTTGGTTTGTTGGCTTGTTGGTTTGTTGGTTTGTTAGTTTGTTGGCTTTTTGGTTACTTGGTTTGTTAGTTTGTTGGCTTGTTGGCTTGTTGGTTTGTTGGTTTGTGGGTTTGTTGGTTTGTTCGTTTGTTGGCTTGTTGGTTAATTGGTTTGTTGGTTTGCTTGTTTGTTGGTTTGTTGGTTTGTTGGCATGTTGGTTTGTTGGTTTGTTGGCTTGTTGGCTTGTTGCTTTGTTCGTTTGATGGTTTGTTGGTTTGTTGGTTTGTTGGCTTGTTGGTTTGTCAGTTAGTTGGTTTGTTAGTTTGTTGGTTTGTTGGCTTGTTGGTTTGTTGGCTTGTTGGCTTGTTGGTTTGTAGGTTTGTTGGCTTGTTGGCTTGTTGGTTTGTTGGTTTGTTGGCTTGTTGGCTTGTTGGTTTGTTGGTTTGTTGGTTTATTGGTTTGTTGGTTTGATGGTTTGTTCGTTTGTTGGTTTGTTGGTTAATTTGTTTGTTGGTTTGTTGCCTTGTTGGTTTGTTGGTTTGTTGGTTTGTTGGCTTGTTGGTTTGTTGGCTTGTTGGTTTGTTGGTTTGTTGGTTTGTTGGTTTGTTGGCTTGTTGGTTTGTTAGTTTGTTCGTTTGTTGGTTTGTTGGTTTGTTGGTTGTTGCTATGTTGGTTTGTTGGTTTGTTGGCTTGTTGGCTTGTTGGTTTGTTGGTTTGTTGGTTTGTTGGCTTGTTGGCTTGTTGGTTTTTTGGTTTGTTGGTTTGTTGGCTTATTGGTTCGTTGGTTTGTTGGCTTGTTGGTTTGTTAGTTTGCTGGTTTGTTGGTTTGTTGGTTTGTTGGTTTGTTGCTATGTTGGTTTGTTGGTTTGTTGGCTTATTGGCTTGTTGGTTTGTTGGTTTGTTGGTTTGTTCGTTTGTTGGCTTGTTGGTTAATTGGTTTGTTGGTTTGTTGGTTTGTTGGTTTGTTGGCTTGTTGGTTTGTTGGTTTGTTGGTTTGTTGGCTTGTTGGCTTGTTGCTTTGTTGGTTTGTTGATTTGTTGGTTTGTTGGCTTTTTGGTTTGTTGGTTTGTTGGCTTATTGGTTTGTTGGTTTGTTGGCTTGTTGGCTTGTTGGCTTCTTGGTTTGTTGCTTTGTTGGCTTGTTGGTTTGTTGGTTTGTTGGTTTGTTGGTTTGTTGGTTTGTTGGTTTGTTCGTTTGTTGGTTTGTTGGTTTGTTGGTTTGTTGGTTTGTTGGTTTATTTGTTTGTTGGTTTGTTGGTTTGGTGGTTTGTTGGTTTGTTGGTTTATTTGTTTGTTGGTTTGTTGCCTTGTTGGTTTGTTGGTTTGTTGGTTTGTTGGCTTGTTGGTTTGGTGGCTTATTGGTTTGTTGGTTTGTTGGTTTGTTGGTTTATTTGTTTGTTGGTTTGTTGGCTTGTTGGTTTGTTGGTTTGTTGGCTTATTGGTTTGTTGGTTTGTTGGCTTGTTGGCTTGTTGGTTTGCTGGTTTGTTGGTTTGTTGTTTTTTTGGTTTATTGGTTTGTTGGTTTGTTGGCTTGTTGGTTTGTTGGCTTGTTAGTTTGTTGGTTTGTTGGTTTGTTGGTTTGTTGGTTTGTTGGTTTGTTGGTTTGTTGGTTTGTTGGTTTGTTGGCTTGTTGGTTACTTAGTTTGTTGGTTTGTTGGTTTGTTGGCTTGTTGGTTTGTTGGTTTGTTGGCTTGTTGCTTTATTGGTTTGTTGGTTTGTTGGCTTGTTGGTTTGTTGGCTTGTTGGTTTGTTGGCTTGTTGGTTTGTTGGTTTGTTGGTTTGTTGGCTTGTTGGTTTGTTGGTTTGTTGGCTTGTTGGCTTGTTGGTTTGTTGGTTTGTTGGTTTGTTGGTTTGTTCGTTTGTTGGCTTGTTGGTTTGTTGGTTTGTTGGCTTGTTGGTTTGTTGGTTTGCTGGTTTGTTGGCTTGTTGGCTTGTTGGTTTGTTGGTTTGTTGGCTTGTGAGTTTGTTGGCTTGTTGGTTTGTTGGTTTGTTGGTTTGTTGGTTTGTTGGCTTGTTGGCTTGTTGGATTGTTGGTTTGTTGGCTTGTTGGTTACTTAGTTTGTTGGTTTATTGGTTTGTTGGCTTGTTGGTTACTTAGTTTGTTGGTTTGTTGGTTTGTTGGCTTGTTGGCTTGTTGGTTTGTTGGCTTATTGGCTTGTTGCTTTGTTGGTTTGTTGGTTTGTTGGCTTGTTGGCTTGTTGGTTTGTTGGTTTGTTGGTTTGTTGGTTTGTTGGTTTGTTGGTTTGTTGGTTTGTTGGCTTGTTGGTTTGTTGGTTTGTTGGTTTGTTGGCTTGTTGGTTTGTTGGTTTGTTGGTTTGTTTGTTTGTTGGCTTGTTGGTTTGTTGGTTTGTTGGTTTATTGGTTTGTTGGTTTGTTGGCTTGTTGGTTTGTTGGTTTGTTGGCTTGTTGGCTTGTTGGTTTGTTGGTTTGTTGGTTTGTTGGTTTGTTGGCTTGTTGGTTTGTTGGTTTGTTGGCTTGTTGGTTTGTTGGTTTGTTGGTTTGTTGTTTTGTTGGTTTGTTAGTTTGTTGGCTTGTTGGTTTGTTGGTTTGTTGCCTTGTTGGCTAGTTGCTTTGTTCGTTTGATGGTTTGTTGGTTTGTTGGTTTTTTGGTTTGTTGGTTTTTGGGTTTGTTGCTTTGTTGGTTTGTTGGTTTGTTGGCTTGTTGGCTTGTTGGTTTGTTGGCTTGTTCGTTTGATGGTTTGTTGGTTTGTTGGTTTGTTGGTTTGTTGGTTTGTTGGTTTGTTGGTTTTTTGGTTTGTTGGTTTATTTGTCTGTTGGTCTGTTGGCTTGTTGGTTTGTTGGTTTGTCGGTTTGTTGGTTTGTTGGCTTGTTGGTTTGTTGGTTTGTTGGTTTGTTGGCTTATTGGCTTGTTGGTTTGTTGGTTTGTTGGTTTGTTGGCTTGTTGGATTGTTGCTTTGTTCGTTTGATGGTTTGTTGGTCTGTTGGTTTGTTGGCTTTTTGGTTACTTGGTTTGTTGGCTTGTTGGTTTGTTGGTTTGTTGGCTTGTTCGCTTGTTGCTTTGTTGGTTTGTTGGTTTGTTGGCTTGTTGGTTTGTTGGTTAGTTCGTTTGTTGGTTTGTTAGTTTGTTGGCTTGTTGGCTTGTTGGTTTGTTGGTTTTTTGGTTTGTTGGTTTGTTGGTTTGTTGGTTTGTTGGTTTGTTGGTTTGTTGGTTTGTTGGTTTGTTGGCTTGTTGGTTTGTTGGTTTGTTGGCTTGTTGGTTTGTTAGTTTGTTGGTTTGTTGGTTTATTGGTTTGTTGGTTTGTTGCTTTGTTGGTTTGTTTGTTTGTTGGCTTGTTGGCTTGTTGGTTTGTTGGTTTGTTGGTTTGTTGGCTTGTTGGTTCGTTGGTTTGTTGGCTTGTTGGTTTGTTAGTTTGTTGGTTTGTTGGCTTGTTGGCTTTTTGGTTTGTTGGTTTGTTGGTTTGTTGGTTTGTTGGTTTGTTGGTTTGTTGGTTTGTTGGTTTGTTGGTTTTTTGGTTTGTTGGTTTATTTGTCTGTTGGTCTGTTGGCTTGTTGGTTTGTTGGTTTGTCGGTTTGTTGGTTTGTTGGCTTGTTGGTTTGTTGGTTTGTTGGTTTGTTGGCTTATTGGCTTGTTGGTTTGTTGGTTTGTTGGTTTGTTGGCTTGTTGGTTTGTTGGTTTGTTGGCTTGTTGGCTTGTTGCTTTGTTCGTTTGATGGTTTGTTGGTCTGTTGGTTTGTTGGCTTTTTGGTTACTTGGTTTGTTGGCTTGTTGGTTTGTTGGTTTGTTGGCTTGTTGGTTTGTTGGTTAGTTCGTTTGTTGGTTTGTTAGTTTGTTGGTTTGTTGGCTTGTTGGCTTGTTGGTTTGTTGGTTTTTTGGTTTGTTGGTTTGTTGGTTTGTTGGTTTGTTGGTTTGTTGGTTTGTTGGTTTGTTGGTTTGTTGGTTTGTTGGTTTGTTGGTTTGTTGGTTTTTTGGTTTGTTGGTTTATTTGTCTGTTGGTCTGTTGGCTTGTTGGTTTGTTGGTTTGTCGGTTTGTTGGTTTGTTGGCTTGTTGGTTTGTTGGTTTGTTGGTTTGTTGGCTTATTGGCTTGTTGGTTTGTTGGTTTGTTGGTTTGTTGGCTTGTTGGATTGTTGCTTTGTTCGTTTGATGGTTTGTTGGTCTGTTGGTTTGTTGGCTTTTTGGTTACTTGGTTTGTTGGCTTGTTGGTTTGTTGGTTTGTTGGCTTGTTCGCTTGTTGCTTTGTTGGTTTGTTGGTTTGTTGGCTTGTTGGTTTGTTGGTTAGTTCGTTTGTTGGTTTGTTAGTTTGTTGGCTTGTTGGCTTGTTGGTTTGTTGGTTTTTTGGTTTGTTGGTTTGTTGGTTTGTTGGTTTGTTGGTTTGTTGGTTTGTTGGTTTGTTGGTTTGTTGGCTTGTTGGTTTGTTGGTTTGTTGGCTTGTTGGTTTGTTAGTTTGTTGGTTTGTTGGTTTATTGGTTTGTTGGTTTGTTGCTTTGTTGGTTTGTTTGTTTGTTGGCTTGTTGGCTTGTTGGTTTGTTGGTTTGTTGGTTTGTTGGCTTGTTGGTTCGTTGGTTTGTTGGCTTGTTGGTTTGTTAGTTTGTTGGTTTGTTGGTTTGTTGGTTTGTTGGTTTGTTGTTATGTTGGTTTGTTGGTTTGTTGGCTTGTTGGCTTGTTGGTTTGTTGGCTTGTTGGTTTGTTAGTTTGTTGGCTATTTGGTTACTTGGTTTGTTGGTTTGTTGGCTTGTTGGCTAGTTGGTTTGTTGCTTTGTTCGTTTGATGGTTTGTTGGTTTGTTGGTTACTTGGTTTGTTGGTTTGTTGGTTTGTTGGCTTGTTGGTTTGTTGGCTTGTTGGTTTGTTGGTTTGTTGGTTTGTTGGTTTGTTGGTTTGTTGGTTTGTTGGTTTGTTGGTTTGTTGGTTTTTTGGTTTGTTGGTTTATTTGTTTCTTGGTTTGTTGGCTTGTTGGTTTGTTGGTTTGTTGGTTTGTTGGTTTGTTGGCTTGTTGGTTTGTTGGTTTGTTGGTTTGTTGGCTTATTGGCTTGTTGGTTTGTTGGTTTGTTGGTTTGTTGGCTTGTTGGTTTGTTGGTTTTTTGGTTTGTTGGTTTGTTGGTTTGTTGGCTTGTTGGTTTGTTGGTTTGTTGGCTTGTTGGCTTGTTGGTTTGTTGGTTTTTTAGTTTGTTGGTTTGTTGGTTTGTTGGTTTGTTGGCTTGTTGGTTTGTTGGTTTGTTGGCTTGTTGGTTTGTTGGTTTGTTGGTTTGTTGGTTTGTTTGTTTGTTGGCTTGTTGGTTTGTTGGTTTGTTGGTTTATTGGTTTGTTGGTTTGTTGGCTTGTTGGTTTGTTGGTTTGTTGGCTTGTTGGCTTGTTGGTTTGTTGGTTTGTTGGTTTGTTGGTTTGTTGGCTTGTTGGTTTGTTGGTTTGTTGGCTTGTTGGTTTGTTGGTTTGTTGGTTTGTTGTTTTGTTGGTTTGCTAGTTTGTTGGCTTGTTGGTTTGTTGGTTTGTTGCCTTGTTGGCTAGTTGCTTTGTTCGTTTGACGGTTTGTTGGTTTGTTGGTTTTTTGGTTTGTTGGTTTTTGGGTTTGTTGCTTTGTTGGTTTGTTGGTTTGTTGGCTTGTTGGCTTGTTGGTTTGTTGGCTTGTTCGTTTGATGGTTTGTTGGTTTGTTGGCTTGTTGGCTTTTTGGTTTGTTGGTTTGTTGGTTTGTTGGTTTGTTGGTTTGTTGGTTTGTTGGTTTGTTGGTTTGTTGGTTTTTTGGTTTGTTGGTTTATTCGTCTGTTGGTCTGTTGGCTTGTTGATTTGTTGGTTTGTCGGTTTGTTGGTTTGTTGGCTTGTTGGTTTGTTGGTTTGTTGGTTTGTTGGCCTATTGGCTTGTTGGTTTGTTGGTTTGTTGGTTTGTTGGCTTGTTGGTTTGTTGGTTTGTTGGCTTGTTGGCTTGTTGCTTTGTTCGTTTGATGGTTTGTTGGTCTGTTGGTTTGTTGGCTTTTTGGTTACTTGGTTTGTTGGCTTGTTGGTTTGTTGGTTTGTTGGCTTGTTGGTTTGTTGGTTAGTTCGTTTGTTGGTTTGTTAGTTTGTTGGTTTGTTGGCTTGTTGGCTTGTTGGTTTGTTGGTTTTTTGGTTTGTTGGTTTGTTGGTTTGTTGGTTTGTTGGTTTGTTGGTTTGTTGGTTTGTTGGTTTGTTGGTTTGTTGGTTTTTTGGTTTGTTGGTTTATTTGTCTGTTGGTCTGTTGGCTTGTTGGTTTGTTGGTTTGTCGGTTTGTTGGTTTTTTGGCTTGTTGGTTTGTTGGTTTGTTGGTTTGTTGGCTTATTGGCTTGTTGGTTTGTTGGTTTGTTGGTTTGTTGGCTTGTTGGATTGTTGCTTTGTTCGTTTGATGGTTTGTTGGTCTGTTGGTTTGTTGGCTTTTTGGTTACTTGGTTTGTTGGCTTGTTGGTTTGTTGGTTTGTTGGCTTGTTCGCTTGTTGCTTTGTTGGTTTGTTGGTTTGTTGGCTTGTTGGTTTGTTGGTTAGTTCGTTTGTTGGTTTGTTAGTTTGTTGGTTTGTTGGCTTGTTGGCTTGTTGGTTTGTTGGTTTTTTGGTTTGTTGGTTTGTTGGTTTGTTGGTTTGTTGGTTTGTTGGTTTGTTGGTTTGTTGGTTTGTTGGCTTGTTGGTTTGTTGGTTTGTTGGCTTGTTGGTTTGTTAGTTTGTTGGTTTGTTGGTTTATTGGTTTGTTGGTTTGTTGCTTTGTTGGTTTGTTTGTTTGTTGGCTTGTTGGCTTGTTGGTTTGTTGGTTTGTTGGTTTGTTGGCTTGTTGGTTCGTTGGTTTGTTGGCTTGTTGGTTTGTTAGTTTGTTGGTTTGTTGGTTTGTTGGTTTGTTGGTTTGTTGGTTTGTTGTTATGTTGGTTTGTTGGTTTGTTGGCTTGTTGGCTTGTTGGTTTGTTGGCTTGTTGGTTTGATAGTTTGTTGGCTATTTGGTTACTTGGTTTGTTGGTTTGTTGGCTTGTTGGCTAGTTGGTTTGTTGCTTTGTTCGTTTGATGGTTTGTTGGTTTGTTGGTTACTTGGTTTGTTGGTTTGTTGGTTTGTTGGCTTGTTGGTTTGTTGGCTTGTTGGTTTGTTGGTTTGTTGGTTTGTTGGTTTGTTGGTTTGTTGGTTTGTTGGTTTGTTGGTTTTTTGGTTTGTTGGTTTATTTGTTTCTTGGTTTGTTGGCTTGTTGGTTTGTTGGTTTGTTGGTTTGTTGGTTTGTTGGCTTGTTGGTTTGTTGGTTTGTTGGTTTGTTGGCTTATTGGCTTGTTGGTTTGTTGGTTTGTTGGTTTGTTGGCTTGTTGGTTTGTTGGTTTGTTGGCTTGTTGTCTTGTTGCTTTGTTCGTTTGATGGTTTGTTGGTCTGTTAGTTTGTTGGCTTTTTGGTTACTTGGTTTGTTGGCTTGTTGGTTTGTTGGTTTGTTGGCTTGTTCGCTTGTTGCTTTGTTGGTTTGTTGGTTTGTTGGCTTGTTGGCTTGTTGGTTTGTTAGTTTGTTGGCTTTTTGGTTACTTGGTTTGTTGGTTTGTTGGCTTGTTGGTTCGTTGGTTTGTTGGCTTGTTGGTTTGTTAGTTTGTTGGTTTGTTGGTTTGTTGGTTTGTTGGTTTGTTGTTATGTTGGTTTGTTGGTTTGTTTGCTTGTTGGCTTGTTGGTTTGTTGGATTGTTGGTTTGTTAGTTTGTTGGCTTTTTGGTTACTTGGTTTGTTGGTTTGTTGGCTTGTTGGCTTGTTGGTTTGTTGGTTTCTTGGTTTCTTGGTTTGTTCGTTTGTTGGCTTGTTGGTTAATTGGTTTGTTGGTTTGCTGGTTTGTTGGTTTGTTGGTTTGTTCGTTTGATGGTTTGTTGGTTTGTTGGTTTGTTGGCTTGTTGGTTTGTTAGTTAGTTGGTTTGTTGGTTTGTTGGTTTGTTGGTTTGTTGGTTTGTTGGCTTGTTGGTTTGTTCGCTTGTTGGCTTGTTGGTTTGTTGGTTTGTTGGCTTGTCGGCTTGTTGGTTTGTTGGTTTGTTGGCTTGTTGGCTTGTTGGTTTGTTGGTTTCTTGGTTTGTTGGTTTCTTGGTTTGATGGTTTGTTCGTTTGTTGGTTTGTTGGTTAATTGGTTTGTTGGTTTGTTGGTTTGTTGGTTTGTTGGTTTGTTGGTTTGTTGGTTTATTTGTTTGTTGGTTTGTTGGTTTGTTGGTTTGTTGCTTTGTTGGTTTATTTGTTTGTTGGTTTGTTGGTTTGTTGCCTTGTTGGTTTGTTGGTTTGTTGGTTTGTTGGCTTGTTGGTTTGTTGGCTTGTTGGTTTGTTGGTTTGTTGGTTTGTTGGTTTGTTGGTTTGTTGGTTTATTTGATTGTTAGTTTGTTGGCTTGTTGGTTTGTTGGTTTGTTGGTTTGTTGGTTTGTTGGCTTATTGGTTTGTTGGTTTGTTGGCTTGTTGGCTTGTTGGCTTGTTGGTTTGTTGGTTTGTTGGTTTGTTGGTTTGTTGGTTTGTTGGTTTTTTGGTTTGTTGGTTTGTTGGTTTGTTGGCTTGTTGGTTTGTTGGTTTGGTGGTTTGTTGGTTTGTTGGCTTGTTGGCTTGTTGGTTATTTAGTTTGTTGGTTTGTTGGTTTGTTGGCTTGTTGGTTTGTTGGCTTGTTGGTTTGTTGGTTTGTTGGCTTGTTGGTTTGTTGGTTTGTTGGCTTGTTGGTTTGTTGGTTTGTTGGTTTGTTGGTTTGTTGGTTTGTTGGTTTGTTGGTTTGTTGGTTTGTTGGCTTGTTGGTTTGTTGGTTTGTTGGTTTGTTGGTTTGTTGGCTTGTTGGCTTGTTGGTTTGTTGGTTTGTTGGCTTGTTGGTTTGTTGGTTTGTTGGTTTGCTGGTTTGATGGCTTGTTGGCTTGTTGGTTTGTTGGTTTGTTGGTTTGTTGGTTTGTTGGCTTGTTGGTTTGTTGGTTTGTTGGTTTGTTGGCTTGTTGGTTTGTTGGTTTGTTGGTTTGTTGGTTTGTTGGCTTGTTGGTTTGTTGGTTTGTTGGTTTGTTGGCTTCTTGGTTTGTTGGCTTGTTGGTTTGTTGGCTTGTTGGCTTGTTGGTTTGTTGGTTTGTTGGTTTGTTGGCTTGTTGGCTTGTTGCTTTGTTCGTTTGATGGTTTGTTGGTTTGTTGTTTTGTTGGCTTATTGGTTTGTTAGTTTGTTGGTTTGTTGGTTTGTTGGTTTGTTGGTTTGTTGGTTTGTTGGCTTGTTGGCTTGTTGGTTTGTTGGCTTGTTGGCTTGTTGCTTTTTTGGTTTGTTGGTTTGTTGGCTTGTTGGTTTGTTGGTTTGTTGGCTTGTTGGCATGTTGCTTTGTTGGTTTGTTGATTTGTTGGTTTGTTGGCTTTTTGGTTTGTTGGTTTGTTGGCTTATTGGTTTGTTGGTTTTTTGGCTTGTTGGCTTGTTGGCTTGTTGGTTTGTTGCTTTGTTGGCTTGTTGGTTTGTTGGTTTGTTGGTTTGTTGGTTTGTTGGTTTGTTGGTTTGTTCGTTTGTTGGTTTGTTGGTTTGTTGGTTTGTTGGTTTATTTGTTTGTTGGTTTGTTGGTTTGGTGGTTTGTTGGTTTGTTGGTTTATTTGTTTGTTGGTTTGTTGCCTTGTTGGTTTGTTGGTTTGTTGGTTTGTTGGTTTGTTGGCTTGTTTGTTTGGTGGCTTGTTGGTTTGTTGGTTTGTTGGTTTGTTGGTTTATTTGTTTGTTGGTTTGTTGGCTTGTTGGTTTGTTGGTTTGTTGGTTTGTTGGATTATTGGTTTGTTGGTTTGTTGGCTTGTTGGCTTGTTGGTTTGCTGGTTTGTTGGTTTGTTGGTTTGTTGGTTTGTTGTTTTTTTGGTTTGTTGGTTTGTTGGTTTGTTGGCTTGTTGGTTTGTTGGTTTGTTGGTTTGTTGGTTTGTTGGTTTGTTGGTTTGTTGGTTTGTTGGTTTGTTGGCTTGTTGGTTACTTAGTTTGTTGGTTTGTTGGTTTGTTGGCTTGTTGGTTTGTTGGTTTGTTGGCTTGTTGCTTTGTTGGTTTGTTGGTTTGTTGGCTTGTTGGTTTGTTGGCTTGTTGGTTTGTTGGCTTGTTGGTTTGTTGGTTGTTGGGTTGTTGGTTTGTTGGTTTGTTGGCTTGTTGGCTTGTTGGTTTGTTGGTTTGTTGGTTTGTTGGTTTGTTGGTTTGTTGGCTTGTTGGTTTGTTGGTTTGTTGGCTTGTTGGTTTGTTGGTTTGCTGGTTTGTTGGCTTGTTGGCTTGTTGGTTTGTTGGTTTGTTGGCTTGTGAGTTTGTTGGCTTGTTGGTTTGTTGGTTTGTTGGTTTGTTGGTTTGTTGGCGTGTTGGCTTGTTGGATTGTTGGTTTGTTGGCTTGTTGGTTACTTAGTTTGTTGGTTTGTTGGTTTATTGGTTTGTTGGCTTGTTGGTTACTTAGTTTGTTGGTTTGTTGGTTTGTTGGCTAATTGGCTTGTTGCTTTGTTGGTTTGTTGGTTTGTTGGCTTGTTGGCTTGTTGGTTTGTTGGTTTGTTGGTTTGTTGGTTTGTTGGTTTGTTGGTTTGTTGGCTTGTTGGTTTGTTGGTTTGTTGGCTTGTTGGTTTGTTGGTTTGTTGGTTTGTTTGTTTGGTGGCTTGTTGGTTTGTTGGTTTGTTGGTTTGTTGGTTTGTTGGTTTGTTGGCTTGTTGGTTTGTTGGTTTGTTGGCTTGTTGGCTTGTTGGTTTGTTGGTTTGTTGGTTTGTTGGCTTGTTGGTTTGTTGGTTTGTTGGCTTGTTGGTTTGTTGGTTTGTTGGTTTGTTGTTTTGTTGGTTTGTTAGTTTGTTGGCTTGTTGGTTTGTTGGTTTGTTGCCTTGTTGGCTAGTTGCTTTGTTCGTTTGATGGTTTGTTGGTTTGCTGGTTTTTTGGTTTGTTGGTTTTTGGGTTTGTTGCTTTGTTGGTTTGTTGGTTTGTTGGCTTGTTGGCTTGTTGGTTTGTTGGCTTGTTGGTTTGTTAGTTTGTTGGCTTTTTAATTACTTGGTTTGTTGGTTTGTTGGCTTGTTGGCTTGTTGGTTTGTTGCTTTGTTAGTTTGATGGTTTGTTGGTTTGTTGGTTACTTGGTTTGTTGGTTTGTTGGTTTGTTGGCTTGTTGGTTACTTAGTTTGTTGGTTTGTTGGCATGTTGGTTGGTTGGTTTGTTGGTTTGTTGGCTTGTTGGCTTGTTGGTTACTTAGTTTGTTGGTTTGTTGGTTTGTTGGTTTGTTGGTTTGTTGGTTTGTTGGCTTGTTGGCTTGTTGGTTTGTTGGCTTGTTGGCTTGTTGCTTTTTTGGTTTGTTGGTTTGTTGGCTTGTTGGCTTGTTGGTTTGTTGGTTTGTTGGTTTGTTGGTTTGTTGGTTTGTTGGCTTGTTGCCTTGTTGGTTTGTTGGTTTGTTGGTTTGTTGGCTTGTTTGTTAGTTAGTTTGTTTGCTTGTTGGCTTGTTGGTTTGTTGGTTTGTTGGTTTGTTTGTTTGTTGGTTTGTTGGTTTGTTGGATTGTTGGCTTGTTGGTTTGTTGGTTTGTTGGTTTGTTGGCTTGTTGGTTTGTTGGTTTGTTGGTTTGTTGGCTTGTTGGCTTGTTGGTTTGTTGGTTTGTTGGTTTGTTAGTTTATTGGCTTGTTGGTTTGTTGGTTTGTTGGCTTGTTGGTTTGTTGGTTTGTTGGTTTGTTGGCTTGTTGGCTTGTTGGTTTGTTGGTTTCTTGGCTTGTTGGCTTGTTGCTTTGTTCGTTTGATGGTTTGTTGGTTTGTTGGTTTTTTGGTTTGTTGGTTTTTTGGTTTGTTGCTTTGTTGGTTTGTTGGTTTGTTGGCTTGTTGGCTTGTTGGTTTGTTGGCTTGTTGGTTTGTTAGTTTGTTGGCTATTTGGTTACTTGGTTTGTTGGTTTGTTGGCTTGTTGGCTAGTTGGTTTGTTGCTTTGTTCGTTTGATGGTTTGTTGGTTTGTTGGTTACTTGGTTTGTTGGTTTGTTGGTTTGTTGGCTTGTTGGTTTGTTGGCTTGTTGATTTGTTGGTTTGTTGGTTTGTTGGCTTGTTGGCTTGTTGGTTTGTTGGTTTGTTGGTTTGTTGGTTTGTTGGTTTGTTGGTTTGTTGGTTTTTTGGTTTGTTGGTTTATTTGTTTGTTGGTTTGTTGGCTTGTTGGTTTGTTGGTTTGTCGGTTTGTTGGTTTGTTGGCTTGTTGGTTTGTTGGTTTGTTGGTTTGTTGGCTTATTGGCTTGTTGGTTTGTTGGTTTGTTGGTTTGTTGGTTTGTTGGCTTGTTGGTTTGTTGGTTTGTTGGCTTGTTGGCTTGTTGCTTTGTTCGTTTGATGGTTTGTTGGTCTGTTGGTTTGTTGGCATTTTGGTTACTTGGTTTGTTGGCTTGTTGGTTTGTTAGTTTGTTGGCTATTTGGTTACTTGGTTTGTTGGTTTGTTGGCTTGTTGGCTAGTTGGTTTGTTGCTTTGTTCGTTTGATGGTTTGTTGGTTTGTTGGTTACTTGGTTTGTTGGTTTGTTGGTTTGTTGGCTTGTTGGTTTGTTGGCTTGTTGATTTGTTGGTTTGTTGGTTTGTTGGCTTGTTGGCTTGTTGGTTTGTTGGTTTGTTGGTTTGTTGGTTTGTTGGTTTGTTGGTTTGTTGGTTTTTTGGTTTGTTGGTTTATTTGTTTGTTGGTTTGTTGGCTTGTTGGTTTGTTGGTTTGTTGGTTTGTTGGTTTGTTGGCTTGTTGGTTTGTTGGTTTGTTGGCTTGTTGGTTTGTTGGTTTGTTGGTTTGTTGTTTTGTTGGTTTGTTAGTTTGTTGGCTTGTTGGTTTGTTGGTTTGTTGCCTTGTTGGCTAGTTGCTTTGTTCGTTTGATGGTTTGTTGGTTTGTTGGTTTTTTGGTTTGTTGGTTTTTGGGTTTGTTGCTTTGTTGGTTTGTTGGTTTGTTGGCTTGTTGGCTTGTTGGTTTGTTGGCTTGTTGGTTTGTTAGTTTGTTGGCTTTTTAATTACTTGGTTTGTTGGTTTGTTGGCTTGTTGGCTTGTTGGTTTGTTGCTTTGTTAGTTTGATGGTTTGTTGGTTTGTTGGTTACTTGGTTTGTTGGTTTGTTGGTTTGTTGGCTTGTTGGTTTGTTGGTTTGTTGGCTTGTTGGTTACTTAGTTTGTTGGTTTGTTGGCATGTTGGTTGGTTGGTTTGTTGGTTTGTTGGCTTGTTGGCTTGTTGGTTACTTAGTTTGTTGGTTTGTTGGTTTGTTGGTTTGTTGGTTTGTTGGCTTGTTGGCTTGTTGGTTTGTTGGCTTGTTGGCTTGTTGCTTTTTTGGTTTGTTGGTTTGTTGGCTTGTTGGCTTGTTGGTTTGTTGGTTTGTTGGTTTGTTGGTTTGTTGGTTTGTTGGCTTGTTGCCTTGTTGGTTTGTTGGTTTGTTGGTTTGTTGGCTTGTTTGTTAGTTAGTTTGTTTGCTTGTTGGTTTGTTGGTTTGTTGGTTTGTTTGTTTGTTGGTTTGTTGGTTTGTTGGATTGTTGGCTTGTTGGTTTGTTGGTTTGTTGGTTTGTTGGCTTGTTGGTTTGTTGGTTTGTTGGTTTGTTGGCTTGTTGGCTTGTTGGTTTGTTGGTTTGTCGGTTTGTTAGTTTATTGGCTTGTTGGTTTGTTGGTTTGTTGGCTTGTTGGTTTGTTGGTTTGTTGGTTTGTTGGCTTGTTGGCTTGTTGGTTTGTTGGTTTCTTGGCTTGTTGGCTTGTTGCTTTGTTCGTTTGATGGTTTGTTGGTTTGTTGGTTTTTTGGTTTGTTGGTTTTTTGGTTTGTTGCTTTGTTGGTTTGTTGGTTTGTTGGCTTGTTGGCTTGTTGGTTTGTTGGCTTGTTGGTTTGTTAGTTTGTTGGCTATTTGGTTACTTGGTTTGTTGGTTTGTTGGCTTGTTGGCTAGTTGGTTTGTTGCTTTGTTCGTTTGATGGTTTGTTGGTTTGTTGGTTACTTGGTTTGTTGGTTTGTTGGTTTGTTGGCTTGTTGGTTTGTTGGCTTGTTGATTTGTTGGTTTGTTGGTTTGTTGGCTTGTTGGCTTGTTGGTTTGTTGGTTTGTTGGTTTGTTGGTTTGTTGGTTTGTTGGTTTGTTGGTTTTTTGGTTTGTTGGTTTATTTGTTTGTTGGTTTGTTGGCTTGTTGGTTTGTTGGTTTGTCGGTTTGTTGGTTTGTTGGCTTGTTGGTTTGTTGGTTTGTTGGTTTGTTGGCTTATTGGCTTGTTGGTTTGTTGGTTTGTTGGTTTGTTGGCTTGTTGGTTTGTTGGTTTGTTGGCTTGTTGGCTTGTTGCTTTGTTCGTTTGATGGTTTGTTGGTCTGTTGGTTTGTTGGCTTTTTGGTTACTTGGTTTGTTGGCTTGTTGGTTTGTTGGTTTGTTGGCTTGTTCGCTTGTTGCTTTGTTGGTTTGTTGGTTTGTTGGCTTGTTGGCTTGTTGGTTTGTTAGTTTGTTGGCTTTTTGGTTAATTGGTTTGTTGGTTTGTTGGTTTGTTGGCTTGTTGGTTTGTTGGTTAGTTCGTTTGTTGGTTTGTTAGTTTGTTGGTTTGTTGGCTTGTTGGCTTGTTGGTTTGTTGGTTTTTTGGTTTGTTGGTTTGTTGGTTTGTTGGTTTGTTGGTTTGTTGGTTTGTTGGTTTGTTGGCTTGTTGGTTTGTTGGTTTGTTGGCTTGTTGGTTTGTTAGTTTGTTGGTTTGTTGGTTTATTGGTTTATTGGTTTGTTGCTTTGTTGGTTTGTTTGTTTGTTGGCTTGTTGGCTTGTTGGTTTGTTGGTTTGTTGGCTTGTTGGTTCGTTGGTTTGTTGGCTTGTTGGTTTGTTAGTTTGTTGGTTTGTTGGTTTGTTGGTTTGTTGGTTTGTTGTTATGTTGGTTTGTTGGTTTGTTGGCTTATTGGCTTGTTGGTTTGTTGGCTTGTTGGTTTGTTAGTTTGTTGGCTATTTGGTTACTTGGTTTGTTGGTTTGTTGGCTTGTTGGCTAGTTGGTTTGTTGCTTTGTTCGTTTGATGGTTTTTTGGTTTGTTGGTTACTTGGTTTGTTGGTTTGTTGGTTTGTTAGCTTGTTGGTTTGTTGGCTTGTTGGTTTGTTGGTTTGTTGGTTTGTTGGCTTGTTGGCTTGTTGGTTTGTTGGTTTGTTGGTTTGTTGGTTTGTTGGTTTGTTGGTTTGTTGGTTTATTTGTTTGTTGGTTTGTTGGCTTGTTGGTTTGTTGGTTTGTTGGTTTGTTGGTTTGTTGGCTTGTTCGTTTGTTGGTTTGTTGGTTTGTTGGCTTATTGGCTTGTTGGTTTGTTGGTTTGTTGGTTTGTTGGCTTGTTGGTTTGTTGGTTTGTTGGCTTGTTGTCTTGTTGCTTTGTTCGTTTGATGGTTTGTTGGTCTGTTAGTTTGTTGGCTTTTTGGTTACTTGGTTTGTTGGCTTGTTGGTTTGTTGGTTTGTTGGCTTGTTCGCTTGTTGCTTTGTTGGTTTGTTGGTTTGTTGGCTTGTTGGCTTGTTGGTTTGTTAGTTTGTTGGCTTTTTGGTTACTTGGCTTGTTGGTTTGTTGGTTTGTTGGCTTGTTGGTTCGTTGGTTTGTTGGCTTGTTGGTTTGTTAGTTTGTTGGTTTGTTGGTTTGTTGGTTTGTTGGTTTGTTGGTTTGGTGTTATGTTGGTTTGTTAGTTTGTTTGTTTGTTGGCTTGTTGGTTTGTTGGATTGTTGGTTTGTTAGTTTGTTGAATTTTTGGTTACTTGGTTAGTTGGTTTGTTGGCTTGTTGGCTTGTTGGTTTGTTGGTTTGTTGGTTTCTTGGTTTGTTCGTTTGTTGGCTTGTTGGTTAATTGGTTTGTTGGTTTGCTGGTTTGTTGGTTTGTTGGTTTGTTCGTTTGATGGTTTGTTGGTTTGTTGGTTTGTTGGCTTGTTGGTTTGTTAGTTAGTTGGTTTGTTGGTTTGTTGGTTTGTTGGTTTGTTGGCTTGTTGGTTTGTTGGCTTGTTGGCTTGTTGGTTTGTTGGTTTGTTGGCTTGTTGGCTTGTTGGTTTGTTGGTTTGTTGGCTTGTTGGCTTGTTGGCTTGTTGGTTTGTTGGTTTGTTGGTTTGTTGGTTTCTTGGTTTGATGGTTTGTTCGTTTGTTAATTTGTTGGTTAATTGGTTTGTTGGTTTGTTGGTTTGTTGGTTTGTTGGTTTATTTGTTTGTTGGTTTGTTGGTTTGTTGGTTTGTTGCTTTGTTGGTTTATTTGTTTGTTGGTTTGTTGGTTTGTTGCCTTGTTGGTTTGTTGGTTTGTTGGCTTGTTGGTTTGTTGGCTTGTTGGTTTGTTGGTTTGTTGGTTTGTTGGTTTGTTGGTTTGTTGGTTTATTTGTTTGTTAGTTTGTTGGCTTGTTGGTTTGTTGGTTTGTTGGTTTGTTGGTTTGTTGGCTTATTGGTTTGTTGGTTTGTTGGCTTGTTGGTTTGTTGGTTTGTTGGTTTGTTGGTTTGTTGGTTTGTTGGTTTGTTGGTTTGTTGGTTTTTTGGTTTGTTGGTTTGTTGGTTTGTTGGCTTGTTGGTTTGTTGGTTTGTTGGTTTGTTGGATTGTTGGCTTGTTGGCTTGTTGGTTATTTAGTTTGTTGGTTTGTTGGTTTGTTGGCTTGTTGGTTTGTTGGCTTGTTGCTTTGTTGGTTTGTTGGTTTGTTGGCTTGTTGGTTTGTTGGCTTGTTGGTTTGTTGGCTTGTTGGTTTGTTGGTTTGTTGGTTTGTTGGTTTGTTGGTTTGTTGGCTTGTTGGTTTGTTGGTTTGTTGGTTTGTTGGTTTGTTGGCTTGTTGGTTTGTTGGTTTGTTGGCTTGTTGGTTTGTTGGTTTGTTGGTTTGCTGGTTTGTTGGCTTGTTGGCTTGTTGGTTTGTTGGTTTGTTGGTTTGTTGGTTTGTTGGCTTGTTGGTTTGTTGGTTTGTTGGTTTGTTGGTTTGTTGGCTTGTTGTCTTGTTGGTTTGTTGGTTTGTTGGCTTGTTGGTTACTTAGTTTGTTGGTTTGTTGGCATGTTGGTTTGTTGGTTTATTGGTTTGTTGGCTTGTTGGTTACTTAGTTTGGTCGTTTGTTGGTTTGTTGGTTTGTTGGTTTGTTGGTTTGTTGGCTTGTTGGCTTGTTGGTTTGTTGGCTTGTTGGCTTGTTGCTTCGTTGGTTTGTTGGTTTGTTGGCTTGTTGGCTTGTTGTTTTGTTGGTTTGTTGGTTTGTTGGTTTGTTGGTTTGTTGGTTTGTTGGTTTGTTGGCTTGTTGGTTTGTTGGTTTGTTGGCTTGTTGGCTTGTTGGTTTGTTGGTTTGTTTGCTTGTTGGCTTGTTGGTTTGTTGGTTTGTTGGTTTGTTGGTTTGTTGGCTTGTTGGCTTTTTGGCTTGTTGGTTTGTTGGTTTTTTGGTTTGTTGGTTTGTTGGTTTGTTGGTTTGTTGGTTTGTTGGTTTGTTGGTTTGTTGGTTTGTTGGCTCGTTGGTTTGTTGGTTTGTTGGCTTGTTGGTTTGTTAGTTTATTGGTTTGTTCGTTTGTTGGTTTGTTGGTTTGTGGCTTTGTTGGTTTGTTGGTTTGTTGGCTTGTTGGCTTGTTGGTTTGTTGGTTTGTTCGTTTGTTGGCTTGTTGGTTAATTGGTTTGTTGGTTTGTTGGTTTGTTGGTTTGTTGGTTTGTTGGCTTGTTGGTTTGTTGGTTTGTTGGTTTGTTGGCTTGTTGGCTTGTTGCTTTGTTGGTTTGTTGGTTTGCTGGTTTGTTGGCTTGTTGGTTTGTTGGTTTGTTGGCTTATTGGTTTGTTGGTTTGTTGGCTTGTTGGCTTGTTGGCTTGTTGGTTTGTTGGTTTGTTGGCTTGTTGGCTTGTTTGTTTGTTGGTTTGTTCGTTTGTTGGTTTGTTCGTTTGTTGGTTTGTTCGTTTGTTCGTTTGTTGGTTAATTGGTTTGTTGGTTTGTTGGTTTGTTGGCTTGTTGCTTTGTTGGTTTGTTGGTTTGTTGGCTTGTTGGTTCGTTGGCTTGTTGGTTTGTTGGCTTGTTGGTTTGTTGGTTTGTTGGTTTGTTGGCTTGTTGGTTTGTTGGTTTGTTGGTTTGTTGGCTTGTTGGTTTGTTGGTTTGTTGGTTTGTTGGCTTGTTGGTTTGTTGGTTTGTTGGCTTGTTGGTTTGTTGGTTTGCTGGTTTGTTGGCTTGTTGGTTTTTTGGTTTGTTGGCTTGTGAGTTTGTTGGCTTGTTGGTTTGTTGGTTTGTTGGTTTGTTGGTTTGTTGGCTTGTTGGCTTGTTGGATTGTTGGTTGGTTGGCTTGTTGGTTACTTAGTTTGTTGGTTTGTTGGCATGTTGGTTTGTTGGTTTATTGGTTTGTTGGCTTGTTGGTTACTTAGTTTGTTGGTTTGTTGGCTTGTTGGCTTGTTGGTTTGTTGGCTTATTGGCTTGTTGCTTTGTTGGTTTGTTGGTTTGTTGGCTTGTTGGCTTGTTGGTTTGTTGGTCTGTTGGTTTGTTGGTTTGTTGGTTTGTTGGTTTGTTGGTTTGTTGGTTTGTTGGTTTGTTGGTTTGTTGGCTTGTTGGTTTGTTGGTTTGTTGGCTTGTTGGCTTGTTGGTTTGTTGGTTTGTTTGCTTGTTGGCTTGTTGGTTTGTTGGTTTGTTGGTTTGTTGGTTTGTTGGTTTGTTGGCTTGTTGGTTTGTTGGTTTGTTGGCTTGTTGGCTTGTTGGTTTGTTGGTTTGTTGGTTTGTTGGTTTGTTGGCTTCTTGGTTTGTTGGTTTGTTGGCTTGTTGGTTTGTTGGTTTGTTGGTTTGTTGTTTTGTTGGTTTGTTAGTTTGTTGGCTTGTTGGTTTGTTGGTTTGTTGGCTTGTTGGCTAGTTGCTTTGTTCGTTTGATGGTTTGTTGGTTTGTTGGTTTTTTGGTTTGTTGGTTTTTTGGTTTGTTGCTTTGTTGGTTTGTTGGTTTGTTGGCTTGTTGGCTTGTTGTTTTGTTGGCTTGTTGATTTGTTAGTTTGTTGGCTTTTTAATTACTTGGTTTGTTGGTTTGTTGGCTTGTTGGCTTGTTGGTTTGTTGCTTTGTTCGTTTGATGGTTTGTTGGTTTGTTGGTTACTTGGTTTGTTGGTTTGTTGGTTTGTTGGCTTGTTGGTTTGTTGGTTTGTTGGCTTGTTGGTTACTTAGTTTGTTGGCATGTTAGTTGGTTGGTTTGTTGGCTTGTTGGTTACTTAGTTTGTTGGTTTGTTGGTTTGTTGGCTTGTTGGCTTGTTGGTTTGTTGGCTTGTTGGCTTGTTACTTTTCTGGTTTGTTGGTTTGTTGGCTTGTTGGCTTGTTGGTTTGTTGGTTTGTTGGTTTGTTGGTTTGTTGGTTTGTTGGTTTGTTGGCTTGTTGGTTTGTTGGTTTGTTGGTTTGTTGGCTTGTTGGTTAGTTGGTTTGTTTGCATGTTGAATTGTTGGTTTGTTAGTTTGTTGGTTTGTTGGTTTGTTGGTTTGTTGGTTTGTTGGTTTGCTGGTTTGTTGGATTGTTGGATTGTTGGCTTGTTGGTTTGTTGGTTTGTTGGTTTGTTGGCTTGTTGGCTTGTTGGTTTTTTGGTTTGTTGGCTTCTTGGCTTGTTGGTTTGTTGGTTTGTTGGTTTGTTGGTTTCTTGGTTTGTTGGTTTGTTGGTTTGTTGGCTTGTTGGTTTGTTGGTTTGTTGGTTTGTTGGCTTGTTGGCTTGTTGGTTTGTTGGTTTGTTGGTTTGTTGGTTTATTGGGTTGTTGGTTTGTTGGTTTGTTGGCTTGTTGGTTTGTTGGTTTGTTGGTTTGTTGGCTTGTTGGCTTGTTAGTTTGTTGGTTTGTTGGCTTGTTGGTTTGTTGGTTTCTTGGCTTGTTGGCTTGTTGCTTTGTTGGTTTGATGGTTTGTTGGTTTGTTGGTTTTTTGGTTTGTTGGTTTTTTGGTTTGTTGCTTTGTTGGTTTGGTGGTTTGTTGGCTTGTTGGCTTGTATGTTTGTTGGCTTGTTGGTTTGTTAGTTTGTTGGCTTTTTGGTTACTTGGTTTGTTGGTTTGTTGGCTTGTTGGCTAGTTGGTTTGTTGCTTTGTTCGTTTGATGGTTTGTTGGTTTGTTGGTTACTTGGTTTGTTGGTTTGTTGGTTTGTTGGCTTGTTGGTTTGTTGGCTTGTTGGTTTGTTGGTTTGTTGGTTTGTTGGTTTGTTGGCTTGTTGGCTTGTTTGTTTGTTGGTTTGTTGGTTTGTTGGTTTGTTGGTTTGTTGGTTTGTTGGTTTTTTGGTTTGTTGGTTTATTTATTTGTTGGTTTGTTGGCTTGTTGGTTTGTTGGTTTGTTGGTTTATTGGTTTGTTGGTTTGTTGGCTTGTTGGTTTGTTGGTTTGTTGGTTTGTTGGTTTATTGGCTTGTTGGTTTGTTGGTTTGTTGGTTTGTTGGCTTGTTGGTTTGTTGGTTTGTTGGCTTGTTGGCTTGTTGCTTTGTTCCTTTGATGGTTTGTTGGTCTGCTGGTTTGTTGGCTTGATAGTTTGTTGGTTTGTTGGTTTGTTGGTTTCTTGGTTTGTTGGTTTGTTGGTTTGTTGGTTTGTTGGTTTGTTGGCTTGTTGATTTGTTGGTTTGTTGGTTTATTGGCTTGTCGGTTTGTTGGTTTGTTGGCTTGTTGGCTTGTTGGTTTGTTGGTTTGTTGGTTTGTTGGTTTGTTGGTTTGTTCGTTTGTTCGGGTGTTGGTTTGTTGGTTAATTGGTTTGTTGGTATGTTGGTGTGTTGGTTTATTTGTTTGTTGGTTTGTTGGCTTGTTGGTTTGGTGGTTTGTTGGTTTGTTGGCTTGTTGGTTTGTTGGTTTGTTGGCTTGTTGGCTTGTTGGTTTGTTGGTTTGTTGGTTTGTTGGTTTGTTGGATTGTTGGTTTTTTGGTTTATTGTTTTCTTGGTTTGTTGGCTTGTTGGATTTTTGGTTTGTTGGTTTGTTGGTTTGTTGGTTTGTTGGCTTGTTGGCTTGTTGGTTACTTAGTTTGTTGGTTTGTTGGTTTGTTGGCTTGTTGGTTTGTTGGCTTGTTGCTTTGTTGGTTTGTTGGTGTGTTGGCTTGTTGGCTTGTTGGTTTGTTGGCTTGTTGGTTTGTTGGCTTGTTGGTTTGTTGGTTTGTTGGTTTGTTGGCTTGTTGGTTTGTTGGTTTGTTGGCTTGTTGGCTTGTTGGTTTGTTGGTTTGTTGGTTTGTTGGCTTGTTGGCTTGTTGGTTTGTTGGTTTGTTGGCTTGTTGGTTTGTTGGCTTGTTGGTTTGTTGGTTTGTTGGTTTGTTGATTTGTTGGTTTGTTGGTTTGTTGGCTTGTTGGTTTGTTGGTTTGTTGGCTTGTTGATTACTTAGTTTGTTGGTTTGTTGGCATGTTGGTTTGTTGGTTTGTTGGTTTGTTGGCTTGTTGGTTACTTAGTTTGTTGGTTTGTTGGCATGTTGGTTTGTCGGTTTGTTGGTTTATTGGCTTGTTGGTTTGTTGGTTTGTTGGCTTGTTGGCTTGTCGGCTTGTTGGTTTGTTGGCTTGTTGGTTTGTTGGTTTGTTGGCTTGTTGGCTTGTTGGTTTGTTGGTTTGTTGGTTTGTTGGTTTATTTGTTTGTTGGTTTGTTGGCTTGTTGGTTTGTTGGTTTGTTGGCTTGTTGGTTTGTTGGCTTGTTGGCTTGTTGCTTTGTTGGTTTGTTGGTTTGTTGGCTTGTTGGCTTGTTTGTTTGTTGGCTTGTTGGTTACTTAGTTTGCTGGTTTGTTGGCATGTTGGTTTTTTGGTTTGTTGGTTTTTTGGCTTGTTGGTTACTTAGTTTGTTGGTTTTTTGGCTTGTTGGCTTGTCGGTTTGTTGGTTTGTTGGCTCGTTGGTTTGTTGGTTTGTTGGTTCTTTGGCTTGTTGGCTTGTCGGCTTGTTGGTTTGTTGGCTTGTTGGTTTGTTGGTTTGTTGGCTTGTTGGCTTGTTGGTTTGTTGGTTTGTTGGTTTGTTGGTTTATTTGTTTGTTGGTTTGTTGGCTTGTTGGTTTGTTGGTTTGTTGGTTTGTTGGCTTGTTGGTTTGTTGGCTTGTTGGATTGTTGCTTTGTTGGTTTGTTGGTTTGTTGGCTTGTTGGCTTGTTGGTTTTTAGTTTGTTGGCTTTTTGGTTACTTGGTTTGTTGGTTTGTTGGTTTGTTTGCTTGTTGGTTTGTTGGCTTGTTGGTTTGTTGGTTTGTTGGTTTGTTGGTTTGATGGCTTGTTGGCTTGTTGGTTTGTTGGTTTGTTGGTTTTTTGGTTTGTTGGTTTATTCGTTTGTTGGTTTGTTGGTTTGTTGGTTAATTGGATTGTTGGTTTGTTGGTTTCTTGATTTGTTGCTTTGTTGGTTTGTTGGTTTATTTGTTTGTTGGTTTGTTGGTTTGTTAGTTTGTTGGTTTGTTGGTTTATTTGTTTGTTGGTTTGTTGGGTTGTTGGTTTGTTGGTTTGTTGGTTTGTTGGTTTGTTGGTTTGTTGGTTTGTTGGCTTGTTGGTTTGTTGGTTTGTTGGCTTGTTGGTTTGTTGGGTTTTTGGTTTGTTGGTTTGTTGGCTTGTTGGTTTGTTGGCTTGTTGGTTTGTTGCTTTGTTGGATTGTTGGCTTGTTGGTTTGTTGGCTTGTTGGTTTGTTTGTTTGTTGGTTTGTTGGCTTGTTGGCTTGTTGGTTTGTTGGTTTGTTGGTTTGTTGGTTTGTTGGTTTGTTGGTTTGTTGGTTTGTTGGTTTGTTTATTTGTTGGTTTGTTGGTTTTTTTCTTTGTTGGTTTGTTGGTTTGTTGGTTTGTTGGCTTGTTGGTTTGTTGGTTTGTTGGCTTGTTGGCTTGTTGGTTTGTTGGTTTTTTGGTTTGTTGGTTTGTTGGTTTGTTGGCTTGTTGGTTTGTTGGTTTGTTGGCTTGTTGGTTTGTTGGTTTATTTGTATGTTGGTTTGTTGGCTTGTTGGCTTGTTGGTTTGTTGGTTTGTTGGCTTGTTGGCTTGTTGGTTTGTTGGTTTGTTGGTTTGTTGGTTTGTTGGTTTGTTAGTTTGTTGGCTTGTTGGTTTGTTGGTTTGTTGGATTGTTGGCTTGTTGGCTTATTGGTTTGTTGGTTTGTTGGTTTATTTGTTTGTTGGTTTGTTGGTTTGTTGGTTTGTTGGTTTGTTGGCTTGTTGGCTTGTTGGTTTGTTGGTTTGTTGGCTTGTTGGCTTGTTGATTTGTTAGTTTGTTGGCTTTTTGGTTACTTGGTTTGTTGGTTTGTTGGCTTGTTGGCTTGTTGGTTTGTTGGTTAGTTCGTTTGTTGGTTTGTTAGTTTGTTGGTTTGTTGGCTTGTTGGCTTGTTGGTTTGTTGGTTTTTTGGTTTGTTGGTTTGTTGGTTTGTTGCTTTGTTGGTTTGTTGGTTTGTTGGCTTGTTGGATTGTTGGTTTGTTGGCTTGTTGGTTTGTTACTTTGTTGGCTTTTTGGTTACTTGGTTTGTTGGTTTGTTGGCTTGTTGGCTTATTGGTTTGTTGGTTTGTTGGCTTGTTGGCTTGTTGGTTTGTTGGTTTGTTGGTTTGTTGGTTTATTTGTTTGTTGGTTTTTTGGCTTGTTGGTTTGCTGGTTTGTTGGCTTGTTGGTTACTTAGTTTGTTGGATTGTTGGTTTGTTGGTTTGTTGGCTTGTTGTCTTGTTGATTTGTTGGTTTGTTGGTTTGTTGGTTTGTTAGTCTGTTGGTTTGTTGGTTTGTTGGCTTGTTAGTTTGTTGGCTTGTTGGCTTGTTGGCTTGTTGGCTTGTTGGCTTGTTGGTTTGTTGGTTTGTTGGCTTGTTGGTTTGTTGGTTTGTTGGTTTGTTGGCTTGTTGGCTTGTTGGCTTGTTGTTTTGTTGGTTTGTTGGTTTGTTGGTTTGTTGGTTTGTTGGTTTGTTGGTTTGTTGGCTTGTTGGTTTGTTGGTTTGTTGGCTTGTTGGCTTGTTGGTTTGTTGGTTTGTTTGCTTGTTGGCTTGTTGGTTTGTTGGTTTGTTGGTTTGTTGGTTTGTTGGCTTGTTGGCTTTTTGGCTTGTTGGTTTGTTGGTTTTTTGGTTTGTTGGTTTGTTGGTTTGTTGGTTTGTTGGTTTGTTGGTTTGTTGGTTTGTTGGTTTGTTGGCTCGTTGGTTTGTTGGTTTGTTGGCTTGTTGGTTTGTTAGTTTATTGGTTTGTTCGTTTGTTGGTTTGTTGGTTTGTGGCTTTGTTGGTTTGTTGGTTTGTTGGCTTGTTGGCTTGTTGGTTTGTTGGTTTGTTCGTTTGTTGGCTTGTTGGTTAATTGGTTTGTTGGTTTGTTGGTTTGTTGGTTTGTTGGTTTGTTGGCTTGTTGGTTTGTTGGTTTGTTGGTTTGTTGGCTTGTTGGCTTGTTGCTTTGTTGGTTTGTTGGTTTGCTGGTTTGTTGGCTTGTTGGTTTGTTGGTTTGTTGGCTTATTGGTTTGTTGGTTTGTTGGCTTGTTGGCTTGTTGGCTTGTTGGTTTGTTGGTTTGTTGGCTTGTTGGCTTGTTTGTTTGTTGGTTTGTTCGTTTGTTGGTTTGTTCGTTTGTTGGTTTGTTCGTTTGTTCGTTTGTTGGTTAATTGGTTTGTTGGTTTGTTGGTTTGTTGGCTTGTTGCTTTGTTGGTTTGTTGGTTTGTTGGCTTGTTGGTTCGTTGGCTTGTTGGTTTGTTGGCTTGTTGGTTTGTTGGTTTGTTGGTTTGTTGGCTTGTTGGTTTGTTGGTTTGTTGGTTTGTTGGCTTGTTGGTTTGTTGGTTTGTTGGTTTGTTGGCTTGTTGGTTTGTTGGTTTGTTGGCTTGTTGGTTTGTTGGTTTGCTGGTTTGTTGGCTTGTTGGTTTTTTGGTTTGTTGGCTTGTGAGTTTGTTGGCTTGTTGGTTTGTTGGTTTGTTGGTTTGTTGGTTTGTTGGCTTGTTGGCTTGTTGGATTGTTGGTTGGTTGGCTTGTTGGTTACTTAGTTTGTTGGTTTGTTGGCATGTTGGTTTGTTGGTTTATTGGTTTGTTGGCTTGTTGGTTACTTAGTTTGTTGGTTTGTTGGCTTGTTGGCTTGTTGGTTTGTTGGCTTATTGGGTTGTTGCTTTGTTGGTTTGTTGGTTTGTTGGCTTGTTGGCTTGTTGGTTTGTTGGTCTGTTGGTTTGTTGGTTTGTTGGTTTGTTGGTTTGTTGGTTTGTTGGTTTGTTGGTTTGTTGGTTTGTTGGCTTGTTGGTTTGTTGGTTTGTTGGCTTGTTGGTTTGTTGGTTTGTTGGTTTGTTTGTTTGTTGGCTTGTTGGTTTGTTGGTTTGTTGGTTTGTTGGTTTGTTGGTTTGTTGGCTTGTTGGTTTGTTGGTTTGTTGGCTTGTTGGCTTGTTGGTTTGTTGGTTTGTTGGTTTGTTGGTTTGTTGGCTTCTTGGTTTGTTGGTTTGTTGGCTTGTTGGTTTGTTGGTTTGTTGGTTTGTTGTTTTGTTGGTTTGTTAGTTTGTTGGCTTGTTGGTTTGTTGGTTTGTTGGCTTGTTGGCTAGTTGCTTTGTTCGTTTGATGGTTTGTTGGTTTGTTGGTTTTTTGGTTTGTTGGTTTTTTGGTTTGTTGCTTTGTTGGTTTGTTGGTTTGTTGGCTTGTTGGCTTGTTGTTTTGTTGGCTTGTTGATTTGTTAGTTTGTTGGCTTTTTAATTACTTGGTTTGTTGGTTTGTTGGCTTGTTGGCTTGTTGGTTTGTTGCTTTGTTCGTTTGATGGTTTGTTGGTTTGTTGGTTACTTGGTTTGTTGGTTTGTTGGTTTGTTGGCTTGTTGGTTTGTTGGTTTGTTGGCTTGTTGGTTACTTAGTTTGTTGGCATGTTAGTTGGTTGGTTTGTTGGCTTGTTGGTTACTTAGTTTGTTGGTTTGTTGGTTTGTTGGCTTGTTGGCTTGTTGGTTTGTTGGCTTGTTGGCTTGTTACTTTTCTGGTTTGTTGGTTTGTTGGCTTGTTGGCTTGTTGGTTTGTTGGTTTGTTGGTTTGTTGGTTTGTTGGTTTGTTGGTTTGTTGGCTTGTTGGTTTGTTGGTTTGTTGGTTTGTTGGCTTGTTGGTTAGTTGGTTTGTTTGCATGTTGAATTGTTGGTTTGTTAGTTTGTTGGTTTGTTGGTTTGTTGGTTTGTTGGTTTGCTGGTTTGTTGGATTGTTGGATTGTTGGCTTGTTGGTTTGTTGGTTTGTTGGTTTGTTGGCTTGTTGGCTTGTTGGTTTTTTGGTTTGTTGGCTTCTTGGCTTGTTGGTTTGTTGGTTTGTTGGTTTGTTGGTTTCTTGGTTTGTTGGTTTGTTGGTTTGTTGGCTTGTTGGTTTGTTGGTTTGTTGGTTTGTTGGCTTGTTGGCTTGTTGGTTTGTTGGTTTGTTGGTTTGTTGGTTTATTGGGTTGTTGGTTTGTTGGTTTGTTGGCTTGTTGGTTTGTTGGTTTGTTGGTTTGTTGGCTTGTTGGCTTGTTAGTTTGTTGGTTTGTTGGCTTGTTGGTTTGTTGGTTTCTTGGCTTGTTGGCTTGTTGCTTTGTTGGTTTGATGGTTTGTTGGTTTGTTGGTTTTTTGGTTTGTTGGTTTTTTGGTTTGTTGCTTTGTTGGTTTGTTGGTTTGTTGGCTTGTTGGCTTGTATGTTTGTTGGCTTGTTGGTTTGTTAGTTTGTTGGCTTTTTGGTTACTTGGTTTGTTGGTTTGTTGGCTTGTTGGCTAGTTGGTTTGTTGCTTTGTTCGTTTGATGGTTTGTTGGTTTGTTGGTTACTTGGTTTGTTGGTTTGTTGGTTTGTTGGCTTGTTGGTTTGTTGGCTTGTTGGTTTGTTGGTTTGTTGGTTTGTTGGTTTGTTGGCTTGTTGGCTTGTTTGTTTGTTGGTTTGTTGGTTTGTTGGTTTGTTGGTTTGTTGGTTTGTTGGTTTTTTGGTTTGTTGGTTTATTTGTTTGTTGGTTTGTTGGCTTGTTGGTTTGTTGGTTTGTTGGTTTGTTGGTTTGTTGGTTTGTTGGCTTGTTGGTTTGTTGGTTTGTTGGTTTGTTGGTTTATTGGCTTGTTGGTTTGTTGGTTTGTTGGTTTGTTGGCTTGTTGGTTTGTTGGTTTGTTGGCTTGTTGGCTTGTTGCTTTGTTCCTTTGATGGTTTGTTGGTCTGCTGGTTTGTTGGCTTGATAGTTTGTTGGTTTGTTGGTTTGTTGGTTTCTTGGTTTGTTGGTTTGTTGGTTTGTTGGTTTGTTGGTTTGTTGGTTTGTTGGCTTGTTGATTTGTTGGTTTGTTGGTTTATTGGCTTGTCGGTTTGTTGGTTTGTTGGCTTGTTGGCTTGTTGGTTTGTTGGTTTGTTGGTTTGTTGGTTTGTTGGTTTGTTCGTTTGTTCGGGTGTTGGTTTGTTGGTTAATTGGTTTGTTGGTATGTTGGTGTGTTGGTTTATTTGTTTGTTGGTTTGTTGGCTTGTTGGTTTGGTGGTTTGTTGGTTTGTTGGCTTGTTGGTTTGTTGGTTTGTTGGCTTGTTGGCTTGTTGGTTTGTTGGTTTGTTGGTTTGTTGGTTTGTTGGATTGTTGGTTTTTTGGTTTATTGTTTTCTTGGTTTGTTGGCTTGTTGGATTTTTGGTTTGTTGGTTTGTTGGTTTGTTGGTTTGTTGGCTTGTTGGCTTGTTGGTTACTTAGTTTGTTGGTTTGTTGGTTTGTTGGCTTGTTGGTTTGTTGGCTTGTTGCTTTGTTGGTTTGTTGGTGTGTTGGCTTGTTGGCTTGTTGGTTTGTTGGCTTGTTGGTTTGTTGGCTTGTTGGTTTGTTGGTTTGTTGGTTTGTTGGCTTGTTGGTTTGTTGGTTTGTTGGCTTGTTGGCTTGTTGGTTTGTTGGTTTGTTGGTTTGTTGGCTTGTTGGCTTGTTGGTTTGTTGGTTTGTTGGCTTGTTGGTTTGTTGGCTTGTTGGTTTGTTGGTTTGTTGGTTTGTTGATTTGTTGGTTTGTTGGTTTGTTGGCTTGTTGGTTTGTTGGTTTGTTGGCTTGTTGATTACTTAGTTTGTTGGTTTGTTGGCATGTTGGTTTGTTGGTTTGTTGGTTTGTTGGCTTGTTGGTTACTTAGTTTGTTGGTTTGTTGGCATGTTGGTTTGTCGGTTTGTTGGTTTATTGGCTTGTTGGTTTGTTGGTTTGTTGGCTTGTTGGCTTGTCGGCTTGTTGGTTTGTTGGCTTGTTGGTTTGTTGGTTTGTTGGCTTGTTGGCTTGTTGGTTTGTTGGTTTGTTGGTTTGTTGGTTTATTTGTTTGTTGGTTTGTTGGCTTGTTGGTTTGTTGGTTTGTTGGCTTGTTGGTTTGTTGGCTTGTTGGCTTGTTGCTTTGTTGGTTTGTTGGTTTGTTGGCTTGTTGGCTTGTTTGTTTGTTGGCTTGTTGGTTACTTAGTTTGCTGGTTTGTTGGCATGTTGGTTTTTTGGTTTGTTGGTTTTTTGGCTTGTTGGTTACTTAGTTTGTTGGTTTTTTGGCTTGTTGGCTTGTCGGTTTGTTGGTTTGTTGGCTCGTTGGTTTGTTGGTTTGTTGGTTCTTTGGCTTGTTGGCTTGTCGGCTTGTTGGTTTGTTGGCTTGTTGGTTTGTTGGTTTGTTGGCTTGTTGGCTTGTTGGTTTGTTGGTTTGTTGGTTTGTTGGTTTATTTGTTTGTTGGTTTGTTGGCTTGTTGGTTTGTTGGTTTGTTGGTTTGTTGGCTTGTTGGTTTGTTGGCTTGTTGGATTGTTGCTTTGTTGGTTTGTTGGTTTGTTGGCTTGTTGGCTTGTTGGTTTTTAGTTTGTTGGCTTTTTGGTTACTTGGTTTGTTGGTTTGTTGGTTTGTTTGCTTGTTGGTTTGTTGGCTTGTTGGTTTGTTGGTTTGATGGCTTGTTGGCTTGTTGGTTTGTTGGTTTGTTGGTTTTTTGGTTTGTTGGTTTATTCGTTTGTTGGTTTGTTGGTTTGTTGGTTAATTGGATTGTTGGTTTGTTGGTTTCTTGATTTGTTGCTTTGTTGGTTTGTTGGTTTATTTGTTTGTTGGTTTGTTGGTTTGTTAGTTTGTTGGTTTGTTGGTTTATTTGTTTGTTGGTTTGTTGGGTTGTTGGTTTGTTGGTTTGTTGGTTTGTTGGTTTGTTGGTTTGTTGGTTTGTTGGCTTGTTGGTTTGTTGGTTTGTTGGCTTGTTGGTTTGTTGGGTTTTTGGTTTGTTGGTTTGTTGGCTTGTTGGTTTGTTGGCTTGTTGGTTTGTTGCTTTGTTGGATTGTTGGCTTGTTGGTTTGTTGGCTTGTTGGTTTGTTTGTTTGTTGGTTTGTTGGCTTGTTGGCTTGTTGGTTTGTTGGTTTGTTGGTTTGTTGGTTTGTTGGTTTGTTGGTTTGTTGGTTTGTTGGTTTGTTTATTTGTTGGTTTGTTGGTTTTTTTCTTTGTTGGTTTGTTGGTTTGTTGGTTTGTTGGCTTGTTGGTTTGTTGGTTTGTTGGCTTGTTGGCTTGTTGGTTTGTTGGTTTTTTGGTTTGTTGGTTTGTTGGTTTGTTGGCTTGTTGGTTTGTTGGTTTGTTGGCTTGTTGGTTTGTTGGTTTATTTGTATGTTGGTTTGTTGGCTTGTTGGCTTGTTGGTTTGTTGGTTTGTTGGCTTGTTGGCTTGTTGGTTTGTTGGTTTGTTGGTTTGTTGGTTTGTTGGTTTGTTAGTTTGTTGGCTTGTTGGTTTGTTGGTTTGTTGGATTGTTGGCTTGTTGGCTTATTGGTTTGTTGGTTTGTTGGTTTATTTGTTTGTTGGTTTGTTGGTTTGTTGGTTTGTTGGTTTGTTGGCTTGTTGGCTTGTTGGTTTGTTGGTTTGTTGGCTTGTTGGCTTGTTGATTTGTTAGTTTGTTGGCTTTTTGGTTACTTGGTTTGTTGGTTTGTTGGCTTGTTGGCTTGTTGGTTTGTTGGTTAGTTCGTTTGTTGGTTTGTTAGTTTGTTGGTTTGTTGGCTTGTTGGCTTGTTGGTTTGTTGGTTTTTTGGTTTGTTGGTTTGTTGGTTTGTTGCTTTGTTGGTTTGTTGGTTTGTTGGCTTGTTGGATTGTTGGTTTGTTGGCTTGTTGGTTTGTTACTTTGTTGGCTTTTTGGTTACTTGGTTTGTTGGTTTGTTGGCTTGTTGGCTTATTGGTTTGTTGGTTTGTTGGCTTGTTGGCTTGTTGGTTTGTTGGTTTGTTGGTTTGTTGGTTTATTTGTTTGTTGGTTTTTTGGCTTGTTGGTTTGCTGGTTTGTTGGCTTGTTGGTTACTTAGTTTGTTGGATTGTTGGTTTGTTGGTTTGTTGGCTTGTTGTCTTGTTGATTTGTTGGTTTGTTGGTTTGTTGGTTTGTTAGTCTGTTGGTTTGTTGGTTTGTTGGCTTGTTAGTTTGTTGGCTTGTTGGCTTGTTGGCTTGTTGGCTTGTTGGCTTGTTGGTTTGTTGGTTTGTTGGCTTGTTGGTTTGTTGGTTTGTTGGTTTGTTGGCTTGTTGGCTTGTTGGTTTGTTGGCTTGTTGGTTTGTTAGTTTGTTGGCTTTTTGGTTACTTGGTTTGTTGGTTTGTTGGCTTGTTGGCTTGTTGGTTTGTTGGTTTTTTGGTTTGTTAGTTTGTTGGTTTGTTGGCTTGTTGGTTTGTTGGTTTGTTGGCTTGTTGGTTTGTTGGTTTGTTGGTTTGTTGGCTTGTTGGTTTGTTGGTTTGTTGGCTTGTTGGTTTGTTGGTTTGTTGGTTTGTTGGCTTGTTGGCTTGTTGGTTTGTTGGTTTGTTGGCTTGTTGGTTACTTAGTTTGTTGTTTTGTTGGTTTGTTGGCTTGTTGGCTTGTTGGTTTGTTGGCTTGTTGGTTTGTTGGTTTGTTGGTTTGTTGGCTTGTTGGCTTGTTGGTTTGTTGGCTTGTTGGTTTGTTAGTTTGTTGGCTTTTTGATTACTTGGTTTGTTGGTTTGTTGGCTTGTTGGCTTGTTGGTTTGTTGGCTTGTTGGCTTGTTGGTTTGTTGGTTTTTTGGTTTGTTAGTTTGTTGGTTTGTTGGTTTGTTGGCTTGTTGGTTTGTTGGTTTGATGGTTTGTTGGTTTGTTGGTTTGTTGGTTTGTTGGTTTGTTGGTTTGTTGGCTTGTTGGTTTGTTGGTTTGATGGTTTGTTGGTTTGTTGGTTTGTTGGTTTGTTGGTTTGTTGGTTTGTTGGCTTGTTGGCTTGTTGGTTTGTTGGTTTTTTGGTTTGTTAGTTTGTTGGTTTGTTGGCTTGTTGGTTTGTTGGTTTGTTGGCTTGTTGGTTTGGTGGTTTGTTGGTTTGTTGGCTTGTTGGTTTGTTGGTTTGTTGGCTTGTTGGTTTGTTGGTTTGTTGGTTTGTTGGCTTGTCGGTTTGTTGGTTTGTTGGCTTGTTGGCTTGTTGGTTTGTTGGTTTGTTGGTTTGTTGGTTTGTTGGTTTGTTCGTTTGTTCGTTTTTTCGTTTGTTGGTTTGTTTGTTAATTGGTTTGTTGGTTTGTTGGTTTGTTGTTTGTTGGCTTGTTGGTTTGTTGGTTTGTTGGTTTGTTGATTTGTTGGTTTGTTGGTTTGTTGGCTTGTTGGTTTGTTGGTTTGTTGGCTTGTTGATTACTTAGTTTGTTGGTTTGTTGGCATGTTGGTTTGTTGGTTTGTTGGTTTGTTGGCTTGTTGGTTACTTAGTTTGTTGGTTTGTTGGCATGTTGGTTTGTCGGTTTGTTGGTTTATTGGCTTGTTGGTTTGTTGGTTTGTTGGCTTGTTGGTTTGTTGGTTTGTTGGCTTGTTGATTTGTTGGTTTGTTGGTTTGTTGGCTTGTCGGTTTGTTGGTTTGTTGGCTTGTTGGCTTGTTGGTTTGTTGGTTTGTTGGTTTGTTGGTTTGTTGGTTTGTTCGTTTGTTCGGGTGTTGGTTTGTTGGTTAATTGGTTTGTTGGTTTGTTGGTTTGTTGGTTTGTTGCTTGTTGGCTTGTTGGTATGTTGGTTTATTTTTTTGTTGGTTTATTGGTTTGTTGGTTTGTTGGTTTGTTGGTGTGTTGGTTTATTTGTTTGTTGGTTTGTCGGCTTGTTGGTTTGGTGGTTTGTTGGTTTGTTGGCTTGTTGGTTTGTTGGTTTGTTGGCTTGTTGGCTTGTTGGTTTGTTGGTTTGTTGGTTTGTTGGTTTGTTGGATTGTTGGTTTTTTGGTTTGTTGGCTTGTCGGTTTGTTGGTTTGTTGGCTTGTTGGCTTGTTGGTTTGTTGGTTTGTTGGTTTGTTGGTTTGTTGGTTTGTTCGTTTGTTCGGGTGTTGGTTTGTTGGTTAATTGGTTTGTTGGTTTGTTGGTTTGTTGGTTTGTTGCTTGTTGGCTTGTTGGTATGTTGGTTTATTTTTTTGTTGGTTTATTGGTTTGTTGGTTTGTTGGTTTGTTGGTGTGTTGGTTTATTTGTTTGTTGGTTTGTTGGCTTGTTGGTTTGGTGGTTTGTTGGTTTGTTGGCTTGTTGGTTTGTTGGTTTGTTGGTTTGTTGGCTTGTTGGCTTGTTGGTTTGTTGGTTTGTTGGTTTGTTGGATTGTTGGTTTTTTGGTTTATTGGTTTGTTGGTTTGTTGGCTTGTTGGATTGTTGGTTTGTTGGTTTGTTGGTTTGTTGGTTTGTTGGCTTGTTGGCTTGTTGGTTACTTAGTTTGTTGGTTTGTTGGTTTGTTGGCTTGTTGGTTTGTTGGCTTGTTGCTTTGTTGGTTTGTTGGTGTGTTGGCTTGTTGGCTTGTTAGTTTGTTGGCTTGTTGGTTTGTTGGCTTGTTGGTTTGTTGGTTTGTTGGTTTGTTGGCTTGTTGGTTTGTTGGTTTGTTGGCTTGTTGGCTTGTTGGTTTGTTGGTTTGTTGGTTTGTTGGATTGTTGGCTTGTTGGTTTGTTGGTTTGTTGGCTTGTTGGTTTGTTGGTTTGTTGGTTTGTTGGCTTGTTGGCTTGTTGGTTTGTTGGTTTGTTGGCTTGTTGGTTTGTTGGCTTGTTGGTTTGTTGGTTTGTTGGTTTGTTGATTTGTTGGTTTGTTGGTTTGTTGGCTTGTTGGTTTATTGGTTTGTTGGCTTGTTGATTACTTAGTTTGTTGGTTTGTTGGCATGTTGGTTTGTTGGTTTGTTGGTTTGTTGGCTTGTTGGTTACTTAGTTTGTTGGTTTGTTGGCATGTTGGTTTGTCGGTTTGTTGGTTTATTGGCTTGTTGGTTTGTTGGTTTGTTGGCTTGTTGGCTTGTCGGCTTGTTGGTTTATTGGCTTGTTGGCTTGTTGGCTTGTTGGTTTGTTGGTTTGTTGGTTTGTTGGTTTATTTGTTTGTTGGTTTGTTGGCTTGTTGGTTTGTTGGCTTGTTGGTTTGTTGGTTTGTTGGCTTGTTGGTTTGTTGGCTTGTTGGCTTGTTGCTTTGTTGGTTTGTTGGTTTGTTGGTTTGTTGGCTTGTTGGCTTGTTGGTTTGTTGGCTTGTTGGTTACTTAGTTTGTTGGTTTGTTGGCATGTTGGTTTTTTGGTTTGTTGGTTTTTTGGCTTGTTGGTTACTTAGTTTGTTGGTTTTTTGGCTTGTTGGCTTGTCGGTTTGTTGGTTTGTTGGCTCGTTGGTTTGTTGGTTTGTTGGTTCTTTGGCTTGTTGGCTTGTCGGCTTGTTGGTTTGTTGGCTTGTTGGTTTGTTGGTTTGTTGGCTTGTTGGCTTGTTGGTTTGTTGGTTTGTTGGTTTGTTGGTTTATTTGTTTGTTGGTTTGTTGGCTTGTTGGTTTGTTGGTTTGTTGGTTTGTTGGCTTGTTGGTTTGTTGGCTTGTTGGCTTGTTGCTTTGTTGGTTTGTTGGTTTGTTGGCTTGTTGGCTTGTTGGTTTTTAGTTTGTTGGCTTTTTGGTTACTTGGTTTGTTGGTTTGTTTGCTTGTTGGTTTGTTGGCTTGTTGGTTTGTTGGTTTGTTGGTTTGTTGGTTTGATGGCTTGTTGGCTTGTTGGTTTGTTGGTTTGTTGGTTTTTTGGTTTGTTGGTTTATTCGTTTGTTGGTTTGTTGGTTTGTTGGTTAATTGGATTGTTGGTTTGTTGGTTTCTTGATTTGTTGCTTTGTTGGTTTGTTGGTTTATTTGTTTGTTGGTTTGTTGGTTTGTTAGTTTGTTGGTTTGTTGGTTTATTTGTTTGTTGGTTTGTTGGGTTGTTGGTTTGTTGGTTTGTTGGTTTGTTGGTTTGTTGGTTTGTTGGTTTGTTGGTTTGTTGGCTTGTTGGTTTGTTGGTTTGTTGGCTTGTTGGTTTGTTGGGTTTTTGGTTTGTTGGTTTGTTGGCTTGTTGGTTTGTTGGCTTGTTGGTTTGTTGCTTTGTTGGATTGTTGGCTTGTTTGTTGGCTTGTTGGTTTGTTTGTTTGTTGGTTTGTTGGCTTGTTGGCTTGTTGGTTTGTTGGTTTGTTGGTTTGTTGGTTTGTTGGTTTGTTGGTTTGTTGGTTTGTTGGTTTGTTGGTTTGTTGGTTTGTTGGTTTGTTGGTTTGTTGGTTTTTTTCTTTGTTGGTTTGTTGGTTTGTTGGCTTGTTGGTTTGTTGGTTTGTTGGCTTGTTGGCTTGTTGGTTTTTTGGTTTGTTGGTTTGTTGGTTTGTTGGCTTGTTGGTTTGTTGGTTTGTTGGCTTGTTGGTTTGTTGGTTTGTTCGCTTGTTGGCTTGTTGGTTTGTTGATTAGTTCGTTTGTTGGTTTGTTAGTTTGTTGGTTTGTTGGCTTGTTGGCTTGTTGGTTTGTTGGTTTTTTGGTTTGTTGGTTTGTTGGTTTGTTGGTTTGTTGGTTTGTTGGTTTGTTGTTTTGTTGGTTTATTTGTATGTTGGTTTGTTGGCTTGTTGGCTTGTTGGTTTGTTGGTTTGTTGGCTTGTTGGCTTGTTGGTTTGTTGGTTTGTTGGTTTGTTGGTTTGTTGGTTTGTTAGTTTGTTGGCTTGTTGGTTTGTTGGTTTGTTGGTTTGTTGGCATGTTGGCTTATTGGTTTGTTGGTTTGTTGGTTTATTTGTTTGTTGGTTTGTTTGTTTGTTGGATTGTTGGTTTGTTGGTTTGTTGGCTTGTTGGCTTGTTGGTTTGTTGGTTTGTTGGCTTGTTGGCTTGTTGATTTGTTAGTTTGTTGGCTTTTTGGTTACTTGGTTTGTTGGTTTGTTGGCTTGTTGGCTTGTTGGTTTGTTGGTTAGTTCGTTTGTTGGTTTGTTAGTTTGTTGGTTTGTTGGCTTGTTGGCTTGTTGGTTTGTTGGTTTTTTGGTTTTATGTTTTGTTGGTTTGTTGCTTTGTTGGTTTGTTGGTTTGTTGGCTTGTTGGATTGTTGGTTTGTTGGCTTGTTGGTTTGTTAGTTTGTTGGCTTTTTGGTTACTTGGTTTGTTGGTTTGTTGGCTTGTTGGCTTATTGGTTTGTTGGTTTGTTGGCTTGTTGGCTTGTTGGTTTGTTGGTTTGTTGGTTTGTTGGTTTATTTGTTTGTTTTTTTTTTGGCTTGTTGGTTTGCTGGTTTGTTGGCTTGTTGGTTACTTAGTTTGTTGGTTTGTTGGTTTGTTGGTTTGTTGGTTTGTTGGTTTGTTGGCTTGTTGTCTTGTTGATTTGTTGGTTTGTTGGTTTGTTGGTTTGTTAGTCTGTTGGTTTGTTGGTTTGTTGGCTTGTTAGTTTGTTGGCTTGTTGGCTTGTTGGCTTGTTGGCTTGTTGGCTTGTTGGTTTGTTGGTTTTTTGGCTTGTTGGTTTGTTGGTTTGTTGGTTTGTTGGCTTGTTGGCTTGTTGGTTTGTTGGCTTGTTGGTTTGTTAGTTTGTTGGCTTTTTGGTTACTTGGTTTGTTGGTTTGTTGGCTTGTTGGCTTGTTGGTTTTTTGGCTTGTTGGCTTGTTGGTTTGTTGGTTTTTTGGTTTGTTAGTTTGTTGGTTTGTTGGCTTGTTGGTTTGTTGGTTTGTTGGCTTGTTGGTTTGTTGGTTTGTTGGTTTGTTGGCTTGTTGGTTTGTTGGTTTGTTAGCTTGTTGGTTTGTTGGTTTGTTGGTTAGTTGGCTTGTTGGCTTGTTGGTTTGTTGGTTTGTTGGCTTGTTGAATTGTGTGCTTGTTGGTTTGTTGGTTTGTTGGTTTGTTGGCATGTTGGTTTGTTGGTTTGTTGGTTTGTTGGCTTGTTGGTTACTTAGTTTGTTGTTTTGTTGGTTTGTTGGCTTGTTGGTTTGTTGGCTTGTTTGTTTGTTGGTTTGTTGGTTTGTTGGCTTGTTGGCTTGTTGGTTTGTTGGCTTGTTGGTTTGTTAGTTTGTTGGCTTTTTGATTACTTGGTTTGTTGGTTTGTTGGCTTGTTGGCTTGTTGGTTTGTTGGCTTGTTGGCTTGTTGGTTTGTTGGTTTTTTGGTTTGTTAGTTTGTTGGTTTGTTGGTTTGTTGGCTTGTTGGTTTGTTGGTTTGTTGGTTTGTTGGTTTGTTGGTTTGTTGGTTTGTTGGTTTGTTGGTTTGTTGGTTTGTTGGTTTGTTGGTTTGTTGGCTTGTTGGCTTGTTGGTTTGTTGGTTTTTTGGTTTGTTAGTTTGTTGGTTTGTTGGCTTGTTGGTTTGTTGGTTTGTTGGCTTGTTGGTTTGGTGGTTTGTTGGTTTGTTGGCTTGTTGGTTTGTTGGTTTGTTGGCTTGTTGGTTTGTTGGTTTGTTGGTTTGTTGGCTTGTCGGTTTGTTGGTTTGTTGGCTTGTTGGCTTGTTGGTTTGTTGGTTTGTTGGTTTGTTGGTTTGTTGGTTTGTTGGTTTGTTCGTTTGTTCGTTTGTTCGTTTGTTGGTTTGTTTGTTAATTGGTTTGTTGGTTTGTTGGTTTGTTGTTTGTTGGCTTGTTGGTATGTTGGTTTATTTTTTTGTTGGTTTATTGGTTTGTTGGCTTGTTGGTTTATTGGTTTGTTGGCTTGTTGGTTTGTTAGTTTGTTGGTTTGTTGGCTTGTTGGCTTGTTGGTTTGTTGGTTTGTTGGTTTGTTGGTTTGCTGGCATGTTGGTTTGTTGGTTTATTTGTTTGTTGTTTTGTTGGTTTGTTGGCTTGTTGGCTTGTTGGTTTGTTGGCTTGTTGGTTTGTTGGGTTGTTGGTTTGTTGGCTTGTTGGCTTGTTGGTTTGTTGACTTGTTGTTTTGTTAGTTTGTTGGCTTTTTGGTTACTTGGTTTGTTGGTTTGTTGGCTTGTTGGCTTGTTAACTTGTTGGTTTGTTGGCTTGTTGGCTTGTTGGTTTGTTGGTTTTTTGGTTTGTTAATTTGTTGGTTTGTTGGCTTGTTGGCTTGTTGGTTTGTTGGTTTGTTGGCTTGTTGGTTTATTGGTTTGTTGGTTTGTTGGCTTGTTGGTTTGTTGGTTTGTTGGCTTGTTGGTTTGTTGGCTTTTTGGTTACTTGGCTTGTTGGTTTGTTGGTTTGTTGGTTTGTTGGTTTGTTGGCTTGTTGGCTTGTTGGTTTGTTGGTTGTTTGGTTTGTTAGTTTGTTGGTTTGTTGGCTTGTTGGTTTGTTGGTTTGTTGGCTTGTTGGTTTGTTCGTTTGTTGGTTTGTTGGCTTGTTGGTTTGTTGGTTTGTTGGCTTGTTGGTTTGTTCGTTTGTTGGTTTGTTGGCTTGTCGGTTTGTTGGTTTGTTGGCTTGTTGGCTTGTTGGTTTGTTGGTTTGTTCGTTTGTTGGTTTGTTCGTTTGTTCGTTTGTTCGTTTGTTCGTTTGTTCGTTTGTTCGTTTGTTCGTTTGTTGGTTTGTTGGTTAATTGGTTTGTTGGTTTGTTGGTTTGTTGTTTGTTGGCTTGTTGGTATGTTGGTTTATTTTTTTGTTGGTTTATTGGTTTGTTGGTTTGTTGGCTTGTTGGCTTGTCGGCTTGTTGGTTTGTTGGCTTGTTGGTTTGTTGGTTTGTTGGCTTGTTGGCTTGTTGGTTTGTTGGTTTGTTAGTTTGTTGGTTTATTTGTTTGTTGGTTTGTTGGTTTGTTGGTTTGTTGGTTTGTTGGTTTGTTGGCTTGTTGGTTTGTTGGCTTGTTGGCTTGTTGCTTTGTTGGTTTGTTGGTTTGTTGGCTTGTTGGCTTGTTGGTTTTTTAGTTTGTTGGCTTTTTGGTTACTTGGTTTGT
This sequence comes from Atherix ibis, assembly GCA_958298945.1. Classification (NCBI taxonomy): domain Eukaryota; kingdom Metazoa; phylum Arthropoda; class Insecta; order Diptera; family Athericidae; genus Atherix; species Atherix ibis. The sequence continues at coordinate 35,701,507 of OY282608.1, forward strand.
TGGTTTGTTGGTTTGTTTGGTTGTTGGTTTGTTGGCTTGTTGGTTTGTTGGTTTGTTGGTTTGTTGGTTTGTTGGCTTGTTGGCTTGTTGGTTTGTTGGTTTGTTGGTTTGTTGGTTTGTTGGTTTGTTCGTTTGTTGGTTTGTTGGTTTGTTGGTTAATTGGATTGTTGGTTTGTTGGTTTCTTGATTTGTTGCTTTGTTGGTTTGTTGGTTTATTTGTTTGTTGGTTTGTTGGTTTGTTGGTTTGTTGGTTTGTTGGTTTGTTGGTTTATTTGTTTGTTGGTTTGTTGGGTGTATGGTTTGTTGGTTTGTTTGTTTGTTGGTTTGTTGGTTTGTTGGCTTGTTGGTTTGTTGGTTTGTTGACTTGTTGGTTTGTTGGTTTTTTGGTTTGTTGGTTTGTTGGCTTGTTGGTTTGTTGGCTTGTTGGTTTGTTGCTTTGTTGGTTTGTTGGCTTGTTGGTTTGTTGGCTTGTTGGTTTGTTTGTTTGTTGGTTTGTTGGCTTGTTGGCTTGTTGGTTTGTTGGTTTGTTGGTTTGTTGGTTTGTTGGTTTGTTGGTTTGTTGGTTTGTTGGTTTTTTGGTTTGTTGGTTTGTTGGCTTGTTGGTTTGTTGGTTTGTTGGCTTGTTGGCTTGTTGGTTTGTTGGTTTTTTAGTTTGTTGGTTTGTTGGTTTGTTGGCTTGTTGGTTTGTTGGTTTGTTGGCTTGTTGGTTTGTTGGTTTGTTGGTTTGTTGGCTTGTTGGCTTGTTGGCTTGTTGGTTTGTTGGTTAGTTCGTTTGTTGGTTTGTTAGTTTGTTGGTTTGTTGGCTTGTTGGCTTGTTCGTTTGTTGGTTTTTTGGTTTGTTGGTTTGTTGGTTTGTTGGTTTATTTGTTTGTTGGTTTGTTGGCTTGTTGGCTTGTTGGTTTGTTGGTTTGTTGGCTTGTTGGCTTGTTGGTTTGTTGGTTTGTTGGTTTGTTGGTTTATTTGTTTGTTGGTTTGTTGGTTTGTTAGTTTGTTGGTTTGTTGGTTTATTTGTTTGTTGGTTTGTTGGGTTGTTGGTTTGTTGGTTTGTTGGTTTGTTGGTTTGTTGGTTTGTTGGTTTGTTGGCTTGTTGGTTTGTTGGTTTGTTGGCTTGTTGGTTTGTTGGGTTTTTGGTTTGTTGGTTTGTTGGTTTGTTGGTTTGTTGGTTTGTTGGTTTTTTTCTTTGTTGGTTTGTTGGCTTGTTGGTTTGTTGGCTTGTTGGTTTGTTGGTTTGTTGGCTTGTTGGCTTGTTGGTTTGTTGGTTTTTTGGTTTGTTGGTTTGTTGGTTTGTTGGCTTGTTGGTTTGTTGGTTTGTTGGCTTGTTGGTTTGTTGGTTTGTTGGCTTGTTGGTTTGTTGGTTTTTTGGTTTGTTGGTTTGTTGGTTTGTTGGTTTGTTGGTTTGTTGGTTTGTTGGTTTATTTGTTTGTTGGTTTGTTGGCTTGTTGGCTTGTTGGTTTGTTGGTTTGTTGGCTTGTTGGCTTGTTGGTTTGTTGGTTTGTTGGTTTGTTGGTTTGTTGGTTTGTTAGTTTGTTGGCTTGTTGGCTTGTTGGTTTGTTGGTTTGTTGGCTTGTTGGTTTGTTGGTTTGTTGGCTTGTTGGTTTGTTGGTTTTTTGGTTTGTTGGTTTGTTGGTTTGTTGGTTTGTTAGTTTGTTGGCTTGTTGGTTTGTTGGTTTGTTGGTTTGTTGGCTTGTTGGCTTATTGGTTTGTTGGTTTGTTGGTTTATTTGTTTGTTGGTTTGTTGGTTTGTTGGTTTGTTGGTTTGTTGGCTTGTTGGCTTGTTGGTTTGTTGGTTTGTTGGCTTGTTGGCTTGTTGATTGGTTAGTTTGTTGGCTTTTTGGTTACTTGGTTTGTTGGTTTGTTGGCTTGTTGGCTTGTTGGTTTGTTGGTTTGTTGGCTTGTTGGTTTGTTGGTTTGTTCGCTTGTTGGCTTGTTGGTTTGTTGATTAGTTCGTTTGTTGGTTTGTTAGTTTGTTGGCTTGTTGGTTTGTTGGTTTTTTGGTTTGTTGGTTTGTTGGTTTGTTGGCTTGTTGGTTTGTTGGTTTGTTGGCTTGTTGGTTTGTTGGTTTGTTGGTTTGTTGGTTTGTTGGCTTGTTGGCTTGTTGATTGGTTAGTTTGTTGGCTTTTTGGTTACTTGGTTTGTTGGTTTGATGGTTTGTTGGTTTGTTGGTTTGTTGGTTTGTTGGTTTGTTGGTTTGTTGGCTTGTTGGCTTGTTGGTTTGTTGGTTTTTTGGTTTGTTAGTTTGTTGGTTTGTTGGCTTGTTGGTTTGTTGGTTTGTTGGCTTGTTGGTTTGGTGGTTTGTTGGTTTGTTGGCTTGTTGGTTTGTTGGTTTGTTGGCTTGTTGGTTTGTTGGTTTGTTGGTTTGTTGGCTTGTCGGTTTGTTGGTTTGTTGGCTTGTTGGCTTGTTGGTTTGTTGGTTTGTTGGTTTGTTGGTTTGTTGGTTTGTTCGTTTGTTCGTTTTTTCGTTTGTTGGTTTGTTTGTTAATTGGTTTGTTGGTTTGTTGGTTTGTTGTTTGTTGGCTTGTTGGTTTGTTGGTTTGTTGGTTTGTTGATTTGTTGGTTTGTTGGTTTGTTGGCTTGTTGGTTTGTTGGTTTGTTGGCTTGTTGATTACTTAGTTTGTTGGTTTGTTGGCATGTTGGTTTGTTGGTTTGTTGGTTTGTTGGCTTGTTGGTTACTTAGTTTGTTGGTTTGTTGGCATGTTGGTTTGTCGGTTTGTTGGTTTATTGGCTTGTTGGTTTGTTGGTTTGTTGGCTTGTTGGTTTGTTGGTTTGTTGGCTTGTTGATTTGTTGGTTTGTTGGTTTGTTGGCTTGTCGGTTTGTTGGTTTGTTGGCTTGTTGGCTTGTTGGTTTGTTGGTTTGTTGGTTTGTTGGTTTGTTGGTTTGTTCGTTTGTTCGGGTGTTGGTTTGTTGGTTAATTGGTTTGTTGGTTTGTTGGTTTGTTGGTTTGTTGCTTGTTGGCTTGTTGGTATGTTGGTTTATTTTTTTGTTGGTTTATTGGTTTGTTGGTTTGTTGGTTTGTTGGTGTGTTGGTTTATTTGTTTGTTGGTTTGTCGGCTTGTTGGTTTGGTGGTTTGTTGGTTTGTTGGCTTGTTGGTTTGTTGGTTTGTTGGCTTGTTGGCTTGTTGGTTTGTTGGTTTGTTGGTTTGTTGGTTTGTTGGATTGTTGGTTTTTTGGTTTGTTGGCTTGTCGGTTTGTTGGTTTGTTGGCTTGTTGGCTTGTTGGTTTGTTGGTTTGTTGGTTTGTTGGTTTGTTGGTTTGTTCGTTTGTTCGGGTGTTGGTTTGTTGGTTAATTGGTTTGTTGGTTTGTTGGTTTGTTGGTTTGTTGCTTGTTGGCTTGTTGGTATGTTGGTTTATTTTTTTGTTGGTTTATTGGTTTGTTGGTTTGTTGGTTTGTTGGTGTGTTGGTTTATTTGTTTGTTGGTTTGTTGGCTTGTTGGTTTGGTGGTTTGTTGGTTTGTTGGCTTGTTGGTTTGTTGGTTTGTTGGTTTGTTGGCTTGTTGGCTTGTTGGTTTGTTGGTTTGTTGGTTTGTTGGATTGTTGGTTTTTTGGTTTATTGGTTTGTTGGTTTGTTGGCTTGTTGGATTGTTGGTTTGTTGGTTTGTTGGTTTGTTGGTTTGTTGGCTTGTTGGCTTGTTGGTTACTTAGTTTGTTGGTTTGTTGGTTTGTTGGCTTGTTGGTTTGTTGGCTTGTTGCTTTGTTGGTTTGTTGGTGTGTTGGCTTGTTGGCTTGTTAGTTTGTTGGCTTGTTGGTTTGTTGGCTTGTTGGTTTGTTGGTTTGTTGGTTTGTTGGCTTGTTGGTTTGTTGGTTTGTTGGCTTGTTGGCTTGTTGGTTTGTTGGTTTGTTGGTTTGTTGGATTGTTGGCTTGTTGGTTTGTTGGTTTGTTGGCTTGTTGGTTTGTTGGTTTGTTGGTTTGTTGGCTTGTTGGCTTGTTGGTTTGTTGGTTTGTTGGCTTGTTGGTTTGTTGGCTTGTTGGTTTGTTGGTTTGTTGGTTTGTTGATTTGTTGGTTTGTTGGTTTGTTGGCTTGTTGGTTTATTGGTTTGTTGGCTTGTTGATTACTTAGTTTGTTGGTTTGTTGGCATGTTGGTTTGTTGGTTTGTTGGTTTGTTGGCTTGTTGGTTACTTAGTTTGTTGGTTTGTTGGCATGTTGGTTTGTCGGTTTGTTGGTTTATTGGCTTGTTGGTTTGTTGGTTTGTTGGCTTGTTGGCTTGTCGGCTTGTTGGTTTATTGGCTTGTTGGCTTGTTGGCTTGTTGGTTTGTTGGTTTGTTGGTTTGTTGGTTTATTTGTTTGTTGGTTTGTTGGCTTGTTGGTTTGTTGGCTTGTTGGTTTGTTGGTTTGTTGGCTTGTTGGTTTGTTGGCTTGTTGGCTTGTTGCTTTGTTGGTTTGTTGGTTTGTTGGTTTGTTGGCTTGTTGGCTTGTTGGTTTGTTGGCTTGTTGGTTACTTAGTTTGTTGGTTTGTTGGCATGTTGGTTTTTTGGTTTGTTGGTTTTTTGGCTTGTTGGTTACTTAGTTTGTTGGTTTTTTGGCTTGTTGGCTTGTCGGTTTGTTGGTTTGTTGGCTCGTTGGTTTGTTGGTTTGTTGGTTCTTTGGCTTGTTGGCTTGTCGGCTTGTTGGTTTGTTGGCTTGTTGGTTTGTTGGTTTGTTGGCTTGTTGGCTTGTTGGTTTGTTGGTTTGTTGGTTTGTTGGTTTATTTGTTTGTTGGTTTGTTGGCTTGTTGGTTTGTTGGTTTGTTGGTTTGTTGGCTTGTTGGTTTGTTGGCTTGTTGGCTTGTTGCTTTGTTGGTTTGTTGGTTTGTTGGCTTGTTGGCTTGTTGGTTTTTAGTTTGTTGGCTTTTTGGTTACTTGGTTTGTTGGTTTGTTTGCTTGTTGGTTTGTTGGCTTGTTGGTTTGTTGGTTTGTTGGTTTGTTGGTTTGATGGCTTGTTGGCTTGTTGGTTTGTTGGTTTGTTGGTTTTTTGGTTTGTTGGTTTATTCGTTTGTTGGTTTGTTGGTTTGTTGGTTAATTGGATTGTTGGTTTGTTGGTTTCTTGATTTGTTGCTTTGTTGGTTTGTTGGTTTATTTGTTTGTTGGTTTGTTGGTTTGTTAGTTTGTTGGTTTGTTGGTTTATTTGTTTGTTGGTTTGTTGGGTTGTTGGTTTGTTGGTTTGTTGGTTTGTTGGTTTGTTGGTTTGTTGGTTTGTTGGTTTGTTGGCTTGTTGGTTTGTTGGTTTGTTGGCTTGTTGGTTTGTTGGGTTTTTGGTTTGTTGGTTTGTTGGCTTGTTGGTTTGTTGGCTTGTTGGTTTGTTGCTTTGTTGGATTGTTGGCTTGTTTGTTGGCTTGTTGGTTTGTTTGTTTGTTGGTTTGTTGGCTTGTTGGCTTGTTGGTTTGTTGGTTTGTTGGTTTGTTGGTTTGTTGGTTTGTTGGTTTGTTGGTTTGTTGGTTTGTTGGTTTGTTGGTTTGTTGGTTTGTTGGTTTGTTGGTTTTTTTCTTTGTTGGTTTGTTGGTTTGTTGGCTTGTTGGTTTGTTGGTTTGTTGGCTTGTTGGCTTGTTGGTTTTTTGGTTTGTTGGTTTGTTGGTTTGTTGGCTTGTTGGTTTGTTGGTTTGTTGGCTTGTTGGTTTGTTGGTTTGTTCGCTTGTTGGCTTGTTGGTTTGTTGATTAGTTCGTTTGTTGGTTTGTTAGTTTGTTGGTTTGTTGGCTTGTTGGCTTGTTGGTTTGTTGGTTTTTTGGTTTGTTGGTTTGTTGGTTTGTTGGTTTGTTGGTTTGTTGGTTTGTTGTTTTGTTGGTTTATTTGTATGTTGGTTTGTTGGCTTGTTGGCTTGTTGGTTTGTTGGTTTGTTGGCTTGTTGGCTTGTTGGTTTGTTGGTTTGTTGGTTTGTTGGTTTGTTGGTTTGTTAGTTTGGTGGCTTGTTGGTTTGTTGGTTTGTTGGTTTGTTGGCATGTTGGCTTATTGGTTTGTTGGTTTGTTGGTTTATTTGTTTGTTGGTTTGTTTGTTTGTTGGATTGTTGGTTTGTTGGTTTGTTGGCTTGTTGGCTTGTTGGTTTGTTGGTTTGTTGGCTTGTTGGCTTGTTGATTTGTTAGTTTGTTGGCTTTTTGGTTACTTGGTTTGTTGGTTTGTTGGCTTGTTGGCTTGTTGGTTTGTTGGTTAGTTCGTTTGTTGGTTTGTTAGTTTGTTGGTTTGTTGGCTTGTTGGCTTGTTGGTTTGTTGGTTTTTTGGTTTTATGTTTTGTTGGTTTGTTGCTTTGTTGGTTTGTTGGTTTGTTGGCTTGTTGGATTGTTGGTTTGTTGGCTTGTTGGTTTGTTAGTTTGTTGGCTTTTTGGTTACTTGGTTTGTTGGTTTGTTGGCTTGTTGGCTTATTGGTTTGTTGGTTTGTTGGCTTGTTGGCTTGTTGGTTTGTTGGTTTGTTGGTTTGTTGGTTTATTTGTTTGTTGGTTTTTTGGCTTGTTGGTTTGCTGGTTTGTTGGCTTGTTGGTTACTTAGTTTGTTGGTTTGTTGGTTTGTTGGTTTGTTGGTTTGTTGGTTTGTTGGCTTGTTGTCTTGTTGATTTGTTGGTTTGTTGGTTTGTTGGTTTGTTAGTCTGTTGGTTTGTTGGTTTGTTGGCTTGTTAGTTTGTTGGCTTGTTGGCTTGTTGGCTTGTTGGCTTGTTGGCTTGTTGGTTTGTTGGTTTTTTGGCTTGTTGGTTTGTTGGTTTGTTGGTTTGTTGGCTTGTTGGCTTGTTGGTTTGTTGGCTTGTTGGTTTGTTAGTTTGTTGGCTTTTTGGTTACTTGGTTTGTTGGTTTGTTGGCTTGTTGGCTTGTTGGTTTTTTGGCTTGTTGGCTTGTTGGTTTGTTGGTTTTTTGGTTTGTTAGTTTGTTGGTTTGTTGGCTTGTTGGTTTGTTGGTTTGTTGGCTTGTTGGTTTGTTGGTTTGTTGGTTTGTTGGCTTGTTGGTTTGTTGGTTTGTTAGCTTGTTGGTTTGTTGGTTTGTTGGTTAGTTGGCTTGTTGGCTTGTTGGTTTGTTGGTTTGTTGGCTTGTTAAATTGTGTGCTTGTTGGTTTGTTGGTTTGTTGGTTTGTTGGCATGTTGGTTTGTTGGTTTGTTGGTTTGTTGGCTTGTTGGTTACTTAGTTTGTTGTTTTGTTGGTTTGTTGGCTTGTTGGTTTGTTGGCTTGTTTGTTTGTTGGTTTGTTGGTTTGTTGGCTTGTTGGCTTGTTGGTTTGTTGGCTTGTTGGTTTGTTAGTTTGTTGGCTTTTTGATTACTTGGTTTGTTGGTTTGTTGGCTTGTTGGCTTGTTGGTTTGTTGGCTTGTTGGCTTGTTGGTTTGTTGGTTTTTTGGTTTGTTAGTTTGTTGGTTTGTTGGTTTGTTGGCTTGTTGGTTTGTTGGTTTGTTGGTTTGTTGGTTTGTTGGTTTGTTGGTTTGTTGGTTTGTTGGTTTGTTGGTTTGTTGGCTTGTTGGCTTGTTGGTTTGTTGGTTTTTTGGTTTGTTAGTTTGTTGGTTTGTTGGCTTGTTGGTTTGTTGGTTTGTTGGCTTGTTGGTTTGGTGGTTTGTTGGTTTGTTGGCTTGTTGGTTTGTTGGTTTGTTGGCTTGTTGGTTTGTTGGTTTGTTGGTTTGTTGGCTTGTCGGTTTGTTGGTTTGTTGGCTTGTTGGCTTGTTGGTTTGTTGGTTTGTTGGTTTGTTGGTTTGTTGGTTTGTTGGTTTGTTCGTTTGTTCGTTTGTTCGTTTGTTGGTTTGTTTGTTAATTGGTTTGTTGGTTTGTTGGTTTGTTGTTTGTTGGCTTGTTGGTATGTTGGTTTATTTTTTTGTTGGTTTATTGGTTTGTTGGCTTGTTGGTTTATTGGTTTGTTGGCTTGTTGGTTTGTTAGTTTGTTGGTTTGTTGGCTTGTTGGCTTGTTGGTTTGTTGGTTTGTTGGTTTGTTGGTTTGCTGGCATGTTGGTTTGTTGGTTTATTTGTTTGTTGTTTTGTTGGTTTGTTGGCTTGTTGGCTTGTTGGTTTGTTGGCTTGTTGGTTTGTTGGGTTGTTGGTTTGTTGGCTTGTTGGCTTGTTGGTTTGTTGACTTGTTGTTTTGTTAGTTTGTTGGCTTTTTGGTTACTTGGTTTGTTGGTTTGTTGGCTTGTTGGCTTGTTAACTTGTTGGTTTGTTGGCTTGTTGGCTTGTTGGTTTGTTGGTTTTTTGGTTTGTTAATTTGTTGGTTTGTTGGCTTGTTGGCTTGTTGGTTTGTTGGTTTGTTGGCTTGTTGGTTTATTGGTTTGTTGGTTTGTTGGCTTGTTGGTTTGTTGGTTTGTTGGCTTGTTGGTTTGTTGGCTTTTTGGTTACTTGGCTTGTTGGTTTGTTGGTATGTTGGTTTGTTGGTTTGTTGGCTTGTTGGCTTGTTGGTTTGTTGGTTGTTTGGTTTGTTAGTTTGTTGGTTTGTTGGCTTGTTGGTTTGTTGGTTTGTTGGCTTGTTGGTTTGTTCGTTTGTTGGTTTGTTGGCTTGTTGGTTTGTTGGTTTGTTGGCTTGTTGGTTTGTTCGTTTGTTGGTTTGTTGGCTTGTCGGTTTGTTGGTTTGTTGGCTTGTTGGCTTGTTGGTTTGTTGGTTTGTTCGTTTGTTGGTTTGTTCGTTTGTTCGTTTGTTCGTTTGTTCGTTTGTTCGTTTGTTCGTTTGTTCGTTTGTTGGTTTGTTGGTTAATTGGTTTGTTGGTTTGTTGGTTTGTTGTTTGTTGGCTTGTTGGTATGTTGGTTTATTTTTTTGTTGGTTTATTGGTTTGTTGGTTTGTTGGCTTGTTGGCTTGTCGGCTTGTTGGTTTGTTGGCTTGTTGGTTTGTTGGTTTGTTGGCTTGTTGGCTTGTTGGTTTGTTGGTTTGTTAGTTTGTTGGTTTATTTGTTTGTTGGTTTGTTGGTTTGTTGGTTTGTTGGTTTGTTGGTTTGTTGGCTTGTTGGTTTGTTGGCTTGTTGGCTTGTTGCTTTGTTGGTTTGTTGGTTTGTTGGCTTGTTGGCTTGTTGGTTTTTTAGTTTGTTGGCTTTTTGGTTACTTGGTTTGTTGGTTTGTTGGTTTGTTTGGTTGTTGGTTTGTTGGCTTGTTGGTTTGTTGGTTTGTTGGTTTGTTGGTTTGTTGGCTTGTTGGCTTGTTGGTTTGTTGGTTTGTTGGTTTGTTGGTTTGTTGGTTTGTTCGTTTGTTGGTTTGTTGGTTTGTTGGTTAATTGGATTGTTGGTTTGTTGGTTTCTTGATTTGTTGCTTTGTTGGTTTGTTGGTTTATTTGTTTGTTGGTTTGTTGGTTTGTTGGTTTGTTGGTTTGTTGGTTTGTTGGTTTATTTGTTTGTTGGTTTGTTGGGTGTATGGTTTGTTGGTTTGTTTGTTTGTTGGTTTGTTGGTTTGTTGGCTTGTTGGTTTGTTGGTTTGTTGACTTGTTGGTTTGTTGGTTTTTTGGTTTGTTGGTTTGTTGGCTTGTTGGTTTGTTGGCTTGTTGGTTTGTTGCTTTGTTGGTTTGTTGGCTTGTTGGTTTGTTGGCTTGTTGGTTTGTTTGTTTGTTGGTTTGTTGGCTTGTTGGCTTGTTGGTTTGTTGGTTTGTTGGTTTGTTGGTTTGTTGGTTTGTTGGTTTGTTGGTTTGTTGGTTTTTTGGTTTGTTGGTTTGTTGGCTTGTTGGTTTGTTGGTTTGTTGGCTTGTTGGCTTGTTGGTTTGTTGGTTTTTTAGTTTGTTGGTTTGTTGGTTTGTTGGCTTGTTGGTTTGTTGGTTTGTTGGCTTGTTGGTTTGTTGGTTTGTTGGTTTGTTGGCTTGTTGGCTTGTTGGCTTGTTGGTTTGTTGGTTAGTTCGTTTGTTGGTTTGTTAGTTTGTTGGTTTGTTGGCTTGTTGGCTTGTTCGTTTGTTGGTTTTTTGGTTTGTTGGTTTGTTGGTTTGTTGGTTTATTTGTTTGTTGGTTTGTTGGCTTGTTGGCTTGTTGGTTTGTTGGTTTGTTGGCTTGTTGGCTTGTTGGTTTGTTGGTTTGTTGGTTTGTTGGTTTGTTGGTTTGTTGGTTTGTTGGTTTGTTGGTTTGTTGGCTTGTTGGTTTGTTGGTTTGTTGGTTTGTTGGCTTGTTGGCTTGTTGGCTTGTTGCTTTGTTGGTTTGTTGGTTTATTTGTTTGTTGGTTTGTTGGTTTGTTAGTTTGTTGGTTTGTTGGTTTATTTGTTTGTTGGTTTGTTGGGTTGTTGGTTTGTTGGTTTGTTGGTTTGTTGGTTTGTTGGTTTGTTGGTTTGTTGGCTTGTTGGTTTGTTGGTTTGTTGGCTTGTTGGTTTGTTGGGTTTTTGGTTTGTTGGTTTGTTGGTTTGTTGGTTTGTTGGTTTGTTGGTTTTTTTCTTTGTTGGTTTGTTGGCTTGTTGGTTTGTTGGCTTGTTGGTTTGTTGGTTTGTTGGCTTGTTGGCTTGTTGGTTTGTTGGTTTTTTGGTTTGTTGGTTTGTTGGTTTGTTGGCTTGTTGGTTTGTTGGTTTGTTGGCTTGTTGGTTTGTTGGTTTGTTGGCTTGTTGGTTTGTTGGTTTTTTGGTTTGTTGGTTTGTTGGTTTGTTGGTTTGTTGGTTTGTTGGTTTGTTGGTTTATTTGTTTGTTGGTTTGTTGGCTTGTTGGCTTGTTGGTTTGTTGGTTTGTTGGCTTGTTGGCTTGTTGGTTTGTTGGTTTGTTGGTTTGTTGGTTTGTTGGTTTGTTAGTTTGTTGGCTTGTTGGCTTGTTGGTTTGTTGGTTTGTTGGCTTGTTGGTTTGTTGGTTTGTTGGCTTGTTGGTTTGTTGGTTTTTTGGTTTGTTGGTTTGTTGGTTTGTTGGTTTGTTAGTTTGTTGGCTTGTTGGTTTGTTGGTTTGTTGGTTTGTTGGCTTGTTGGCTTATTGGTTTGTTGGTTTGTTGGTTTATTTGTTTGTTGGTTTGTTGGTTTGTTGGTTTGTTGGTTTGTTGGCTTGTTGGCTTGTTGGTTTGTTGGTTTGTTGGCTTGTTGGCTTGTTGATTGGTTAGTTTGTTGGCTTTTTGGTTACTTGGTTTGTTGGTTTGTTGGCTTGTTGGCTTGTTGGTTTGTTGGTTTGTTGGCTTGTTGGTTTGTTGGTTTGTTCGCTTGTTGGCTTGTTGGTTTGTTGATTAGTTCGTTTGTTGGTTTGTTAGTTTGTTGGTTTGTTGGCTTGTTGGCTTGTTGGTTTGTTGGTTTTTTGGTTTGTTGGTTTGTTGGTTTGTTGGTTTGTTGGTTTGTTGGTTTGTTGGTTTGTTGGTTTGTTGGTTTATTTGTATGTTGGTTTGTTGGCTTGTTGGCTTGTTGGTTTGTTGGTTTGTTGGCTTGTTGGCTTGTTGGTTTGTTGGTTTGTTGGTTTGTTGGTTTGTTGGTTTGTTGGTTTGTTAGTTTGTTGGCTTGTTGGTTTGTTGGTTTGTTGGTTTGTTGGCTTGTTGGCTTATTGGTTTGTTGGTTTGTTGGTTTATTTGTTTGTTGGTTTGTTGGTTTGTTGGTTTGTTGGTTTGTTGGCTTGTTGGCTTGTTGGTTTGTTGGTTTGTTGGCTTGTTGGCTTGTTGATTTGTTAGTTTGTTGGCTTTTTGGTTACTTGGTTTGTTGGTTTGTTGGCTTGTTGGCTTGTTGGTTTGTTAGTTTGTTAGTTTGTTGGTTTGTTGGCTTGTTGGCTTGTTGGTTTGTTGGTTTTTTGGTTTGTTGGTTTGTTGGTTTGTTGCTTTGTTGGTTTGTTGACTTGTTGGTTTGTTGGTTTTTTGGTTTGTTGGTTTGTTAACTTGTTGGTTTGTTGGCTTGTTGGTTTGTTGCTTTGTTGGTTTGTTGGCTTGTTGGTTTGTTGGCTTGTTGGTTTGTTTGTTTGTTGGTTTGTTGGCTTGTTGGCTTGTTGGTTTGTTGGTTTGTTGGTTTGTTGGTTTGTTGGTTTGTTGGTTTGTTGGTTTGTTGGTTTTTTGGTTTGTTGGTTTGTTGGCTTGTTGGTTTGTTGGTTTGTTGGCTTGTTGGCTTGTTGGTTTGTTGGTTTTTTAGTTTGTTGGTTTGTTGGTTTGTTGGTTTGTTGGTTTGTTGGTTTGTTGGCTTGTTGGTTTGTTGGTTTGTTGGTTTGTTGGCTTGTTGGCTTGTTGGTTTGTTGGTTAGTTCGTTTGTTGGTTTGTTGGTTAATTGGTTTGTTGGTTTGTTGGTTTGTTGTTTGTTGGCTTGTTGGTATGTTGGTTTATTTTTTTGTTGGTTAATTGGATTGTTGGTTTGTTGGTTTCTTGATTTGTTGCTTTGTTGGTTTGTTGGTTTATTTGTTTGTTGGTTTGTTGGTTTGTTGGTTTGTTGGTTTGTTGGTTTATTTGTTTGTTGGTTTGTTGGGTGTATGGTTCGTTGGTTTGTTTGTTTGTTGGTTTGTTGGCTAGTTGGTTTGTTGACTTGTTGGTTTGTTGGTTTTTTGGTTTGTTGGTTTGTTGGCTTGTTGGTTTGTTGGCTTGTTGGTTTGTTGCCTTGTTGGTTTGTTGGCTTGTTGGTTTGTTGGCTTCTTGGTTTGTTTGTTTGTTGGTTTGTTGGCTTGTTGGCTTGTTGGTTTGTTGGTTTGTTGGTTTGTTGGTTTGTTGGTTTGTTGGTTTGTTGGTTTGTTGGTTTTTTGGTTTGTTGGTTTGTTGGCTTGTTGGTTTGTTGGTTTGTTGGCTTGTTGGCTTGTTGGTTTGTTGGTTTTTTAGTTTGTTGGTTTGTTGGTTTGTTGGCTTGTTGGTTTGTTGGTTTGTTGGCTTGTTGGTTTGTTGGTTTGTTGGTTTGTTGGCTTGTTGGCTTGTTGGTTTGTTGGTTAGTTCGTTTGTTGGTTTGTTAGTTTGTTGGTTTGTTGGCTTGTTGGCTTGTTGGTTTTTTGGTTTGTTGGTTTGTTGGTTTGTTGGTTTGTTGGTTTATTTGTTTGTTGGTTTGTTGGCTTGTTGGCTTGTTGGTTTGTTGGTTTGTTGGCTTGTTGGCTTGTTGGTTTGTTGGTTTGTTGGTTTGTTGGTTTGTTGGTTTGTTGGTTTGTTGGTTTGTTGGTTTGTTGGTTTGTTGGTTTGTTGGCTTGTTGGTTTGTTGGTTTGTTGGTTTGTTGGCTTGTTGGCTTGTTGGCTTGTTGCTTTGTTGGTTTGTTGGTTTATTTGTTTGTTGGTTTGTTGGTTTGTTAGTTTGTTGGTTTGTTGGTTTATTTGTTTGTTGGTTTGTTGGGTTGTTGGTTTGTTGGTTTGTTGGTTTGTTGGTTTGTTGGTTTGTTGGTTTGTTGGCTTGTTGGTTTGTTGGTTTGTTGGCTTGTTGGTTTGTTGGGTTTTTGGTTTGTTGGTTTGTTGGCTTGTTGGTTTGTTGGCTTGTTGGTTTGTTGCTTTGTTGGATTGTTGGCTTGTTGGTTTGTTGGCTCTTTGGTTTGTTTGTTTGTTGGTTTGTTGGCTTGTTGGCTTGTTGGTTTGTTGGTTTGTTGGTTTGTTGGTTTGTTGGTTTGTTGGTTTGTTGGTTTGTTGGTTTGTTGGTTTTTTTCTTTGTTGGTTTGTTGGTTTGTTGGTTTGTTGGCTTGTTGGTTTGTTGGTTTGTTGGCTTGTTGGCTTGTTGGTTTGTTGGTTTTTTGGTTTGTTGGTTTGTTGGTTTGTTGGCTTGTTGGTTTGTTGGTTTGTTGGCTTGTTGGTTTGTTGGTTTGTTCGCTTGTTGGCTTGTTGGTTTGTTGATTAGTTCGTTTGTTGGTTTGTTAGTTTGTTGGTTTGTTGGCTTGTTGGCTTGTTGGTTTGTTGGTTTTTTGGTTTGTTGGTTTGTTGGTTTGTTGGTTTGTTGGTTTGTTGGTTTGTTGGTTTATTTGTTTGTTGGTTTGTTGGCTTGTTGGCTTGTTGGTTTGTTGGTTTGTTGGCTTGTTGGCTTGTTGGTTTGTTGGTTTGTTGGTTTGTTGGTTTGTTGGTTTGTTAGTTTGTTGACTTGTTGGTTTGTTGGTTTGTTGGTTTGTTGGCTTGTTGGCTTATTGGTTTGTTGGTTTGTTGGTTTTTTTGTTTGTTGGTTTGTTGGTTTGTTGGTTTGTTGGTTTGTTGGCTTGTTGGCTTGTTGGTTTGTTGGTTTGTTGGCTTGTTGGCTTGTTGATTTGTTAGTTTGTTGGATTTTTGGTTACTTGGTTTGTTGGTTTGTTGGCTTGTTGGTTTGTTGGTTTGTTGGCTTGTTGGTTTGTTGGTTTGTTCGCTTGTTGGCTTGTTGGTTTGTTGATTAGTTCGTTTGTTGGTTTGTTAGTTTGTTGGTTTGTTGGCTTGTTGGCTTGTTGGTTTGTTGGTTTTTTGGTTTGTTGGTTTGTTGGTTTGTTGGTTTGTTGGTTTGTTGGTTTGTTGGTTTGTTGGTTTATTTGTATGTTGGTTTGTTGGCTTGTTGGTTTGTTGGTTTGTTGGTTTGTTGGCTTGTTGGCTTGTTGGTTTGTTGGCTTGTTGGTTTGTTGGTTTGTTGGTTTGTTGGTTTGTTGTTTTGTTAGTTTGTTGGCTTGTTGGTTTGTTGGTTTGTTGGTTTGTTGGCTTGTTGGCTTATTGGTTTGTTGGTTTGTTGGTTTATTTGTTTGTTGGTTTGTTGGTTTGTTGGTTTGTTGGCTTGTTGGCTTGTTGGTTTGTTGGTTTGTTGGCTTGTTGGCTTGTTGATTTGTTAGTTTGTTGGCTTTTTGGTTACTTGGTTTGTTGGTTTGTTGGCTTGTTGGCTTGTTGGTTTGTTGGTTTGTTAGTTTGTTGGTTTGTTGGCTTGTTGGCTTGTTGGTTTGTTGGTTTTTTGGTTTGTTGGTTTGTTGGTTTGTTGCTTTGTTGGTTTGTTGGTTTGTTGGCTTGTTGGATTGTTGGTTTGTTGGCTTGTTGGTTTGTTAGTTTGTTGGCTTTTTGGTTACTTGGTTTGTTGGTTTGTTGGCTTGTTGGCTTATTGGTTTGTTGGTTTGTTGGCTTGTTGGCTTGTTGGTTTGTTGGTTTGTTGGTTTGTTGGTTTATTTGTTTGTTGGTTTTTTGGCTTGTTGGTTTGCTGGTTTGTTGGCTTGTTGGTTACTTAGTTTGTTGGTTTGTTGGTTTGTTGGTTTGTTGGTTTGTTGGCTTGTTGTCTTGTTGATTTGTTGGTTTGTTGGTTTGTTGGTTTGTTAGTCTGTTGGTTTGTTGGTTTGTTGGCTTGTTAGTTTGTTGGCTTGTTGGCTTGTTGGCTTGTTGGCTTGTTGGCTTGTTGGTTTGTTGGTTTGTTGGCTTGTTGGTTTGTTGGTTTGTTGGTTTGTTGGCTTGTTGGCTTGTTGGTTTGTTGGCTTGTTGGTTTGTTAGTTTGTTGGCTTTTTGGTTACTTGGTTTGTTGGTTTGTTGGCTTGTTGGCTTGTTGGTTTGTTGGCTTGTTGGCTTGTTGGTTTGTTGGTTTTTTGGTTTGTTAGTTTGTTGGTCTGTTGGCTTGTTGGTTTGTTGGTTTGTTGGCTTGTTGGTTTGTTGGTTTGTTGGTTTGTTGGCTTGTTGGTTTGTTGGTTTGTTAGCTTGTTGGTTTGTTGGTTTGTTGGTTTGTTGGCTTGTTGGCTTGTTGGTTTGTTGGTTTGTTGGCTTGTTGAATTGTGTGCTTGTTGGTTTGTTGGTTTGTTGGCATGTTGGTTTGTTGGTTTGTTGGTTTGTTGGCTTGTTGGTTACTTAGTTTGTTGTTTTGTTGGTTTGTTGGGTTGTTGGCTTGTTGGTTTGTTGGCTTGTTGGTTTGTTGGTTTGTTGGTTTGTTGGCTTGTTGGCTTGTTGGTTTGTTGGTTTGTTAGTTTGTTGGCTTTTTGATTATTTGGTTTGTTGGTTTGTTGGCTTGTTGGCTTGTTGGTTTGTTGGCTTGTTGGCTTGTTGGTTTGTTGGTTTTTTGGTTTGTTAGTTTGTTGGTTTGTTGGTTTGTTGGCTTGTTGGTTTGTTGGTTTGTTGGTTTGTTGGTTTGTTGGTTTGTTGGTTTGTTGGTTTGTTGGTTTGTTGGTTTGTTGGCTTGTTGGCTTGTTGGTTTGTTGGTTTTTTGGTTTGTTAGTTTGTTGGTTTGTTGGCTTGTTGGTTTGTTGGTTTGTTGGCTTGTTGGTTTGGTGGTTTGTTGGTTTGTTGGCTCGTTGGTTTGTTGGTTTGTTGGCTTGTTGGTTTGTTGGTTTGTTGGTTTGTTGGCTTGTCGGTTTGTTGGTTTGTTGGCTTGTTGGCTTGTTGGTTTGTTGGTTTGTTGGTTTGTTGGTTTGTTGGTTTGTTAGTTTGTTCGTTTGTTTGTTTGTTGGGTTGTTTGTTAATTGGTTTGTTGGTTTGTTGGTTTGTTGTTTGTTGGCTTGTTGGTATGTTGGTTTATTTTTTTGTTGGTTTATTGGTTTGTTGGTTTGTTGGTTTATTGGTTTGTTGGCTTGTTGGCTTGTTGGTTTGTTGGTTTGTTGGCTTGTTGGCTTGTTGGTTTGTTGGTTTGTTGGTTTGTTGGTTTGTTGGTTTGTTGGTTTGTTAGTTTGTTGGCTTGTTGGTTTGTTGGTTTGTTGGTTTGTTGGTTTGTTGGCTTGTTGGCTTATTGGTTTGTTGGTTTATTTGTTTGTTGGTTTGTTGGTTTGTTGGTTTGTTGGTTTGTTGGCTTGTTGGCTTGTTGGTTTGTTGGTTTGTTGGCTTGTTGGCTTGTTGATTTGTTAGTTTGTTGGCTTTTTGGTTACTTGGTTTGTTGGTTTGTTGGCTTGTTGGCTTGTTGGTTTGTTGGTTTGTTGGCTTGTTGGTTTGTTGGTTTGTTCGCTTGTTGGCTTGTTGGTTTGTTGATTAGTTCGTTTGTTGGTTTGTTAGTTTGTTGGTTTGTTGGCTTGTTGGCTTGTTGGTTTGTTGGTTTTTTGGTTTGTTGGTTTGTTGGTTTGTTGGTTTGTTGGTTTGTTGGTTTGTTGGTTTGTTGGTTTATTTGTATGTTGGTTTGTTGGCTTGTTGGCTTGTTGGTTTGTTGGTTTGTTGGCTTGTTGGCTTGTTGGTTTGTTGGTTTGTTGGTTTGTTGGTTTGTTGGTTTGTTGGTTTGTTAGTTTGTTGGCTTGTTGGTTTGTTGGTTTGTTGGTTTGTTGGCTTGTTGGCTTATTGGTTTGTTGGTTTGTTGGTTTATTTGTTTGTTGGTTTGTTGGTTTGTTGGTTTGTTGGTTTGTTGGCTTGTTGGCTTGTTGGTTTGTTGGTTTGTTGGCTTGTTGGCTTGTTGATTTGTTAGTTTGTTGGCTTTTTGGTTACTTGGTTTGTTGGTTTGTTGGCTTGTTGGCTTGTTGGTTTGTTGGTTAGTTCGTTTGTTGGTTTGTTAGTTTGTTGGTTTGTTGGCTTGTTGGCTTGTTGGTTTGTTGGTTTTTTGGTTTGTTGGTTTGTTGGTTTGTTGCTTTGTTGGTTTGTTGGTTTGTTGGCTTGTTGGATAGTTGGTTTGTTGGCTTGTTGGTTTGTTAGTTTGTTGGCTTTTTGGTTACTTGGTTTGTTGGTTTGTTGGCTTGTTGGCTTATTGGTTTGTTGGTTTGTTGGCTTGTTGGCTTGTTGGTTTGTTGGTTTGTTGGTTTGTTGGTTTATTTGTTTGTTGGTTTTTTGGCTTGTTGGTTTGCTGGTTTGTTGGCTTGTTGGTTACTTAGTTTGTTGGTTTGTTGGTTTGTTGGTTTGTTGGTTTGTTGGTTTGTTGGCTTGTTGTCTTGTTGATTTGTTGGTTTGTTGGTTTGTTGGTTTGTTAGTCTGTTGGTTTGTTGGTTTGTTGGCTTGTTAGTTTGTTGGCTTGTTGGCTTGTTGGCTTGTTGGCTTGTTGGCTTGTTGGTTTGTTGGTTTGTTGGCTTGTTGGTTTGTTGGTTTGTTGGTTTGTTGGCTTGTTGGCTTGTTGGTTTGTTGGCTTGTTGGTTTGTTAGTTTGTTGGCTTTTTGGTTACTTGGTTTGTTGGTTTGTTGGCTTGTTGGCTTGTTGGTTTGTTGGCTTGTTGGTTTGTTGGTTTGTTGGTTTGTTGGCTTGTTGGCTTTTTGATTATTTGGTTTGTTGGTTTGTTGGCTTGTTGGCTTGTTGGTTTGTTGGCTTGTTGGCTTGTTGGTTTGTTGGTTTTTTGGTTTGTTAGTTTGTTGGTTTGTTGGTTTGTTGGCTTGTTGGTTTGTTGGTTTGTTGGTTTGTTGGTTTGTTGGTTTGTTGGTTTGTTGGTTTGTTGGTTTGTTGGTTTGTTGGCTTGTTGGCTTGTTGGTTTGTTGGTTTTTTGGTTTGTTAGTTTGTTGGTTTGTTGGCTTGTTGGTTTGTTGGTTTGTTGGCTTGTTGGTTTTGTGGTTTGTTGGTTTGTTGGCTTGTTGGTTTGTTGGTTTGTTGGCTTGTTGGTTTGTTGGTTTGTTGGTTTGTTGGCTTGTCGGTTTGTTGGTTTGTTGGCTTGTTGGCTTGTTGGTTTGTTGGTTTGTTGGTTTGTTGGTTTGTTGGTTTGTTCGTTTGTTCGTTTGTTCGTTTGTTGGGTTGTTTGTTAATTCGTTTGTTGGTTTGTTGGTTTGTTGTTTGTTGGCTTGTTGGTATGTTGGTTTATTTTTTTGTTGGTTTATTGGTTTGTTGGCTTGTTGGTTTATTGGTTTGTTGGCTTGTTGGTTTGTTAGTTTGTTGGTTTGTTGGCTTGTTGGCTTGTTGGTTTGTTGGTTTGTTGGCTTGTTGAATTGTTGGCTTGTTGGTTTGTTGGTTTGTTGGTTTGTTGGCATGTTGGTTTGTTGGTTTGTTGGTTTGTTGGCTTGTTGGTTACTTAGTTTGTTGGTTTGTTGGCATGTTGGTTTGTTGGTTTATTTGCTTGTTGTTTTGTTGGTTTGTTGGCTTGTTGGCTTGTTGGTTTGTTGGCTTGTTGGTTTGTTGGCTTGTTGGCTTGTTGGTTTGTTGACTTGTTGTTTTGTTAGTTTGTTGGCTTTTTGGTTACTTGGTTTGTTGGTTTGTTGGCTTGTTGGCTTGTTGGTTTGTTGGCTTGTTGGCTTGTTGGTTTGTTGGTTTTTTGGTTTGTTAATTTGTTGGTTTGTTGGCTTGTTGGCTTGTTGGTTTGTTGGTTTGTTGGCTTGTTGGTTTATTGGTTTGTTGGTTTGTTGGCTTGTTGGTTTGTTGGTTTGTTGGCTTGTTGGTTTGTTGGCTTTTTGGTTACTTGGCTTGTTGGTTTGTTGGTTTGTTGGTTTGTTGGTTTGTTGGCTTGTTGGCTTGTTGGTTTGTTGGTTGTTTGGTTTGTTAGTTTGTTGGTTTGTTGGCTTGTTGGTTTGTTGGTTTGTTGGCTTTTTGGTTTGTTCGTTTGTTGGTTTGTTGGCTTGTTGGTTTGTTGGTTTGTTGGCTTTTTGGTTTGTTGGTTTGTTGGTTTGTTGGCTTGTCGGTTTGTTGGTTTGTTGGCTTGTTGGCTTGTTGGTTTGTTGGTTTGTTCGTTTGTTGGTTTGTTCGTTTGTTCGTTTGTTCGTTTGTTGGTTTGTTGGTTAATTGGTTTGTTGGTTTGTTGGTTTGTTGTTTGTTGGCTTGTTGGTATGTTGGTTTATTTTTTTGTTGGTTTATTGGTTTGTTGGTTTGTTGGCTTGTTGGCTTGTCGGCTTGTTGGTTTGTTGGCTTGTTGGTTTGTTGGTTTGTTGGCTTGTTGGCTTGTTGGTTTGTTGGTTTGTTAGTTTGTTGGTTTATTTGTTTGTTGGTTTGTTGGTTTGTTGGTTTGTTGGTTTGTTGGCTTGTTGGTTTGTTGGCTTGTTGGCTTGTTGCTTTGTTGGTTTGTTGGTTTGTTGGCTTGTTGGCTTGTTGGTTTTTTAGTTTGTTGGCTTTTTGGTTACTTGGTTTGTTGGTTTGTTGGTTTGTTTGGTTGTTGGTTTGTTGGCTTGTTGGTTTGTTGGTTTGTTGGTTTGTTGGTTTGTTGGCTTGTTGGCTTGTTGGCTTGTTGGTTTGTTGGTTTGTTGGTTTGTTGGTTTGTACGTTTGTTGGTTTGTTGGTTTGTTGGTTAATTGGATTGTTGGTTTGTTGGTTTCTTGATTTGTTGCTTTGTTGGTTTGTTGGTTTATTTGTTTGTTGGTTTGTTGGTTTGTTGGTTTGTTGGTTTGTTGGTTTATTTGTTTGTTGGTTTGTTGGGTGTATGGTTTGTTGGTTTGTTTGTTTGTTGGTTTGTTGGTTTGTTGGCTTGTTGGTTTGTTGGTTTGTTGACTTGTTCGTTTGTTGGTTTTTTGGTTTGTTGGTTTGTTGGCTTGTTGGTTTGTTGGCTTGTTGGTTTGTTGCTTTGTTGGTTTGTTGGCTTGTTGGTTTGTTGGCTTGTTGGTTTGTTTGTTTGTTGGTTTGTTGGCTTGTTGGCTTGTTGGTTTGTTGGTTTGTTGGTTTGTTGGTTTGTTGGTTTGTTGGTTTGTTGGTTTGTTGGTTTTTTGGTTTGTTGGTTTGTTGGCTTGTTGGTTTGTTGGTTTGGTGGCTTGTTGGCTTGTTGGTTTGTTGGTTTTTTAGTTTGTTGGTTTGTTGGTTTGTTGGCTTGTTGGTTTGTTGGTTTGTTGGCTTGTTGGTTTGTTGGTTTGTTGGTTTGTTGGCTTGTTGGCTTGTTGGTTTGTTGGTTAGTTCGTTTGTTGGTTTGTTAGTTTGTTGGTTTGTTGGCTTGTTGGCTTGTTGGTTTGTTGGTTTTTTGGTTTGTTGGTTTGTTGGTTTGTTGGTTTGTTGGTTTATTTGTTTGTTGGTTTGTTGGCTTGTTGGCTTGTTGGTTTGTTGGTTTGTTGGCTTGTTGGCTTGTTGGTTTGTTGGTTTGTTGGTTTGTTGGTTTGTTGGTTTGTTGGTTTGTTGGTTTGTTGGTTTGTTGGCTTGTTGGTTTGTTGGTTTGTTGGTTTGTTAGTTTGTTGGTTTGTTGGTTTATTTGTTTGTTGGTTTGTTGGGTTGTTGGTTTGTTGGTTTGTTGGTTTGTTGGTTTGTTGGTTTGTTGGTTTGTTGGCTTGTTGGTTTGTTGGTTTGTTGGCTTGTTGGTTTGTTGGGTTTTTGGTTTGTTGGTTTGTTGGCTTGTTGGTTTGTTGGCTTGTTGGTTTGTTGCTTTGTTGGATTGTTGGCTTGTTGGTTTGTTGGCTTGTTGGTTTGTTTGTTTGTTGGTTTGTTGGCTTGTTGGCTTGTTGGTTTGTTGGTTTGTTGGTTTGTTGGTTTGTTGGTTTGTTGGTTTGTTGGTTTGTTGGTTTGTTGGTTTTTTTCTTTGTTGGTTTGTTGGTTTGTTGGTTTGTTGGCTTGTTGGTTTGTTGGTTTGTTGGCTTGTTGGCTTGTTGGTTTGTTGGTTTTTTGGTTTGTTGGTTTGTTGGTTTGTTGGCTTGTTGGTTTGTTGGTTTGTTGGCTTGTTGGTTTGTTGGTTTGTTCGCTTGTTGGCTTGTTGGTTTGTTGATTAGTTCGTTTGTTGGTTTGTTGGCTTGTTGGCTTGTTGGTTTGTTGGTTTTTTGGTTTGTTGGTTTGTTGGTTTGTTGGTTTGTTGGTTTGTTGGTTTGTTGGTTTGTTGGTTTATTTGTTTGTTGGTTTGTTGGCTTGTTGGCTTGTTGGTTTGTTGGTTTGTTGGCTTGTTGGCTTGTTGGTTTGTTGGTTTGTTGGTTTGTTGGTTTGTTGGTTTGTTAGTTTGTTGGCTTGTTGGTTTGTTGGTTTGTTGGTTTGTTGGCTTGTTGGTTTGTTGGTTTTTTGGTTTGTTAGTTTGTTGGTTTGTTGGCTTGTTGGTTTGTTGGTTTGTTGGCTTGTTGGTTTTGTGGTTTGTTGGTTTGTTGGCTTGTTGGTTTGTTGGTTTGTTGGCTTGTTGGTTTGTTGGTTTGTTGGTTTGTTGGCTTGTCGGTTTGTTGGTTTGTTGGCTTGTTGGCTTGTTGGTTTGTTGGTTTGTTGGTTTGTTGGTTTGTTGGTTTGTTCGTTTGTTCGTTTGTTCGTTTGTTGGGTTGTTTGTTAATTCGTTTGTTGGTTTGTTGGTTTGTTGTTTGTTGGCTTGTTGGTATGTTGGTTTATTTTTTTGTTGGTTTATTGGTTTGTTGGCTTGTTGGTTTATTGGTTTGTTGGCTTGTTGGTTTGTTAGTTTGTTGGTTTGTTGGCTTGTTGGCTTGTTGGTTTGTTGGTTTGTTGGCTTGTTGAATTGTTGGCTTGTTGGTTTGTTGGTTTGTTGGTTTGTTGGCATGTTGGTTTGTTGGTTTGTTGGTTTGTTGGCTTGTTGGTTACTTAGTTTGTTGGTTTGTTGGCATGTTGGTTTGTTGGTTTATTTGCTTGTTGTTTTGTTGGTTTGTTGGCTTGTTGGCTTGTTGGTTTGTTGGCTTGTTGGTTTGTTGGCTTGTTGGCTTGTTGGTTTGTTGACTTGTTGTTTTGTTAGTTTGTTGGCTTTTTGGTTACTTGGTTTGTTGGTTTGTTGGCTTGTTGGCTTGTTGGTTTGTTGGCTTGTTGGCTTGTTGGTTTGTTGGTTTTTTGGTTTGTTAATTTGTTGGTTTGTTGGCTTGTTGGCTTGTTGGTTTGTTGGTTTGTTGGCTTGTTGGTTTATTGGTTTGTTGGTTTGTTGGCTTGTTGGTTTGTTGGTTTGTTGGCTTGTTGGTTTGTTGGCTTTTTGGTTACTTGGCTTGTTGGTTTGTTGGTTTGTTGGTTTGTTGGTTTGTTGGCTTGTTGGCTTGTTGGTTTGTTGGTTGTTTGGTTTGTTAGTTTGTTGGTTTGTTGGCTTGTTGGTTTGTTGGTTTGTTGGCTTTTTGGTTTGTTCGTTTGTTGGTTTGTTGGCTTGTTGGTTTGTTGGTTTGTTGGCTTTTTGGTTTGTTGGTTTGTTGGTTTGTTGGCTTGTCGGTTTGTTGGTTTGTTGGCTTGTTGGCTTGTTGGTTTGTTGGTTTGTTCGTTTGTTGGTTTGTTCGTTTGTTCGTTTGTTCGTTTGTTGGTTTGTTGGTTAATTGGTTTGTTGGTTTGTTGGTTTGTTGTTTGTTGGCTTGTTGGTATGTTGGTTTATTTTTTTGTTGGTTTATTGGTTTGTTGGTTTGTTGGCTTGTTGGCTTGTCGGCTTGTTGGTTTGTTGGCTTGTTGGTTTGTTGGTTTGTTGGCTTGTTGGCTTGTTGGTTTGTTGGTTTGTTAGTTTGTTGGTTTATTTGTTTGTTGGTTTGTTGGTTTGTTGGTTTGTTGGTTTGTTGGCTTGTTGGTTTGTTGGCTTGTTGGCTTGTTGCTTTGTTGGTTTGTTGGTTTGTTGGCTTGTTGGCTTGTTGGTTTTTTAGTTTGTTGGCTTTTTGGTTACTTGGTTTGTTGGTTTGTTGGTTTGTTTGGTTGTTGGTTTGTTGGCTTGTTGGTTTGTTGGTTTGTTGGTTTGTTGGTTTGTTGGCTTGTTGGCTTGTTGGCTTGTTGGTTTGTTGGTTTGTTGGTTTGTTGGTTTGTTGGTTTGTACGTTTGTTGGTTTGTTGGTTTGTTGGTTAATTGGATTGTTGGTTTGTTGGTTTCTTGATTTGTTGCTTTGTTGGTTTGTTGGTTTATTTGTTTGTTGGTTTGTTGGTTTGTTGGTTTGTTGGTTTGTTGGTTTATTTGTTTGTTGGTTTGTTGGGTGTATGGTTTGTTGGTTTGTTTGTTTGTTGGTTTGTTGGTTTGTTGGCTTGTTGGTTTGTTGGTTTGTTGACTTGTTCGTTTGTTGGTTTTTTGGTTTGTTGGTTTGTTGGCTTGTTGGTTTGTTGGCTTGTTGGTTTGTTGCTTTGTTGGTTTGTTGGCTTGTTGGTTTGTTGGCTTGTTGGTTTGTTTGTTTGTTGGTTTGTTGGCTTGTTGGCTTGTTGGTTTGTTGGTTTGTTGGTTTGTTGGTTTGTTGGTTTGTTGGTTTGTTGGTTTGTTGGTTTTTTGGTTTGTTGGTTTGTTGGCTTGTTGGTTTGTTGGTTTGGTGGCTTGTTGGCTTGTTGGTTTGTTGGTTTTTTAGTTTGTTGGTTTGTTGGTTTGTTGGCTTGTTGGTTTGTTGGTTTGTTGGCTTGTTGGTTTGTTGGTTTGTTGGTTTGTTGGCTTGTTGGCTTGTTGGTTTGTTGGTTAGTTCGTTTGTTGGTTTGTTAGTTTGTTGGTTTGTTGGCTTGTTGGCTTGTTGGTTTGTTGGTTTTTTGGTTTGTTGGTTTGTTGGTTTGTTGGTTTGTTGGTTTATTTGTTTGTTGGTTTGTTGGCTTGTTGGCTTGTTGGTTTGTTGGTTTGTTGGCTTGTTGGCTTGTTGGTTTGTTGGTTTGTTGGTTTGTTGGTTTGTTGGTTTGTTGGTTTGTTGGTTTGTTGGTTTGTTGGCTTGTTGGTTTGTTGGTTTGTTGGTTTGTTAGTTTGTTGGTTTGTTGGTTTATTTGTTTGTTGGTTTGTTGGGTTGTTGGTTTGTTGGTTTGTTGGTTTGTTGGTTTGTTGGTTTGTTGGTTTGTTGGCTTGTTGGTTTGTTGGTTTGTTGGCTTGTTGGTTTGTTGGGTTTTTGGTTTGTTGGTTTGTTGGCTTGTTGGTTTGTTGGCTTGTTGGTTTGTTGCTTTGTTGGATTGTTGGCTTGTTGGTTTGTTGGCTTGTTGGTTTGTTTGTTTGTTGGTTTGTTGGCTTGTTGGCTTGTTGGTTTGTTGGTTTGTTGGTTTGTTGGTTTGTTGGTTTGTTGGTTTGTTGGTTTGTTGGTTTGTTGGTTTTTTTCTTTGTTGGTTTGTTGGTTTGTTGGTTTGTTGGCTTGTTGGTTTGTTGGTTTGTTGGCTTGTTGGCTTGTTGGTTTGTTGGTTTTTTGGTTTGTTGGTTTGTTGGTTTGTTGGCTTGTTGGTTTGTTGGTTTGTTGGCTTGTTGGTTTGTTGGTTTGTTCGCTTGTTGGCTTGTTGGTTTGTTGATTAGTTCGTTTGTTGGTTTGTTGGCTTGTTGGCTTGTTGGTTTGTTGGTTTTTTGGTTTGTTGGTTTGTTGGTTTGTTGGTTTGTTGGTTTGTTGGTTTGTTGGTTTGTTGGTTTATTTGTTTGTTGGTTTGTTGGCTTGTTGGCTTGTTGGTTTGTTGGTTTGTTGGCTTGTTGGCTTGTTGGTTTGTTGGTTTGTTGGTTTGTTGGTTTGTTGGTTTGTTAGTTTGT
This sequence comes from Atherix ibis, assembly GCA_958298945.1. Lineage (NCBI taxonomy): Eukaryota > Metazoa > Arthropoda > Insecta > Diptera > Athericidae > Atherix > Atherix ibis. Next base: position 35,726,267 of record OY282608.1, read on the forward strand.
TGGCTTGTTGGTTTGTTGGTTTGTTGGTTTGTTGGCTTGTTGGCTTATTGGTTTGTTGGTTTGTTGGTTTATTTGTTTGTTGGTTTGTTGGTTTGTTGGTTTGTTGGCTTGTTGGTTTGTTGGTTTGTTGGTTTGTTGGCTTGTTGGCTTGTTGATTTGTTAGTTTGTTGGCTTTTTGGTTACTTGGTTTGTTGGTTTGTTGGCTTGTTGGCTTGTTGGTTTGTTGGTTAGTTCGTTTGTTGGTTTGTTAGTTTGTTGGTTTGTTGGCTTGTTGGCTTGTTGGTTTGTTGGTTTTTTGGTTTGTTCGTTTGTTGGTTTGTTGCTTTGTTGGTTTGTTGGTTTGTTGGCTTGTTGGCTTGTTGGTTTGTTGGCTTGTTGGTTTGTTAGTTTGTTGGCTTTTTGGTTACTTGGTTTGTTGGTTTGTTGGCTTGTTGGCTTATTGGTTTGTTGGCTTGTTGGCTTGTTTGTTTGTTGGTTTGTTGGTTTGTTGGTTTGTTGGTTTATTTGTTTGTTGGTTTTTTGGCTTGTTGGTTTGCTGGTTTGTTGGCTTGTTGGTTACTTAGTTTGTTGGTTTGTTGGTTTGTTGGTTTGTTGGTTTGTTGGCTTGTTGTCTTGTTGATTTGTTGGTTTGTTGGTTTGTTGGTTTGTTAGTCTGTTGGTTTGTTGGTTTGTTGGCTTGTTAGTTTGTTGGCTTGTTGGCTTGTTGGCTTGTTGGCTTGTTGGCTTGTTGGCTTGTTGGTTTGTTGGTTTGTTGGCTTGTTGGTTTGTTGGTTTGTTGGTTTGTTGGCTTGTTGGCTTGTTGGTTTGTTGGCTTGTTGGTTTGTTAGTTTGTTGGCTTTTTGGTTACTTGGTTTGTTGGTTTGTTGGCTTGTTGGCTTGTTGGTTTGTTGGCTTGTTGGCTTGTTGGTTTGTTGGTTTTTTGGTTTGTTAGTTTGTTGGTTTGTTGGCTTGTTGGTTTGTTGGTTTGTTGGCTTGTTGGTTTGTTGGTTTGTTGGTTTGTTGGTTTGTTGGTTTGTTGGCTTGTTGGTTTGTTGGTTTGTTGGTTTGTTGGCTTGTTGGCTTGTTGGTTTGTTGGTTTGTTGGCTTGTTGAATTATGTGCTTGTTGGTTTGTTGGTTTGTTGGTTTGTTGGCATGTTGGTTTGTTGGTTTGTTGGTTTGTTGGATTGTTCGTTACTTAGTTTGTTGTTTTGTTGGTTTGTTGGCTTGTTGGCTTGTTGGTTTGTTGGCTTGTTGGTTTGTTGGTTTGTTGGTTTGTTGGTTTGTTGGTTTGTTGGCTTGTTGGCTTGTTGGTTTGTTGGCTTGTTGGTTTGTTGGTTTGTTAGTTTGTTGGCTTTTTGATTACTTGGTTTGTTGGTTTGTTGGCTTGTTGGCTTGTTGGTTTGTTGGCTTGTTGGCTTGTTGGTTTGTTGGTTTTTTGGTTTGTTAGTTTGTTGGTTTGTTGGTTTGTTGGCTTGTTGGTTTGTTGGTTTGTTGGTTTGTTGGTTTGTTGGTTTGTTGGTTTGTTGGCTTGTTGGCTTGTTGGTTTGTTGGTTTTTTGGTTTGTTAGTTTGTTGGTTTGTTGGCTTGTTGGTTTGTTGGTTTGTTGGTTTGTTGGCTTGTTGGTTTGGTGGTTTGTTGGTTTGTTGGCTTGTTGGTTTGTTGGTTTGTTGGCTTGTTGGTTTGTTGGTTTGTTGGTTTGTTGGCTTGTCGGTTTGTTGGTTTGTTGGCTTGTTGGCTTGTTGGTTTGTTGGTTTGTTGGTTTGTTGGTTTGTTGGTTTGTTCGTTTGTTCGTTTGTTCGTTTGTTGGTTTGTTTGTTAATTGGTTTGTTGGTTTGTTGGTTTGTTGTTTGTTGGCTTGTTGGTATGTTGGTTTATTTTTTTGTTGGTTTATTGGTTTGTTGGCTTGTTGGTTTATTGGTTTGTTGGCTTGTTGGTTTGTTAGTTTGTTGGTTTGTTGGCTTGTTGGCTTGTTGGTTTGTTGGTTTGTTGGCTTGTTGAATTGTTGGCTTGTTGGTTTGTTGGTTTGTTGGTTTGTTGGCATGTTGGTTTGTTGGTTTGTTGGTTTGTTGGCTTGTTGGTTACTTAGTTTGTTGGTTTGTTGGTTTATTTGTTTGTTGTTTTGTTGGTTTGTTGGCTTGTTGGCTTGTTGGTTTGTTGGCTTGTTGGTTTGTTGGTTTGTTGGTTTGTTGGCTTGTTGGCTTGTTGGTTTGTTGACTTGTTGGTTTGTTAGTTTGTTGGCTTTTTGGTTACTTGGTTTGTTGGTTTGTTGGCTTGTTGGCTTGTTGGTTTGTTGGCTTGTTGGCTTGTTGGTTTGTTGGTTTTTTGGTTTGTTAATTTGTTGGTTTGTTGGCTTGTTGGCTTGTTGGTTTGTTGGTTTGTTGGCTTGTTGGTTTATTGGTTTGTTGGTTTGTTGGCTTGTTGGTTTGTTGGTTTGTTGGCTTGTTGGTTTGTTGGCTTTTTGGTTACTTGGCTTGTTGGTTTGTTGGTTTGTTGGTTTGTTGGTTTGTTGGCTTGTTGGCTTGTTGGTTTGTTGGTTTTTTGGTTTGTTAGTTTGTTGGTTTGTTGGCTTGTTGGTTTGTTGGTTTGTTGGCTTGTTGCTTTGTTCGTTTGTTGGTTTGTTGGCTTGTTGGTTTGTTGGTTTGTTGGCTTGTTGGTTTGTTGGTTTGTTGGTTTGTTGGCTTGTCGGTTTGTTGGTTTGTTGGCTTGTTGGCTTGTTGGTTTGTTGGTTTGTTGGTTTGTTCGTTTGTTGGTTTGTTCGTTTGTTCGTTTGTTCGTTTGTTGGTTTGTTGGTTTATTGGTTTGTTGGTTTGTTGGTTTGTTGTTTGTTGGCTTGTTGGTATGTTGGTTTATTTTTTTGTTGGTTTATTGGTTTGTTGGTTTGTTGGCTTGTTGGCTTGTCGGCTTGTTGGTTTGTTGGCTTGTTGGTTTGTTGGTTTGTTGGCTTGTTGGCTTGTTGGTTTGTTGGTTTGTTAGTTTGTTGGTTTATTTGTTTGTTGGTTTGTTGGTTTGTTGGTTTGTTGGTTTGTTGGTTTGTTGGCTTGTTGGTTTGTTGGCTTGTTGGCTTGTTGCTTTGTTGGTTTGTTGGTTTGTTGGTTTGTTGGCTTGTTGGCTTGTTGGTTTTTTAGTTTGTTGGCTTTTTGGTTACTTGGTTTGTTGGTTTGTTGGTTTGTTTGGTTGTTGGTTTGTTGGCTTGTTGGTTTGTTGGTTTGTTGGTTTGTTGGTTTGTTGGCTTGTTGGCTTGTTGGTTTGTTGGTTTGTTGGTTTGTTGGTTTGTTGGTTTGTTCGTTTGTTGGTTTGTTGGTTTGTTGGTTAATTGGATTGTTGGTTTGTTGGTTTCTTGATTTGTTGCTTTGTTGGTTTGTTGGTTTATTTGTTTGTTGATTTGTTGGTTTGTTGGTTTGTTGGTTTGTTGGTTTATTTGTTTGTTGGTTTGTTGGGTTGTTGGTTTGTTGGTTTGTTTGTTTGTTGGTTTGTTGGTTTGTTGGCTTGTTGGTTTGTTGGTTTGTTGACTTGTTGGTTTGTTGGTTTTTTGGTTTGTTGGTTTGTTGGCTTGTTGGTTTGTTGGCTTGTTGGTTTGTTGCTTTGTTGGTTTGTTGGCTTGTTGGTTTGTTGGCTTGTTGGTTTGTTTGTTTGTTGGTTTGTTGGCTTGTTGGCTTGTTGGCTTGTTGGTTTGTTGGTTTTTTAGTTTGTTGGTTTGTTGGTTTGTTGGCTTGTTGGTTTGTTGGTTTGTTGGCTTGTTGGTTTGTTGGTTTGTTGGTTTGTTGGCTTGTTGGCTTGTTGATTTGTTGGTTAGTTCGTTTGTTGGTTTGTTAGTTTGTTGGTTTGTTGGCTTGTTGGCTTGTTGGTTTGTTGGTTTTTTGGTTTGTTGGTTTGTTGGTTTGTTGGTTTGTTGGTTTATTTGTTTGTTGGTTTGTTGGCTTGTTGGCTTGTTGGTTTGTTGGTTTGTTGGCTTGTTGGCTTGTTGGTTTGTTGGTTTGTTGGTTTGTTGGTTTGTTGGTTTGTTGGTTTGTTGGCTTGTTGGTTTGTTGGTTTGTTGGTTTGTTGGCTTGTTGGCTTGTTGGCTTGTTGGTTTGTTGGTTTGTTGGTTTATTTGTTTGTTGGTTTGTTGGTTTGTTGGTTTGTTGGTTTGTTGGCTTGTTGGCTTGTTGGTTTGTTGGTTTGTTGGCTTGTTGGCTTGTTGATTTGTTAGTTTGTTGGCTTTTTGGTTACTTGGTTTGTTGGTTTGTTGGCTTGTTGGCTTGTTGGTTTGTTTGTTAGTTCGTTTGTTGGTTTGTTAGTTTGTTGGTTTGTTGGCTTGTTGGCTTGTTGGTTTGTAGGTTTTTTGGTCTGTTGGTTTGTTGGTTTGTTGCTTTGTTGGTTTGTTGGCTTGTTGGCTTGTTGGTTTGTTGGCTTGTTGATTTGTTAGTTTGTTGGCTTTTTGGCTACTTGGTTTGTTGGTTTGTTGGCTTGTTGGCTTATTGGTTTGTTGGTTTGTTGGCTTGTTGGCTTGTTGGTTTATTGGTTTGTTGGTTTGTTGGTTTATTTGTTTGTTGGTTTTTTGGCTTGTTGGTTTGCTGGTTTGTTGGCTTGTTGGTTTGTTGGTTTGTTGGTTTGTTGGCGGTTTGTTGGTTTGTTGGCTTGTTGGTTTGTTGGTTTGTTGGTTTGTTGGCTTGTCGGTTTGTTGGTTTGTTGGCTTGTTGGCTTGTTGGTTTGTTGGTTTGTTGGTTTGTTGGTTTGTTCGTTTGTTCGTTTGTTCGTTTGTTGGTTTGTTGGTTAATTGGTTTGTTGGTTTGTTGGTTTGTTGTTTGTTGGTTTGTTGGTATGTTGGTTTATTTTTTTGTTGGTTTATTGGTTTGTTGGTTTGTTGGCTTGTTGGCTTGTCGGCTTGTTGGTTTGTTGGCTTGTTGGTTTGTTGGTTTGTTGGCTTGTTGGCTTGTTGGTTTGTTGGTTTGTTGGTTTGTTGGTTTATTTGTTTGTTGGTTTGTTGGCTTGTTGGTTTGTTGGTTTGTTGGTTTGTTGGCTTGTTGGTTTGTTGGCTTGTTGGCTTGTTGCTTTGTTGGTTTGTTGGTTTGTTGGCTTGTTGGCTTGTTGGTTTTTTAGTTTGTTGGCTTTTTGGTTACTTGGTTTGTTGGTTTGTTGGTTTGTTTGCTTGTTGGTTTATTGGCTTGTTAGTTTGTTGGTTTGTTGGCTTGTTGGCTTGTTGGTTTTTTGGTTTGTTGGTTTGTTGGTTTGTTGGTTTGTTCGTTTGTTGGTTTGTTGGTTTGTTGGTTAATTGAATTGTTGGTTTGTTGCTTTGTTGGTTTGTTGGTTTATTTGTTTGTTGGTTTGTTGGTTTGTTGGTTTGTTGTTTTGTTGGTTTATTTGTTTGTTGGTTTGTTGGGTTGTTGGTTTGTTGTGTTGGTTTGGTGGTTTGTTGGTTTGTTGGTTTGTTGGCTTGTTGGTTTGTTGGTTTGTTGACTTGTTGGTTTGTTGGTTTTTTGGTTTGTTGGTTTGTTGGCTTGTTGGTTTGTTGGCTTGTTGGTTTGTTGCTTTTTTGGTTTGTTGGCTTGTTGGTTTGTTGGCTTGTTGGTTTGTTTGTTGGTTGCTTTGTTGGCTTGTTGGCTTGTTGGTTTGTTGGTTTGTTGGTTTGTTGGTTTGTTGGTTTGTTGGTTTGTTGGTTTTTTGGTTTGTTGGTTTGTTGGTTTGTTGGCTTGTTGGTTTGTTGGTTTGTTGGCTTGTTGGCTTGTTGGTTTGTTGGTTTTTTAGTTTGTTGGTTTGTTGGTTTGTTGGCTTGTTGGTTTGTTGGTTTGTTGGCTTGTTGGTTTGTTGGTTTGTTGGCTTGTTGGCTTGTTGGTTTGTTGGTTAGTTCGTTTGTTGGTTTGTTAGTTTGTTGGTTTGTTGGCTTGTTGGCTTGTTGGTTTGTTGGTTTTTTGGTTTGTTGGTTTGTTGGTTTGTTGGTTTGTTGGTTTGTTGGTTTGTTGGTTTATTTGTTTGTTGGTTTGTTGGCTTGTTGGCTTGTTGGTTTGTTGGTTTGTTGGCTTGTTGGCTTGTTGGTTTGTTGGTTTTTTGGTTTGTTGGTTTGTTGGTTTGTTGGTTTGTTGGTTTGTTGGTTTGTTGGTTTATTTGTTTGTTGGTTTGTTGGCTTGTTGGCTTGTTGGTTTGTTGGTTAGTTCGTTTGTTGGTTTGTTAGTTTGTTGGTTTGTTGGCTTGTTGGCTTGTTGGTTTGTTGGTTTTTTGGTTTGTTGGTTTGTTGGTTTGTTGCTTTGTTAGTTTGTTGGTTTGTTGGCTTGTTGGCTTGTTGGTTTGTTGGCTTGTTGGTTTGTTAGTTTGTTGGCTTTTTGGTTACTTGGTTTGTTGGTTTGTTGGCTTGTTGGCTTATTGGTTTGTTGGTTTGTTGGCTTGTTGGCTTGTTGGTTTGTTGGTTTGTTGGTTTGTTGGTTTATTTGTTTGTTGGTTTTTTGGCTTGTTGGTTTGCTGGTTTGTTGGCTTGTTGGTTACTTAGTTTGTTGGTTTGTTGGTTTGTTAGTTTGATTTTTTTGTTGGCTTGTTGGTTTGTTGGTTTGTTAGCTTGTTGGTTTGTTGGTTTGTTGGCTTGTTGGTTTGTTGGTTTGTTGGTTTGTTGGCTTGTTGGCTTGTTGGCTTGTTGGTTTGTTGGTTTGTTGGCTTGTTGGTTTGTTGGTTTGTTGGTTTGTTGGTTTGTTGGCTTGTTGGCTTGTTGGTTTGTTGGCTTGTTGGTTTGTTAGTTTGTTGGCTTTTTGGTTACTTGGTTTGTTGGTTTTTTAGTTTGTTGGCTTTTTGGTAACGTGGTTAGTTGGTTTGTTTTCTTGTTGGTTTGTTGGCTTGTTGGTTTTTTGGTTTGTTGGTTTGTTGGTTTGTTGGCTTGTTGGCTTGTTGGTTTGTTGGTTTGTTGGTTTGTTGGTTTGTTGGTTTGTTCGTTTGTTGGTTTGTTGGTTTGTTGGTTAATTGGATTGTTGGTTTGTTGGTTTCTTGATTTGTTGCTTTGTTGGTTTGTTGGTTTATTTGTTTGTTGGTTTGTTGGTTTGTTGGTTTGTTGGTTTGTTGGTTTATTTGTTTGTTGGTTTGTTGGGTTGTTGGTTTGTTGGTTTGTTGGTTTGTTGGTTTGTTGGTTTGTTGGCTTGTTGGTTTGTTGGTTTGTTGACTTGTTGGTTTGTTGGTTTTTTGGTTTGTTGGTTTGTTGGCTTGTTGGTTTGTTGGTTTGTTGGCTTGTTGGTTTGTTGGTTTGTTGGCTTGTTGGCTTGTTGGTTTTTTAGTTTGTTGGCTTTTTGGTTACTTGGTTTGTTGGTTTGTTGGTTTGTTTGGTTGTTGGTTTGTTGGCTTGTTGGTTTGTTGGTTTGTTGGTTTGTTGGTTTGTTGGCTTGTTGGCTTGTTGGTTTGTTGGTTTGTTGGTGTGTTGGTTTGTTGGTTTGTTCGTTTGTTGGTTTGTTGGTTTGTTGGTTAATTGGATTGTTGGTTTGTTGGTTTCTTGATTTGTTGCTTTGTTGGTTTGTTGGTTTATTTGTTTGTTGGTTTGTTGGTTTGTTGGTTTGTTGGTTTGTTGGTTTATTTGTTTGTTGGTTTGTTGGGTTGTTGGTTTGTTGGTTTGTTTGTTTGTTGGTTTGTTGGTTTGTTGGCTTGTTGGTTTGTTGGTTTGTTGACTTGTTGGTTTGTTGCTTTGTTGGTTTGTTGGCTTGTTGGTTTGTTGGCTTGTTGGTTTGTTTGTTTGTTGGTTTGTTGGCTTGTTGGCTTGTTGGCTTGTTGGTTTGTTGGTTTTTTAGTTTGTTGGTTTGTTGGTTTGTTGGCTTGTTGGTTTGTTGGTTTGTTGGCTTGTTGGTTTGTTGGTTTGTTGGTTTGTTGCCTTGTTGGCTTGTTGGCTTGTTGGTTTGTTGGTTAGTTCGTTTGTTGGTTTGTTAGTTTGTTGGTTTGTTGGCTTGTTGGCTTGTTGGTTTGTTGGTTTTTTGGTTTGTTGGTTTGTTGGTTTGTTGGTTTGTTGGTTTATTTGTTTGTTGGTTTGTTGGCTTGTTGGTTTGTTGGTTTGTTGGCTTGTTGGCTTGTTGGTTTGTTGGTTTGTTGGTTTGTTGGTTTGTTGGTTTGTTGGTTTGTTGGCTTGTTGGTTTGTTGGTTTGTTGGTTTGTTGGCTTGTTGGCTTGTTGGCTTGTTGGTTTGTTGGTTTGTTGGTTTATTTGTTTGTTGGTTTGTTGGTTTGTTGGTTTGTTGGTTTGTTGGCTTGTTGGCTTGTTGGTTTGTTGGTTTGTTGGCTTGTTGGCTTGTTGATTTGTTAGTTTGTTGGCTTTTTGGTTACTTGGTTTGTTGGTTTGTTGGCTTGTTGGCTTGTTGGTTTGTTGGTTAGTTCGTTTGTTGGTTTGTTAGTTTATTGGTTTGTTGGCTTGTTGGCTTGTTGGTTTGTTGGTTTTTTGGTCTGTTGGTTTGTTGGTTTGTTGCTTTGTTGGTTTGTTGGCTTGTTGGCTTGTTGGTTTGTTGGCTTGTTGGTTTGTTAGTTTGTTGGCTTTTTGGTTACTTGGTTTGTTGGTTTGTTGGTTTGTTGGTTTGTTGGCTTGTTGGCTTGTTGGTTTATTGGTTTGTTGGTTTGTTGGTTTATTTGTTTGTTGGTTTTTTGGCTTGTTGGTTTGCTGGTTTGTTGGCTTGTTGGTTTGTTGGTTTGTTGGTTTGTTGGCGGTTTGTTGGCTTGTTGGTTTGTTGGTTTGTTGGTTTGTTGGCTTGTCGGTTTGTTGGTTTGTTGGCTTGTTGGCTTGTTGGTTTGTTGGTTTGTTGGTTTGTTGGTTTGTTCGTTTGTTCGTTTGTTCGTTTGTTGGTTTGTTGGTTAATTGGTTTGTTGGTTTGTTGGTTTGTTGTTTGTTGGTTTGTTGGTATGTTGGTTTATTTTTTTGTTGGTTTATTGGTTTGTTGGTTTGTTGGCTTGTTGGCTTGTCGGCTTGTTGGTTTGTTGGCTTGTTGGTTTGTTGGCTTGTTGGCTTGTTGGTTTGTTGGTTTGTTGGTTTGTTGGTTTATTTGTTTGTTGGTTTGTTGGCTTGTTGGTTTGTTGGTTTGTTGGTTTGTTGGCTTGTTGGTTTGTTGGCTTGTTGGCTTGTTGCTTTGTTGGTTTGTTGGTTTGTTGGCTTGTTGGCTTGTTGGCTTGCTGGTTTTTTAGTTTGTTGGCTTTTTGGTTACTTGGTTTGTTGGTTTGTTGGTTTGTTTGCTTGTTGGTTTATTGGCTTGTTGGTTTGTTGGTTTGTTGGTTTGTTGGCTTGTTGGCTTGTTGGTTTGTTGGTTTGTTGGTTTGTTGGTTTGTTGGTTTGTTCGTTTGTTGGTTTGTTGGTTTGTTGGTTAATTGGATTGTTGGTTTGTTGCTTTGTTGGCTTGTTGGTTTATTTGTTTGTTGGTTTGTTGGTTTGTTGGTTTGTTGGTTTGTTGTTTTGTTGGTTTACTTGTTTGTTGGTTTGTTGGGTTGTTGGTATGTTGGTTTGTTGGTTTGTTGGTTTGTTGGTTTGTTGGTTTGTTGACTTGTTGGTTTGTTGGTTTTTTGGTTTGTTGGTTTGTTGGCTTGTTGGTTTGTTGGCTTGTTGGTTTGTTGCTTTTTTGGTTTGTTGGCTTGTTGGTTTGTTGGCTTGTTGGTTACTTGGTTGGTTGGTTTGTTGGCTTGTTGGCTTGTTGGTTTGTTGGTTTTTTGGTTTGTTGGTTTGTTGGTTTGTTGCTTTGTTAGTTTGTTGGTTTGTTGGCTTGTTGGCTTGTTGGTTTGTTGGCTTGTTGGTTTGTTAGTTTGTTGGCTTTTTGGTTACTTGGTTTGTTGGTTTGTTGGCTTGTTGGCTTATTGGTTTGTTGGTTTGTTGGCTTGTTGGCTTGTTGGTTTGTTGGTTTGTTGGTTTGTTGGTTTATTTGTTTGTTGGTTTTTTGGCTTGTTGGTTTGCTGGTTTGTTGGCTTGTTGGTTACTTAGTTTGTTGGTTTGTTGGTTTGTTGGTTTGTTTTTTTTGTTGGCTTGTTGGTTTGTTGGTTTGTTAGCTTGTTGGTTTGTTGGTTTGTTGGCTTGTTGGTTTGTTGGTTTGTTGGTTTGTTGGCTTGTTGGCTTGTTGGCTTGTTGGTTTGTTGGTTTGTTGGCTTGTTGGTTTGTTGGTTTGTTGGTTTGTTGGTTTGTTGGCTTGTTGGCTTGTTGGTTTGTTGGCTTGTTGGTTTGTTAGTTTGTTGGCTTTTTGGTTACTTGGTTTGTTGGTTTTTTAGTTTGTTGGCTTTTTGGTAACGTGGTTAGTTGGTTTGTTTTCTTGTTGGTTTGTTGGCTTGTTGGTTTTTTGGTTTGTTGGTTTGTTGGTTTGTTGGCTTGTTGGCTTGTTGGTTTGTTGGTTTGTTGGTTTGTTGGTTTGTTGGTTTGTTCGTTTGTTGGTTTGTTGGTTTGTTGGTTAATTGGATTGTTGGTTTGTTGGTTTCTTGATTTGTTGGTTTGTTGGTTTGTTGGTTTATTTGTTTGTTGGTTTGTTGGTTTGTTGGTTTGTTGGTTTGTTGGTTTATTTGTTTGTTGGTTTGTTGGGTTGTTGGTTTGTTGGTTTGTTGGTTTGTTGGTTTGTTGGTTTGTTGGCTTGTTGGTTTGTTGGTTTGTTGACTTGTTGGTTTGTTGGTTTTTTGGTTTGTTGGTTTGTTGGCTTGTTGGTTTGTTGGTTTGTTGGCTTGTTGGTTTGTTGGTTTGTTGGCTTGTTGGCTTGTTGGTTTTTTAGTTTGTTGGCTTTTTGGTTACTTGGTTTGTTGGTTTGTTGGTTTGTTTGGTTGTTGGTTTGTTGGCTTGTTGGTTTGTTGGTTTGTTGGTTTGTTGGTTTGTTGGCTTGTTGGCTTGTTGGTTTGTTGGTTTGTTGGTGTGTTGGTTTGTTGGTTTGTTCGTTTGTTGGTTTGTTGGTTTGTTGGTTAATTGGATTGTTGGTTTGTTGGTTTCTTGATTTGTTGCTTTGTTGGTTTGTTGGTTTATTTGTTTGTTGGTTTGTTGGTTTGTTGGTTTGTTGGTTTGTTGGTTTATTTGTTTGTTGGTTTGTTGGGTTGTTGGTTTGTTGGTTTGTTTGTTTGTTGGTTTGTTGGTTTGTTGGCTTGTTGGTTTGTTGGTTTGTTGACTTGTTGGTTTGTTGCTTTGTTGGTTTGTTGGCTTGTTGGTTTGTTGGCTTGTTGGTTTGTTTGTTTGTTGGTTTGTTGGCTTGTTGGCTTGTTGGCTTGTTGGTTTGTTGGTTTTTTAGTTTGTTGGTTTGTTGGTTTGTTGGCTTGTTGGTTTGTTGGTTTGTTGGCTTGTTGGTTTGTTGGTTTGTTGGTTTGTTGCCTTGTTGGCTTGTTGGCTTGTTGGTTTGTTGGTTAGTTCGTTTGTTGGTTTGTTAGTTTGTTGGTTTGTTGGCTTGTTGGCTTGTTGGTTTGTTGGTTTTTTGGTTTGTTGGTTTGTTGGTTTGTTGGTTTGTTGGTTTATTTGTTTGTTGGTTTGTTGGCTTGTTGGTTTGTTGGTTTGTTGGCTTGTTGGCTTGTTGGTTTGTTGGTTTGTTGGTTTGTTGGTTTGTTGGTTTGTTGGTTTGTTGGCTTGTTGGTTTGTTGGTTTGTTGGTTTGTTGGCTTGTTGGCTTGTTGGCTTGTTGGTTTGTTGGTTTGTTGGTTTATTTGTTTGTTGGTTTGTTGGTTTGTTGGTTTGTTGGTTTGTTGGCTTGTTGGCTTGTTGGTTTGTTGGTTTGTTGGCTTGTTGGCTTGTTGATTTGTTAGTTTGTTGGCTTTTTGGTTACTTGGTTTGTTGGTTTGTTGGCTTGTTGGCTTGTTGGTTTGTTGGTTAGTTCGTTTGTTGGTTTGTTAGTTTATTGGTTTGTTGGCTTGTTGGCTTGTTGGTTTGTTGGTTTTTTGGTCTGTTGGTTTGTTGGTTTGTTGCTTTGTTGGTTTGTTGGCTTGTTGGCTTGTTGGTTTGTTGGCTTGTTGGTTTGTTAGTTTGTTGGCTTTTTGGTTACTTGGTTTGTTGGTTTGTTGGTTTGTTGGTTTGTTGGCTTGTTGGCTTGTTGGTTTATTGGTTTGTTGGTTTGTTGGTTTATTTGTTTGTTGGTTTTTTGGCTTGTTGGTTTGCTGGTTTGTTGGCTTGTTGGTTTGTTGGTTTGTTGGTTTGTTGGCGGTTTGTTGGCTTGTTGGTTTGTTGGTTTGTTGGTTTGTTGGCTTGTCGGTTTGTTGGTTTGTTGGCTTGTTGGCTTGTTGGTTTGTTGGTTTGTTGGTTTGTTGGTTTGTTCGTTTGTTCGTTTGTTCGTTTGTTGGTTTGTTGGTTAATTGGTTTGTTGGTTTGTTGGTTTGTTGTTTGTTGGTTTGTTGGTATGTTGGTTTATTTTTTTGTTGGTTTATTGGTTTGTTGGTTTGTTGGCTTTTTGGCTTGTCGGCTTGTTGGTTTGTTGGCTTGTTGGTTTGTTGGCTTGTTGGCTTGTTGGTTTGTTGGTTTGTTGGTTTGTTGGTTTATTTGTTTGTTGGTTTGTTGGCTTGTTGGTTTGTTGGTTTGTTGGTTTGTTGGCTTGTTGGTTTGTTGGCTTGTTGGCTTGTTGCTTTGTTGGTTTGTTGGTTTGTTGGCTTGTTGGCTTGCTGGTTTTTTAGTTTGTTGGCTTTTTGGTTACTTGGTTTGTTGGTTTGTTGGTTTGTTTGCTTGTTGGTTTATTGGCTTGTTGGTTTGTTGGTTTGTTGGTTTGTTGGCTTGTTGGCTTGTTGGTTTGTTGGTTTGTTGGTTTGTTGGTTTGTTCGTTTGTTGGTTTGTTGGTTTGTTGGTTAATTGGATTGTTGGTTTGTTGCTTTCTTGGTTTGTTGGTTTATTTGTTTGTTGGTTTGTTGGTTTGTTGGTTTGTTGGTTTGTTGGTTTGTTGTTTTGTTGGTTTACTTGTTTGTTGGTTTGTTGGGTTGTTGGTATGTTGGTTTGTTGGTTTGTTGGTTTGTTGGTTTGTTGGTTTGTTGACTTGTTGGTTTGTTGGTTTTTTGGTTTGTTGGTTTGTTGGCTTGTTGGTTTGTTGGCTTGTTGGTTTGTTGCTTTTTTGGTTTGTTGGCTTGTTGGTTTGTTGGCTTGTTGGTTTGTTTGTTTGTTGCTTTGTTGGCTTGTTGGCTTGTTGGTTTGTTGGTTTGTTGGTTTGTTGGTTTGTTGGTTTGTTGGTTTGTTGGTTTTTTGGTTTGTTGGTTTGTTGGTTTGTTGGCTTGTTGGTTTGTTGGTTTGTTGGCTTGTTGGCTTGTTGGTTTGTTGGTTTTTTATTTTGTTGGTTTGTTGGTTTGTTGGTTTGTTGGCTTGTTGGTTTGTTGGTTTGTTGGCTTGTTGGCCTGTTGGTTTGTTGGTTAGTTCGTTTGTTGGTTTGTTAGTTTGTTGGTTTGTTGGCTTGTTGGCTTGTTGGTTTGTTGGTTTTTTGGTTTGTTGGTTTGTTGGTTTGTTGGTTTGTTGGTTTGTTGGTTTGTTGGTTTATTTGTTTGTTGGTTTGTTGGCTTGTTGGCTTGTTGGTTTGTTGGTTTGTTGGCTTGTTGGCTTGTTGGTTTGTTGGTTTGTTGGCTTGTTGGTTTGTTAGTTTGTTGGTTTGTTGGCTTGTTGGCTTGTTGATTTGTTAGTTTGTTGGCTTTTTGGTTACTTGGTTGGTTGGTTTGTTGGCTTGTTGGCTTGTTGGTTTGTTGGTTAGTTCGTTTGTTGGTTTGTTAGTTTGTTGGTTTGTTGGCTTGTTGGCTTGTTGGTTTGTTGGTTTTTTGTTTGTTGGTTTGTTGCTTTGTTGCTTTGTTAGTTTGTTGGTTTGTTGGCTTGTTGGCTTGTTGGTTTGTTGGCTTGTTGGTTTGTTAGTTTGTTGGCTTTTTGGTTACTTGGTTTGTTGGTTTGTTGGCTTGTTGGCTTATTGGTTTGTTGGTTTGTTGGCTTGTTGGCTTGTTGGTTTGTTGGTTTGTTGGTTTGTTGGTTTATTTGTTTGTTGGTTTTTTGGCTTGTTGGTTTGCTGGTTTGTTGGCTTGTTGGTTACTTAGTTTGTTGGTTTGTTGGTTTGTTGGTTTTTTTTTTTTGTTGGCTTGTTGGTTTGTTGGTTTGTTAGCTTGTTGGTTTGTTGGTTTGTTGGCTTGTTGGTTTGTTGGTTTGTTGGTTTGTTGGCTTGTTGGCTTGTTGGCTTGTTGGTTTGTAGGTTTGTTGGCTTGTGGGTTTGTTGGTTTGTTGGTTTGTTGACTTGTTGGCTTGTTGGTTTGTTGGCTTGTTGGTTTGTTAGTTTGTTGGCTTTTTGGTTACTTGGTTTGTTGGTTTTTTAGTTTGTTGGCTTTTTGGTTACGTGGTTAGTTGGTTTGTTGGCTTGTTGGTTTTTTGGTTTGTTGGTTTGTTGGTTTGTTGGCTTGTTGGCTTGTTGGTTTGTTGGTTTGTTGGTTTGTTGGTTTGTTGGTTTGTTCGTTTGTTGGTTTGTTGGTTTGTTGGTTAATTGGATTGTTGGTTTGTTGGTTTCTTGATTTGTTGCTTTGTTGGTTTGTTGGTTTATTTGTTTGTTGGTTTGTTGGTTTGTTGGTTTGTTGGTTTGTTGGTTTGTTGGTTTATTTGTTTGTTGGTTTGTTGGGTTGTTGGTTTGTTGGTTTGTTGGTTTGTTGGTTTGTTGGTTTGTTGGTTTGTTGGCTTGTTGGTTTGTTGGTTTGTTGACTTGTTGGTTTGTTGGTTTTTTGGTTTGTTGGTTTGTTGGCTTGTTGGTTTGTTGGCTTGTTGGCTTGTTGGTTTGCTGGTTTGTTGGCTTGTTGGCTTGTTGTTTTGTTGGTTTGTTGGTTTGTTGGCTTGTTGGTTTGTTGGTTTGTTGGTTTGTTGGCTTGTTGGCTTGTTGGCTTGTTGGTTTGTTGGTTTGTTGGTTTATTTGTTTGTTGGTTTGTTGGTTTGTTGGTTTGTTGGTTTGTTGGTTTGAGGGCTTGTTGGCTTGTTGATTTGTTGGTTTGTTGGCTTTTTGGCTTGTTGATTTGTTAGTTTGTTGGCTTTTTGGTTACTTGGTTTGTTGGTTTGTTGGCTTGTTGGCTTGTTGGTTTGTTGGTTAGTTCGTTTGTTGGTTTGTTAGTTTGTTGGTTTGTTGGCTTGTTGGCTTGTTCGTGTGTTGGTTTTTTGGTTTGTTGGTTTGATGGTTTGTTGCTTTGTTGGTTTGTTGGTTTGTTGGCTTGTTGGCTTGTTGGTTTGTTGGCTTGTTGGTTTGTTAGTTTGTTGGCTTTTTGGTTACTTGGTTTGTTGGTTTGATGGCTTGTTGGCTTATTGGTTTGTTGGTTTGTTGGCTTGTTGGCTTGTTGGTTTGTTGGTTTGTTGGTTTGTTGGTTTATTTGTTTGTTGGTTTTTTGGCTTGTTGGTTTGCTGGTTTGTTGGCTTGTTGGTTACTTAGTTTGTTGGTTTGTTGGTTTGTTGGTTTGTTTTTTTGTTGGCTTGTTGGCTTGTTGGTTTGTTGGTTTGTTGGTTTGTTGGTTTGTTAGCTTGTTGGTTTGTTGGTTTGTTGGCTTGTTGGTTTGTTGGTTTGTTAATTTGTTGGCTTGTTGGCTTGTTGGCTTGTTGTTTTGTTGGTTTTTTGGCTTGTTGGTTTGTTGGTTTGTTGGTTTGTTGGCTTGTTGGCTTGTTGGTTTGTTGGCTTGTTGGTTTGTTAGTTTGTTGGCTTTTTGGTTACTTGGTTTGTTGGTTTGTTGGCTTGTTGGCTTGTTGGTTTGTTGGCTTGTTGGCTTATTGGTTTGTTTGTTTTTTTGTTTGTTAGTTTGTTGGTTTGTTGGCTTGTTGGTTTGTTGGTTTGTTGGCTTGTTGGTTTGTTGGTTTGTTGGTTTGTTGGCTTGTTGGTTTGTTGGTTTGTTGGCTTGTTGGTTTGTTGGTTTGTTGGTTTGTTGGCTTGTTGGCTTGTTGGTTTGTTGGTTTGTTTGTTTGTTGGCTTGTTGAATTGTTGGCTTGTTGGTTTGATGGTTTGTTGGTTTGTTGGCATGTTGGTTTGTTGGTTTGTTGGTTTGTTGGCTTGTTGGTTACTTAGTTTGTTGGTTTGTTGGCATGTTGGTTTGTTGGTTTATTTGGTTGTTGTTTTGTTGGTTTGTTGGCTTGTTGGCTTGTTGGTTTGTTGGCTTGTTGGTTTGTTGGTTTGTTGGTTTGTTGGCTTGTTGGTTTGTTTGTTTGTTGGCTTGTTGGTTTGTTAGTTTGTTGGCTTTTTGGTTACTTGGTTTGTTGGTTTGTTGGCTTGTTGGCTTGTTGGTTTGTTGGCTTGTTGGCTTGTTGGTTTGTTGGTTTTTTGGTTTGTTAGTTTGTTGGTTTGTTGGCTTGTTGGTTTGTTGGTTTGTTGGCTTGTTGGTTTGTTGGTTTGTTGGTTTGTTGGCTTGTTGGCTTGTTGGTTTGTTGGTTTGTTGGCTTGTTGGTTTGTTGGCTTTTTGGTTACTTGGCTTGTTGGTTTGTTGGTTTGTTGGTTTGTTGGTTTGTTGGCTTGTTGGCTTGTTGGTTTGTTGGTTTTTTGGTTTGTTAGTTTGTTGGTTTGTTGGCTTGTTGGTTTGTTGGTTTGTTGGCTTGTTGGTTTGTTGGTTTGTTGGTTTGTTGGCTTGTTGGTTTGTTGGTTTGTTGGCTTGTTGGTTTGTTGGTTTGTTGGTTTGTTGGCTTGTCGGTTTGTTGGTTTGTTGGCTTGTTGGCTTGTTGGTTTGTTGGTTTGTTGGTTTGTTGGTTTGTTTGTTTGTTCGTTTGTTCGTTTGTTGGTTTGTTGGTTAATTGGTTTGTTGGTTTGTTGGTTTGTTGGTTTGTTGTTTGTTGGCTTGTTGGTATGTTGGTTTATTTTTTTGTTGGTTTATTGGTTTGTTGGTTTGTTGGTTTGTTGGTGTGTTGGTTTATTTGTTTGTTGGTTTGTTGGCTTGTTGGTTTGTTGGTTTGTTGGTTTGTTGGCTTGTTGGTTTGTTGGTTTGTTGGCTTGTTGGCTTGTTGGTTTGTTGGTTTGTTGGTTTGTTGGTTTGTTGGATTGTTGGTTTTTTGGTTTATTGGTTTGTTGGTTTGTTGGCTTGTTGGATTGTTGGGTTGTTGGTTTGTTGGTTTGTTGGTTTGTTGGCTTGTTGGCTTGTTGATTACTTAGTTTGTTGGTTTGTTGGTTTGTTGGCTTGTTGGTTTGTTGGCTTGTTGCTTTGTTGGTTTGTTGGTTTGTTGGTTTGTTGGCTTGTTGGTTTGTTGGCTTGTTGGTTTGTTGGCTTGTTGGTTTGTTGGCTTGTTGGTTTGTTGGTTTGTTGGTTTGTTGGCTTGTTGGTTTGTTGGTTTGTTGGTTTGTTGGCTTGTCGGTTTGTTGGTTTGTTGGCTTGTTGGCTTGTTGGTTTGTTGGTTTGTTGGTTTGTTGGTTTGTTTGTTTGTTCGTTTGTTCGTTTGTTGGTTTGTTGGTTAATTGGTTTGTTGGTTTGTTGGTTTGTTGTTTGTTGGTTTGTTGGTATGTTGGTTTATTTTTTTGTTGGTTTATTGGTTTGTTGGTTTGTTGGCTTGTTGGCTTGTCGGCTTGTTGGTTTGTTGGCTTGTTGGTTTGTTGGTTTGTTGGCTTGTTGGCTTGTTGGTTTGTTGGTTTGTTGGTTTGTTGGTTTATTTGTTTGTTGGTTTGTTGGTTTGTTGGTTTGTTGGTTTGTTGGTTTTTTGGCTTGTTGTTTTGTTGGCTTGTTGGCTTGTTGCTTTGTTGGTTTGTTGGTTTGTTGGCTTGTTGGCTTGTTGGTTTTTTAGTTTGTTGGCTTTTTGGTTACTTGGTTTGTTGGTTTGTTGGTTTGTTTGGCTGTTGGTTTATTGGCTTGTTGGTTTGTTGGTTTGTTGGTTTATTGGTTTGTTGGCTTGTTGGCTTGTTGGTTGGTTGGTTTGTTGGTTTGTTGGTTTGTTGGTTTGTTGGTTTGTTCGTTTGTTGGTTTGTTGGTTTGTTGGTTAATTGGATTATTGGTTTGTTGCTTTGTTGGTTTGTTGGTTTATTTGTTTGTTGGTTTGTTGGTTTGTTGTTTTGTTGGTTTATTTGTTTGTTGGTTTGTTGGGTTGTTGGTTTGTTGGTTTGTTGGTTTGTTGGTTTGTTGGTTTGTTGGTTTGTTGGTTTGTTGGTTTGTTGGTTTGTTGGCTTGTTGGTTTGTTGGTTTGTTGACTTGATGGTTTGTTGGTTTTTTGGTTTGTTGGTTTGTTGGCTTGTTGGTTTGTTGGCTTGTTGGTTTGTTGCTTTGTTGGTTTGTTGGCTTGTTGGTTTGTTGGCTTGTTGGTTTGTTTGTTTGTTGCTTTGTTGGCTTGTTGGCTTGTTGGTTTGTTGGTTTGTTGGTTTGTTGGTTTGTTGGTTTGTTGGTTTTTTGGTTTGTTGGTTTGTTGGCTTGTTGGTTTGTTGGTTTGTTGGCTTGTTGGCTTGTTGGTTTGTTGGTTTTTTAGTTTGTTGGTTTGTTGGTTTGTTGGATTGTTGGTTTGTTGGTTTGTTGGTTTGTTGGTTTGTTGGTTTGTTGGCTTGTTGGCTTGTTGGTTTGTTGGTTAGTTCGTTTGTTGGTTTGTTAGTTTGTTGGTTTGTTGGCTTGTTGGCTTGTTGGTTTGTTGGTTTTTTGGTTTGTTGGTTTGTTGGTTTGTTGGTTTGTTGGTTTGTTGGTTTGTTGGTTTGTTGGTTTGTTGGTTTGTTGGCTTGTTGGCTTGTTGGTTTGTTGGTTTGTTGGTTTGTTGGTTTATTTGTTTGTTGGTTTTTTGGCTTGTTGGTTTGCTGGTTTGTTGGCTTGTTGGTTACTTAGTTTGTTGGTTTGTTGGTTTGTTGGTTTTTTTTTTTTTGTTGGCTTGTTGGTTTGTTGGTTTGTTAGCTTGTTGGTTTGTTGGTTTGTTGGCTTGTTGGCTTGTTGGCTTGTTGGTTTGTTGGTTTGTTGGTTTATTTGTTTGTTGGTTTGTTGGTTTGTTGGTTTGTTGGTTTGTTGGTTTGTTGGCTTGTTGTTTTGTTGGCTTGTTGGCTTGTTGCTTTGTTGGTTTGTTGGTTTGTTGGCTTGTTGGCTTGTTGGTTTTTTAGTTTGTTGGCTTTTTGGTTACTTGGTTTGTTGGTTTGTTGGTTTGTTTGGCTGTTGGTTTATTGGCTTGTTGGTTTGTTGGTTTGTTGGTTTATTGGTTTGTTGGCTTGTTGGCTTGTTGGTTGGTTGGTTTGTTGGTTTGTTGGTTTGTTGGTTTGTTGGTTTGTTCGTTTGTTGGTTTGTTGGTTTGTTGGTTAATTGGATTATTGGTTTGTTGCTTTGTTGGTTTGTTGGTTTATTTGTTTGTTGGTTTGTTGGTTTGTTGGTTTGTTGTTTTGTTGGTTTATTTGTTTGTTGGTTTGTTGGGTTGTTGGTTGGTTGGTTTGTTGGTTTGTTGGTTTGTTGGTTTGTTGGTTTGTTGGTTTGTTGGTTTGTTGGCTTGTTGGTTTGTTGGTTTGTTGACTTGTTGGTTTGTTGGTTTTTTGGTTTGTTGGTTTGTTGGCTTGTTGGTTTGTTGGCTTGTTGGTTTGTTGCTTTGTTGGTTTGTTGGCTTGTTGGTTTGTTGGCTTGTTGGTTTGTTTGTTTGTTGCTTTGTTGGCTTGTTGGCTTGTTGGTTTGTTGGTTTGTTGGTTTGTTGGTTTGTTGGTTTGTTGGTTTTTTGGTTTGTTGGTTTGTTGGCTTGTTGGTTTGTTGGTTTGTTGGCTTGTTGGCTTGTTGGTTTGTTGGTTTTTTAGTTTGTTGGTTTGTTGGTTTGTTGGATTGTTGGTTTGTTGGTTTGTTGGTTTGTTGGTTTGTTGGTTTGTTGGCTTGTTGGCTTGTTGGTTTGTTGGTTAGTTCGTTTGTTGGTTTGTTAGTTTGTTGGTTTGTTGGCTTGTTGGCTTGTTGGTTTGTTGGTTTTTTGGTTTGTTGGTTTGTTGGTTTGTTGGTTTGTTGGTTTGTTGGTTTGTTGGTTTGTTGGTTTGTTGGCTTGTTGGCTTGTTGGTTTGTTGGTTTGTTGGTTTGTTGGTTTATTTGTTTGTTGGTTTTTTGGCTTGTTAGTTTGCTGGTTTGTTGGCTTGTTGGTTACTTAGTTTGTTGGTTTGTTGGTTTGTTGGTTTTTTTTTTTTTTGTTGGCTTGTTGGTTTGTTGGTTTGTTAGCTTGTTGGTTTGTTGGTTTGTTGGCTTGTTGGTTTGTTGGTTTGTTGGTTTGTTGGCTTGTTGGCTTGTTGGCTTGTTGGTTTGTAGGTTTGTTGGCTTGTGGGTTTGTTGGTTTGTTGGTTTGTTGACTTGTTGGCTTGTTGGTTTGTTGGCTTGTTGGTTTGTTAGTTTGTTGGCTTTTTGGTTACTTGGTTTGTTGGTTTTTTAGTTTGTTGGCTTTTTGGTTACGTGGTTAGTTGGTTTGTTGGCTTGTTGGTTTTTTGGTTTGTTGGTTTGTTGGTTTGTTGGCTTGTTGGCTTGTTGGCTTGTTGGTTTGTTGGTTTGTTGGTTTGTTGGTTTGTTGGTTTGTTCGTTTGTTGGTTTGTTGGTTTGTTGGTTAATTGGATTGTTGGTTTGTTGGTTTCTTGATTTGTTGCTTTGTTGGTTTGTTGGTTTATTTGTTTGTTGGTTTGTTGGTTTGTTGGTTTGTTGGTTTGTTGGTTTGTTGGTTTATTTGTTTGTTGGTTTGTTGGGTTGTTGGTTTGTTGGTTTGTTGGTTTGTTGGTTTGTTGGTTTGTTGGTTTGTTGGCTTGTTGGTTTGTTGGTTTGTTGGTTTGTTGGTTTGTTGGTTTGTTGGTTTTTTGGTTTGTTGGTTTGTTGGCTTGTTGGTTTGTTGGCTTGTTGGCTTGTTGGTTTGCTGGTTTGTTGGCTTGTTGGCTTGTTGTTTTGTTGGTTTGTTGGTTTGTTGGCTTGTTGGTTTGTTGGTTTGTTGGTTTGTTGGCTTGTTGGCTTGTTGGCTTGTTGGTTTGTTGGTTTGTTGGTTTATTTGTTTGTTGGTTTGTTGGTTTGTTGGTTTGTTGGTTTGTTGGTTTGAGGGCTTGTTGGCTTGTTGGTTTGTTGGTTTGTTGGCTTTTTGGCTTGTTGATTTGTTAGTTTGTTGGCTTTTTGGTTACTTGGTTTGTTGGTTTGTTGGCTTGTTGGCTTGTTGGTTTGTTGGTTAGTTCGTTTGTTGGTTTGTTAGTTTGTTGGTTTGTTGGCTTGTTGGCTTGTTCGTGTGTTGGTTTTTTGGTTTGTTGGTTTGATGGTTTGTTGCTTTGTTGGTTTGTTGGTTTGTTGGCTTGTTGGCTTGTTGGTTTGTTGGCTTGTTGGTTTGTTAGTTTGTTGGCTTTTTGGTTACTTGGTTTGTTGGTTTGATGGCTTGTTGGCTTATTGGTTTGTTGGTTTGTTGGCTTGTTGGCTTGTTGGTTTGTTGGTTTGTTGGTTTGTTGGTTTATTTGTTTGTTGGTTTTTTGGCTTGTTGGTTTGCTGGTTTGTTGGCTTGTTGGTTACTTAGTTTGTTGGTTTGTTGGTTTGTTGGTTTGTTTTTTTGTTGGCTTGTTGGCTTGTTGGTTTGTTGGTTTGTTGGTTTGTTGGTTTGTTAGCTTGTTGGTTTGTTGGTTTGTTGGCTTGTTGGTTTGTTGGTTTGTTAATTTGTTGGCTTGTTGGCTTGTTGGCTTGTTGTTTTGTTGGTTTTTTGGCTTGTTGGTTTGTTGGTTTGTTGGTTTGTTGGCTTGTTGGCTTGTTGGTTTGTTGGCTTGTTGGTTTGTTAGTTTGTTGGCTTTTTGGTTACTTGGTTTGTTGGTTTGTTGGCTTGTTGGCTTGTTGGTTTGTTGGCTTGTTGGCTTATTGGTTTGTTTGTTTTTTTGTTTGTTAGTTTGTTGGTTTGTTGGCTTGTTGGTTTGTTGGTTTGTTGGCTTGTTGGTTTGTTGGTTTGTTGGTTTGTTGGCTTGTTGGTTTGTTGGTTTGTTGGCTTGTTGGTTTGTTGGTTTGTTGGTTTGTTGGCTTGTTGGCTTGTTGGTTTGTTGGTTTGTTTGTTTGTTGGCTTGTTGAATTGTTGGCTTGTTGGTTTGATGGTTTGTTGGTTTGTTGGCATGTTGGTTTGTTGGTTTGTTGGTTTGTTGGCTTGTTGGTTACTTAGTTTGTTGGTTTGTTGGCATGTTGGTTTGTTGGTTTATTTGGTTGTTGTTTTGTTGGTTTGTTGGCTTGTTGGCTTGTTGGTTTGTTGGCTTGTTGGTTTGTTGGTTTGTTGGTTTGTTGGCTTGTTGGTTTGTTTGTTTGTTGGCTTGTTGGTTTGTTAGTTTGTTGGCTTTTTGGTTACTTGGTTTGTTGGTTTGTTGGCTTGTTGGCTTGTTGGTTTGTTGGCTTGTTGGATTGTTGGTTTGTTGGTTTTTTGGTTTGTTAGTTTGTTGGTTTGTTGGCTTGTTGGTTTGTTGGTTTGTTGGCTTGTTGGTTTGTTGGTTTGTTGGTTTGTTGGCTTGTTGGCTTGTTGGTTTGTTGGTTTGTTGGCTTGTTGGTTTGTTGGCTTTTTGGTTACTTGGCTTGTTGGTTTGTTGGTTTGTTGGTTTGTTGGTTTGTTGGCTTGTTGGCTTGTTGGTTTGTTGGTTTTTTGGTTTGTTAGTTTGTTGGTTTGTTGGCTTGTTGGTTTGTTGGTTTGTTGGCTTGTTGGTTTGTTGGTTTGTTGGTTTGTTGGCTTGTTGGTTTGTTGGTTTGTTGGCTTGTTGGTTTGTTGGTTTGTTGGTTTGTTGGCTTGTCGGTTTGTTGGTTTGTTGGCTTGTTGGCTTGTTGGTTTGTTGCTTTGTTGGTTTGTTGGTTTGTTGGCTTGTTGGCTTGTTGGTTTGTTGGTTTGTTGGCTTGTTGGCTTGTTGGTTTGTTGGTTAGTTCGTTTGTTGGTTTGTTAGTTTGTTGGTTTGTTGGCTTGTTGGCTTGTTGGTTTGTTGGTTTTTTGGTTTGTTGGTTTGTTGGTTTGTTGCTTTGTTAGTTTGTTGGTTGTTGGCTTGTTGGCTTGTTGGTTTGTTGGTTTGTTGGTTTGTTAGTTTGTTGGCTTTTTGGTTACTTGGTTTGTTGGCTTGTTGGCTTATTGGTTTGTTGGTTTGTTGGCTTGTTGGCTTATTGGTTTGTTGGTTTGTTGGTTTGTTGGTTTATTTGTTTGTTGGTTTTTTGGCTTGTTGGTTTGCTGGTTTGTTGGCTTGTTGGTTACTTAGTTTGTTGGTTTGTTGGTTTGTTGGTTTGTTTTTTTGTTGGCTTGTTGGTTTGTTGGTTTGTTAGCTTGTTGGTTTGTTGGCTTGTTGGTTTGTTGGTTTGTTGGTTTGTTGGCTTGTTAGCTTGTTGGCTTGTTGGTTTGTTGGTTTGTTGGCTTGTTGGTTTGTTGGTTTGTTGGTTTGTTGGCTTGTTGGCTTGTTGGTTTGTTGGCTTGTTGGTTTGTTAGTTTGTTGGCTTTTTGGTTACTTGGTTTGTTGGTTTTTTAGTTTGTTGGCTTTTTGGTTACTTGGTTTGTTGGTTTGTTTGCTTGTTGGTTTGTTGGCTTGTTGGTTTGTTGGTTTGTTGGCTTGTTGGCTTGTTGGTTTGTTGGTTTGTTGGTTTGTTGGTTTGTTGGTTTATTTGTTTGTTGGTTTGTTGGTTTGTTGGTTTGTTGGTTTGTTGGTTTATTTGTTTGTTGGTTTGTTGGGTTGTTGGTTTGTTGGTTTGTTGGTTTGTTGGTTTGTTGGTTGGTTGATTTGTTGGCTTGTTGGTTTGTTGGTTTGTTGACTTGTTGGTTTGTTGGTTTTTTGGTTTGTTGGTTTGTTGGCTTGTTGGTTTGTTGGCTTATTGGTTTGTTGCTTTGTTGGTTTGTTGGCTAGTTGGTTTGTTGGCTTGTTGGTTTGTTTGTTTGTTGCTTTGTTGGCTTGTTGGCTTGTTGGTTTGTTGGTTTATTGGTTTGTTGGTTTGTTGGTTTGTTGGTTTGTTGGTTTTTTGGTTTGTTGGTTTGTTGGTTTGTTGGCTTGTTGGTTTGTTGGTTTGTTGGCTTGTTGGCTTGTTGGTTTGTTGGTTTTTTAGTTTGTTGGTTTTTTGGTTTGTTGGCTTGTTGGTTTGTTGGTTTGTTGGCTTGTTGGTTTGTTGGTTTGTTGGCTTGTTGGCTTGTTGGTTTGTTGGTTAGTTCGTTTGTTGGTTTGTTAGTTTGTTGGTTTGTTGGCTTGTTGGATTGTTGGTTTGTTGGTTTTTTGGTTTGTTGGTTTGTTGGTTTGTTGGTTTGTTGGTTTGTTGGTTTATTTGTTTGTTGGTTTGTTGGCTTGTTGGCTTGTTGGTTTGTTGGTTTGTTGGCTTGTTGGCTTGTTGTTTTGTTGGTTTGTTGGTTTGTTGGTTTGTTGGCTTGTTGGTTTGTTGGTTTGTTGGTTTGTTGGCTTGTTGGCTTATTGGCTTGTTGGTTTGTTGGTTTGTTGGTTTATTTGTTTGTTGGTTTGTTGGTTCGTTGGTTTGTTGGTTTGTTGGTTTTTTGGCTTGTTGGCTTGTTGGTTTGTTGGTTTGTTGGCTTTTTGGCTTGTTGATTTGTTAGTTTGTTGGCTTTTTGGTTACTTGGTTTGTTGGTTTGTTGGCTTGTTGGCTTGTTGGTTTGTTGGTTAGTTCGTTTGTTGGTTTGTTAGTTTGTTGGTTTGTTGGCTTGGTGGCTTGTTGGTTTGTTGGTTTTTTGGTTTGTTGTATTGTTGGTTTGTTGCTTTGTTGGTTTGTTGGTTTGTTGGCTTGTTGGCTTGTTTGTTTGTTGGCTTGTTGGTTTGTTAGTTTGTTGGTTTTTGGTTACTTGGTTTGTTGGTTTGATGGCTTGTTGGCTTATTGGTTTGTTGGTTTGTTGGCTTGTTGGCTTGTTGGTTTGTTGGTTTGTTGGTTTGTTGGTTTGTTGGTTTATTTGTTTGTTGGTTTTTTGGCTTGTTGGTTTGCTGGTTTGTTGGCTTGTTGGTTACTTAGTTTGTTGGTTTGTTGGTTTGTTGGTTTGTTTTTTTGTTGGCTTGTTGGCTTGTTGGTTTGTTGGTTTGTTGGTTTGTTTGCTTGTTGGCTTGTTGGCTTGTTGGTTTGTTGGTTTGTTGGCTTGTTGGTTTGTTGGTTTGTTGGTTTGTTGGTTTGTTGGCTTGTTGGCTTGTTGGTTTGTTGGCTTGTTGGTTTGTTAGTTTGTTGGCTTTTTGGTTTGTTGGTTTGTTGGTTTGTTGGCTTGTTGGCTTGTTGGCTTGTTGGTTTGTTGGTTTTTCGGTTTGTTGGCTTGTTGGTTTGTTGGCTTGTTGGTTTGTTAGTTTGTTGGCTTTTTGGTTTGTTGGTTTGTTGGTTTGTTGGTTTGTTGGCTTGTTCGTTTGTTGGTTTGTTAGTTTGTTGGTTTGTTGGCTTGTTGGCTTGTTGATTTGTTGGTTTTTTGGTTTGTTGGCTTGTTGGTTTGTTGGTTTGTTGGTTTGTTGGTTTGTTGGCTTGTTGGTTTGTTGCTTTGTTGGTTTGTTGGTTTGTTGGCTTGTTGGCTTGTTGGTTTGTTGGCTTTTTGGTTTGTTAGTTTGTTGGCTTTTTGGTTACTTGGTTTGTTGGTTTGATGGCTTGTTGGCTTATTGGTTTGTTGGTTTGTTGGCTTGTTGGCTTGTTGGTTTGTCGGTTTGTTGGTTTGTTGATTTATTTGTTTGTTGGTTTTTTGGCTTGTTGGTTTGCTGGTTTGTTGGCTTGTTGGTTACTTAGTTTGTTGGTTTGTTGGTTTGTTTTTTTGTTGGCTTGTTGGCTTGTTGGTTTGTTGGTTTGTTGGTTTGTTGGTTTGTTGGCTTGTTGGCTTGTTAGTTTGTTGGCTTTTTGGTTACTTGGTTTGTTGGTTTGTTGGCTTGTTGGCTTGTTGGTTTGTTGGCTTGTTGGCTTGTTCGTTTGTTGGTTTTTTGGTTTGTTAGTTTGTTGGTTTGTTGGCTTGTTGGTTTGTTGGTTTGTTGGCTTGTTGGTTTGTTGGTTTGTTGGTTTGTTGGCTTGTTGGTTTGTTGGTTTGTTGGCTTGTTGGTTTGTTGGCTTTTTGGTTACTTGGCTTGTTGGTTTGTTGGTTTGTTGGTTTGTTGGTTTGTTGGCTTGTTGGCTTGTTGGTTTGTTGGTTTTTTGGTTTGTTAGTTTGTTGGTTTGTTGGCTTGTTGGTTTGTTGGTTTGTTGGCTTGTTGGTTTGTTGGTTTGTTGGTTTGTTGGCTTGTTGGTTTGTTGGTTTGTTGGCTTGTTGGTTTGTTGGTTTGTTGGTTTGTTGGCTTGTCGGTTTGTTGGTTTGTTGGCTTGTTGGCTTGTTGGTTTGTTGGTTAATTGGTTTGTTGGTTTGTTGGTTTGTTGTTTGTTGGCTTGTTGGTATGTTGGTTTATTTTTTTGTTGGTTTATTGGTTTGTTGGTTTGTTGGTTTGTTGGTGTGTTGGTTTATTTGTTTGTTGGTTTGTTGGCTTGTTGGTTTGTTGGCTTGTTGGTTTGTTGGCTTGTTGGTTTGTTGGTTTGTTGGTTTGTTGGCTTGTTGGGTTGTTGGCTTGTTGGTTTGTTGGTTTGTTGGTTTGTTGGTTTGTTGGTTTGTTGGATTGTTGGTTTTTTGGTTTATTGGTTTGTTGGTTTGTTGGCTTGTTGGATTGTTGGTTTGTTGGTTTGTTGGTTTGTTGGCTTGTTGGCTTGTTGGTTACTTAGTTTGTTGGTTTGTTGGTTTGTTGCTTTGTTGGTTTGTTGGTTTGTTGGCTTGTTGGTTTGTTGGCTTGTTGGTTTGTTGGCTTGTTGGTTTGTTGGCTTGTTGGTTTGTTGGTTTGTTGGTTTGTTGGCTTGTTGGTTTGTTGGTTTGTTGGCTTGTTGGCTTGTTGGTTTGTTGGTTTGTTGGATTGTTGGCTTGTTGGTTTGTTGGTTTGTTGGCTTGTTGGTTTGTTGGTTTGTTGGCTTGTTGGTTTGTTGGTTTGTTGGCTTGTTGGTTTGTTGGCTTGTTGGTTTGTTGGTTTGTTGGTTTGTTGGTTTGTTGGTTTGTTGGCTTGTTGGCTTGTTGGTTTGTTGGTTTGTTGGCTTGTTGGTTACTTAGTTTGTTGGTTTGTTGGCATGTTGGTTTGTTGGTTTGTTGGTTTGGTGGCTTGTTGGTTACTTAGTTTGTTAGTTTGTTGGCATGTTGGTTTGTCGGTTTGTTGGTTTGTTGGCTTGTTGGTTTGTTGGTTTGTTGGTTTGTTGGCTTGTTGGCTTGTCGGCTTGTTGGTTTGTTGGCTTGTTGGTTTGTTGGTTTGTTGGCTTGTTGGCTTGTTGGTTTGTTGGTTTGTTGGTTTGTTGGTTTATTTGTTTGTTGGTTTGTTGGCTTGTTGGTTTGTTGGTTTGTTGGTTTGTTGGCTTGTTGGTTTGTTGGCTTGTTGGCTTGTTGCTTTGTTGGTTTGTTGGTTTGTTGGCTTGTTGGCTTCTTGGTTTGTTGGCTTGTTGGTTACTTAGTTTGTCGGTTTGTTGGCATGTTGGTTTGTTGGTTTGTTGGTTTGTTGGCTTGTTGGTTACTTAGTTTGTTGGTTTGTTGGCATGTTGGTTTGTCGGTTTGTTGGTTTGTTGGCTTATTGGTTTGTTGGTTTGTTGGTTTGTTGGCTTGTCGGCTTGTTGGTTTGTTGGCTTGTTGGTTTGTTGGTTTGTTGGTTTGTTGGCTTGTTGGCTTGTTGGTTTGTTGGTTTGTTGGTTTATTGGTTTATTTGTTTGTTGGTTTGTTGGCTTGTTGGTTTGTTGGCTTGTTGGCTTGTTGCTTTGTTGGTTTGTTGGTTTGTTGGCTTGTTGGCTTCTTGGTTTGTTGGCTTGTTGGTTACTTAGTTTGTTGGTTTGTTGGCATGTTGGGTTGTTGGTTTGTTGGTTTGTTGGCTTGTTGGTTACTTAGTTTGTTGGTTTTTTTGGCTTGTTGGCTTGTCGGTTTGTTGGTTTGTTGGCTTGTTGGTTTGTTGGTTTGTTGGTTTGTTGGCTTGTTGGCTTGTTGGCTTGTTGGTTTGTTGGCTTGTTGGTTTGTTAGTTTGTTGGCTTGTTGGCTTGTTGGTTTGTTGGTTTGTTGGTTTGTTGGTTTATTTGTTCGTTGGTTTGTTGGCTTGTTGGTTTGTTGGTTTGTTGGTTTGTTGGCTTGTTGGTTTGTTGGCTTGTTGGTTTGTTGCTTTGTTGGTTTGATGGTTTGTTGGCTTGTTGGCTTGTTGGTTTTTTAGTTTGTTGGCTTTTTGGTTACTTGGTTTGTTGGTTTGTTGGTTTGTTTGCTTGTTGGTTTGTTGGCTTGTTGGTTTGTTGGTTTGTTGGCTTGTTGGCTTGTTGGTTTGTTGGTTTGTTGGTTTGTTGGTTTGTTGGTTTGTTGGCTTGTTAGCTTGTTGGTTTGTTGGCTTGTTGGTTTGTTAGTTTGTTGGCTTTTTGGTTACTTGGTTTGTTGGTTTGTTGGCTTGTTGGCTTGTTGGTTTGTTGGCTTGTTGGCTTATTGGTTTGTTGTTTTTTTGGTTTGTTAGTTTGTTGGTTTGTTGGCTTGTTGGTTTGTTGGTCTGTTGGTTTGTTGGTTTGTTGGTTTGTTGGTTTGTTGGTTTGTTGGCTTGTTGGTTTGTTGGTTTGTTGGCTTGTTGGTTTGTTGGTTTGTTGGTTTGTTGGCTTGTTGGCTTGTTGGTTTGTTGGTTTGTTGGTTTGTTGGCTTTTCGAATTGTTGGCTTGTTGGTTTGTTGGTTTGTTGGTTTGTTGGCATGTTGGTTTGTTGGTTTGTTGGTTTGTTGGCTTGTTGGTTACTTAGTTTGTTGGTTTGTTGGCATGTTGGTTTGTTGGTTTATTTGGTTGTTGTTTTGTTGGTTTGTTGGCTTGTTGGCTTGTTGGTTTGTTGGCTTGTTGGTTTGTTGGTTTGTTGGTTTGTTGGCTTGTTGGCTTGTTGGTTTGTTGGCTTGTTGGCTTGTTGGTTTGTTGGTTTGTTGGTTTGTTGGTTTATTTGTTTGTTGGTTTGTTGGCTTGTTGGTTTGTTGGTTTGTTGGTTTGTTGGCTTGTTGGTTTGTTGGCTTGTTGGCTTGTTGCTTTGTTGGTTTGTTGGTTTGTTGGCTTGTTGGCTTCTTGGTTTGTTGGCTTGTTGGTTACTTAGTTTGTCGGTTTGTTGGCATGTTGGTTTGTTGGTTTGTTGGTTTGTTGGCTTGTTGGTTACTTAGTTTGTTGGCATGTTGGTTTGTTGGTTTGTTGGTTTGGTGGCTTGTTGGTTACTTAGTTTGTTAGTTTGTTGGCATGTTGGTTTGTCGGTTTGTTGGTTTGTTGGCTTGTTGGTTTGTTGGTTTGTTGGTTTGTTGGCTTGTTGGCTTGTCGGCTTGTTGGTTTGTTGGCTTGTTGGTTTGTTGGTTTGTTGGCTTGTTGGCTTGTTGGTTTGTTGGTTTGTTGGTTTGTTGGTTTATTTGTTTGTTGGTTTGTTGGCTTGTTGGTTTGTTGGTTTGTTGGTTTGTTGGCTTGTTGGTTTGTTGGCTTGTTGGCTTGTTGCTTTGTTGGTTTGTTGGTTTGTTGGCTTGTTGGCTTCTTGGTTTGTTGGCTTGTTGGTTACTTAGTTTGTCGGTTTGTTGGCATGTTGGTTTGTTGGTTTGTTGGTTTGTTGGCTTGTTGGTTACTTAGTTTGTTGGTTTGTTGGCATGTTGGTTTGTCGGTTTGTTGGTTTGTTGGCTTATTGGTTTGTTGGTTTGTTGGTTTGTTGGCTTGTCGGCTTGTTGGTTTGTTGGCTTGTTGGTTTGTTGGTTTGTTGGTTTGTTGGCTTGTTGGCTTGTTGGTTTGTTGGTTTGTTGGTTTATTGGTTTATTTGTTTGTTGGTTTGTTGGCTTGTTGGTTTGTTGGCTTGTTGGCTTGTTGCTTTGTTGGTTTGTTGGTTTGTTGGCTTGTTGGCTTCTTGGTTTGTTGGCTTGTTGGTTACTTAGTTTGTTGGTTTGTTGGCATGTTGGGTTGTTGGTTTGTTGGTTTGTTGGCTTGTTGGTTACTTAGTTTGTTGGTTTTTTTGGCTTGTTGGCTTGTCGGTTTGTTGGTTTGTTGGCTTGTTGGTTTGTTGGTTTGTTGGTTTGTTGGCTTGTTGGCTTGTTGGCTTGTTGGTTTGTTGGCTTGTTGGTTTGTTGGTTTGTTGGCTTGTTGGCTTGTTGGTTTGTTGGTTTGTTGGTTTGTTGGTTTATTTGTTCGTTGGTTTGTTGGCTTGTTGGTTTGTTGGTTTGTTGGTTTGTTGGCTTGTTGGTTTGTTGGCTTGTTGGTTTGTTGCTTTGTTGGTTTGATGGTTTGTTGGCTTGTTGGCTTGTTGGTTTTTTAGTTTGTTGGCTTTTTGGTTACTTGGTTTGTTGGTTTGTTGGTTTGTTTGCTTGTTGGTTTGTTGGCTTGTTGGTTTGTTGGTTTGTTGGCTTGTTGGCTTGTTGGTTTGTTGGTTTGTTGGTTTGTTGGTTTGTTGGTTTGTTGGCTTGTTAGCTTGTTGGTTTGTTGGCTTGTTGGTTTGTTAGTTTGTTGGCTTTTTGGTTACTTGGTTTGTTGGTTTGTTGGCTTGTTGGCTTGTTGGTTTGTTGGTTTGTTGGCTTGTTGGCTTATTGGTTTGTTGTTTTTTTGGTTTGTTAGTTTGTTGGTTTGTTGGCTTGTTGGTTTGTTGGTCTCTTGGTTTGTTGGTTTGTTGGTTTGTTGGTTTGTTGGTTTGTTGGCTTGTTGGTTTGTTGGTTTGTTGGCTTGTTGGTTTGTTGGTTTGTTGGTTTGTTGGCTTGTTGGCTTGTTGGTTTGTTGGTTTGTTGGTTTGTTGGCTTTTCGAATTGTTGGCTTGTTGGTTTGTTGGTTTGTTGGTTTGTTGGCATGTTGGTTTGTTGGTTTGTTGGTTTGTTGGCTTGTTGGTTACTTAGTTTGTTGGTTTGTTGGCATGTTGGTTTGTTGGTTTATTTGGTTGTTGTTTTGTTGGTTTGTTGGCTTGTTGGCTTGTTGGTTTGTTGGCTTGTTGGTTTGTTGGTTTGTTGGTTTGTTGGCTTGTTGGCTTGTTGGTTTGTTGGCTTGTTGGCTTGTTAGTTTGTTGGCTTTTTGGTTACTTGGTTTGTTGGTTTGTTGGCTTGTTGGCTTGTTGGTTTGTTGGCTTGTTGGCTTGTTCGTTTGTTGGTTTTTTGGTTTGTTAGTTTGTTGGTTTGTTGGCTTGTTGGTTTGTTGGTTTGTTGGCTTGTTGGTTTGTTGGTTTGTTGGTTTGTTGGCTTGTTGGTTTGTTGGTTTGTTGGCTTGTTGGTTTGTTGGCTTTTTGGTTACTTGGCTTGTTGGTTTGTTGGTTTGTTGGTTTGTTGGTTTGTTGGCTTGTTGGCTTGTTGGTTTGTTGGTTTTTTGGTTTGTTAGTTTGTTGGTTTGTTGGCTTGTTGGTTTGTTGGTTTGTTGGCTTGTTGGTTTGTTGGTTTGTTGGTTTGTTGGCTTGTTGGTTTGTTGGTTTGTTGGCTTGTTGGTTTGTTGGTTTGTTGGTTTGTTGGCTTGTCGGTTTGTTGGTTTGTTGGCTTGTTGGCTTGTTGGTTTGTTGGTTAATTGGTTTGTTGGTTTGTTGGTTTGTTGTTTGTTGGCTTGTTGGTATGTTGGTTTATTTTTTTGTTGGTTTATTGGTTTGTTGGTTTGTTGGTTTGTTGGTGTGTTGGTTTATTTGTTTGTTGGTTTGTTGGCTTGTTGGTTTGTTGGCTTGTTGGTTTGTTGGCTTGTTGGTTTGTTGGTTTGTTGGTTTGTTGGCTTGTTGGGTTGTTGGCTTGTTGGTTTGTTGGCTTGTTGGCTTATTGGTTTGTTGTTTTTTTGGTTTGTTAGTTTGTTGGTTTGTTGGCTTGTTGGTTTGTTGGTCTGTTGGTTTGTTGGTTTGTTGGTTTGTTGGTTTGTTGGCTTGTTGGTCTGTTGGTTTGTTGGCTTGTTGGTTTGTTGGTTTGTTGGTTTGTTGGCTTGTTGGCTTGTTGGTTTGTTGGTTTGTTGGTTTGTTGGCTTTTCGAATTGTTGGCTTGTTGGTTTGTTGGTTTGTTGGTTTGTTGGCATGTTGGTTTGTTGGTTTGTTGGTTTGTTGGCTTGTTGGTTACTTAGTTTGTTGGTTTGTTGGCATGTTGGTTTGTTGGTTTATTTGGTTGTTGTTTTGTTGGTTTGTTGGCTTGTTGGCTTGTTGGTTTGTTGGCTTGTTGGTTTGTTGGTTTGTTGGTTTGTTGGCTTGTTGGCTTGTTGGTTTGTTGGCTTGTTGGCTTGTTAGTTTGTTGGCTTTTTGGTTACTTGGTTTGTTGGTTTGTTGGCTTGTTGGCTTGTTGGTTTGTTGGCTTGTTGGCTTGTTCGTTTGTTGGTTTTTTGGTTTGTTAGTTTGTTGGTTTGTTGGCTTGTTGGTTTGTTGGTTTGTTGGCTTGTTGGTTTGTTGGTTTGTTGGTTTGTTGGCTTGTTGGTTTGTTGGTTTGTTGGCTTGTTGGTTTGTTGGCTTTTTGGTTACTTGGCTTGTTGGTTTGTTGGTTTGTTGGTTTGTTGGTTTGTTGGCTTGTTGGCTTGTTGGTTTGTTGGTTTTTTGGTTTGTTAGTTTGTTGGTTTGTTGGCTTGTTGGTTTGTTGGTTTGTTGGCTTGTTGGTTTGTTGGTTTGTTGGTTTGTTGGCTTGTTGGTTTGTTGGTTTGTTGGCTTGTTGGTTTGTTGGTTTGTTGGTTTGTTGGCTTGTCGGTTTGTTGGTTTGTTGGCTTGTTGGCTTGTTGGTTTGTTGGTTAATTGGTTTGTTGGTTTGTTGGTTTGTTGTTTGTTGGCTTGTTGGTATGTTGGTTTATTTTTTTGTTGGTTTATTGGTTTGTTGGTTTGTTGGTTTGTTGGTGTGTTGGTTTATTTGTTTGTTGGTTTGTTGGCTTGTTGGTTTGTTGGCTTGTTGGTTTGTTGGCTTGTTGGTTTGTTGGTTTGTTGGTTTGTTGGCTTGTTGGGTTGTTGGCTTGTTGGTTTGTTGGTTTGTTGGTTTGTTGGTTTGTTGGTTTGTTGGATTGTTGGTTTTTTGGTTTATTGGTTTGTTGGTTTGTTGGCTTGTTGGATTGTTGGTTTGTTGGTTTGTTGGTTTGTTGGCTTGTTGGCTTGTTGGTTACTTAGTTTGTTGGTTTGTTGGTTTGTTGCTTTGTTGGTTTGTTGGTTTGTTGGCTTGTTGGTTTGTTGGCTTGTTGGTTTGTTGGATTGTTGGTTTGTTGGCTTGTTGGTTTGTTGGTTTGTTGGTTTGTTGGCTTGTTGGTTTGTTGGTTTGTTGGCTTGTTGGCTTGTTGGTTTGTTGGTTTGTTGGATTGTTGGCTTGTTGGTTTGTTGGTTTGTTGGCTTGTTGGTTTGTTGGTTTGTTGGCTTGTTGGTTTGTTGGTTTGTTGGCTTGTTGGTTTGTTGGCTTGTTGGTTTGTTGGTTTGTTGGTTTGTTGGTTTGTTGGTTTGTTGGCTTGTTGGCTTGTTGGTTTGTTGGTTTGTTGGCTTGTTGGTTACTTAGTTTGTTGGTTTGTTGGCATGTTGGTTTGTTGGTTTGTTGGTTTGTTGTCTTGTTGGTTACTTAGTTTGTTAGTTTGTTGGCATGTTGGTTTGTCGGTTTGTTGGTTTGTTGGCTTGTTGGTGTGTTGGTTTGTTGGTTTGTTGGCTTGTTGGCTTGTCGGCTTGTTGGTTTGTTGGCTTGTTGGTTTGTTGGTTTGTTGGCTTGTTGGCTTGTTGGTTTGTTGGTTTGTTGGTTTGTTGGTTTATTTGTTTGTTGGTTTGTTGGCTTGTTGGTTTGTTGGTTTGTTGGTTTGTTGGCTTGTTGGTTTGTTGGCTTGTTGGCTTGTTGCTTTGTTGGTTTGTTGGTTTGTTGGCTTGTTGGCTTCTTGGTTTGTTGGCTTGTTGGTTACTTAGTTTGTTGGTTTGTTGGCATGTTGGTTTGTTCGTTTGTTGGTTTGTTGGCTTGTTGGTTACTTAGTTTGTTGGTTTTTTGGCTTGTTGGCTTGTCGGTTTGTTGGTTTGTTGGCTTGTTGGTTTGTTGGTTTGTTGGCTTGTTGGATTGTTGGTTTGTTGGCTTGTTGGCTTGTTGGTTTGTTGGTTTGTTGGTTTGTTGGATTGTTGGCTTGTTGGCTTGTTGGTTTGTTGGCTTGTTGGTTT
Source organism: Atherix ibis (assembly GCA_958298945.1). Taxonomy (NCBI): domain Eukaryota; kingdom Metazoa; phylum Arthropoda; class Insecta; order Diptera; family Athericidae; genus Atherix; species Atherix ibis. Next base: position 35,759,980 of record OY282608.1, read on the forward strand.
GTTGGCTTGTTGGTTTGTTGGTTTGTTGGTTTGTTGGCTTGTTGGTTTGTTGGTTTGTTGGCTTGTTGGCTTGTTGGTTTGTTGGTTTGTTGGTTTGTTGGATTGTTGGCTTGTTGGTTTGTTGGTTTGTTGGCTTGTTGGTTTGTTGGTTTGTTGGTTTGTTGGCTTGTTGGCTTGTTGGTTTGTTGGTTTGTTGGCTTGTTGGTTTGTTGGCTTGTTGGTTTGTTGGTTTGTTGGTTTGTTGGTTTGTTGGTTTGTTGGCTTGTTGGCTTGTTGGTTTGTTGGTTTGTTGGCTTGTTGGTTACTTAGTTTGTTGGTTTGTTGGCATGTTGGTTTGTTGGTTTGTTGGTTTGTTGGCTTGTTGGTTACTTAGTTTGTTGGTTTGTTGGCATGTTGGTTTGTCGGTTTGTTGGTTTGTTGGCTTGTTGGTTTTTTTTGTTGGTTTGTTGGCTTGTTGGCTTGTCGGCTTGTTGGTTTGTTGGCTTGTTGGTTTGTTGGTTTGTTGGCTTGTTGGCTTGTTGGTTTGTTGGTTTGTTGGTTTGTTGGTTTGTTGGTTTATTTGTTTGTTGGTTTGTTAGCTTGTTGGTTTGTTGGTTTGTTGGTTTGTTGGCTTGTTGGTTTGTTGGCTTGTTGGCTTGTTGCTTTAATGGTTTGTTGGTTTGTTGGCTTGTTGGCTTCTTGGTTTGTTGGCTTGTTGGTTACTTAGTTTGTTGGTTTGTTGGCATGTTGGTTTGTTGGTTTGTTGGTTTGTTGGCTTGTTGGTTACTTAGTTTGTTGGTTTTTTGGCTTGTTGGCTTGTCGGTTTGTTGGTTTGTTGGCTTGTTGGTTTGTTGGTTTGTTGGCTTGTTGGTTTGTTGGTTTGTTGGCTTGTTGGCTTGTTGGTTTGTTGGTTTGTTGGTTTGTTGGATTGTTGGCTTGTTGGTTTGTTGGTTTGTTGGCTTGTTGGTTTGTTGGTTTGTTGGTTTGTTGGCTTGTTGGCTGGTTGGTTTGTTGGTTTGTTGGCTTGTTGGCTTGTTGGTTTGTTGGTTTGTTGGCTTGTTGGTTTGTTGGTTTGTTGGCTTGTTGGCTTGTTGGTTTGTTGGTTTGTTGGCTTGTTGGTTTGTTGGCTTGTTGGTTTGTTGGTTTGTTGGTTTGTTGGTTTGTTGGTTTGTTGGCTTGTTGGCTTGTTGGTTTGTTGGTTTGTTGGCTTGTTGGTTACTTAGTTTGTTGGTTTGTTGGCATGTTGGTTTGTTGGTTTGTTGGTTTGTTGGCTTGTTGGTTACTTAGTTTGTTAGTTTGTTGGCATGTTGGTTTGTCGGTTTGTTGGTTTGTTGGCTTGTTGGTTTGTTGGTTTGTTGGTTTGTTGGCTTGTTGGCTTGTCGGCTTGTTGGTTTGTTGGCTTGTTGGTTTGTTGGTTTGTTGGCTTGTTGGCTTGTTGGTTTGTTGGTTTGTTGGTTTGTTGGTTTATTTGTTTGTTGGTTTGTTGGCTTGTTGGTTTGTTGGTTTGTTGGTTTGTTGGCTTGTTGGTTTGTTGGCTTGTTGGCTTGTTGCTTTGTTGGTTTGTTGGTTTGTTGGCTTGTTGGCTTCTTGGTTTGTTGGCTTGTTGGTTACTTAGTTTGTTGGTTTGTTGGCATGTTGGTTTGTTGGTTTGTTGGTTTGTTGGCTTGTTGGTTACTTAGTTTGTTGGTTTTTTGGCTTGTTGGCTTGTCGGTTTGTTGGTTTGTTGGCTTGTTGGTTTGTTGGTTTGTTGGCTTGTTGGATTGTTGGTTTGTTGGCTTGTTGGCTTGTTGGTTTGTTGGTTTGTTGGTTTGTTGGATTGTTGGCTTGTTGGCTTGTTGGTTTGTTGGCTTGTTGGTTGGTTGGCTTGTTGGTTTGTTGGTTTGTTGGTTTGTTGGCTTGTTGGTTTGTTGGTTTGTTGGCTTGTTGGCTTGTTGGTTTGTTGGTTTGTTGGTTTGTTGGATTGTTGGATTGTTGGCTTGTTGGTTTGTTGGTTTGTTGGCTTGTTGGTTTGTTGGTTTGTTGGTTTGTTGGCTGGTTGGCTTGTTGGTTTGTTGGTTTGTTGGCTTGTTGGTTTGTTGGCTTCTTGGTTTGTTGGTTTGTTGGTTTGTTGGTTTGTTGGTTTGTTGGCTTGTTGGCTTGTTGGTTTGTTGGTTTGTTGGCTTGTTGGTTACTTAGTTTGTTGGTTTGTTGGCATGTTGGTTTGTTGGTTTGTTGGTTTGTTGGCTTGTTGGTTACTTAGTTTGTTGGTTTGTTGGCATGTTGGTTTGTCGGTTTGTTGGTTTGTTGGCTTGTTGGTTTGTTGGTTTGTTGGTTTGTTGGCTTGTTGGCTTGTCGGCTTGTTGGTTTGTTGGCTTGTTGGTTTGTTGGTTTGTTGGCTTGTTGGCTTGTTGGTTTGTTGGTTTGTTGGTTTGTTGGTTTATTTGTTTGTTGGTTTGTTGGCTTGTTGGTTTGTTGGTTTGTTGGTTTGTTGGCTTGTTGGTTTGTTGGCTTGTTGGCTTGTTGCTTTGTTGGTTTGTTGGTTTGTTGGCTTGTTGGCTTCTTGGTTTGTTGGCTTGTTGGTTACTTAGTTTGTTGGTTTGTTGGCATGTTGGTTTGTTGGTTTGTTGGTTTGTTGGCTTGTTGGTTACTTAGTTTGTTGGTTTTTTGGCTTGTTGGCTTGTCGGTTTGTTGGTTTGTTGGCTTGTTGGTTTGTTGGTTTGTTGGCTTGTTGGTTTGTTGGTTTGTTGGCTTGTTGGCTTGTTGGTTTGTTGGTTTGTTGGTTTGTTGGATTGTTGGCTTGTTGGTTTGTTGGTTTGTTGGCTTGTTGGTTTGTTGGTTTGTTGGTTTGTTGGCTTGTTGGCTGGTTGGTTTGTTGGTTTGTTGGCTTGTTGGTTTGTTGGCTTGTTGGTTTGTTGGTTTGTTGGTTTGTTGGTTTGTTGGTTTGTTGGTTTGTTGGCTTGTTGGCTTGTTGGTTTTTTGGTTTATTGGTTTGTTGGTTTGTTGGCTTGTTGGATTGTTGGTTTGTTGGTTTGTTGGTTTGTTGGCTTGTTGGCTTGTTGGTTACTTAGTTTGTTGGTTTGTTGGTTTGTTGCTTTGTTGGTTTGTTGGTTTGTTGGCTTGTTGGTTTGTTGGCTTGTTGGTTTGTTGGCTTGTTGGTTTGTTGGCTTGTTGGTTTGTTGGTTTGTTGGTTTGTTGGCTTGTTGGTTTGTTGGTTTGTTGGCTTGTTGGCTTGTTGGTTTGTTGGTTTGTTGGATTGTTGGCTTGTTGGTTTGTTGGTTTGTTGGCTTGTTGGTTTGTTGGTTTGTTGGCTTGTTGGTTTGTTGGTTTGTTGGCTTGTTGGTTTGTTGGCTTGTTGGTTTGTTGGTTTGTTGGTTTGTTGGTTTGTTGGTTTGTTGGCTTGTTGGCTTGTTGGTTTGTTGGTTTGTTGGCTTGTTGGTTACTTAGTTTGTTGGTTTGTTGGCATGTTGGTTTGTTGGTTTGTTGGTTTGTTGTCTTGTTGGTTACTTAGTTTGTTAGTTTGTTGGCATGTTGGTTTGTCGGTTTGTTGGTTTGTTGGCTTGTTGGTTTGTTGGTTTGTTGGTTTGTTGGCTTGTTGGCTTGTCGGCTTGTTGGTTTGTTGGCTTGTTGGTTTGTTGGTTTGTTGGCTTGTTGGCTTGTTGGTTTGTTGGTTTGTTGGTTTGTTGGTTTATTTGTTTGTTGGTTTGTTGGCTTGTTGGTTTGTTGGTTTGTTGGTTTGTTGGCTTGTTGGTTTGTTGGCTTGTTGGCTTGTTGCTTTGTTGGTTTGTTGGTTTGTTGGCTTGTTGGCTTCTTGGTTTGTTGGCTTGTTGGTTACTTAGTTTGTTGGTTTATTGGCATGTTGGTTTGTTCGTTTGTTGGTTTGTTGGCTTGTTGGTTACTTAGTTTGTTGGTTTTTTGGCTTGTTGGCTTGTCGGTTTGTTGGTTTGTTGGCTTGTTGGTTTGTTGGTTTGTTGGCTTGTTGGATTGTTGGTTTGTTGGCTTGTTGGCTTGTTGGTTTGTTGGTTTGTTGGTTTGTTGGATTGTTGGCTTGTTGGCTTGTTGGTTTGTTGGCTTGTTGGTTTGTTGGCTTGTTGGTTTGGTGGTTTGTTGGTTTGTTGGCTTGTTGGTTTGTTGGTTTGCTGGCTTGTTGGCTTGTTGGTTTGTTGGTTTGTTGGTTTGTTGGATTGTTGGCTTGTTGGTTTGTTGGTTTGTTGGCTTGTTGGTTTGTTGGTTTGTTGGTTTGTTGGCTTGTTGGCTTGTTGGTTTGTTGGTTTGTTGGCTTGTTGGTTTGTTGGCTTGTTGGTTTGTTGGTTTGTTGGTTTGTTGGTTTGTTGGTTTGTTGGCTTGTTGGCTTGTTGGTTTGTTGGTTTGTTGGCTTGTTGGTTACTTAGTTTGTTGGTTTGTTGGCATGTTGGTTTGTTGGTTTGTTGGTTTGTTGGCTTGTTGGTTACTTAGTTTGTTGGTTTGTTGGCATGTTGGTTTGTCGGTTTGTTGGTTTGTTGGCTTGTTGGTTTGTTGGTTTGTTGGTTTGTTGGCTTGTTGGCTTGTCGGCTTGTTGGTTTGTTGGCTTGTTGGTTTGTTGGTTTGTTGGCTTGTTGGCTTGTTGGTTTGTTGGTTTGTTGGTTTGTTGGTTTGTTGGTTTATTTGTTTGTTGGTTTGTTAGCTTGTTGGTTTGTTGGTTTGTTGGTTTGTTGGCTTGTTGGTTTGTTGGCTTGTTGGCTTGTTGCTTTGTTGGTTTGTTGGTTTGTTGGCTTGTTGGCTTCTTGGTTTGTTGGCTTGTTGGTTACTTAGTTTGTTGGTTTGTTGGCATGTTGGTTTGTTGGTTTGTTGGTTTGTTGGCTTGTTGGTTACTTAGTTTGTTGGTTTTTTGGCTTGTTGGCTTGTCGGTTTGTTGGTTTGTTGGCTTGTTGGTTTGTTGGTTTGTTGGCTTGTTGGTTTGTTGGTTTGTTGGCTTGTTGGTTTGTTGGTTTGTTGGTTTGTTGGCTTGTTGGCTGGTTGGTTTGTTGGTTTGTTGGCTTGTTGGCTTGTTGGTTTGTTGGTTTGTTGGCTTGTTGGTTTGTTGGTTTGTTGGCTTGTTGGCTTGTTGGTTTGTTGGTTTGTTGGCTTGTTGGTTTGTTGGCTTGTTGGTTTGTTGGTTTGTTGGTTTGTTGGTTTGTTGGTTTGTTGGCTTGTTGGCTTGTTGGTTTGTTGGTTTGTTGGCTTGTTGGTTACTTAGTTTGTTGGTTTGTTGGCATGTTGGTTTGTTGGTTTGTTGGTTTGTTGGCTTGTTGGTTACTTAGTTTGTTAGTTTGTTGGCATGTTGGTTTGTCGGTTTGTTGGTTTGTTGGCTTGTTGGTTTGTTGGTTTGTTGGTTTGTTGGCTTGTTGGCTTGTCGGCTTGTTGGTTTGTTGGCTTGTTGGTTTGTTGGTTTGTTGGCTTGTTGGCTTGTTGGTTTGTTGGTTTGTTGGTTTGTTGGTTTATTTGTTTGTTGGTTTGTTGGCTTGTTGGTTTGTTGGTTTGTTGGTTTGTTGGCTTGTTGGTTTGTTGGCTTGTTGGCTTGTTGCTTTGTTGGTTTGTTGGTTTGTTGGCTTGTTGGCTTCTTGGTTTGTTGGCTTGTTGGTTACTTAGTTTGTTGGTTTGTTGGCATGTTGGTTTGTTGGTTTGTTGGTTTGTTGGCTTGTTGGTTACTTAGTTTGTTGGTTTTTTGGCTTGTTGGCTTGTCGGTTTGTTGGTTTGTTGGCTTGTTGGTTTGTTGGTTTGTTGGCTTGTTGGATTGTTGGTTTGTTGGCTTGTTGGCTTGTTTGTTTGTTGGTTTGTTGGTTTGTTGGATTGTTGGCTTGTTGGCTTGTTGGTTTGTTGGCTTGTTGGTTGGTTGGCTTGTTGGTTTGTTGGTTTGTTGGTTTGTTGGCTTGTTGGTTTGTTGGTTTGTTGGCTTGTTGGCTTGTTGGTTTGTTGGTTTGTTGGTTTGTTGGATTGTTGGCTTGTTGGTTTGTTGGTTTGTTGGCTTGTTGGTTTGTTGGTTTGTTGGTTTGTTGGCTTGTTGGCTTGTTGGTTTGTTGGTTTGTTGGCTTGTTGGTTTGTTGGCTTCTTGGTTTGTTGGTTTGTTGGTTTGTTGGTTTGTTGGTTTGTTGGCTTGTTGGCTTGTTGGTTTGTTGGTTTGTTGGCTTGTTGGTTACTTAGTTTGTTGGTTTTTGGCATGTTGGTTTGTTGGTTTGTTGGTTTGTTGGCTTGTTGGTTACTTAGTTTGTTGGTTTGTTGGCATGTTGGTTTGTCGGTTTGTTGGTTTGTTGGCTTGTTGGTTTGTTGGTTTGTTGGTTTGTTGGCTTGTTGGCTTGTCGGCTTGTTGGTTTGTTGGCTTGTTGGTTTGTTGGTTTGTTGGCTTGTTGGCTTGTTGGTTTGTTGGTTTGTTGGTTTGTTGGTTTATTTGTTTGTTGGTTTGTTGGCTTGTTGGTTTGTTGGTTTGTTGGTTTGTTGGCTTGTTGGTTTGTTGGCTTGTTGGCTTGTTGCTTTGTTGGTTTGTTGGTTTGTTGGCTTGTTGGCTTCTTGGTTTGTTGGCTTGTTGGTTACTTAGTTTGTTGGTTTGTTGGCATGTTGGTTTGTTGGTTTGTTGGTTTGTTGGCTTGTTGGTTACTTAGTTTGTTGGTTTTTTGGCTTGTTGGCTTGTCGGTTTGTTGGTTTGTTGGCTTGTTGGTTTGTTGGTTTGTTGGCTTGTTGGATTGTTGGTTTGTTGGCTTGTTGGCTTGTTTGTTTGTTGGTTTGTTGGTTTGTTGGATTGTTGGCTTGTTGGCTTGTTGGTTTGTTGGCTTGTTGGTTGGTTGGCTTGTTGGTTTGTTGGTTTGTTGGTTTGTTGGCTTGTTGGTTTGTTGGTTTGTTGGCTTGTTGGCTTGTTGGTTTGTTGGTTTGTTGGTTTGTTGGATTGTTGGCTTGTTGGTTTGTTGGTTTGTTGGCTTGTTGGTTTGTTGGTTTGTTGGTTTGTTGGCTTGTTGGCTTGTTGGTTTGTTGGTTTGTTGGCTTGTTGGTTTGTTGGCTTCTTGGTTTGTTGGTTTGTTGGTTTGTTGGTTTGTTGGTTTGTTGGCTTGTTGGTTACTTAGTTTGTTGGTTTGTTGGCATGTTGGTTTGTTGGTTTGTTGGTTTGTTGGCTTGTTGGTTACTTAGTTTGTTGGTTTGTTGGCATGTTGGTTTGTCGGTTTGTTGGTTTGTTGGCTTGTTGGTTTGTTGGTTTGTTGGTTTGTTGGCTTGTTGGCTTGTCGGCTTGTTGGTTTGTTGGCTTGTTGGTTTGTTGGTTTGTTGGCTTGTTGGCTTGTTGGTTTGTTGGTTTGTTGGTTTGTTGGTTTATTTGTTTGTTGGTTTGTTGGCTTGTTGGTTTGTTGGTTTGTTGGTTTGTTGGCTTGTTGGTTTGTTGGCTTGTTGGCTTGTTGCTTTGTTGGTTTGTTGGTTTGTTGGCTTGTTGGCTTCTTGGTTTGTTGGCTTGTTGGTTACTTAGTTTGTTGGTTTGTTGGCATGTTGGTTTGTTGGTTTGTTGGTTTGTTGGCTTGTTGGTTACTTAGTTTGTTGGTTTTTTGGCTTGTTGGCTTGTCGGTTTGTTGGTTTGTTGGCTTGTTGGTTTGTTGGTTTGTTGGCTTGTTGGTTTGTTGGTTTGTTGGCTTGTTGGCTTGTTGGTTTGTTGGTTTGTTGGTTTGTTGGATTGTTGGCTTGTTGGTTTGTTGGTTTGTTGGCTTGTTGGTTTGTTGGTTTGTTGGTTTGTTGGCTTGTTGGCTGGTTGGTTTGTTGGTTTGTTGGCTTGTTGGTTTGTTGGCTTGTTGGTTTTTTGGTTTGTTGGTTTGTTGGTTTGTTGGTTTGTTGGTTTGTTGGCTTGTTGGCTTGTTGGTTTTTTGGTTTATTGGTTTGTTGGTTTGTTGGCTTGTTGGATTGTTGGTTTGTTGGTTTGTTGGTTTGTTGGCTTGTTGGCTTGTTGGTTACTTAGTTTGTTGGTTTGTTGGTTTGTTGCTTTGTTGGTTTGTTGGTTTGTTGGCTTGTTGGTTTGTTGGCTTGTTGGTTTGTTGGCTTGTTGGTTTGTTGGCTTGTTGGTTTGTTGGTTTGTTGGTTTGTTGGCTTGTTGGTTTGTTGGTTTGTTGGCTTGTTGGCTTGTTGGTTTGTTGGTTTGTTGGATTGTTGGCTTGTTGGTTTGTTGGTTTGTTGGCTTGTTGGTTTGTTGGTTTGTTGGCTTGTTGGTTTGTTGGTTTGTTGGCTTGTTGGTTTGTTGGCTTGTTGGTTTGTTGGTTTGTTGGTTTGTTGGTTTGTTGGTTTGTTGGCTTGTTGGCTTGTTGGTTTGTTGGTTTGTTGGCTTGTTGGTTACTTAGTTTGTTGGTTTGTTGGCATGTTGGTTTGTTGGTTTGTTGGTTTGTTGTCTTGTTGGTTACTTAGTTTGTTAGTTTGTTGGCATGTTGGTTTGTCGGTTTGTTGGTTTGTTGGCTTGTTGGTTTGTTGGTTTGTTGGTTTGTTGGCTTGTTGGCTTGTCGGCTTGTTGGTTTGTTGGCTTGTTGGTTTGTTGGTTTGTTGGCTTGTTGGCTTGTTGGTTTGTTGGTTTGTTGGTTTGTTGGTTTATTTGTTTGTTGGTTTGTTGGCTTGTTGGTTTGTTGGTTTGTTGGTTTGTTGGCTTGTTGGTTTGTTGGCTTGTTGGCTTGTTGCTTTGTTGGTTTGTTGGTTTGTTGGCTTGTTGGCTTCTTGGTTTGTTGGCTTGTTGGTTACTTAGTTTGTTGGTTTATTGGCATGTTGGTTTGTTCGTTTGTTGGTTTGTTGGCTTGTTGGTTACTTAGTTTGTTGGTTTTTTGGCTTGTTGGCTTGTCGGTTTGTTGGTTTGTTGGCTTGTTGGTTTGTTGGTTTGTTGGCTTGTTGGATTGTTGGTTTGTTGGCTTGTTGGCTTGTTGGTTTGTTGGTTTGTTGGTTTGTTGGATTGTTGGCTTGTTGGCTTGTTGGTTTGTTGGCTTGTTGGTTTGTTGGCTTGTTGGTTTGTTGGTTTGTTGGTTTGTTGGCTTGTTGGTTTGTTGGTTTGCTGGCTTGTTGGCTTGTTGGTTTGTTGGTTTGTTGGTTTATTGGATTGTTGGCTTGTTGGTTTGTTGGTTTGTTGGCTTGTTGGTTTGTTGGTTTGTTGGTTTGTTGGCTTGTTGGCTTGTTGGTTTGTTGGTTTGTTGGCTTGTTGGTTTGTTGGCTTGTTGGTTTGTTGGTTTGTTGGTTTGTTGGTTTGTTGGTTTGTTGGCTTGTTGGCTTGTTGGTTTGTTGGTTTGTTGGCTTGTTGGTTACTTAGTTTGTTGGTTTGTTGGCATGTTGGTTTGTTGGTTTGTTGGTTTGTTGGCTTGTTGGTTACTTAGTTTGTTGGTTTGTTGGCATGTTGGTTTGTCGGTTTGTTGGTTTGTTGGCTTGTTGGTTTGTTGGTTTGTTGGTTTGTTGGCTTGTTGGCTTGTCGGCTTGTTGGTTTGTTGGCTTGTTGGTTTGTTGGTTTGTTGGCTTGTTGGCTTGTTGGTTTGTTGGTTTGTTGGTTTGTTGGTTTGTTGGTTTATTTGTTTGTTGGTTTGTTAGCTTGTTGGTTTGTTGGTTTGTTGGTTTGTTGGCTTGTTGGTTTGTTGGCTTGTTGGCTTGTTGCTTTGTTGGTTTGTTGGTTTGTTGGCTTGTTGGCTTCTTGGTTTGTTGGCTTGTTGGTTACTTAGTTTGTTGGTTTGTTGGCATGTTGGTTTGTTGGTTTGTTGGTTTGTTGGCTTGTTGGTTACTTAGTTTGTTGGTTTTTTGGCTTGTTGGCTTGTCGGTTTGTTGGTTTGTTGGCTTGTTGGTTTGTTGGTTTGTTGGCTTGTTGGTTTGTTGGTTTGTTGGCTTGTTGGTTTGTTGGTTTGTTGGTTTGTTGGCTTGTTGGCTGGTTGGTTTGTTGGTTTGTTGGCTTGTTGGCTTGTTGGTTTGTTGGTTTGTTGGCTTGTTGGTTTGTTGGTTTGTTGGCTTGTTGGCTTGTTGGTTTGTTGGTTTGTTGGCTTGTTGGTTTGTTGGCTTGTTGGTTTGTTGGTTTGTTGGTTTGTTGGTTTGTTGGTTTGTTGGCTTGTTGGCTTGTTGGTTTGTTGGTTTGTTGGCTTGTTGGTTACTTAGTTTGTTGGTTTGTTGGCATGTTGGTTTGTTGGTTTGTTGGTTTGTTGGCTTGTTGGTTACTTAGTTTGTTAGTTTGTTGGCATGTTGGTTTGTCGGTTTGTTGGTTTGTTGGCTTGTTGGTTTGTTGGTTTGTTGGTTTGTTGGCTTGCTGGCTTGTCGGCTTGTTGGTTTGTTGGCTTGTTGGTTTGTTGGTTTGTTGGCTTGTTGGCTTGTTGGTTTGTTGGTTTGTTGGTTTGTTGGTTTATTTGTTTGTTGGTTTGTTGGCTTGTTGGTTTGTTGGTTTGTTGGTTTGTTGGCTTGTTGGTTTGTTGGCTTGTTGGCTTGTTGCTTTGTTGGTTTGTTGGTTTGTTGGCTTGTTGGCTTCTTGGTTTGTTGGCTTGTTGGTTACTTAGTTTGTTGGTTTGTTGGCATGTTGGTTTGTTGGTTTGTTGGTTTGTTGGCTTGTTGGTTACTTAGTTTGTTGGTTTTTTGGCTTGTTGGCTTGTCGGTTTGTTGGTTTGTTGGCTTGTTGGTTTGTTGGTTTGTTGGCTTGTTGGATTGTTGGTTTGTTGGCTTGTTGGCTTGTTTGTTTGTTGGTTTGTTGGTTTGTTGGATTGTTGGCTTGTTGGCTTGTTGGTTTGTTGGCTTGTTGGTTGGTTGGCTTGTTGGTTTGTTGGTTTGTTGGTTTGTTGGCTTGTTGGTTTGTTGGTTTGTTGGCTTGTTGGCTTGTTGGTTTGTTGGTTTGTTGGTTTGTTGGATTGTTGGCTTGTTGGTTTGTTGGTTTGTTGGCTTGTTGGTTTGTTGGTTTGTTGGTTTGTTGGCTTGTTGGCTTGTTGGTTTGTTGGTTTGTTGGCTTGTTGGTTTGTTGGCTTCTTGGTTTGTTGGTTTGTTGGTTTGTTGGTTTGTTGGTTTGTTGGCTTGTTGGCTTGTTGGTTTGTTGGTTTGTTGGCTTGTTGGTTACTTAGTTTGTTGGTTTGTTGGCATGTTGGTTTGTTGGTTTGTTGGTTTGTTGGCTTGTTGGTTACTTAGTTTGTTGGTTTGTTGGCATGTTGGTTTGTCGGTTTGTTGGTTTGTTGGCTTGTTGGTTTGTTGGTTTGTTGGTTTGTTGGCTTGTTGGCTTGTCGGCTTGTTGGTTTGTTGGCTTGTTGGTTTGTTGGTTTGTTGGCTTGTTGGCTTGTTGGTTTGTTGGTTTGTTGGTTTGTTGGTTTATTTGTTTGTTGGTTTGTTGGCTTGTTGGTTTGTTGGTTTGTTGGTTTGTTGGCTTGTTGGTTTGTTGGCTTGTTGGCTTGTTGCTTTGTTGGTTTGTTGGTTTGTTGGCTTGTTGGCTTCTTGGTTTGTTGGCTTGTTGGTTACTTAGTTTGTTGGTTTGTTGGCATGTTGGTTTGTTGGTTTGTTGGTTTGTTGGCTTGTTGGTTACTTAGTTTGTTGGTTTTTTGGCTTGTTGGCTTGTCGGTTTGTTGGTTTGTTGGCTTGTTGGTTTGTTGGTTTGTTGGCTTGTTGGATTGTTGGTTTGTTGGCTTGTTGGCTTGTTTGTTTGTTGGTTTGTTGGTTTGTTGGATTGTTGGCTTGTTGGCTTGTTGGTTTGTTGGCTTGTTGGTTGGTTGGCTTGTTGGTTTGTTGGTTTGTTGGTTTGTTGGCTTGTTGGTTTGTTGGTTTGTTGGCTTGTTGGCTTGTTGGTTTGTTGGTTTGTTGGTTTGTTGGATTGTTGGCTTGTTGGTTTGTTGGTTTGTTGGCTTGTTGGTTTGTTGGTTTGTTGGTTTGTTGGCTTGTTGGCTTGTTGGTTTGTTGGTTTGTTGGCTTGTTGGTTTGTTGGCTTCTTGGTTTGTTGGTTTGTTGGTTTGTTGGTTTGTTGGTTTGTTGGCTTGTTGGCTTGTTGGTTTGTTGGTTTGTTGGCTTGTTGGTTACTTAGTTTGTTGGTTTGTTGGCATGTTGGTTTGTTGGTTTGTTGGTTTGTTGGCTTGTTGGTTACTTAGTTTGTTGGTTTGTTGGCATGTTGGTTTGTCGGTTTGTTGGTTTGTTGGCTTGTTGGTTTGTTGGTTTGTTGGTTTGTTGGCTTGTTGGCTTGTCGGCTTGTTGGTTTGTTGGCTTGTTGGTTTGTTGGTTTGTTGGCTTGTTGGCTTGTTGGTTTGTTGGTTTGTTGGTTTGTTGGTTTATTTGTTTGTTGGTTTGTTGGCTTGTTGGTTTGTTGGTTTGTTGGTTTGTTGGCTTGTTGGTTTGTTGGCTTGTTGGCTTGTTGCTTTGTTGGTTTGTTGGTTTGTTGGCTTGTTGGCTTCTTGGTTTGTTGGCTTGTTGGTTACTTAGTTTGTTGGTTTGTTGGCATGTTGGTTTGTTGGTTTGTTGGTTTGTTGGCTTGTTGGTTACTTAGTTTGTTGGTTTTTTGGCTTGTTGGCTTGTCGGTTTGTTGGTTTGTTGGCTTGTTGGTTTGTTGGTTTGTTGGCTTGTTGGTTTGTTGGTTTGTTGGCTTGTTGGCTTGTTGGTTTGTTGGTTTGTTGGTTTGTTGGATTGTTGGCTTGTTGGTTTGTTGGTTTGTTGGCTTGTTGGTTTGTTGGTTTGTTGGTTTGTTGGCTTGTTGGCTGGTTGGTTTGTTGGTTTGTTGGCTTGTTGGTTTGTTGGCTTGTTCGTTTGTTGGTTTGTTGGTTTGTTGGTTTGTTGGTTTGTTGGTTTGTTGGCTTGTTGGCTTGTTGGTTTGTTGGTTTGTTGGCTTGTTGGTTACTTAGTTTGTTGGTTTGTTGGCATGTTGTTTTGTTGGTTTGTTGGTTTGTTGGCTTGTTGGTTACTTAGTTTGTTGGTTTGTTGGCATGTTGGTTTGTCGGTTTGTTGGTTTGTTGGCTTGTTGGTTTGTTGGTTTGTTGGTTTGTTGGCTTGTTGGCTTGTCGGCTTGTTGGTTTGTTGGCTTGTTGGTTTGTTGGTTTGTTGGCTTGTTGGCTTGTTGGTTTGTTGGTTTGTTGGTTTGTTGGTTTATTTGTTTGTTGGTTTGTTGGCTTGTTGGTTTGTTGGTTTGTTGGTTTGTTGGCTTGTTGGTTTGTTGGCTTGTTGGCTTGTTGCTTTGTTGGTTTGTTGGTTTGTTGGCTTGTTGGCTTCTTGGTTTGTTGGCTTGTTGGTTACTTAGTTTGTTGGTTTGTTGGCATGTTGGTTTGTTGGTTTGTTGGTTTGTTGGCTTGTTGGTTACTTAGTTTGTTGGTTTTTTGGCTTGTTGGCTTGTCGGTTTGTTGGTTTGTTGGCTTGTTGGTTTGTTGGTTTGTTGGCTTGTTGGATTGTTGGTTTGTTGGTTTGTTGGTTTGTTGGCTTGTTGGCTTGTTGGTTACTTAGTTTGTTAGTTTGTTGGTTTGTTGGCTTGTTGGTTTGTTGGCTTGTTGCTTTGTTGGTTTGTTGGTTTGTTGGCTTGTTGGTTTGTTGGCTTGTTGGTTTGTTGGCTTGTTGGTTTGTTGGCGTGTTGGTTTGTTGGTTTGTTGGTTTGTTGGCTTGTTGGTTTGTTAGTTTGTTGGCTTGTTGGCTTGTTGGTTTGTTAGTTTGTTGGTTTGTTGGATTGTTGGCTTGTTGGTTTGTTGGTTTGTTGGCTTGTTGGTTTGTTGGTTTGTTGGTTTGTTGGCTTGTTGGCTTGTTGGTTTGTAGGTTTGTTGGCTTGTTGGTTTGTTGGCTTGTTGGTTTGTTGGTTTGTTGGTTTGTTGGTTTGTTGTTTTGTTGGCTTGTTGGCTTGTTGGTTTGTTGGTTTGTTGGCTTGTTGGTTACTTAGTTTGTTGGTTTGTTGGCATGTTGGTTTGTTGGTTTGTTGGTTTGTTGGCTTGTTGGTTACTTAGTTTGTTGGTTTGTTGGCATGTTGGTTTGTTGGTTTGTTGGTTTGTTGGCTTGTTGGCTTGTCGGCTTGTTGGTTTGTTGGCTTGTTGGTTTGTTGGTTTGTTGGCTTGTTGGCTTGTTGGTTTGTTGGTTTGTTGGTTTGTTGGTTTGTTGGTTTATTTGTTTGTTGGTTTGTTGGCTTGTTGGTTTGTTGGTTTGTTGGTTTGTTGGCTTGTTGGTTTGTTGGCTTGTTGGCTTGTTGCTTTGTTGGTTTGTTGGTTTGTTGGCTTGTTGGCTTCTTGGTTTGTTGGCTTGTTGGTTACTTAGTTTGTTGGTTTGTTGGCATGTTGGTTTGTTGGTTTGTTGGTTTGTTGGCTTGTTGGTTACTTAGTTTGTTGGTTTTTTGGCTTGTTGGCTTGTCGGTTTGTTGGTTTGTTGGTTTGTTGGCTTGTTGGCTTGTCGGCTTGTTGGTTTGTTGGCTTGTTGGTTTGTTGGTTTGTTGGTTTGTTGGCTTGTTGGCTTGTTGGTTTGTTGGTTTGTTGGTTTGTTGGTTTATTTGTTCGTTGGTTTGTTGGCTTGTTGGTTTGTTGGTTTGTTGGTTTGTTGGCTTGTTGGTTTGTTGGCTTGTTGGCTTGTTGCTTTGTTGGTTTGTTGGTTTGTTGGCTTGTTGGCTTGTTGGTTTTTTAGTTTGTTGGCTTTTTGGTTACTTGGTTTGTTGGTTTGTTTGCTTGTTGGTTTGTTGGCTTGTTGGTTTGTTGGTTTGTTGGTTTGTTGGCTTGTTGGCTTGTTGGTTTGTTGGTTTGTTGGTTTGTTGGTTTGTTGGTTTGTTCGTTTGTTGGTTTGTTGGTTTGTTGGTTAATTGGATTGTTGGTTTGTTGGTTTCTTGATTTGTTGCTTTGTTGGTTTGTTGGTTTATTTGTTTGTTGGTTTGTTGGTTTGTTGGTTTGTTGGTTTGTTGGTTTATTTGTTTGTTGGTTTGTTGGCTTGTTGGTTTGTTGTTTGTTGGTTTGTTGGTTTGTTGGTTTGTTGGTTTGTTGGTTTGTTGGCTTGTTGGTTTGTTGGTTTGCTAGCTTGTTGGCTTGTTGGCTTGTTGGTTTGTTGGTTAATTGGTTTGTTGGTTTGTTGGTTTGTTGTTTGTTGGCTTGTTGGTATGTTGGTTTATTTTTTTGTTGGTTTATTGGTTTGTTGGTTTGTTGGTTTGTTGGTGTGTTGGTTTATTTGTTTGGTGGTTTGTTGGCTTGCTGGTTTGTTGGCTTGTTGGTTTGTTGGCTTGTTGGTTTGTTGGTTTGTTGGCTTGTTGGCTTGTTGGTTTGTTGGTTTGTTGGTTTGTTGGTTTGTTGGATTGTTGGTTTTTTGGTTTATTGGTTTGTTGGTTTGTTGGCTTGTTGGATTGTTGGTTTGTTGGTTTGTTGGTTTGTTGGCTTGTTGGCTTGTTGGTTTGTTGGCTTGTTGGCTTGTTGCTTTGTTGGTTTGTTGGTTTGTTGGCTTTTTGGCTTGTTGGTTTTTTAGTTTGTTGGCTTTTTGGTTACTTGGTTTGTTGGTTTATTGGTTTGTTTGCTTGTTGGCTTGTTGGCTTGTTGGTTTGTTGGCTTGTTGCTTTGTTGGTTTGTTGGTTTGTTGGCTTGTTGGTTTGTTGGCTTGTTGGTTTGTTGGCTTGTTGGTTTGTTGGCTTGTTGGTTTGTTGGTTTGTTGGGTTGTTGGCTTGTTGGTTTGTTGGTTTGTTGGCTTGTTGGCTTGTTGGTTTGTTGGTTTGTTGGTTTGTTGGATTGTTGGCTTGTTGGTTTGTTGGTTTGTTGGCTTGTTGGTTTGTTGGTTTGTTGGTTTGTTGGTTTGTTGGCTTGTTGGCTTGTTGGTTTGTTGGTTTGTTGGCTTGTTGGTTTGTTGGCTTGTTGGTTTGTTGGTTTGTTGGTTTGTTGGTTTGTTGGCTTGTTGGCTTGTTGGTTTGTTGGTTTGTTGGCTTGTTGGTTACTTAGTTTGTTGGTTTGTTGGCTTGTTGGTTTGTTGGTTTGTTGGTTTGTTGGCTTGTTGGTTACTTAGTTTGTTGGTTTGTTGGCATGTTGGTTTGTCGGTTTGTTGGTTTGTTGGCTTGTTGGTTTGTTGGTTTGTTGGTTTGTTGGCTTGTTGGCTTGTCGGCTTGTTGGTTTGTTGGCTTGTTGGTTTGTTGGTTTGTTGGCTTGTTGGCTTGTTGGTTTGTTGGTTTGTTGGTTTGTTGGTTTATTTGTTTGTTGGTTTGTTGGCTTGTTGGTTTGTTGGTTTGTTGGTTTGTTGGCTTGTTGGTTGTTGACTTGTTGGCTTGTTACTTTGTTGGTTTGTTGGTTTGTTGGCTTTTTGGCTTCTTGGTTTGTTGGCTTGTTGGTTACTTAGTTTGTTGGTTTGCTGGCATGTTGGTTTGTTGGTTTGTTGGTTTGTTGGCTTGTTGGTTACTAAGTTTGTTGGTTTTTTGGCTTGTTGGCTTGTCGGTTTGTTGGTTTGTTGGCTTGTTGGTTTGTTGGTTTGTTGGTTTGTTGGCTTGTTGGATTGTTGGTTTGTTGGTTTGTTGGTTTGTTGGCTTGTTGGCTTGTTGGTTACTTAGTTTGTTGGTTTGTTGGTTTGTTGGCTTGTTGGTTTGTTGGCTTGTTGCTTTGTTGGTTTGTTGGTTTGTTGGCTTGTTGGTTTGTTGGCTTGTTGGTTTGTTGGTTTGTTGGCTTGTTGGTTTGTTGGTTTGTTGGTTTGTTGGCTTGTTGGTTTGTTGGTTTGTTGGCTTGTTGGCTTGTTGGTTTGTTGGTTTGTTGGTTTGTTGGATTGTTGGCTTGTTGGTTTGTTGGTTTGTTGGCTTGTTGGTTTGTTGGTTTGTTGGTTTGTTGGCTTGTTGGCTTGTTGGTTTGTTGGTTTGTTGGCTTGTTGGTTTGTTGGCTTGTTGGTTTGTTGGTTTGTTGGTTTGTTGGTTTCTTGGTTTGTTGGCTTGTTGGCTTGTTGGTATGTTGGTTTGTTGGCTTGTTGGTTACTTAGTTTGTTGGTTTGTTGGCATGTTGGTTTGTTGGTTTGTTGGTTTGTTGGCTTGTTGGTTACTTAGTTTGTTGGTTTGTTGGCATGTTGGTTTGTCGGTTTGTTGGTTTGTTGGCTTGTTGGCTTGTTGGTTTTTTAGTTTGTTGGCTTTTTGGTTACTTGGTTTGTTGGTTTGTTGGTTTGTTTGCTTGTTGGCTTGTTGGCTTGTTGGTTTGTTGGCTTGTTGGCTTGTTGGTTTGTTGGCTTGTTGGTTTGTTGGCTTGTTGGTTTGTTGGCTTGTTGGTTTGTTGGTTTTGTTGGTTTGTTGGCTTGTTGGTTTGTTGGTTTGTTGGCTTGTTGGCTTGTTGGTTTGTTAGTTTGTTGGTTTGTTGGTTTGTTGGTTTGTTCGTTTGTTGGTTTGTTGGTTTGTTGGTTAATTGGATTGTTGGTTTGTTGGTTTCTTGATTTGTTGCTTTGTTGGTTTGTTGGTTTATTTGTTTGTTGGTTTGTTGGTTTGTTGGTTTGTTGGTTTGTTGGTTTATTTGTTTGTTGGTTTGTTGGCTTGTTGGTTTGTTGTTTGTTGGTTTGTTAGCTTGTTGGCTTGTTGGCTTGTTGGTTTGTTGGTTAATTGGTTTGTTGGTTTGTTGGTTTGTTGTTTGTTGGCTTGTTGGTATGTTGGTTTATTTTTTTGTTGGTTTATTGGTTTGTTGGTTTGTTGGTTTGTTGGTGTGTTGGTTTATTTGTTTGTTGTTTTGTTGGCTTGCTGGTTTGTTGGCTTGTTGGTTTGTTGGCTTGTTGGTTTGTTGGTTTGTTGGCTTGTTGGCTTGTTGGTTTGTTGGTTTGTTGGTTTGTTGGTTTGTTGGATTGTTGGTTTTTTGGTTTATTGGTTTGTTGGTTTGTTGGCTTGTTGGATTGTTGGTTTGTTGGTTTGTTGGTTTGTTGGCTTGTTGGCTTGTTGGTTTGTTGGCTTGTTGGCTTGTTGCTTTGTTGGTTTGTTGGTTTGTTGGCTTTTTGGCTTGTTGGTTTTTTAGTTTGCTGGCTTTTTGGTTACTTGGTTTGTTGGTTTGTTGGTTTGTTTGCTTGTTGGCTTGTTGGCTTGTTGGTTTGTTGGCTTGTTGCTTTGTTGGTTTGTTGGTTTGTTGGCTTGTTGGTTTGTTGGCTTGTTGGTTTGTTGGCTTGTTGGTTTGTTGGCTTGTTGGTTTGTTGGTTTGTTGGGTTGTTGGCTTGTTGGTTTGTTGGTTTGTTGGCTTGTTGGCTTGTTGGTTTGTTGGTTTGTTGGTTTGTTGGATTGTTGGCTTGTTGGTTTGTTGGTTTGTTGGCTTGTTGGTTTGTTGGTTTGTTGGTTTGTTGGCTTGTTGGCTTGTTGGTTTGTTGGTTTGTTGGCTTGTTGGTTTGTTGGCTTGTTGGTTTGTTGGTTTGTTGGTTTGTTGGTTTGTTGGCTTGTTGGCTTGTTGGTTTGTTGGTTTGTTGGTTTGTTGGCTTGTTGGTTACTTAGTTTGTTGGTTTGTTGGCATGTTGGTTTGTTGGTTTGTTGGTTTGTTGGCTTGTTGGTTACTTAGTTTGTTGGTTTGTTGGCATGTTGGTTTGTCGGTTTGTTGGTTTGTTGGCTTGTTGGTTTGTTGGTTTGTTGGTTTGTTGGCTTGTTGGCTTGTCGGCTTGTTGGTTTGTTGGTTTGTTGGTTTGTTGGCTTGTTGGCTTGTTGGTTTGTTGGTTTGTTGGTTTGTTGGTTTATTTGTTTGTTGGTTTGTTGGCTTGTTGGTTTGTTGGTTTGTTGGTTTGTTGGCTTGTTGGTTGTTGACTTGTTGGCTTGTTGCTTTGTTGGTTTGTTGGTTTGTTGGCTTGTTGGCTTCTTGGTTTGTTGGCTTGTTGGTTACTTAGTTTGTTGGTTTGTTGGCATGTTGGTTTGTTGGTTTGTTGGTTTGTTGGCTTGTTGGTTACTAAGTTTGTTGGTTTTTTGGCTTGTTGGCTTGTCGGTTTGTTGGTTTGTTGGCTTGTTGGTTTGTTGGTTTGTTGGTTTGTTGTCTTGTTGGATTGTTGGTTTGTTGGTTTGTTGGTTTGTTGGCTTGTTGGCTTGTTGGTTACTTAGTTTGTTGGTTTGTTGGTTTGTTGGCTTGTTGGTTTGTTGGCTTGTTGCTTTGTTGGTTTGTTGGTTTGTTGGCTTGTTGGTTTGTTGGCTTGTTGGTTTGTTGGTTTGTTGGCTTGTTGGTTTGTTGGTTTGTTGGTTTGTTGGCTTGTTGGTTTGTTGGTTTGTTGGCTTGTTGGCTTTTTGGTTTGTTGGTTTGTTGGTTTGTTGGATTGTTGGCTTGTTGGTTTGTTGGTTTGTTGGCTTGTTGGTTTGTTGGTTTGTTGGTTTGTTGGCTTGTTGGCTTGTTGGTTTGTTGGTTTGTTGGCTTGTTGGTTTGTTGGCTTGTTGGTTTGTTGGTTTGTTGGTTTGTTGGTTTCTTGGTTTGTTGGCTTGTTGGCTTGTTGGTTTGTTGGTTTGTTGGTTTGTTGGCTTGTTGGTTTGTTGGCTTGTTGGTTTGTTGGCTTGTTGGTTTGTTGGTTTGTTGGTTTGTTGGCTTGTTGGGTTGTTGGCTTGTTGGTTTGTTGGTTTGTTGGTTTGTTGGTTTGTTGGTTTGTTGAATTGTTGGTTTTTTGGTTTATTGGTTTGTTGGTTTGTTGGCTTGTTGGATTGTTGGTTTGTTGGTTTGTTGGTTTGTTGGCTTGTTGGCTTGTTGGTTACTTAGTTTGTTGGTTTGTTGGTTTGTTGCTTTGTTGGTTTGTTGGTTTGTTGGCTTGTTGGTTTGTTGGCTTGTTGGTTTGTTGGATTGTTGGTTTGTTGGCTTGTTGGTTTGTTGGTTTGTTGGTTTGTTGGCTTGTTGGTTTGTTGGTTTGTTGGCTTGTTGGCTTGTTGGTTTGTTGGTTTGTTGGATTGTTGGCTTGTTGGTTTGTTGGTTTGTTGGCTTGTTGGTTTGTTGGTTTGTTGGCTTGTTGGTTTGTTGGTTTGTTGGCTTGTTGGTTTGTTGGCTTGTTGGTTTGTTGGTTTGTTGGTTTGTTGGTTTGTTGGTTTGTTGGCTTGTTGGCTTGTTGGTTTGTTGGTTTGTTGGCTTGTTGGTTACTTAGTTTGTTGGTTTGTTGGCATGTTGGTTTGTTGGTTTGTTGGTTTGTTGTCTTGTTGGTTACTTAGTTTGTTAGTTTGTTGGCATGTTGGTTTGTCGGTTTGTTGGTTTGTTGGCTTGTTGGTTTGTTGGTTTGTTGGTTTGTTGGCTTGTTGGCTTGTCGGCTTGTTGGTTTGTTGGCTTGTTGGTTTGTTGGTTTGTTGGCTTGTTGGCTTGTTGGTTTGTTGGTTTGTTGGTTTGTTGGTTTATTTGTTTGTTGGTTTGTTGGCTTGTTGGTTTGTTGGTTTGTTGGTTTGTTGGCTTGTTGGCTTGTTGGTTTGTTGGCTTGTTGGCTTGTTGCTTTGTTGGTTTGTTGGTTTGTTGGCTTGTTGGCTTCTTGGTTTGTTGGCTTGTTGGTTACTTAGTTTGTTGGTTTGTTGGCATGTTGGTTTGTTCGTTTGTTGGTTTGTTGGCTTGTTGGTTACTTAGTTTGTTGGTTTTTTTGCTTGTTGGCTTGTCGGTTTGTTGGTTTGTTGGCTTGTTGGTTTGTTGGTTTGTTGGCTTGTTGGATTGTTGGTTTGTTGGCTTGTTGGCTTGTTGGTTTGTTGGTTTGTTGGTTTGTTGGATTGTTGGCTTGTTGGCTTGTTTGTTTGTTTGCTTGTTGGTTTGTTGGCTTGTTGGTTTGTTGGTTTGTTGGTTTGTTGGCTTGTTGGTTTGTTGGTTTGTTGGCTTGTTGGCTTGTTGGTTTGTTGGTTTGTTGGTTTGTTGGATTGTTGGCTTGTTGGTTTGTTGGTTTGTTGGCTTGTTGGTTTGTTGGTTTGTTGGTTTGTTGGCTTGTTGGCTTGTTGGTTTGTTGGTTTGTTGGCTTGTTGGTTTGTTGGCTTGTTGGTTTGTTGGTTTGTTGGTTTGTTGGTTTGTTGGTTTGTTGGCTTGTTGGCTTGTTGGTTTGTTGGTTTGTTGGCTTGTTGGTTACTTAGTTTGTTGGTTTGTTGGCATGTTGGTTTGTTGGTTTGTTGGTTTGTTGGCTTGTTGGTTACTTAGTTTGTTGGTTTGTTGGCATGTTGGTTTGTCGGTTTGTTGGTTTGTTGGCTTGTTGGTTTGTTGGTTTGTTGGTTTGTTGGCTTGTTGGCTTGTCGGCTTGTTGGTTTGTTGGCTTGTTGGTTTGTTGGTTTGTTGGCTTGTTGGCTTGTTGGTTTGTTGGTTTGTTGGTTTGTTGGTTTGTTGGTTTATTTGTTTGTTGGTTTGTTAGCTTGTTGGTTTGTTGGTTTGTTGGTTTGTTGGCTTGTTGGTTTGTTGGCTTGTTGGCTTGTTGCTTTGTTGGTTTGTTGGTTTGTTGGCTTGTTGGCTTCTTGGTTTGTTGGCTTGTTGGTTACTTAGTTTGTTGGTTTGTTGGCATGTTGGTTTGTTGGTTTGTTGGTTTGTTGGCTTGTTGGTTACTTAGTTTGTTGGTTTTTTGGCTTGTTGGCTTGTCGGTTTGTTGGTTTGTTGGCTTGTTGGTTTGTTGGTTTGTTGGCTTGTTGGTTTGTTGGTTTGTTGGCTTGTTGGCTTGTTTCTTTGTTGGTTTGTTGGTTTGTTGGATTGTTGGCTTGTTGGTTTGTTGGTTTGTTGGCTTGTTGGTTTGTTGGTTTGTTGGCTTGTTGGTTTGTTGGTTTGTTGGCTTGTTGGCTTGTTGGTTTGTTGGTTTGTTGGCTTGTTGGTTTGTTGGTTTGTTGGCTTGTTGGCTTGTTGGTTTGTTGGTTTGTTGGCTTGTTGGTTTGTTGGCTTGTTGGTTTGTTGGTTTGTTGGTTTGTTGGTTTGTTGGTTTGTTGGCTTGTTGGCTTGTTGGTTTGTTGGTTTGTTGGCTTGTTGGTTACTTAGTTTGTTGGTTTGTTGGCATGTTGGTTTGTTGGTTTGTTGGTTTGTTGGCTTGTTGGTTACTTAGTTTGTTAGTTTGTTGGCATATTGGTTTGTCGGTTTGTTGGTTTGTTGGCTTGTTGGTTTGTTGGTTTGTTGGTTTGTTGGCTTGTTGGCTTGTCGGCTTGTTGGTTTGTTGGCTTGTTGGTTTGTTGGTTTGTTGGCTTGTTGGCTTGTTGGTTTGTTGGTTTGTTGGTTTGTTGGTTTATTTGTTTGTTGGTTTGTTGGCTTGTTGGTTTGTTGGTTTGTTGGTTTGTTGGCTTGTTGGTTTGTTGGCTTGTTGGCTTGTTGCTTTGTTGGTTTGTTGGTTTGTTGGCTTGTTGGCTTCTTGGTTTGTTGGCTTGTTGGTTACTTAGTTTGTTGGTTTGTTGGCATGTTGGTTTGTTGGTTTGTTGGTTTGTTGGCTTGTTGGTTACTTAGTTTGTTGGTTTTTTGGCTTGTTGGCTTGTCGGTTTGTTGGTTTGTTGGCTTGTTGGTTTGTTGGTTTGTTGGCTTGTTGGATTGTTGGTTTGTTGGCTTGTTGGCTTGTTGGTTTGTTGGTTTGTTGGTTTGTTGGATTGTTGGCTTGTTGGCTTGTTGGTTTGTTGGCTTGTTGGTTGGTTGGCTTGTTGGTTTGTTGGTTTGTTGGTTTGTTGGCTTGTTGGTTTGTTGGTTTGTTGGCTTGTTGGCTTGTTGGTTTGTTGGTTTGTTGGTTTGTTGGATTGTTGGATTGTTGGCTTGTTGGTTTGTTGGTTTGTTGGCTTGTTGGTTTGTTGGTTTGTTGATTTGTTGGCTTGTTGGCTTGTTGGTTTGTTGGTTTGTTGGCTTGTTGGTTTGTTGGCTTCTTGGTTTGTTGGTTTGTTGGTTTGTTGGTTTGTTGGTTTGTTGGCTTGTTGGCTTGTTGGTTTGTTGGTTTGTTGGCTTGTTGGTTACTTAGTTTGTTGGTTTGTTGGCATGTTGGTTTGTTGGTTTGTTGGTTTGTTGGCTTGTTGGTTACTTAGTTTGTTGGTTTGTTGGCATGTTGGTTTGTCGGTTTGTTGGTTTGTTGGCTTGTTGGTTTGTTGGTTTGTTGGTTTGTTGGCTTGTTGGCTTGTCGGCTTGTTGGTTTGTTGGCTTGTTGGTTTGTTGGTTTGTTGGCTTGTTGGCTTGTTGGTTTGTTGGTTTGTTGGTTTGTTGGTTTATTTGTTTGTTGGTTTGTTGGCTTGTTGGTTTGTTGGTTTGTTGGTTTGTTGGCTTGTTGGTTTGTTGGCTTGTTGGCTTGTTGCTTTGTTGGTTTGTTGGTTTGTTGGCTTGTTGGCTTCTTGGTTTGTTGGCTTGTTGGTTACTTAGTTTGTTGGTTTGTTGGCATGTTGGTTTGTTGGTTTGTTGGTTTGTTGGCTTGTTGGTTACTTAGTTTGTTGGTTTTTTGGCTTGTTGGCTTGTCGGTTTGTTGGTTTGTTGGCTTGTTGGTTTGTTGGTTTGTTGGCTTGTTGGTTTGTTGGTTTGTTGGCTTGTTGGCTTGTTGGTTTGTTGGTTTGTTGGTTTGTTGGATTGTTGGCTTGTTGGTTTGTTGGTTTGTTGGCTTGTTGGTTTGTTGGTTTGTTGGTTTGTTGGCTTGTTGGCTGGTTGGTTTGTTGGTTTGTTGGCTTGTTGGTTTGTTGGCTTGTTGGTTTGTTGGTTTGTTGGTTTGTTGGTTTGTTGGTTTGTTGGTTTGTTGGCTTGTTGGCTTGTTGGTTTTTTGGTTTATTGGTTTGTTGGTTTGTTGGCTTGTTGGATTGTTGGTTTGTTGGTTTGTTGGTTTGTTGGCTTGTTGGCTTGTTGGTTACTTAGTTTGTTGGTTTGTTGGTTTGTTGCTTTGTTGGTTTGTTGGTTTGTTGGCTTGTTGGTTTGTTGGCTTGTTGGTTTGTTGGCTTGTTGGTTTGTTGGCTTGTTGGTTTGTTGGTTTGTTGGTTTGTTGGCTTGTTGGTTTGTTGGTTTGTTGGCTTGTTGGCTTGTTGGTTTGTTGGTTTGTTGGATTGTTGGCTTGTTGGTTTGTTGGTTTGTTGGCTTGTTGGTTTGTTGGTTTGTTGGCTTGTTGGTTTGTTGGTTTGTTGGTTTGTTGGTTTGTTGGCTTGTTGGCTTGTTGGTTTGTTGGTTTGTTGGCTTGTTGGTTACTTAGTTTGTTGGTTTGTTGGCATGTTGGTTTGTTGGTTTGTTGGTTTGTTGGCTTGTTGGTTACTTAGTTTGTTGGTTTGTTGGCATGTTGGTTTGTCGGTTTGTTGGTTTGTTGGCTTGTTGGTTTGTTGGTTTGTTGGTTTGTTGGCTTGTTGGCTTGTCGGCTTGTTGGTTTGTTGGCTTGTTGGTTTGTTGGTTTGTTGGCTTGTTGGCTTGTTGGTTTGTTGGTTTGTTGGTTTGTTGGTTTATTTGTTTGTTGGTTTGTTGGCTTGTTGGTTTGTTGGTTTGTTGGTTTGTTGGCTTGTTGGTTTGTTGGCTTGTTGGCTTGTTGCTTTGTTGGTTTGTTGGTTTGTTGGCTTGTTGGCTTCTTGGTTTGTTGCTTTGTTGGTTTGTTGGTTTGTTGGCTTGTTGGCTTCTTGGTTTGTTGGCTTGTTGGTTACTTAGTTTGTGGGTTACTTAGTTTGTTGGTTTTTTGGCTTGTTGGCTTGTCGGTTTGTTGGTTTGTTGGCTTGTTGGTTTGTTGGTTTGTTGGCTTGTTGGTTTGTTGGTTTGTTGGCTTGTTGGCTTGTTGGTTTGTTGGTTTGTTGGTTTGTTGGATTGTTGGCTTGTTGGTTTGTTGGTTTGTTGGCTTGTTGGTTTGTTGGTTTGTTGGTTTGTTGGCTTGTTGGCTGGTTGGTTTGTTGGTTTGTTGGCTTGTTGGTTTGTTGGCTTGTTGGTTTGTTGGTTTGTTGGTTTGTTGGTTTGTTGGTTTGTTGGTTTGTTGGCTTGTTGGCTTGTTGGTTTTTTGGTTTATTGGTTTGTTGGTTTGTTGGCTTGTTGGATTGTTGGTTTGTTGGTTTGTTGGTTTGTTGGCTTGTTGGCTTGTTGGTTACTTAGTTTGTTGGTTTGTTGGTTTGTTGCTTTGTTGGTTTGTTGGTTTGTTGGCTTGTTGGTTTGTTGGCTTGTTGGTTTGTTGGCTTGTTGGTTTGTTGGCTTGTTGGTTTGTTGGTTTGTTGGTTTGTTGGCTTGTTGGTTTGTTGGTTTGTTGGCTTGTTGGCTTGTTGGTTTGTTGGTTTGTTGGATTGTTGGCTTGTTGGTTTGTTGGTTTGTTGGCTTGTTGGTTTGTTGGTTTGTTGGCTTGTTGGTTTGTTGGTTTGTTGGCTTGTTGGTTTGTTGGCTTGTTGGTTTGTTGGTTTGTTGGTTTGTTGGTTTGTTGGTTTGTTGGCTTGTTGGCTTGTTGGTTTGTTGGTTTGTTGGCTTGTTGGTTACTTAGTTTGTTGGTTTGTTGGCATGTTGGTTTGTTGGTTTGTTGGTTTGTTGTCTTGTTGGTTACTTAGTTTGTTAGTTTGTTGGCATGTTGGTTTGTCGGTTTGTTGGTTTGTTGGCTTGTTGGTTTGTTGGTTTGTTGGTTTGTTGGCTTGTTGGCTTGTCGGCTTGTTGGTTTGTTGGCTTGTTGGTTTGTTGGTTTGTTGGCTTGTTGGCTTGTTGGTTTGTTGGTTTGTTGGTTTGTTGGTTTATTTGTTTGTTGGTTTGTTGGCTTGTTGGTTTGTTGGTTTGTTGGTTTGTTGGCTTGTTGGTTTGTTGGCTTGTTGGCTTGTTGCTTTGTTGGTTTGTTGGTTTGTTGGCTTGTTGGCTTCTTGGTTTGTTGGCTTGTTGGTTACTTAGTTTGTTGGTTTATTGGCATGTTGGTTTGTTCGTTTGTTGGTTTGTTGGCTTGTTGGTTACTTAGTTTGTTGGTTTTTTGGCTTGTTGGCTTGTCGGTTTGTTGGTTTGTTGGCTTGTTGGTTTGTTGGTTTGTTGGCTTGTTGGATTGTTGGTTTGTTGGCTTGTTGGCTTGTTGGTTTGTTGGTTTGTTGGTTTGTTGGATTGTTGGCTTGTTGGCTTGTTGGTTTGTTGGCTTGTTGGTTTGTTGGCTTGTTGGTTTGTTGGTTTGTTGGTTTGTTGGCTTGTTGGTTTGTTGGTTTGTTGGCTTGTTGGCTTGTTGGTTTGTTGGTTTGTTGGTTTGTTGGATTGTTGGCTTGTTGGTTTGTTGGTTTGTTGGCTTGTTGGTTTGTTGGTTTGTTGGTTTGTTGGCTTGTTGGCTTGTTGGTTTGTTGGTTTGTTGGCTTGTTGGTTTGTTGGCTTGTTGGTTTGTTGGTTTGTTGGTTTGTTGGTTTGTTGGTTTGTTGGCTTGTTGGCTTGTTGGTTTGTTGGTTTGTTGGCTTGTTGGTTACTTAGTTTGTTGGTTTGTTGGCATGTTGGTTTGTTGGTTTGTTGGTTTGTTGGCTTGTTGGTTACTTAGTTTGTTGGTTTGTTGGCATGTTGGTTTGTCGGTTTGTTGGTTTGTTGGCTTGTTGGTTTGTTGGTTTGTTGGTTTGTTGGCTTGTTGGCTTGTCGGCTTGTTGGTTTGTTGGCTTGTTGGTTTGTTGGTTTGTTGGCTTGTTGGCTTGTTGGTTTGTTGGTTTGTTGGTTTGTTGGTTTGTTGGTTTATTTGTTTGTTGGTTTGTTAGCTTGTTGGTTTGTTGGTTTGTTGGTTTGTTGGCTTGTTGGTTTGTTGGCTTGTTGGCTTGTTGCTTTGTTGGTTTGTTGGTTTGTTGGCTTGTTGGCTTCTTGGTTTGTTGGCTTGTTGGTTACTTAGTTTGTTGGTTTGTTGGCATGTTGGTTTGTTGGTTTGTTGGTTTGTTGGCTTGTTGGTTACTTAGTTTGTTGGTTTTTTGGCTTGTTGGCTTGTCGGTTTGTTGGTTTGTTGGCTTGTTGGTTTGTTGGTTTGTTGGCTTGTTGGTTTGTTGGTTTGTTGGCTTGTTGGTTTGTTGGTTTGTTGGTTTGTTGGCTTGTTGGCTGGTTGGTTTGTTGGTTTGTTGGCTTGTTGGCTTGTTGGTTTGTTGGTTTGTTGGCTTGTTGGTTTGTTGGTTTGTTGGCTTGTTGGCTTGTTGGTTTGTTGGTTTGTTGGCTTGTTGGTTTGTTGGCTTGTTGGTTTGTTGGTTTGTTGGTTTGTTGGTTTGTTGGTTTGTTGGCTTGTTGGCTTGTTGGTTTGTTGGTTTGTTGGCTTGTTGGTTACTTAGTTTGTTGGTTTGTTGGCATGTTGGTTTGTTGGTTTGTTGGTTTGTTGGCTTGTTGGTTACTTAGTTTGTTAGTTTGTTGGCATGTTGGTTTGTCGGTTTGTTGGTTTGTTGGCTTGTTGGTTTGTTGGTTTGTTGGTTTGTTGGCTTGTTGGCTTGTCGGCTTGTTGGTTTGTTGGCTTGTTGGTTTGTTGGTTTGTTGGCTTGTTGGCTTGTTGGTTTGTTGGTTTGTTGGTTTGTTGGTTTATTTGTTTGTTGGTTTGTTGGCTTGTTGGCTTGTCGGCTTGTTGGTTTGTTGGCTTGTTGGTTTGTTGGTTTGTTGGCTTGTTGGCTTGTTGGTTTGTTGGTTTGTTGGTTTGTTGGTTTATTTGTTTGTTGGTTTGTTGGCTTGTTGGTTTGTTGGTTTGTGGGTTTGTTGGCTTGTTGGTTGTTGACTTGTTGGCTTGTTACTTTGTTGGTTTGTTGGTTTGTTGGCTTTTTGGCTTCTTGGTTTGTTGGCTTGTTGGTTACTTAGTTTGTTGGTTTGCTGGCATGTTGGTTTGTTGGTTTGTTGGTTTGTTGGCTTGTTGGTTACTAAGTTTGTTGGTTTTTTGGCTTGTTGGCTTGTCGGTTTGTTGGTTTGTTGGCTTGTTGGTTTGTTGGTTTGTTGGTTTGTTGGCTTGTTGGATTGTTGGTTTGTTGGTTTGTTGGTTTGTTGGCTTGTTGGCTTGTTGGTTACTTAGTTTGTTGGTTTGTTGGTTTGTTGGCTTGTTGGTTTGTTGGTTTGTTGGTTTGTTGGCTTGTTGGTTTGTCGGTTTGTTGGTTTGTTGGCTTGTTGGTTTGTTGGTTTGTTGGTTTGTTGGCTTGTTGGATTGTTGGTTTGTTGGTTTGTTGGTTTGTTGGCTTGTTGGCTTGTTGGTTTGTTGGTTTGTTGGTTTGTTGGATTGTTGGCTTGTTGGTTTGTTGGTTTGTTGGCTTGTTGGTTTGTTGGTTTGTTGGTTTGTTGGCTTGTTGGCTTGTTGGTTTGTTGGTTTGTTGGCTTGTTGGTTTGTTGGCTTGTTGGTTTGTTGGTTTGTTGGTTTGTTGGTTTCTTGGTTTGTTGGCTTGTTGGCTTGTTGGTTTGTTGGTTTGTTGGCTTGTTGGTTACTTAGTTTGTTGGTTTGTTGGCATGTTGGTTTGTTGGTTTGTTGGTTTGTTGGCTTGTTGGTTACTTAGTTTGTTGGTTTGTTGGCATGTTGGTTTGTCGGTTTGTTGGTTTGTTGGCTTGTTGGCTTGTTGGTTTTTTAGTTTGTTGGCTTTTTGGTTACTTGGTTTGTTGGTTTGTTGGTTTGTTTGCTTGTTGGCTTGTTGGCTTGTTGGTTTGTTGGCTTGTTGGCTTGTTGGTTTGTTGGCTTGTTGGTTTGTTGGCTTGTTGGTTTGTTGGCTTGTTGGTTTGTTGGTTTTGTTGGTTTGTTGGCTTGTTGGTTTGTTGGTTTGTTGGCTTGTTGGCTTGTTGGTTTGTTAGTTTGTTGGTTTGTTGGTTTGTTGGTTTGTTCGTTTGTTGGTTTGTTGGCTTGTTGGTTAATTGGATTGTTGGTTTGTTGGTTTCTTGATTTGTTGCTTTGTTGGTTTGTTGGTTTATTTGTTTGTTGGTTTGTTGGTTTGTTGGTTTGTTGGTTTGTTGGTTTATTTGTTTGTTGGTTTGTTGGCTTGTTGGTTTGTTGTTTGTTGGTTTGTTAGCTTGTTGGCTTGTTGGCTTGTTGGTTTGTTGGTTAATTGGTTTGTTGGTTTGTTGGTTTGTTGTTTGTTGGCTTGTTGGTATGTTGGTTTATTTTTTTGTTGGTTTATTGGTTTGTTGGTTTGTTGGTTTGTTGGTGTGTTGGTTTATTTGTTTGTTGGTTTGTTGGCTTGCTGGTTTGTTGGCTTGTTGGTTTGTTGGCTTGTTGGTTTGTTGGTTTGTTGGCTTGTTGGCTTGTTGGTTTGTTGGTTTGTTGGTTTGTTGGTTTGTTGGATTGTTGGTTTTTTGGTTTATTGGTTTGTTGGTTTGTTGGCTTGTTGGATTGTTGGTTTGTTGGTTTGTTGGTTTGTTGGCTTGTTGGCTTGTTGGTTTGTTGGCTTGTTGGCTTGTTGCTTTGTTGGTTTGTTGGTTTGTTGGCTTTTTGGCTTGTTGGTTTTTTAGTTTGCTGGCTTTTTGGTTACTTGGTTTGTTGGTTTGTTGGTTTGTTTGCTTGTTGGCTTGTTGGCTTGTTGGTTTGTTGGCTTGTTGCTTTGTTGGTTTGTTGGTTTGTTGGCTTGTTGGTTTGTTGGCTTGTTGGTTTGTTGGCTTGTTGGTTTGTTGGCTTGTTGGTTTGTTGGTTTGTTGGGTTGTTGGCTTGTTGGTTTGTTGGTTTGTTGGCTTGTTGGCTTGTTGGTTTGTTGGTTTGTTGGTTTGTTGGATTGTTGGCTTGTTGGTTTGTTGGTTTGTTGGCTTGTTGGTTTGTTGGTTTGTTGGTTTGTTGGCTTGTTGGCTTGTTGGTTTGTTGGTTTGTTGGCTTGTTGGTTTGTTGGCTTGTTGGTTTGTTGGTTTGTTGGTTTGTTGGTTTGTTGGCTTGTTGGCTTGTTGGTTTGTTGGTTTGTTGGCTTGTTGGTTACTTAGTTTGTTGGTTTGTTGGCATGTTGGTTTGTTGGTTTGTTGGTTTGTTGGCTTGTTGGTTACTTAGTTTGTTGGTTTGTTGGCATGTTGGTTTGTCGGTTTGTTGGTTTGTTGGCTTGTTGGTTTGTTGGTTTGTTGGTTTGTTGGCTTGTTGGCTTGTCCGCTTGTTGGTTTGTTGGTTTGTTGGTTTGTTGGCTTGTTGGCTTGTTGGTTTGTTGGTTTGTTGGTTTGTTGGTTTATTTGTTTGTTGGTTTGTTGGCTTGTTGGTTTGTTGGTTTGTTGGTTTGTTGGCTTGTTGGTTGTTGACTTGTTGGCTTGTTGCTTTGTTGGTTTGTTGGCTTGTTGGCTTCTTGGTTTGTTGGCTTGTTGGTTACTTAGTTTGTTGGTTTGTTGGCATGTTGGTTTGTTGGTTTGTTGGTTTGTTGGCTTGTTGGTTACTAAGTTTGTTGGTTTTTTGGCTTGTTGGCTTGTCGGTTTGTTGGTTTGTTGGCTTGTTGGTTTGTTGGTTTGTTGGTTTGTTGGCTTGTTGGATTGTTGGTTTGTTGGTTTGTTGGTTTGTTGGCTTGTTGGCTTGTTGGTTACTTAGTTTGTTGGTTTGTTGGTTTGTTGGCTTGTTGGTTTGTTGGCTTGTTGCTTTGTTGGTTTGTTGGTTTGTTGGCTTGTTGGTTTGTTGGCTTGTTGGTTTGTTGGTTTGTTGGCTTGTTGGTTTGTTGGTTTGTTGGTTTGTTGGCTTGTTGGTTTGTTGGTTTGTTGGCTTGTTGGCTTTTTGGTTTGTTGGTTTGTTGGTTTGTTGGATTGTTGGCTTGTTGGTTTGTTGGTTTGTTGGCTTGTTGGTTTGTTGGTTTGTTGGTTTGTTGGCTTGTTGGCTTGTTGGTTTGTTGGTTTGTTGGCTTGTTGGTTTGTTGGCTTGTTGGTTTGTTGGTTTGTTGGTTTGTTGGTTTCTTGGTTTGTTGGCTTGTTGGCTTGTTGGTTTGTTGGTTTGTTGGCTTGTTGGTTACTTAGTTTGTTGGTTTGTTGGCATGTTGGTTTGTTGGTTTGTTGGTTTCTTGGCTTGTTGGTTACTTAGTTTGTTGGTTTGTTGGCATGTTGGTTTGTCGGTTTGTTGGTTTGTTGGCTTGTTGGCTTGTTGGTTTTTTAGTTTGTTGGCTTTTTGGTTACTTGGTTTGTTGGTTTGTTGGTTTGTTTGCTTGTTTGCTTGTTGGCTTGTTGGTTTGTTGGCTTGTTGCTTTGTTGGTTTGTTGGTTTGTTGGCTTGTTGGTTTGTTGGCTTGTTGGTTTGTTGGCTTGTTGGTTTGTTGGCTTGTTGGTTTGTTGGTTTTGGTGGTTTGTTGGCTTGTTGGTTTGTTGGTTTGTTGGCTTGTTGGCTTGTTGGTTTGTTGGTTTGTTGGTTTGTTGGATTGTTGGCTTGTTGGTTTGTTGGTTTGTTGGCTTGTTGGTTTGTTGGTTTGTTGGTTTGTTGGCTTGTTGGTTTGTTGGTTTGTTGGTTTGTTGGTTTGTTGGTTTGTTGGCTTGTTGGCTTGTTGGTTTGTTGGTTTGTTGGCTTGTTGGTTACTTAGTTTGTTGGCATGTTGGTTTGTTGGTTTGTTGGTTTGTTGGCTTGTTGGTTACTTAGTTTGTTGGTTTGTTGGCATGTTGGTTTGTCGGTTTGTTGGTTTGTTGGCTTGTTGGTTTGTTGGTTTGTTGGTTTGTTGGCTTGTTGGCTTGTCGGCTTGTTGGTTTGTTGGCTTGTTGGTTTGTTGGTTTGTTGGCTTGTTGGCTTGTTGGTTTGTTGGTTTGTTGGTTTGTTGGTTTATTTGTTTGTTGGTTTGTTGGCTTGTTGGTTTGTTGGTTTGTTGGTTTGTTGGCTTGTTGGTTGTTGGCTTGTTGGCTAGTTGCTTTGTTGGTTTGTTGGTTTGTTGGCTTGTTGGCTTCTTGGTTTGTTGGCTTGTTGGTTACTTAGTTTGTTGGTTTGTTGGCATGTTGGTTTGTTGGTTTGTTGGTTTGTTGGCTTGTTGGTTACTAAGTTTGTTGGTTTTTTGGCTTGTTGGCTTGTCGGTTTGTTGGTTTGTTGGCTTGTTGGTTTGTTGGTTTGTTGGCTTGTTGGATTGTTGGTTTGTTGGTTTGTTGGTTTGTTTTCTTGTTGGCTTGTTGGTTACTTAGTTTGTTGGTTTGTTGGTTTGTTGGCTTGTTGGTTTGTTGGCTTGTTGCTTTGTTGGTTTGTTGGTTTGTTGGCTTGTTGGTTTGTTGGCTTGTTGGTTTGTTGGCTTGTTGGTTTGTTGGCTTGTTGGTTTGTTGGTTTGTTGGATTGCTGGCTTGTTGGTTTGTTGGTTTGTTGGCTTGTTGGTTTGTTGGTTTGTTGGTTTGTTGGCTTGTTGGCTTGTTGGTTTGTTGGTTTGTTGGCTTGTTGGTTTGTTGGCTTGTTGGTTTGTTGGTTTGTTGGTTTGTTGGTTTGTTGGTTTGTTGGCTTGTTGGCTTGTTGGTTTGTTGGTTTGTTGGCTTGTTGGTTACTTAGTTTGTTGGTTTGTTTGCATGTTGGTTTGTTGGTTTGTTGGTTTGTTGGCTTGTTGGTTACTTAGTTTGTTGGTTTGTTGGCATGTTGGTTTGTCGGTTTGTTGGTTTGTTGGCTTGTTGGTTTGTTGGTTTGTTGGTTTGTTGGCTTGTTGGCTTGTCGGCTTGTTGGTTTGTTGGCTTGTTGGTTTGTTGGTTTGTTGGCTTGTTGGCTTGTTGGCTTGTTGCTTTGTTGGTTTGTTGGTTTGTTGGCTTGTTGGCTTCTTGGTTTGTTGGCTTGTTGGTTACTTAGTTTGTTGGTTTGTTGGCATGTTGGTTTGTTGGTTTGTTGGCTTGTTGGTTACTAAGTTTGTTGGTTTTTTGGCTTGTTGGCTTGTCGGTTTGTTGGTTTGTTGGCTTGTTGGTTTGTTGGTTTGTTGGCTTGTTGGTTTGTTGGTTTGTTGGCTTGTTGGTTTGTTGGTTTGTTGGTTTGTTGGCTTGTTGGCTTGTTGGTTTGTTGGTTTGTTGGCTTGTTGGTTTGTTGGCTTGTTGGTTTGTTGGTTTGTTGGTTTGTTGGTTTGTTGGTTTGTTGGCTTGTTGGCTTGTTGGTTTGTTGGTTTGTTGGCTTGTTGGTTACTTAGTTTGTTGGTTTGTTGGCATGTTGGTTTGTTGGTTTGTTGGTTTGTTGGCTTGTTGGTTACTTAGTTTGTTGGTTTGTTGGCATGTTGGTTTGTCGGTTTGCTGGTTTGTTGGCTTGTTGGTTTGTTGGTTTATTGGTTTGTTGGCTTGTTGGCTTGTCGGCTTGTTGGTTTGTTGGGTTGTTGGTTTGTTGGTTTGTTGGCTTGTTGGCTTGTTGGTTTGTTGGTTTGTTGGTTTGTTGGTTTGTTGGTTTATTTGTTTGTTGGTTTGTTGGCTTGTTGGTTTGTTGGTTTGTTGGTTTGTTGGCTTGTTGGTTTGTTGGCTTGTTGGCTTGTTGCTTTGTTGGTTTGTTGGTTTGTTGGCTTGTTGGCTTCTTGGTTTGTTGGCTTGTTGGTTACTTAGTTTGTTGGTTTGTTGGCATGTTGGTTTGTTGGTTTGTTGGTTTGTTGGCTTGTTGGTTACTTAGTTTGTTGGTTTTTTGGCTTGTTGGCTTGTCGGTTTGTTGGTTTGTTGGCTTGTTGGTTTGTTGGTTTGTTGGTTTGTTGGTTTGTTGGTTTGTTGGCTTGTCGGCTTGTTGGTTTGTTGGCTTGTTGGTTTGTTGGTTTGTTGGTTTGTTGGCTTGTTGGCTTGTTGGTTTGTTGGTTTGTTGGTTTGTTGGTTTATTTGTTCGTTGGTTTGTTGGCTTGTTGCTTTGTTGGTTTGTTGGTTTGTTGGCTTGTTGGTTTGTTGGCTTGTTGGTTTGTTGGTTTGTTGGCTTGTTGGTTTGTTGGTTTGTTGGTTTGTTGGCTTGTTGGTTTGTTGGTTTGTTGGCTTGTTGGCTTTTTGGTTTGTTGGTTTGTTGGTTTGTTGGATTGTTGGCTTGTTGGTTTGTTGGTTTGTTGGCTTGTTGGTTTGTTGGTTTGTTGGTTTGTTGGCTTGTTGGCTTGTTGGTTTGTTGGTTTGTTGGCTTGTTGGTTTGTTGGCTTGTTGGTTTGTTGGTTTGTTGGTTTGTTGGTTTCTTGGTTTGTTGGCTTGTTGGCTTGTTGGTTTGTTGGTTTGTTGGCTTGTTGGTTACTTAGTTTGTTGGTTTGTTGGCATGTTGGTTTGTTGGTTTGTTGGTTTGTTGGCTTGTTGGTTACTTAGTTTGTTGGTTTGTTGGCATGTTGGTTTGTCGGTTTGTTGGTTTGTTGGATTGTTGGCTTGTTGGTTTTTTAGTTTGTTGGCTTTTTGGTTACTTGGTTTGTTGGTTTGTTGGTTTGTTTGCTTGTTTGCTTGTTGGCTTGTTGGTTTGTTGGCTTGTTGCTTTGTTGGTTTGTTGGTTTGTTGGCTTGTTGGTTTGTTGGCTTGTTGGTTTGTTGGCTTGTTGGTTTGTTGGCTTGTTGGTTTGTTGGTTTTGTTGGTTTGTTGGCTTGTTGGTTTGTTGGTTTGTTGGCTTGTTGGCTTGTTGGTTTGTTGGTTTGTTGGTTTGTTGGATTGTTGGCTTGTTGGTTTGTTGGTTTGTTGGCTTGTTGGTTTGTTGGTTTGTTGGTTTGTTGGCTTGTTGGTTTGTTGGTTTGTTGGTTTGTTGGTTTGTTGGTTTGTTGGCTTGTTGGCTTGTTGGTTTGTTGGTTTGTTGGCTTGTTGGTTACTTAGTTTGTTGGCATGTTGGTTTGTTGGTTTGTTGGTTTGTTGGCTTGTTGGTTACTTAGTTTGTTGGTTTGTTGGCATGTTGGTTTGTCGGTTTGTTGGTTTGTTGGCTTGTTGGTTTGTT
This sequence comes from Atherix ibis, assembly GCA_958298945.1. Classification (NCBI taxonomy): domain Eukaryota; kingdom Metazoa; phylum Arthropoda; class Insecta; order Diptera; family Athericidae; genus Atherix; species Atherix ibis. Next base: position 35,794,260 of record OY282608.1, read on the forward strand.
GGTTTGTTGGTTTGTTGGCTTGTTGGCTTGTCGGCTTGTTGGTTTGTTGGCTTGTTGGTTTGTTGGTTTGTTGGCTTGTTGGTTTGTTGGCTTGTTGGCTTGTTGGTTTGTTGGTTTGTTGGCTTGTTGGTTACTTAGTTTGTTGGCATGTTGGTTTGTTGGTTTGTTGGTTTGTTGGCTTGTTGGTTACTTAGTTTGTTGGTTTGTTGGCATGTTGGTTTGTCGGTTTGTTGGTTTGTTGGCTTGTTGGTTTGTTGGTTTGTTGGTTTGTTGGCTTGTTGGCTTGTCGGCTTGTTGGTTTGTTGGCTTGTTGGTTTGTTGGTTTGTTGGCTTGTTGGCTTGTTGGTTTGTTGGTTTGTTGGTTTGTTGGTTTATTTGTTTGTTGGTTTGTTGGCTTGTTGGTTTGTTGGTTTGTTGGTTTGTTGGCTTGTTGGTTGTTGGCTTGTTGGCTAGTTGCTTTGTTGGTTTGTTGGTTTGTTGGCTTGTTGGCTTCTTGGTTTGTTGGCTTGTTGGTTACTTAGTTTGTTGGTTTGTTGGCATGTTGGTTTGTTGGTTTGTTGGTTTGTTGGCTTGTTGGTTACTAAGTTTGTTGGTTTTTTGGCTTGTTGGCTTGTCGGTTTGTTGGTTTGTTGGCTTGTTGGTTTATTGGTTTGTTGGCTTGTTGGATTGTTGGTTTGTTGGTTTGTTGGTTTGTTTTCTTGTTGGCTTGTTGGTTACTTAGTTTGTTGGTTTGTTGGTTTGTTGGCTTGTTGGTTTGTTGGCTTGTTGCTTTGTTGGTTTGTTGGTTTGTTGGCTTGTTGGTTTGTTGGCTTGTTGGTTTGTTGGCTTGTTGGTTTGTTGGCTTGTTGGTTTGTTGGTTTGTTGGATTGCTGGCTTGTTGGTTTGTTGGTTTGTTGGCTTGTTGGTTTGTTGGTTTGTTGGTTTGTTGGCTTGTTGGCTTGTTGGTTTGTTGGTTTGTTGGCTTGTTGGTTTGTTGGCTTGTTGGTTTGTTGGTTTGTTGGTTTGTTGGTTTGTTGGTTTGTTGGCTTGTTGGCTTGTTGGTTTGTTGGTTTGTTGGCTTGTTGGTTACTTAGTTTGTTGGTTTGTTTGCATGTTGGTTTGTCGGTTTGTTGGTTTGTTGGCTTGTTGGTTTGTTGGTTTGTTGGTTTGTTGGCTTGTTGGCTTGTCGGCTTGTTGGTTTGTTGGCTTGTTGGTTTGTTGGTTTGTTGGCTTGTTGGCTTGTTGGTTTGTTGGTTTGTTGGTTTGTTGGTTTATTTGTTTGTTGGTTTGTTGGCTTGTTGGTTTGTTGGTTTGTTGGTTTGTTGGCTTGTTGGTTGTTGGCTTGTTGGCTAGTTGCTTTGTTGGTTTGTTGGTTTGTTGGCTTGTTGGCTTCTTGGTTTGTTGGCTTGTTGGTTACTTAGTTTGTTGGTTTGTTGGCATGTTGGTTTGTTGGTTTGTTGGTTTGTTGGCTTGTTGGTTACTAAGTTTGTTGGTTTTTTGGCTTGTTGGCTTGTCGGTTTGTTGGTTTGTTGGCTTGTTGGTTTATTGGTTTGTTGGCTTGTTGGATTGTTGGTTTGTTGGTTTGTTGGTTTGTTTTCTTGTTGGCTTGTTGGTTACTTAGTTTGTTGGTTTGTTGGTTTGTTGGCTTGTTGGTTTGTTGGCTTGTTGCTTTGTTGGTTTGTTGGTTTGTTGGCTTGTTGGTTTGTTGGCTTGTTGGTTTGTTGGCTTGTTGGTTTGTTGGCTTGTTGGTTTGTTGGTTTGTTGGATTGCTGGCTTGTTGGTTTGTTGGTTTGTTGGCTTGTTGGTTTGTTGGTTTGTTGGTTTGTTGGCTTGTTGGCTTGTTGGTTTGTTGGTTTGTTGGCTTGTTGGTTTGTTGGCTTGTTGGTTTGTTGGTTTGTTGGTTTGTTGGTTTGTTGGTTTGTTGGCTTGTTGGCTTGTTGGTTTGTTGGTTTGTTGGCTTGTTGGTTACTTAGTTTGTTGGTTTGTTTGCATGTTGGTTTGTTGGTTTGTTGGTTTGTTGGCTTGTTGGTTACTTAGTTTGTTGGTTTGTTGGCATGTTGGTTTGTCGGTTTGTTGGTTTGTTGGCTTGTTGGTTTGTTGGTTTGTTGGTTTGTTGGCTTGTTGGCTTGTCGGCTTGTTGGTTTGTTGGCTTGTTGGTTTGTTGGTTTGTTGGCTTGTTGGCTTGTTGGCTTGTTGCTTTGTTGGTTTGTTGGTTTGTTGGCTTGTTGGCTTCTTGGTTTGTTGGCTTGTTGGTTACTTAGTTTGTTGGTTTGTTGGCATGTTGGTTTGTTGGTTTGTTGGCTTGTTGGTTACTAAGTTTGTTGGTTTTTTGGCTTGTTGGCTTGTCGGTTTGTTGGTTTGCTGGCTTGTTGGTTTGTTGGTTTGTTGGCTTGTTGGTTTGTTGGTTTGTTGGCTTGTTGGTTTGTTGGTTTGTTGGTTTGTTGGCTTGTTGGCTTGTTGGTTTGTTGGTTTGTTGGCTTGTTGGTTTGTTGGCTTGTTGGTTTGTTGGTTTGTTGGTTTGTTGGTTTGTTGGTTTGTTGGCTTGTTGGCTTGTTGGTTTGTTGGTTTGTTGGCTTGTTGGTTACTTAGTTTGTTGGTTTGTTGGCATGTTGGTTTGTTGGTTTGTTGGTTTGTTGGCTTGTTGGTTACTTAGTTTGTTGGTTTGTTGGCATGTTGGTTTGTCGGTTTGCTGGTTTGTTGGCTTGTTGGTTTGTTGGTTTATTGGTTTGTTGGCTTGTTGGCTTGTCGGCTTGTTGGTTTGTTGGGTTGTTGGTTTGTTGGTTTGTTGGCTTGTTGGCTTGTTGGTTTGTTGGTTTGTTGGTTTGTTGGTTTATTTGTTTGTTGGTTTGTTGGCTTGTTGGTTTGTTGGTTTGTTGGTTTGTTGGCTTGTTGGTTTGTTGGCTTGTTGGCTTGTTGCTTTGTTGGTTTGTTGGTTTGTTGGCTTGTTGGCTTCTTGGTTTGTTGGCTTGTTGGTTACTTAGTTTGTTGGTTTGTTGGCATGTTGGTTTGTTGGTTTGTTGGTTTGTTGGCTTGTTGGTTACTTAGTTTGTTGGTTTTTTGGCTTGTTGGCTTGTCGGTTTGTTGGTTTGTTGGCTTGTTGGTTTGTTGGTTTGTTGGTTTGTTGGTTTGTTGGTTTGTTGGCTTGTCGGCTTGTTGGTTTGTTGGCTTGTTGGTTTGTTGGTTTGTTGGTTTGTTGGCTTGTTGGCTTGTTGGTTTGTTGGTTTGTTGGTTTGTTGGTTTATTTGTTCGTTGGTTTGTTGGCTTGTTGGTTTGTTGGTTTGTTGGTTTGTTGGCTTGTTGGTTTGTTGGCTTGTTGGCTTGTTGCTTTGTTGGTTTGTTGGTTTGTTGGCTTGTTGGCTTGTTGGCTTTTTAGTTTGTTGGCTTTTTGGTTACTTGGTTTGTTGGTTTGTTGGTTTGTTTGCTTGTTGGTTTGTTGGCTTGTTGGTTTGTTGGTTTGTTTTTTTGTTGGCTTGTTGGCTTGTTGGTTTGTTGGTTCGTTGGTTTGTTGGTTTGTTGGTTTGTTCGTTTGTTGGTTTGTTGGTTTGTTGGTTAATTGGATTGTTGGTTTGTTGGTTTCTTGATTTGTTGCTTTGTTGGTTTGTTGGTTTATTTGTTTGTTGGTTTGTTGGTTTGTTGGTTTGTTGGTTTGTTGGTTTATTTGTTTGTTGGTTTGTTGGCTTGTTGGTTTGTTGTTTGTTGGTTTGTTGGTTTGTTGGTTTGTTGGTTTGTTGGTTTGTTGGCTTGTCGGTTTGTTGGTTTGTTGGCTTGTTGGCTTGTTGGCTTGTTGGTTTGTTGGTTAATTGGTTTGTTGGTTTGTTGGTTTGTTGTTTGTTGGCTTGTTGGTATGTTGGTTTATTTTTTTGTTGGTTTATTGGTTTGTTGGTTTGTTGGTTTGTTGGTGTGTTGGTTTACTTGTTTGTTGGTTTGTTGGCTTGCTGTTTTGTTGGCTTGTTGGTTTGTTGGCTTGTTGGTTTGTTGGTTTGTTGGCTTGTTGGCTTGTAGGTTTGTTGGTTTGTTGGTTTGTTGGTTTGTTGGATTGTTGGTTTTTTGGTTTATTAGTTTGTTGGTTTGTTGGCTTGTTGGATTGTTGGTTTGTTGGTTTGTTGGTTTGTTGGCTTGTTGGCTTGTTGGTTTGTTGGCTTGTTGGCTTGTTGCTTTGTTGGTTTGTTGGTTTGTTGGCTTGTTGGCTTGTTGGTTTTTTAGTTTGTTGGCTTTTTGGTTACTTGGTTTGTTGGTTTGTTGGTTTGTTTGCTTGTTGGCTTGTTGGCTTGTTGGTTTGTTGGCTTGTTGCTTTGTTGGTTTGTTGGTTTGTTGGCTTGTTGGGTTGTTGGCTTGTTGGTTTGTTGGCTTGTTGGTTTGTTGGCTTGTTGGTTTGTTGGTTTGTTGGTTTGTTGGCTTGTTGGTTTGTTGGTTTGTTGGCTTGTTGGCTTGTTGGTTTGTTGGTTTGTTGGTTTGTTGGATTGTTGGCTTGTTGGTTTGTTGGTTTGTTGGCTTGTTGGTTTGTTGGTTTGTTGGTTTGTTGGCTTGTTGGCTTGTTGGTTTGTTGGTTTGTTGGCTTGTTGGTTTGTTGGCTTGTTGGTTTGTTGGTTTGTTGGTTTGTTGGTTTGTTGGCTTGTTGGCTTGTTGGTTTGTTGGTTTGTTGGCTTGTTGGTTACTTAGTTTGTTGGTTTGTTGGTTTGTTGGTTTGTTGGCTTGTTGGTTACTTAGTTTGTTGGTTTGTTGGCATGTTGGTTTGTCGGTTTGTTGGTTTGTTGGCTTGTTGGTTTGTTGGTTTGTTGGTTTGTTGGCTTGTTGGCTTGTCGGCTTGTTGGTTTGTTGGCTTGTTGGTTTGTTGGTTTGTTGGCTTGTTGGCTTGTTGGCTTGTTGGTTTGTTGGTTTGTTGGTTTGTTGGTTTATTTGTTTGTTGGTTTGTTGGCTTGTTGGTTTGTTGGTTTGTTGGTTTGTTGGCTTGTTGGTTGTTGGCTTGTTGGCTTGTTGCTTTGTTGGTTTGTTGGTTTGTTGGCTTGTTGGCTTCTTGGTTTGTTGGCTTGTTGGTTACTTAGTTTGTTGGTTTGTTGGCATGTTGGTTTGTTGGTTTGTTGGTTTGTTGGCTTGTTGGTAACTAAGTTTGTTGGTTTTTTGGCTTGTTGGCTTGTCGGTTTGTTGGTTTGTTGGCTTGTTGGTTTGTTGGTTTGTTGGCTTGTTGGATTGTTGGTTTGTTGGTTTGTTGATTTGTTGGCTTGTTGGCTTGTTGGTTCCTTAGTTTGTTGGTTTGTTGGTTTGTTGGCTTGTTGGTTTGTTGGCTTGTTGCTTTGTTGGTTTGTTGGTTTGTTGGCTTGTTGGTTTGTTGGCTTGTTGGTTTGTTGGCTTGTTGGTTTGTTGGCTTGTTGGTTTGTTGGTTTGTTGGTTTGTTGGCTTGTTGGTTTGTTGGTTGTTGGCTTGTTGGCTTGTTGGTTTGTTGGTTTGTTGGTTTGTTGGATTGTTGGCTTGTTGGTTTGTTGGTTTGTTGGCTTGTTGGTTTGTTGGTTTGTTGGTTTGTTGGCTTGTTGGCTTGTTGGTTTGTTGGTTTGTTGGCTTGTTGGTTTGTTGGCTTGTTGGTTTGTTGGTTTGTTGGTTTGTTGGTTTCTTGGTTTGTTGGCTTGTTGGCTTGTTGGTTTGTTGGTTTGTTGGCTTGTTGGTTACTTAGTTTGTTGGTTTGTTGGCATGTTGGTTTGTTGGTTTGTTGGTTTGTTGGCTTGTTGGTTACTTAGTTTGTTGGTTTGTTGGCATGTTGGTTTGTCGGTTTGTTGGTTTGTTGGCTTGTTGGCTTGTTGGTTTTTTAGTTTGTTGGCTTTTTGGTTACTTGGTTTGTTGGTTTGTTGGTTTGTTTGCTTGTTGGCTTGTTGGCTTGTTGGTTTGTTGGCTTGTTGCTTTGTTGGTTTGTTGGTTTGTTGGCTTGTTGGTTTGTTGGCTTGTTGGTTTGTTGGCTTGTTGGTTTGGTGGCTTGTTGGTTTGTTGGTTTGTTGGTTTGTTGGCTTGTTGGTTTGTTGGTTTGTTGGCTTGTTGGCTTGTTGGTTTGTTGGTTTGTTGGTTTGTTGGATTGTTGGTTTGTTGGCTTGTTGGTTTGTTGGTTTGTTGGTTTGTTGGTTTGTTGGTTTGTTGGCTTGTTGGCTTGTTGGTTTGTTGGTTTGTTGGCTTTTTGGTTACTTAGTTTGTTGGCATGTTGGTTTGGTGGCTTGTTGGTTTGTTGGTTTGTTGGTTTGTTGGCTTGTTGGTTTGTTGGTTTGTTGGCTTGTTGGCTTGTTGGTTTGTTGGTTTGTTGGTTTGTTGGATTGTTGGTTTGTTGGCTTGTTGGTTTGTTGGTTTGTTGGTTTGTTGGTTTGTTGGCTTGTTGGCTTGTTGGTTTGTTGGTTTGTTAACTTGTTGGTTTGTTGGCTTGTTGGTTTGTTGGTTTGTTGGTTTGTTGGTTTGTTGGTTTGTTGGCTTGTTGGCTTGTTGGTTTGTTGGTTTGTTGGCTTGTTGGTTACTTAGTTTGTTGGTTTGTTGGCATGTTGGTTTGTCGGTTTGTTGGTTTGTTGGCTTGTTGGTTTGTTGGTTTGTTGGTTTGTTGGCTTGTTGGCTTGTCGGCTTGTTGGTTTGTTGGCTTGTTGGTTTGTTGGTTTGTTGGCTTGTTGGCTTGTTGGTTTGTTGGTTTGTTGGTTTGTTGGTTTATTTGTTTGTTGGTTTGTTGGCTTGTTGCTTTGTTGGTTTGTTGGTTTGTTGGCTTGTTGGCTTCTTGGTTTGTTGGCTTGTTGGTTACTTAGTTTGTTGGTTTGTTGGCATGTTGGTTTGTTGGTTTGTTGGTTTGTTGGCTTGTTGGTTACTTAGTTTGTTGGTTTTTTGGCTTGTTGGCTTGTCGGTTTGTTGGTTTGTTGGCTTGTTGGTTTGTTGGTTTGTTGGTTTGTTGGTTTGTTGGTTTGTTGGCTTGTTGGCTTGTCGGCTTGTTGGTTTGTTGGCTTGTTGGTTTGTTGGTTTGTTGGCTTGTTGGCTTGTTAGCTTGTTGGCTTGTTGGTTTGTTGGTTTGTTGGTTTGTTGGTTTATTTGTTCGTTGGTTTGTTGGCTTGTTGGTTTATTGGTTTGTTGGTTTTTTGGCTTGTTGGTTTGTTGGCTTGTTGGCTTGTTGCTTTGTTGGTTTGTTGGTTTGTTGGCTTGTTGGCTTGTTGGTTTTTTAGTTTGTTGGCTTTTTGGTTACTTGGTTTGTTGGTTTGTTGGTTTGTTTGCCTGTTGGTTTGTTGGCTTGTTGGTTTGTTGGTTTGTTGGTTTGTTGGCTTGTTGGCTTGTTGGTTTGTTGGTTTGTTGGTTTGTTGGTTTGTTGGTTTGTTCGTTTGTTGGTTTGTTGGTGTGTTGGTTAATTGGATTGTTGGTTTGTTGGTTTCTTGATTTGTTGCTTTGTTGGTTTGTTGGTTTATTTGTTTGTTGGTTTGTTGGTTTGTTGGTTTGTTGGTTTGTTGGTTTATTTGTTTGTTGGTTTGTTGGCTTGTTGGTTTGTTGTTTGTTGGTTTGTTGGTTTGTTGGTTTGTTGGTTTGTTGGCTTGTCGGTTTGTTGGTTTGTTGGCTTGTTAGCTTGTTGGTTTGTTGGTTAATTGGTTTGTTGGTTTGTTGGTGTGTTGTTTGTTGGCTTGTTGGTATGTTGGTTTATTTTTTTGTTGGTTTATTGGTTTGTTGGTTTGTTGGTTTGTTGGTGTGTTGGTTTATTTGTTTGTTGGTTTGTTGGCTTGTTGGTTTGTTGGCTTGTTGGTTTGTTGGCTTGTTGGTTTGTTGGTTTGTTGGCTTGTTGGCTTGTTGGTTTGTTGGTTTGTTGGTTTGTTGGTTTGTTGGATTGTTGGTTTTTTGTTTTATTGGTTTGTTGGTTTGTTGGCTTGTTGGATTGTTGGTTTGTTGGTTTGTTGGTTTGTTGGTTTTTTGGCTTGTTGGCTTGTTGGTTACTTAGTTTGTTGGTTTGTTGGTTTGTTGGCTTGTTGGTTTGTTGGCTTGTTGCTTTGTTGGTTTGTTGGTTTGTTGGCTTGTTGGTTTGTTGGCTTGTTGGTTTGTTGGCTTGTTGGTTTGTTGGCTTGTTGGTTTGTTGGCTTGTTGCTTTGTTGGTTTGTTGGTTTGTTGGCTTGTTGGTTTGTTGGCTTGTTGGTTTGTTGGCTTGTTGGTTTGTTGGCTTGTTGGTTTGTTGGCTTGTTGGTTTGTTGGTTTGTTGGTTTGTTGGTTTGTTGGTTTGTTGGCTTGTTGGCTTCTTGGTTTGTTGGCTTGTTGGTTACTTAGTTTGTTGGTTTGTTGGCATGTTGGTTTGTTGGTTTGTTGGTTTGTTGGCTTGTTGGTTACTAAGTTTGTTGGTTTTTTGGCTTGTTGGCTTGTCGGTTTGTTGGTTTGTTGGCTTGTTGGTTTGTTGGTTTGTTGGCTTGTTGGATTGTTGGTTTGTTGGTTTGTTGGTTTGTTGGCTTGTTGGCTTGTTGGTTACTTAGTTTGTTGGTTTGTTGGTTTGTTGGCTTGTTGGTTTGTTGGCTTGTTGCTTTGTTGGTTTGTTGGTTTGTTGGCTTGTTGGTTTGTTGGCTTGTTGGTTTGTTGGCTTGTTGGTTTGTTGGCTTGTTGGTTTGTTGGTTTGTTGGATTGTTGGCTTGTTGGTTTGTTGGTTTGTTGGCTTGTTGGTTTGTTGGTTTGTTGGTTTGTTGGCTTGTTGGCTTGTTGGTTTGTTGGTTTGTTGGCTTGTTGGTTTGTTGGCTTGTTGGTTTGTTGGTTTGTTGGTTTGTTGGTTTGTTGGTTTGTTGGCTTGTTGGCTTGTTGGTTTGTTGGTTTGTTGGCTTGTTGGTTACTTAGTTTGTTGGTTTGTTTGCATGTTGGTTTGTTGGTTTGTTGGTTTGTTGGCTTGTTGGTTACTTAGTTTGTTGGTTTGTTGGCATGTTGGTTTGTCGGTTTGTTGGTTTGTTGGCTTGTTGGTTTGTTGGTTTGTTGGTTTGTTGGCTTGTTGGCTTGTCGGCTTGTTGGTTTGTTGGATTGTTGGTTTGTTGGTTTGTTGGCTTGTTGGCTTGTTGGTTTGTTGGTTTGTTGGTTTGTTGGTTTATTTGTTTGTTGGTTTGTTGGCTTGTTGCTTTGTTGATTTGTTGGTTTGTTGGCTTGTTGGCTTCTTGGTTTGTTGGCTTGTTGGTTACTTAGTTTGTTGGTTTGTTGGCATGTTGGTTTGTTGGCTTGTTGGTTACTTAGTTTGTTGGTTTTTTGGCTTGTTGGCTTGTCGGTTTGTTGGTTTGTTGGCTTGTTGGTTTGTTGGTTTGTTGGTTTGTTGGTTTGTTGGCTTGTTGGCTTGTCGGCTTGTTGGTTTGTTGGCTTGTTGGTTTGTTGGTTTGTTGGCTTGTTGGCTTGTTGGCTTGTTGGTTTGTTGGTTTGTTGGTTTGTTGGTTTATTTGTTCGTTGGTTTGTTGGCTTGTTGGTTTGTTGGTTTGTTGGTTTTTTGGCTTGTTGGTTTGTTGGCTTGTTGGCTTGTTGCTTTGTTGGTTTGTTGGTTTGTTGGCTTGTTGGCTTGTTGGTTTTTTAGTTTGTTGGCTTTTTGGTTACTTGGTTTGTTGGTTTGTTGGTTTGTTTGCTTGTTGGTTTGTTGGCTTGTTGGTTTGTTGGTTTGTTGGTTTGTTGGCTTGTTGGCTTGTTGGTTTGTTGGTTTGTTGGTTTGTTGGTTTGTTGGTTTGTTTGTTTGTTGGTTTGTTGGTGTGTTGGTTAATTGTATTGTTGGTTTGTTGGTTTCTTGATTTGTTGCTTTGTTGGTTTGTTGGTTTATTTGTTTGTTGGTTTGTTGGTTTGTTGGTTTGTTGGTTTGTTGGTTTATTTGTTTGTTGGTTTGTTGGCTTGTTGGTTTGTTGTTTGTTGGTTTGTTGGTTTGTTGGTTTGTTGGTTTGTTGGCTTGTCGGTTTGTTGGTTTGTTGGCTTGTTGGCTTGTTGGTTTGTTGGTTAATTGGTTTGTTGGTTTGTTGGTTTGTTGTTTGTTGGCTTGTTGGTATGTTGGTTTATTTTTTTGTTGGTTTATTGGTTTGTTGGTTTGTTGGTTTGTTGGTGTGTTGGTTTATTTGTTTGTTGGTTTGTTGGCTTGTTGGTTTGTTGGCTTGTTGGTTTGTTGGCTTGTTGGTTTGTTGGTTTGTTGGCTTGTTGGCTTGTTGGTTTGTTGGTTTGTTGGTTTGTTGGTTTGTTGGATTGTTGGTTTTTTGTTTTATTGGTTTGTTGGTTTGTTGGCTTGTTGGATTGTTGGTTTGTTGGTTTGTTGGTTTGTTGGTTTTTTGGCTTGTTGGCTTGTTGGTTACTTAGTTTGTTGGTTTGTTGGCTTGTTGGTTTGTTGGCTTGTTGCTTTGTTGGTTTGTTGGCTTGTTGGTTTGTTGGCTTGTTGGTTTGTTGGCTTGTTGGTTTGTTGGCTTGTTGGTTTGTTGGCTTGTTGGTTTGTTGGTTTGTTGGTTTGTTGGCTTGTTGGTTTGTTGGTTTGTTGGCTTGTTGGCTTGTTGGTTTGTTGGTTTGTTGGTTTGTTGGATTGTTGGCTTGTTGGTTTGTTGGTTTGTTGGCTTGTTGGTTTGTTGGTTTGTTGGTTTGTTGGCTTGTTGGTTTGTTGGTTTGTTGGCTTGTTGGTTTGTTGGCTTGTTGGTTTGTTGGTTTGTTGGTTTGTTGGTTTGTTGGTTTGTTGGCTTGTTGGCTTGTTGGTTTGTTGGTTTGTTGGCTTGTTGGTTACTTAGTTTGTTGGTTTGTTGGCATGTTGGTTTGTTGGTTTGTTGGTTTGTTGGCTTGTTGGTTACTTAGTTTGTTGGTTTGTTGGCATGTTGGTTTGTCGGTTTGTTGGTTTGTTGGCTTGTTGGTTTGTTGGTTTGTTGGTTTGTTGGCTTGTTGGCTTGTCGGCTTGTTGGTTTGTTGGCTTGTTGGTTTGTTGGTTTGTTGGCTTGTTGGCTTGTTGGTTTGTTGGTTTGTTGGTTTGTTGGTTTATTTGTTTGTTGGTTTGTTGGCTTGTTGGCTTGTTGGTTTGTTGGTTTGTTGGCTTGTTGGTTTGTTGGCTTGTTGGCTTGTTGCTTTGTTGGTTTGTTGGTTTGTTGGGTTGTTGGCTTCTTGGTTTGTTGGCTTGTTGGTTACTTAGTTTGTTGGTTTGTTGGCATGTTGGTTTGTTGGTTTGTTGGTTTGTTGGCTTGTTGGTTACTTAGTTTGTTGGTTTTTTGGCTTGTTGGCTTGTCGGTTTGTTGGTTTGTTGGCTTGTTGGTTTGTTGGTTTGTTGGTTTGTTGGTTTGTTGGCTTGTTGGCTTGTCGGCTTGTTGGCTTGTTGGCTTGTTGGTTTGTTGGTTTGTTGGCTTGTTGGCTTGTTGGTTTGTTGGTTTGTTGGTTTATTTGTCCGTTGGTTTGTTGGCTTGTTGGTTTGTTGGTTTGTTGGTTTGTTGGCTTGTTGGTTTGTTGGCTTGTTGGCTTGTTGCTTTGTTGGTTTGTTGGTTTGTTGGCTTGTTGGCTTGTTGTTTTTTAGTTTGTTGGCTTTTTGGTTACTTGGTTTGTTAGTTTGTTGGTTTGTTTGCTTGTTGGTTTGTTGGCTTGTTGGTTTGTTGGTTTGTTGGTTTGTTGGATTGTTGGCTTGTTGGTTTGTTGGTTTGTTGGCTTGTTGGTTTGTTGGTTTGTTGGTTTGTTGGCTTGTTGGCTTGTTGGTTTGTTGGTTTGTTGGCTTGTTGGTTTGTTGGCTTGTTGGTTTGTTGGTTTGTTGGTTTGTTGGTTTGTTGGTTTGTTGGCTTGTTGGCTTGTTGGTTTGTTCGTTTGTTGGCTTGTTGGTTACTTAGTTTGTTGGCATGTTGGTTTGTTGGTTTGTTGGTTTGTTGGCTTGTTGGTTACTTAGTTTGTTGGTTTGTTGGCATGTTGGTTTGTCGGTTTGTTGGTTTGTTGGCTTGTTGGTTTGTTGGTTTGTTGGTTTGTTGGCTTGTTGGCTTGTCGGCTTGTTGGTTTGTTGGCTTGTTGGTTTGTTGGTTTGTTGGCTTGTTGGCTTGTTGGTTTGTTGGTTTGTTGGTTTGTTGGTTTATTTGTTTGTTGGTTTGTTGGCTTGTTGGTTTGTTGGTTTGTTGGTTTGTTGGCTTGTTGGTTGTTGGCTTGTTGGCTAGTTGCTTTGTTGGTTTGTTGGTTTGTTGACTTGTTGGCTTCTTGGTTTGTTGGCTTGTTGGTTACTTAGTTTGTTGGTTTGTTGGCATGTTGATTTGTTGGTTTGTTGGTTTGTTGGCTTGTTGGTTACTAAGTTTGTTGGTTTTTTGGCTTGTTGGCTTGTCGGTTTGTTGGTTTGTTGGCTTGTTGGTTTGTTGGTTTGTTGGCTTGTTGGATTGTTGGTTTGTTGGTTTGTTGGTTTGTTGGCTTGTTGGCTTGTTGGTTACTTAGTTTGTTGGTTTGTTGGTTTGTTGGCTTGTTGGTTTGTTGGCTTGTTGCTTTGTTGGTTTGTTGGTTTGTTGGCTTGTTGGTTTGTTGGCTTGTTGGTTTGTTGGCTTGTTGGTTTGTTGGCTTGTTGGTTTGTTAGTTTGTTGGATTGTTGGCTTGTTGGCTTGTTGGTTTGTTGGCTTATTGGTTTGTTGGTTTGTTGGTTTGTTGGCTTGTTGGCTTGTTGGTTTGTTGGTTTGTTAACTTGTTGGTTTGTTGGCTTGTTGGTTTGTTGGTTTGTTGGTTTGTTGGTTTGTTGGTTTGTTGGCTTGTTGGCTTGTTGGTTTGTTGGTTTGTTGGCTTGTTGGTTACTTAGTTTGTTGGTTTGTTTGCATGTTGGTTTGTTGGTTTGTTGGTTTGTTGGCTTGTTGGTTACTTAGTTTGTTGGTTTGTTGGCATGTTGGTTTGTCGGTTTGTTGGTTTGTTGGCTTGTTGGTTTGTTGGTTTGTTGGTTTGTTGGCTTGTTGGCTTGTCGGCTTGTTGGTTTGTTGGCTTGTTGGTTTGTTGGTTTGTTGGCTTGTTGGCTTGTTGGTTTGTTGGTTTGTTGGTTTGTTGGTTTATTTGTTTGTTGGTTTGTTGGCTTGTTGGCTTCTTGGTTTGTTGGCTTGTTGGTTACTTAGTTTGTTGGTTTGTTGGCATGTTGGTTTGTTGGTTTGTTGGTTTGTTGGCTTGTTGGTTACTTAGTTTGTTGGTTTTTTGGCTTGTTGGCTTGTCGGTTTGTTGGTTTGTTGGCTTGTTGGTTTGTTGGTTTGTTGGTTTGTTAGTTTGTTGGCTTGTTGGCTTGTCGGCTTGTTGGTTTGTTGGCTTGTTGGTTTGTTGGTTTGTTGGCTTGTTGGCTTGTTGGCTTGTTGGCTTGTTGGTTTGTTGGTTTGTTGGTTTGTTGGTTTATTTGTTCGTTGGTTTGTTGGCTTGTTGGTTTGTTGGTTTGTTGGTTTTTTGGCTTGTTGGTTTGTTGGCTTGTTGGCTTGTTGCTTTGTTGGTTTGTTGGTTTGTTGGCTTGTTGGCTTGTTGGTTTTTTAGTTTGTTGGCTTTTTGGTTACTTGGTTTGTTGGTTTGTTGGTTTGTTTGCTTGTTGGTTTGTTGGCTTGTTGGTTTGTTGGTTTGTTGGTTTGTTGGCTTGTTGGCTTGTTGGTTTGTTGGTTTGTTGGTTTGTTGGTTTGTTGGTTTGTTCGTTTGTTGGTTTGTTGGTGTGTTGGTTAATTGGATTGTTGGTTTGTTGGTTTCTTGATTTGTTGCTTTGTTGGTTTGTTGGTTTATTTGTTTGTTGCTTTGTTGGTTTGTTGGTTTGTTGGTTTGTTGGTTTATTTGTTTGTTGGTTTGTTGGCTTGTTGGTTTGTTGTTTGTTGGTTTGTTGGTTTGTTGGTTTGTTGGTTTGTTGGCTTGTCGGTTTGTTGGTTTGTTGGCTTGTTGGCTTGTTGGTTTGTTGGTTAATTGGTTTGTTGGTTTGTTGGTTTGTTGTTTGTTGGCTTGTTGGTATGTTGGTTTATTTTTTTGTTGGTTTATTGGTTTGTTGGTTTGTTGGTTTGTTGGTGTGTTGGTTTATTTGTTTGTTGGTTTGTTGGCTTGTTGGTTTGTTGGCTTGTTGGTTTGTTGGATTGTTGGTTTGTTGGTTTGTTGGCTTGTTGGCTTGTTGGTTTGTTGGTTTGTTGGTTTGTTGGTTTGTTGGATTGTTGGTTTTTTGTTTTATTGGTTTGTTGGTTTGTTGGCTTGTTGGATTGTTGGTTTGTTGGTTTGTTGGTTTGTTGGTTTTTTGGCTTGTTGGCTTGTTGGTTACTTAGTTTGTTGGTTTGTTAGTTTGTCGGCTTGTTGGTTTGTTGGCTTGTTGCTTTGTTGGTTTGTTGGTTTGTTGGCTTGTTGGTTTGTTGGCTTGTTGGTTTGTTGGCTTGTTGGTTTGTTGGCTTGTTGGTTTGTTGGCTTGTTGGTTTGTTGGTTTGTTGGCTTGTTGGTTTGTTGGTTTGTTGGTTTGTTGGCTTGTTGGCTTGTTGGTTTGTTGGCTTGTTGGTTTGTTGGCTTGTTGGTTTGTTGGTTTGTTGGTTTGTTGGTTTGTTGGTTTGTTGGTTTGTTGGCTTGTTGGCTTGTTGGTTTGTTGGTTTGTTGGCTTGTTGGTTACTTAGTTTGTTGGTTTGTTGGCATGTTGGTTTGTTGGTTTGTTGGTTTGTTGGCTTGTTGGTTACTTAGTTTGTTGGTTTGTTGGCATGTTGGTTTGTCGGTTTGTTGGTTTGTTGGCTTGTTGGTTTGTTGGTTTGTTGGTTTGTTGGCTTGTTGGCTTGTCGGCTTGTTGGTTTGTTGGCTTGTTGGTTTGTTGGTTTGTTGGCTTGTTGGCTTGTTGGTTTGTTGGTTTGTTGGTTTGTTGGTTTATTTGTTTGTTGGTTTGTTGGCTTGTTGGTTTGTTGGTTTGTTGGTTTGTTGGCTTGTTGGTTGTTGGCTTGTTGGCTAGTTGCTTTGTTGGTTTGTTGGTTTGTTGGCTTGTTGGCTTCTTGGTTTGTTGGCTTGTTGGTTACTTAGTTTGTTGGTTTGTTGGCATGTTGGTTTGTTGGTTTGTTGGTTTGTTGGCTTGTTGGTTACTAAGTTTGTTAGTTTTTTGGCTTGTTGGCTTGTCGGTTTGTTGGTTTGTTGGCTTGTTGGTTTGTTGGTTTGTTGGCTTGTTGTATTGTTGGTTTGTTGGTTTGTTGGTTTGTTGGCTTGTTGGCTTGTTGGTTACTTAGTTTTTTGGTTTGTTGGTTTGTTGGCTTGTTGGTTTGTTGGCTTGTTGCTTTGTTGGTTTGTTGGTTTGTTGGCTTGTTGGTTTGTTGGCTTGTTGGTTTGTTGGCTTGTTGGTTTGTTGGCTTGTTGGTTTGTTGGTTTGTTGGATTGTTGGCTTGTTGGTTTGTTGGTTTGTTGGCTTGTTGGTTTGTTGGTTTGTTGGTTTGTTGGCTTGTTGGCTTGTTGGTTTGTTGGTTTGTTGGCTTGTTGGTTTGTTGGCTTGTTGGTTTGTTGGTTTGTTGGTTTGTTGGTTTGTTGGTTTGTTGGCTTGTTGGCTTGTTGGTTTGTTGGTTTGTTGGCTTGTTGGTTACTTAGTTTGTTGGTTTGTTTGCATGTTGGTTTGTTGGTTTGTTGGTTTGTTGGCTTGTTGGTTACTTAGTTTGTTGGTTTGTTGGCATGTTGGTTTGTCGGTTTGTTGGTTTGTTGGCTTGTTGGTTTGTTGGTTTGTTGGTTTGTTGGTTTGTTGGCTTGTTGGCTTGTCGGCTTGTTGGTTTGTTGGCTTGTTGGTTTGTTGGTTTGTTGGCTTGTTGGCTTGTTGGTTTGTTGGTTTGTTGGTTTGTTGGTTTATTTGTTTGTTGGTTTGTTGGCTTGTTGCTTTGTTGATTTGTTGGTTTGTTGGCTTGTTGGCTTCTTGGTTTGTTGGCTTGATGGTTACTTAGTTTGTTGGTTTGTTGGCATGTTGGTTTGTTGGCTTGTTGGTTACTTAGTTTGTTGGTTTTTTGGCTTGTTGGCTTGTCGGTTTGTTGGTTTGTTGGCTTGTTGGTTTGTTGGTTTGTTGGTTTGTTGGTTTGTTGGCTTGTTGGCTTGTCGGCTTGTTGGTTTGTTGGCTTGTTGGTTTGTTGGTTTGTTGGCTTGTTGGCTTGTTGGCTTGTTGGTTTGTTGGTTTGTTGGTTTGTTGGTTTATTTGTTCGTTGGTTTGTTGGCTTGTTGGTTTGTTGGTTTGTTGGTTTTTTGGCTTGTTGGTTTGTTGGCTTGTTGGCTTGTTGCTTTGTTGGTTTGTTGGTTTGTTGGCTTGTTGGCTTGTTGGTTTTTTAGTTTGTTGGCTTTTTGGTTACTTGGTTTGTTGGTTTGTTGGTTTGTTTGCTTGTTGGTTTGTTGGCTTGTTGGTTTGTTGGTTTGTTGGTTTGTTGGCTTGTTGGCTTGTTGGTTTGTTGGTTTGTTGGTTTGTTGGTTTGTTGGTTTGTTCGTTTGTTGGTTTGTTGGTGTGTTGGTTAATTGTATTGTTGGTTTGTTGGTTTCTTGATTTGTTGCTTTGTTGGTTTGTTGGTTTATTTGTTTGTTGGTTTGTTGGTTTGTTGGTTTGTTGGTTTGTTGGTTTATTTGTTTGTTGGTTTGTTGGCTTGTTGGTTTGTTGTTTGTTGGTTTGTTGGTTTGTTGGTTTGTTGGCTTGTCGGTTTGTTGGTTTGTTGGCTTGTTGGCTTGTTGGTTTGTTGGTTAATTGGTTTGTTGGTTTGTTGGTTTGTTGTTTGTTGGCTTGTTGGTATGTTGGTTTATTTTTTTGTTGGTTTATTGGTTTGTTGGTTTGTTGGTTTGTTGGTGTGTTGGTTTATTTGTTTTTGGTTTGTTGGCTTGTTGGTTTGTTGGCTTGTTGGTTTGTTGGCTTGTTGGTTTGTTGGTTTGTTGGCTTGTTGGCTTGTTGGTTTGTTGGTTTGTTGGTTTGTTGGTTTGTTGGATTGTTGGTTTTTTGTTTTATTGGTTTGTTGGTTTGTTGGCTTGTTGAATTGTTGGTTTGTTGGTTTGTTGGTTTGTTGGTTTTTTGGCTTGTTGGCTTGTTGGTTACTTAGTTTGTTGGTTTGTTGGTTTGTTGGCTTGTTGGTTTGTTGGCTTGTTGCTTTGTTGGTTTGTTGGTTTGTTGGCTTGTTGGTTTGTTGGCTTGTTGGTTTGTTGGCTTGTTGGTTTGTTGGCTTGTTGGTTTGTTGGCTTGTTGGTTTGTTGGTTTGTTGGTTTGTTGGCTTGTTGGTTTGTTGGTTTGTTGGCTTGTTGGCTTGTTGGTTTGTTGGTTTGTTGGTTTGTTGGATTGTTGGCTTGTTGGTTTGTTGGTTTGTTGGCTTGTTGGTTTGTTGGTTTGTTGGTTTGTTGGCTTGTTGGCTTGTTGGTTTGTTGGTTTGTTGGCTTGTTGGTTTGTTGGCTTGTTGGTTTGTTGGTTTGTTGGTTTGTTGGTTTGTTGGTTTGTTGGCTTGTTGGCTTGTTGGTTTGTTGGTTTGTTGGCTTGTTGGTTACTTAGTTTGTTGGTTTGTTGGCATGTTGGTTTGTTGGTTTGTTGGTTTGTTGGCTTGTTGGTTACTTAGTTTGTTGGTTTGTTGGCATGTTGGTTTGTCGGTTTGTTGGTTTGTTGGCTTGTTGGTTTGTTGGTTTGTTGGTTTGTTGGCTTGTTGGCTTGTCGGCTTGTTGGTTTGTTGGCTTGTTGGTTTGTTGGTTTGTTGGCTTGTTGGCTTGTTGGTTTGTTGGTTTGTTGGTTTGTTGGTTTATTTGTTTGTTGGTTTGTTGGCATGTTGGTTTGTTGGTTTGTTGGTTTGTTGGCTTGTTGGTTTGTTGGCTTGTTGGCTTGTTGCTTTGTTGGTTTGTTGGTTTGTTGGGTTGTTGGCTTCTTGGTTTGTTGGCTTGTTGGTTACTTAGTTTGTTGGTTTGTTGGCATGTTGGTTTGTTGGTTTGTTGGTTTGTTGGCTTGTTGGTTACTTAGTTTGTTGGTTTTTTGGCTTGTTGGCTTGTCGGTTTGTTGGTTTGTTGGCTTGTTGGTTTGTTGGTTTGTTGGTTTGTTGGTTTGTTGGCTTGTTGGCTTGTCGGCTTGTTGGCTTGTTGGCTTGTTGGTTTGTTGGTTTGTTGGCTTGTTGGCTTGTTGGTTTGTTGGTTTGTTGGTTTATTTGTCCGTTGGTTTGTTGGCTTGTTGGTTTGTTGGTTTGTTGGTTTGTTGCCTTGTTGGTTTGTTGGCTTGTTGGCTTGTTGCTTTGTTGGTTTGTTGGTTTGTTGGCTTGTTGGCTTGTTGTTTTTTAGTTTGTTGGCTTTTTGGTTACTTGGTTTGTTAGTTTGTTGGTTTGTTTGCTTGTTGGTTTGTTGGCTTGTTGGTTTGTTGGTTTGTTGGTTTGTTGGCTTGTTGGCTTGTTGGTTTGTTGATTTGTTGGTTTGTTGGTTTGTTGGTTTGTTAGCTTGTTGGCTTGTTGGTTTGTTGGTTTGTTGGTTTGTTGGCTTGTTGGTTTGTTGATTTGTTGGTTTGTTGGTTTGTTGGTTTCTTGGCTTGTTGGTTTGTTGGTTTGTTGGTTTATTGGTTTATTTGTTTGTTGGTTTGTTGGCTTGTTGGTTTGTTGGTTTGTTGGTTTGTTGGCTTGTTGGTTTGTTGTTTTGTTGGTTTGTTGGTTTGTTGGTTTATTTGTTTGTTGGTTTGTTGACTTGTTGGTTTGTTGGCTTGTTGGTTTGTTGGTTTGTTGGTTTGTTGGCTTGTTGGTTTGTTGGCTTGTTGGCTTGTTGCTTTGTTGGTTTGTTGGTTTGTTGGCTTGTTGGCTTGTTGTTTTTTAGTTTGTTGGCTTTTTGGTTACTTGGTTTGTTAGTTTGTTGGTTTGTTGGTTTGTTGGTTTGTTAGCTTGTTGGCTTGTTGGTTTGTTGGTTTGTTGGTTTATTGGTTTATTTGTTTGTTGGTTTGTTGGCTTGTTGGTTTGTTGGTTTGTTGGTTTGTTGGTTTGTTGGCTTGTTGGTTTGTTGGTTTGTTGGTTTGTTGGTTTGTTGGTTTATTTGTTTGTTGGTTTGTTGACTTGTTGGTTTGTTGGTTTGTTGGTTTGTTGGTTTGTTGGTTTGTTGGTTTATTGGCTTGTTGGTTTGTTGGTCTGTTGGTTTGTTGGCTTGTTGGCTTGTTGGTTTGTTGGTTTGTTGGTTTATTTGTTTGTTGGTTTGTTGGTTTGTTGGCTTGTTGGTTTGTTGGTTTGTTGGTTTGTTGGTTTGTTGGTTTGTTGGCTTGTTGGCTTGTTGGTTTGTTGGTTTGTTGGCTTGTTGGTTACTTAGTTTGTTGGTTTGTTTGCATGTTGGTTTGTTGGTTTGTTGGTTTGTTGGCTTGTTGGTTACTTAGTTTGTTGGTTTGTTGGCATGTTGGTTTGTCGGTTTGTTGGTTTGTTGGCTTGTTGGTTTGTTGGTTTGTTGGTTTGTTGGCTTGTTGGCTTGTCGGCTTGTTGGTTTGTTGGCTTGTTGGTTTGTTGGTTTGTTGGCTTGTTGGCTTGTTGGTTTGTTGGTTTGTTGGTTTGTTGGTTTATTTGTTTGTTTGTTTGTTGGCTTGTTGCTTTGTTGGTTTGTTGGTTTGTTGGCTTGTTGGCTTCTTGGTTTGTTGGCTTGTTGGTTACTTAGTTTGTTGGTTTGTTGGCATGTTGGTTTGTTGGTTTGTTGGTTTGTTGGCTTGTTGGTTACTTAGTTTGTTGGTTTTTTGGCTTGTTGGCTTGTCGGTTTGTTGGTTTGTTGGCTTGTTGGTTTGTTGGTTTGTTGGTTTGTTGGTTTGTTGGCTTGTTGGCTTGTCGGCTTGTTGGTTTGTTGGCTTGTTGGTTTGTTGGTTTGTTGGCTTGTTGGCTTGTTGGCTTGTTGGTTTGTTGGTTTGTTGGTTTGTTGGTTTATTTGTTCGTTGGTTTGTTGGCTTGTTGGTTTGTTGGTTTGTTGGTTTTTTGGCTTGTTGGTTTGTTGGCTTGTTGGCTTGTTGCTTTGTTGGTTTGTTGGTTTGTTGGCTTGTTGGCTTGTTGGTTTTTTAGTTTGTTGGCTTTTTGGTTACTTGGTTTGTTGGTTTGTTGGTTTGTTTGCTTGTTGGTTTGTTGGCTTGTTGGTTTGTTGGTTTGTTGGTTTGTTGGCTTGTTGGCTTGTTGGTTTGTTGGTTTGTTGGTTTGTTGGTTTGTTGGTTTGTTCGTTTGTTGGTTTGTTGGTGTGTTGGTTAATTGGATTGTTGGTTTGTTGGTTTCTTGATTTGTTGCTTTGTTGGTTTGTTGGTTTATTTGTTTGTTGGTTTGTTGGTTTGTTGGTTTGTTGGTTTGTTGGTTTATTTGTTTGTTGGTTTGTTGGCTTGTTGGTTTGTTGTTTGTTGGTTTGTTGGTTTGTTGGTTTGTTGGTTTGTTGGCTTGTCGGTTTGTTGGTTTGTTGGCTTGTTGGCTTGTTGGTTTGTTGGTTAATTGGTTTGTTGGTTTGTTGGTTTGTTGTTTGTTGGCTTGTTGGTATGTTGGTTTATTTTTTTGTTGGTTTATTGGTTTGTTGGTTTGTTGGTGTGTTGGTTTATTTGTTTGTTGGTTTGTTGGCTTGTTGGTTTGTTGGCTTGTTGGTTTGTTGGCTTGTTGGTTTGTTGGTTTGTTGGCTTGTTGGCTTGTTGGTTTGTTGGATTGTTGGTTTGTTGGTTTGTTGGTTTGTTGGTTTTTTGGCTTGTTGGCTTGTTGGTTACTTAGTTTGTTGGTTTGTTGGTTTGTTGGCTTGTTGGTTTGTTGGCTTGTTGCTTTGTTGGTTTGTTGGTTTGTTGGCTTGTTGGTTTGTTGGCTTGTTGGTTTGTTGGCTTGTTGGTTTGTTGGCTTGTTGGTTTGTTGGCTTGTTGGTTTGTTGGTTTGTTGGTTTGTTGGCTTGTTGGTTTGTTGGTTTGTTGGCTTGTTGGCTTGTTGGTTTGTTGGTTTGTTGGTTTGTTGGATTGTTGGCTTGTTGGTTTGTTGGCTTGTTGGTTTGTTGGCTTGTTGGTTTGTTGGTTTGTTGGTTTGTTGGTTTGTTGGTTTGTTGGCTTGTTGGCTTGTTGGTTTGTTGGTTTGTTGGCTTGTTGGTTACTTAGTTTGTTGGTTTGTTGGCATGTTGGTTTGTTGGTTTGTTGGTTTGTTGGCTTGTTGGTTACTTAGTTTGTTGGTTTGTTGGCATGTTGGTTTGTCGGTTTGTTGGTTTGTTGGCTTGTTGGTTTGTTGTTTTGTTGGTTTGTTGGCTTGTTGGCTTGTCGGCTTGTTGGTTTGTTGGCTTGTTGGTTTGTTGGTTTGTTGGCTTGTTGGCTTGTTGGTTTGTTGGTTTGTTGGTTTGTTGGTTTATTTGTTTGTTGGTTTGTTGGCTTGTTGGTTTGTTGGTTTGTTGGTTTGTTCGTTTGTTGGTTTGTTGGTTAATTGGATTGTTGGTTTGTTGGTTTCTTGATTTGTTGCTTTGTTGGTTTGTTGGTTTATTTGTTTGTTGGTTTGTTGGTTTGTTGGTTTGTTGGTTTGTTGGTTTATTTGTTTGTTGGTTTGTTGGCTTGTTGGTTTGTTGGTTTGTTGGTTTGTTGGCTTGTTGGCTTGTTGGTTTGTTCGTTTGTTGGTTTGTTGGTTTGTTGGTTTGTTCGTTTGTTGGTTTGTTGGTTTGTTGGTTAATTGGATTCTTGGTTTGTTGGTTTCTTGATTTGTTGCTTTGTTGGTTTCTTGGTTTATTTGTTTGTTGGTTTGTTGGTTTGTTGGTTTGTTGGTTTGTTGGTTTATTTGTTTGTTGGTTTGTTGGCTTGTTGGTTTGTTGTTTGTTGGTTTGTTGGTTTGTTGGTTTGTTGGATTGTTGGCTTGTTGGTTTGTTGGTTTGTTGGCTTGTTGGTTTGTTGGTTTGTTGGTTTGTTGGCTTGTTGGCTTGTTGGTTTGTTGGTTTGCTGGCTTGTTGGTTTGTTGGCTTGTTGGTTTGTTGGTTTGTTGGTTTGTTGGTTTGTTGGTTTGTTGGCTTGTTGGCTTGTTGGTTTGTTGGTTTGTTGGCTTGTTGGTTACTTAGTTTGTTGGTTTGTTGGCATGTTGGTTTGTTGGTTTGTTGGTTTGTTGGCTTGTTGGTTACTTAGTTTGTTGGTTTGTTGGCATGTTGGTTTGTCGGTTTGTTGGTTTGTTGTCTTGTTGGTTTGTTGGTTTGTTGGTTTGTTGGCTTGTTGGCTTGTCGGCTTGTTGGTTTGTTGGCTTGTTGGTTTGTTGGTTTGTTGGCTTGTTGGCTTGTTGGCTTGTTGGTTTGTTGGTTTGTTGGTTTGTTGGTTTATTTGTTTGTTGGTTTGTTGGCTTGTTGGTTTGTTGGTTTGTTGGTTTGTTGGCTTGTTGGTTTGTTGGCTTGTTGGCTTGTTGCTTTGTTGGTTTGTTGGTTTGTTGGGTTGTTGGCTTCTTGGTTTGTTGGCTTGTTGGTTACTTAGTTTGTTGGTTTGTTGGCATGTTGGTTTGTTGTTTTGTTGGTTTGTTGGCTTGTTGGTTATTTAGTTTGTTGGTTTTTTGGCTTGTTGGCTTGTCGGTTTGTTGGTTTGTTGGCTTGTTGGTTTGTTGGTTTGTTTGTTTGTTGGTTTGTTGGCTTGTTGGCTTGTCGGCTTGTTGGTTTGTTGGCTTGTTGGTTTGTTGGTTTGTTGGCTTGTTGACTTGTTGGTTTGTTTAATGTTGGTTTGTTGGTTTATTTGTCCGTTGGTTTGTTGGCTTGTTGGTTTGTTGGTTTGTTGGTTTGTTGGCTTGTTGGCTTGTTGCTTTGTTGGTTTGTTGGTTTGTTGGCTTGTTGGCTTGTTGTTTTTTAGTTTGTTGGCTTTTTGGTTACTTGGTTTGTTAGTTTGTTGGTTTGTTTGCTTGTTGGTTTGTTGGCTTGTTGGTTTGTTGGTTTGTTGGTTTGTTGGCTTGTTGGCTTGTTGGTTTGTTCGTTTGTTGGTTTGTTGGTTTGTTGGTTTGTTCGTTTGTTGGTTTGTTGGTTTGTTGGTTAATTGGATTGTTGGTTTGTTGGTTTCTTGATTTGTTGCTTTGTTGGTTTGTTGGTTTATTTGTTTGTTGGTTTGTTGGTTTGTTGGTTTGTTGGTTTATTTGTTTGTTGGTTTGTTGGCTTGTTGGTTTGTTGTTTGTTGGTTTGTTGGTTTGTTGGTTTGTTGGTTTGTTGGCTTGTTGGTTTGTTGGTTTGTTGGCTTGTTGGTTTGTTGGTTTTTTGGTTTGTTGGTTTGATGGCTTGTTGGTTTGTTGGCTTGTTGGTTTGTTTGTTTGTTGGTTTGTTGGCTTGTTGGCTTGTTGGTTTTTTGGTTTGTTGGTTTGTTGGCTTGTTGGTTTGTTGGCTTGTTGGTTTGTTTGTTTGTTGGTTTGTTGGCTTGTTGGCTTGTTGGTTTGTTGGTTTGTTGGTTTGTTGGTTTGTTGGTTTGTTGGTTTGTTGGATTGTTGGTTTTTTGGTTTGTTGGTTTGTTGGTTTGTTGGCTTGTTGGTTTGTTAGTTTGTTGGCTTGTTGGCTTGTTGGTTTGTTGGTTTTTTGGTTTGTTGGTTTGTTGGTTTGTTGGCTTGTTGGTTTGTTGGTTTGTTGGCTTGTTGGTTTGTTGGTTTTTTGGCTTGTTGGCTTGTTGGTTTGTTGGTTAGTTCGTTTGTTGGTTTGTTAGTTTGTTGGTTTGTTGGCTTGCTGGCTTGTTGGTTTGTTGGTTTTTTGGTTTGTTGGTTTGTTGGTTTGTTGGTTTGTTGGTTTATTTGTTTGTTGGTTTGTTGGCTTGTTGGCTTGTTGGATTGTTGGTTTGTTGGCTTGTTGGCTTGTTGGTTTGTTGGTTTGTTGGTTTGTTGGTTTGTTGGTTTGTTGGTTTGTTGGCTTGTTGGCTTATTGGTTTGTTGGTTTGTTGGCTTGTTGGCTTGTTGGTTTGTTGGTTTGTTGGTTTGTTGGTTTATTTGTTTGTTGGTTTTTTGGCTTGTTGGTTTGCTGGTTTGTTGGCTTGTTGGTTATTTAGTTTGTTGGGTTGTTGGTTTGTTGGTTTGTTGGTTTGTTGGCTTGTTGGCTTGTTGCTTTGTTGGTTTGTTGGTTTGTTGGTTTGTTAGCTTGTTGGTTTGTTGGTTTGTTGGCTTCTTGGTTTGTTGGTTTGTTGATTTGTTGGCTTGTTGGCTTGTTGGCTTGTTGGTTTGTTGGTTTGTTGGCTTGTTGGTTTGTTGGTTTGTTGGTTTGTTGGCTTGTTGGCTTGTTGGTTTGTTGGCTTGTTGGTTTGTTAGTTTGTTGGCTTTTTGGTTACTTGGTTTGTTGGTTTGTTGGCTTGTTGGCTTGTTGGTTTATTGGCTTGTTGGCTTGTTGGCTTGTTGGTTTGTTTGTTTTTTGGTTTGTTAGTTTGTTGGTTTGTTGGCTTGTTGGTTTGTTGGTTTGTTGGCTTGTTGGTTTGTTGGTTTGTTGGTTTGTTGGCTTGTTGGTTTGTTGGTTTGTTGGCTTGTTGGTTTGTTGGTTTGTTGGTTTGTTGGTTTGTTGGCTTGTTGGTTTGTTGGTTTGTTGGCTTGTTGAATTGTTGGCTTGTTGGTTTGTTGGTTTGTTGGTTTGTTGGTTTGTTGCTTTGTTGGTTTGTTGGTTTGTTGGCTTGTTGGCTTGTTGGTTTGTTGGCTTGTTGGCTTGTTGGTTTGTTAGTTTGTTGGCTTTTTGGTTACTTGGTTTGTTGGTTTGTTGGCTTGTTGGCTTATTGGTTTGTTGGTTTGTTGGCTTGTTGGCTTGTTGGTTTGTTGGTTTGTTGGTTTGTTGGTTTATTTGTTTGTTGGTTTTTTGGCTTGTTGGTTTGCTGGTTTGTTGGCTTGTTGGTTATTTAGTTTGTTGGGTTGTTGGTTTGTTGGTGTGTTGGTTTGTTGGCTTGTTGGCTTGTTGCTTTGTTGGTTTGTTGGTTTGTTGGTTTGTTAGCTTGTTGGTTTGTTGGTTTGTTGGCTTCTTGGTTTGTTGGTTTGTTGATTTGTTGGCTTGTTGGCTTGTTGGCTTGTTGGTTTGTTGGTTTGTTGGCTTGTTGGTTTGTTGGTTTGTTGGTTTGTTGGTTTGTTGGTTTGTTGGCTTGTTGGCTTGTTGGTTTGTTGGCTTGTTGGTTTGTTAGTTTGTTGGCTTTTTGGTTACTTGGTTTGTTGGTTTGTTGGCTTGTTGGCTTGTTGGTTTATTGGCTTGTTGGCTTGTTGGCTTGTTGGTTTGTTTGTTTTTTGGTTTGTTAGTTTGTTGGTTTGTTGGCTTGTTGGTTTGTTGGTTTGTTGGCTTGTTGGTTTGTTGGTTTGTTGGTTTGTTGGCTTGTTGGTTTGTTGGTTTGTTGGCTTGTTGGTTTGTTGGTTTGTTGGTTTGTTGGTTTGTTGGCTTGTTGGTTTGTTGGTTTGTTGGCTTGTTGAATTGTTGGCTTGTTGGTTTGTTGGTTTGTTGGTTTGTTGGCATGTTGGTTTGTTGGTTTGTTGGTTTGTTGGTTTGTTGGCTTGTTGGTTACTTAGTTTGTTGGTTTGTTGGCATGTTGGTTTGCTGGTTTATTTGTTTGTTGTTTTGTTGGCTTATTGGTTTGTTGGTTTGTTTGTTTGTTGGTTTGTTGGTTTGTTGGCTTGGTGGTTTGTTGGCTTGATGGTTTGTTCGTTTGTTGGTTTGTTGGCTTGTTGGCTTGTCGAATTGTTGGTTTGTTGGCTTGTTGGTTTGTTGGTTTGTTGGCTTGTTGGCTTGTTGGTTTGTTAGTATGTTGGTTTGTTGGTTTGTTGGTTTGTTGGCTTGTTGGTTTGTTGGCTTGTTGGCTTGTTGCTTTGTTGGTTTGTTGGTTTGTTGGCTTGTTGGCTTGTTGGTTTTTTAGTTTGTTGGCTTTTTGTTTACTTGGTTTGTTGGTTTGTTAGTTTGTTTGCTTGTTGGTTTGTTGGTTTGTTGGTTTGTTGGTTTATTTGTTTGTTGGCTTGTTGGTTTGTTGTTTGTTGGTTTGTTGGTTTGTTGGTTTGTTGGTTTGTTGGTTTGTTGGCTTGTTGGTTTGTTGGTTTGTTGGCTTGTTGGTTTGTTGGTTTTTTGTTTGTTGGTTTGTTGGCTTGTTGGTTTGTTGGCTTGTTGGTTTGTTTGTTTGTTGGTTTGTTGGCTTGTTGGCTTGTTGGTTTTTTGGTTTGTTGGTTTGTTGGCTTGTTGGTTTGTTGGCTTGTTGGTTTGTTTGTTTGTTGGTTTGTTGGCTTGTTGGCTTGTTGGTTTGTTGGTTTGTTGGTTTGTTGGTTTGTTGGTTTGTTGGTTTGTTGGTTTGTTGGTTTGTTGGTTTTTTGGTTTGTTGGTTTGTTGGTTTGTTGGCTTGTTGGTTTGTTGGTTTGTTGGTTTGTTGGTTTGTTGGCTTGTTGGCTTGTTGGTTTGTTGGTTTTTTGGTTTGTTGGTTTGTTGCTTTGTTGGCTTGTTGGTTTGTTGGTTTGTTGGCTTGTTCGTTTGTTGGTTTGTTGGCTTGTTGGCTTGTTGGTTTGTTGGTTAGTTCGTTTGTTGGTTTGTTAGTTTGTTGGTTTGTTGGCTTGTTGGCTTGTTGGTTTGTTGGTTTTTTGGTTTGTTGGTTTGTTGGTTTGTTGGTTTGTTGGTTTATTTGTTTGTTGGTTTGTTGGCTTGTTGGCTTGTTAGTTTGTTGGTTTGTTGGCTTGTTGGCTTATTGGTTTGTTGGTTTGTTGGTTTGTTGGTTTGTTGGTTTGTTAGTTTGTTGGCTTGTTGGTTTGTTGGTTTGTTGGTTTGTTGGCTTGGTGGCTTGTTGGTTTGTTGGTTCGTTGGTTTAGTTGTTTGTTGGTTTGTTGGCTTGTTGGTTTGTTGGTTTGTTGGCTTGTTGGCTTGTTGGTTTGTTGGTTTGTTGGCTTGTTGGCTTGTTGATTTGTTAGTTTGTTGGCTTTTTGGTTACTTGGTTTGTTGGTTTGTTGGCTTGTTGGCTTGTTGGTTTGTTGGTTAGTTCGTTTGTTGGTTTGTTAGTTTGTTGGTTTGTTGGCTTGTTGGCTTGTTGGTTTGTTGGGTTTTTGGTTTGTTGGTTTGTTGGTTTGTTGCTTTGTTGGTTTGTTGGTTTGTTGGCTTGTTGGCTTGTTGGTTTGTTGGCTTGTTGGTTTGTTAGTTTGTTGGCTTTTTGGTTACTTGGTTTGTTGGTTTGTTGGCTTGTTGGCTTATTGGTTTGTTGGTTTGTTGGCTTGTTGGCTTGTTTGTTTGTTGGTTTGTTGGTTTGTTGGTTTATTTGTTTGTTGGTTTTTTGGCTTGTTGGTTTGCTGGTTTGTTGGCTTGTTGGTTATTTAGTTTGTTGGGTTGTTGGTTTGTTGGTTTGTTGGCTTGTTGGCTTGTTGGTTTGTTGGTTTGTTGGTTTGTTGGTTTGTTAGCTTGTTGGTTTGTTGGTTTGTTGGCTTCTTGGTTTGTTGGTTTGTTGATTTGTTGGCTTGTTGGCTTGTTGGCTTGTTGGTTTGTTGGTTTGTTGGTTTGTTGGCTTGTTGGCTTGTTGGTTTGTTGGTTTGTTGGTTTGTTAGTTTGTTGGTTTGTTTGTTTTTTGGTTTGTTAGTTTGTTGGTTTGTTGGCTTGTTGGTTTGTTGGTTTGTTGGCTTGTTGGTTTGTTGGTTTTTTGGTTTGTTGGCTTGTTGGTTTGTTGGTTTGTTGGCTTGTTGGTTTGTTGGTTTGTTGGTTTGTTGGTTTGTTGGCTTGTTGGTTTGTTGGTTTGTTGGCTTGTTGAATTGTTGGCTTGTTGGTTTGTTGGTTTGTTGGTTTGTTGGCATGTTGGTTTGTTGGTTTGTTGGTTTGTTGGTTTGTTGGCTTGTTGGTTACTTAGTTTGTTGGTTTGTTGGCATGTTGGTTTGCTGGTTTATTTGTTTGTTGTTTTGTTGGCTTATTGGTTTGTTGGTTTGGTTGTTTGTTGGTTTGTTGGTTTGTTGGCTTGGTGGCTTGTTGGTTTGTTGGTTTGTTGGCTTGTTGGCTTGTTGGTTTATTGGTTTGTTGGCTTGTTGGTTTGTTGGTTTGTTGGTTTGTTGGTTTGTTGGTTTGTTGGCTTGTTGGTTTGTTGGCTTGTTGGCTTGTTGGTTTGTTGGTTTGTTGGTTTGTTGGCTTCTTGGTTTGTTGGCTTCTTGGTTTGTTGGTTTGATGGTTTGTTGGTTTGTTGGTTTGTTGGTTTTTTGGTTTGTTGGTTTGTTGGTTTGTTGGCTTGTTGGCTTGTTGGTTTGTTGGTTTGTTGGCTTGTTAGTTTGTTGGTTTGTTGGTTTGTTGGTTTGTTGGTTTGTTCGTTTGTTGGTTTGTTGGTTAATTGGTTTGTTAGTTTGTTGGTTTGTTGGTTTGTTGGTTTGTTGGTTTGTTGGTTTATTTGTCTGTTGGTTTGTTGGTTTGTTGGTTTGTTGGCTTGTTGGTTACTTGGTTTGTTGGGTTGTTGGTTTGTTGGTTTGTTGGCTTGTTGGTTTGTTGGGTTGTTGGTTTGTTGGCTTGTTGGTTTGTTGACCTCTTGGTTTGTTGGTTGGTTGGCTTGTTGGTTTGTTAGTTTGTTGGCTTGTTAGCTTGTTGGTTTGTTGGTTGGTTGGCTTGTTGGTTTGTTAGTTTGTTGGCTTGTTGGCTTGTTGGTTTGTTGGTTTGTTAGTTTGTTGGTTTGTTGGCTTGTTGGTTTGTTGGTTTGTTGGTTTGTTGGTTTGTTGGCTTGTTGGCTTGTTGGTTTGTTGGTTTTTTGGTTTGCTGGTTTATTTGTTTGTTGGTTTGTTGGTTTGTTGATTTGTTGGCTTATTGGCTTGTTGGTTTGTTGGTTTGTTGGTTTGTTGGTTTGTTGGTTTGTTGGTTTGTTCGTTTGTTGGTTTGTTGGTTAATTGGTTTGTTGGTTTGTTGGTTTGTTGGTTTGTTGGTTTATTTGTTTGTTGGTTTGTTGGTTTGTTGGGTTGTTGGTTTGTTGGTTTATTTGTTTGTTGGTTTGTTGGTTTATTGGCTTGTTGGTTTGATGGTTTGTTGGCTTGTTGGTTTGCTGGTTTGTTGGCTTGTTGGCTTGTTGGTTTGTTGGTTAGTTAGTTTGTTGGTTTGTTAGTTTGTTGGTTTGTTGGCTTGTTGAATTGTTGGTTTGTTGGTTTGTTGGTTTGTTGGTTTGTTGGCTTGTTGGTTTATTGGCTTGTTGGTTTGTTGCTTTGTTGTTTTGTTGGCTTGTTGGTTTGTTGGCTTGTTGGTTTGTTTGTTTATTGGTTTGTTGGCTTGTTGGTTTGTTGGTTTGTTGGTTTGTTGGTTTGTTGGTTTGTTAGTTTGTTGGTTTGTTGGTTTGTTGGTTTTTTGGTTTTTTGGTTTGTTTGTTTATTGGTTTGTTGGCTTGTTGGCTTGTTGGTTTGTTGGTTTGTTGGTTTGTTGATTTGTTGGTTTGTTGGTTTGTTGGTTTGTTGGTTTTTTGATTTTTTGGTTTGTTGGTTTGTTGGTTTGTTGGCTTGTTGGTTTGTTGGCTTGTTGATTTGTTGGTTTGTTGGCTTGTTGGTTTGTTGGTTTGTTGGCTTGTTAGCTTGTTGGTTTGTTGGTTTGTTGGTTTGTTGGTTTGTTGGTTTGTTGGTTTGTTCGTTTGTTGGGTTGTTGGTTAATTGGTTTGTTAGTTTGTTGGTTTGTTGGTTTGTTGGTTTGTTGGTTTATTTGTCTGTTGGTTTGTTGGTTTGTTGGTTTGTTGGCTTGTTGGTTACTTGGTTTGTTGGGTTGTTGGTTTGTTAGTTTGTTGGCTTGTTGGTTTGTTGGGTGGTTGGTTTGTTGGCTTGTTGGTTTGTTGGCTTCTTGGTTTGTTGGTTGGTTGGCTTGTTGGTTTGTTAGTTTGTTGGCTTGTTGGCTTGTTGGTTTGTTGGTTGGTTGGCTTGTTGGTTTGTTAGTTTGTTGGCTTGTTGGCTTGTTGGTTTGTTGGTTTGTTAGTTTGTTGGTTTGTTTGCTTGTTGGTTTGTTGGTTTGTTGGTTTGTTGGCTTGTTGGCTTGTTGGTTTGTTGGTTTTTTGGTTTGCTGGTTTATTTGTTTGTTGGTTTGTTGGTTTGTTGGTTTGTTGGCTTATTGGCTTGTTGGTTTGTTGGCTTGTTGGTTTGTTGGTTTGTTGGTTTGTTCGTTTGTTGGTTTGTTGGTTAATTGGTTTGTTGGTTTGTTGGTTTGTTGGTTTGTTGGTTTGATGGTTTGTTGGTTTATTTGTTTGTTGGTTTGTTGGTTTGTTGGGTTGTTGGTTTGTTGGTTTATTTGTTTGTTGGTTTGTTGGTTTGTTGGCTTGTTGGTTTGTTGGCTTGTTGGCTTGTTGGTTTGTTGGTTTGTTGGTTTGTTGGTTTGTTGGTTTGTTGGCTTGTTGGTTTTTTGGTTTGTTGGTTTATTTGTTTGTTGGTTTGTTGGCTTGTTGGTTTGTTGGTTTGTTGGTTTGTTGGCTTGTTGGTTTGTTGGTTTGTTGGTTTGTTGGCTTGTTGGCTTGTTGGCTTGTTGGTTTGTTGGTTTGTTGGTTTATTTGTTTGTTGGTTTGTTGGATTGTGGTTTGTTGGTTTGTTGGTTTGTTGGCTTGTTGGTTTGTTGGTTTGTTGGTTTGTTGGCTTGTTGGTTTGTTGGTTTGTTGGTTTGTTGGTTTGTTGGTTTGTTGGTTTGTTGGTTTGTTGGCTTGTTGGTTTGTTGGTTTGTTGGCTTGTTGGTTTGTTGGTTTGTTGGTTTGTTGGCTTGTTGGCTTGTTGGCTTGTTGGTTTGTTGGTTTGTTGGTTTGTTGGTTTGTTGGTTTGTTCGTTTGTTGGTTTGTTGGTTTGTTGGTTAATTGGTTTGTTGGTTTGTTGGTTTGTTGGTTTGTTGCTTTGTTGGTTTGTTGGTTTATTTGTTTGTTGGTTTTTTGGTTTGTTGGTTTGTTGGTTTGTTGGTTTGTTGGTTTGTTGGTTTATTTGTTTGTTGGTTTGTTGGCTTGTTGGTTTGTTGGTTTGTTGGTTTGTTGGTTTGTTGGCTTGTTGGTTTGTTGGTTTGTTGGCTTGTTGAATTGTTGGTTTGTTGGTTTGTTGGTTTGTTGGTTTGTTGGCTTGTTGGTTTATTGGCTTGTTGGTTTGTTGCTTTGTTGTTTTGTTGGCTTGTTGGCTTGTTGGCTTGTTGGTTTGTTTGTTTATTGGTTTGTTGGCTTGTTGGCTTGTTGGTTTGTTGGTTTGTTGGTTTGTTGGTTTGTTGGTTTGTTGGTTTGTTGGTTTGTTGGTTTGTTGGTTTTTTGGTTTTTTGGTTTTTTGGTTTTTTGGTTTGTTGGTTTGTTGGTTTGTTGGCTTGTTGGTTTGTTGGTTTGTTGGCTTGTTGGCTTGTTGGTTTGTTGGTTTTTTGGTTTGTTGGTTTGTTGGTTTGTTGGCTAGTTGGTTTGATGGTTTGTTGGCTTGTTGGTTTGTTGGTTTGTTGGCTTGTTGGCTTGTTGGTTTGTTGGTTAGTTCGTTTGTTGGTTTGTTAGTTTGTTGGTTTGTTGGCTTGTTGGCTTGTTGGTTTGTTGGTTTTTTGGTTTGTTGGTTTTTTGGTTTGCTGGTTTATTTGTTTGTTGGTTTGTTGGTTTGTTGATTTGTTGGCTTATTGGCTTGTTGGTTTGTTGGTTTGTTGGTTTGTTGGTTTGTTGGTTTGTTGGTTTGTTCGTTTGTTGGTTTGTTGGTTAATTGGTTTGTTGGTTTGTTGGTTTGTTGGTTTGTTGGTTTATTTGTTTGTTGGTTTGTTGGTTTGTTGGGTTGTTGGTTTGTTGGTTTATTTGTTTGTTGGTTTGTTGGTTTATTGGCTTGTTGGTTTGATGGTTTGTTGGCTTGTTGGTTTGCTGGTTTGTTGGCTTGTTGGCTTGTTGGTTTGTTGGTTAGTTAGTTTGTTGGTTTGTTAGTTTGTTGGTTTGTTGGCTTGTTGAATTGTTGGTTTGTTGGTTTGTTGGTTTGTTGGTTTGTTGGCTTGTTGGTTTATTGGCTTGTTGGTTTGTTGCTTTGTTGTTTTGTTGGCTTGTTGGTTTGTTGGCTTGTTGGTTTGTTTGTTTATTGGTTTGTTGGCTTGTTGGTTTGTTGGTTTGTTGGTTTGTTGGTTTGTTGGTTTGTTAGTTTGTTGGTTTGTTGGTTTGTTGGTTTTTTGGTTTTTTGGTTTGTTTGTTTATTGGTTTGTTGGCTTGTTGGCTTGTTGGTTTGTTGGTTTGTTGGTTTGTTGATTTGTTGGTTTGTTGGTTTGTTGGTTTGTTGGTTTTTTGATTTTTTGGTTTGTTGGTTTGTTGGTTTGTTGGCTTGTTGGTTTGTTGGCTTGTTGATTTGTTGGTTTGTTGGCTTGTTGGTTTGTTGGTTTGTTGGCTTGTTAGCTTGTTGGTTTGTTGGTTTGTTGGTTTGTTGGTTTGTTGGTTTGTTGGTTTGTTCGTTTGTTGGGTTGTTGGTTAATTGGTTTGTTAGTTTGTTGGTTTGTTGGTTTGTTGGTTTGTTGGTTTATTTGTCTGTTGGTTTGTTGGTTTGTTGGTTTGTTGGCTTGTTGGTTACTTGGTTTGTTGGGTTGTTGGTTTGTTAGTTTGTTGGCTTGTTGGTTTGTTGGGTGGTTGGTTTGTTGGCTTGTTGGTTTGTTGGCTTCTTGGTTTGTTGGTTGGTTGGCTTGTTGGTTTGTTAGTTTGTTGGCTTGTTGGCTTGTTGGT
Organism: Atherix ibis; assembly: GCA_958298945.1. NCBI lineage: Eukaryota > Metazoa > Arthropoda > Insecta > Diptera > Athericidae > Atherix > Atherix ibis. The sequence continues at coordinate 35,826,538 of OY282608.1, forward strand.
TTGTTGGTTGGTTGGCTTGTTGGTTTGTTAGTTTGTTGGCTTGTTGGCTTGTTGGTTTGTTGGTTTGTTGGTTTGTTAGTTTGTTGGTTTGTTTGCTTGTTGGTTTGTTGGTTTGTTGGTTTGTTGGCTTGTTGGCTTGTTGGTTTGTTGGTTTTTTGGTTTGCTGGTTTATTTGTTTGTTGGTTTGTTGGTTTGTTGGTTTGTTGGCTTATTGGCTTGTTGGTTTGTTGGCTTGTTGGTTTGTTGGTTTGTTGGTTTGTTCGTTTGTTGGTTTGTTGGTTAATTGGTTTGTTGGTTTGTTGGTTTGTTGGTTTGTTGGTTTGATGGTTTGTTGGTTTATTTGTTTGTTGGTTTGTTGGTTTGTTGGGTTGTTGGTTTGTTGGTTTATTTGTTTGTTGGTTTGTTGGTTTGTTGGCTTGTTGGTTTGTTGGCTTGTTGGCTTGTTGGTTTGTTGGTTTGTTGGTTTGTTGGTTTGTTGGTTTGTTGGCTTGTTGGTTTTTTGGTTTGTTGGTTTATTTGTTTGTTGGTTTGTTGGCTTGTTGGTTTGTTGGTTTGTTGGTTTGTTGGCTTGTTGGTTTGTTGGTTTGTTGGTTTGTTGGCTTGTTGGCTTGTTGGCTTGTTGGTTTGTTGGTTTGTTGGTTTATTTGTTTGTTGGTTTGTTGGATTGTGGTTTGTTGGTTTGTTGGTTTGTTGGCTTGTTGGTTTGTTGGTTTGTTGGTTTGTTGGCTTGTTGGTTTGTTGGTTTGTTGGTTTGTTGGTTTGTTGGTTTGTTGGTTTGTTGGTTTGTTGGCTTGTTGGTTTGTTGGTTTGTTGGCTTGTTGGTTTGTTGGTTTGTTGGTTTGTTGGCTTGTTGGCTTGTTGGCTTGTTGGTTTGTTGGTTTGTTGGTTTGTTGGTTTGTTGGTTTGTTCGTTTGTTGGTTTGTTGGTTTGTTGGTTAATTGGTTTGTTGGTTTGTTGGTTTGTTGGTTTGTTGCTTTGTTGGTTTGTTGGTTTATTTGTTTGTTGGTTTTTTGGTTTGTTGGTTTGTTGGTTTGTTGGTTTGTTGGTTTGTTGGTTTATTTGTTTGTTGGTTTGTTGGCTTGTTGGTTTGTTGGTTTGTTGGTTTGTTGGTTTGTTGGCTTGTTGGTTTGTTGGTTTGTTGGCTTGTTGAATTGTTGGTTTGTTGGTTTGTTGGTTTGTTGGTTTGTTGGCTTGTTGGTTTATTGGCTTGTTGGTTTGTTGCTTTGTTGTTTTGTTGGCTTGTTGGCTTGTTGGCTTGTTGGTTTGTTTGTTTATTGGTTTGTTGGCTTGTTGGCTTGTTGGTTTGTTGGTTTGTTGGTTTGTTGGTTTGTTGGTTTGTTGGTTTGTTGGTTTGTTGGTTTGTTGGTTTTTTGGTTTTTTGGTTTTTTGGTTTTTTGGTTTGTTGGTTTGTTGGTTTGTTGGCTTGTTGGTTTGTTGGTTTGTTGGCTTGTTGGCTTGTTGGTTTGTTGGTTTTTTGGTTTGTTGGTTTGTTGGTTTGTTGGCTAGTTGGTTTGATGGTTTGTTGGCTTGTTGGTTTGTTGGTTTGTTGGCTTGTTGGCTTGTTGGTTTGTTGGTTAGTTCGTTTGTTGGTTTGTTAGTTTGTTGGTTTGTTGGCTTGTTGGCTTGTTGGTTTGTTGGTTTTTTGGTTTGTTTGTTTGTTGGTTTGTTGGTTTGATGGTTTGTTGGTTTATTTGTTTGTTGGTTTGTTGGCTTGTTGGTTTGTTGGTTTGTTGGTTTGTTGGCTTGCTGGCTTGTTGGTTTGTTGGTTTGTTGGTTTGTTGGTTTGTTGGTTTGTTGGTTTGTTGGCTTGTTGGTTTGTTGGTTTGTTGGTTTGTTGGCTTGTTGGCTTGTTGGTTTGTTGGTTTATTGGCTTTTTGGTTACTTGGTTTGTTGTTTTGTTGGCTTGTTGGCTTGTTGGTTTGTTGGTTAGTTCGTTTGTTGGTTTGTTAGTTTGTTGGTTTGTTGGCTTGTTGGCTTGTTGGTTTGTTGGTTTTTTGGTTTGTTGGTTTGTTGGTTTGTTGGTTTGTTGATTTGTTGGTTTGTTGGCTTGTTGGTTTGTTGGTTTGTTAGCTTGTTGGTTTGTTAGTTTGTTGGTTTGTTGGTTTGTTGGCTTGTTGGTTTGTTGGTTTGTTGGCTTGTTGGTTTGTTAGTTTGTTGGTTTGTTGGCTTGTTGGTTACTTAGTTTGTTGGTTTTTTGGCTTGTTGGCTTGTCGGTTTGTTGGTTTGTTGGCTTGTTGGTTTGTTGGTTTGTTGGTTTGTTGGCTTGTTGGCTTGTTGGCTTGTCGGCTTGTTGGTTTGTTGGCTTGTTGGTTTGTTAGTTTGTTGGTTTGTTGGTTTGTTGGCTTGTTGGTTACTTAGTTTGTTGGTTTTTTGGCTTGTTGGCTTGTCGGTTTGTTGGTTTGTTGGCTTGTTGGCTTGTTGGCTTGTTGGTTTGTTGGTTTGTTGGTTTGTTGGTTTGTTGGTTTGTTGGTTTATTTGTCCGTTGGTTTGTTGGCTTGTTGGTTTGTTGGTTTGTTGGTTTGTTGGCTTGTTGGTTTGTTGGCTTGTTGGCTTGTTGCTTTGTTGGTTTGTTGGTTTGTTGGCTTGTTGGCTTGTTGTTTTTTAGTTTGTTGGCTTTTTGGTTACTTGGTTTGTTAGTTTGTTGGTTTGTTTGCTTGTTGGTTTGTTGGCTTGTTGGTTTGTTGGTTTGTTGGTTTGTTGGCTTGTTGGCTTGTTGGTTTGTTCGTTTGTTGGTTTGTTGGTTTGTTGGTTTGTTCGTTTGTTGGTTTGTTGGTTTGTTGGTTAATTGGATTGTTGGTTTGTTGGTTTCTTGATTTGTTGCTTTGTTGGTTTGTTGGTTTATTTGTTTGTTGGTTTGTTGGTTTGTTGGTTTGTTGGTTTGTTGGTTTATTTGTTTGTTGGTTTGTTGGCTTGTTGGTTGGTTGTTTGTTGGTTTTTTGGTTTGTTGGTTTGTTGGTTTGTTGGCTTGTTGGTTTGTTGGTTTGTTGGCTTGTTGGTTTGTTGGTTTTTTGGTTTGTTGGTTTGTTGGCTTGTTGGTTTGTTGGCTTGTTGGTTTGTTTGTTTGTTGGTTTGTTGGCTTGTTGGCTTGTTGGTTTTTTGGTTTGTTGGTTTGTTGGCTTGTTGGCTTGTTGGTTTGTTGGTTTGTTGGTTTGTTGGTTTGTTGGTTTGTTGGTTTGTTGGTTTGTTGGATTGTTGGTTTTTTGGTTTGTTGGTTTGTTGGTTTGTTGGCTTGTTGGTTTGTTAGTTTGTTGGCTTGTTGGCTTGTTGGTTTGTTGGTTTTTTGGTTTGTTGGTTTGTTGGTTTGTTGGCTTGTTGGTTTGTTGGTTTGTTGGCTTGTTGGTTTGTTGGTTTTTTGGCTTGTTGGCTTGTTGGTTTGTTGGTTAGTTCGTTTGTTGGTTTGTTAGTTTGTTGGTTTGTTGGCTTGCTGGCTTGTTGGTTTGTTGGTTTTTTGGTTTGTTGGTTTGTTGGTTTGTTGGTTTGTTGGTTTATTTGTTTGTTGGTTTGTTGGCTTGTTGGCTTGTTGGATTGTTGGTTTGTTGGCTTGTTGGCTTGTTGGTTTGTTGGTTTGTTGGTTTGTTGGTTTGTTGGTTTGTTAGTTTGTTGGCTTGTTGGTTTGTTGGTTTGTTGGTTTGTTGGCTTGTTGGCTTGTTGGTTTGTTGGTTTGTTGGTTTATTTGTTTGTTGGTTTGTTGGCTTGTTGGTTTGTTGGTTTGTTGGCTTGTTGGCTTGTTGGTTTGTTGGTTTGTTGGCTTGTTGGCTTGTTGATTTGTTAGTTTGTTGGCTTTTTGGTTACTTGGTTTGTTGGTTTGTTAGCTTGTTGGCTTGTTGGTTTGTTGGTTAGTTCGTTTGTTGGTTTGTTAGTTTGTTGGTTTGTTGGGTTGTTGGCTTGTTGGTTTGTTGGTTTTTTGGTTTGTTGGTTTGTTGGTTTGTTGCTTTGTTGGTTTGTTGGTTTGTTGGCTTGTTGGCTTGTTGGTTTGTTGGCTTGTTGGTTTGTTAGTTTGTTGGCTTTTTGGTTACTTGGTTTGTTGGTTTGTTGGCTTGTTGGCTTATTGGTTTGTTGGTTTGTTGGCTTGTTGGCTTGTTGGTTTGTTGGTTTGTTGGTTTGTTGGTTTATTTGTTTGTTGGTTTTTTGGCTTGTTGGTTTGCTGGTTTGTTGGCTTGTTGGTTATTTAGTTTGTTGGGTTGTTGGTTTGTTGGTTTGTTGGTTTGTTGGCTTGTTGGTTTGTTAGCTTGTTGGTTTGTTGGTTTGTTGGCTTCTTGGTTTGTTGGTTTGTTGATTTGTTGGCTTGTTGGCTTGTTGGCTTGTTGGTTTGTTGGTTTGTTGGCTTGTTGGTTTGTTGGTTTGTTCGTTTGTTGGCTTGTTGGCTTGTTGGTTTGTTGGGTTGTTGGTTTGTTAGTTTGTTGGCTTTTTGGTTACTTGGTTTGTTGGTTTGTTGGCTTGTTGGCTTGTTGGTTTATTGGCTTGTTGGTTTGTTGGCTTGTTGGTTTGTTGGTTTGTTGGCTTGTTGGTTTGTTGGTTTTTTGGCTTGTTGGCTTGTTGGTTTGTTGGTTAGTTCGTTTGTTGGTTTGTTAGTTTGTTGGTTTGTTGGCTTGCTGGCTTGTTGGTTTGTTGGTTTTTTGGTTTGTTGGTTTGTTGGTTTGTTGGTTTGTTGGTTTATTTGTTTGTTGGTTTGTTGGCTTGTTGGCTTGTTGGATTGTTGGTTTGTTGGCTTGTTGGCTTGTTGGTTTGTTGGTTTGTTGGTTTGTTGGTTTGTTAGTTTGTTGGCTTGTTGGTTTGTTGGTTTGTTGGTTTGTTGGCTTGTTGGCTTGTTGGTTTGTTGGTTTGTTGGTTTATTTGTTTGTTGGTTTGTTGGCTTGTTGGTTTGTTGGTTTGTTGGCTTGTTGGCTTGTTGGTTTGTTGGTTTGTTGGCTTGTTGGCTTGTTGATTTGTTAGTTTGTTGGCTTTTTGGTTACTTGGTTTGTTGGTTTGTTGGCTTGTTGGCTTGTTGGTTTGTTGGTTAGTTCGTTTGTTGGTTTGTTAGTTTGTTGGTTTGTTGGGTTGTTGGCTTGTTGGTTTGTTGGTTTTTTGGTTTGTTGGTTTGTTGGTTTGTTGCTTTGTTGGTTTGTTGGTTTGTTGGCTTGTTGGCTTGTTGGTTTGTTGGCTTGTTGGTTTGTTAGTTTGTTGGCTTTTTGGTTACTTGGTTTGTTGGTTTGTTGGCCTGTTGGCTTATTGGTTTGTTGGTTTGTTGGCTTGTTGGCTTGTTGGTTTGTTGGTTTGTTGGTTTGTTGGTTTATTTGTTTGTTGGTTTTTTGGCTTGTTGGTTTGCTGGTTTGTTGGCTTGTTGGTTATTTAGTTTGTTGGGTTGTTGGTTTGTTGGTTTGTTGGTTTGTTGGCTTGTTGGCTTGTTGCTTTGTTGGTTTGTTGGTTTGTTGGTTTGTTAGCTTGTTGGTTTGTTGGTTTGTTGGCTTCTTGGTTTGTTGGTTTGTTGATTTGTTGGCTTGTTGGCTTGTTGGCTTGTTGGTTTGTTGGTTTGTTGGCTTGTTGGTTTGTTGGTTTGTTGGTTTGTTGGCTTGTTGGCTTGTTGGTTTGTTGGTTTGTTGGTTTGTTAGTTTGTTGGCTTTTTGGTTACTTGGTTTGTTGGTTTGTTGGCTTGTTGGCTTGTTGGTTTATTGGCTTGTTGGCTTGTTGGCTTGTTGGTTTGTTTGTTTTTCGGTTTGTTAGTTTGTTGGTTTGTTGGCTTGTTGGTTTGTTGGTTTGTTGGCTTGTTGGTTTGTTGGTTTGTTGGTTTGTTGGTTTGTTGGCTTGTTGGTTTGTTGGTTTGTTGGCTTGTTGGTTTGTTGGTTTGTTGGTTTGTTGGTTTGTTGGCTTGTTGGTTTGTTGGTTTGTTGGCTTGTTGAATTGTTGGCTTGTTGGTTTGTTGGTTTGTTGGTTTGTTGGCATGTTGGTTTGTTGGTTTGTTGGTTTGTTGGTTTGTTGGCTTGTTGGTTACTTAGTTTGTTGGTTTGTTGCCATGTTGGTTTGCTGGTTTATTTGTTTGTTGTTTAGTTGGCTTATTGGTTTGTTGGTTTGTTTGTTTGTTGGTTTGTTGGTTTGTTGGCTTGGTGGTTTGTTGGCTTGATGATTTGTTGGTTTGTTGGTTTGTTGGCTTGTTGGCTTGTCGAATTGTTGGTTTGTTGGCTTGTTGGTTTGTTGGTTTGTTGGCTTGTTGGCTTGTTGGTTTGTTGGTATGTTGGTTTGTTGGTTTGTTGGTTTGTTGGCTTGTTGGTTTGTTGGCTTGTTGGCTTGTTGCTTTGTTGGTTTGTTGGTTTGTTGGCTTGTTGGCTTGTTGGTTTTTTAGTTTGTTGGCTTTTTGTTTACTTGGTTTGTTGGTTTGTTGGTTTGTTTGCTTGTTGGTTTGTTGGTTTGTTGGTTTGTTGGTTTATTTGTTTGTTGGTTTGTTGGCTTGTTGGTTTGTTGTTTGTTGGTTTGTTGGTTTATTGGTTTGTTGGTTTGTTGGTTTGTTGGCTTGTTGGTTTGTTGGTTTGTTGGCTTGTTGGTTTGTTGGTTTTTTGTTTGTTGGTTTGTTGGCTTGTCGGTTTGTTGGCTTGTTGGTTTGTTTGTTTGTTGGTTTGTTGGCTTGTTGACTTGTTGGTTTTTTGGTTTGTTGGTTTGTTGGCTTGTTGGTTTGTTGGCTTGTTGGTTTGTTTGTTTGTTGGTTTGTTGGCTTGTTGGCTTGTTGGTTTGTTGGTTTGTTGGTTTGTTGGTTTGTTGGTTTGTTGGTTTGTTGGTTTTTTGGTTTGTTGGTTTGTTGGTTTGTTGGCTTGTTGGTTTGTTGGTTTGTTGGCTTGTTGGCTTGTTGGTTTGTTGGTTTTTTGGTTTGTTGGTTTGTTGCTTTGTTGGCTTGTTGGTTTGTTGGTTTGTTGGCTTGTTCGTTTGTTGGTTTGTTGGCTTGTTGGCTTGTTGGTTTGTTGGTTAGTTCGTTTGTTGGTTTGTTAGTTTGTTGGTTTGTTGGCTTGTTGGCTTGTTGGTTTGTTGGTTTTTTGGTTTGTTGGTTTGTTGGTTTGTTGGTTTGTTGGTTTATTTGTTTGTTGGTTTGTTGGCTTGTTGGCTTGTTAGTTTGTTGGTTTGTTGGCTTGTTGGCTTATTGGTTTGTTGGTTTGTTGGTTTGTTGGTTTGTTGGTTTGTTAGTTTATTGGCTTGTTGGTTTGTTGGTTTGTTGGTTTTTTGGCTTGGTGGCTTGTTGGTTTGTTGGTTTGTTGGTTTAGTTGTTTGTTGGTTTGTTGGCTTGTTGGTTTGTTGGTTTGTGGGCTTGTTGGCTTGTTGGTTTGTTGGTTTGTTGGCTTGTTGGCTTGTTGATTTGTTAGTTTGTTGGCTTTTTGGTTACTTGGTTTGTTGGTTTGTTGGCTTGTTGGCTTGTTGGTTTGTTGGTTAGTTCGTTTGTTGGTTTGTTAGTTTGTGGGTTTTTTGGCTTGTTGGCTTGTTGGTTTGTTGGTTTTTTGGTTTGTTGGTTTGTTGGTTTGTTGCTTTGTTGGTTTGTTGGTTTGTTGGCTTGTTGGCTTGTTGGTTTGTTGGCTTGTTGGTTTGTTAGTTTGTTGGCTTTTTGGTTACTTGGTTTGTTGGTTTGTTGGCTTGTTGGCTTATTGGTTTGTTGGTTTGTTGGCTTGTTGGCTTGTTTGTTTGTTGGTTTGTTGGTTTGTTGGTTTATTTGTTTGTTGGTTTTTTGGCTTGTTGGTTTGCTGGTTTGTTGGCTTGTTGGTTATTTAGTTTGTTGGGTTGTTGGTTTGTTGGTTTGTTGGTTTGTTGGCTTGTTGGCTTGTTGCTTTGTTGGTTTGTTGGTTTGTTGGTTTGTTAGCTTGTTGGTTTGTTGGTTTGTTGGCTTCTTGGTTTGTTGGTTTGTTGATTTGTTGGCTTGTTGGCTTGTTGGCTTGTTAGTTATTTAGTTTGTTGGGTTGTTGGTTTGTTGGTTTGTTGGTTTGTTGGCTTGTTGGTTACTTAGTTTGTTGGTTTTTTGGCTTGTTGGCTTGTCGGTTTGTTGGTTTGTTGGCTTGTTGGTTTGTTGGTTTGTTGGTTTGTTGGTTTGTTGGCTTGTTGGCTTGTCGGCTTGTTGGTTTGTTGGCTTGTTGGTTTGTTGGTTTGTTGGCTTGTTGGTTTGTTGGTTTGTTGGCTTGTTGAATTGTTGGCTTGTTGGTTTGTTGGTTTGTTGGTTTGTTGGCATGTTGGTTTGTTGGTTTGTTGGTTTGTTGGTTTGTTGGCTTGTTGGTTACTTAGTTTGTTGGTTTGTTGGCATGTTGGTTTGCTGGTTTATTTGTTTGTTGTTTTGTTGGCTTATTGGTTTGTTGGTTTGGTTGTTTGTTGGTTTGTTGGTTTGTTGGCTTGGTGGCTTGTTGGTTTGTTGGTTTGTTGGCTTGTTGGCTTGTTGGTTTATTGGTTTGTTGGTTTGTTGGTTTGTTGGCTTGTTGGTTTGTTGGTTTGTTGGCTTGTTGGTTTGTTGGTTTGTTGGTTTGTTGGTTTGTTGGTTTGTTGGCTTGTTGGTTTGTTGGCTTGTTGGTTTGTTGGTTTGTTGGTTTGTTGGCTTCTTGGTTTGTTGGCTTCTTGGTTTGTTGGTTTGATGGTTTGTTGGTTTGTTGGTTTGTTGGTTTTTTGGTTTGTTGGTTTGTTGGTTTGTTGGCTTGTTGGCTTGTTGGTTTGTTGGTTTGTTGGCTTGTTGGTTTGCTGGTTTGTTGGTTTGTTGGTTTGTTGGTTTGTTCGTTTGTTGGTTTGTTGGTTAATTGGTTTGTTAGTTTGTTGGTTTGTTGGTTTGTTGGTTTGTTGGTTTGTTGGTTTGTTGGTTTATTTGTCTGTTGGTTTGTTGGTTTGTTGGTTTGTTGGCTTGTTGGTTACTTCGTTTGTTGGGTTGTTGGTTTGTTGGTTTGTTGGCTTGTTGGTTTGTTGGGTTGTTGGTTTGTTGGCTTGTTGGTTTGTTGGCTTCTTGGTTTGTTGGTTGGTTGGCTTGTTGGTTTGTTAGTTTGTTGGCTTGTTGGCTTGTTGGTTTGTTGGTTGGTTGGCTTGTTGGTTTGTTAGTTTGTTGGCTTGTTGGCTTGTTGGTTTGTTGGTTTGTTAGTTTGTTGGTTTGTTGGCTTCTTGGTTTGTTGGTTTGTTGGTTTGTAGGTTTGTTGGCTTGTTGGCTTGTTGGTTTGTTGGTTTTTTGGTTTGCTGGTTTATTTGTTTGTTGGTTTGTTGGTTTGTTGGTTTGTTGGCTTATTGGCTTGTTGGTTTGTTGGTTTGTTGGTTTGTTGGTTTGTTGGTTTGTTCGTTTGTTGGTTTGTTGGTTAATTGGTTTGTTGGTTTGTTGGTTTGTTGGTTTGTTGGTTTGTTGGTTTGTTGGTTTATTTGTTTGTTGGTTTGTTGGTTTGTTGGGTTGTTGGTTTGTTGGTCTATTTGTTTGTTGGTTTGTTGGCTTGTTGGTTTGTTGGCTTGTTGGCTTGTTGGTTTGTTGGTTTGTTGGTTTGTTGGTTTGTTGGTTTGTTGGCTTGTTGGTTTTTTGGTTTGTTGGTTTATTTGTTTGTTGGTTTGTTGGCTTGTTGGTTTGTTGGTTTGTTGGTTTGTTGGTTTGTTGGTTTGTTGGCTTGTTGGCTTGTTGGTTTGTTGGTTTGTTGGTTTGTTGGCTTGTTGGCTTGTTGGTTTGTTGGTTTGTTGGTTTATTTGTTTGTTGGTTTGTTGGATTGTGGTTTGTTGGTTTGTTGGTTTGTTGGTTTGATGGCTTGTTGGTTTGTTGGTTTGTTGGTTTGTTGGCTTGTTGGTTTGTTGGTTTGTTGGTTTGTTGGTTTGTTGGTTTGTTGGTTTGTTGGCTTGTTGGTTTGTTGGTTTGTTGGTTTGTTGGCTTGTTGGTTTGTTGGTTTGTTGGTTTGTTGGCTTGTTGGCTTGTTGGCTTGTTGGTTTGTTGGTTTGTTGGTTTGTTGGTTTGTTGGTTTGTTGGTTTGTTGGTTTGTTCGTTTGTTGGTTTGTTGGTTTGTTGGTTAATTGGTTTGTTGGTTTGTCGGTTTGTTGGTTTGTTGGTTTGTTGGTTTGTTGGTTTGTTGGTTTGTTGGTTTGTTGGTTTATTTGTTTGTTGGTTTGTTGGTTTGTTTGTTTGTTGGTTTGTTGGCTTGTTGGTTTATTGGCTTGTTGGTTTGTTGGTTTGTTGGCTTGTTGGTTTGATGGTTTGTTGGCTTGTTGGTTTGTTGGTTTGTTGGCTTGTTGGCTTGTTGGTTTGTTGGTTAGTTCGTTTGTTGGTTTGTTAGTTTGTTGGTTTGTTGGCTTGTTGAATTGTTGGTTTGTTGGTTTGTTGGTTTGTTGGTTTGTTGGCTTGTTGGTTTATTGGCTTGTTGGTTTGTTGCTTTGTTGTTTTGTTGGCTTGTTGGTTTGTTGGCTTGTTGGTTTGTTTGTTTATTGGTTTGTTGGCTTGATGGCTTGTTGGTTTGTTGGTTTGTTAGTTTGTTGGTTTGTTGGTTTGTTGGTTTGTTGGTTTTTTGGTTTTTTGGTTTGTTGGTTTGTTGGTTTGTTGGCTTGTTGGTTTGTTGGCTTGTTGGCTTGTTGGTTTGTTGGTTTGTTGGCTTCTTGGTTTGTTGGTTTGTTGGCTTGTTAGCTTGTTGTTTTGTTGGTTTGTTGGTTTGTTGGTTTGTTGGTTTGTTGGTTTGTTCGTTTGTTGGTTTGTTGGTTAGTTGGTTTGTTAGTTTGTTGGTTTGTTGGTTTGTTGGTTTGTTGGTTTGTTGGTTTATTTGTCTGTTGGTTTGTTGGTTTGTTGGTTTGTTGGCTTGTTGGTTACTTGGTTTGTTGGGTTGTTGGTTTGTTAGTTTGTTGGCTTGTTGGTTTGTTGGGTGGTTGGTTTGTTGGCTTGTTGGTTTGTTGGCTTCTTGGTTTGTTGGTTGGTTGGCTTGTTGGTTTGTTAGTTTGTTGGCTTGTTGGCTTGTTGGTTTGTTGGTTGGTTGGCTTGTTGGTTTGTTAGTTTGTTGGCTTGTTGGCTTGTTGGTTTGTTGGTTTGTTAGTTTGTTGGTTTGTTGGCTTGTTGGTTTGTTGGTTTGTTGGTTTGTTGGCTTGTTGGCTTGTTGGTTTGTTGGTTTTTTGGTTTGCTGGTTTATTTGTTTGTTGGTTTGTTGGTTTGTTGGTTTGTTGGCTTATTGGCTTGTTGGTTTGTTGGCTTGTTGGTTTGTTGGTTTGTTGGTTTGTTCGTTTGTTGGTTTGTTGGTTAATTGGTTTGTTGGTTTGTTGGTTTGTTGGTTTGTTGGTTTGTTGGTTTGTTGGTTTGTTGGTTTATTTGTTTGTTGGTTTGTTGGGTTGTTGGTTTGTTGGTTTATTTGTTTGTTGGTTTGTTGGTTTGTTGGCTTGTTGGTTTGTTGGCTTGTTGGCTTGTTGGTTTGTTGGTTTGTTGGTTTGTTGGTTTGTTGGTTTGTTGGCTTGTTGGTTTTTTGGTTTGTTGGTTTATTTGTTTGTTGGTTTGTTGGTTTGTTGGTTTGTTGGCTTGTTGGTTTGTTGGTTTGTTGGTTTGTTGGCTTGTTGGCTTGTTGGCTTGTTGGTTTGTTGGTTTGTTGGTTTATTTGTTTGTTGGTTTGTTGGATTGTGGTTTGTTGGTTTGTTGGTTTGTTGGTTTGTTGGCTTGTTGGTTTGTTGGTTTGTTGGTTTGTTGGCTTGTTGGTTTGTTGGTTTGTTGGCTTGTTGGTTTGTTGGTTTGTTGGTTTGTTGGTTTGTTGGTTTGTTGGCTTGTTGGTTTGTTGGTTTGTTGGTTTGTTGGCTTGTTGGTTTGTTGGTTTGTTGGTTTGTTTGCTTGTTGGCTTGTTGGCTTGTTGGTTTGTTGGTTTGTTGGTTTGTTGGTTTGTTGGTTTGTTCGTTTGTTGGTTTGTTGGTTTGTTGGTTAATTGGTTTGTTGGTTGTTGGTTTGTTGGTTTGTTGCTTTGTTGGTTTGTTGGTTTATTTGTTTGTTGGTTTTTTGGTTTGTTGGTTTGTTGGTTTGTTGGTTTGTTGGTTTATTTGTTTGTTGGTTTGTTGGCTTGTTGGTTTGTTGGTTTGTTGGTTTGTTGGTTTGTTGGCTTGTTGGTTTGTTGGTTTGTTGGCTTGTTGAATTGTTGGTTTGTTGGTTTGTTGGTTTGTTGGTTTGTTGGCTTGTTGGTTTATTGGCTTGTTGGTTTGTTGCTTTGTTGTTTTGTTGGCTTGTTGGTTTGTTGGCTTGTTGGTTTGTTTGTTTATTGGTTTGTTGGCTTGTTGGCTTGTTGGTTTGTTGGTTTGTTGGTTAGTTCGTTTGTTGGTTTGTTAGTTTGTTGGTTTGTTGGCTTGTTGGCTTGTTGGCTTGTTGGTTTGTTGGTTTTTTGGTTTGTTTGTTTGTTGGTTTGTTGGTTTGATGGTTTGTTGGTTTATTTGTTTCTTGGTTTGTTGGCTTGTTGGTTTATTGGTTTGTTGGTTTGTTGGCTTGCTGGCTTGTTGGTTTGTTGGTTTGTTGGTTTGTTGGTTTGTTGGTTTGTTGGTTTGTTGGCTTGTTGGTTTGTTGGTTTGTTGGTTTGTTGGCTTGTTGGCTTGTTGGTTTGTTGGTTTGTTGGCTTTTTGGTTACTTGGTTTGTTGTTTTGTTGGCTTGTTGGCTTGTTGGTTTGTTGGTTAGTTCGTTTGTTGGTTTGTTAGTTTGTTGGTTTGTTGGCTTGTTGGCTTGTTGGTTTGTTGGTTTTTTGGTTTGTTGGTTTGTTGGTTTGTTGGTTTGTTGATTTGTTGGTTTGTTGGCTTGTTGGTTTGTTGGTTTGTTAGTTTGTTGGTTTGTTGGCTTGTTGGTTTGTTGGTTTGTTGGGTTGTTGGTTTGTTAGTTTGTTGGCTTGTTGGTTTGTTGGGTGGTTGGTTTGTTGGCTTGTTGGTTTGTTGGCTTCTTGGTTTGTTGGTTGGTTGGCTTGTTGGTTTGTTAGTTTGTTGGCTTGTTGGCTTGTTGGTTTGTTGGTTGGTTGGCTTGTTGGTTTGTTAGTTTGTTGGCTTGTTGGCTTGTTGGTTTGTTGGTTTGTTAGTTTGTTGGTTTGTTGGCTTGTTGGTTTGTTGGTTTGTTGGTTTGTTGGCTTGTTGGCTTGTTGGTTTGTTGGTTTTTTGGGTTGCTGGTTTATTTGCTTGTTGGTTTGTTGGTTTGTTGGTTTGTTGGCTTATTGGCTTGTTGGTTTGTTGGCTTGTTGGTTTGTTGGTTTGTTGGTTTGTTCGTTTGTTGGTTTGTTGGTTAATTGGTTTGTTGGTTTGTTGGTTTGTTGGTTTGTTGGTTTGTTGGTTTGTTGGTTTATTTGTTTGTTGGTTTGTTGGTTTGTTGGGTTGTTGGTTTGTTGGTTTATTTGTTTGTTGGTTTGTTGGTTTGTTGGCTTGTTGGTTTGTTGGCTTGTTGGCTTGTTGGTTTGTTGGTTTGTTGGTTTGTTGGTTTGTTGGTTTGTTGGCTTGTTGGTTTTTTGGTTTGTTGGTTAATTTGTTTGTTGGTTTGTTGGCTTGTTGGTTTGTTGGTTTGTTGGTTTGTTGGTTTGTTGGCTTGTTGGTTTGTTGGTTTGTTGGGTTGTTGGCTTGTTGGCTTGTTGGCTTATTGGTTTGTTGGTTTGTTGGTTTATTTGTTTGTTGGTTTGTTGGATTGTGGTTTGTTGGTTTGTTGGTTTGTTGGTTTGTTGGCTTGTTGGTTTGTTGGTTTGTTGGTTTGTTGGCTTGTTGGTTTGTTGGTTTGTTGGTTTGTTGGTTTGTTGGTTTGTTGGTTTGTTGGTTTGTTGGTTTGTTGGTTTGTTGGCTTGTTGGTTTGTTGGTTTGTTGGTTTGTTGGCTTGTTGGTTTGTTGGTTTGTTTGTTTGTTTGCTTGTTGGCTTGTTGGCTTGTTGGTTTGTTGGTTTGTTGGTTTGTTGGTTTGTTGGTTTGTTCGTTTGTTGGTTTGTTGGTTTGTTGGTTAATTGGTTTGTTGGTTTGTTGGTTTGTTGGTTTGTTGGTTTGTTGGTTTGTTGCTTTGTTGGTTTGTTGGTTTATTTGTTTGTTGGTTTTTTGGTTTGTTGGTTTGTTGGTTTGTTGGTTTTTTGGTTTATTTGTTTGTTGGTTTGTTGGCTTGTTGGTTTGTTGGTTTGTTGGTATGTTGGTTTGTTGGTTTGTTGGCTTGTTGGTTTGTTGGTTTGTTGGCTTGTTGAATTGTTGGTTTGTTGGTTTGTTGGTTTGTTGGTTTGTTGGCTTGTTGGTTTATTGGCTTGTTGGTTTGTTGCTTTGTTGTTTTGTTGGCTTGTTGGTTTGTTGGCTTGTTGGTTTGTTTGTTTATTGGTTTGTTGGCTAGTTGGCTTGTTGGTTTGTTGGTTTGTTGGTTTGTTGGTTTGTTGGTTTGTTGGTTTGTTGGTTTGTTGGTTTGTTGGTTTTTTGGTTTTTTGGTTTTTTAGTTTTTTGGTTTGTTGGTTTGTTGGTTTGTTGGCTTGTTGGTTTGTTGGTTTGTTGGCTTGTTGGCTTGTTGGTTTGTTGGTTTCTTGGCTTGTTGGCTTGTTGGTTTGTTGGTTAGTTCGTTTGTTGGTTTGTTAGTTTGTTGGTTTGTTGGCTTGTTGGCTTGTTGGTTTGTTGGTTTTTTGGTTTGTTTGTTTGTTGGTTTGATGGTTTGTTGGTTTATTTGTTTGTTGGTTTGTTGGCTTGTTGGTTTGTTGGTTTGTTGGTTTGTTGGCTTGCTGGCTTGTTGGTTTGTTGGTTTGTTGGTTTGTTGGTTTGTTGGTTTGTTGGTTTGTTGGCTTGTTGGTTTGTTGGTTTGTTGGTTTGTTGGCTTGTTGGCTTGTTGGTTTGTTGGTTTGTTGGCTTTTTGGTTACTTGGTTTGTTGTTTTGTTGGCTTGTTGGCTTGTTGGTTTGTTGGTTAGTTCGTTTGTTGGTTTGTTAGTTTGTTGGTTTGTTGGCTTGTTGGCTTGTTGGTTTGTTGGTTTTTTGGTTTGTTGGTTTGTTGGTTTGTTGGTTTGTTGATTTGTTGGTTTGTTGGCTTGTTGGTTTGTTGGTTTGTTAGCTTGTTGGTTTGTTTGTTTGTTGGTTTGTTGGTTTGTTGGCTTGTTGGTTTGTTGGTTTGTTGGCTTGTTGGTTTGTTAGTTTGTTGGTTTGTTGGTTTGTTGGTTTGTTGGTTTGTTGCTTTGATGGTTTGTTGTTTTGTTGGCTTGTTGGCTTGTTGGTTTGTTGGCTTGTTGGTTTGTTAGTTTGTTGGCTTTTTGGTTACTTGGTTTGTTGGTTTGTTGGCTTGTTGGCTTATTGGTTTGTTGATTGTTGGCTTGTTGGCTTGTTGGTTTGTTGGTTTGTTGGTTTGTTGGTTTATTTGTTTGTTGGTTTGTTGGCTTGTTGGTTTGTTGGTTTGTTGGCTTGTTGCTTACTTAGTTTGTTGGTTTGTTGGTTTGTTGATTTGTTGGCTTGTTGGCTTGTTGGTTTGTTGGTTTGTTGGTTTGTTGGTTTGTTGGTTTGTTGGTTTGTTAGTTTGTTGGCTTGTTGCTTACTTAGTTTGTTGGTTTGTTGGTTTGTTGATTTGTTGGCTTGTTGGCTTGTTGGCTTGTTGGTTTGTTGATTGTTGGCTTGTTGGCTTGTTGGTTTGTTGGTTTGTTGGCTTGGTGGTTTGTTGGTTTGTTGGTTTGTTGGTTTGTTAGTTTGTTGGCTTTTTGGTTACTTGGTTTGTTGGTTTGTTGGCTTGTTGGCTTGTTGGTTTGTTGGCTTCTTGGCTTGTTGGTTTGTTGGTTTGTTGGTTTGTTAGCTTGTTGGTTTGTTGGTTTGTTGGTTTGTTGGCTTGTTGGTTAGTTGGTTTGTTGGCTTGTTGGTTTGTTGGTTTGTTGGCTTGTCAGCTTGTTGGTTTGTTGGTTTGTTGGCTTGTTGAATTGTTGGCTTATTGGTTTGTTGGTTTGTTGGTTTGTTAGCATGTTGGTTTGTTGGTTTGTTGGTTTGTTGGCTTGTTGGTTACTTAGTTTGTTGGCATGTTGGTTTGTTGGTTTATTTGTTTGTTGGTTTGTTGGCTTGTTGGTTTGTTGGTTTGTTGGCTTGTTGGTTTATTGGTTTGATGGTTTGCTGGTTTGTTGGTTTGTTGGTTTTTGGTTTGTTGGTTTGTTGGTTTGTTGGCTTGTTGGTTTGTTGGTTTGTTGGTTTGTTGGTTTGTTGGCTTGTTGGTTTGTTGGTTTGTTGGCTTGGTGGTTTGTTGGTTTGTTGGTTTGTTGGTTTGTTGGCTTGTTGGTTTGTTGGTTTGTTGGTTTGTTGGCTTGTTGGCTTGTTGGTTTGTTGGTTTGTTGGTTTATTTGTTTGTTGGTTTGTTGGTTTGTTGGTTTGTTGGTTTGTTGGTTTAATGGTTTGTTGGCTTGTTGGTATGTTGGTTTGTTGATTTGTTGGCTTGTTGGTTTGTTGGTTTGTTTGCTTATTGGTTACTTAGTTTGTTGATTTGTTGGCTTGTTGGTTTGTTGGTTTTTTGGGTTGTTGGTTTGTTGGTTTGGTGGCTTGTTGGTTTGTTTGTTTGTTGACTTGTTGGCTTGTTGGTTTGTTGGTTTGTTGGCTTGTTGGCTTGTTGGTTTGTTGGTTTGTTGGTTTGTTGGTTTGTTGCTTTGTTGGTTTGTTGGTTTGTTGGATTGTTGGCTTGTTGGTTTGTTAGTTTGTTGGCTTTTTGGTTACTTGGTTTGTTGGTTTGTTGGTTTGTTGGCTTGTTGGTTTGTTGGCTTGTTGCTTTGTTGGTTTGTTGGTTTGTTGGTTTGTTGGCTTGTTGGCTTGTTGGTTTGTTGGTTTGTTGGTTTGTTGGTTTGTTGGTTTGTTGGCTTGTTGGTTTGTTGGTTTGTTGGCTTGTTTGTTTGTTGGTTTATTGGTTTGTTGGCTGGTTGGCTTGTTGGTTTGTTGGTTTGTTGGTTTGTTGGTTTGTTGGTTTGTTGGCTTGTTGGTTTGTTGGTTTGTTGGCTTGTTGGTTTGTTGGTTTGTTGGTTTGTTGGCTTGTTGGCTTGTTGGTTTGTTGGTTTGTTGGTTTGTTGGTTTGTTGGTTTGTTCGTTTGTTGGTTTGTTGGTTTGTTGGTTAATTGGTTTGTTGGTTTGTTGGTTTGTTGGTTTGTTGCTTTGATGGTTTGTTGGTTTATTTGTTTGTTGGTTTTTTGGTTTGTTGATTTGTTGGTTTGTTGGTTTGTTGGTTTATTTGTTTGTTGGTTTGTTGGCTTGTTGGATTGTTGGTTTGTTGGTTTGTTGGTTTGTTGGTTTGTTGGCTTGTTGGTTTGTTGGCTTGTTGAATTGTTGGTTTGTTGGTTTATTGGTTTGTTGGTTTGTTGGCTTGTTGGTTTATTGGCTTGTTGGTTTGTTGCTTTGTTGGCTTGTTGGTTTGTTGGCTTGTTGGTTTGTTTGTTTATTGGTTTGTTGGCTTGTTGGCTTGTTGGTTTGTTGGTTTGTTGGTTTGTTGGTTTGTTGGTTTGTTGGTTTGTTGGCTTGTTGGTTTGTTGGTTTTTTGGTTTTTTGGTTTGTTGGTTTGTTGGTTTGTTGGCTTGTTGGTTTGTTGGTTTGTTGGATTGTTGGCTTGTTGGTTTGTTGGTTTTTTGGTTTGTTGGTTTGTTGGTTTGTTGGCTTGTTGGTTTGATGGTTTGTTGGCTTGTTGGTTTGTTGGTTTGTTGGCTTGTTGGCTTGTTGGTTTGTTGGTTAGTTCGTTTGTTGGTTTGTTAGTTTGTTAGTTTGTTGGCTTGTTGGCTTGTTGGTTTGTTGGATTTTTGGTTTGTTTGTTTGTTGGTTTGTTGGTTTGATGGTTTGTTGGTTTATTTGTTTGTTGGTTTGTTGGCTTGTTGGTTTGTTGGTTTGTTGGTTTGTTGGCTTGTTGGCTTGTTGGTTTGTTGGTTTGTTGGTTTGTTGGTTTGTTGGTTTGTTGGTTTGTTGGTTTGTTGGCTTGTTGGTTTGTTGGTTTGTTGGTTTGTTGGCTTGTTGGCTTGTTGGTTTGTTGGTTTGTTGGCTTTTTGGTTACTTGGTTTGTTGTTTTGTTGGCTTGTTGGCTTGTTGGTTTGTTGGTTAGTTCGTTTGTTGGTTTGTTAGTTTGTTGGCTTGTTGGCTTGTTGGCTTGTTGGTTTGTTGGTTTTTTGGTTTGTTGGTTTGTTGGTTTGTTGGTTTGTTGATTTGTTGGTTTGTTGGCTTGTTGGTTTGTTGGTTTGTTAGCTTGTTGGTTTGTTAGTTTGTTGGCTTGTTGGCTTGTTGGTTTGTTGGTTTGTTGGTTTGTTGGCTTGTTGGTGTGTTGGTTTGTTGGCTTGTTGGTTTGTTAGTTTGTTGGTTTGTTGGTTTGTTGGTTTGTTGGTTTGTTGCTTTGTTGGTTTGTTGTTTTGTGGCTTGTTGGCTTGTTGGTTTGTTGGCTTGCTGGTTTGTTAGTTTGTTGGCTTTTTGGTTACTTGGTTTGTTGGTTTGTTGGCTTGTTGGCTTATTGGTTTGTTGGTTTGTTGGCTTGTTGGCTTGTTGGCTTGTTGGTTTGTTGGCTTGTTGGTTTGTTAGTTTGTTGGCTTTTTGGTTACTTGGTTTGTTGGTTTGTTGGCTTGTTGGCTTATTGGTTTGTTGGTTTGTTGGCTTGTTGGCTTGTTGGTTTGTTGGTTTGTTGGTTTGTTGGTTTATTTGTTTGTTGGTTTGTTGGCTTTTTGGTTTGTTGGTTTGTTGGCTTGTTGCTTACTTAGTTTGTTGGTTTGTTGGTTTGTTGGTTTGTTGACTTGTTGGCTTGTTGGTTTGTTGGTTTGTTGGTTTGTTGGTTTGTTGGCTTGTTGGTTTGTTGGTTTGTTGGCTTGTTGGTTTGTTGGTTTGTTGGCTTGTTGGCTTGTTGGTTTGTTGGTTTGTTGGCTTGTTGGTTTGTTGGTTTGTTGGTTTGTTGGCTTGTTGGCTTGTTGGTTTGTTGGCTTGTTGGTTTGTTAGTTTGTTGGCTTTTTGGTTACTTGGTTTGTTGGTTTGTTGGCTTGTTGGCTTGTTGGTTTGTTGGCTTCTTGGCTTGTTAGTTTGTTGGTTTTTGGGTTTGTTAGTTTGTTGGTTTGTTGGCTTGTTGGTTTGTTGGTTTGTTACTTGTTGGTTTGTTGGTTTGTTGGTTTGTTGGCTTGTTGGTTAGTTGGTTTGTTGGCTTGTTGGTTTGTTGGTTTGTTGGTTTGTTGGCTTGTTAGCTTGTTGGTTTGTTGGTTTGTTGGCTTGTTGAATTGTTGGCTTATTGGTTTGTTGGTTTGTGGGTTTGTTGGCATGTTGGTTTGTTGGTTTGTTGGTTTGTTGCCTTGTTGGTTACTTAGTTTGTTGGTTTGTTGGCATGTTGGTTTGTTGGTTTATTTGTTTGTTGGTTTGTTGGCTTGTTGGTTTGTTGGTTTGTTTGTTTGTTTGCTTGTTGGTTTGTTGGTTTGTTGGCTTGTTGGCTTGTTGGTTTGTTGGTTTGTTGGCTAGTTGGCTTATTGATTTGTTGGTTTGTTGGTTTGTTGGCTTGTTGGTTTCTTGGTTTGTTGGCTTGTTGGTTTGTTGGTTTGGTGGTTTGTTGGTTTGTTGGTTTGTTGGTTTGTTGGTTTGTTGGTTTGTTGGCTTGTTGGTTTGTTGGTTTGTTGGCTTGTTGGTTTATTGGTTTGATGTTTTGTTGGTTTGTTTGTTTGTTGGTTTGTTGGTTTGTTGGTTTGTTGGCTTGTTGGTTTGTTGGTTTGTTGGTTTGTTGGTTTGTTGGCTTGTTGGTTTGTTGGTTTGTTGGTTTGTTGGCTTGTTGGCTTGTTGGTTTGTTGGTTTGTTGGTTTATTTGTTTGTTGGTTTGTTGGTTTGTTGGTTTAATGGTTTGTTGGCTTGTTGGTTTGTTGGTTTGTTGATTTGTTGGCTTGTTGGTTTGTTGGTTTGTTTGCTTATTGGTTACTTAATTTGTTGATTTGTTGGCTTGTTGGTTTGTTGGTTTTTTGGTTTGTTGGTTTTTTGGTTTGTTGGCTTGTTGGTTTGTTGGTTTGTTGGCTTGTTGGCTTGTTGGTTTGTTAATTTTTTGGCTTGTTGGCTTGTTGGTTTGTTGGTTTGTTGGTTTGTTGGTTTGTTGGTTTGTTGCTTTGTTGGTTTGTTGGCTTGTTGGATTGTTGGCTTGTTGGTTTGTTAGTTTGTTGGCTTTTTGGTTACTTGGTTTGTTGGTTTGTTGGTTTGTTGGCTTGTTGGTTTGTGGGCTTGTTGCTTCGTTAATTTGTTGGTTTGTTGGCTTGTTGGTTTGTTGGTTTGTTATTTTGTTGGTTTGTTGGCTTGTTGGTTTGTTGGTTTGTTTGTTTGTTGGTTTGTTGGCTTGTTGGTTTGTTATCTTGTTGGCTTGTTGGTTTGTTGGTTTGTTGGTTTGTTGGTTTGTTGGCTTGTTGGCTTGTTGGTTTGTTGGTTTGTTGGTTTGTTCGCTTGTTGGCTTGTTGGTTTGTTGGTTTGTTGGCTTGTTGGTTTGTTGGCTTGTTGGTTTGTTGGTTTGTTGGTTTGTTGGTTTGTAGGCTTGTTGGCTTGTTGGTTTGTTGGTTTGTTGGCTTGTTGGTTACTTAGTTTGTTGGTTTGTTGGCATTTTGGTTTGTTGGTTTGTTGGTTTGTTGGCTTGTTGGTTTATTGGCTTGTTGGTTTGTTGGTCTGTTGGTTTGTTGGTTTGTTGGCTTGTTGGTTTGTTGGTTTGTTGGTTTGTTGGTTTATTTGTTTGTTGGTTTGTTGGCTTGTTGGTTTGTTGGGTTGTTGGCTTGTTGGTTTGTTGGTTTGTTGGCTTGTTGGCTTGTTGGTTTGTTGGTTTGTTGGTTTGTTGGCTTGTTGGTTTGTTGGCTTGTTGGTTTGTTGGTTTGTTGGTTTGTTGGCTTGTTGGCTTGTTGGTTTGTTGGTTTGCTGGTTTGTTGGTTTATTTGTTTGTTGGTTTGTTGGCTTGTTGGTTTGTTGGTTTGTTGGTTTGTTGGCTTGTTGGTTTGTTGGCTTGTTGGCTTGTTGCTTTGTTGGTTTGTTAGTTTGTTGGCTTGTTATCTTGTTGGTTTGTTAGTTTGTTGGCTTTTTGGTTACTTGGTTTGTTGGTTTGTTGGTTTGTTGGCTTGTTGGTTTGTTGGCTTGTTGGCTTGTTGGTTTGTTGGTTTGTTGGTTTGTTGGCTTGTTGGCTTGTTGGTTTGTTGGTTTGTTGGTTTGTTGGTTTGTTGGTTTTTCGTTTGTTGGTATGCTGGTTTATTGGCTTGTTGGCTTGTTGGTTTGTTGGTTTGTTGGCTTGTTGGTTTGTTGGCTTGTTGGCTTGTTGGTTTGTTGGTTTGTTGGTTTGTTGGTTTATTTGTTTGTTGGTTTGTTGGCTTGTTGGTTTGTTGTTTTGTTGGTTTGTTGGCTTGTTGGTTTGTTGGCTTGTTGGCTTGTTGCTTTGTTGGTTTGTTGGTTTGTCGGCTTGTTGGCTTGTTGGTTTGTTAGTTTGTTGGCTTTTTGGTTACTTGGTTTGTTGGTTTGTTGGCTTGTTGGTTTGTTGGCTTGTTGGCTTGTTGGTTTGTTGGTTTGTTGGTTTGTTGGTTTGTTGGTTTGTTGGCTTGTTGGTTTGTTGGTTTGTTTGTTTGTTGGTTTGTTTGTTTGTTGATTTGTTCGTTTGTTGGTTTGTTGGCTTGTTGGTTTGTTGGCTTGTGGGTTTGTTGCTTTGTTGGTTTGTTGGCTTGTTGGTTTGTTGGCTTGTTGGTTTGTTTGTTGGTTGGTTTGTTGGCTTGTTTACTTGTTGGTTTGTTGGTTTGTTGGTTTGTTGGTTTTTTGGTTTGTCGGTTTGTTGGTTTGTTGGCTTGTTGGTTTGTTGGTTTGTTGGCTTGTTGGCTTGTTGGTTTGTTGGTTTTTTGGTTTGTTGGTTTGTTGGTTTGTTGGCTTGTTCGTTTGTTGGTTTGTTGGCTTGTTGGTTTGTTGGTTTGTTGGCTTGTTGGCTTGTTGGTTTGTTGGTTAGTTCGTTTGTTGGTTTGTTAGTTTGTTGGTTTGTTGGCTTGTTGGCTTGTTGGGTTGTTGGTTTGTTGGTTTGTTGGTTTGTTGGTTTATTTGTTTATTGGTTTGTTGGCTTGTTGGCTTGTTGGTTTGTTGGTTTGTTGGTTTGTTGGTTTGTTGGTTTGTTGGTTTGTTGGTTTGTTGGCTTGTTGGTTTGTTGGCTTGTTGGTTTGTTGGTTTGTTGGCTTGTTGGCTTGTTGGCTTGTTGGCTTGTTGGTTTGTTTATTTATTTGCTTGTAGGTTTGTTGGCTTGATGGTTTGTTGGTTTGTGGGCTTGTTGGCTTGTTGGTTTGTTGGTTTGTTGGCTTGTTGGCTTGTTGATTTGTTATTTTGTTGGCTTGTTGGCTTGTTGGTTTGTTGGTTTGTTAGTTTGTTGGTTTGTTGGCTTATTGGTTTGTTGGTTTGTTGGTTTGTTGGTTTGTTGGCTTGTTGGCTTGTTGGTTTGTTGGTTTTTTGGTTTGTTGGTTTATTTGTTTGTTGGTTTTTTGGTTTGTTGGTTTGTTGGTTTGTTGGTTTGATGGTTTGTTGGTTTATTTGTTTGTTGGTTTGTTGGCTTGTTGGTTTGTTGGTTTGTTGGTTGGTTGGCTTGTTGGCTTGTTGGTTTGTTGGTTTGTTGGTTTGTTGGTTTGTTGGTTTGTTGGTTTGTTGGTTTGTTGGCTTGTTGGTTTGTTGGTTAGTTGGTTTGTTGGCTTGTTGGCTTGTTGGTTTGTTGGTTTGTTGGCTTTTTAGTTACTTGGTTTGTTGTTTTGATGGCTTGTTGGCTTGTTGATTTGTTGGTTAGTTCGTTTGTTGGTTTGTTAGTTTGTTGGTTTGTTGGCTTGTTGGCTTGTTGGTTTGTTGGTTTTTTGGTTTGTTGGTTTGTAGGTTTGTTGGTTTGTTGATTTGTTGGTTTGTTGGCTTGTTGGTTTGTTGGTTTGTTAGCTTGTTGGTTTGTTGGCTTCTTGGCTTGTTAGTTTGTTGGTTTTTGGGTTTGTTAGTTTGTTGGTTTGTTGGCTTGTTGGTTTGTTGGTTTGTTACTTGTTGGTTTGTTGGTTTGTTGGTTTGTTGGCTTGTTGGTTAGTTGGTTTGTTGGCTTGTTGGTTTGTTGGTTTGTTGGTTTGTTGGCTTGTTAGCTTGTTGGTTTGTTGGTTTGTTGGCTTGTTGAATTGTTGGCTTATTGGTTTGTTGGTTTGTGGGTTTGTTGGCATGTTGGTTTGTTGGTTTGTTGGTTTGTTGGCTTGTTGGTTACTTAGTTTGTTGGTTTGTTGGCATGTTGGTTTGTTGGTTTATTTGTTTGTTGGTTTGTTGGCTTGTTGGTTTGTTGGTTTGTTTGTTTGTTTGCTTGTTGGTTTGTTGGTTTGTTGGCTTGTTGGCTTGTTGGTTTGTTGGTTTGTTGGCTAGTTGGCTTATTGATTTGTTGGTTTGTTGGTTTGTTGGCTTGTTGGTTTCTTGGTTTGTTGGCTTGTTGGTTTGTTGGTTTGGTGGTTTGTTGGTTTGTTGGTTTGTTGGTTTGTTGGTTTGTTGGTTTGTTGGCTTGTTGGTTTGTTGGTTTGTTGGCTTGTTGGTTTATTGGTTTGATGTTTTGTTGGTTTGTTTGTTTGTTGGTTTGTTGGTTTGTTGGTTTGTTGGCTTGTTGGTTTGTTGGTTTGTTGGTTTGTTGGTTTGTTGGCTTGTTGGTTTGTTGGTTTGTTGGTTTGTTGGTTTGTTGGCTTGTTGGTTTGTTGGTTTGTTGGTTTATTTGTTTGTTGGTTTGTTGGTTTGTTGGTTTAATGGTTTGTTGGCTTGTTGGTTTGTTGGTTTGTTGATTTGTTGGCTTGTTGGTTTGTTGGTTTGTTTGCTTATTGGTTACTTAATTTGTTGATTTGTTGGCTTGTTGGTTTGTTGGTTTTTTGGTTTGTTGGTTTTTTGGTTTGTTGGCTTGTTGGTTTGTTGGTTTGTTGGCTTGTTGGCTTGTTGGTTTGTTAATTTTTTGGCTTGTTGGCTTGTTGGTTTGTTGGTTTGTTGGTTTGTTGGTTTGTTGGTTTGTTGCTTTGTTGGTTTGTTGGCTTGTTGGATTGTTGGCTTGTTGGTTTGTTAGTTTGTTGGCTTTTTGGTTACTTGGTTTGTTGGTTTGTTGGTTTGTTGGCTTGTTGGTTTGTGGGCTTGTTGCTTCGTTAATTTGTTGGTTTGTTGGCTTGTTGGTTTGTTGGTTTGTTATTTTGTTGGTTTGTTGGCTTGTTGGTTTGTTGGTTTGTTTGTTTGTTGGTTTGTTGGCTTGTTGGCTTGTTGGTTTGTTGGTTTTTTGGTTTGTTGGTTTGTTGGTTTGTTGGCTTGTTCGTTTGTTGGTTTGTTGGCTTGTTGGTTTGTTGGTTTGTTGGCTTGTTGGCTTGTTGGTTTGTTGGTTAGTTCGTTTGTTGGTTTGTTAGTTTGTTGGTTTGTTGGCTTGTTGGCTTGTTGGGTTGTTGGTTTGTTGGTTTGTTGGTTTGTTGGTTTATTTGTTTATTGGTTTGTTGGCTTGTTGGCTTGTTGGTTTGTTGGTTTGTTGGTTTGTTGGTTTGTTGGTTTGTTGGTTTGTTGGTTTGTTGGCTTGTTGGTTTGTTGGCTTGTTGGTTTGTTGGTTTGTTGGTTTGTTGGCTTGTTGGTTTGTTGGCTTGTTGGCTTGTTGCTTTGTTGGTTTGTTAGTTTGTTGGCTTGTTATCTTGTTGGTTTGTTAGTTTGTTGGCTTTTTGGTTACTTGGTTTGTTGGTTTGTTGGTTTGTTGGCTTGTTGGTTTGTTGGCTTGTTGGCTTGTTGGTTTGTTGGTTTGTTGGTTTGTTGGCTTGTTGGCTTGTTGGTTTGTTGGTTTGTTGGTTTGTTGGTTTGTTGGTTTTTCGTTTGTTGGTATGCTGGTTTATTGGCTTGTTGGCTTGTTGGTTTGTTGGTTTGTTGGCTTGTTGGTTTGTTGGCTTGTTGGCTTGTTGGTTTGTTGGTTTGTTGGTTTGTTGGTTTATTTGTTTGTTGGTTTGTTGGCTTGTTGGTTTGTTGTTTTGTTGGTTTGTTGGCTTGTTGGTTTGTTGGCTTGTTGGCTTGTTGCTTTGTTGGTTTGTTGGTTTGTCGGCTTGTTGGCTTGTTGGTTTGTTAGTTTGTTGGCTTTTTGGTTACTTGGTTTGTTGGTTTGTTGGCTTGTTGGTTTGTTGGCTTGTTGGCTTGTTGGTTTGTTGGTTTGTTGGTTTGTTGGTTTGTTGGTTTGTTGGCTTGTTGGTTTGTTGGTTTGTTTGTTTGTTGGTTTGTTTGTTTGTTGATTTGTTCGTTTGTTGGTTTGTTGGCTTGTTGGTTTGTTGGCTTGTGGGTTTGTTGCTTTGTTGGTTTGTTGGCTTGTTGGTTTGTTGGCTTGTTGGTTTGTTTGTTGGTTGGTTTGTTGGCTTGTTTACTTGTTGGTTTGTTGGTTTGTTGGTTTGTTGGTTTTTTGGTTTGTCGGTTTGTTGGTTTGTTGGCTTGTTGGTTTGTTGGTTTGTTGGCTTGTTGGCTTGTTGGTTTGTTGGTTTTTTGGTTTGTTGGTTTGTTGGTTTGTTGGCTTGTTCGTTTGTTGGTTTGTTGGCTTGTTGGTTTGTTGGTTTGTTGGCTTGTTGGCTTGTTGGTTTGTTGGTTAGTTCGTTTGTTGGTTTGTTAGTTTGTTGGTTTGTTGGCTTGTTGGCTTGTTGGGTTGTTGGTTTGTTGGTTTGTTGGTTTGTTGGTTTATTTGTTTATTGGTTTGTTGGCTTGTTGGCTTGTTGGTTTGTTGGTTTGTTGGTTTGTTGGTTTGTTGGTTTGTTGGTTTGTTGGTTTGTTGGCTTGTTGGTTTGTTGGCTTGTTGGTTTGTTGGTTTGTTGGCTTGTTGGCTTGTTGGCTTGTTGGCTTGTTGGTTTGTTTATTTATTTGCTTGTAGGTTTGTTGGCTTGATGGTTTGTTGGTTTGTGGGCTTGTTGGCTTGTTGGTTTGTTGGTTTGTTGGCTTGTTGGCTTGTTGATTTGTTATTTTGTTGGCTTGTTGGCTTGTTGGTTTGTTGGTTTGTTAGTTTGTTGGTTTGTTGGCTTATTGGTTTGTTGGTTTGTTGGTTTGTTGGTTTGTTGGCTTGTTGGCTTGTTGGTTTGTTGGTTTTTTGGTTTGTTGGTTTATTT
Source organism: Atherix ibis (assembly GCA_958298945.1). NCBI lineage: Eukaryota > Metazoa > Arthropoda > Insecta > Diptera > Athericidae > Atherix > Atherix ibis. The sequence goes on from OY282608.1 coordinate 35,852,431, forward strand.
GTTTGTTGGTTTTTTGGTTTGTTGGTTTGTTGGTTTGTTGGTTTGATGGTTTGTTGGTTTATTTGTTTGTTGGTTTGTTGGCTTGTTGGTTTGTTGGTTTGTTGGTTGGTTGGCTTGTTGGCTTGTTGGTTTGTTGGTTTGTTGGTTTGTTGGTTTGTTGGTTTGTTGGTTTGTTGGTTTGTTGGCTTGTTGGTTTGTTGGTTAGTTGGTTTGTTGGCTTGTTGGCTTGTTGGTTTGTTGGTTTGTTGGCTTTTTAGTTACTTGGTTTGTTGTTTTGATGGCTTGTTGGCTTGTTGATTTGTTGGTTAGTTCGTTTGTTGGTTTGTTAGTTTGTTGGTTTGTTGGCTTGTTGGCTTGTTGGTTTGTTGGTTTTTTGGTTTGTTGGTTTGTAGGTTTGTTGGTTTGTTGATTTGTTGGTTTGTTGGCTTGTTGGTTTGTTGGTTTGTTAGCTTGTTGGTTTGTTGGCTTCTTGGCTTGTTAGTTTGTTGGTTTTTGGGTTTGTTAGTTTGTTGGTTTGTTGGCTTGTTGGTTTGTTGGTTTGTTACTTGTTGGTTTGTTGGTTTGTTGGTTTGTTGGCTTGTTGGTTAGTTGGTTTGTTGGCTTGTTGGTTTGTTGGTTTGTTGGTTTGTTGGCTTGTTAGCTTGTTGGTTTGTTGGTTTGTTGGCTTGTTGAATTGTTGGCTTATTGGTTTGTTGGTTTGTGGGTTTGTTGGCATGTTGGTTTGTTGGTTTGTTGGTTTGTTGGCTTGTTGGTTACTTAGTTTGTTGGTTTGTTGGCATGTTGGTTTGTTGGTTTATTTGTTTGTTGGTTTGTTGGCTTGTTGGTTTGTTGGTTTGTTTGTTTGTTTGCTTGTTGGTTTGTTGGTTTGTTGGCTTGTTGGCTTGTTGGTTTGTTGGTTTGTTGGCTAGTTGGCTTATTGATTTGTTGGTTTGTTGGTTTGTTGGCTTGTTGGTTTCTTGGTTTGTTGGCTTGTTGGTTTGTTGGTTTGGTGGTTTGTTGGTTTGTTGGTTTGTTGGTTTGTTGGTTTGTTGGTTTGTTGGCTTGTTGGTTTGTTGGTTTGTTGGCTTGTTGGTTTATTGGTTTGATGTTTTGTTGGTTTGTTTGTTTGTTGGTTTGTTGGTTTGTTGGTTTGTTGGCTTGTTGGTTTGTTGGTTTGTTGGTTTGTTGGTTTGTTGGCTTGTTGGTTTGTTGGTTTGTTGGTTTGTTGGTTTGTTGGCTTGTTGGTTTGTTGGTTTGTTGGTTTATTTGTTTGTTGGTTTGTTGGTTTGTTGGTTTAATGGTTTGTTGGCTTGTTGGTTTGTTGGTTTGTTGATTTGTTGGCTTGTTGGTTTGTTGGTTTGTTTGCTTATTGGTTACTTAATTTGTTGATTTGTTGGCTTGTTGGTTTGTTGGTTTTTTGGTTTGTTGGTTTTTTGGTTTGTTGGCTTGTTGGTTTGTTGGTTTGTTGGCTTGTTGGCTTGTTGGTTTGTTAATTTTTTGGCTTGTTGGCTTGTTGGTTTGTTGGTTTGTTGGTTTGTTGGTTTGTTGGTTTGTTGCTTTGTTGGTTTGTTGGCTTGTTGGATTGTTGGCTTGTTGGTTTGTTAGTTTGTTGGCTTTTTGGTTACTTGGTTTGTTGGTTTGTTGGTTTGTTGGCTTGTTGGTTTGTGGGCTTGTTGCTTCGTTAATTTGTTGGTTTGTTGGCTTGTTGGTTTGTTGGTTTGTTATTTTGTTGGTTTGTTGGCTTGTTGGTTTGTTGGTTTGTTTGTTTGTTGGTTTGTTGGCTTGTTGGTTTGTTATCTTGTTGGCTTGTTGGTTTGTTGGTTTGTTGGTTTGTTGGTTTGTTGGCTTGTTGGCTTGTTGGTTTGTTGGTTTGTTGGTTTGTTCGCTTGTTGGCTTGTTGGTTTGTTGGTTTGTTGGCTTGTTGGTTTGTTGGCTTGTTGGTTTGTTGGTTTGTTGGTTTGTTGGTTTGTAGGCTTGTTGGCTTGTTGGTTTGTTGGTTTGTTGGCTTGTTGGTTACTTAGTTTGTTGGTTTGTTGGCATTTTGGTTTGTTGGCTTGTTGGTTTATTGGCTTGTTGGTTTGTTGGTCTGTTGGTTTGTTGGCTTGTTGGCTTGTTGGTTTGTTGGTTTGTTGGTTTGTTGGTTTATTTGTTTGTTGGTTTGTTGGCTTGTTGGTTTGTTGGGTTGTTGGCTTGTTGGTTTGTTGGTTTGTTGGCTTGTTGGCTTGTTGGTTTGTTGGTTTGTTGGTTTGTTGGCTTGTTGGTTTGTTGGCTTGTTGGTTTGTTGGTTTGTTGGTTTGTTGGCTTGTTGGCTTGTTGGTTTGTTGGTTTGCTGGTTTGTTGGTTTATTTGTTTGTTGGTTTGTTGGCTTGTTGGTTTGTTGGTTTGTTGGTTTGTTGGCTTGTTGGTTTGTTGGCTTGTTGGCTTGTTGCTTTGTTGGTTTGTTAGTTTGTTGGCTTGTTATCTTGTTGGTTTGTTAGTTTGTTGGCTTTTTGGTTACTTGGTTTGTTGGTTTGTTGGTTTGTTGGCTTGTTGGTTTGTTGGCTTGTTGGCTTGTTGGTTTGTTGGTTTGTTGGTTTGTTGGCTTGTTGGCTTGTTGGTTTGTTGGTTTGTTGGTTTGTTGGTTTGTTGGTTTTTCGTTTGTTGGTATGCTGGTTTATTGGCTTGTTGGCTTGTTGGTTTGTTGGTTTGTTGGCTTGTTGGTTTGTTGGCTTGTTGGCTTGTTGGTTTGTTGGTTTGTTGGTTTGTTGGTTTATTTGTTTGTTGGTTTGTTGGCTTGTTGGTTTGTTGTTTTGTTGGTTTGTTGGCTTGTTGGTTTGTTGGCTTGTTGGCTTGTTGCTTTGTTGGTTTGTTGGTTTGTCGGCTTGTTGGCTTGTTGGTTTGTTAGTTTGTTGGCTTTTTGGTTACTTGGTTTGTTGGTTTGTTGGCTTGTTGGTTTGTTGGCTTGTTGGCTTGTTGGTTTGTTGGTTTGTTGGTTTGTTGGTTTGTTGGTTTGTTGGCTTGTTGGTTTGTTGGTTTGTTTGTTTGTTGGTTTGTTTGTTTGTTGATTTGTTCGTTTGTTGGTTTGTTGGCTTGTTGGTTTGTTGGCTTGTGGGTTTGTTGCTTTGTTGGTTTGTTGGCTTGTTGGTTTGTTGGCTTGTTGGTTTGTTTGTTGGTTGGTTTGTTGGCTTGTTTACTTGTTGGTTTGTTGGTTTGTTGGTTTGTTGGTTTTTTGGTTTGTCGGTTTGTTGGTTTGTTGGCTTGTTGGTTTGTTGGTTTGTTGGCTTGTTGGCTTGTTGGTTTGTTGGTTTTTTGGTTTGTTGGTTTGTTGGTTTGTTGGCTTGTTCGTTTGTTGGCTTGTTGGTTTGTTGGTTTGTTGGCTTGTTGGCTTGTTGGTTTGTTGGTTAGTTCGTTTGTTGGTTTGTTAGTTTGTTGGTTTGTTGGCTTGTTGGCTTGTTGGGTTGTTGGTTTGTTGGTTTGTTGGTTTGTTGGTTTATTTGTTTATTGGTTTGTTGGCTTGTTGGCTTGTTGGTTTGTTGGTTTGTTGGTTTGTTGGTTTGTTGGTTTGTTGGTTTGTTGGTTTGTTGGCTTGTTGGTTTGTTGGCTTGTTGGTTTGTTGGTTTGTTGGCTTGTTGGCTTGTTGGCTTGTTGGCTTGTTGGTTTGTTTATTTATTTGCTTGTAGGTTTGTTGGCTTGATGGTTTGTTGGTTTGTGGGCTTGTTGGCTTGTTGGTTTGTTGGTTTGTTGGCTTGTTGGCTTGTTGATTTGTTATTTTGTTGGCTTGTTGGCTTGTTGGTTTGTTGGTTTGTTAGTTTGTTGGTTTGTTGGCTTATTGGTTTGTTGGTTTGTTGGTTTGTTGGTTTGTTGGCTTGTTGGCTTGTTGGTTTGTTGGTTTTTTGGTTTGTTGGTTTATTTGTTTGTTGGTTTTTTGGTTTGTTGGTTTGTTGGTTTGTTGGTTTGATGGTTTGTTGGTTTATTTGTTTGTTGGTTTGTTGGCTTGTTGGTTTGTTGGTTTGTTGGTTGGTTGGCTTGTTGGCTTGTTGGTTTGTTGGTTTGTTGGTTTGTTGGTTTGTTGGTTTGTTGGTTTGTTGGTTTGTTGGCTTGTTGGTTTGTTGGTTAGTTGGTTTGTTGGCTTGTTGGCTTGTTGGTTTGTTGGTTTGTTGGCTTTTTAGTTACTTGGTTTGTTGTTTTGTTGGCTTGTTGGCTTGTTGATTTGTTGGTTAGTTCGTTTGTTGGTTTGTTAGTTTGTTGGTTTGTTGGCTTGTTGGCTTGTTGGTTTGTTGGTTTTTTGGTTTGTTGGTTTGTAGGTTTGTTGGTTTGTTGATTTGTTGGTTTGTTGGCTTGTTGGTTTGTTGGTTTGTTAGCTTGTTGGTTTGTTAGTTTGTTGGCTTGTTGGCTTGTTGGTTTGTTGGTTTGTTGGTTTGTTGGCTTGTTGGTTTGTTGGTTTGTTGGCTTGTTGGTTTGTTAGTTTGTTGGTTTGTTGGTTTGTCGGTTTGTTGGTTTGTTGGTTTGTTGCTTTGTTGGTTTGTTGTTTTGTTGGCTTGTTGGCTTGTTGGTTTGTTGGCTTGTTGGTTTGTTAGTTTGTTGGCTTTTTGGTTACTTGGTTTGTTGGTTTGTTGGCTTGTTGGCTTATTGGTTTGTTGGTTTGTTGGCTTGTTGGCTTGTTGGTTTGTTGGTTTGTTGGTTTGTTGGTTTATTTGTTTGTTGGTTTGTTGGCTTGTTGGTTTGTTGGTTTGTTGGCTTGTTGCTTACTTAGTTTGTTGGTTTGTTGGTTTGTTGGTTTGTTGGCTTGTTGGCTTGTTGGTTTGTTGGTTTGTTGGTTTTTTGGTTTGTTGGCTTGTTGGTTTGTTGGTTTAGTGGCTTGTTGGTTTGTTGGTTTGTTGGTTTGTTGGCTTGTTGGCTTGTTGGTTTGTTGGTTTGTTGGCTTGTTGGTTTGTTGGTTTGTTGGTTTGTTGGCTTGTTGGCTTGTTGGTTTGTTGGCTTGTTGGTTTGTTAGTTTGTTGGCTTTTTGGTTACTTGGTTTGTTGGTTTGTTGGCTTGTTGGCTTGTTGGTTTGTTGGCTTCTTGGCTTGTTGGTTTGTTGGTTTTTGGGTTTGTTAGTTTGTTGGTTTGTTGGCTTGTTGGTTTGTTGGTTTGTTGGCTTGTTGATTTGTTGGTTTGTTGGTTTGTTGGCTTGTTGGTTAGTTGGTTTGTTGGCTTGTTGGTTTGTTGGTTTGTTGGTTTGTTGGTTTGTTGGCTTGTTAGCTTGTTGGTTTGTTGGTTTGTTGGCTTGTTGAATTGTTGGCTTATTGGTTTGTTGGTTTGTTGGTTTGTTGGCATGTTGGTTTGTTGGTTTGTTGGTTTGTTGGCTTGTTGGTTACTTAGTTTGTTGGTTTGTTGGCATGTTGGTTTGTTGGTTTATTTGTTTGTTGGTTTGTTGGTTTGTTGGCTTGTTGGCTTGTTGGTTTGTTAGTTTGTTGGCTTTTTGGTTACTTGGTTTGTTGGCTTGTTGGCTTGTTGATTTGTTGGCTTCTTGGCTTGTTGGTTTGTTGGTTTTTGGGTTTGTTAGTTTGTTGGTTTGTTGGCTTGTTGGTTTGTTGGTTTGTTGGCTTGTTGGTTTGTTGGTTTGTTGGTTTGTTGGCTTGTTGGTTAGTTGGTTTGTTGGCTTGTTGGTTTGTTGGTTTGTTGGTTTGTTGGCTTGTTGGCTTGTTGGTTTGTCGGCTTCTTGGCTTGTTGGTTTGTTGGTTTTTGGGTTTGTTAGTTTGTTGGTTTGTTGGCTTGTTGGTTTGTTGGTTTGTTGGCTTGTTGGTTTGTTGGTTTGTTGGTTTGTTGGCTTGTTGGTTAGTTGGTTAGTTGGTTTGTTGGCTTGTTGGTTTGTTGGTTTGTTGGTTTGTTGGCTTGTTAGCTTGTTGGTTTGTTGGTTTGTTGGCTTGTTGAATTGTTGGCTTATTGGTTTGTTGGATTGTTGGTTTGTTGGCATGTTGGTTTGTTGGTTTGTTGGTTTGTTGGCTTGTTGGTTACTTAGTTTGTTTGTTTGTTGGCTTGTTGGTTTGTTGGTTTGTTGGCTTGTTGGCTTGTTAGTTTGTTGGTTTGTTGGTTTGTTGGCTAGTTGGCTTATTGATTTATTGGTTTGTTGGTTTGTTGGCTTGTTGGTTTCTTGGTTTGTTGGCTTGTTGGTTTGTTGGTTTGTTGGTTTCTTGGTTTGTTGGTTTGTTGGTTTGTTGGTTTGTTGGTTTGTTGGCTTGTTGGTTTGTTGGTTTGTTGGCTTGTTGGTTTATTGGTTTGATGGTTTGTTGGTTTGTTGGTTTGTTGGTTTTTTGGTTTGTTGGTTTGTTGGTTTGTTGGCTTGTTGGTTTGTTGGTTTGTTGGTTTGTTGGTTTGTTGGTTTGTTGGTTTGTTGGCTTGTTGGTTTGTTGGTTTGTTGGCTTGTTGGTTTGTTGGTTTGTTGGTTTGTTGGTTTGTTGGCTTGTTGGTTTGTTGGTTTGTTGGTTTGTTGGCTTGTTGGCTAGTTGGTTTGTTGGTTTGTTGGTTTATTTGTTTGTTGGTTTGTTGGTTTGTTGGTTTGTTGGTTTATTGGTGTAATGGTTTGTTGGCTTGTTGGTTTGTTGGTTTGTTGATTTGTTGGCTTGTTGGTTTGTTGGTTTGTTTGCTTATTGGTTACTTAATTTGTTGATTTGTTGGCTTGTTGGTTTGTTAGTTTTTTGGTTTGTTGGTTTTTTGGTTTGTTGGCTTGTTGGTTTGTTGGTTTGTTGGCTTGTTGGCTTGTTGGTTTGTTGGTTTTTTGGCTTGTTGGCTTGTTGGTTTGTTGGTTTGTTGGTTTGTTTGTTTGTTGCTTTGTTGGTTTGTTGGCTTGTTGGATTGTTGGCTTGTTGGTTTGTTAGTTTGTTGGTTTGTTGGCTTGTTGGTTTGTGGGCTTGTTGCTTTGTTGGTTTGTTGGTTTGTTGGCTTGTTGGCATGTTGGTTTGTTGGTTTGTTATTTTGTTGGTTTGTTGGCTTGTTGGTTTGTTGGTTTGTTGGTTTGTTGGTTTGTTGGCTTGTTGGTTTGTTATCTTGTTGGCTTGTTGGTTTGTTGGTTTGTTGGTTTTTTGGTTTGTTGGTTTGTTGGTTTGTTGGCTTGTTCGTTTGTTGGTTTGTTGGCTTGTTGGTTTGTTGGTTTGTTGGCTTGTTGGCTTGTTGGTTTGTTGGTTAGTTCGTTTGTTGGTTTGTTAGTTTGTTGGTTTGTTGGCTTGTTGGCTTGTTGGCTTGTTGGTTTGTTGGTTTGTTGGTTTGTTGGTTTATTTGTTTATTGGTTTGTTGGCTTGTTGGCTTGTTGGTTTGTTGGTTTGTTGGCTTGTTGGTTTATTGGTTTGTTGGTTTGTTGGTTTGTTGGTTTGTTGGCTTGTTGGTTTGTTGGCTTGTTGGTTTGTTGGTTTGTTGGCTTGTTGGCTTGTTGGCTTGTTGGCTTCTTGGTTTGTTGATTTATTTGCTTGTAGGTTTGTTGGCTTGTTGGTTTGTTGGTTTGTGGGCTTGTTGGCTTGTTGGTTTGTTGGTTTGTTGGCTTGTTGGCTTGTTGATTTGTTATTTTGTTGGCTTGTTGGCTTGTTGGTTTGTTGGTTTGTTAGTTTGTTGGTTTGTTGGCTTGTTGGTTTGTTGGTTTATTGGTTTGTTGGTTTGTTGGCTTGTTGGCTTGTTGGTTTGTTGGTTTTTTGGTTTGTTGGTTTATTTGTTTGTTGGTTTTTTGGTTTGTTGGTTTGTTGGTTTGTTGGTTTGATGGTTTGTTGGTTTATTTGTTTGTTGGTTTGTTGGCTTGTTGGTTTGTTGGTTTGTTGGTTGGTTGGCTTGTTGGCTTGTTGGTTTGTTGGTTTGTTGGTTTGTTGGTTTGTTGGTTTGTTGGTTTGTTGGCTTGTTGGTTTGTTGGTTTGTTGGTTTGTTGGCTTGTTGGCTTGTTGGTTTGTTGGTTTGTTGGCTTTTTGGTTACTTGGTTTGTTGTTTTGTTGGCTTGTTGGCTTGTTGGTTTGTTGGTTAGTTCGTTTGTTGGTTTGTTAGTTTGTTGGTTTGTTGGCTTGTTAGCTTGTTGGTTTGTTGGTTTTTTGGTTTGTTGGTTTGTTGGTTTGTTGGTTTGTTGATTTGTTGGTTTGTTGGCTTGTTGGTTTGTTGGTTTGTTAGCTTGTTGGTTTGTTAGTTTGTTGGCTTGTTGGCTTGTTGGTTTGTTGGTTTGTTGGTTTGTTGGCTTGTTGGTTTGTTGGTTTGTTGGCTTGTTGGTTTGTTAGTTTGTTGGTTTGTTGGTTTGTTGGTTTGTTGGTTTGTTGCTTTGTTGGTTTGTTGTTTTGTTGGCTTGTTGGCTTGTTGGTTTGTTGCCTTGTTGGTTTGTTAGTTTGTTGGCTTTTTGGTTACTTGGTTGGTTGGTTTGTTGGCTTGTTGGCTTGTTGGTTTGTTGGTTTTTTGGCTTGTTGGCTTGTTGGTTTGTTGGTTTGTTGGTTTGTTGGTTTGTTGCTTTGTTGGTTTGTTGGCTTGTTGGATTGTTGGCTTGTTGGTTTGTTAGTTTGTTGGTTTGTTGGCTTGTTGGTTTGTGGGCTTGTTGCTTTGTTGGTTTGTTGGTTTGTTGGCTTGTTGGCATGTTGGTTTGTTGGTTTGTTATTTTGTTGGTTTGTTGGCTTGTTGGTTTGTTGGTTTGTTGGTTTGTTGGTTTGTTGGCTTGTTGGTTTGTTTTCTTGTTGGCTTGTTGGTTTGTTGGTTTGTTGGTTTTTTGGTTTGTTGGTTTGTTGGTTTGTTGGCTTGTTCGTTTGTTGGTTTGTTCGCTTGTTGGTTTGTTGGTTTGTTGGCTTGTTGGCTTGTTGGTTTGTTGGTTAGTTCGTTTGTTGGTTTGTTAGTTTGTTGGTTTGTTGGCTTGTTGGCTTGTTGGCTTGTTGGTTTGTTGGTTTGTTGGTTTGTTGGTTTATTTGTTTATTGGTTTGTTGGCTTGTTGGCTTGTTGGTTTGTTGGTTTGTTGGCTTGTTGGTTTATTGGTTTGTTGGTTTGTTGGTTTGTTGGTTTGTTGGCTTGTTGGTTTGTTGGCTTGTTGGTTTGTTGGTTTGTTGGCTTGTTGGCTTGTTGGCTTGTTGGCTTGTTGGTTTGTTGATTTATTTGCTTGTAGGTTTGTTGGCTTGTTGGTTTGTTGGTTTGTGGGCTTGTTGGCTTGTTGGTTTGTTGGTTTGTTGGCTTGTTGGCTTGTTGATTTGTTATTTTGTTGGCTTGTTGGCTTGTTGGTTTGTTGGTTTGTTAGTTTGTTGGTTTGTTGGCTTGTTGGTTTGTTGGTTTATTGGTTTGTTGGTTTGTTGGCTTGTTGGCTTGTTGGTTTGTTGGTTTTTTGGTTTGTTGGTTTATTTGTTTGTTGGTTTTTTGGTTTGTTGGTTTGTTGGTTTGTTGGTTTGATGGTTTGTTGGTTTATTTGTTTGTTGGTTTGTTGGCTTGTTGGTTTGTTGGTTTGTTGGTTGGTTGGCTTGTTGGCTTGTTGGTTTGTTGGTTTGTTGGTTTGTTGGTTTGTTGGTTTGTTGGTTTGTTGGCTTGTTGGTTTGTTGGTTTGTTGGTTTGTTGGCTTGTTGGCTTGCTGGTTTGTTGGTTTGTTGGCTTTTTGGTTACTTGGTTTGTTGTTTTGTTGGCTTGTTGGCTTGTTGGTTTGTTGGTTAGTTCGTTTGTTGGTTTGTTAGTTTGTTGGTTTGTTGGCTTGTTGGCTTGTTGGTTTGTTGGTTTTTTGGTTTGTTGGTTTGTTGGTTTGTTGGTTTGTTGATTTGTTGGTTTGTTGGCTTGTTGGTTTGTTGGTTTGTTAGCTTGTTGGTTTGTTAGTTTGTTGGCTTGTTGGCTTGTTGGTTTGTTGGTTTGTTGGTTTGTTGGCTTGTTGGTTTGTTGGTTTGTTGGCTTGTTGGTTTGTTAGTTTGTTGGTTTGTTGGTTTGTTGGTTTGTTGGTTTGTTGCTTTGTTGGTTTGTTGTTTTGTTGGCTTGTTGGCTTGTTGGTTTGTTGCCTTGTTGGTTTGTTAGTTTGTTGGCTTTTTGGTTACTTGGTTTGTTGGTTTGTTGGCTTGTTGGCTTATTGGTTTGTTGGTTTGTTGGCTTGTTGGCTTGTTGGTTTGTTGGTTTGTTGGTTTGTTGGTTTGTTGGTTTATTTGTTTGTTGGCTTGTTGGTTTGTTGGTTTGTTGGCTTGTTGCTTACTTAGTTTTTTGGTTTGTTGGTTTGTTGGTTTGTTGGCTTGTTGGCTTGTTGGTTTGTTGGTTTGTTGGTTTGTTGGTTTGTTGGTTTGTTGGTTTGTTGGTTTGTTGGCTTGTTGGTTTGTTGGTTTGTTGGTTTGTTGGTTTGTTGGTTTGTTGGCTTGTTGGTTTGTTGGTTTGTTGGCGTGTTGGTTTGTTGGTTTGTTGGTTTGTTGGCTTGTTGGTTAGTTGGTTTGTTGGCTTGTTGGTTTGTTGGTTTGTTGGTTTGTTGGCTTGTTGGCTTGTTGGTTTGTCGGCTTCTTGGCTTGTTGGTTTGTTGGTTTTTGGGTTTGTTAGTTTGTTGGTTTGTTGGCTTGTTGGTTTGTTGGTTTGTTGGCTTGTTGGTTTGTTGGTTTGTTGGTTTGTTGGCTTGTTGGTTAGTTGGTTTGTTGGCTTGCTGGTTTGTTGGTTTGTTGGTTTGTTGGCTTGTTAGCTTGTTGGTTTGTTGGTTTGTTGGCTTGTTGAATTGTTGGCTTATTGGTTTGTTGGATTGTTGGTTTGTTGGCATGTTGGTTTGTTGGTTTGTTGGTTTGTTGGCTTGTTGGTTACTTAGTTTGTTTGTTTGTTGGCTTGTTGGTTTGTTGGTTTGTTGGCTTGTTGGCTTGTTAGTTTGTTGGTTTGTTGGTTTGTTGGCTAGTTGGCTTATTGATTTATTGGTTTGTTGGTTTGTTGGCTTGTTGGTTTCTTGGTTTGTTGGCTTGTTGGTTTGTTGGTTTGTTGGTTTGTTGGTTTGTTGGTTTGTTGGTTTGTTGGCTTGTTGGTTTGTTGGTTTGTTGGCTTGTTGGTTTATTGGTTTGATGGTTTGTTGGTTTGTTGGTTTGTTGGTTTTTTGGTTTGTTGGTTTGTTGGTTTGTTGGCTTGTTGGTTTGTTGGTTTGTTGGTTTGTTGGTTTGTTGGTTTGTTGGTTTGTTGGCTTGTTGGTTTGTTGGTTTGTTGGCTTGTTGGTTTGTTGGTTTGTTGGTTTGTTGGTTTGTTGGCTTGTTGGTTTGTTGGTTTGTTGGTTTGTTGGCTTGTTGGCTAGTTGGTTTGTTGGTTTGTTGGTTTATTTGTTTGTTGGTTTGTTGGTTTGTTGGTTTATTGGTGTAATGGTTTGTTGGCTTGTTGGTTTGTTGGTTTGTTGATTTGTTGGCTTGTTGGTTTGTTGGTTTGTTTGCTTATTGGTTACTTAATTTGTTGATTTGTTGGCTTGTTGGTTTGTTAGTTTTTTGGTTTGTTGGTTTTTTGGTTTGTTGGCTTGTTGGTTTGTTGGTTTGTTGGCTTGTTGGCTTGTTGGTTTGTTGGTTTTTTGGCTTGTTGGCTTGTTGGTTTGTTGGTTTGTTGGTTTGTTGGTTTGTTGCTTTGTTGGTTTGTTGGCTTGTTGGATTGTTGGCTTGTTGGTTTGTTAGTTTGTTGGTTTGTTGGCTTGTTGGTTTGTGGGCTTGTTGCTTTGTTGGTTTGTTGTTTTGTTGGCTTGTTGGCATGTTGGTTTGTTGGTTTGTTATTTTGTTGGTTTGTTGGCTTGTTGGTTTGTTGGTTTGTTGGTTTGTTGGTTTGTTGGCTTGTTGGTTTGTTATCTTGTTGGCTTGTTGGTTTGTTGGTTTGTTGGTTTTTTGGTTTGTTGGTTTGTTGGTTTGTTGGCTTGTTCGTTTGTTGGTTTGTTGGCTTGTTGGTTTGTTGGTTTGTTGGCTTGTTGGCTTGTTGGTTTGTTGGTTAGTTCGTTTGTTGGTTTGTTAGTTTGTTGGTTTGTTGGCTTGTTGGCTTGTTGGCTTGTTGGTTTGTTGGTTTGTTGGTTTGTTGGTTTATTTGTTTATTGGTTTGTTGGCTTGTTGGCTTGTTGGTTTGTTGGTTTGTTGGCTTGTTGGTTTATTGGTTTGTTGGTTTGTTGGTTTGTTGGTTTGTTGGCTTGTTGGTTTGTTGGCTTGTTGGTTTGTTGGTTTGTTGGCTTGTTGGCTTGTTGGCTTGTTGGCTTGTTGGTTTGTTGATTTATTTGCTTGTAGGTTTGTTGGCTTGTTGGTTTGTTGGTTTGTGGGCTTGTTGGCTTGTTGGTTTGTTGGTTTGTTGGCTTGTTGGCTTGTTGATTTGTTATTTTGTTGGCTTGTTGGCTTGTTGGTTTGTTGGTTTGTTAGTTTGTTGGTTTGTTGGCTTGTTGGTTTGTTGGTTTATTGGTTTGTTGGTTTGTTGGCTTGTTGGCTTGTTGGTTTGTTGGTTTTTTGGTTTGTTGGTTTATTTGTTTGTTGGTTTTTTGGTTTGTTGGTTTGTTGGTTTGTTGGTTTGATGGTTTGTTGGTTTATTTGTTTGTTGGTTTGTTGGCTTGTTGGTTTGTTGGTTTGTTGGTTGGTTGGCTTGTTGGCTTGTTGGTTTGTTGGTTTGTTGGTTTGTTGGTTTGTTGGTTTGTTGGTTTGTTGGCTTGTTGGTTTGTTGGTTTGTTGGTTTGTTGGCTTGTTGGCTTGTTGGTTTGTTGGTTTGTTGGCTTTTTGGTTACTTGGTTTGTTGTTTTGTTGGCTTGTTGGCTTGTTGGTTTGTTGGTTAGTTCGTTTGTTGGTTTGTTAGTTTGTTGGTTTGTTGGCTTGTTGGCTTGTTGGTTTGTTGGTTTGTTGGTTTGTTGGTTTGTTGATTTGTTGGTTTGTTGGCTTGTTGGTTTGTTGGTTTGTTAGCTTGTTGGTTTGTTAGTTTGTTGGCTTGTTGGCTTGTTGGTTTGTTGGTTTGTTGGTTTGTTGGCTTGTTGGTTTGTTGGTTTGTTGGCTTGTTGGTTTGTTAGTTTGTTGGTTTGTTGGTTTGTTGGTTTGTTGGTTTGTTGCTTTGTTGGTTTGTTGTTTTGTTGGCTTGTTGGCTTGTTGGTTTGTTGCCTTGTTGGTTTGTTAGTTTGTTGGCTTTTTGGTTACTTGGTTTGTTGGTTTGTTGGCTTGTTGGTTTGTTGGTTTGTTGGTTTATTTGTTTGTTGGCTTGTTGGTTTGTTGGCTTGTTGCTTACTTAGTTTTTTGGTTTGTTGGTTTGTTGGTTTGTTGGCTTGTTGGCTTGTTGGTTTGTTGGTTTGTTGGTTTGTTGGTTTGTTGGTTTGTTGGTTTGTTGGTTTGTTGGCTTGTTGGTTTGTTGGTTTGTTGGTTTGTTGGTTTGTTGGTTTGTTAGCTTGTTGGTTTGTTAGTTTGTTGGCTTGTTGGCTTGTTGGTTTGTTGGTTTGTTGGTTTGTTGGCTTGTTGGTTTGTTGGTTTGTTGGCTTGTTGGTTTGTTAGTTTGTTGGTTTGTTGGTTTGTTGGTTTGTTGGTTTGTTGCTTTGTTGGTTTGTTGTTTTGTTGGCTTGTTGGCTTGTTGGTTTGTTGCCTTGTTGGTTTGTTAGTTTGTTGGCTTTTTGGTTACTTGGTTGGTTGGTTTGTTGGCTTGTTGGCTTGTTGGTTTGTTGGTTTTTTGGCTTGTTGGCTTGTTGGTTTGTTGGTTTGTTGGTTTGTTGGTTTGTTGCTTTGTTGGTTTGTTGGCTTGTTGGATTGTTGGCTTGTTGGTTTGTTAGTTTGTTGGTTTGTTGGCTTGTTGGTTTGTGGGCTTGTTGCTTTGTTGGTTTGTTGGTTTGTTGGCTTGTTGGCATGTTGGTTTGTTGGTTTGTTATTTTGTTGGTTTGTTGGCTTGTTGGTTTGTTGGTTTGTTGGTTTGTTGGTTTGTTGGCTTGTTGGTTTGTTTTCTTGTTGGCTTGTTGGTTTGTTGGTTTGTTGGTTTTTTGGTTTGTTGGTTTGTTGGTTTGTTGGCTTGTTCGTTTGTTGGTTTGTTCGCTTGTTGGTTTGTTGGTTTGTTGGCTTGTTGGCTTGTTGGTTTGTTGGTTAGTTCGTTTGTTGGTTTGTTAGTTTGTTGGTTTGTTGGCTTGTTGGCTTGTTGGCTTGTTGGTTTGTTGGTTTGTTGGTTTGTTGGTTTATTTGTTTATTGGTTTGTTGGCTTGTTGGCTTGTTGGTTTGTTGGTTTGTTGGCTTGTTGGTTTATTGGTTTGTTGGTTTGTTGGTTTGTTGGTTTGTTGGCTTGTTGGTTTGTTGGCTTGTTGGTTTGTTGGTTTGTTGGCTTGTTGGCTTGTTGGCTTGTTGGCTTGTTGGTTTGTTGATTTATTTGCTTGTAGGTTTGTTGGCTTGTTGGTTTGTTGGTTTGTGGGCTTGTTGGCTTGTTGGTTTGTTGGTTTGTTGGCTTGTTGGCTTGTTGATTTGTTATTTTGTTGGCTTGTTGGCTTGTTGGTTTGTTGGTTTGTTAGTTTGTTGGTTTGTTGGCTTGTTGGTTTGTTGGTTTATTGGTTTGTTGGTTTGTTGGCTTGTTGGCTTGTTGGTTTGTTGGTTTTTTGGTTTGTTGGTTTATTTGTTTGTTGGTTTTTTGGTTTGTTGGTTTGTTGGTTTGATGGTTTGTTGGTTTATTTGTTTGTTGGTTTGTTGGCTTGTTGGTTTGTTGGTTTGTTGGTTGGTTGGCTTGTTGGCTTGTTGGTTTGTTGGTTTGTTGGTTTGTTGGTTTGTTGGTTTGTTGGTTTGTTGGCTTGTTGGTTTGTTGGTTTGTTGGTTTGTTGGCTTGTTGGCTTGTTGGTTTGTTGGTTTGTTGGCTTTTTGGTTACTTGGTTTGTTGTTTTGTTGGCTTGTTGGCTTGTTGGTTTGTTGGTTAGTTCGTTTGTTGGTTTGTTAGTTTGTTGGTTTGTTGGCTTGTTGGCTTGTTGGTTTGTTGGTTTTTTGGTTTGTTGGTTTGTTGGTTTGTTGGTTTGTTGATTTGTTGGTTTGTTGGCTTGTTGGTTTGTTGGTTTGTTAGCTTGTTGGTTTGTTAGTTTGTTGGCTTGTTGGCTTGTTGGTTTGTTGGTTTGTTGGTTTGTTGGCTTGTTGGTTTGTTGGTTTGTTGGCTTGTTGGTTTGTTAGTTTGTTGGTTTGTTGGTTTGTTGGTTTGTTGGTTTGTTGCTTTGTTGGTTTGTTGTTTTGTTGGCTTGTTGGCTTGTTGGTTTGTTGCCTTGTTGGTTTGTTAGTTTGTTGGCTTTTTGGTTACTTGGTTTGTTGGTTTGTTGGCTTGTTGGCTTATTGGTTTGTTGGTTTGTTGGCTTGTTGGCTTGTTGGTTTGTTGGTTTGTTGGTTTGTTGGTTTGTTGGTTTGTTGGTTTATTTGTTTGTTGGCTTGTTGGTTTGTTGGTTTGTTGGCTTGTTGCTTACTTAGTTTTTTGGTTTGTTGGTTTGTTGGTTTGTTGGCTTGTTGGCTTGTTGGTTTGTTGGTTTGTTGGTTTGTTGGTTTGTTGGTTTGTTGGTTTGTTGGTTTGTTGGCTTGTTGGTTTGTTGGTTTGTTGGTTTGTTGGTTTGTTGGTTTGTTGGCTTGTTGGTTTGTTGGTTTGTTGGCTTGTTGGTTTGTTGGTTTGTTGGTTTGTTGGCTTGTTGGTTAGTTGGTTTGTTGGCTTGTTGGTTTGTTGGTTTGTTGGTTTGTTGGCTTGTTGGCTTGTTGGTTTGTCGGCTTCTTGGCTTGTTGGTTTGTTGGTTTTTGGGTTTGTTAGTTTGTTGGTTTGTTGGCTTGTTGGTTTGTTGGTTTGTTGGCTTGTTGGTTTGTTGGTTTGTTGGTTTGTTGGCTTGTTGGCTTGTTGGTTAGTTGGTTTGTTGGCTTGTTGGTTTGTTGGTTTGTTGGTTTGTTGGCTTGTTAGCTTGTTGGTTTGTTGGTTTGTTGGCTTGTTGAATTGTTGGCTTATTGGTTTGTTGGATTGTTGGTTTGTTGGCATGTTGGTTTGTTGGTTTGTTGGTTTGTTGGCTTGTTGGTTACTTAGTTTGTTTGTTTGTTGGCTTGTTGGTTTGTTGGTTTGTTGGCTTGTTGGCTTGTTAGTTTGTTGGTTTGTTGGTTTGTTGGCTAGTTGGCTTATTGATTTATTGGTTTGTTGGTTTGTTGGCTTGTTGGTTTCTTGGTTTGTTGGCTTGTTGGTTTGTTGGTTTGTTGGTTTGTTGGTTTGTTGGTTTGTTGGTTTGTTGGTTTGTTGGCTTGTTGGTTTGTTGGTTTGTTGGCTTGTTGGTTTATTGGTTTGATGGTTTGTTGGTTTGTTGGTTTGTTGGTTTTTTGGTTTGTTGGTTTGTTGGTTTGTTGGCTTGTTGGTTTGTTGGTTTGTTGGTTTGTTGGTTTGTTGGTTTGTTGGTTTGTTGGCTTGTTGGTTTGTTGGTTTGTTGGCTTGTTGGTTTGTTGGTTTGTTGGTTTGTTGGTTTGTTGGCTTGTTGGTTTGTTGGTTTGTTGGTTTGTTGGCTTGTTGGCTAGTTGGTTTGTTGGTTTGTTGGTTTATTTGTTTGTTGGTTTGTTGGTTTGTTGGTTTGTTGGTTTATTGGTGTAATGGTTTGTTGGCTTGTTGGTTTGTTGGTTTGTTGATTTGTTGGCTTGTTGGTTTGTTGGTTTGTTTGCTTATTGGTTACTTAATTTGTTGATTTGTTGGCTTGTTGGTTTGTTAGTTTTTTGGTTTGTTGGTTTTTGGTTTGTTGGCTTGTTGGTTTGTTGGTTTGTTGGCTTGTTGGCTTGTTGGTTTGTTGGTTTTTTGGCTTGTTGGCTTGTTGGTTTGTTGGTTTGTTGGTTTGTTGGTTTGTTGCTTTGTTGGTTTGTTGGCTTGTTGGATTGTTGGCTTGTTGGTTTGTTAGTTTGTTGGTTTGTTGGCTTGTTGGTTTGGGGGCTTGTTGCTTTGTTGGTTTGTTGGTTTGTTGGCTTGTTGGCATGTTGGTTTGTTGGTTTGTTATTTTGTTGGTTTGTTGGCTTGTTGGTTTGTTGGTTTGTTGGTTTGTTGGTTTGTTGGCTTGTTGGTTTGTTATCTTGTTGGCTTGTTGGTTTGTTGGTTTGTTGGTTTTTTGGTTTGTTGGTTTGTTGGTTTCTTGGCTTGTTCGTTTGTTGGTTTGTTGGCTTGTTGGTTTGTTGGTTTGTTGGCTTGTTGGCTTGTTGGTTTGTTGGTTAGTTCGTTTGTTGGTTTGTTAGTTTGTTGGTTTGTTGGCTTGTTGGCTTGTTGGCTTGTTGGTTTGTTGGTTTGTTGGTTTGTTGGTTTATTTGTTTATTGGTTTGTTGGCTTGTTGGCTTGTTGGTTTGTTGGTTTGTTGGCTTGTTGGTTTATTGGTTTGTTGGTTTGTTGGTTTGTTGGTTTGTTGGCTTGTTGGTTTGTTGGCTTGTTGGTTTGTTGGTTTGTTGGCTTGTTGGCTTGTTGGCTTGTTGGCTTGTTGGTTTGTTGATTTATTTGCTTGTAGGTTTGTTGGCTTGTTGGTTTGTTGGTTTGTGGGCTTGTTGGCTTGTTGGTTTGTTGGTTTGTTGGCTTGTTGGCTTGTTGATTTGTTATTTTGTTGGCTTGTTGGCTTGTTGGTTTGTTGGTTTGTTAGTTTGTTGGTTTGTTGGCTTGTTGGTTTGTTGGTTTATTGGTTTGTTGGTTTGTTGGCTTGTTGGCTTGTTGGTTTGTTGGTTTTTTGGTTTGTTGGTTTATTTGTTTGTTGGTTTTTTGGTTTGTTGGTTTGTTGGTTTGTTGGTTTGATGGTTTGTTGGTTTATTTGTTTGTTGGTTTGTTGGCTTGTTGGTTTGTTGGTTTGTTGGTTGGTTGGCTTGTTGGCTTGTTGGTTTGTTGGTTTGTTGGTTTGTTGGTTTGTTGGTTTGTTGGTTTGTTGGCTTGTTGGTTTGTTGGTTTGTTGGTTTGTTGGCTTGTTGGCTTGTTGGTTTGTTGGTTTGTTGGCTTTTTGGTTACTTGGTTTGTTGTTTTGTTGGCTTGTTGGCTTGTTGGTTTGTTGGTTAGTTCGTTTGTTGGTTTGTTAGTTTGTTGGTTTGTTGGCTTGTTGGCTTGTTGGTTTGTTGGTTTTTTGGTTTGTTGGTTTGTTGGTTTGTTGGTTTGTTGATTTGTTGGTTTGTTGGCTTGTTGGTTTGTTGGTTTGTTAGCTTGTTGGTTTGTTAGTTTGTTGGCTTGTTGGCTTGTTGGTTTGTTGGTTTGTTGGTTTGTTGGCTTGTTGGTTTGTTGGTTTGTTGGCTTGTTGGTTTGTTAGTTTGTTGGTTTGTTGGTTTGTTGGTTTGTTGGTTTGTTGCTTTGTTGGTTTTTTGTTTTGTTGGCTTGTTGGCTTGTTGGTTTGTTGCCTTGTTGGTTTGTTAGTTTGTTGGCTTTTTGGTTACTTGGTTTGTTGGTTTGTTGGCTTGTTGGTTTGTTGGTTTGTTGGTTTATTTGTTTGTTGGCTTGTTGGTTTGTTGGCTTGTTGCTTACTTAGTTTTTTGGTTTGTTGGTTTGTTGGTTTGTTGGCTTGTTGGCTTGTTGGTTTGTTGGTTTGTTGGTTTGTTGGTTTGTTGGTTTGTTGGTTTGTTGGTTTGTTGGCTTGTTGGTTTGTTGGTTTGTTGGTTTGTTGGTTTGTTGGTTTGTTGGCTTGTTGGTTTGTTGGTTTGTTGGTTTGTTGGCTTGTTGGTTTGTTGGTTTGTTAGCTTGTTGGTTTGTTAGTTTGTTGGTTTGTTGGCTTGTTGGCTTGTTCGTTTGTTGGTTTGTTAGTTTGTTGGTTTGTTGGCTTGTTGGCTTGTTGGTTTGTTGGTTTTTTGGTTTGTTGGTTTGTTGGTTTGTTGGTTTGTTGGTTTGTTGATTTGTTGGTTTGTTGGCTTGTTGGTTTGTTGGTTTGTTAGCTTGTTGGTTTGTTAGTTTGTTGGCTTGTTGGCTTGTTGGTTTGTTGGTTTGTTGGTTTGTTGGCTTGTTGGTTTGTTGGTTTGTTGGCTTGTTGGTTTGTTAGTTTGTTGGTTTGTTGGTTTGTTGGTTTGTTGGTTTGTTGCTTTGTTGGTTTGTTGTTTTGTTGGCTTGTTGGCTTGTTGGTTTGTTGCCTTGTTGGTTTGTTAGTTTGTTGGCTTTTTGGTTACTTGGTTTGTTGGTTTGTTGGCTTGTTGGTTTGTTGGTTTGTTGGTTTATTTGTTTGTTGGCTTGTTGGTTTGTTGGCTTGTTGCTTACTTAGTTTTTTGGTTTGTTGGTTTGTTGGTTTGTTGGCTTGTTGGCTTGTTGGTTTGTTGGTTTGTTGGTTTGTTGGTTTGTTGGTTTGTTGGTTTGTTGGTTTGTTGGCTTGTTGGTTTGTTGGTTTGTTGGTTTGTTGGTTTGTTGGTTTGTTGGCTTGTTGGTTTGTTGGTTTAGTGGCTTGTTGGTTTGTTGGTTTGTTGGTTTGTTGGCTTGTTGGCTTGTTGGTTTGTTGGTTTGTTGGCTTGTTGGTTTGTTGGTTTGTTGGTTTGTTGGCTTGTTGGCTTGTTGGTTTGTTGGCTTGTTGGTTTGTTAGTTTGTTGGCTTTTTGGTTACTTGGTTTGTTGGTTTGTTGGCTTGTTGGCTTGTTGGTTTGTTGGCTTCTTGGCTTGTTGGTTTGTTGGTTTTTGGGTTTGTTAGTTTGTTGGTTTGTTGGCTTGTTGGTTTGTTGGTTTGTTGGCTTGTTGATTTGTTGGTTTGTTGGTTTGTTGGCTTGTTGGTTAGTTGGTTTGTTGGCTTGTTGGTTTGTTGGTTTGTTGGTTTGTTGGTTTGTTGGCTTGTTAGCTTGTTGGTTTGTTGGTTTGTTGGCTTGTTGAATTGTTGGCTTATTGGTTTGTTGGTTTGTTGGTTTGTTGGCATGTTGGTTTGTTGGTTTGTTGGTTTGTTGGCTTGTTGGTTACTTAGTTTGTTGGTTTGTTGGCATGTTGGTTTGTTGGTTTATTTGTTTGTTGGTTTGTTGGTTTGTTGGCTTGTTGGCTTGTTGGTTTGTTAGTTTGTTGGCTTTTTGGTTACTTGGTTTGTTGGCTTGTTGGCTTGTTGATTTGTTGGCTTCTTGGCTTGTTGGTTTGTTGGTTTTTGGGTTTGTTAGTTTGTTGGTTTGTTGGCTTGTTGGTTTGTTGGTTTGTTGGCTTGTTGGTTTGTTGGTTTGTTGGTTTGTTGGCTTGTTGGTTAGTTGGTTTGTTGGCTTGTTGGTTTGTTGGTTTGTTGGTTTGTTGGCTTGTTGGTTTGTTGGTTTTTGGGTTTGTTAGTTTGTTGGTTTGTTGGCTTGTTGGTTTGTTGGTTTGTTGGCTTGTTGGTTTGTTGGTTTGTTGGTTTGTTGGCTTGTTGGTTAGTTGGTTTGTTGGCTTGTTGGTTTGTTGGTTTGTTGGTTTGTTGGCTTGTTAGCTTGTTGGTTTGTTGGTTTGTTGGCTTGTTGAATTGTTGGCTTATTGGTTTGTTGGATTGTTGGTTTGTTGGCATGTTGGTTTGTTGGTTTGTTGGTTTGTTGGCTTGTTGGTTACTTAGTTTGTTTGTTTGTTGGCTTGTTGGTTTGTTGGTTTGTTGGCTTGTTGGCTTGTTAGTTTGTTGGTTTGTTGGTTTGTTGGCTAGTTGGCTTATTGATTTATTGGTTTGTTGGTTTGTTGGCTTGTTGGTTTCTTGGTTTGTTGGCTTGTTGGTTTGTTGGTTTGTTGGTTTGTTGGTTTGATGGTTTGTTGGTTTGTTGGTTTGTTGGTTTGTTGGTTTGTTGGCTTGTTGGTTTGTTGGTTTGTTGGCTTGTTGGTTTGTTGGTTTGTTGGTTTGTTGGCTTGTTGGTTTGTTGGTTTGTTGGTTTGTTGGTTTGTTGGTTTGTTGGTTTGTTGGCTTGTTGGTTTGTTGGTTTGTTGGCTTGTTGGTTTGTTGGTTTGTTGGTTTGTTGGTTTGTTGGCTTGTTGGTTTGTTGGTTTGTTGGTTTGTTGGCTTGTTGGCTTGTTGGTTTGTTGGTTTGTTGGTTTATTTGTTTGTTGGTTTGTTGGTTTGTTGGTTTGTTGGTTTATTGGTGTAATGGTTTGTTGGCTTGTTGGTTTGTTGGTTTGTTGATTTGTTGGCTTGTTGGTTTGTTGGTTTGTTTGCTTATTGGTTACTTAATTTGTTGATTTGTTGGCTTGTTGGTTTGTTAGTTTTTTGGTTTGTTGGTTTTTTGGTTTGTTGGCTTGTTGGTTTGTTGGTTTGTTGGCTTGTTGGCTTGTTGGTTTGTTGGTTTTTTGGCTTGTTGGCTTGTTGGTTTGTTGGTTTGTTGGTTTGTTGGTTTGTTGCTTTGTTGGTTTGTTGGCTTGTTGGATTGTTGGCTTGTTGGTTTGTTAGTTTGTTGGTTTGTTGGCTTGTTGGTTTGTGGGCTTGTTGCTTTGTTGGTTTGTTGGTTTGTTGGCTTGTTGGCATGTTGGTTTGTTGGTTTGTTATTTTGTTGGTTTGTTGGCTTGTTGGTTTGTTGGTTTGTTGGTTTGTTGGTTTGTTGGTTTGTTGGCTTGTTGGTTTGTTATCTTGTTGGCTTGTTGGTTTGTTGGTTTGTTGGTTTTTTGGTTTGTTGGTTTGTTGGTTTGTTGGCTTGTTCGTTTGTTGGTTTGTTGGCTTGTTGGTTTGTTGGTTTGTTGGCTTGTTGGCTTATTGGTTTGTTGGTTAGTTCGTTTGTTGGTTTGTTAGTTTGTTGGTTTGTTGGCTTGTTGGCTTGTTGGCTTGTTGGTTTGTTGGTTTGTTGGTTTGTTGGTTTATTTGTTTATTGGTTTGTTGGCTTGTTGGCTTGTTGGTTTGTTGGTTTGTTGGCTTGTTGGTTTATTGGTTTGTTGGTTTGTTGGTTTGTTGGTTTGTTGGCTTGTTGGTTTGTTGGCTTGTTGGTTTGTTGGTTTGTTGGCTTGTTGGCTTGTTGGCTTGTTGGCTTGTTGATTTGTTGATTTATTTGCTTGTAGGTTTGTTGGCTTGTTGGTTTGTTGGTTTGTGGGCTTGTTGGCTTGTTGGTTTGTTGGTTTGTTGGCTTGTTGGCTTGTTGATTTGTTATTTTGTTGGCTTGTTGGCTTGTTGGTTTGTTGGTTTGTTAGTTTGTTGGTTTGTTGGCTTGTTGGTTTGTTGGTTTATTGGTTTGTTGGTTTGTTGGCTTGTTGGCTTGTTGGTTTGTTGGTTTTTTGGTTTGTTGGTTTATTTGTTTGTTGGTTTTTTGGTTTGTTGGTGTGTTGGTTTGTTGGTTTGATGGTTTGTTGGTTTATTTGTTTGTTGGTTTGTTGGCTTGTTGGTTTGTTGGTTTGTTGGTTGGTTGGCTTGTTGGCTTGTTGGTTTGTTGGTTTGTTGGTTTGTTGGTTTGTTGGTTTGTTGGTTTGTTGGCTTGTTGGTTTGTTGGTTTGTTGGTTTGTTGGCTTGTTGGCTTGTTGGTTTGTTGGTTTGTTGGCTTTTTGGTTACTTGGTTTGTTGTTTTGTTGGCTTGTTGGCTTGTTGGTTTGTTGGTTAGTTCGTTTGTTGGTTTGTTAGTTTGTTGGTTTGTTGGCTTGTTGGCTTGTTGGTTTGTTGGTTTTTTGGTTTGTTGGTTTGTTGGTTTGTTGGTTTGTTGATTTGTTGGTTTGTTGGCTTGTTGGTTTGTTGGTTTGTTAGCTTGTTGGTTTGTTAGTTTGTTGGCTTGTTGGCTTGTTGGTTTGTTGGTTTGTTGGTTTGTTGGCTTGTTGGTTTGTTGGTTTGTTGGCTTGTTGGTTTGTTAGTTTGTTGGTTTGTTGGTTTGTTGGTTTGTTGGTTTGTTGCTTTGTTGGTTTGTTGTTTTGTTGGCTTGTTGGCTTGTTGGTTTGTTGGCTTGTTGGTTTGTTAGTTTGTTGGCTTTTTGGTTACTTGGTTTGTTGGTTTGTTGGCTTGTTGGCTTATTGGTTTGTTAGTTTGTTGGCTTGTTGGCTTGTTGGTTTGTTGGTTTGTTGGTTTGTTGGTTTGTTGGTTTATTTGTTTGTTGGCTTGTTGGTTTGTTGGTTTGTTGGCTTGTTGCTTACTTAGTTTTTTGGTTTGTTGGTTTGTTGGTTTGTTGGCTTGTTGGCTTGTTGGTTTGTTGGTTTGTTGGTTTGTTGGTTTGTTGGTTTGTTGGTTTGTTGGTTTGTTGGCTTGTTGGTTTGTTGGTTTGTTGGTTTGTTGGCTTGTTGGCTTGTTGGTTTGTTGGTTTGTTGGCTTGTTGGTTTGTTGGTTTGTTAGTTTGTTGGCTTGTTGGCTTGTTGGTTTGTTGGCTTGTTGGTTTGTTAGTTTGTTGGCTTTTTGGTTACTTGGTTTGTTGGTTTGTTGGCTTGTTGGCTTGTTGGTTTGTTGGCTTCTTGGCTTGTTGGTTTGTTGGTTTTTGGGTTTGTTAGTTTGTTGGTTTGTTGGCTTGTTGGTTTGTTGGTTTGTTGGCTTGTTGGTTTGTTGGTTTGTTGGTTTGTTGGCTTGTTGGTTAGTTGGTTTGTTGGCTTGTTGGTTTGTTGGTTTGTTGGTTTGTTGGCTTGTTAGCTTGTTGGTTTGTTGGTTTGTTGGCTTGTTTAATTGTTGGCTTATTGGTTTGTTGGTTTGTTGGTTTGTTGGCATGTTGGTTTGTTGGTTTGTTGGTTTGTTGGCTTGTTGGTTACTTAGTTTGTTGGTTTGTTGGCATGTTGGTTTGTTGGTTTATTTGTTTGTTGGTTTGTTGGTTTGTTGGCTTGTTGGCTTGTTGGTTTGTTAGTTTGTTGGCTTTTTGGTTACTTGGTTTGTTGGTTTGTTGGCTTGTTGGCTTGTTGGTTTGTTGGCTTCTTGGCTTGTTGGTTTGTTGGTTTTTGGGTTTGTTAGTTTGTTGGTTTGTTGGCTTGTTGGTTTGTTGGTTTGTTGGCTTGTTGGTCTGTTGGTTTGTTGGTTTGTTGGCTTGTTGGTTAGTTGGTTTGTTGGCTTGTTGGTTTGTTGGTTTGTTGGTTTGTTGGCTTGTTGGCTTGTTGGTTTGTTGGCTTCTTGGCTTGTTGGTTTGTTGGTTTTTGGGTTTGTTAGTTTGTTGGTTTGTTGGCTTGTTGGTTTGTTGGTTTGTTGGCTTGTTGGTTTGTTGGTTTGTTGGTTTATTGGCTTGTTGGTTAGTTGGTTTGTTGGCTTGTTGGTTTGTTGGTTTGTTGGTTTGTTGGCTTGTTAGCTTGTTGGTTTGTTGGTTTGTTGGCTTGTTGAATTGTTGGCTTATTGGTTTGTTGGTTTGTTGGTTTGTTGGCATGTTGGTTTGTTGGTTTGTTGGTTTGTTGGCTTGTTGGTTACTTAGTTTGTTTGTTTGTTGGCTTGTTGGTTTGTTGGTTTGTTGGCTTGTTGGCTTGTTGGTTTGTTGGTTTGTTGGTTTGTTGGCTAGTTGGCTTATTGATTTATTGGTTTGTTGGTTTGTTGGCTTGTTGGTTTCTTGGTTTGTTGGCTTGTTGGTTTGTTGGTTTGTTGGTTTCTTGGTTTCTTGGTTTGTTGGTTTGTTGGTTTGTTGGTTTGTTGGCTTGTTGGTTTGTTGGTTTGTTGGCTTGTTGGTTTATTGGTTTGATGGTTTGTTGGTTTGTTGGTTTGTTGGTTTTTTGGTTTGTTGGTTTGTTGGTTTGTTGGCTTGTTGGTTTGTTGGTTTGTTGGTTTGTTGGTTTGTTGGTTTGTTGGCTTGTTGGTTTGTTGGTTTGTTGGCTTGTTGGTTTGTTGGTTTGTTGGTTTGTTGGTTTGTTGGCTTGTTGGTTTGTTGGTTTGTTGGTTTGTTGGCTTGTTGGCTTGTTGGTTTGTTGGTTTGTTGGTTTGTTGGTTTGTTGGTTTGTTGGCTTGTTGGCTTGTTGGCTTGTTGGTTTGTTGGCTTCTTGGCTTGTTGGTTTGTTGGTTTTTGGGTTTGTTAGTTTGTTGGTTAGTTGGCTTGTTGGTTTGTTGGTTTGTTGGCTTGTTGGTTTGTTGGTTTGTTGGTTTGTTGGCTTGTTGGTTAGTTGGTTTGTTGGCTTGTTGGTTTGTTGGTTTGTTGGTTTGTTGGCTTGTTAGCTTGTTGGTTTGTTGGTTTGTTGGCTTGTTGAATTGTTGGCTTATTGGTTTGTTGGTTTGTTGGTTTGTTGGCATGTTGGTTTGTTGGTTTGTTGGTTTGTTGGCTTGTTGGTTACTTAGTTTGTTTGTTTGTTGGCTTGTTGGTTTGTTGGTTTGTTGGCTTGTTGGCTTGTTGGTTTGTTGGTTTGTTGGTTTGTTGGCTAGTTGGCTTATTGATTTATTGGTTTGTTGGTTTGTTGGCTTGTTGGTTTCTTGGTTTGTTGGCTTGTTGGTTTGTTGGTTTGTTGGTTTGTTGGTTTGTTGGTTTGTTGGTTTGTTGGTTTGTTGGTTTGTTGGCTTGTTGGTTTGTTGGTTTGTTGGCTTGTTGGTTTATTGGTTTGATGGTTTGTTGGTTTGTTGGTTTGTTGGTTTTTTGGTTTGTTGGTTTGTTGGCTTGTTGGTTTGTTGGTTTGTTGGTTTGTTGGTTTGTTGGTTTGTTGGCTTGTTGGTTTGTTGGTTTGTTGGCTTGTTGGTTTGTTGGTTTGTTGGTTTGTTGGTTTGTTGGCTTGTTGGTTTGTTGGTTTGTTGGTTTGTTGGCTTGTTGGCTTGTTGGTTTGTTGGTTTGTTGGTTTATTTGTTTGTTGGTTTGTTGGTTTGTTGGTTTGTTGGTTTAATGGTTTGTTGGCTTGTTGGTTTGTTGGTTTGTTGATTTGTTGGCTTGTTGGTTTGTTGGTTTGTTTGCTTATTGGTTACTTAATTTGTTGATTTCTTGGCTTGTTGGTTTGTTGGTTTTTTGGTTTGTTGTTTTTTTGGTTTGTTGGCTTGTTGGTTTGTTGGTTTGTTGGCTTCTTGGCTTGTTGGTTTGTTGGTTTTTGGGTTTGTTAGTTTGTTGGTTTGTTGGCTTGTTGGTTTGTTGGTTTGTTGGCTTGTTGGTTTTTGGTTTGTTGGTTTGTTGGCTTGTTGGTTAGTTGGTTTGTTGGCTTGTTGGTTTGTTGGTTTGTTGGTTTGTTGGCTTGTTGGCTTGTTGGTTTGTTGGCTTCTTGGCTTGTTGGTTTGTTGGTTTTTGGGTTTGTTAGTTTGTTGGTTTGTTGGCTTGTTGGTTTGTTGGTTTGTTGGCTTGTTGGTTTGTTGGTTTGTTGGTTTGTTGGCTTGTTGGTTAGTTGGTTTGTTGGCTTGTTGGTTTGTTGGTTTGTTGGTTTGTTGGCTTGTTAGCTTGTTGGTTTGTTGGTTTGTTGGCTTGTTGAATTGTTGGCTTATTGGTTTGTTGGTTTGTTGGTTTGTTGGCATGTTGGTTTGTTGGTTTGTTGGTTTGTTGGCTTGTTGGTTCCTTAGTTTGTTTGTTTGTTGGCCTGTTGGTTTGTTGGTTTGTTGGCTTGTTGGCTTGTTGGTTTGTTGGTTTGTTGGTTTGTTGGCTTGTTGGTTCCTTAGTTTGTTTGTTTGTTGGCCTGTTGGTTTCTTGGTTTGTTGGCTTGTTGGTTTGTTGGTTTGTTGGTTTGTTGGTTTGTTGGTTTGTTGGTTTGTTGGTTTGTTGGTTTGTTGGCTTGTTGGTTTGTTGGTTTGTTGGCTTGTTGGTTTATTGGTTTGATGGTTTGTTGGTTTGTTGGTTTGTTGGTTTTTTGGTTTGTTGGTTTGTTGGTTTGTTGGCTTGTTGGTTTGTTGGTTTGTTGGTTTGTTGGTTTGTTGGTTTGTTGGCTTGTTGGTTTGTTGGTTTGTTGGTTTGTTGGTTTGTTGGCTTGTTGGTTTGTTGGTTTGTTGGCTTGTTGGTTTGTTGGTTTGTTGGCTTGTTGGCTTGTTGGTTTGTTGGTTTGTTGGCTTGTTGGTTTGTTGGTTTGTTGGTTTGTTGGCTTGTTGGCTTGTTGGTTTGTTGGCTTGTTGGTTTGTTAGTTTGTTGGCTTTTTGGTTACTTGGTTTGTTGGTTTGTTGGCTTGTTGGCTTGTTGGTTTGTTGGCTTCTTGGCTTGTTAGTTTGTTGGTTTTTGGGTTTGTTAGTTTGTTGGTTTGTTGGCTTGTTGGTTTGTTGGTTTGTTACTTGTTGGTTTGTTGGTTTGTTGGTTTGTTGGCTTGTTGGTTAGTTGGTTTGTTGGCTTGTTGGTTTGTTGGTTTGTTGGTTTGTTGGCTTGTTAGCTTGTTGGTTTGTTGGTTTGTTGGCTTGTTGAATTGTTGGCTTATTGGTTTGTTGGTTTGTGGGTTTGTTGGCATGTTGGTTTGTTGGTTTGTTGGTTTGTTGCCTTGTTGGTTACTTAGTTTGTTGGTTTGTTGGCATGTTGGTTTGTTGGTTTATTTGTTTGTTGGTTTGTTGGCTTGTTGGTTTGTTGGTTTGTTTGTTTGTTTGCTTGTTGGTTTGTTGGTTTGTTGGCTTGTTGGCTTGTTGGTTTGTTGGTTTGTTGGCTAGTTGGCTTATTGATTTGTTGGTTTGTTGGTTTGTTGGCTTGTTGGTTTCTTGGTTTGTTGGCTTGTTGGTTTGTTGGTTTGGTGGTTTGTTGGTTTGTTGGTTTGTTGGTTTGTTGGTTTGTTGGTTTGTTGGCTTGTTGGTTTGTTGGTTTGTTGGCTTGTTGGTTTATTGGTTTGATGTTTTGTTGGTTTGTTTGTTTGTTGGTTTGTTGGTTTGTTGGTTTGTTGGCTTGTTGGTTTGTTGGTTTGTTGGTTTGTTGGTTTGTTGGCTTGTTGGTTTGTTGGTTTGTTGGTTTGTTGGCTTGTTGGCTTGTTGGTTTGTTGGTTTGTTGGTTTATTTGTTTGTTGGTTTGTTGGTTTGTTGGTTTAATGGTTTGTTGGCTTGTTGGTTTGTTGGTTTGTTGATTTGTTGGCTTGTTGGTTTGTTGGTTTGTTTGCTTATTGGTTACTTAATTTGTTGATTTGTTGGCTTGTTGGTTTGTTGGTTTTTTGGTTTGTTGGTTTTTTGGTTTGTTGGCTTGTTGGTTTGTTGGTTTGTTGGCTTGTTGGCTTGTTGGTTTGTTAATTTTTTGGCTTGTTGGCTTGTTGGTTTGTTGGTTTGTTGGTTTGTTGGTTTGTTGGTTTGTTGCTTTGTTGGTTTGTTGGCTTGTTGGATTGTTGGCTTGTTGGTTTGTTAGTTTGTTGGCTTTTTGGTTACTTGGTTTGTTGGTTTGTTGGTTTGTTGGCTTGTTGGTTTGTGGGCTTGTTGCTTCGTTAATTTGTTGGTTTGTTGGCTTGTTGGTTTGTTGGTTTGTTATTTTGTTGGTTTGTTGGCTTGTTGGTTTGTTGGTTTGTTTGTTTGTTGGTTTGTTGGCTTGTTGGTTTGTTATCTTGTTGGCTTGTTGGTTTGTTGGTTTGTTGGTTTGTTGGTTTGTTGGCTTGTTGGCTTGTTGGTTTGTTGGTTTGTTGGTTTGTTCGCTTGTTGGCTTGTTGGTTTGTTGGTTTGTTGGCTTGTTGGTTTGTTGGCTTGTTGGTTTGTTGGTTTGTTGGTTTGTTGGTTTGTAGGCTTGTTGGCTTGTTGGTTTGTTGGTTTGTTGGCTTGTTGGTTACTTAGTTTGTTGGTTTGTTGGCATTTTGGTTTGTTGGTTTGTTGGTTTGTTGGCTTGTTGGTTTATTGGCTTGTTGGTTTGTTGGTCTGTTGGTTTGTTGGTTTGTTGGCTTGTTGGTTTGTTGGTTTGTTGGTTTGTTGGTTTATTTGTTTGTTGGTTTGTTGGCTTGTTGGTTTGTTGGGTTGTTGGCTTGTTGGTTTGTTGGTTTGTTGGCTTGTTGGCTTGTTGGTTTGTTGGTTTGTTGGTTTGTTGGCTTGTTGGTTTGTTGGCTTGTTGGTTTGTTGGTTTGTTGGTTTGTTGGCTTGTTGGCTTGTTGGTTTGTTGGTTTGCTGGTTTGTTGGTTTATTTGTTTGTTGGTTTGTTGGCTTGTTGGTTTGTTGGTTTGTTGGTTTGTTGGCTTGTTGGTTTGTTGGCTTGTTGGCTTGTTGCTTTGTTGGTTTGTTAGTTTGTTGGCTTGTTATCTTGTTGGTTTGTTAGTTTGTTGGCTTTTTGGTTACTTGGTTTGTTGGTTTGTTGGTTTGTTGGCTTGTTGGTTTGTTGGCTTGTTGGCTTGTTGGTTTGTTGGTTTGTTGGTTTGTTGGCTTGTTGGCTTGTTGGTTTGTTGGTTTGTTGGTTTGTTGGTTTGTTGGTTTTTCGTTTGTTGGTATGCTGGTTTATTGGCTTGTTGGCTTGTTGGTTTGTTGGTTTGTTGGCTTGTTGGTTTGTTGGCTTGTTGGCTTGTTGGTTTGTTGGTTTGTTGGTTTGTTGGTTTATTTGTTTGTTGGTTTGTTGGCTTGTTGGTTTGTTGTTTTGTTGGTTTGTTGGCTTGTTGGTTTGTTGGCTTGTTGGCTTGTTGCTTTGTTGGTTTGTTGGTTTGTCGGCTTGTTGGCTTGTTGGTTTGTTAGTTTGTTGGCTTTTTGGTTACTTGGTTTGTTGGTTTGTTGGCTTGTTGGTTTGTTGGCTTGTTGGCTTGTTGGTTTGTTGGTTTGTTGGTTTGTTGGTTTGTTGGTTTGTTGGCTTGTTGGTTTGTTGGTTTGTTTGTTTGTTGGTTTGTTTGTTTGTTGATTTGTTCGTTTGTTGGTTTGTTGGCTTGTTGGTTTGTTGGCTTGTGGGTTTGTTGCTTTGTTGGTTTGTTGGCTTGTTGGTTTGTTGGCTTGTTGGTTTGTTTGTTGGTTGGTTTGTTGGCTTGTTTACTTGTTGGTTTGTTGGTTTGTTGGTTTGTTGGTTTTTTGGTTTGTCGGTTTGTTGGTTTGTTGGCTTGTTGGTTTGTTGGTTTGTTGGCTTGTTGGCTTGTTGGTTTGTTGGTTTTTTGGTTTGTTGGTTTGTTGGTTTGTTGGCTTGTTCGTTTGTTGGTTTGTTGGCTTGTTGGTTTGTTGGTTTGTTGGCTTGTTGGCTTGTTGGTTTGTTGGTTAGTTCGTTTGTTGGTTTGTTAGTTTGTTGGTTTGTTGGCTTGTTGGCTTGTTGGGTTGTTGGTTTGTTGGTTTGTTGGTTTGTTGGTTTATTTGTTTATTGGTTTGTTGGCTTGTTGGCTTGTTGGTTTGTTGGTTTGTTGGTTTGTTGGTTTGTTGGTTTGTTGGTTTGTTGGTTTGTTGGCTTGTTGGTTTGTTGGCTTGTTGGTTTGTTGGTTTGTTGGCTTGTTGGCTTGTTGGCTTGTTGGCTTGTTGGTTTGTTTATTTATTTGCTTGTAGGTTTGTTGGCTTGATGGTTTGTTGGTTTGTGGGCTTGTTGGCTTGTTGGTTTGTTGGTTTGTTGGCTTGTTGGCTTGTTGATTTGTTATTTTGTTGGCTTGTTGGCTTGTTGGTTTGTTGGTTTGTTAGTTTGTTGGTTTGTTGGCTTATTGGTTTGTTGGTTTGTTGGTTTGTTGGTTTGTTGGCTTGTTGGCTTGTTGGTTTGTTGGTTTTTTGGTTTGTTGGTTTATTTGTTTGTTGGTTTTTTGGTTTGTTGGTTTGTTGGTTTGTTGGTTTGATGGTTTGTTGGTTTATTTGTTTGTTGGTTTGTTGGCTTGTTGGTTTGTTGGTTTGTTGGTTGGTTGGCTTGTTGGCTTGTTGGTTTGTTGGTTTGTTGGTTTGTTGGTTTGTTGGTTTGTTGGTTTGTTGGTTTGTTGGCTTGTTGGTTTGTTGGTTAGTTGGTTTGTTGGCTTGTTGGCTTGTTGGTTTGTTGGTTTGTTGGCTTTTTAGTTACTTGGTTTGTTGTTTTGATGGCTTGTTGGCTTGTTGATTTGTTGGTTAGTTCGTTTGTTGGTTTGTTAGTTTGTTGGTTTGTTGGCTTGTTGGCTTGTTGGTTTGTTGGTTTTTTGGTTTGTTGGTTTGTAGGTTTGTTGGTTTGTTGATTTGTTGGTTTGTTGGCTTGTTGGTTTGTTGGTTTGTTAGCTTGTTGGTTTGTTGGCTTCTTGGCTTGTTAGTTTGTTGGTTTTTGGGTTTGTTAGTTTGTTGGTTTGTTGGCTTGTTGGTTTGTTGGTTTGTTACTTGTTGGTTTGTTGGTTTGTTGGTTTGTTGGATTGTTGGTTAGTTGGTTTGTTGGCTTGTTGGTTTGTTGGTTTGTTGGTTTGTTGGCTTGTTAGCTTGTTGGTTTGTTGGTTTGTTGGCTTGTTGAATTGTTGGCTTATTGGTTTGTTGGTTTGTGGGTTTGTTGGCATGTTGGTTTGTTGGTTTGTTGGTTTGTTGGCTTGTTGGTTACTTAGTTTGTTGGTTTGTTGGCATGTTGGTTTGTTGGTTTATTTGTTTGTTGGTTTGTTGGCTTGTTGGTTTGTTGGTTTGTTTGTTTGTTTGCTTGTTGGTTTGTTGGTTTGTTGGCTTGTTGGCTTGTTGGTTTGTTGGTTTGTTGGCTAGTTGGCTTATTGATTTGTTGGTTTGTTGGTTTGTTGGCTTGTTGGTTTCTTGGTTTGTTGGCTTGTTGGTTTGTTGGTTTGGTGGTTTGTTGGTTTGTTGGTTTGTTGGTTTGTTGGTTTGTTGGTTTGTTGGCTTGTTGGTTTGTTGGTTTGTTGGCTTGTTGGTTTATTGGTTTGATGTTTTGTTGGTTTGTTTGTTTGTTGGTTTGTTGGTTTGTTGGTTTGTTGGCTTGTTGGTTTGTTGGTTTGTTGGTTTGTTGGTTTGTTGGCTTGTTGGTTTGTTGGTTTGTTGGTTTGTTGGTTTGTTGGCTTGTTGGTTTGTTGGTTTGTTGGTTTATTTGTTTGTTGGTTTGTTGGTTTGTTGGTTTAATGGTTTGTTGGCTTGTTGGTTTGTTGGTTTGTTGATTTGTTGGCTTGTTGGTTTGTTGGTTTGTTTGCTTATTGGTTACTTAATTTGTTGATTTGTTGGCTTGTTGGTTTGTTGGTTTTTTGGTTTGTTGGTTTTTTGGTTTGTTGGCTTGTTGGTTTGTTGGTTTGTTGGCTTGTTGGCTTGTTGGTTTGTTAATTTTTTGGCTTGTTGGCTTGTTGGTTTGTTGGTTTGTTGGTTTGTTGGTTTGTTGGTTTGTTGCTTTGTTGGTTTGTTGGCTTGTTGGATTGTTGGCTTGTTGGTTTGTTAGTTTGTTGGCTTTTTGGTTACTTGGTTTGTTGGTTTGTTGGTTTGTTGGCTTGTTGGTTTGTGGGCTTGTTGCTTCGTTAATTTGTTGGTTTGTTGGCTTGTTGGTTTGTTGGTTTGTTATTTTGTTGGTTTGTTGGCTTGTTGGTTTGTTGGTTTGTTTGTTTGTTGGTTTGTTGGCTTGTTGGTTTGTTATCTTGTTGGCTTGTTGGTTTGTTGGTTTGTTGGTTTGTTGGTTTGTTGGCTTGTTGGCTTGTTGGTTTGTTGGTTTGTTGGTTTGTTCGCTTGTTGGCTTGTTGGTTTGTTGGTTTGTTGGCTTGTTGGTTTGTTGGCTTGTTGGTTTGTTGGTTTGTTGGTTTGTTGGTTTGTAGGCTTGTTGGCTTGTTGGTTTGTTGGTTTGTTGGCTTGTTGGTTACTTAGTTTGTTGGTTTGTTGGCATTTTGGTTTGTTGGCTTGTTGGTTTATTGGCTTGTTGGTTTGTTGGTCTGTTGGTTTGTTGGCTTGTTGGCTTGTTGGTTTGTTGGTTTGTTGGTTTGTTGGTTTATTTGTTTGTTGGTTTGTTGG
Organism: Atherix ibis; assembly: GCA_958298945.1. Lineage (NCBI taxonomy): Eukaryota > Metazoa > Arthropoda > Insecta > Diptera > Athericidae > Atherix > Atherix ibis. Next base: position 35,884,657 of record OY282608.1, read on the forward strand.
CTTGTTGGTTTGTTGGGTTGTTGGCTTGTTGGTTTGTTGGTTTGTTGGCTTGTTGGCTTGTTGGTTTGTTGGTTTGTTGGTTTGTTGGCTTGTTGGTTTGTTGGCTTGTTGGTTTGTTGGTTTGTTGGTTTGTTGGCTTGTTGGCTTGTTGGTTTGTTGGTTTGCTGGTTTGTTGGTTTATTTGTTTGTTGGTTTGTTGGCTTGTTGGTTTGTTGGTTTGTTGGTTTGTTGGCTTGTTGGTTTGTTGGCTTGTTGGCTTGTTGCTTTGTTGGTTTGTTAGTTTGTTGGCTTGTTATCTTGTTGGTTTGTTAGTTTGTTGGCTTTTTGGTTACTTGGTTTGTTGGTTTGTTGGTTTGTTGGCTTGTTGGTTTGTTGGCTTGTTGGCTTGTTGGTTTGTTGGTTTGTTGGTTTGTTGGCTTGTTGGCTTGTTGGTTTGTTGGTTTGTTGGTTTGTTGGTTTGTTGGTTTTTCGTTTGTTGGTATGCTGGTTTATTGGCTTGTTGGCTTGTTGGTTTGTTGGTTTGTTGGCTTGTTGGTTTGTTGGCTTGTTGGCTTGTTGGTTTGTTGGTTTGTTGGTTTGTTGGTTTATTTGTTTGTTGGTTTGTTGGCTTGTTGGTTTGTTGTTTTGTTGGTTTGTTGGCTTGTTGGTTTGTTGGCTTGTTGGCTTGTTGCTTTGTTGGTTTGTTGGTTTGTCGGCTTGTTGGCTTGTTGGTTTGTTAGTTTGTTGGCTTTTTGGTTACTTGGTTTGTTGGTTTGTTGGCTTGTTGGTTTGTTGGCTTGTTGGCTTGTTGGTTTGTTGGTTTGTTGGTTTGTTGGTTTGTTGGTTTGTTGGCTTGTTGGTTTGTTGGTTTGTTTGTTTGTTGGTTTGTTTGTTTGTTGATTTGTTCGTTTGTTGGTTTGTTGGCTTGTTGGTTTGTTGGCTTGTGGGTTTGTTGCTTTGTTGGTTTGTTGGCTTGTTGGTTTGTTGGCTTGTTGGTTTGTTTGTTGGTTGGTTTGTTGGCTTGTTTACTTGTTGGTTTGTTGGTTTGTTGGTTTGTTGGTTTTTTGGTTTGTCGGTTTGTTGGTTTGTTGGCTTGTTGGTTTGTTGGTTTGTTGGCTTGTTGGCTTGTTGGTTTGTTGGTTTTTTGGTTTGTTGGTTTGTTGGTTTGTTGGCTTGTTCGTTTGTTGGCTTGTTGGTTTGTTGGTTTGTTGGCTTGTTGGCTTGTTGGTTTGTTGGTTAGTTCGTTTGTTGGTTTGTTAGTTTGTTGGTTTGTTGGCTTGTTGGCTTGTTGGGTTGTTGGTTTGTTGGTTTGTTGGTTTGTTGGTTTATTTGTTTATTGGTTTGTTGGCTTGTTGGCTTGTTGGTTTGTTGGTTTGTTGGTTTGTTGGTTTGTTGGTTTGTTGGTTTGTTGGTTTGTTGGCTTGTTGGTTTGTTGGCTTGTTGGTTTGTTGGTTTGTTGGCTTGTTGGCTTGTTGGCTTGTTGGCTTGTTGGTTTGTTTATTTATTTGCTTGTAGGTTTGTTGGCTTGATGGTTTGTTGGTTTGTGGGCTTGTTGGCTTGTTGGTTTGTTGGTTTGTTGGCTTGTTGGCTTGTTGATTTGTTATTTTGTTGGCTTGTTGGCTTGTTGGTTTGTTGGTTTGTTAGTTTGTTGGTTTGTTGGCTTATTGGTTTGTTGGTTTGTTGGTTTGTTGGTTTGTTGGCTTGTTGGCTTGTTGGTTTGTTGGTTTTTTGGTTTGTTGGTTTATTTGTTTGTTGGTTTTTTGGTTTGTTGGTTTGTTGGTTTGTTGGTTTGATGGTTTGTTGGTTTATTTGTTTGTTGGTTTGTTGGCTTGTTGGTTTGTTGGTTTGTTGGTTGGTTGGCTTGTTGGCTTGTTGGTTTGTTGGTTTGTTGGTTTGTTGGTTTGTTGGTTTGTTGGTTTGTTGGTTTGTTGGCTTGTTGGTTTGTTGGTTAGTTGGTTTGTTGGCTTGTTGGCTTGTTGGTTTGTTGGTTTGTTGGCTTTTTAGTTACTTGGTTTGTTGTTTTGTTGGCTTGTTGGCTTGTTGATTTGTTGGTTAGTTCGTTTGTTGGTTTGTTAGTTTGTTGATTTGTTGGCTTGTTGGCTTGTTGGTTTGTTGGTTTTTTGGTTTGTTGGTTTGTAGGTTTGTTGGTTTGTTGATTTGTTGGTTTGTTGGCTTGTTGGTTTGTTGGTTTGTTAGCTTGTTGGTTTGTTAGTTTGTTGGCTTGTTGGCTTGTTGGTTTGTTGGTTTGTTGGTTTGTTGGCTTGTTGGTTTGTTGGTTTGTTGGCTTGTTGGTTTGTTAGTTTGTTGGTTTGTTGGTTTGTCGGTTTGTTGGTTTGTTGGTTTGTTGCTTTGTTGGTTTGTTGTTTTGTTGGCTTGTTGGCTTGTTGGTTTGTTGGCTTGTTGGTTTGTTAGTTTGTTGGCTTTTTGGTTACTTGGTTTGTTGGTTTGTTGGCTTGTTGGCTTATTGGTTTGTTGGTTTGTTGGCTTGTTGGCTTGTTGGTTTGTTGGTTTGTTGGTTTGTTGGTTTATTTGTTTGTTGGTTTGTTGGCTTGTTGGTTTGTTGGTTTGTTGGCTTGTTGCTTACTTAGTTTGTTGGTTTGTTGGTTTGTTGGTTTGTTGGCTTGTTGGCTTGTTGGTTTGTTGGTTTGTTGGTTTTTTGGTTTGTTGGCTTGTTGGTTTGTTGGTTTAGTGGCTTGTTGGTTTGTTGGTTTGTTGGTTTGTTGGCTTGTTGGCTTGTTGGTTTGTTGGTTTGTTGGCTTGTTGGTTTGTTGGTTTGTTGGTTTGTTGGCTTGTTGGCTTGTTGGTTTGTTGGCTTGTTGGTTTGTTAGTTTGTTGGCTTTTTGGTTACTTGGTTTGTTGGTTTGTTGGCTTGTTGGCTTGTTGGTTTGTTGGCTTCTTGGCTTGTTGGTTTGTTGGTTTTTGGGTTTGTTAGTTTGTTGGTTTGTTGGCTTGTTGGTTTGTTGGTTTGTTGGCTTGTTGATTTGTTGGTTTGTTGGTTTGTTGGCTTGTTGGTTAGTTGGTTTGTTGGCTTGTTGGTTTGTTGGTTTGTTGGTTTGTTGGTTTGTTGGCTTGTTAGCTTGTTGGTTTGTTGGTTTGTTGGCTTGTTGAATTGTTGGCTTATTGGTTTGTTGGTTTGTTGGTTTGTTGGCATGTTGGTTTGTTGGTTTGTTGGTTTGTTGGCTTGTTGGTTACTTAGTTTGTTGGTTTGTTGGCATGTTGGTTTGTTGGTTTATTTGTTTGTTGGTTTGTTGGTTTGTTGGCTTGTTGGCTTGTTGGTTTGTTAGTTTGTTGGCTTTTTGGTTACTTGGTTTGTTGGCTTGTTGGCTTGTTGATTTGTTGGCTTCTTGGCTTGTTGGTTTGTTGGTTTTTGGGTTTGTTAGTTTGTTGGTTTGTTGGCTTGTTGGTTTGTTGGTTTGTTGGCTTGTTGGTTTGTTGGTTTGTTGGTTTGTTGGCTTGTTGGTTAGTTGGTTTGTTGGCTTGTTGGTTTGTTGGTTTGTTGGTTTGTTGGCTTGTTGGCTTGTTGGTTTGTCGGCTTCTTGGCTTGTTGGTTTGTTGGTTTTTGGGTTTGTTAGTTTGTTGGTTTGTTGGCTTGTTGGTTTGTTGGTTTGTTGGCTTGTTGGTTTGTTGGTTTGTTGGTTTGTTGGCTTGTTGGTTAGTTGGTTAGTTGGTTTGTTGGCTTGTTGGTTTGTTGGTTTGTTGGTTTGTTGGCTTGTTAGCTTGTTGGTTTGTTGGTTTGTTGGCTTGTTGAATTGTTGGCTTATTGGTTTGTTGGATTGTTGGTTTGTTGGCATGTTGGTTTGTTGGTTTGTTGGTTTGTTGGCTTGTTGGTTACTTAGTTTGTTTGTTTGTTGGCTTGTTGGTTTGTTGGTTTGTTGGCTTGTTGGCTTGTTAGTTTGTTGGTTTGTTGGTTTGTTGGCTAGTTGGCTTATTGATTTATTGGTTTGTTGGTTTGTTGGCTTGTTGGTTTCTTGGTTTGTTGGCTTGTTGGTTTGTTGGTTTGTTGGTTTCTTGGTTTGTTGGTTTGTTGGTTTGTTGGTTTGTTGGTTTGTTGGCTTGTTGGTTTGTTGGTTTGTTGGCTTGTTGGTTTATTGGTTTGATGGTTTGTTGGTTTGTTGGTTTGTTGGTTTTTTGGTTTGTTGGTTTGTTGGTTTGTTGGCTTGTTGGTTTGTTGGTTTGTTGGTTTGTTGGTTTGTTGGTTTGTTGGTTTGTTGGCTTGTTGGTTTGTTGGTTTGTTGGCTTGTTGGTTTGTTGGTTTGTTGGTTTGTTGGTTTGTTGGCTTGTTGGTTTGTTGGTTTGTTGGTTTGTTGGCTTGTTGGCTAGTTGGTTTGTTGGTTTGTTGGTTTATTTGTTTGTTGGTTTGTTGGTTTGTTGGTTTGTTGGTTTATTGGTGTAATGGTTTGTTGGCTTGTTGGTTTGTTGGTTTGTTGATTTGTTGGCTTGTTGGTTTGTTGGTTTGTTTGCTTATTGGTTACTTAATTTGTTGATTTGTTGGCTTGTTGGTTTGTTAGTTTTTTGGTTTGTTGGTTTTTTGGTTTGTTGGCTTGTTGGTTTGTTGGTTTGTTGGCTTGTTGGCTTGTTGGTTTGTTGGTTTTTTGGCTTGTTGGCTTGTTGGTTTGTTGGTTTGTTGGTTTGTTTGTTTGTTGCTTTGTTGGTTTGTTGGCTTGTTGGATTGTTGGCTTGTTGGTTTGTTAGTTTGTTGGTTTGTTGGCTTGTTGGTTTGTGGGCTTGTTGCTTTGTTGGTTTGTTGGTTTGTTGGCTTGTTGGCATGTTGGTTTGTTGGTTTGTTATTTTGTTGGTTTGTTGGCTTGTTGGTTTGTTGGTTTGTTGGTTTGTTGGTTTGTTGGCTTGTTGGTTTGTTATCTTGTTGGCTTGTTGGTTTGTTGGTTTGTTGGTTTTTTGGTTTGTTGGTTTGTTGGTTTGTTGGCTTGTTCGTTTGTTGGTTTGTTGGCTTGTTGGTTTGTTGGTTTGTTGGCTTGTTGGCTTGTTGGTTTGTTGGTTAGTTCGTTTGTTGGTTTGTTAGTTTGTTGGTTTGTTGGCTTGTTGGCTTGTTGGCTTGTTGGTTTGTTGGTTTGTTGGTTTGTTGGTTTATTTGTTTATTGGTTTGTTGGCTTGTTGGCTTGTTGGTTTGTTGGTTTGTTGGCTTGTTGGTTTATTGGTTTGTTGGTTTGTTGGTTTGTTGGTTTGTTGGCTTGTTGGTTTGTTGGCTTGTTGGTTTGTTGGTTTGTTGGCTTGTTGGCTTGTTGGCTTGTTGGCTTCTTGGTTTGTTGATTTATTTGCTTGTAGGTTTGTTGGCTTGTTGGTTTGTTGGTTTGTGGGCTTGTTGGCTTGTTGGTTTGTTGGTTTGTTGGCTTGTTGGCTTGTTGATTTGTTATTTTGTTGGCTTGTTGGCTTGTTGGTTTGTTGGTTTGTTAGTTTGTTGGTTTGTTGGCTTGTTGGTTTGTTGGTTTATTGGTTTGTTGGTTTGTTGGCTTGTTGGCTTGTTGGTTTGTTGGTTTTTTGGTTTGTTGGTTTATTTGTTTGTTGGTTTTTTGGTTTGTTGGTTTGTTGGTTTGTTGGTTTGATGGTTTGTTGGTTTATTTGTTTGTTGGTTTGTTGGCTTGTTGGTTTGTTGGTTTGTTGGTTGGTTGGCTTGTTGGCTTGTTGGTTTGTTGGTTTGTTGGTTTGTTGGTTTGTTGGTTTGTTGGTTTGTTGGCTTGTTGGTTTGTTGGTTTGTTGGTTTGTTGGCTTGTTGGCTTGTTGGTTTGTTGGTTTGTTGGCTTTTTGGTTACTTGGTTTGTTGTTTTGTTGGCTTGTTGGCTTGTTGGTTTGTTGGTTAGTTCGTTTGTTGGTTTGTTAGTTTGTTGGTTTGTTGGCTTGTTAGCTTGTTGGTTTGTTGGTTTTTTGGTTTGTTGGTTTGTTGGTTTGTTGGTTTGTTGATTTGTTGGTTTGTTGGCTTGTTGGTTTGTTGGTTTGTTAGCTTGTTGGTTTGTTAGTTTGTTGGCTTGTTGGCTTGTTGGTTTGTTGGTTTGTTGGTTTGTTGGCTTGTTGGTTTGTTGGTTTGTTGGCTTGTTGGTTTGTTAGTTTGTTGGTTTGTTGGTTTGTTGGTTTGTTGGTTTGTTGCTTTGTTGGTTTGTTGTTTTGTTGGCTTGTTGGCTTGTTGGTTTGTTGCCTTGTTGGTTTGTTAGTTTGTTGGCTTTTTGGTTACTTGGTTGGTTGGTTTGTTGGCTTGTTGGCTTGTTGGTTTGTTGGTTTTTTGGCTTGTTGGCTTGTTGGTTTGTTGGTTTGTTGGTTTGTTGGTTTGTTGCTTTGTTGGTTTGTTGGCTTGTTGGATTGTTGGCTTGTTGGTTTGTTAGTTTGTTGGTTTGTTGGCTTGTTGGTTTGTGGGCTTGTTGCTTTGTTGGTTTGTTGGTTTGTTGGCTTGTTGGCATGTTGGTTTGTTGGTTTGTTATTTTGTTGGTTTGTTGGCTTGTTGGTTTGTTGGTTTGTTGGTTTGTTGGTTTGTTGGCTTGTTGGTTTGTTTTCTTGTTGGCTTGTTGGTTTGTTGGTTTGTTGGTTTTTTGGTTTGTTGGTTTGTTGGTTTGTTGGCTTGTTCGTTTGTTGGTTTGTTCGCTTGTTGGTTTGTTGGTTTGTTGGCTTGTTGGCTTGTTGGTTTGTTGGTTAGTTCGTTTGTTGGTTTGTTAGTTTGTTGGTTTGTTGGCTTGTTGGCTTGTTGGCTTGTTGGTTTGTTGGTTTGTTGGTTTGTTGGTTTATTTGTTTATTGGTTTGTTGGCTTGTTGGCTTGTTGGTTTGTTGGTTTGTTGGCTTGTTGGTTTATTGGTTTGTTGGTTTGTTGGTTTGTTGGTTTGTTGGCTTGTTGGTTTGTTGGCTTGTTGGTTTGTTGGTTTGTTGGCTTGTTGGCTTGTTGGCTTGTTGGCTTGTTGGTTTGTTGATTTATTTGCTTGTAGGTTTGTTGGCTTGTTGGTTTGTTGGTTTGTGGGCTTGTTGGCTTGTTGGTTTGTTGGTTTGTTGGCTTGTTGGCTTGTTGATTTGTTATTTTGTTGGCTTGTTGGCTTGTTGGTTTGTTGGTTTGTTAGTTTGTTGGTTTGTTGGCTTGTTGGTTTGTTGGTTTATTGGTTTGTTGGTTTGTTGGCTTGTTGGCTTGTTGGTTTGTTGGTTTTTTGGTTTGTTGGTTTATTTGTTTGTTGGTTTTTTGGTTTGTTGGTTTGTTGGTTTGTTGGTTTGATGGTTTGTTGGTTTATTTGTTTGTTGGTTTGTTGGCTTGTTGGTTTGTTGGTTTGTTGGTTGGTTGGCTTGTTGGCTTGTTGGTTTGTTGGTTTGTTGGTTTGTTGGTTTGTTGGTTTGTTGGTTTGTTGGCTTGTTGGTTTGTTGGTTTGTTGGTTTGTTGGCTTGTTGGCTTGCTGGTTTGTTGGTTTGTTGGCTTTTTGGTTACTTGGTTTGTTGTTTTGTTGGCTTGTTGGCTTGTTGGTTTGTTGGTTAGTTCGTTTGTTGGTTTGTTAGTTTGTTGGTTTGTTGGCTTGTTGGCTTGTTGGTTTGTTGGTTTTTTGGTTTGTTGGTTTGTTGGTTTGTTGGTTTGTTGATTTGTTGGTTTGTTGGCTTGTTGGTTTGTTGGTTTGTTAGCTTGTTGGTTTGTTAGTTTGTTGGCTTGTTGGCTTGTTGGTTTGTTGGTTTGTTGGTTTGTTGGCTTGTTGGTTTGTTGGTTTGTTGGCTTGTTGGTTTGTTAGTTTGTTGGTTTGTTGGTTTGTTGGTTTGTTGGTTTGTTGCTTTGTTGGTTTGTTGTTTTGTTGGCTTGTTGGCTTGTTGGTTTGTTGCCTTGTTGGTTTGTTAGTTTGTTGGCTTTTTGGTTACTTGGTTTGTTGGTTTGTTGGCTTGTTGGCTTATTGGTTTGTTGGTTTGTTGGCTTGTTGGCTTGTTGGTTTGTTGGTTTGTTGGTTTGTTGGTTTGTTGGTTTATTTGTTTGTTGGCTTGTTGGTTTGTTGGTTTGTTGGCTTGTTGCTTACTTAGTTTTTTGGTTTGTTGGTTTGTTGGTTTGTTGGCTTGTTGGCTTGTTGGTTTGTTGGTTTGTTGGTTTGTTGGTTTGTTGGTTTGTTGGTTTGTTGGTTTGTTGGCTTGTTGGTTTGTTGGTTTGTTGGTTTGTTGGTTTGTTGGTTTGTTGGCTTGTTGGTTTGTTGGTTTGTTGGCGTGTTGGTTTGTTGGTTTGTTGGTTTGTTGGCTTGTTGGTTAGTTGGTTTGTTGGCTTGTTGGTTTGTTGGTTTGTTGGTTTGTTGGCTTGTTGGCTTGTTGGTTTGTCGGCTTCTTGGCTTGTTGGTTTGTTGGTTTTTGGGTTTGTTAGTTTGTTGGTTTGTTGGCTTGTTGGTTTGTTGGTTTGTTGGCTTGTTGGTTTGTTGGTTTGTTGGTTTGTTGGCTTGTTGGTTAGTTGGTTTGTTGGCTTGTTGGTTTGTTGGTTTGTTGGTTTGTTGGCTTGTTAGCTTGTTGGTTTGTTGGTTTGTTGGCTTGTTGAATTGTTGGCTTATTGGTTTGTTGGATTGTTGGTTTGTTGGCATGTTGGTTTGTTGGTTTGTTGGTTTGTTGGCTTGTTGGTTACTTAGTTTGTTTGTTTGTTGGCTTGTTGGTTTGTTGGTTTGTTGGCTTGTTGGCTTGTTAGTTTGTTGGTTTGTTGGTTTGTTGGCTAGTTGGCTTATTGATTTATTGGTTTGTTGGTTTGTTGGCTTGTTGGTTTCTTGGTTTGTTGGCTTGTTGGTTTGTTGGTTTGTTGGTTTGTTGGTTTGTTGGTTTGTTGGTTTGTTGGCTTGTTGGTTTGTTGGTTTGTTGGCTTGTTGGTTTATTGGTTTGATGGTTTGTTGGTTTGTTGGTTTGTTGGTTTTTTGGTTTGTTGGTTTGTTGGTTTGTTGGCTTGTTGGTTTGTTGGTTTGTTGGTTTGTTGGTTTGTTGGTTTGTTGGTTTGTTGGCTTGTTGGTTTGTTGGTTTGTTGGCTTGTTGGTTTGTTGGTTTGTTGGTTTGTTGGTTTGTTGGCTTGTTGGTTTGTTGGTTTGTTGGTTTGTTGGCTTGTTGGCTAGTTGGTTTGTTGGTTTGTTGGTTTATTTGTTTGTTGGTTTGTTGGTTTGTTGGTTTGTTGGTTTATTGGTGTAATGGTTTGTTGGCTTGTTGGTTTGTTGGTTTGTTGATTTGTTGGCTTGTTGGTTTGTTGGTTTGTTTGCTTATTGGTTACTTAATTTGTTGATTTGTTGGCTTGTTGGTTTGTTAGTTTTTTGGTTTGTTGGTTTTTTGGTTTGTTGGCTTGTTGGTTTGTTGGTTTGTTGGCTTGTTGGCTTGTTGGTTTGTTGGTTTTTTGGCTTGTTGGCTTGTTGGTTTGTTGGTTTGTTGGTTTGTTGGTTTGTTGCTTTGTTGGTTTGTTGGCTTGTTGGATTGTTGGCTTGTTGGTTTGTTAGTTTGTTGGTTTGTTGGCTTGTTGGTTTGTGGGCTTGTTGCTTTGTTGGTTTGTTGTTTTGTTGGCTTGTTGGCATGTTGGTTTGTTGGTTTGTTATTTTGTTGGTTTGTTGGCTTGTTGGTTTGTTGGTTTGTTGGTTTGTTGGTTTGTTGGCTTGTTGGTTTGTTATCTTGTTGGCTTGTTGGTTTGTTGGTTTGTTGGTTTTTTGGTTTGTTGGTTTGTTGGTTTGTTGGCTTATTCGTTTGTTGGTTTGTTGGCTTGTTGGTTTGTTGGTTTGTTGGCTTGTTGGCTTGTTGGTTTGTTGGTTAGTTCGTTTGTTGGTTTGTTAGTTTGTTGGTTTGTTGGCTTGTTGGCTTGTTGGCTTGTTGGTTTGTTGGTTTGTTGGTTTGTTGGTTTATTTGTTTATTGGTTTGTTGGCTTGTTGGCTTGTTGGTTTGTTGGTTTGTTGGCTTGTTGGTTTATTGGTTTGTTGGTTTGTTGGTTTGTTGGTTTGTTGGCTTGTTGGTTTGTTGGCTTGTTGGTTTGTTGGTTTGTTGGCTTGTTGGCTTGTTGGCTTGTTGGCTTGTTGGTTTGTTGATTTATTTGCTTGTAGGTTTGTTGGCTTGTTGGTTTGTTGGTTTGTGGGCTTGTTGGCTTGTTGGTTTGTTGGTTTGTTGGCTTGTTGGCTTGTTGATTTGTTATTTTGTTGGCTTGTTGGCTTGTTGGTTTGTTGGTTTGTTAGTTTGTTGGTTTGTTGGCTTGTTGGTTTGTTGGTTTATTGGTTTGTTGGTTTGTTGGCTTGTTGGCTTGTTGGTTTGTTGGTTTTTTGGTTTGTTGGTTTATTTGTTTGTTGGTTTTTTGGTTTGTTGGTTTGTTGGTTTGTTGGTTTGATGGTTTGTTGGTTTATTTGTTTGTTGGTTTGTTGGCTTGTTGGTTTGTTGGTTTGTTGGTTGGTTGGCTTGTTGGCTTGTTGGTTTGTTGGTTTGTTGGTTTGTTGGTTTGTTGGTTTGTTGGTTTGTTGGCTTGTTGGTTTGTTGGTTTGTTGGTTTGTTGGCTTGTTGGCTTGTTGGTTTGTTGGTTTGTTGGCTTTTTGGTTACTTGGTTTGTTGTTTTGTTGGCTTGTTGGCTTGTTGGTTTGTTGGTTAGTTCGTTTGTTGGTTTGTTAGTTTGTTGGTTTGTTGGCTTGTTGGCTTGTTGGTTTGTTGGTTTGTTGGTTTGTTGGTTTGTTGATTTGTTGGTTTGTTGGCTTGTTGGTTTGTTGGTTTGTTAGCTTGTTGGTTTGTTAGTTTGTTGGCTTGTTGGCTTGTTGGTTTGTTGGTTTGTTGGTTTGTTGGCTTGTTGGTTTGTTGGTTTGTTGGCTTGTTGGTTTGTTAGTTTGTTGGTTTGTTGGTTTGTTGGTTTGTTGGTTTGTTGCTTTGTTGGTTTGTTGTTTTGTTGGCTTGTTGGCTTGTTGGTTTGTTGCCTTGTTGGTTTGTTAGTTTGTTGGCTTTTTGGTTACTTGGTTTGTTGGTTTGTTGGCTTGTTGGTTTGTTGGTTTGTTGGTTTATTTGTTTGTTGGCTTGTTGGTTTGTTGGCTTGTTGCTTACTTAGTTTTTTGGTTTGTTGGTTTGTTGGTTTGTTGGCTTGTTGGCTTGTTGGTTTGTTGGTTTGTTGGTTTGTTGGTTTGTTGGTTTGTTGGTTTGTTGGTTTGTTGGCTTGTTGGTTTGTTGGTTTGTTGGTTTGTTGGTTTGTTGGTTTGTTAGCTTGTTGGTTTGTTAGTTTGTTGGCTTGTTGGCTTGTTGGTTTGTTGGTTTGTTGGTTTGTTGGCTTGTTGGTTTGTTGGTTTGTTGGCTTGTTGGTTTGTTAGTTTGTTGGTTTGTTGGTTTGTTGGTTTGTTGGTTTGTTGCTTTGTTGGTTTGTTGTTTTGTTGGCTTGTTGGCTTGTTGGTTTGTTGCCTTGTTGGTTTGTTAGTTTGTTGGCTTTTTGGTTACTTGGTTGGTTGGTTTGTTGGCTTGTTGGCTTGTTGGTTTGTTGGTTTTTTGGCTTGTTGGCTTGTTGGTTTGTTGGTTTGTTGGTTTGTTGGTTTGTTGCTTTGTTGGTTTGTTGGCTTGTTGGATTGTTGGCTTGTTGGTTTGTTAGTTTGTTGGTTTGTTGGCTTGTTGGTTTGTGGGCTTGTTGCTTTGTTGGTTTGTTGGTTTGTTGGCTTGTTGGCATGTTGGTTTGTTGGTTTGTTATTTTGTTGGTTTGTTGGCTTGTTGGTTTGTTGGTTTGTTGGTTTGTTGGTTTGTTGGCTTGTTGGTTTGTTTTCTTGTTGGCTTGTTGGTTTGTTGGTTTGTTGGTTTTTTGGTTTGTTGGTTTGTTGGTTTGTTGGCTTGTTCGTTTGTTGGTTTGTTCGCTTGTTGGTTTGTTGGTTTGTTGGCTTGTTGGCTTGTTGGTTTGTTGGTTAGTTCGTTTGTTGGTTTGTTAGTTTGTTGGTTTGTTGGCTTGTTGGCTTGTTGGCTTGTTGGTTTGTTGGTTTGTTGGTTTGTTGGTTTATTTGTTTATTGGTTTGTTGGCTTGTTGGCTTGTTGGTTTGTTGGTTTGTTGGCTTGTTGGTTTATTGGTTTGTTGGTTTGTTGGTTTGTTGGTTTGTTGGCTTGTTGGTTTGTTGGCTTGTTGGTTTGTTGGTTTGTTGGCTTGTTGGCTTGTTGGCTTGTTGGCTTGTTGGTTTGTTGATTTATTTGCTTGTAGGTTTGTTGGCTTGTTGGTTTGTTGGTTTGTGGGCTTGTTGGCTTGTTGGTTTGTTGGTTTGTTGGCTTGTTGGCTTGTTGATTTGTTATTTTGTTGGCTTGTTGGCTTGTTGGTTTGTTGGTTTGTTAGTTTGTTGGTTTGTTGGCTTGTTGGTTTGTTGGTTTATTGGTTTGTTGGTTTGTTGGCTTGTTGGCTTGTTGGTTTGTTGGTTTTTTGGTTTGTTGGTTTATTTGTTTGTTGGTTTTTTGGTTTGTTGGTTTGTTGGTTTGATGGTTTGTTGGTTTATTTGTTTGTTGGTTTGTTGGCTTGTTGGTTTGTTGGTTTGTTGGTTGGTTGGCTTGTTGGCTTGTTGGTTTGTTGGTTTGTTGGTTTGTTGGTTTGTTGGTTTGTTGGTTTGTTGGCTTGTTGGTTTGTTGGTTTGTTGGTTTGTTGGCTTGTTGGCTTGTTGGTTTGTTGGTTTGTTGGCTTTTTGGTTACTTGGTTTGTTGTTTTGTTGGCTTGTTGGCTTGTTGGTTTGTTGGTTAGTTCGTTTGTTGGTTTGTTAGTTTGTTGGTTTGTTGGCTTGTTGGCTTGTTGGTTTGTTGGTTTTTTGGTTTGTTGGTTTGTTGGTTTGTTGGTTTGTTGATTTGTTGGTTTGTTGGCTTGTTGGTTTGTTGGTTTGTTAGCTTGTTGGTTTGTTAGTTTGTTGGCTTGTTGGCTTGTTGGTTTGTTGGTTTGTTGGTTTGTTGGCTTGTTGGTTTGTTGGTTTGTTGGCTTGTTGGTTTGTTAGTTTGTTGGTTTGTTGGTTTGTTGGTTTGTTGGTTTGTTGCTTTGTTGGTTTGTTGTTTTGTTGGCTTGTTGGCTTGTTGGTTTGTTGCCTTGTTGGTTTGTTAGTTTGTTGGCTTTTTGGTTACTTGGTTTGTTGGTTTGTTGGCTTGTTGGCTTATTGGTTTGTTGGTTTGTTGGCTTGTTGGCTTGTTGGTTTGTTGGTTTGTTGGTTTGTTGGTTTGTTGGTTTGTTGGTTTATTTGTTTGTTGGCTTGTTGGTTTGTTGGTTTGTTGGCTTGTTGCTTACTTAGTTTTTTGGTTTGTTGGTTTGTTGGTTTGTTGGCTTGTTGGCTTGTTGGTTTGTTGGTTTGTTGGTTTGTTGGTTTGTTGGTTTGTTGGTTTGTTGGTTTGTTGGCTTGTTGGTTTGTTGGTTTGTTGGTTTGTTGGTTTGTTGGTTTGTTGGCTTGTTGGTTTGTTGGTTTGTTGGCTTGTTGGTTTGTTGGTTTGTTGGTTTGTTGGCTTGTTGGTTAGTTGGTTTGTTGGCTTGTTGGTTTGTTGGTTTGTTGGTTTGTTGGCTTGTTGGCTTGTTGGTTTGTCGGCTTCTTGGCTTGTTGGTTTGTTGGTTTTTGGGTTTGTTAGTTTGTTGGTTTGTTGGCTTGTTGGTTTGTTGGTTTGTTGGCTTGTTGGTTTGTTGGTTTGTTGGTTTGTTGGCTTGTTGGCTTGTTGGTTAGTTGGTTTGTTGGCTTGTTGGTTTGTTGGTTTGTTGGTTTGTTGGCTTGTTAGCTTGTTGGTTTGTTGGTTTGTTGGCTTGTTGAATTGTTGGCTTATTGGTTTGTTGGATTGTTGGTTTGTTGGCATGTTGGTTTGTTGGTTTGTTGGTTTGTTGGCTTGTTGGTTACTTAGTTTGTTTGTTTGTTGGCTTGTTGGTTTGTTGGTTTGTTGGCTTGTTGGCTTGTTAGTTTGTTGGTTTGTTGGTTTGTTGGCTAGTTGGCTTATTGATTTATTGGTTTGTTGGTTTGTTGGCTTGTTGGTTTCTTGGTTTGTTGGCTTGTTGGTTTGTTGGTTTGTTGGTTTGTTGGTTTGTTGGTTTGTTGGTTTGTTGGTTTGTTGGCTTGTTGGTTTGTTGGTTTGTTGGCTTGTTGGTTTATTGGTTTGATGGTTTGTTGGTTTGTTGGTTTGTTGGTTTTTTGGTTTGTTGGTTTGTTGGTTTGTTGGCTTGTTGGTTTGTTGGTTTGTTGGTTTGTTGGTTTGTTGGTTTGTTGGTTTGTTGGCTTGTTGGTTTGTTGGTTTGTTGGCTTGTTGGTTTGTTGGTTTGTTGGTTTGTTGGCTTGTTGGTTTGTTGGTTTGTTGGTTTGTTGGCTTGTTGGCTAGTTGGTTTGTTGGTTTGTTGGTTTATTTGTTTGTTGGTTTGTTGGTTTGTTGGTTTGTTGGTTTATTGGTGTAATGGTTTGTTGGCTTGTTGGTTTGTTGGTTTGTTGATTTGTTGGCTTGTTGGTTTGTTGGTTTGTTTGCTTATTGGTTACTTAATTTGTTGATTTGTTGGCTTGTTGGTTTGTTAGTTTTTTGGTTTGTTGGTTTTTGGTTTGTTGGCTTGTTGGTTTGTTGGTTTGTTGGCTTGTTGGCTTGTTGGTTTGTTGGTTTTTTGGCTTGTTGGCTTGTTGGTTTGTTGGTTTGTTGGTTTGTTGGTTTGTTGCTTTGTTGGTTTGTTGGCTTGTTGGATTGTTGGCTTGTTGGTTTGTTAGTTTGTTGGTTTGTTGGCTTGTTGGTTTGGGGGCTTGTTGCTTTGTTGGTTTGTTGGTTTGTTGGCTTGTTGGCATGTTGGTTTGTTGGTTTGTTATTTTGTTGGTTTGTTGGCTTGTTGGTTTGTTGGTTTGTTGGTTTGTTGGTTTGTTGGCTTGTTGGTTTGTTATCTTGTTGGCTTGTTGGTTTGTTGGTTTGTTGGTTTTTTGGTTTGTTGGTTTGTTGGTTTCTTGGCTTGTTCGTTTGTTGGTTTGTTGGCTTGTTGGTTTGTTGGTTTGTTGGCTTGTTGGCTTGTTGGTTTGTTGGTTAGTTCGTTTGTTGGTTTGTTAGTTTGTTGGTTTGTTGGCTTGTTGGCTTGTTGGCTTGTTGGTTTGTTGGTTTGTTGGTTTGTTGGTTTATTTGTTTATTGGTTTGTTGGCTTGTTGGCTTGTTGGTTTGTTGGTTTGTTGGCTTGTTGGTTTATTGGTTTGTTGGTTTGTTGGTTTGTTGGTTTGTTGGCTTGTTGGTTTGTTGGCTTGTTGGTTTGTTGGTTTGTTGGCTTGTTGGCTTGTTGGCTTGTTGGCTTGTTGGTTTGTTGATTTATTTGCTTGTAGGTTTGTTGGCTTGTTGGTTTGTTGGTTTGTGGGCTTGTTGGCTTGTTGGTTTGTTGGTTTGTTGGCTTGTTGGCTTGTTGATTTGTTATTTTGTTGGCTTGTTGGCTTGTTGGTTTGTTGGTTTGTTAGTTTGTTGGTTTGTTGGCTTGTTGGTTTGTTGGTTTATTGGTTTGTTGGTTTGTTGGCTTGTTGGCTTGTTGGTTTGTTGGTTTTTTGGTTTGTTGGTTTATTTGTTTGTTGGTTTTTTGGTTTGTTGGTTTGTTGGTTTGTTGGTTTGATGGTTTGTTGGTTTATTTGTTTGTTGGTTTGTTGGCTTGTTGGTTTGTTGGTTTGTTGGTTGGTTGGCTTGTTGGCTTGTTGGTTTGTTGGTTTGTTGGTTTGTTGGTTTGTTGGTTTGTTGGTTTGTTGGCTTGTTGGTTTGTTGGTTTGTTGGTTTGTTGGCTTGTTGGCTTGTTGGTTTGTTGGTTTGTTGGCTTTTTGGTTACTTGGTTTGTTGTTTTGTTGGCTTGTTGGCTTGTTGGTTTGTTGGTTAGTTCGTTTGTTGGTTTGTTAGTTTGTTGGTTTGTTGGCTTGTTGGCTTGTTGGTTTGTTGGTTTTTTGGTTTGTTGGTTTGTTGGTTTGTTGGTTTGTTGATTTGTTGGTTTGTTGGCTTGTTGGTTTGTTGGTTTGTTAGCTTGTTGGTTTGTTAGTTTGTTGGCTTGTTGGCTTGTTGGTTTGTTGGTTTGTTGGTTTGTTGGCTTGTTGGTTTGTTGGTTTGTTGGCTTGTTGGTTTGTTAGTTTGTTGGTTTGTTGGTTTGTTGGTTTGTTGGTTTGTTGCTTTGTTGGTTTTTTGTTTTGTTGGCTTGTTGGCTTGTTGGTTTGTTGCCTTGTTGGTTTGTTAGTTTGTTGGCTTTTTGGTTACTTGGTTTGTTGGTTTGTTGGCTTGTTGGTTTGTTGGTTTGTTGGTTTATTTGTTTGTTGGCTTGTTGGTTTGTTGGCTTGTTGCTTACTTAGTTTTTTGGTTTGTTGGTTTGTTGGTTTGTTGGCTTGTTGGCTTGTTGGTTTGTTGGTTTGTTGGTTTGTTGGTTTGTTGGTTTGTTGGTTTGTTGGTTTGTTGGCTTGTTGGTTTGTTGGTTTGTTGGTTTGTTGGTTTGTTGGTTTGTTGGCTTGTTGGTTTGTTGGTTTGTTGGTTTGTTGGCTTGTTGGTTTGTTGGTTTGTTAGCTTGTTGGTTTGTTAGTTTGTTGGTTTGTTGGCTTGTTGGCTTGTTCGTTTGTTGGTTTGTTAGTTTGTTGGTTTGTTGGCTTGTTGGCTTGTTGGTTTGTTGGTTTTTTGGTTTGTTGGTTTGTTGGTTTGTTGGTTTGTTGATTTGTTGGTTTGTTGGCTTGTTGGTTTGTTGGTTTGTTAGCTTGTTGGTTTGTTAGTTTGTTGGCTTGTTGGCTTGTTGGTTTGTTGGTTTGTTGGTTTGTTGGCTTGTTGGTTTGTTGGTTTGTTGGCTTGTTGGTTTGTTAGTTTGTTGGTTTGTTGGTTTGTTGGTTTGTTGGTTTGTTGCTTTGTTGGTTTGTTGTTTTGTTGGCTTGTTGGCTTGTTGGTTTGTTGCCTTGTTGGTTTGTTAGTTTGTTGGCTTTTTGGTTACTTGGTTTGTTGGTTTGTTGGCTTGTTGGTTTGTTGGTTTGTTGGTTTATTTGTTTGTTGGCTTGTTGGTTTGTTGGCTTGTTGCTTACTTAGTTTTTTGGTTTGTTGGTTTGTTGGTTTGTTGGCTTGTTGGCTTGTTGGTTTGTTGGTTTGTTGGTTTGTTGGTTTGTTGGTTTGTTGGTTTGTTGGTTTGTTGGCTTGTTGGTTTGTTGGTTTGTTGGTTTGTTGGTTTGTTGGTTTGTTGGCTTGTTGGTTTGTTGGTTTAGTGGCTTGTTGGTTTGTTGGTTTGTTGGTTTGTTGGCTTGTTGGCTTGTTGGTTTGTTGGTTTGTTGGCTTGTTGGTTTGTTGGTTTGTTGGTTTGTTGGCTTGTTGGCTTGTTGGTTTGTTGGCTTGTTGGTTTGTTAGTTTGTTGGCTTTTTGGTTACTTGGTTTGTTGGTTTGTTGGCTTGTTGGCTTGTTGGTTTGTTGGCTTCTTGGCTTGTTGGTTTGTTGGTTTTTGGGTTTGTTAGTTTGTTGGTTTGTTGGCTTGTTGGTTTGTTGGTTTGTTGGCTTGTTGATTTGTTGGTTTGTTGGTTTGTTGGCTTGTTGGTTAGTTGGTTTGTTGGCTTGTTGGTTTGTTGGTTTGTTGGTTTGTTGGTTTGTTGGCTTGTTAGCTTGTTGGTTTGTTGGTTTGTTGGCTTGTTGAATTGTTGGCTTATTGGTTTGTTGGTTTGTTGGTTTGTTGGCATGTTGGTTTGTTGGTTTGTTGGTTTGTTGGCTTGTTGGTTACTTAGTTTGTTGGTTTGTTGGCATGTTGGTTTGTTGGTTTATTTGTTTGTTGGTTTGTTGGTTTGTTGGCTTGTTGGCTTGTTGGTTTGTTAGTTTGTTGGCTTTTTGGTTACTTGGTTTGTTGGCTTGTTGGCTTGTTGATTTGTTGGCTTCTTGGCTTGTTGGTTTGTTGGTTTTTGGGTTTGTTAGTTTGTTGGTTTGTTGGCTTGTTGGTTTGTTGGTTTGTTGGCTTGTTGGTTTGTTGGTTTGTTGGTTTGTTGGCTTGTTGGTTAGTTGGTTTGTTGGCTTGTTGGTTTGTTGGTTTGTTGGTTTGTTGGCTTGTTGGTTTGTTGGTTTTTGGGTTTGTTAGTTTGTTGGTTTGTTGGCTTGTTGGTTTGTTGGTTTGTTGGCTTGTTGGTTTGTTGGTTTGTTGGTTTGTTGGCTTGTTGGTTAGTTGGTTTGTTGGCTTGTTGGTTTGTTGGTTTGTTGGTTTGTTGGCTTGTTAGCTTGTTGGTTTGTTGGTTTGTTGGCTTGTTGAATTGTTGGCTTATTGGTTTGTTGGATTGTTGGTTTGTTGGCATGTTGGTTTGTTGGTTTGTTGGTTTGTTGGCTTGTTGGTTACTTAGTTTGTTTGTTTGTTGGCTTGTTGGTTTGTTGGTTTGTTGGCTTGTTGGCTTGTTAGTTTGTTGGTTTGTTGGTTTGTTGGCTAGTTGGCTTATTGATTTATTGGTTTGTTGGTTTGTTGGCTTGTTGGTTTCTTGGTTTGTTGGCTTGTTGGTTTGTTGGTTTGTTGGTTTGTTGGTTTGATGGTTTGTTGGTTTGTTGGTTTGTTGGTTTGTTGGTTTGTTGGCTTGTTGGTTTGTTGGTTTGTTGGCTTGTTGGTTTGTTGGTTTGTTGGTTTGTTGGCTTGTTGGTTTGTTGGTTTGTTGGTTTGTTGGTTTGTTGGTTTGTTGGTTTGTTGGCTTGTTGGTTTGTTGGTTTGTTGGCTTGTTGGTTTGTTGGTTTGTTGGTTTGTTGGTTTGTTGGCTTGTTGGTTTGTTGGTTTGTTGGTTTGTTGGCTTGTTGGCTTGTTGGTTTGTTGGTTTGTTGGTTTATTTGTTTGTTGGTTTGTTGGTTTGTTGGTTTGTTGGTTTATTGGTGTAATGGTTTGTTGGCTTGTTGGTTTGTTGGTTTGTTGATTTGTTGGCTTGTTGGTTTGTTGGTTTGTTTGCTTATTGGTTACTTAATTTGTTGATTTGTTGGCTTGTTGGTTTGTTAGTTTTTTGGTTTGTTGGTTTTTTGGTTTGTTGGCTTGTTGGTTTGTTGGTTTGTTGGCTTGTTGGCTTGTTGGTTTGTTGGTTTTTTGGCTTGTTGGCTTGTTGGTTTGTTGGTTTGTTGGTTTGTTGGTTTGTTGCTTTGTTGGTTTGTTGGCTTGTTGGATTGTTGGCTTGTTGGTTTGTTAGTTTGTTGGTTTGTTGGCTTGTTGGTTTGTGGGCTTGTTGCTTTGTTGGTTTGTTGGTTTGTTGGCTTGTTGGCATGTTGGTTTGTTGGTTTGTTATTTTGTTGGTTTGTTGGCTTGTTGGTTTGTTGGTTTGTTGGTTTGTTGGTTTGTTGGTTTGTTGGCTTGTTGGTTTGTTATCTTGTTGGCTTGTTGGTTTGTTGGTTTGTTGGTTTTTTGGTTTGTTGGTTTGTTGGTTTGTTGGCTTGTTCGTTTGTTGGTTTGTTGGCTTGTTGGTTTGTTGGTTTGTTGGCTTGTTGGCTTATTGGTTTGTTGGTTAGTTCGTTTGTTGGTTTGTTAGTTTGTTGGTTTGTTGGCTTGTTGGCTTGTTGGCTTGTTGGTTTGTTGGTTTGTTGGTTTGTTGGTTTATTTGTTTATTGGTTTGTTGGCTTGTTGGCTTGTTGGTTTGTTGGTTTGTTGGCTTGTTGGTTTATTGGTTTGTTGGTTTGTTGGTTTGTTGGTTTGTTGGCTTGTTGGTTTGTTGGCTTGTTGGTTTGTTGGTTTGTTGGCTTGTTGGCTTGTTGGCTTGTTGGCTTGTTGATTTGTTGATTTATTTGCTTGTAGGTTTGTTGGCTTGTTGGTTTGTTGGTTTGTGGGCTTGTTGGCTTGTTGGTTTGTTGGTTTGTTGGCTTGTTGGCTTGTTGATTTGTTATTTTGTTGGCTTGTTGGCTTGTTGGTTTGTTGGTTTGTTAGTTTGTTGGTTTGTTGGCTTGTTGGTTTGTTGGTTTATTGGTTTGTTGGTTTGTTGGCTTGTTGGCTTGTTGGTTTGTTGGTTTTTTGGTTTGTTGGTTTATTTGTTTGTTGGTTTTTTGGTTTGTTGGTGTGTTGGTTTGTTGGTTTGATGGTTTGTTGGTTTATTTGTTTGTTGGTTTGTTGGCTTGTTGGTTTGTTGGTTTGTTGGTTGGTTGGCTTGTTGGCTTGTTGGTTTGTTGGTTTGTTGGTTTGTTGGTTTGTTGGTTTGTTGGTTTGTTGGCTTGTTGGTTTGTTGGTTTGTTGGTTTGTTGGCTTGTTGGCTTGTTGGTTTGTTGGTTTGTTGGCTTTTTGGTTACTTGGTTTGTTGTTTTGTTGGCTTGTTGGCTTGTTGGTTTGTTGGTTAGTTCGTTTGTTGGTTTGTTAGTTTGTTGGTTTGTTGGCTTGTTGGCTTGTTGGTTTGTTGGTTTTTTGGTTTGTTGGTTTGTTGGTTTGTTGGTTTGTTGATTTGTTGGTTTGTTGGCTTGTTGGTTTGTTGGTTTGTTAGCTTGTTGGTTTGTTAGTTTGTTGGCTTGTTGGCTTGTTGGTTTGTTGGTTTGTTGGTTTGTTGGCTTGTTGGTTTGTTGGTTTGTTGGCTTGTTGGTTTGTTAGTTTGTTGGTTTGTTGGTTTGTTGGTTTGTTGGTTTGTTGCTTTGTTGGTTTGTTGTTTTGTTGGCTTGTTGGCTTGTTGGTTTGTTGGCTTGTTGGTTTGTTAGTTTGTTGGCTTTTTGGTTACTTGGTTTGTTGGTTTGTTGGCTTGTTGGCTTATTGGTTTGTTAGTTTGTTGGCTTGTTGGCTTGTTGGTTTGTTGGTTTGTTGGTTTGTTGGTTTGTTGGTTTATTTGTTTGTTGGCTTGTTGGTTTGTTGGTTTGTTGGCTTGTTGCTTACTTAGTTTTTTGGTTTGTTGGTTTGTTGGTTTGTTGGCTTGTTGGCTTGTTGGTTTGTTGGTTTGTTGGTTTGTTGGTTTGTTGGTTTGTTGGTTTGTTGGTTTGTTGGCTTGTTGGTTTGTTGGTTTGTTGGTTTGTTGGCTTGTTGGCTTGTTGGTTTGTTGGTTTGTTGGCTTGTTGGTTTGTTGGTTTGTTAGTTTGTTGGCTTGTTGGCTTGTTGGTTTGTTGGCTTGTTGGTTTGTTAGTTTGTTGGCTTTTTGGTTACTTGGTTTGTTGGTTTGTTGGCTTGTTGGCTTGTTGGTTTGTTGGCTTCTTGGCTTGTTGGTTTGTTGGTTTTTGGGTTTGTTAGTTTGTTGGTTTGTTGGCTTGTTGGTTTGTTGGTTTGTTGGCTTGTTGGTTTGTTGGTTTGTTGGTTTGTTGGCTTGTTGGTTAGTTGGTTTGTTGGCTTGTTGGTTTGTTGGTTTGTTGGTTTGTTGGCTTGTTAGCTTGTTGGTTTGTTGGTTTGTTGGCTTGTTTAATTGTTGGCTTATTGGTTTGTTGGTTTGTTGGTTTGTTGGCATGTTGGTTTGTTGGTTTGTTGGTTTGTTGGCTTGTTGGTTACTTAGTTTGTTGGTTTGTTGGCATGTTGGTTTGTTGGTTTATTTGTTTGTTGGTTTGTTGGTTTGTTGGCTTGTTGGCTTGTTGGTTTGTTAGTTTGTTGGCTTTTTGGTTACTTGGTTTGTTGGTTTGTTGGCTTGTTGGCTTGTTGGTTTGTTGGCTTCTTGGCTTGTTGGTTTGTTGGTTTTTGGGTTTGTTAGTTTGTTGGTTTGTTGGCTTGTTGGTTTGTTGGTTTGTTGGCTTGTTGGTCTGTTGGTTTGTTGGTTTGTTGGCTTGTTGGTTAGTTGGTTTGTTGGCTTGTTGGTTTGTTGGTTTGTTGGTTTGTTGGCTTGTTGGCTTGTTGGTTTGTTGGCTTCTTGGCTTGTTGGTTTGTTGGTTTTTGGGTTTGTTAGTTTGTTGGTTTGTTGGCTTGTTGGTTTGTTGGTTTGTTGGCTTGTTGGTTTGTTGGTTTGTTGGTTTATTGGCTTGTTGGTTAGTTGGTTTGTTGGCTTGTTGGTTTGTTGGTTTGTTGGTTTGTTGGCTTGTTAGCTTGTTGGTTTGTTGGTTTGTTGGCTTGTTGAATTGTTGGCTTATTGGTTTGTTGGTTTGTTGGTTTGTTGGCATGTTGGTTTGTTGGTTTGTTGGTTTGTTGGCTTGTTGGTTACTTAGTTTGTTTGTTTGTTGGCTTGTTGGTTTGTTGGTTTGTTGGCTTGTTGGCTTGTTGGTTTGTTGGTTTGTTGGTTTGTTGGCTAGTTGGCTTATTGATTTATTGGTTTGTTGGTTTGTTGGCTTGTTGGTTTCTTGGTTTGTTGGCTTGTTGGTTTGTTGGTTTGTTGGTTTCTTGGTTTCTTGGTTTGTTGGTTTGTTGGTTTGTTGGTTTGTTGGCTTGTTGGTTTGTTGGTTTGTTGGCTTGTTGGTTTATTGGTTTGATGGTTTGTTGGTTTGTTGGTTTGTTGGTTTTTTGGTTTGTTGGTTTGTTGGTTTGTTGGCTTGTTGGTTTGTTGGTTTGTTGGTTTGTTGGTTTGTTGGTTTGTTGGCTTGTTGGTTTGTTGGTTTGTTGGCTTGTTGGTTTGTTGGTTTGTTGGTTTGTTGGTTTGTTGGCTTGTTGGTTTGTTGGTTTGTTGGTTTGTTGGCTTGTTGGCTTGTTGGTTTGTTGGTTTGTTGGTTTGTTGGTTTGTTGGTTTGTTGGCTTGTTGGCTTGTTGGCTTGTTGGTTTGTTGGCTTCTTGGCTTGTTGGTTTGTTGGTTTTTGGGTTTGTTAGTTTGTTGGTTAGTTGGCTTGTTGGTTTGTTGGTTTGTTGGCTTGTTGGTTTGTTGGTTTGTTGGTTTGTTGGCTTGTTGGTTAGTTGGTTTGTTGGCTTGTTGGTTTGTTGGTTTGTTGGTTTGTTGGCTTGTTAGCTTGTTGGTTTGTTGGTTTGTTGGCTTGTTGAATTGTTGGCTTATTGGTTTGTTGGTTTGTTGGTTTGTTGGCATGTTGGTTTGTTGGTTTGTTGGTTTGTTGGCTTGTTGGTTACTTAGTTTGTTTGTTTGTTGGCTTGTTGGTTTGTTGGTTTGTTGGCTTGTTGGCTTGTTGGTTTGTTGGTTTGTTGGTTTGTTGGCTAGTTGGCTTATTGATTTATTGGTTTGTTGGTTTGTTGGCTTGTTGGTTTCTTGGTTTGTTGGCTTGTTGGTTTGTTGGTTTGTTGGTTTGTTGGTTTGTTGGTTTGTTGGTTTGTTGGTTTGTTGGTTTGTTGGCTTGTTGGTTTGTTGGTTTGTTGGCTTGTTGGTTTATTGGTTTGATGGTTTGTTGGTTTGTTGGTTTGTTGGTTTTTTGGTTTGTTGGTTTGTTGGCTTGTTGGTTTGTTGGTTTGTTGGTTTGTTGGTTTGTTGGTTTGTTGGCTTGTTGGTTTGTTGGTTTGTTGGCTTGTTGGTTTGTTGGTTTGTTGGTTTGTTGGTTTGTTGGCTTGTTGGTTTGTTGGTTTGTTGGTTTGTTGGCTTGTTGGCTTGTTGGTTTGTTGGTTTGTTGGTTTATTTGTTTGTTGGTTTGTTGGTTTGTTGGTTTGTTGGTTTAATGGTTTGTTGGCTTGTTGGTTTGTTGGTTTGTTGATTTGTTGGCTTGTTGGTTTGTTGGTTTGTTTGCTTATTGGTTACTTAATTTGTTGATTTCTTGGCTTGTTGGTTTGTTGGTTTTTTGGTTTGTTGTTTTTTTGGTTTGTTGGCTTGTTGGTTTGTTGGTTTGTTGGCTTCTTGGCTTGTTGGTTTGTTGGTTTTTGGGTTTGTTAGTTTGTTGGTTTGTTGGCTTGTTGGTTTGTTGGTTTGTTGGCTTGTTGGTTTTTGGTTTGTTGGTTTGTTGGCTTGTTGGTTAGTTGGTTTGTTGGCTTGTTGGTTTGTTGGTTTGTTGGTTTGTTGGCTTGTTGGCTTGTTGGTTTGTTGGCTTCTTGGCTTGTTGGTTTGTTGGTTTTTGGGTTTGTTAGTTTGTTGGTTTGTTGGCTTGTTGGTTTGTTGGTTTGTTGGCTTGTTGGTTTGTTGGTTTGTTGGTTTGTTGGCTTGTTGGTTAGTTGGTTTGTTGGCTTGTTGGTTTGTTGGTTTGTTGGTTTGTTGGCTTGTTAGCTTGTTGGTTTGTTGGTTTGTTGGCTTGTTGAATTGTTGGCTTATTGGTTTGTTGGTTTGTTGGTTTGTTGGCATGTTGGTTTGTTGGTTTGTTGGTTTGTTGGCTTGTTGGTTCCTTAGTTTGTTTGTTTGTTGGCCTGTTGGTTTGTTGGTTTGTTGGCTTGTTGGCTTGTTGGTTTGTTGGTTTGTTGGTTTGTTCGCTTGTTGGTTCCTTAGTTTGTTTGTTTGTTGGCCTGTTGGTTTCTTGGTTTGTTGGCTTGTTGGTTTGTTGGTTTGTTGGTTTGTTGGTTTGTTGGTTTGTTGGTTTGTTGGTTTGTTGGTTTGTTGGCTTGTTGGTTTGTTGGTTTGTTGGCTTGTTGGTTTATTGGTTTGATGGTTTGTTGGTTTGTTGGTTTGTTGGTTTTTTGGTTTGTTGGTTTGTTGGTTTGTTGGCTTGTTGGTTTGTTGGTTTGTTGGTTTGTTGGTTTGTTGGTTTGTTGGCTTGTTGGTTTGTTGGTTTGTTGGCTTGTTGGTTTGTTGGTTTGTTGGTTTGTTGGTTTGTTGGCTTGTTGGTTTGTTGGTTTGTTGGTTTGTTGGCTTGTTGGTTTGTTGGTTTGTTGGTTTGTTGGTTTATTTGTTTGTTGGTTTGTTGGTTTGTTGGTTTGTTGGTTTGTTGGTTTAATGGTTTGTTGGCTTGTTGGTTTGTTGGTTTGTTGATTTGTTGGCTTGTTGGTTTGTTGGTTTGTTTGCTTATTGGTTACTTAATTTGTTGATTTGTTGGCTTGTTGGTTTGTTGGTTTTTGGTTTGTTGTTTTTTTGGTTTGTTGGCTTGTTGGTTTGTTGGTTTGTTGGCTTGTTGGCTTGTTGGTTTGTTGGTTTTTTGGCTTGTTGGCTTGTTGGTTTGTTGGTTTGTTGGTTTGTTGGTTTGTTGCTTTGTTGGTTTGTTGGCTTGTTGGATTGTTGGCTTGTTGGTTTGTTAGTTTGTTGGCTTTTTGGTTACTTGGTTTGTTGGTTTGTTGGTTTGTTGGCTTGTTGGTTTGTTGGCTTGTTGGCTTGTTGGTTTGTTGGCTTCTTGGCTTGTTGGTTTGTTGGTTTTTGGGTTTGTTAGTTTGTTGGTTTGTTGGCTTGTTGGTTTGTTGGTTTGTTGGCTTGTTGGTTTGTTGGTTTGTTGGTTTGTTGGCTTGCTGGTTAGTTGGTTTGTTGGCTTGTTGGTTTGTTGGTTTGTTGGTTTGTTGGCTTGTTAGCTTGTTGGTTTGTTGGTTTGTTGGCTTGTTGAATTGTTGGCTTATTGGTTTGTTGGTTTGTTGGTTTGTTGGCATGTTGGTTTGTTGGTTTGTTGGTTTGTTGGCTTGTTGGTTCCTTAGTTTGTTTGTTTGTTGGCCTGTTGGTTTGTTGGTTTGTTGGCTTGTTGGCTTGTTGGTTTGTTGGTTTGTTGGTTTGTTGGCTTGTTGGTTCCTTAGTTTGTTTGTTTGTTGGCCTGTTGGTTTCTTGGTTTGTTGGCTTGTTGGTTTGTTGGTTTGTTGGTTTGTTGGTTTGTTGGTTTGTTGATTTGTTGGCTTGTTGGTTTGTTGGTTTGTTTGCTTATTGGTTACTTAATTTGTTGATTTCTTGGCTTGTTGGTTTGTTGGTTTTTTGGTTTGTTGTTTTTTTGGTTTGTTGGCTTGTTGGTTTGTTGGTTTGTTGGCTTCTTGGCTTGTTGGTTTGTTGGTTTTTGGGTTTGTTAGTTTGTTGGTTTGTTGGCTTGTTGGTTTGTTGGTTTGTTGGCTTGTTGGTTTTTGGTTTGTTGGTTTGTTGGCTTGTTGGTTAGTTGGTTTGTTGGCTTGTTGGTTTGTTGGTTTGTTGGTTTGTTGGCTTGTTGGCTTGTTGGTTTGTTGGCTTCTTGGCTTGTTGGTTTGTTGGTTTTTGGGTTTGTTAGTTTGTTGGTTTGTTGGCTTGTTGGTTTGTTGGTTTGTTGGCTTGTTGGTTTGTTGGTTTGTTGGTTTGTTGGCTTGTTGGTTAGTTGGTTTGTTGGCTTGTTGGTTTGTTGGTTTGTTGGTTTGTTGGCTTGTTAGCTTGTTGGTTTGTTGGTTTGTTGGCTTGTTGAATTGTTGGCTTATTGGTTTGTTGGTTTGTTGGTTTGTTGGCATGTTGGTTTGTTGGTTTGTTGGTTTGTTGGCTTGTTGGTTCCTTAGTTTGTTTGTTTGTTGGCCTGTTGGTTTGTTGGTTTGTTGGCTTGTTGGCTTGTTGGTTTGTTGGTTTGTTGGTTTGTTGGCTTGTTGGTTCCTTAGTTTGTTTGTTTGTTGGCCTGTTGGTTTCTTGGTTTGTTGGCTTGTTGGTTTGTTGGTTTGTTGGTTTGTTGGTTTGTTGGTTTGTTGGTTTGTTGGTTTGTTGGTTTGTTGGCTTGTTGGTTTGTTGGTTTGTTGGCTTGTTGGTTTATTGGTTTGATGGTTTGTTGGTTTGTTGGTTTGTTGGTTTTTTGGTTTGTTGGTTTGTTGGTTTGTTGGCTTGTTGGTTTGTTGGTTTGTTGGTTTGTTGGTTTGTTGGTTTGTTGGCTTGTTGGTTTGTTGGTTTGTTGGCTTGTTGGTTTGTTGGTTTGTTGGTTTGTTGGTTTGTTGGCTTGTTGGTTTGTTGGTTTGTTGGTTTGTTGGCTTGTTGGTTTGTTGGTTTGTTGGTTTGTTGGTTTATTTGTTTGTTGGTTTGTTGGTTTGTTGGTTTGTTGGTTTGTTGGTTTAATGGTTTGTTGGCTTGTTGGTTTGTTGGTTTGTTGATTTGTTGGCTTGTTGGTTTGTTGGTTTGTTTGCTTATTGGTTACTTAATTTGTTGATTTGTTGGCTTGTTGGTTTGTTGGTTTTTGGTTTGTTGTTTTTTTGGTTTGTTGGCTTGTTGGTTTGTTGGTTTGTTGGCTTGTTGGCTTGTTGGTTTGTTGGTTTTTTGGCTTGTTGGCTTGTTGGTTTGTTGGTTTGTTGGTTTGTTGGTTTGTTGCTTTGTTGGTTTGTTGGCTTGTTGGATTGTTGGCTTGTTGGTTTGTTAGTTTGTTGGCTTTTTGGTTACTTGGTTTGTTGGTTTGTTGGTTTGTTGGCTTGTTGGTTTGTGGGCTTGTTGCTTTGTTGGTTTGTTGGTTTGTTATTTTGTTGGTTTGTTGGCTTGTTGGTTTGTTGGTTTGTTGGTTTGTTGGTTTGTTGGTTTGTTGGCTTGTTGGTTTGTTATCTTGTTGGCTTGTTGGTTTGTTGGTTTGTTGGTTTGTTGGTTTGTTGGCTTGTTGGTTTGTTGGTTTGTTGGCTTGTTAGTTTGTTGGTTTGTTCGCTTGTTGGCTTGTTGGTTTGTTGGTTTGTTGGCTTGTTGGTTTGTTGGCTTGTTGGTTTGTTGGTTTGTTGGTTTGTTGGTTTGTAGGCTTGTTGGCTTGTTGGTTTGTTGGTTTGTTGGCTTGTTGGTTACTTAGTTTGTTGGTTTGTTGGCATGTTGGTTTGTTGGTTTGTTGGTTTGTTGGCTTGTTGGTTTATTGGCTTGTTGGTTTGTTGGTCTGTTGGTTTGTTGGCTTGTTGGCTTGTTGGTTTGTTGGTTTGTTGGTTTGTTGGTTTATTTGTTTGTTGGTTTGTTGGCATGTTGGTTTGTTGGTTTGTTGGTTTGTTGGCTTGTTGGTTACTTAGTTTGTTTGTTTGTTGGCTTGTTGGTTTGTTGGTTTGTTGGCTTGTTGGCTTGTTAGTTTGTTGGTTTGTTGGTTTGTTGGCTAGTTGGCTTATTGATTTATTGGTTTGTTGGTTTGTTGGCTTGTTGGTTTCTTGGTTTGTTGGCTTGTTGGTTTGTTGGTTTGTTGGTTTGTTGGTTTGTTGGTTTGTTGGTTTGTTGGTTTGTTGGTTTGTTGGCTTGTTGGTTTGTTGGTTTGTTGGCTTGTTGGTTTATTGGTTTGATGGTTTGTTGGTTTGTTGGTTTGTTGGTTTTTTGGTTTGTTGGTTTGTTGGTTTGTTGGCTTGTTGGTTTGTTGGTTTGTTGGTTTGTTGGTTTTTTGGTTTGTTGGTTTGTTGGCTTGTTGGTTTGTTGGTTTGTTGGCTTGTTGGTTTGTTGGTTTGTTGGTTTGTTGGTTTGTTGGCTTGTTGGTTTGTTGGTTTGTTGGTTTGTTGGCTTGTTGGCGTGTTGGTTTGTTGGTTTGTTGGTTTATTTGTTTGTTGGTTTGTTGGTTTGTTGGTTTGTTGGTTTGTTGGTTTAATGGTTTGTTAGCTTGTTGGTTTGTTGGTTTGTTGATTTGTTTGCTTGTTGGTTTGTTGGTTTGTTTGCTTATTGGTTACTTAATTTGTTGATTTGTTGGCTTGTTGGTTTGTTGGTTTTTTGGTTTGTTGGTTTTTTGGTTTGTTGGCTTGTTGGTTTGTTGGTTTTTTGGCTTGTTGGTTTGTTGGTTTTTTGGCTTGTTGGCTTGTTGGTTTGTTGGTTTGTTGGTTTGTTGGTTTGTTGCTTTGTTGGTTTGTTGGCTTGTTGGATTGTTGGCTTGTTGGTTTGTTAGTTTGTTGGCTTTTTGGTTACTTGGTTTGTTGGTTTGTTGGTTTGTTGGCTTGTTGGTTTGTGGGCTTGTTGCTTTGTTGGTTTGTTGGT
This sequence comes from Atherix ibis, assembly GCA_958298945.1. Taxonomy (NCBI): domain Eukaryota; kingdom Metazoa; phylum Arthropoda; class Insecta; order Diptera; family Athericidae; genus Atherix; species Atherix ibis. The sequence continues at coordinate 35,912,964 of OY282608.1, forward strand.
TTGTTGGCTTGTTGGCATGTTGGTTTGTTGGTTTGTTATTTTGTTGGTTTGTTGGCTTGTTGGTTTGTTGGTTTGTTGGTTTGTTGGTTTGTTGGTTTGTTGGCTTGTTGGTTTGTTATCTTGTTGGCTTGTTGGTTTGTTGGTTTGTTGGTTTTTTGGTTTGTTGGTTTGTTGGTTTGTTGGCTTGTTCGTTTGTTGGTTTGTTGGCTTGTTGGTTTGTTGGTTTGTTGGCTTGTTGGCTTGTTGGTTTGTTGGTTAGTTCGTTTGTTGGTTTGTTAGTTTGTTGGTTTGTTGGCTTGTTGGCTTGTTGGCTTGTTGGTTTGTTGGTTTTTTGGTTTGTTGGTTTATTTGTTTGTTGGTTTTTTGGTTTGTTGGTTTGTTGGTTTGTTGGTTTGATGGTTTGTTGGTTTATTTGTTTGTTGGTTTGTTGGCTTGTTGGTTTGTTGGTTTGTTGGTTGGTTGGCTTGTTGGCTTGTTGGTTTGTTGGTTTGTTGGTTTGTTGGTTTGTTGGTTTGTTGGCTTGTTGGTTTGTTGGTTTGTTGGTTTGTTGGCTTGTTGGCTTGTTGGTTTGTTGGTTTGTTGGCTTTTTGGTTACTTGGTTTGTTGTTTTGTTGGCTTGTTGGCTTGTTGGTTTGTTGGTTAGTTCGTTTGTTGGTTTGTTAGTTTGTTGGTTTGTTGGCTTGTTGGCTTGTTGGTTTGTTGGTTTTTTGGTTTGTTGGTTTGTTGGTTTGTTGGTTTGTTGATTTGTTGGTTTGTTGGCTTGTTGGTTTGTTGGTTTGTTAGCTTGTTGGTTTGTTAGTTTGTTGGCTTGTTGGCTTGTTGTTTTGTTGGTTTGTTGGTTTGTTGGTTTGTTGGCTTGTTGGTTTGTTGGTTTGTTGGCTTGTTGGTTTGTTAGTTTGTTGGTTTGTTGGTTTGTTGGTTTGTTGGTTTGTTGCTTTGTTGGTTTGTTGTTTTGTTGGCTTGTTGGCTTGTTGGTTTGTTGGCTTGTTGGTTTGTTAGTTTGTTGGCTTTTTGGTTACTTGGTTTGTTGGTTTGTTGGCTTGTTGGCTTATTGGTTTGTTGGTTTGTTGGGTTGTTGGCTTGTTGGTTTGTTGGTTTGTTGGTTTGTTGGTTTATTTGTTTGTTGGCTTGTTGGTTTGTTGGTTTGTTGGCTTGTTGCTTACTTAGTTTTTTGGTTTGTTGGTTTGTTGGTTTGTTGGCTTGTTGGCTTGTTGGTTTGTTTGTTTGTTGGTTTGTTGGGTTGTTGGCTTGTTGGTTTGTTGGTTTGTTGGTTTGTTGGTTTGTTGGTTTGTTGGTTTGTTGGCTTGTTGGCTTGTTGGTTTGTTGGTTTGTTGGCTTGTTGGTTTGTTGGTTTGTTGGTTTGTTGGCTTGTTGGCTTGTTGGTTTGTTGGCTTGTTGGTTTGTTAGTTTGTTGGCTTTTTGGTTACTTGGTTTGTTGGTTTGTTGGCTTGTTGGCTTGTTGGTTTGTTGGCTTCTTGGCTTGTTGGTTTGTTGGTTTTTGGGTTTGTTAGTTTGTTGGTTTGTTGGCTTGTTGGTTTGTTGGTTTGTTGGCTTGTTGGTTTGTTGGTTTGTTGGTTTGTTGGCTTGTTGGTTAGTTGGTTTGTTGGCTTGTTGGTTTGTTGGTTTGTTGGTTTGTTGGCTTGTTAGCTTGTTGGTTTGTTGGTTTGTTGGCTTGTTGAATTGTTGGCTTATTGGTTTGTTGGTTTGTTGGTTTGTTGGTTTGTTGGTTTAATGGTTTGTTGGCTTGTTGGTTTGTTGGTTTGTTGATTTGTTGGCTTGTTGGTTTGTTGGTTTGTTTGCTTATTGGTTACTTAATTTGTTGATTTGTTGGCTTGTTGGTTTGTTGGTTTTTGGTTTGTTGTTTTTTTGGTTTGTTGGCTTGTTGGTTTGTTGGTTTGTTGGCTTGTTGGCTTGTTGGTTTGTTGGTTTTTTGGCTTGTTGGCTTGTTGGTTTGTTGGTTTGTTGGTTTGTTGGTTTGTTGCTTTGTTGGTTTGTTGGCTTGTTGGATTGTTGGCTTGTTGGTTTGTTAGTTTGTTGGCTTTTTGGTTACTTGGTTTGTTGGTTTGTTGGTTTGTTGGCTTGTTGGTTTGTGGGCTTGTTGCTTTGTTGGTTTGTTATTTTGTTGGTTTGTTGGCTTGTTGGTTTGTTGGTTTGTTGGTTTGTTGGTTTGTTGGTTTGTTGGTTTGTTGGCTTGTTAGTTTGTTGGTTTGTTCGCTTGTTGGCTTGTTGGTTTGTTGGTTTGTTGGCTTGTTGGTTTGTTGGCTTGTTGGTTTGTTGGTTTGTTGGTTTGTTGGTTTGTAGGCTTGTTGGCTTGTTGGTTTGTTGGTTTGTTGGCTTGTTGGTTACTTAGTTTGTTGGTTTGTTGGCATGTTGGTTTGTTGGTTTGTTGGTTTGTTGGCTTGTTGGTTTATTGGCTTGTTGGTTTGTTGGTCTGTTGGTTTGTTGGCTTGTTGGCTTGTTGGTTTGTTGGTTTGTTGGTTTGTTGGTTTATTTGTTTGTTGGTTTGTTGGCATGTTGGTTTGTTGGTTTGTTGGTTTGTTGGCTTGTTGGTTACTTAGTTTGTTTGTTTGTTGGCTTGTTGGTTTGTTGGTTTGTTGGCTTGTTGGCTTGTTAGTTTGTTGGTTTGTTGGTTTGTTGGCTAGTTGGCTTATTGATTTATTGGTTTGTTGGTTTGTTGGCTTGTTGGTTTCTTGGTTTGTTGGCTTGTTGGTTTGTTGGTTTGTTGGTTTGTTGGTTTGTTGGTTTGTTGGTTTGTTGGTTTGTTGGTTTGTTGGCTTGTTGGTTTGTTGGTTTGTTGGCTTGTTGGTTTATTGGTTTGATGGTTTGTTGGTTTGTTGGTTTGTTGGTTTTTTGGTTTGTTGGTTTGTTGGTTTGTTGGCTTGTTGGTTTGTTGGTTTGTTGGTTTGTTGGTTTTTTGGTTTGTTGGTTTGTTGGCTTGTTGGTTTGTTGGTTTGTTGGCTTGTTGGTTTGTTGGTTTGTTGGTTTGTTGGTTTGTTGGCTTGTTGGTTTGTTGGTTTGTTGGTTTGTTGGCTTGTTGGCGTGTTGGTTTGTTGGTTTGTTGGTTTATTTGTTTGTTGGTTTGTTGGTTTGTTGGTTTGTTGGTTTAATGGTTTGTTAGCTTGTTGGTTTGTTGGTTTGTTGATTTGTTTGCTTGTTGGTTTGTTGGTTTGTTTGCTTATTGGTTACTTAATTTGTTGATTTGTTGGCTTGTTGGTTTGTTGGTTTTTTGGTTTGTTGGTTTTTTGGTTTGTTGGCTTGTTGGTTTGTTGGTTTTTTGGCTTGTTGGTTTGTTGGTTTTTTGGCTTGTTGGCTTGTTGGTTTGTTGGTTTGTTGGTTTGTTGGTTTGTTGCTTTGTTGGTTTGTTGGCTTGTTGGATTGTTGGCTTGTTGGTTTGTTAGTTTGTTGGCTTTTTGGTTACTTGGTTTGTTGGTTTGTTGGTTTGTTGGCTTGTTGGTTTGTGGGCTTGTTGCTTTGTTGGTTTGTTGGTTTGTTGGCTTGTTGGCATGTTGGTTTGTTGGTTTGTTATTTTGTTGGTTTGTTGGCTTGTTGGTTTGTTGGTTTGTTGGTTTGTTGGTTTGTTGGTTTGTTGGTTTGTTGGCTTGTTGGTTTGTTATCTTGTTGGCTTGTTGGTTTGTTGGTTTGTTGGTTTTTTGGTTTGTTGGTTTGTTGGTTTGTTGGCTTGTTCGTTTGTTGGTTTGTTGGCTTGTTGGTTTGTTGGTTTGTTGGCTTGTTGGCTTGTTGGTTTGTTGGTTAGTTCGTTTGTTGGTTTGTTAGTTTGTTGGTTTGTTGGCTTGTTGGCTTGTTGGCTTGTTGGTTTGTTGGTTTGTTGGTTTGTTGGTTTATTTGTTTATTGGCTTGTTGGCTTGTTGGCTTGTTGGTTTGTTGATTTATTTGCTTGTAGGTTTGTTGGCTTGTTGGTTTGTTGGTTTGTGGGCTTGTTGGCTTGTTGGTTTGTTGGTTTGTTGGCTTGTTGGCTTGTTGATTTGTTATTTTGTTGGCTTGTTGGCTTGTTTATTTGTTGGTTTGTTAGTTTGTTGGTTTGTTGGCTTGTTGGTTTGTTGGTTTGTTGGTTTGTTGGTTTGTTGGTTTGTTGGCTTGTTGGCTTGTTGGTTTGTTGGTTTTTTGGTTTGTTGGTTTATTTGTTTGTTGGTTTTTTGGTTTGTTGGTTTGTTGGTTTGTTGGTTTGATGGTTTGTTGGTTTATTTGTTTGTTGGTTTGTTGGCTTGTTGGTTTGTTGATTTGTTGGTTGGTTGGCTTGTTGGCTTGTTGGTTTGTTGGTTTGTTGGTTTGTTGGTTTGTTGGTTTGTTGGCTTGTTGGTTTGTTGGTTTGTTGGTTTGTTGGCTTGTTGGCTTGTTGGTTTGTTGGTTTGTTGGCTTTTTGGTTACTTGGTTTGTTGTTTTGTTGGCTTGTTGGCTTGTTGGTTTGTTGGTTAGTTCGTTTGTTGGTTTGTTAGTTTGTTGGTTTGTTGGCTTGTTGGCTTGTTGGTTTGTTGGTTTTTTGGTTTGTTGGTTTGTTGGTTTGTTGGTTTGTTGATTTGTTGGTTTGTTGGCTTGTTGGTTTGTTGGTTTGTTAGCTTGTTGGTTTGTTAGTTTGTTGGCTTGTTGGCTTGTTGGTTTGTTGGTTTGTTGGTTTGTTGGCTTGTTGGTTTGTTGGTTTGTTGGCTTGTTGGTTTGTTAGTTTGTTGGTTTGTTGGTTTGTTGGTTTGTTGGTTTGTTGCTTTGTTGGTTTGTTGTTTTGTTGGCTTGTTGGCTTGTTGGTTTGTTGGCTTGTTGGTTTGTTAGTTTGTTGGCTTTTTGGTTACTTGGTTTGTTGGTTTGTTGGCTTGTTGGCTTATTGGTTTGTTGGTTTGTTGGGTTGTTGGCTTGTTGGTTTGTTGGTTTGTTGGTTTGTTGGTTTATTTGTTTGTTGGCTTGTTGGTTTGTTGGTTTGTTGGCTTGTTGCTTACTTAGTTTTTTGGTTTGTTGGTTTGTTGGTTTGTTGGCTTGTTGGCTTGTTGGTTTGTTTGTTTGTTGGTTTGTTGGGTTGTTGGCTTGTTGGTTTGTTGGTTTGTTGGTTTGTTGGTTTGTTGGTTTGTTGGTTTGTTGGCTTGTTGGCTTGTTGGTTTGTTGGTTTGTTGGCTTGTTGGTTTGTTGGTTTGTTGGTTTGTTGGCTTGTTGGCTTGTTGGTTTGTTGGCTTGTTGGTTTGTTAGTTTGTTGGCTTTTTGGTTACTTGGTTTGTTGGTTTGTTGGCTTGTTGGCTTGTTGGTTTGTTGGCTTCTTGGCTTGTTGGTTTGTTGGTTTTTGGGTTTGTTAGTTTGTTGGTTTGTTGGCTTGTTGGTTTGTTGGTTTGTTGGCTTGTTGGTTTGTTGGTTTGTTGGTTTGTTGGCTTGTTGGTTAGTTGGTTTGTTGGCTTGTTGGTTTGTTGGTTTGTTGGTTTGTTGGCTTGTTAGCTTGTTGGTTTGTTGGTTTGTTGGCTTGTTGAATTGTTGGCTTATTGGTTTGTTGGTTTGTTGGTTTGTTGGCATGTTGGTTTGTTGGTTTGTTGGTTTGTTGTCTTGTTGGTTACTTAGTTTGTTGGTTTGTTGGCATGTTGGTTTGTTGGTTTATTTGTTTGTTGGTTTGTTGGTTTGTTGGCTTGTTGGCTTGTTGGTTTGTTAGTTTGTTGGCTTTTTGGTTACTTGGTTTGTTGGCTTGTTGGCTTGTTGGTTTGTTGGCTTCTTGGCTTGTTGGTTTGTTGGTTTTTGGGTTTGTTAGTTTGTTGGTTTGTTGGCTTGTTGGTTACTTAGTTTGTTGGTTTGTTGGTTTGTTGGTTTGTTGGTTTGTAGGCTTGTTGGCTTGTTTGTTTGTTGGTTTGTTGGCTTGTTGGTTACTTAGTTTGTTGGTTTGTTGGCATGTTGGTTTGTTGGTTTGTTGGTTTGTTGGCTTGTTGGTTTATTGGCTTGTTGGTTTGTTGGTCTGTTGGTTTGTTGGCTTGTTGGCTTGTTGGTTTGTTGGTTTGTTGGTTTGTTGGTTTATTTGTTTGTTGGTTTGTTGGCATGTTGGTTTGTTGGTTTGTTGGTTTGTTGGCTTGTTGGTTACTTAGTTTGTTTGTTTGTTGGCTTGTTGGTTTGTTGGTTTGTTGGCTTGTTGGCTTGTTAGTTTGTTGGTTTGTTGGTTTGTTGGCTAGTTGGCTTATTGATTTATTGGTTTGTTGGCTTGTTGGTTTCTTGGTTTGTTGGCTTGTTGGTTTGTTGGTTTGTTGGTTTGTTGGTTTGTTGGTTTGTTGGTTTGTTGGTTTGTTGGTTTGTTGGCTTGTTGGTTTGTTGGTTTGTTGGCTTGTTGGTTTATTGGTTTGATGGTTTGTTGGTTTGTTGGTTTGTTGGTTTTTTGGTTTGTTGGTTTGTTGGTTTGTTGGCTTGTTGGTTTGTTGGTTTGTTGGTTTGTTGGTTTTTTGGTTTGTTGGTTTGTTGGCTTGTTGGTTTGTTGGTTTGTTGGCTTGTTGGTTTGTTGGTTTGTTGGTTTGTTGGTTTGTTGGCTTGTTGGTTTGTTGGTTTGTTGGTTTGTTGGCTTGTTGGCTTGTTGGTTTGTTGGTTTGTTGGTTTATTTGTTTGTTGGTTTGTTGGTTTGTTGGTTTGTTGGTTTGTTGGTTTAATGGTTTGTTAGCTTGTTGGTTTGTTGGTTTGTTGATTTGTTTGCTTGTTGGTTTGTTGGTTTGTTTGCTTATTGGTTACTTAATTTGTTGATTTGTTGGCTTGTTGGTTTGTTGGTTTTTTGGTTTGTTGGTTTTTTGGTTTGTTGGCTTGTTGGTTTGTTGGTTTTTTGGCTTGTTGGTTTGTTGGTTTTTTGGCTTGTTGGCTTGTTGGTTTGTTGGTTTGTTGGTTTGTTGGTTTGTTGCTTTGTTGGTTTGTTGGCTTGTTGGATTGTTGGCTTGTTGGTTTGTTAGTTTGTTGGCTTTTTGGTTACTTGGTTTGTTGGTTTGTTGGTTTGTTGGCTTGTTGGTTTGTGGGCTTGTTGCTTTGTTGGTTTGTTGGTTTGTTGGCTTGTTGGCATGTTGGTTTGTTGGTTTGTTATTTTGTTGGTTTGTTGGCTTGTTGGTTTGTTGGTTTGTTGGTTTGTTGGTTTGTTGGTTTGTTGGCTTGTTGGTTTGTTATCTTGTTGGCTTGTTGGTTTGTTGGTTTGTTGGTTTTTTGGTTTGTTGGTTTGTTGGTTTGTTGGCTTGTTCGTTTGTTGGTTTGTTGGCTTGTTGGTTTGTTGGTTTGTTTACTTGTTGGCTTGTTGGTTTGTTGGTTAGTTCGTTTGTTGGTTTGTTAGTTTGTTGGTTTGTTGGCTTGTTGGCTTGTTGGCTTGTTGGTTTGTTGGTTTGTTGGTTTGTTGGTTTATTTGTTTATTGGCTTGTTGGCTTGTTGGCTTGTTGGTTTGTTGATTTATTTGCTTGTAGGTTTGTTGGCTTGTTGGTTTGTTGGTTTGTGGGCTTGTTGGCTTGTTGGTTTGTTGGTTTGTTGGCTTGTTGGCTTGTTGATTTGTTATTTTGTTGGCTTGTTGGCTTGTTGGTTTGTTGGTTTGTTAGTTTGTTGGTTTGTTGGCTTGTTGGTTTGTTGGTTTGTTGGTTTGTTGGTTTGTTGGTTTGTTGGCTTGTTGGCTTGTTGGTTTGTTGGTTTTTTGGTTTGTTGGTTTGTTGGTTTGTTGGTTTGATGGTTTGTTGGTTTATTTGTTTGTTGGTTTGTTGGCTTGTTGGTTTGTTGGTTTGTTGGTTTGTTGGTTTGTTGGCTTGTTGGTTTGTTGGTTTGTTGGTTTGTTGGCTTGTTGGCTTGTTGGTTTGTTGGTTTGTTGGCTTTTTGGTTACTTGGTTTGTTGTTTTGTTGGCTTGTTGGCTTGTTGGTTTGTTGGTTAGTTCGTTTGTTGGTTTGTTAGTTTGTTGGTTTGTTGGCTTGTTTGCTTGTTGGTTTGTTGGTTTTTTGGTTTGTTGGTTTGTTGGTTTGTTGGTTTGTTGATTTGTTGGTTTGTTGGCTTGTTGGTTTGTTGGTTTGTTAGCTTGTTGGTTTGTTAGTTTGTTGGCTTGTTGGCTTGTTGGTTTGTTGGTTTGTTGGTTTGTTGGCTTGTTGGTTTGTTGGTTTGTTGGCTTGTTGGTTTGTTAGTTTGTTGGTTTGTTGGTTTGTTGGTTTGTTGGTTTGTTGCTTTGTTGGTTTGTTGTTTTGTTGGCTTGTTGGCTTGTTGGTTTGTTGGCTTGTTGGTTTGTTAGTTTGTTGGCTTTTTGGTTACTTGGTTTGTTGGTTTGTTGGCTTGTTGGCTTATTGGTTTGTTGGTTTGTTGGGTTGTTGGCTTGTTGGTTTGTTGGTTTGTTGGTTTGTTGGTTTGTTGGTTTATTTGTTTGTTGGCTTGTTGGTTTGTTGGTTTGTTGGCTTGTTGCTTACTTAGTTTTTTGGTTTGTTGGTTTGTTGGTTTGTTGGCTTGTTGGCTTGTTGGTTTGTTTGTTTGTTGGTTTGTTGGGTTGTTGGCTTGTTGGTTTGTTGGTTTGTTGGTTTGTTGGTTTGTTGGTTTGTTGGTTTGTTGGCTTGTTGGCTTGTTGGTTTGTTGGTTTGTTGGCTTGTTGGTTTGTTGGTTTGTTGGTTTGTTGGCTTGTTGGCTTGTTGGTTTGTTGGCTTGTTGGTTTGTTAGTTTGTTGGCTTTTTGGTTACTTGGTTTGTTGGTTTGTTGGCTTGTTGGCTTGTTGGTTTGTTGGCTTCTTGGCTTGTTGGTTTGTTGGTTTTTGGGTTTGTTAGTTTGTTGGTTTGTTGGCTTGTTGGTTTGTTGGTTTGTTGGCTTGTTGGTTTGTTGGTTTGTTGGTTTGTTGGCTTGTTGGTTAGTTGGTTTGTTGGCTTGTTGGTTTGTTGGTTTGTTGGTTTGTTGGCTTGTTAGCTTGTTGGTTTGTTGGTTTGTTGGCTTGTTGAATTGTTGGCTTATTGGTTTGTTGGTTTGTTGGTTTGTTGGCATGTTGGTTTGTTGGTTTGTTGGTTTGTTGTCTTGTTGGTTACTTAGTTTGTTGGTTTGTTGGCATGTTGGTTTGTTGGTTTATTTGTTTGTTGGTTTGTTGGTTTGTTGGCTTGTTGGCTTGTTGGTTTGTTAGTTTGTTGGCTTTTTGGTTACTTGGTTTGTTGGCTTGTTGGCTTGTTGGTTTGTTGGCTTCTTGGCTTGTTGGTTTGTTGGTTTTTGGGTTTGTTAGTTTGTTGGTTTGTTGGCTTGTTGGTTTGTTGGTTTGTTGGCTTGTTGGTTTGTTGGTTTGTTGGTTTGTTGGCTTGTTGGTTAGTTGGTTTGTTGGCTTGTTGGTTTGTTGGTTTGTTGGTTTGTTGGCTTGTTGGCTTGTTGGTTTGTTGGCTTCGTGGCTTGTTGGTTTGTTGGTTTTTGGGTTTGTTAGTTTGTTGGTTTGTTGGCTTGTTGGTTTGTTGATTTGTTGGCTTGTTGGTTTGTTGGTTTGTTGGTTTGTTGGCTTGTTGGTTAATTGGTTTGTTGGCTTGTTGGTTTATTGGTTTGTTGGTTTGTTGGCTTGTTAGCTTGTTGGTTTGTTGGTTTGTTGGCTTGTTGAATTGTTGGCTTATTGGTTTGTTGGTTTGTTGGTTTGTTGGCATGTTGGTTTGTTGGTTTGTTGGTTTGTTGGCTTGTTGGTTACTTAGTTTGTTTGTTTGTTGGCTTGTTGGTTTGTTGGTTTGTTGGCTTGTTGGCTTGTTGGTTTGTTGGTTTGTTGGTTTGTTGGCTAGTTGGCTAATTGATTTATTGGTTTGTTGGTTTGTTGGCTGGTTGGTTTCTTGGTTTGTTGGCTTGTTGGTTTGTTGGTTTGTTGGTTTGTTGGTTTGTTGGTTTGTTGGTTTGTTGGTTTGTTGGTTTGTTGGTTTGTTGGTTTGTTGGTTTGTTGGTTTGTTGGTTTGTTGGTTTGTTGGCTTGTTGGTTTATTGGTTTGATGGTTTGTTGGTTTGTTGGTTTGTTGGTTTTTTGGTTTGTTGGTTTGTTGGTTTGTTGGCTTGTTGGTTTGTTGGTTTGTTGGTTTGTTGGTTTGTTGGTTTGTTGGCTTGTTGGTTTGTTGGTTTGTTGGCTTGTTGGTTTGTTGGTTTGTTGGTTTGTTGGTTTGTTGGCTTGTTGGTTTGTTGGTTTGTTGGTTTGTTGGCTTGTTGGCTTGTTGGTTTGTTGGTTTGTTGGTTTGTTGGTTTGTTGGTTTGTTGGCTTGTTGGCTTGTTGGTTTGTTGGCTTCTTGGCTTGTTAATTTGTTGGTTTTTGGGTTTGCTAGTTTGTTGGTTTGTTGGCTTGTTGGTTTGTTGGTTTGTTGGCTTGTTGGTTTGTTGGTTTGTTGGTTTGTTGGCTTGTTGGTTAGTTGGTTTGTTGGCTTGTTGGTTTGTTGGTTTGTTGGTTTGTTGGCTTGTTAGCTTGTTGGTTTGTTGGTTTGTTGGCTTGTTGAATTATTGGCTTATTGGTTTGTTGGTTTGTTGGTTTGTTGGCATGTTGGTTTGTTGGTTTGTTGGTTTGTTGGCTTGTTGGTTACTTAGTTTGTTTGTTTGTTGGCTTGTTGGTTTATTGGTTTGTTGGCTTGTTGGCTTGTTGGTTTGTTGGTTTGTTGGTTTGTTGGCTAGTTGGCTTATTGATTTATTGGTTTGTTGGTTTGTTGGCTTGTTGGTTTCTTGGTTTGTTGGCTTGTTGGTTTGTTGGTTTGTTGGTTTGTTGGTTTGTTGGTTTGTTGGTTTGTTGGTTTGTTGGTTTGTTGGTTTGTTGGTTTGTTGGCTTGTTGGTTTGTTGGTTTGTTGGCTTGTTGGTTTATTGGTTTGATGGTTTGTTGGTTTGTTGGTTTGTTGGTTTTTTGGTTTGTTGGTTTGGTGGTTTGTTGGCTTGTTGGTTTGTTGGTTTGTTGGTTTGTTGGTTTGTTGGTTTGTTGGCTTGTTGGTTTGTTGGTTTGTTGGCTTGTTGGTTTGTTGGTTTGTTGGTTTGTTGGTTTGTTGGCTTGTTGGTTTGTTGGCTTGTTGGTTTGTTGGTTTGTTGGTTGGTTGGCTTGTTGGCTTGTTGGTTTGTTGGTTTGTTGGTTTGTTGGTTTGTTGGTTTGTTGGTTTGTTGGTTTGTTGGCTTGTTGGTTTGTTGGTTTGTTGGCTTGTTGGCTTGTTGGCTTGTTGGTTTGTTGGTTTGTTGGCTTTTTGGTTACTTGGTTTGTTGTTTTGTTGGCTTGTTGGCTTGTTGGTTTGTTGGTTAGTTCGTTTGTTGGTTTGTTAGTTTGTTGGTTTGTTGGCTTGTTGGCTTGTTGGTTTGTTGGTTTTTTGGTTTGTTGGTTTGTTGGTTTGTTGGTTTGTTGATTTGTTGGTTTGTTGGCTTGGTGGTTTGTTGGTTTGTTAGCTTGTTGGTTTGTTAGTTTGTTGGCTTGTTGGCTTGTTGGTTTGTTGGTTTGTTGGTTTGTTGGCTTGTTGGTTTGTTGGTTTGTTGGCTTGTTGGTTTGTTAGTTTGTTGGTTTGTTGGTTTGTTGGTTTGTTGGTTTGTTGCTTTGTTGGTTTGTTGTTTTGTTGGCTTGTTGGCTTGTTTGTTTGTTGGCTTGTTGGTTTGTTAGTTTGTTGGCTTTTTGGTTACTTGGTTTGTTGGTTTGTTGGCTTGTTGGCTTATTGGTTTGTTGGTTTGTTGGCTTGTTGGTTTGTTGGCTTGTTGGTTTGTTGGTTTGTTGGCTTGTTAGTTTGTTGGTTTGTTCGCTTGTTGGCTTGTTGGTTTGTTGGTTTGTTGGCTTGTTGGTTTGTTGGCTTGTTGGTTTGTTGGTTTGTTGGTTTGTTGGTTTGTAGGCTTGTTGGCTTGTTGGTTTGTTGGTTTGTTGGCTTGTTGGTTACTTAGTTTGTTGGTTTGTTGGCATGTTGGTTTGTTGGTTTGTTGGTTTGTTGGCTTGTTGGTTTATTGGCTTGTTGGTTTGTTGGTCTGTTGGTTTGTTGGCTTGTTGGCTTGTTGGTTTGTTGGTTTGTTGGTTTGTTGGTTTATTTGTTTGTTGGTTTGTTGGCATGTTGGTTTGTTGGTTTGTTGGTTTGTTGGCTTGTTGGTTACTTAGTTTGTTTGTTTGTTGGCTTGTTAGTTTGTTGGTTTGTTGGCTTGTTGGCTTGTTAGTTTGTTGGTTTGTTGGTTTGTTGGCTAGTTGGCTTATTGATTTATTGGTTTGTTGGTTTGTTGGCTTGTTGGTTTCTTGGTTTGTTGGCTTCTTGGTTTGTTGGTTTGTTGGTTTGTTGGTTTGTTGGTTTGTTGGTTTGTTGGTTTGTTGGTTTGTTGGCTTGTTGGTTTGTTGGTTTGTTGGCTTGTTGGTTTATTGGTTTGATGGTTTGTTGGTTTGTTGGTTTGTTGGTTTTTTGGTTTGTTGGTTTGTTGGTTTGTTGGCTTGTTGGTTTGTTGGTTTGTTGGTTTGTTGGTTTGTTGGTTTGTTGGTTTGTTGGCTTGTTGGTTTGTTGGTTTGTTGGCTTGTTGGTTTGTTGGTTTGTTGGTTTGTTGGTTTGTTGGCTTGTTGGTTTGTTGGTTTGTTGGTTTGTTGGCTTGTTGGCTTATTGGTTTGTTGGTTTGTTGGTTTATTTGTTTGTTGGTTTGTTGGTTTGTTGGTTTGTTGGTTTAATGGTTTGTTAGCTTGTTGGTTTGTTGGTTTGTTGATTTGTTTGCTTGTTGGTTTGTTGGTTTGTTTGCTTATTGGTTACTTAATTTGTTGATTTGTTGGCTTGTTGGTTTGTTGGTTTTTTGGTTTGTTGGTTTTTTGGTTTGTTGGCCTGTTGGTTTGTTGGTTTTTTGGCTTGTTGGTTTGTCAGTTTTTTGGCTTGTTGGCTTGTTGGTTTGTTGGTTTGTTGGTTTGTTGGTTTGTTGCTTTGTTGGTTTGTTGGCTTGTTGGATTGTTGGCTTGTTGGTTTGTTACTTTGTTGGCTTTTTGGTTACTTGGTTTGTTGGTTTGTTGGTTTGTTGGCTTGTTGGTTTGTGGGCTTGTTGCTTTGTTGGTTTGCTGGTTTGTTGGCTTGTTGGCATTTTGGTTTGTTGGTTTGTTATTTTGTTGGTTTGTTGGCTTGTTGGTTTGTTGGTTTGTTGGTTTGTTGGTTTGTTGGCTTGTTGGTTTGTTATCTTGTTGGCTTGTTGGTTTGTTGGTTTGTTGGTTTTTTGGTTTGTTGGTTTGTTGGTTTGTTGGCTTGTTCGTTTGTTGGTTTGTTGGCTTGTTGGTTTGTTGGTTTGTTGGCTTGTTGGCTTGTTGGTTTGTTGGTTAGTTCGTTTGTTGGTTTGTTAGTTTGTTGGTTTGTTGGCTTGTTGGCTTGTTGGCTTGTTGGTTTGTTGGTTTGTTGGTTTGTTAGTTTATTTGTTTATTGGTTTGTTGGCTTGTTGGCTTGTTGGTTTGTTGGTTTGTTGGCTTGTTGGTTTGTTGGTTTGTTGGTTTGTTGGTTTGTTGGTTTGTTGGCTTGTTGGTTTGTTGGCTTGTTGGTTTGTTGGTTTGTTGGCTTGTTGGCTTGTTGGCTTGTTGGCTTGTTGGTTTGTTGATTTATTTGCTTGTAGGCTTGTTGGCTTGTTGGTTTGTTGGTTTGTGGGCTTGTTGGCTTGTTGGTTTGTTGGTTTGTTGGCTTGTTGGCTTGTTGATTTGTTATTTTGTTGGCTTGTTGGCTTGTTGGTTTGTTGGTTTGTTAGTTTGTTGGTTTGTTGGCTTGTTGGTTTGTTGGTTTGTTGGTTTGTTGGTTTGTTGGTTTGTTGGCTTGTTGGCTTGTTGGCTTGTTGGTTTGTTGGTTTTTTGGTTTGTTGGTTTATTTGTTTGTTGGTTTTTTGGTTTGTTGGTTTGTTGGTTTGTTGGTTTGATGGTTTGTTGGTTTATTTGTTTGTTGGTTTGTTGGCTTGTTGGTTTGTTGGTTTGTTGGTTGGTTGGCTTGTTGGCTTGTTGGTTTGTTGGTTTGTTGGTTTGTTGGTTTGTTGGTTTGTTGGTTTGTTGGTTTGTTGGCTTGTTGGTTTGTTGGTTTGTTGGTTTGTTGGCTTGTTGGCTTGTTGGTTTGTTGGTTTGTTGGCTTTTTGGTTACTTGGTTTGTTGTTTTGTTGGCTTGTTGGCTTGTTGGTTTGTTGGTTAGTTCGTTTGTTGGTTTGTTAGTTTGTTGGTTTGTTGGCTTGTTGGCTTGTTGGTTTGTTGATTTGTTGGTTTGTTGGCTTGTTGGTTTGTTGGTTTGTTAGCTTGTTGGTTTGTTGGTTTGTTGGCTTGTTGGCTTGTTGGCTTGTTGGCTTGTTGGTTTGTTGATTTATATGCTTGTAGGTTTGTTGGCTTGTTGGTTTGTTGGTTTGTGGGCTTGTTGGCTTGTTGGTTTGTTGGTTTGTTGGCTTGTTGGCTTGTTGATTTGTTATTTTGTTGGCTTGTTGGCTTGTTGGTTTGTTGGTTTGTTAGTTTGTTGGTTTGTTGGCTTGTTGGTTTGTTGGTTTGTTGGTTTGTTGGTTTGTTGGTTTGTTGGCTTGTTGGCTTGTTGGTTTGTTGGTTTTTTGGTTTGTTGGTTTATTTGTTCGTTGGTTTTTTGGTTTGTTGGTTTGTTGGTTTGTTGGTTTGATGGTTTGTTGGTTTATTTGTTTGTTGGCTTGTTGGTTTGTTGGTTTGTTGGTTGGTTGGCTTGTTGGCTTGTTGGTTTGTTGGTTTGTTGGTTTGTTGGTTTGTTGGTTTGTTGGTTTGTTGGTTTGTTGGTTTGTTGGCTTGTTGGTTTGTTGGTTTGTTGGTTTGTTGGCTTGTTGGCTTGTTGGTTTGTTGGTTTGTTGGCTTTTTGGTTACTTGGTTTGTTGTTTTGTTGGCTTGTTGGCTTGTTGGTTTGTTGGTTAGTTCGTTTGTTGGTTTGTTAGTTTGTTGGTTTGTTGGCTTGTTGGCTTGTTGGTTTGTTGGTTTTTTGGTTTGTTGGTTTGTTGGTTTGTTGGTTTGTTGATTTGTTGGTTTGTTGGCTTGTTGGTTTGTTGGTTTGTTAGCTTGTTGGTTTGTTAGTTTGTTGGCTTGTTGGCTTGTTGGTTTGTTGGTTTGTTGGTTTGTTGGCTTGTTGGTTTGTTGGTTTGTTGGCTTGTTGGTTTGTTAGTTTGTTGGTTTGTTGGTTTGTTGGTTTGTTGGTTTGTTGCTTTGTTGGTTTGTTGTTTTGTTGGCTTGTTGGCTTGTTGGTTTGTTGGCTTGTTGGTTTGTTAGTTTGTTGGCTTTTTGGTTACTTGGTTTGTTGGTTTGTTGGCTTGTTGGCTTATTGGTTTGTTGGTTTGTTGGGTTGTTGGCTTGTTGGTTTGTTGGTTTGTTGGTTTGTTGGTTTATTTGTTTGTTGGCTTGTTGGTTTGTTGGTTTGTTGGCTTGTTGCTTACTTAGTTTTTTGGTTTGTTGGTTTGTTGGTTTGTTGGCTTGTTGGCTTGTTGGTTTGTTTGTTTGTTGGTTTATTGGGTTGTTGGCTTGTTGGTTTGTTGGTTTGTTGGTTTGTTGGTTTGTTGGTTTGTTGGTTTGTTGGCTTGTTGGCTTGTTGGTTTGTTGGTTTGTTGGCTTGTTGGTTTGTTGGTTTGTTGGTTTGTTGGCTTGTTGGCTTGTTGGTTTGTTGGCTTGTTGGTTTGTTAGTTTGTTGGCTTTTTGGTTACTTGGTTTGTTGGTTTGTTGGCTTGTTGGCTTGTTGGTTTGTTGGCTTCTTGGCTTGTTGGTTTGTTGGTTTTTGGGTTTGTTAGTTTGTTGGTTTGTTGGCTTGTTGGTTTGTTGGTTTGTTGGCTTGTTGGTTTGTTGGTTTGTTGGTTTGTTGGCTTGTTGGTTAGTTGGTTTGTTGGCTTGTTGGTTTGTTGGTTTGTTGGTTTGTTGGCTTGTTAGCTTGTTGGTTTGTTGGTTTGTTGGCTTGTTGAATTGTTGGCTTATTGGTTTGTTGGTTTGTTGGTTTGTTGGCATGTTGGTTTGTTGGTTTGTTGGTTTGTTGTCTTGTTGGTTACTTAGTTTGTTGGTTTGTTGGCATGTTGGTTTGTTGGTTTATTTGTTTGTTGGTTTGTTGGTTTGTTGGCTTGTTGGCTTGTTGGTTTGTTAGTTTGTTGGCTTTTTGGTTACTTGGTTTGTTGGCTTGTTGGCTTGTTGGTTTGTTGGCTTCTTGGCTTGTTGGTTTGTAGGTTTTTGGGTTTGTTAGTTTGTTGGTTTGTTGGCTTGTTGGTTTGTTGGTTTGTTGGCTTGTTGGTTTGTTGGTTTGTTGGTTTGTTGGCTTGTTGGTTAGTTGGTTTGTTGGCTTGTTGGTTTGTTGGTTTGTTGGTTTGTTGGCTTGTTGGCTTGTTGGTTTGTTGGCTTCGTGGCTTGTTGGTTTGTTGGTTTTTGGGTTTGTTAGTTTGTTGGTTTGTTGGCTTGTTGGTTTGTTGATTTGTTGGCTTGTTGGTTTGTTGGTTTGTTGGTTTGTTGGCTTGTTGGTTAATTGGTTTGTTGGCTTGTTGGTTTATTGGTTTGTTGGTTTGTTGGCTTGTTAGCTTGTTGGTTTGTTGGTTTGTTGGTTTGTTGAATTGTTGGCTTATTGGTTTGTTGGTTTGTTGGTTTGTTGGCATGTTGGTTTGTTGGTTTGTTGGCTTGTTGGTTACTTAGTTTGTTTGTTTGTTGGCTTGTTGGTTTGTTGGTTTGTTGGCTTGTTGGCTTGTTGGTTTGTTGGTTTGTTGGTTTGTTGGCTAGTTGGCTAATTGATTTATTGGTTTGTTGGTTTGTTGGCTGGTTGGTTTCTTGGTTTGTTGGCTTGTTGGTTTGTTGGTTTGTTGGTTTGTTGGTTTGTTGGTTTGTTGGTTTGTTGGTTTGTTGGTTTGTTGGTTTGTTGGCTTGTTGGTTTGTTGGTTTGTTGGCTTGTTGGTTTATTGGTTTGATGGTTTGTTGGTTTGTTGGTTTGTTGGTTTTTTGGTTTGTTGGTTTGTTGGTTTGTTGGCTTGTTGGTTTGTTGGTTTGTTGGTTTGTTGGTTTGTTGGTTTGTTGGCTTGTTGGTTTGTTGGTTTGTTGGCTTGTTGGTTTGTTGGTTTGTTGGTTTGTTGGTTTGTTGGCTTGTTGGTTTGTTGGTTTGTTGGTTTGTTGGCTTGTTGGCTTGTTGGTTTGTTGGTTTGTTGGTTTGTTGGTTTGTTGGTTTGTTGGATTGTTGGCTTGTTGGTTTGTTGGCTTCTTGGCTTGTTGGTTTGTTGGTTTGTTGGTTTTTGGGTTTGTTAGTTTGTTGGTTTGTTGGCTTGTTGGTTTGTTGGTTTGTTGGCTTGTTGGTTTGTTGGTTTGTTGGTTTGTTGGCTTGTTGGTTAGTTGGTTTGTTGGCTTGTTGGTTTGTTGGTTTGTTGGTTTGTTGGCTTGTTAGCTTGTTGGTTTGTTGGTTTGGTGGCTTGTTGAATTATTGGCTTATTGGTTTGTTGGTTTGTTGGTTTGTTGGCATGTTGGTTTGTTGGTTTGTTGGTTTGTTGGCTTGTTGGTTACTTAGTTTGTTTGTTTGTTGGCTTGTTGGTTTATTGGTTTGTTGGCTTGTTGGCTTGTTGGTTTGTTGGTTTGTTGGTTTGTTGGCTAGTTGGCTTATTGATTTATTGGTTTGTTGGTTTGTTGGCTTGTTGGTTTCTTGGTTTGTTGGCTTGTTGGTTTGTTGGTTTGTTGGTTTGTTGGTTTCTTGGTTTGTTGGTTTGTTGGTTTGTTGGTTTGTTGGTTTGTTGGCTTGTTGGTTTGTTGGTTTGTTGGCTTGTTGGTTTATTGGTTTGATGGTTTGTTGGTTTGTTGGTTTGTTGATTTTTTGGTTTGTTGGTTTGGTGGTTTGTTGGCTTGTTGGTTTGTTGGTTTGTTGGTTTGTTGGTTTGTTGGTTTGTTGGTTTGTTGGTTTGTTGGTTTGTTGGTTTGTTGGTTTGTTGGCTTGTTGGTTTGTTGGTTTGTTGGCTTGTTGGTTTATTGGTTTGATGGTTTGTTGGTTTGTTGGTTTGTTGATTTTTTGGTTTGTTGGTTTGGTGGTTTGTTGGCTTGTTGGTTTGTTGGTTTGTTGGTTTGTTGGTTTGTTGGTTTGTTGGTTTGTTGGCTTGTTGGTTTGTTGGTTTGTTGGCTTGTTGGTTTGTTGGTTTGTTGGTTTGTTGGTTTGTTGGTTTGTTGGTTTGTTGGTTTGTTGGCTTGTTGGTTTGTTGGTTTGTTGGTTTGTTGGCTTGTTGGCTTGTTGGTTTGTTGGTTTGTTGGCTTTTTGGTTACTTGGTTTGTTGTTTTGTTGGCTTGTTGGTTTGTTGGTTAGTTCGTTTGTTGGTTTGTTAGTTTGTTGGTTTGTTGGCTTGTTGGCTTGTTGGTTTGTCGGTTTTTTGGTTTGTTGGTTTGTTGGTTTGTTGGTTTGTTGGTTTGTTGATTTGTTGGTTTGTTGGCTTGTTGGTTTGTTGGTTTGTTAGCTTGTTGGTTTGTTAGTTTGTTGGCTTGTTGGCTTGTTGGTTTGTTGGTTTGTTGGTTTGTTGGCTTGTTGGTTTGTTGGTTTGTTGGCTTGTTGGTTTGTTAGTTTGTTGGTTTGTTGGTTTGTTGGTTTGTTGGTTTGTTGCTTTGTTGGTTTGTTGTTTTGTTGGCTTGTTGGCTTGTTTGTTTGTTGGCTTGTTGGTTTGTTAGTTTGTTGGCTTTTTGGTTACTTGGTTTGTTGGTTTGTTGGCTTGTTGGCTTATTGGTTTGTTGGTTTGTTGGCTTGTTGGTTTGTTGGCTTGTTGGTTTGTTGGTTTGTTGGCTTGTTAGTTTGTTGGTTTGTTCGCTTGTTGGCTTGTTGGTTTGTTGGTTTGTTGGCTTGTTGGTTTGTTGGCTTGTTGGTTTGTTGGTTTGTTGGTTTGTTGGTTTGTAGGCTTGTTGGCTTGTTGGTTTGTTGGTTTGTTGGCTTGTTGGTTACTTAGTTTGTTGGTTTGTTGGCATGTTGGTTTGTTGGTTTGTTGGTTTGTTGGCTTGTTGGTTTATTGGCTTGTTGGTTTGTTGGTCTGTTGGTTTGTTGGCTTGTTGGCTTGTTGGTTTGTTGGTTTGTTGGTTTGTTGGTTTATTTGTTTGTTGGTTTGTTGGCATGTTGGTTTGTTGGTTTGTTGGTTTGTTGGCTTGTTGGTTACTTAGTTTGTTTGTTTGTTGGCTTGTTGGTTTGTTGGTTTGTTGGCTTGTTGGCTTGTTAGTTTGTTGGTTTGTTGGTTTGTTGGCTAGTTGGCTTATTGATTTATTGGTTTGTTGGTTTGTTGGCTTGTTGGTTTCTTGGTTTGTTGGCTTGTTGGTTTGTTGGTTTGTTGGTTTGTTGGTTTGTTGGTTTGTTGGTTTGTTGGTTTGTTGGTTTGTTGGCTTGTTGGTTTGTTGGTTTGTTGGCTTGTTGGTTTATTGGTTTGATGGTTTGTTGGTTTGTTGGTTTGTTGGTTTTTTGGTTTGTTGGTTTGTTGGTTTGTTGGCTTGTTGGTTTGTTGGTTTGTTGGTTTGTTGGTTTGTTGGTTTGTTGGTTTGTTGGCTTGTTGGTTTGTTGGTTTGTTGGCTTGTTGGTTTGTTGGTTTGTTGGTTTGTTGGTTTGTTGGCTTGTTGGTTTGTTGGTTTGTTGGTTTGTTGGCTTGTTGGCTTGTTGGTTTGTTGGTTTGTTGGTTTATTTGTTTGTTGGTTTGTTGGTTTGTTGGTTTGTTGGTTTGTTGGTTTAATGGTTTGTTAGCTTGTTGGTTTGTTGGTTTGTTGATTTGTTTGCTTGTTGGTTTGTTGGTTTGTTTGCTTATTGGTTACTTAATTTGTTGATTTGTTGGCTTGTTGGTTTGTTGGTTTTTTGGTTTGTTGGTTTTTTGGTTTGTTGGCTTGTTGGTTTGTTGGTTTTTTGGCTTGTTGGTTTGTTGGTTTTTTGGCTTGTTGGCTTGTTGGTTTGTTGGTTTGTTGGTTTGTTGGTTTGTTGCTTTGTTGGTTTGTTGGCTTGTTGGATTGTTGGCTTGTTGGTTTGTTAGTTTGTTGGCTTTTTGGTTACTTGGTTTGTTGGTTTGTTGGTTTGTTGGCTTGTTGGTTTGTGGGCTTGTTGCTTTGTTGGTTTGTTGGTTTGTTGGCTTGTTGGCATGTTGGTTTGTTGGTTTGTTATTTTGTTGGTTTGTTGGCTTGTTGGTTTGTTGGTTTGTTGGTTTGTTGGTTTGTTGGCTTGTTGGTTTGTTATCTTGTTGGCTTGTTGGTTTGTTGGTTTGTTGGTTTTTTGGTTTGTTGGTTTGTTGGTTTGTTGGCTTGTTCGTTTGTTGGTTTGTTGGCTTGTTGGTTTGTTGGTTTGTTGGCTTGTTGGCTTGTTGGTTTGTTGGTTAGTTCGTTTGTTGGTTTGTTAGTTTGTTGGTTTGTTGGCTTGTTGGCTTGTTGGCTTGTTGGTTTGTTGGTTTGTTGGTTTGTTGGTTTATTTGTTTATTGGTTTGTTGGCTTGTTGGCTTGTTGGTTTGTTAGTTTGTTGGCTTGTTGGTTTGTTGGTTTGTTGGTTTGTTGGTTTGTTGGTTTGTTGGCTTGTTGGTTTGTTGGCTTGTTGGTTTGTTGGTTTGTTGGCTTGTTGGCTTGTTGGCTTGTTGGCTTGTTGGTTTGTTGATTTATTTGCTTGTAGGTTTGTTGGCTTATTGGTTTGTTGGTTTGTGGGCTTGTTGGCTTGTTGGTTTGTTGGTTTGTTGGCTTGTTGGCTTGTTGATTTGTTATTTTGTTGGCTTGTTGGCTTGTTGGTTTGTTGGTTTGTTAGTTTGTTGGTTTGTTGGCTTGTTGGTTTGTTGGTTTGTTGGTTTGTTGGTTTGTTGGCTTGTTGGCTTGTTGGTTTGTTGGTTTTTTGGTTTGTTGGTTTATTTGTTTGTTGGTTTTTTGGTTTGTTGGTTTGTTGGTTTGTTGGTTTGATGGTTTGTTGGTTTATTTGTTTGTTGGTTTGTTGGCTTGTTGGTTTGTTGGTTTGTTGGTTGGTTGGCTTGTTGGCTTGTTGGTTTGTTGGTTTGTTGGTTTGTTGGTTTGTTGGTTTGTTGGTTTGTTGGTTTGTTGGCTTGTTGGTTTGTTGGTTTGTTGGTTTGTTGGCTTGTTGGCTTGTTGGTTTGTTGGTTTGTTGGCTTTTTGGTTACTTAGTTTGTTGTTTTGTTGGCTTGTTGGCTTGTTGGTTTGTTGGTTAGTTCGTTTGTTGGTTTGTTAGTTTGTTGGTTTGTTGGCTTGTTGGCTTGTTGGTTTGTTGGTTTTTTGGTTTGTTGGTTTCTTGGTTTGTTGGTTTGTTGATTTGTTGGTTTGTTGGCTTGTTGGTTTGTTGGTTTGTTAGCTTGTTGGTTTGTTAGTTTGTTGGCTTGTTGGCTTGTTGGTTTGTTGGTTTGTTGGTTTGTTGGCTTGTTGGTTTGTTGGTTTGTTGGCTTGTTGGTTTGTTAGTTTGTTGGTTTGTTGGTTTGTTGGTTTGTTGGTTTGTTGCTTTGTTGGTTTGTTGTTTTGTTGGCTTGTTGGCTTGTTGGTTTGTTGGCTTGTTGGTTTGTTAGTTTGTTGGCTTTTTGGTTACTTGGTTTGTTGGTTTGTTGGCTTGTTGGCTTATTGGTTTGTTGGTTTGTTGGGTTGTTGGCTTGTTGGTTTGTTGGTTTGTTGGTTTGTTGGTTTATTTGTTTGTTGGCTTGTTGGTTTGTTGGTTTGTTGGCTTGTTGCTTACTTAGTTTTTTGGTTTGTTGGTTTGTTGGTTTGTTGGCTTGTTGGCTTGTGGGTTTGTTTGTTTGTTGGTTTGTTGGGTTGTTGGCTTGTTGGTTTGTTGGTTTGTTGGTTTGTTGGTTTGTTGGTTTGTTGGTTTGTTGGCTTGTTGGCTTGTTGGTTTGTTGGTTTGTTGGCTTGTTGGTTTGTTGGTTTGTTGGTTTGTTGGCTTGTTGGCTTGTTGGTTTGTTGGCTTGTTGGTTTGTTAGTTTGTTGGCTTTTTGGTTACTTGGTTTGTTGGTTTGTTGGCTTGTTGGCTTGTTGGTTTGTTGGCTTCTTGGCTTGTTGGTTTGTTGGTTTTTGGGTTTGTTAGTTTGTTGGTTTGTTGGCTTGTTGGTTTGTTGGTTTGTTGGTTTGTTGGTTTGTTGGTTTGTTGGTTTGTTGGTTTGTTGACTTGTTGGTTAGTTGGTTTGTTGGCTTGTTGGTTTGTTGGTTTGTTGGTTTGTTGGCTTGTTAGCTTGTTGGTTTGTTGGTTTGTTGGCTTGTTGAATTGTTGGCTTATTGGTTTGTTGGTTTGTTGGTTTGTTGGCATGTTGGTTTGTTGGTTTGTTGGTTTGTTGTCTTGTTGGTTACTTAGTTTGTTGGTTTGTTGGCATGTTGGTTTGTTGGTTTATTTGTTTGTTGGTTTGTTGGTTTGTTGGCTTGTTGGCTTGTTGGTTTGTTAGTTTGTTGGCTTTTTGGTTACTTGGTTTGTTGGCTTGTTGGCTTGTTGGTTTGTTGGCTTCTTGGCTTGTTGGTTTGTTGGTTTTTGGGTTTGTTAGTTTGTTGGTTTGTTGGCTTGTTGGCTTGTTGGCATGTTGGTTTGTTGGTTTGTTATTTCGTTGGTTTGTTGGCTTGTTGGTTTGTTGGTTTGTTGGTTTGTTGGTTTGTTGGCTTGTTGGTTTGTTATCTTGTTGGCTTGTTGGTTTGTTGGTTTGTTGGTTTTTTGGTTTGTTGGTTTGTTGGTTTGTTGGCTTGTTCGTTTGTTGGTTTGTTGGCTTGTTGCTTTGTTGGTTTGTTGGCTTGTTGGCTTGTTGGTTTGTTGGTTAGTTCGTTTGTTGGTTTGTTAGTTTGTTGGTTTGTTGGCTTGTTGGCTTGTTGGCTTGTTGGTTTGTTGGTTTGTTGGTTTGTTGGTTTGTTGGTTTATTTGTTTATTGGTTTGTTGGCTTGTTGGCTTGTTGGTTTGTTGGTTTGTTGGCTTGTTGGTTTGTTGGTTTGTTGGTTTGTTGGTTTGTTGGTTTGTTGGCTTGTTGGTTTGTTGGCTTGTTGGTTTGTTGGTTTGTTGGCTTGTTGGCTTGTTGATTTGTTATTTTGTTGGCTTGTTGGCTTGTTGGTTTGTTGGTTTGTTAGTTTGTTGGTTTGTTGGCTTGTTGGTTTGTTGGTTTGTTGGTTTGTTGGTTTGTTGGTTTGTTGGCTTGTTGGCTTGTTGGTTTGTTGGTTTTTTGGTTTGTTGGTTTATTTGTTTGTTGGTTTTTTGGTTTGTTGGTTTGTTGGTTTGTTGGTTTGATGGTTTGTTGGTTTATTTGTTTGTTGGTTTGTTGGCTTGTTGGTTTGTTGGTTTGTTGGTTGGTTGGCTTGTTGGCTTGTTGGTTTGTTGGTTTGTTGGTTTGTTGGTTTGTTGGTTTGTTGGTTTGTTGGTTTGTTGGCTTGTTGGTTTGTTGGTTTGTTGGTTTGTTGGCTTGTTGGCTTGTTGGTTTGTTGGTTTGTTGGCTTTTTGGTTACTTGGTTTGTTGTTTTGTTGGCTTGTTGGCTTGTTGGTTTGTTGGTTAGTTCGTTTGTTGGTTTGTTAGTTTGTTGGTTTGTTGGCTTGTTGGCTTGTTGGTTTGTTGGTTTTTTGGTTTGTTGGTTTGTTGGTTTGTTGGTTTGTTGATTTGTTGGTTTGTTGGCTTGTTGGTTTGTTGGTTTGTTAGTTTGTTGGTTTGTTAGTTTGTTGGCTTGTTGGCTTGTTGGTTTGTTGGTTTGTTGGTTTGTTGGCTTGTTGGTTTGTTGGTTTGTTGGCTTGTTGGTTTGTTAGTTTGTTGGTTTGTTGGTTTGTTGGTTTGTTGGTTTGTTGCTTTGTTGGTTTGTTGTTTTGTTGGCTTGTTGCTTACTTAGTTTTTTGGTTTGTTGGTTTGTTGGTTTGTTGGCTTGTTGGCTTGTTGGATTGTTTGTTTGTTGGTTTGTTGGGTTGTTGGCTTGTTGGTTTGTTGGTTTGTTGGTTTGTTGGTTTGTTGGTTTGTTGGTTTGTTGGCTTGTTGGCTTGTTGGTTTGTTGGTTTGTTGGCTTGTTGGTTTGTTGGTTTGTTGGTTTGTTGGCTTGTTGGCTTGTTGGTTTGTTGGCTTGTTGGTTTGTTAGTTTGTTGGCTTTTTGGTTACTTGGTTTGTTGGTTTGTTGGCTTGTTGGCTTGTTGGTTTGTTGGCTTCTTGGCTTGTTGGTTTGTTGGTTTTTGGGTTTGTTAGTTTGTTGGTTTGTTGGCTTGTTGGTTTGTTGGTTTGTTGGCTTTTTGGTTTGTTGGTTTGTTGGTTTGTTGGCTTGTTGGTTAGTTGGTTTGTTGGCTTGTTGGTTTGTTGGTTTGTTGGTTTGTTGGCTTGTTAGCTTGTTGGTTTGTTGGTTTGTTGGCTTGTTGAATTGTTGGCTTATTGGTTTGTTGGTTTGTTGGTTTGTTGGCATGTTGGTTTGTTGGTTTGTTGGTTTGTTGGTTTGTTGTCTTGTTGGTTACTTAGTTTGTTGGTTTGTTGGCATGTTGGTTTGTTGGTTTATTTGTTTGTTGGTTTGTTGGTTTGTTGGCTTGTTGGCTTGTTGGTTTGTTAGTTTGTTGGCTTTTTGGTTACTTGGTTTGTTGGCTTGTTGGCTTGGTGGTTTGTTGGCTTCTTGGCTTGTTGGTTTGTTGGTTTTTGGGTTTGTTAGTTTGTTGGTTTGTTGGCTTGTTGGTTTGTTGGTTTGTTGGCTTGTTGGTTTGTTGGTTTGTTGGTTTGTTGGCTTGTTGGTTAGTTGGTTTGTTGGCTTGTTGGTTTGTTGGTTTGTTGGTTTGTTGGCTTGTTGGCTTGTTGGTTTGTTGGCTTCGTGGCTTGTTGGTTTGTTGGTTTTTGGGTTTGTTAATTTGTTGGTTGGTTGGCTTGTTGGTTTGTTGATTTGTTGGCTTGTTGGTTTGTTGGTTTGTTGGTTTGTTGGCTTGTTGGTTAATTGGTTTGTTGGCTTGTTGGTTTATTGGTTTGTTGGTTTGTTGGCTTGTTAGCTTGTTGGTTTGTTGGTTTGTTGGCTTGTTGAATTGTTGGCTTATTGGTTTGTTGGTTTGTTGGTTTGTTGGCATGTTGGTTTGTTGGTTTGTTGGTTTGTTGGCTTGTTGGTTACTTAGTTTGTTTGTTTGTTGGCTTGTTGGTTTGTTGGTTTGTTGGCTTGTTGGCTTGTTGGTTTGTTGGTTTGTTGGTTTGTTGGCTAGTTGGCTAATTGATTTATTGGTTTGTTGGTTTGTTGGCTGGTTGGTTTCTTGGTTTGTTGGCTTGTTGGTTTGTTGGTTTGTTGGTTTGTTGGTTTGTTGGTTTGTTGGTTTGTTGGTTTGTTGGTTTGTTGGCTTGTTGGTTTGTTGGTTTGTTGGCTTGTTGGTTTATTGGTTTGATGGTTTGTTGGTTTGTTGGTTTGTTGGTTTTTTGGTTTGTTGGTTTGTTGGTTTGTTGGCTTGTTGGTTTGTTGGTTTGTTGGTTTGTTGGTTTGTTGGTTTGTTGGTTTGTTGGCTTGTTGGTTTGTTGGTTTGTTGGCTTGTTGGTTTGTTGGTTTGTTGGTTTGTTGGTTTGTTGGCTTGTTGGTTTGTTGGTTTGTTGGTTTGTTGGCTTGTTGGCTTGTTGGTTTGTTGGTTTGTTGGTTTGTTGGTTTGTTGGTTTGTTGGCTTGTTGGCTTGTTGGTTTGTTGGCTTCTTGGCTTGTTAGTTTGTTGGTTTGTTGGTTTGTTGGTTTGTTGGTTTGTTGGCATGTTGGTTTGTTGGTTTGTTGGTTTGTTGGCTTGTTGGTTACTTAGTTTGTTTGTTTGTTGGCTTGTTGGTTTATTGGTTTGTTGGCTTGTTGGCTTGTTGGTTTGTTGGTTTGTTGGTTTGTTGGCTAGTTGGCTTATTGATTTATTGGTTTGTTGGTTTGTTGGCTTGTTGGTTTCTTGGTTTGTTGGCTTGTTGGTTTGTTGGTTTGTTGGTTTGTTGGTTTGTTGGTTTGTTGGTTTGTTGGTTTGTTGGTTTGTTGGTTTGTTGGTTTGTTGGCTTGTTGGTTTGTTGGTTTGTTGGCTTGTTGGTTTATTGGTTTGATGGTTTGTTGGTTTGTTGGTTTGTTGGTTTTTTGGTTTGTTGGTTTGGTGGTTTGTTGGCTTGTTGGTTTGTTGGTTTGTTGGTTTGTTGGTTTGTTGGTTTGTTGGCTTGTTGGTTTGTTGGTTTGTTGGCTTGTTGGTTTGTTGGTTTGTTGGTTGGTTGGCTTGTTGGCTTGTTGGTTTGTTGGTTTGTTGGTTTGTTGGTTTGTTGGTTTGTTGGTTTGTTGGCTTGTTGGTTTGTTGGTTTGTTGGTTTGTTGGTTTGTTGGTTTGTTGGTTTGTTGGTTTGTTGGCTTGTTGGTTTGTTGGTTTGTTGGTTTGTTGGTTTGTTGGCTTGTTGGCTTGTTGGTTTGTTGGTTTTTTGGTTTGTTGGTTTGTTGGTTTGTTGGTTTGTTGGCTTGTTGGTTTGTTGGTTTGTTAGCTTGTTGGTTTGTTAGTTTGTTGGCTTGTTGGCTTGTTGGTTTGTTGGTTTGTTGGTTTGTTGGCTTGTTGGTTTGTTGGTTTGTTGGCTTGTTGGTTTGTTAGTTTGTTCGTTTGTTGGTTTGTTGGTTTGTTGCTTTGTTGGTTTGTTGTTTTGTTGGCTTGTTGGCTTGTTTGTTTGTTGGCTTGTTGGTTTGTTAGTTTGTTGGCTTTTTGGTTACTTGGTTTGTTGGTTTGTTGGCTTGTTGGCTTATTGGTTTGTTGGTTTGTTGGCTTGTTGGCTTGTTGGTTTGTTGGTTTGTTGGTTTGTTGGTTTATTTGTTTGTTGGCTTGTTGGTTTGTTGGTTTGTTGGCTTGTTGCTTACTTAGTTTTTGGTTTGTTGGTTTGTTGGTTTGTTGGCTTGTTGGCTTGTTGGTTTGTTGGTTTGTTGGTTTGTTGGGTTGTTGGCTTGTTGGTTTGTTGGTTTGTTGGCTTGTTGGTTTGTTGGTTTGTTGGTTTGTTGGCTTGTTGGCTTGTTGGTTTGTTGGTTTGTTGGCTTGTTGGTTTGTTGGTTTGTTGGTTTGTTGGCTTGTTGGCTTGTTGGTTTGTTGGCTTGTTGGTTTCTTAGTTTGTTGGCTTTTTGGTTACTTGGTTTGTTGGTTTGTTGGCTTGTTGGCTTGTTGGTTTGTTGGCTTCTTGGCTTGTTGGTTTGTTGGCTTCTTGGCTTGTTAGTTTGTTGGTTTGTTGGTTTGTTGGTTTGTTGGTTTGTTGGCATGTTGGTTTGTTGGTTTGTTGGTTTGTTGGCTTGTTGGTTACTTAGTTTGTTTGTTTGTTGGCTTGTTGGTTTATTGGTTTGTTGGCTTGTTGGCTTGTTGGTTTGTTGGTTTGTTGGTTTGCTGGCTAGTTGGCTTATTGATTTATTGGTTTGTTGGTTTGTTGGCTTGTTGGTTTCTTGGTTTGTTGGCTTGTTGGTTTGTTGGTTTGTTGGTTTGTTGGTTTGTTGGTTTGTTGGTTTGTTGGTTTGTTGGTTTGTTGGTTTGTTGGTTTGTTGGCTTGTTGGTTTGTTGGTTTGTTGGCTTGTTGGTTTATTGGTTTGATGGTTTGTTGGTTTGTTGGTTTGTTGGTTTTTTGGTTTGTTGGTTTGGTGGTTTGTTGGCTTGTTGGTTTGTTGGTTTGTTGGTTTGTTGGTTTGTTGGTTTGTTGGCTTGTTGGTTTGTTGGTTTGTTGGCTTGTTGGTTTGTTGGTTTGTTGGTTGGTTGGCTTGTTGGCTTGTTGGTTTGTTGGTTTGTTGGTTTGTTGGTTTGTTGGTTTGTTGGTTTGTTGGCTTGTTGGTTTGTTGGTTTGTTGGTTTGTTGGTTTGTTGGTTTGTTGGTTTGTTGGTTTGTTGGCTTGTTGGTTTGTTGGTTTGTTGGTTTGTTGGTTTGTTGGCTTGTTGGCTTGTTGGTTTGTTGGTTTTTTGGTTTGTTGGTTTGTTGGTTTGTTGGTTTGTTGGCTTGTTGGTTTGTTGGTTTGTTAGCTTGTTGGTTTGTTAGTTTGTTGGCTTGTTGGCTTGTTGGTTTGTTGGTTTGTTGGTTTGTTGGCTTGTTGGTTTGTTGGTTTGTTGGCTTGTTGGTTTGTTAGTTTGTTCGTTTGTTGGTTTGTTGGTTTGTTGCTTTGTTGGTTTGTTGTTTTGTTGGCTTGTTGGCTTGTTTGTTTGTTGGCTTGTTGGTTTGTTAGTTTGTTGGCTTTTTGGTTACTTGGTTTGTTGGTTTGTTGGCTTGTTGGCTTATTGGTTTGTTGGTTTGTTGGCTTGTTGGCTTGTTGGTTTGTTGGTTTGTTGGTTTGTTGGTTTATTTGTTTGTTGGCTTGTTGGTTTGTTGGTTTGTTGGCTTGTTGCTTACTTAGTTTTTGGTTTGTTGGTTTGTTGGTTTGTTGGCTTGTTGGCTTGTTGGTTTGTTGGTTTGTTGGTTTGTTGGGTTGTTGGCTTGTTGGTTTGTTGGTTTGTTGGCTTGTTGGTTTGTTGGTTTGTTGGTTTGTTGGCTTGTTGGCTTGTTGGTTTGTTGGTTTGTTGGCTTGTTGGTTTGTTGGTTTGTTGGTTTGTTGGCTTGTTGGCTTGTTGGTTTGTTGGCTTGTTGGTTTCTTAGTTTGTTGGCTTTTTGGTTACTTGGTTTGTTGGTTTGTTGGCTTGTTGGCTTGTTGGTTTGTTGGCTTCTTGGCTTGTTGGTTTGTTGGTTTTTGGGTTTGTTAGTTTGTTGGTTTGTTGGCTTGTTGGTTTGTTGGTTTGTTGGCTTGTTGGTTTGTTGGTTTGTTGGTTTGTTGGCTTGTTGGTTAGTTGGTTTGTTGGCTTGTTGGTTTGTTGGTTTGTTGGTTTGTTGGTTTGTTGGCATGTTGGTTTGTTGGTTTGTTGGTTTGTTGGTTTGTTGGCTTGTTGGTTACTTAGTTTGTTGGTTTGTTGGCATGTTGGTTTGTTGGTTTATTTGTTTGTTGGTTTGTTGGCTTGTTGGCTTGTTGGTTTGTTAGTTTGTTGGCTTTTTGGTTACTTGGTTTGTTGGTTTGTTGGCTTGTTGGCTTGTTGGTTTGTTGGCTTCTTGGCTTGTTGGTTTGTTGGTTTTTGGGTTTGTTAGTTTGTTGGTTTGTTGGCTTGTTGGTTTGTTGGTTTGTTGGCTTGTTGGTTTGTTGGTTTGTTGGTTTGTTGGCTTGTTGGTTAGTTGGTTTGTTGGCTTGTTGGTTTGTTGGTTTGTTGGTTTGTTGGCTTGTTGGCTTGTTGGTTTGTTGGCTTCTTGGCTTGTTGGTTTGTTGGTTTTTGGGTTTGTTAGTTTGTTGGTTTGTTGGCTTGTTGGTTTGTTGGTTTGTTGGCTTGTTGGTTTGTTGGTTTGTTGGTTTGTTGGCTTGTTGGTTAGTTGGTTTGTTGGCTTGTTGGTTTATTGGTTTGTTGGTTTGTTGGCTTGTTAGCTTGTTGGTTTGTTGGTTTGTTGGCTTGTTGAATTGTTGGCTTATTGGTTTGTTGGTTTGTTGGTTTGTTGGCATGTTGGTTTGTTGGTTTGTTGGTTTGTTGGCTTGTTGGTTACTTAGTTTGTTTGTTTGTTGGCTTGTTGGTTTGTTGGTTTGTTGGCTTGTTGGCTTGTTGGTTTGTTGGTTTGTTGGTTTGTTGGCTAGTTGGCTTATTGATTTATTGGTTTGTTGGTTTGTTGGCTGGTTGGTTTCTTGGTTTGTTGGCTTGTTGGTTTGTTGGTTTGTTGGTTTGTTGGTTTGTTGGTTTGTTGGTTTGTTGGTTTGTTGGTTTGTTGGCTTGTTGGTTTGTTGGTTTGTTGGCTTGTTGGTTTATTGGTTTGATGGTTTGTTGGTTTGTTCGTTTGTTGGTTTTTTGGTTTGTTGGTTTGTTGGTTTGTTGGCTTGTTGGTTTGTTGGTTTGTTGGTTTGTTGGTTTGTTGGTTTGTTGGCTTGTTGGTTTGTTGGTTTGTTGGCTTGTTGGTTTGTTGGTTTGTTGCTTTGTTGGTTTATTTGTTTGTTGGCTTGTTGGTTTGTTGGTTTGTTGGCTTGTTGCTTACTTAGTTTTTTGGTTTGTTGGTTTGTTGGCTTGTTGGCTTGTTGGTTTGTTGGTTTGTTTGTTTGTTGGTTTGTTGGGTTGTTGGCTTTTTGGTTTGTTGGTTTGTTGGTTTGTTGGTTTGTTGGTTTGTTGGTTTGTTGGCTTGTTGGCTTGTTGGTTTGTTGGTTTGTTGGCTTGTTGGTTTGTTGGTTTGTTGGTTTGTTGGCTTGTTGGCTTGTTGGTTTGTTGGCTTGTTGGTTTGTTAGTTTGTTGGCTTTTTGGTTACTTGGTTTGTTGGTTTGTTGGCTTGTTGGCTTGTTGGTTTGTTGGCTTCTTGGCTTGTTGGTTTGTTGGTTTTTGGGTTTGTTAGTTTGTTGGTTTGTTGGCTTGTTGGTTTGTTGGTTTGTTGGCTTGTTGGTTTGTTGGTTTGTTGGTTTGTTGGCTTGTTGGTTAGTTGGTTTGTTGGCTTGTTGGTTTGTTGGTTTGTTGGTTTGTTGGCTTGTTAGCTTGTTGGTTTGTTGGTTTGTTGGCTTGTTGAATTGTTGGCTTATTGGTTTGTTGGTTTGTTGGTTTGTTAGCATGTTGGTTTGTTGGTTTGTTGGTTTGTTGTCTTGTTGGTTACTTAGTTTGTTGGTTTGTTGGCATGTTGGTTTGTTGGTTTATTTGTTTGTTGGTTTGTTGGTTTGTTGGCTTGTTGGCTTGTTGGTTTGTTAGTTTGTTGGCTTTTTGGTTACTTGGTTTGTTGGCTTGTTGGCTGGTTGGTTTGTTGGCTTCTTGGCTTGTTGGTTTGTTGGTTTTTGGGTTTGTTAGTTTGTTGGTTTGTTGGCTTGTTGGTTTGTTGGTTTGTTGGCTTGTTGGTTTGTTGGTTTGTTGGTTTGTTGGCTTGTTGGTTAGTTGGTTTGTTGGCTTGTTGGTTTGTTGGTTTGTTGGTTTGTTGGCTTGTTGGCTTGTTGGTTTGTTGGCTTCGTGGCTTGTTGGTTTGTTGGTTTTTGGGTTTGTTAGTTTGTTGGTTTGTTGGCTTGTTGGTTTGTTGATTTGTTGGCTTGTTGGTTTGTTGGTTTGTTGGCTTGTTGGTTAATTGGTTTGTTGGCTTGTTGGTTTATTGGTTTGTTGGTTTGTTGGCTTGTTAGCTTGTTGGTTTGTTGGTTTGTTGGCTTGTTGAATTGTTGGCTTATTGGTTTGTTGGTTTGTTGGTTTGTTGGCATGTTGGTTTGTTGGTTTGTTGGTTTGTTGGCTTGTTGGTTACTTAGTTTGTTTGTTTGTTGGCTTGTTGGTTTGTTGGTTTGTTGGCTTGTTGGCTTGTTGGTTTGTTGGTTTGTTGGTTTGTTGGCTAGTTGGCTAATTGATTTATTGGTTTGTTGGTTTGTTGGCTGGTTGGTTTCTTGGTTTGTTGGCTTGTTGGTTTGTTGGTTTGTTGGTTTGTTGGTTTGTTGGTTTGTTGGTTTGTTGGTTTGTTGGTTTGTTGGTTTGTTGGCTTGTTGGTTTGTTGGTTTGTTGGCTTGTTGGTTTATTAGTTTGATGGTTTGTTGGTTTGTTGGTTTGTTGGTTTTTTGGTTTGTTGGTTTGTTGGTTTGTTGGCTTGTTGGTTTGTTGGTTTGTTGGTTTGTTGGTTTGTTGGTTTGTTGGCTTGTTGGTTTGTTGGTTTGTTGGCTTGTTGGTTTGTTGGTTTGTTGGTTTGTTGGTTTGTTGGCTTGTT
Organism: Atherix ibis; assembly: GCA_958298945.1. Taxonomy (NCBI): domain Eukaryota; kingdom Metazoa; phylum Arthropoda; class Insecta; order Diptera; family Athericidae; genus Atherix; species Atherix ibis. Next base: position 35,944,318 of record OY282608.1, read on the forward strand.
GGTTTGTTGGTTTGTTGGTTTGTTGGCTTGTTGGCTTGTTGGTTTGTTGGTTTGTTGGTTTGTTGGTTTGTTGGTTTGTTGGCTTGTTGGCTTGTTGGTTTGTTGGCTTCTTGGCTTGTTGGTTTGTTGGTTTGTTGGCTTGTTAGCTTGTTGGTTTGTTGGTTTGTTGGCTTGTTGAATTAATGGCTTATTGGTTTGTTGGTTTGTTGGTTTGTTGGCATGTTGGTTTGTTGGTTTGTTGGTTTGTTGGCTTGTTGGTTACTTAGTTTGTTTGTTTGTTGGCTTGTTGGTTTATTGGTTTGTTGGCTTGTTGGCTTGTTGGTTTGTTGGTTTGTTGGTTTGTTGGCTAGTTGGCTTATTGATTTATTGGTTTGTTGGTTTGTTGGCTTGTTGGTTTCTTGGTTTGTTGGCTTGTTGGTTTGTTGGTTTGTTGGTTTGTTGGTTTGTTGGTTTGTTGGTTTGTTGGTTTGTTGGTTTTTGGTTTGTTGGCTTGTTGGTTTGTTGGTTTGTTGGCTTGTTGGTTTATTGGTTTGATGGTTTGTTGGTTTGTTGGTTTGTTGGTTTTTTGGTTTGTTGGTTTGGTGGTTTGTTGGCTTGTTGGTTTGTTGGTTTGTTGGTTTGTTGGTTTGTTGGTTTGTTGGCTTGTTGGTTTGTTGGTTTGTTGGCTTGTTGGTTTGTTGGTTTGTTGGTTGGTTGGCTTGTTGGCTTGTTGGTTTGTTGGTTTGTTGGTTTGTTGGTTTGTTGGTTTGTTGGTTTGTTGGCTTGTTGGTTTGTTGGTTTGTTGGTTTGTTGGTTTGTTGGTTTGTTGGTTTGTTGGTTTGTTGGCTTGTTGGTTTGTTGGTTTGTTGGTTTGTTGGTTTGTTGGCTTGTTGGCTTGTTGGTTTGTTGGTTTTTTGGTTTGTTGGTTTGTTGGTTTGTTGGTTTGTTGATTTGTTGGTTTGTTGGCTTGTTGGTTTGTTGGTTTGTTAGCTTGTTGGTTTGTTAGTTTGTTGGCTTGTTGGCTTGTTGGTTTGTTGGTTTGTTGGTTTGTTGGCTTGTTGGTTTGTTGGTTTGTTGGCTTGTTGGTTTGTTAGTTTGTTGGTTTGTTGGTTTGTTGGTTTGTTGCTTTGTTGGTTTGTTGTTTTGTTGGCTTGTTGGCTTGTTTGTTTGTTGGCTTGTTGGTTTGTTAGTTTGTTGGCTTTTTGGTTACTTGGTTTGTTGGTTTGTTGGCTTGTTGGCTTATTGGTTTGTTGGTTTGTTGGCTTGTTGGCTTGTTGGTTTGTTGGTTTGTTGGTTTGTTGGTTTATTTGTTTGTTGGCTTGTTGGTTTGTTGGTTTGTTGGCTTGTTGCTTACTTAGTTTTTGGTTTGTTGGTTTGTTGGTTTGTTGGCTTGTTGGCTTGTTGGTTTGTTGGTTTGTTGGTTTGTTGGGTTGTTGGCTTGTTGGTTTGTTGGTTTGTTGGCTTGTTGGTTTGTTGGTTTGTTGGTTTGTTGGCTTGTTGGTTTGTTGGTTTGTTGGCTTGTTGGTTTGTTGGTTTGTTGGTTTGTTGGTTTGTTGCCTTGTTGGCTTGTTGGTTTGTTGGCTTGTTGGTTTGTTAGTTTGTTGGCTTTTTGGTTACTTGGTTTGTTGGTTTGTTGGCTTGTTGGCTTGTTGGTTTGTTGGCTTCTTGGCTTGTTGGTTTGTTGGTTTTTGGGTTTGTTAGTTTGTTGGTTTGTTGGCTTGTTGGTTTGTTGGTTTGTTGGCTTGTTGGTTTGTTGGTTTGTTGGTTTGTTGGCTTGTTGGTTAGTTGGTTTGTTGGCTTGTTGGTTTGTTGGTTTGTTGGTTTGTTGGCTTGTTAGCTTGTTGGTTTGTTGGTTTGTTGGCTTGTTGAATTGTTGGCTTATTGGTTTGTTGGTTTGTTGGTTTGTTGGCATGTTGGTTTGTTGGTTTGTTGGTTTGTTGGTTTGTTGGCTTGTTGGTTACTTAGTTTGTTGGTTTGTTGGCATGTTGGTTTGTTGGTTTATTTGTTTGTTGGTTTGTTGGTTTGTTGGCTTGTTGGCTTGTTGGTTTGTTAGTTTGTTGGCTTTTTGGTTACTTGGTTTGTTGGTTTGTTGGCTTGTTGGCTTGTTGGTTTGTTGGCTTCTTGTCTTGTTGGTTTGTTGGTTTTTGGGTTTGTTAGTTTGTTGGTTTGTTGGCTTGTTGGTTTGTTGGTTTGTTGGTTTGTTGGTTTGTTGGTTTGTTGGTTTGTTGGCTTGTTGGTTAGTTGGTTTGTTGGCTTGTTGGTTTGTTGGTTTGTTGGTTTGTTGGCTTGTTGGCTTGTTGGTTTGTTGGCTTCTTGGCTTGTTGGTTTGTTGGTTTTTGGGTTTGTTAGTTTGTTGGTTTGTTGGCTTGTTGGTTTGTTGGTTTGTTGGCTTGTTGGTTTGTTGGTTTGTTGGTTTGTTGGCTTGTTGGTTAGTTGGTTTGTTGGCTTGTTGGTTTATTGGTTTGTTGGTTTGTTGGCTTGTTAGCTTGTTGGTTTGTTGGTTTGTTGGCTTGTTGAATTGTTGGCTTATTGGTTTGTTGGTTTGTTGGTTTGTTGGCATGTTGGTTTGTTGGTTTGTTGGTTTGTTGGCTTGTTGGTTACTTAGTTTGTTTGTTTGTTGGCTTGTTGGTTTGTTGGTTTGTTGGCTTGTTGGCTTGTTGGTTTGTTGGTTTGTTGGTTTGTTGGCTAGTTGGCTTATTGATTTATTGGTTTGTTGGTTTGTTGGCTGGTTGGTTTCTTGGTTTGTTGGCTTGTTGGTTTGTTGGTTTGTTGGTTTGTTGGTTTGTTGGTTTGTTGGTTTGTTGGTTTGTTGGTTTGTTGGCTTGTTGGTTTGTTGGTTTGTTGGCTTGTTGGTTTATTGGTTTGATGGTTTGTTGGTTTGTTGGTTTGTTGGTTTTTTGGTTTGTTGGTTTGTTGGTTTGTTGGCTTGTTGGTTTGTTGGTTTGTTGGTTTGTTGGTTTGTTGGTTTGTTGGCTTGTTGGTTTGTTGGTTTGTTGGCTTGTTGGTTTGTTGGTTTGTTGGTTTGTTGGTTTGTTGGCTTGTTGGTTTGTTGGTTTGTTGGTTTGTTGGCTTGTTGGCTTGTTGGTTTGTTGGTTTGTTGGTTTGTTGGTTTGTTGGTTTGTTGGCTTGTTGGCTTGTTGGTTTGTTGGCTTCTTGGCTTGTGGGTTTGTTGGTTTTTGGGTTTGTTAGTTTGTTGGTTTGTTGGCTTGTTGGTTTGCTGGTTTGTTGGCTTGTTGGTTTGTTGGTTTGTTGGTTTGTTGGTTTGTTGGCTTGTTGGTTTGTTGGTTTGTTGGTTTGTTGGCTTGTTGGCTTGTTGGTTTGTTGGTTTGTTGGTTTGTTGGTTTGTTGGTTTGTTGGCTTGTTGGCTTGTTGGTTTGTTGGCTTCTTGGCTTGTTGGTTTGTTGGTTTTTGGGTTTGTTAGTTTGTTGGTTTGTTGGCTTGTTGGTTTGCTGGTTTGTTGGCTTATTGATTTATTGGTTTGTTGGTTTGTTGGCTTGTTGGTTTCTTGGTTTGTTGGCTTGAAGGTTTGTTGGTTTGTTGGTTTGTTGGTTTGTTGGTTTGTTGGTTTGTTGGTTTGTTGGTTTGTTGGCTTGTTGGTTTGTTGGTTTGTTGGCTTGTTGGTTTATTGGTTTGATGGATTGTTGGTTTGTTGGTTTGTTGGTTTTTTGGTTTGTTGGTTTGTTGGTTTGGTGGTTTGTTGGCTTGTTGGTTTGTTGGTTTGTTGGTTTGTTGGTTTGTTGGTTTGTTGGCTTGTTGGTTTGTTGGTTTGTTGGCTTGTTGGTTTGTTGGTTTGTTGGTTTGTTGGTTTGTTGGCTTGTTGGTTTGTTGGTTTGTTGGTTTGTTGGCTTGTTGGCTTGTTGGTTTGTTTGTTTGTTGGTTTATTTGTTTGTTGGTTTGTTGGTTTGTTGGTTTGTTGGTTTGTTGGTTTGTTGGTTTAATGGTTTGTTGGCTTGTTGGTTTGTTGGTTTGTTGATTTGTTGGCTTGTTGGTTTGTTGGTTTGTTTGCTTATTGGTTACTTAATTTGTTGATTTGTTGGCTTGTTGGTTTGTTGGTTTTTTGGTTTGTTGTTTTTTTGGTTTGTTGGCTTGTTGGTTTGTTGGTTTGTTGGCTTCTTGGCTTGTTGGTTTGTTGGTTTTTGGGTTTGTTAGTTTGTTGGTTTGTTGGCTTGTTGGTTTGTTGGTTTGTTGGCTTGTTGGTTTGTTGGTTTGTTGGTTTGTTGGCTTGTTGGTTAGTTGGTTTGTTGGCTTGTTGGTTTGTTGGTTTGTTGGTTTGTTGGCTTGTTGGCTTGTTGGTTTGTTGGCTTCTTGGCTTGTTGGTTTGTTGGTTTTTGGGTTTGTTAGTTTGTTGGTTTGTTGGCTTGTTGGTTTGTTGGTTTGTTGGCTTGTTGGTTTGTTGGTTTGTTGGTTTGTTGGCTTGTTGGTTAGTTGGTTTGTTGGCTTGTTGGTTTGTTGGTTTGTTGGTTTGTTGGCTTGTTAGCTTGTTGGTTTGTTGGTTTGTTGGCTTGTTGAATTGTTGGCTTATTGGTGTGTTGGTTTGTTGGTTTGTTGGTATGTTGGTTTGTTGGTTTGTTGGTTTGTTGGCTTGATGGTTACTTAGTTTGTTTGTTTGTTGGCTTGTTGGTTTGTTGGTTTGTTGGCTTGTTGGCTTGTTGGTTTGTTGGTTTGTTGGTTTGTTGGCTAGTTGGCTTATTGATTTATTGGTTTGTTGGTTTGTTGGCTTGTTGGTTTCTTGGTTTGTTGGCTTGTTGGTTTGTTGGTTTGTTGGTTTGTTGGTTTGTTGGTTTGTTGGTTTGTTGGTTTGTTGGTTTGTTGGCTTGTTGGTTTGTTGGTTTGTTGGCTTGTTGGTTTATTGGTTTGATGGTTTGTTGGTTTGTTGATTTGTTGGTTTTTTGGTTTGTTGGTTTGTTGGTTTGTTGGCTTGTTGGTTTGTTGGTTTGTTGGTTTGTTGGTTTGTTGGTTTGTTGGCTTGTTGGTTTGTTGGTTTGTTGGCATGTTGGTTTGTTGGTTTGTTGGTTTGTTGGTTTGTTGGCTTGTTGGTTTGTTGGTTTGTTGGTTTGTTGGCTTGTTGGCTTGTTGGTTTGTTGGTTTGTTGGTTTATTTGTTTGTTGGTTTGTTGGTTTGTTGGTTTGTTGGTTTAATGGTTTGTTGGCTTGTTGGTTTGTTGGTTTGTTGATTTGTTGGCTTGTTGGTTTGTTGGTTTGTTTGCTTATTGGTTACTTAATTTGTTGATTTGTTGGCTTGTTGGTTTGTTGGTTTTTTGGTTTGTTGTTTTTTTGGTTTGTTGGCTTGTTGGTTTGTTGGTTTGTTGGCTTGTTGGCTTGTTGGTTTGTTGGTTTTTTGGCTTGTTGGCTTGTTGGTTTGTTGGTTTGTTGGTTTGTTGGTTTGTTGCTTTGTTGGTTTGTTGGCTTGTTGGATTGTTGGCTTGTTGGTTTGTTAGTTTGTTGGCTTTTTGGTTACTTGGTTTGTTGGTTTGTTGGTTTGTTGGCTTGTTGGTTTGTTGGCTTGTTGCTTTGTGGGTTTGTTGGTTTGTTGGCTTGTTGGTTTGTTGGTTTGTTATTTTGTTGGTTTGTTGGCTTGTTGGTTTGTTGGTTTGTTGGTTTGTTGGTTTGTTGGTTTGTTGGCTTGTTGGTTTGTTATCTTGTTGGCTTGTTGGTTTGTTGGTTTGTTGGTTTGTTGGTTTGTTGGCTTGTTGGTTTGTTGGTTTGTTGGCTTGTTGGTTTGTTGGTTTGTTGGTTTGTTCGCTTGTTGGCTTGTTGGTTTGTTGGTTTGTTGGCTTGTTGGTTTGTTGGCTTGTTGGTTTGTTGGTTTGTTGGTTTGTTGGTTTGTAGGCTTGTTGGCTTGTTGGTTTGTTGGTTTGTTGGCTTGTTGGTTACTTAGTTTGTTGGTTTGTTGGCATGTTGGTTTGTTGGTTTGTTGGTTTGTTGGCTTGTTGGTTTAGTGGCTTGTTGGTTTGTTGGTCTGTTGGTTTGTTGGCTTGTTGGCTTGTTGGTTTGTTGGTTTGTTGGTTTGTTGGTTTATTTGTTTGTTGGTTTGTTGGCTTGTTGGTTTGTTGGTTTGTTGGCTTGTTGGTTTGTTGGTTTGTTGGCTTGTTGGCTTAATGGTTTGTTGGTTTGTTGGTTTGTTGGCTTGTTGGTTTGTTGGCTTGTTAGTTTGTTGGTTTGTTGGTTTGTTGGTTTGTTGGCTTGTTGGCTTGTTGGTTTGTTGGTTTGTTGGTTTGTTGGTTTATTTGTTTGTTGGTTTGTTGGCTTGTTGGTTTGTTGGTTTGTTGGTTTGTTGGCTTGTTGGTTTGTTGGCTTGTTGGCTTGTTGCTTTGTTGGTTTGTTAGTTTGTTGGCTTGTTGGCTTGTTGGTTTGTTAGTTTGTTGGCTTTTTGGTTACTTGGTTTGTTGGTTTGTTGGTTTGTTGGCTTGTTGGTTTGTTGGCTTGTTGGCTTGTTGGTTTGTTGGTTTGTTGGTTTGTTGGTTTGTTGGTTTGTTGGCTTGTTGGCTTGTTGGTTTGTTGGTTTGTTGGTTTGTTGGTTTGTTGGTTTGTTCGTTTGTTGGTGTGTTGGTTTGTTGGCTTGTTGGCTTGTTGGTTTGTTAGTTTGTTGGCTTGTTGGTTTGTTGGCTTGTTGGCTTGTTGGTTTTTTGGTTTGTTGGTTTGTTGGTTTATTTGTTTGTTGGTTTGTTGGCTTGTTGGTTTGTTGTTTTGTTGGCTTGTTGGTTTGTTGGCTTGTTGGCTTGTTGCTTTGTTGGTTTGTTGGTTTGTCGGCTTGTTGGTTTGTTGGTTTGTTGGTTTGTTGGTTTGTTGGTTTGTTGGCTTGTTGGTTTGTTGGTTTGTTTGTTTGTTGGTTTGCTTGTTTGTTGGTTTGTTCGTTTGTTGGTTTGTTGTCTTGTTGGTTTGTTGGCTTGTTGGTTTGTTGCTTTGTTGGTTTGTTGGCTTGTTGGTTTGTTGGCTTGTTGGTTTGTTTGTTTGTTGGTTTGTTGGCTTGTTTACTTGTTGGTTTGTTGGTTTGTTGGTTTGTTGGTTTTTTGGTTTTTTGGTTTGTTGGTTTGTTGGCTTGTTGGTTTGTTGGTTTGTTGGCTTGTTGGCTTGCTGGTTTGTTGGTTTTTTGGTTTGTTGGTTTGTTGGTTTGTTGGCTTGTTCGTTTGTTGGTTTGTTGGCTTGTTGGTTTGTTGGTTTGTTGGCTTGTTGGCTTGTTGGTTTGTTGGTTAGTTCGTTTGTTGGTTTGTTAGTTTGTTGGTTTGTTGGCTTGTTGGCTTGTTGGCTTGTTGGTTTGTTGGTTTGTTGGTTTGTTGGTTTATTTGTTTATTGGTTTGTTGGCTTGTTGGCTTGTTGGTTTGTTGGTTTGTTGGCTTGTTGGTTTGTTGGTTTGTTGGTTTGTTGGTTTATTGGTTTGTTGGTTTGTTGGCTTGTTGGTTTGTTGGCTTGTTGGTTTGTTGGTTTGTTGGCTTGTTGGCTTGTTGGCTTGTTGGCTTGTTGGTTTGTTTATTTATTAGCTTCTAGGTTTGTTGGCTTGTTGGTTTGTTGGTTTGTGGGCTTGTTGGCTTGTTGGTTTGTTGGTTTGTTGGCTTGTTGGCTTGTTGATTTGTTATTTTGTTGGCTTGTTGGCTTGTTGGTTTGTTGGTTTGTTAGTTTGTTGGTTTGTTGGCTTGTTGGTTTGTTGGTTTGTTGGTTTGTTGGTTTGTTGGCTTGTTGGCTTGTTGGTTTGTTGGTTTTTTGGTTTGTTGGTTTATTTGTTTGTTGGTTTTTTGGTTTGTTGGTTTGTTGGTTTGTTGGTTTGATGATTTGTTGGTTTATTTGTTTGTTGGTTTGTTGGCTTGTTGGTTTGTTGGTTTGTTGGTTGGTTGGCTTGTTGGCTTGTTGGTTTGTTGGTTTGTTGGTTTGTTGGTTTGTTGGTTTGTTGGCTTGTTTACTTGTTGGTTTGTTGGTTTGTTGGTTTGTTGGTTTTTTGGTTTTTTGGTTTGTTGGTTTGTTGGCTTGTTGGTTTGTTGGTTTGTTGGTTTGTTGGTTTGTTGGTTTGTTGGCTTGTTTACTTGTTGGTTTGTTGGTTTGTTGGTTTGTTGGTTTTTTGGTTTTTTGGTTTGTTGGTTTGTTGGCTTGTTGGTTTGTTGGTTTGTTGGCTTGTTGGCTTGTTGGCTTGCTGGTTTGTTGGTTTTTTGGTTTGTTGGTTTGTTGGTTTGTTGGCTTGTTCGTTTGTTGGTTTGTTGGCTTGTTGCTTTGTTGGTTTGTTGGTTTGTCGGCTTGTTGGCTTGTTGGTTTGTTAGTTTGTTGGCTTTTTGGTTACTTGGTTTGTTGGTTTGTTGGTTTGTTGGCTTGTTGGTTTGTTGGCTTGTTGGTTTGTTGGTTTGTTGGTTTGTTGGTTTGTTGGTTTGTTGGTTTGTTGGCTTGTTGGTTTGTTGGTTTGTTTGTTTGTTGGTTTGTTTGTTTGTTGGTTTGTTCGTTTGTTGGTTTGTTGTCTTGTTGGTTTGTTGGCTTGTTGGTTTGTTGCTTTGTTGGTTTGTTGGCTTGTTGGTTTGTTGGCTTGTTGGTTTGTTTGTTTGTTTGTTTGTTGGCTTGTTTACTTGTTGGTTTGTTGGTTTGTTGGTTTGTTGGTTTTTTGGTTTTTTGGTTTGTTGGTTTGTTGGCTTGTTGGTTTGTTGGTTTGTTGGCTTGTTGGCTTGCTGGTTTGTTGGTTTTTGGGTTTGTTAGTTTGTTGGTTTGTTGGCTTGTTGGTTTGTTGGTTTGTTGGCTTGTTGGTTTGTTGGTTTGTTGGTTTGTTGGCTTGTTGGTTAGTTGGTTTGTTGGCTTGTTGGTTTGTTGGTTTGTTGGTTTGTTGGCTTGTTAGCTTGTTGGCTTGTTGGTTTGTTGGCTTGTTGAATTGTTGGCTTATTGGTTTGTTGGTTTGTTGGTTTGTTGGCATGTTGGTTTGTTGGTTTGTTGGTTTGTTGGCTTGTTGGTTACTTAGTTTGTTTGTTTGTTGGTTTGTTGGCTTGTTGGTTTCTTGGTTTGTTGGCTTGTTGGTTTGTTGGTTTGTTGGTTTGTTGTTTTGTTGGTTTGTTGGTTTGTTGGTTTGTTGGCTTGTTGGTTTGTTGGTTTGTTGGCTTGTTGGTTTATTGGTTTGATGGTTTGTTGGTTTGTTGGTTTGTTGGTTTTTTGGTTTGTTGGTTTGTTGGTTTGTTGGCTTGTTGGTTTGTTGGTTTGTTGGTTTGTTGGTTTGTTGGTTTGTTGGCTTGTTGGTTTGTTGGTTTGTTGGCTTGTTGGTTTGTTGGTTTGTTGGTTTGTTGGTTTGTTGGCTTGTTGGTTTGTTGGTTTGTTGGTTTGTTGGCTTGTTGGCTTGTTGGTTTGTTGGTTTGTTGGTTTGTTGGTTTGTTGGTTTGTTGGTTTATTGGCTTGTTGGCTTGTTGGTTTGTTGGCTTCTTGGCTTGTTGGTTTGTTGGTTTTTGGGTTTGTTAGTTTGTTGGTTTGTTGGCTTGTTGGTTTGTTGGTTTGTTGGTTTGTTGGTTTGTTGGTTTGTTGGCTTGTTGGTTAGTTGGTTTGTTGGCTTGTTGGTTTGTTGGTTTGTTGGTTTGTTGGCTTGTTAGCTTGTTGGTTTGTTGGTTTGTTGGCTTGTTGAATTGTTGGCTTATTGGTTTGTTGGTTTGTTGGTTTGTTGGCATGTTGGTTTGTTGGTTTGTTGGTTTGTTGGCTTGCTGGTTATTTAGTTTGTTTGTTTGTTGGCTTGTTGGTTTGTTGGTTTGTTGGCTTGTTGGCTTGTTGGTTTGTTGGTTTGTTGGTTTGTTGGCTAGTTGGCTTATTGATTTATTGGTTTGTTGGTTTGTTGGCTTGTTGGTTTCTTGGTTTGTTGGCCTGTTGGTTTGTTGGTTTGTTGGTTTGTTGGTTTGTTGGTTTGTTGGTTTGTTGGTTTGTTGGCTTGTTGGTTTGTTGGTTTGTTGGCTTGTTGGTTTATTGGTTTGATGGTTTGTTGGTTTGTTGGTTTGTTGGTTTTTTGGTTTGTTGGTTTGTTGGTTTGTTGGCTTGTTGGTTTGTTGGTTTGTTGGTTTGTTGGTTTGTTGGTTTGTTTGCTTGTTGGTTTGTTGGTTTGTTGGCTTGTTGGTTTGTTGGTTTGTTGGTTTGTTGGTTTGTTGGCTTGCTGGTTTGTTGGTTTGTTGGTTTGTTGGCTTGTTGGCTTGTTGGTTTGTTGGTTTGTTGGTTTATTTGTTTGTTGGTTTGTTGGTTTGCTGGTTTGTTGGTTTGTTGGTTTAATGGTTTGTTGGCTTGTTGGTTTGTTGGTTTGTTGATTTGTTGGCTTGTTGGTTTGTTGGTTTGTTTGCTTATTGGTTACTTAATTTGTTGGCTTGTTGGTTTGTTGGTTTTTTGGTTTGTTGTTTTTTTGGTTTGTTGGCTTGTTGGTTTGTTGGTTTGTTGGCTTCTTGGCTTGTTGGTTTGTTGGTTTTTGGGTTTGTTAGTTTGTTGGTTTGTTGGCTTGTTGGTTTGTTGGTTTGTTGGCTTGTTGGTTTGTTGGTTTGTTGGTTTGTTGGCTTGTTGGTTAGTTGGTTTGTTGGCTTGTTGGTTTGTTGGTTTGTTGGTTTGTTGGCTTGTTGGCTTGTTGGTTTGTTGGCTTCTTGGCTTGTTGGTTTGTTGGTTTTTGGGTTTGTTAGTTTGTTGGTTTGTTGGCTTGTTGGTTTGTTGGTTGGTTGGCTTGTTGGTTTGTTGGTTTGTTGGTTTGTTGGCTTGTTGGTTAGTTGGTTTGTTGGCTTGTTGGTTTGTTGGTTTGTTGGTTTGTTGGCTTGTTAGCTTGTTGGTTTGTTGGTTTGTTGGCTTGTTGAATTGTTGGCTTATTGGTTTGTTGGTTTGTTGGTTTGTTGGCATGTTGGTTTGTTGGTTTGTTGGTTTGTTGGCTTGTTGGTTACTTAGTTAGTTTGTTTGTTGGCTTGTTGGTTTGTTGGTTTGTTGGCTTGTTGGCTTGTTGGTTTGTTGGTTTGTTGGTTTGTTGGCTAGTTGGCTTATTGATTTATTGGTTTGTTGGTTTGTTGGCTTGTTGGTTTCTTGGTTTGTTGGCTTGTTGGTTTGTTGGTTTGTTGGTTTGTTGGTTTGTTGGTTTGTTGGTTTGTTGGTTTGTTGGTTTGTTGGCTTGTTGGTTTGTTGGTTTGTTGGCTTGTTGGTTTATTGGTTTGATGGTTTGTGGGTTTGTTGGTTTGTTGGTTTTTTGGTTTGTTGGTTTGTTGGTTTGTTGGCTTGTTGGCTTGTTGGTTTGTTGGTTTGTTGGTTTGTTGGTTTGTTGGTTTGTTGGCTTGTTGGTTTGTTGGTTTGTTGGCTTGTTGGTTTGTTGGTTTGTTGGTTTGTTGGTTTGTTGGCTTGTTGGTTTGTTGGTTTGTTGGTTTGTTGGCTTGTTGGCTTGTTGGTTTGTTGGTTTGTTGGTTTATTTGTTTGTTGGTTTGTTGGTTTGTTGGTTTGTTGGTTTAATGGTTTGTTGGCTTGTTGGTTTGTTAGTTTGTTGATTTGTTGGCTTGTTGGTTTGTTGGTTTGTTTGCTTATTGGCTACTTAATTTGTTGATTTGTTGGCTTGTTGGTTTGTTGGTTTTTTGGTTTGTTGTTTTTTTGGTTTGTTGGCTTGTTGGTTTGTTGGTTTGTTGGCTTGTTTGCTTGTTGGTTTGTTGGTTTTTTGGCTTGTTGGCTTGTTGGTTTGTTGGTTTGTTGGTTTGTTGGTTTGTTGCTTTGTTGGTTTGTTGGCTTGTTGGATTGTTGGCTTGTTGGTTTGTTAGTTTGTAGGCTTTTTGGTTACTTGGTTTGTTGGTTTGTTGGTTTGTTGGCTTGTTGGTTTGTGGGCTTGTTGCTTTGTTGGTTTGTTGGTTTGTTGGCTTGTTGGCTTGTTGGTTTGTTGGTTTGTTATTTTGTTGGTTTGTTGGCTTGTTGGTTTGTTGGTTTGTTGGTTTGTTGGTTTGTTGGTTTGTTGGCTTGTTGGTTTGTTATCTTGTTGGCTTGTTGGTTTGTTGGTTTGTTGGTTTGTTGGTTAGTTGGCTTGTTGGTTTGTTGGTTTGTTGGCTTGTTGGTTTGTTGGTTTGTTGGTTTGTTCGCTTGTTGGCTTGTTGGTTTGTTGGTTTGTTGGCTTGTTGGTTTGTTGGCTTGTTGGTTTGTTGGTTTGTTGGTTTGTTGGTTTGTAGGCTTGTTGGCTTGTTGGTTTGTTGGTTTGTTGGCTTGTTGGTTACTTAGTTTGTTGGTTTGTTGGCATGTTGGTTTGTTGGTTTGTTGGTTTGTTGGCTTGTTGGTTTATTGGCTTGTTGGTTTGTTGGTCTGTTGGTTTGTTGGCTTGTTGGCTTGTTAGTTTGTTGGTTTGTTGGTTTGTTGGTTTTTTGGTTTTTTGGTTTGTTGGTTTGTTGGCTTGTTGGTTTATTGGTTTGTTGGCTTGTTGGTTTGTTGGTTTGTTGGCTTGTTGGCTTATTGGTTTGTTGGTTTGTTGGTTTGTTGGCTTGTTGGTTTGTTGGCTTGTTAGTTTCTTGGTTTGTTGGTTTGTTGGCTTGTTGGCTTGTTGGTTTGTTGGTTTGTTGGTTTGTTGGTTTATTTGTTTGTTGATTTGTTGGCTTGTTGGTTTGTTGGTTTGTTGGTTTGTTGGATTGTTGGTTTGTTGGCTTGTTGGCTTGTTGCTTTGTTGGTTTGTTAGTTTGTTGGCTTGTTGGCTTGTTGGTTTGTTAGTTTGTTGACTTTTTGGTTACTTGGTTTGTTGGTTTGTTGGTTTGTTGGCTTGTTGGTTTGTTGGCTTGTTGGCTTGTTGGTTTGTTGGTTTGTTGGTTTGTTGGCTTGTTGGCTTGTTGGTTTGTTGGTTTGTTGGTTTGTTGGTTTGTTGGTTTGTTGGTTTGTTCGTTTGTTGGTGTGTTGGTTTGTTGGCTTGTTGGCTTGTTGGTTTGTTGGTTTGTTGGCTTGTTGGTTTGTTGGCTTGTTGGCTTGTTGGTTTTTTGGTTTGTTGGTTTGTTGGTTTATTTGTTTGTTGGTTTGTTGGCTTGTTGGTTTGTTGTTTTGTTGGCTTGTTGGTTTGTTGGCTTGTTGGCTTGTTGCTTTGTTGGTTTGTTGGTTTGTCGGCTTGTTGGCTTGTTGGTTTGTTAGTTTGTTGGCTTTTTGGTTACTTGGTTTGTTGGTTTGTTGGTTTGTTGGCTTGTTGGTTTGTTGGCTTGTTGGTTTGTTGGTTTGTTGGTTTGTTGGTTTGTTGGTTTGTTGGCTTGTTGGTTTGTTGGTTTGTTTGTTTGTTGGTTTGTTTGTTTGTTGGTTTGTTCGTTTGTTGGTTTGTTGTCTGGTTGGTTTGTTGGCTTGTTGGTTTGTTGCTTTGTTGGTTTATTGGCTTGTTGGTTTGTTGGCTTGTTGGTTTGTTTGTTTGTTGGTTTGTTGGCTTGTTTACTTGTTGGTTTGTTGGTTTGTTGGTTTGTTGGTTTTTTGGTTTTTTGGTTTGTTGGTTTGTTGGCTTGTTGGTTTGTTGGTTTGTTGGCTTGTTGGCTTGCTGGTTTGTTGGTTTTTTGGTTTGTTGGTTTGTTGGTTTGTTGGCTTGTTCGTTTGTTGGTTTGTTGGCTTGTTGGTTTATTGGTTTGTTGGCTTGTTGGCTTGTTGGTTTGTTGGTTAGTTCGTTTGTTGGTTTGTTAATTTGTTGGTTTGTTGGCTTGTTGGCTTGTTGGCTTGTTGGTTTGTTGGTTTGTTGGTTTGTTGGTTTATTTGTTTATTGGTTTGTTGGCTTGTTGGCTTGTTGGTTTGTTGGTTTGTTGGCTTGTTGGCTTGTTGGTTTGTTGGTTTGTTGGTTTGTTGGTTTGTTGGCTTGTTGGTTTGTTGGCTTGTTGGTTTGTTGGTTTGTTGGCTTGTTGGCTTGTTGGCTTGTTAGCTTGTTGGTTTGTTGGTTTGTTGGCTTGTTGAATTGTTGGCTTATTGGTTTGTTGGTTTGTTGGTTTGTTGGCATGTTGGTTTGTTGGTTTGTTGGTTTGTTGGCTTGTTGGTTACTTAGTTTGTTGGTTTGTTGGCTTGTTGGTTTGTTGGTTTGTTGGTTTGTTGGTTTGTTGGTTTGTTGGTTTGTTGGTTTGTTGGTTTGTTGGCTTGTTGGTTTGTTGGTTTGTTGGCTTGTTGGTTTATTGGTTTGATGCTTTGTTGGTTTGTTGGTTTGTTGGTTTGTTGGTTTTTTGGTTTGTTGGTTTGTTGGTTTGTTGGCTTGTTGGTTTGTTGGTTTGTTGGTTTGTTGGTTTGTTGGTTTGTTGGCTTGTTGGTTTGTTGGTTTGTTGGCTTGTTGGTTTGTTGGTTTGTTAGTTTGTTGGTTTGTTGGCTTGTTGGTTTGTTGGTTTGTTGGTTTGTTGGCTTGTTAGCTTGTTGGCTTGTTGGTTTGTTGGTTTGTTGGTTTGTTGGCTTGTTGGTTTGTTGGTTTGTTGGCTTGTTGGTTTGTTAGTTTGTTGGCTTTTTGGTTACTTGGTTTGTTGGTTTGTTGGCTTGTTGGCTTGTTGGTTTGTTGGCTTCTTGGCTTGTTGGTTTTTGGGTTTGTTAGTTTGTTGGTTTGTTGGCTTGTTGGTTTGTTGGTTTGTTGGCTTGTTGGTTTGTTGGTTTGTTGGTTTGTTGGCTTGTTGGTTAGTTGGTTTGTTGGCTTGTTGGTTTGTTGGTTTGTTGGTTTGTTGGCTTGTTAGCTTGTTGGTTACTTAGTTTGTTGGTTTGTTGGCATGTTAGTTTGTTGGTTTATTTGTTTGTTGGTTTGTTGGCTTGTTGGTTTGTTGGTTTGTTTGTTTGTTGGCTTGTTGGTTTGTTGGTTTGTTGGCTTGTTGGCTTGTTGGTTTGTTGGTTTGTTGGCTAGTTGGCTTATTGATTTGTTGGTTTGTTGGCTTGTTGGTTTCTTGGTTTGTTGGCTTGTTGGTTTGTTGGTTTGTTGGTTTGTTGGTTTGTTGGTTTGTTGGTTTGTTGGTTTGTTGGTTTGTTGGTTTGTTGGCTTGTTGGTTTGTTGGTTTGTTGGCTTGTTGGTTTATTGGTTTGATGGTTTGTTGGTTTGTTGGTTTGTTGGTTTGTTGGTTTTTTGGTTTGTTGGTTTGTTGGTTTGTTGGCTTGTTGGTTTGTTGGTTTGTTGGTTTGTTGGTTTGTTGGTTTGTTGGCTTGTTGGTTTGTTGGTTTGTTGGCTTGTTGGTTTGTTGGTTTGTTGGTTTGTTGGTTTGTTGGCTTGTTGGTTTGTTGGTTTGTTGGTTTGTTGGCTTGTTGGCTTGTTGGTTTGTTGGTTTGTTGGTTTATTTGTTTGTTATTTTGTTGGTTTGTTGGTTTGTTGGTTTGTTGGTTTAATGGTTTGTTGGCTTGTTGGTTTGTTGGTTTGTTGATTTGTTGGATTGTTGGTTTGTTGGTTTGTTTGCTTATTGGTTACTTAATTTGTTGATTTGTTGGCTTGTTGGTTTGTTGGTTTTTTGGTTTGTTGGTTTTTTGGTTTGTTGGCTTGTTGGTTTGTTGGTTTGTTGGCTTGTTGGCTTGTTGGTTTGTTGGTTTTGTGGCTTGTTGGCTTGTTGGTTTGTTGGTTTGTTGGTTTGTTGGTTTGTTGCTTTGTTGGTTTGTTGGCTTGTTGGATTGTTGGCTTGTTGGTTTGTTAGTTTGTTGGCTTTTTGGTTACTTGGTTTGTTGGTATTGTTGGTTTGTTGGTTTGTTGGCTTGTTGGTTTGTGGGATTGTTGCTTTGTTGGTTTGTTGGTTTGTTGGCTTGTTGGCTTGTTGGTTTGTTGGTTTGTTATTCTGTTGGTTTGTTGGCTTGTTTGTTTGTTGGTTTGTTGGTTTGTTGGTTTGTTGGCTTGTTGGTTTGTTATCTTGTTGGCCTGTTGGTTTGTTGGTTTGTTGGTTTGTTGGTTTGTTGGCTTGTTGGTTTGTTGGTTTGTTGGCTTGTTGGTTTGTTGGTTTGTTGGTTTGTTCGCTTGTTGGCTTGTTGGTTTGTTGGTTTGTTGGCTTGTTGGTTTGTTGGCTTGTTGGTTTGTTGGTTTGTTGGTTTGTTGGTTTGTAGGCTTGTTGGCTTGTTGGTTTGTTGGTTTGTTGGCTTGTTGGTTACTTAGTTTGTTGGTTTGTTGGCATGTTGGTTTGTTGGTTTGTTGGTTTGTTGGCTTGTTGGTTTATTGGCTTGTTGGTTTGTTGGTCTGTTGGTTTGTTGGCTTGTTGGCTTGTTGGTTTGTTGGTTTGTTGGTTTGTTGGTTTATTTGTTTGTTGGTTTGTTGGTTTGTTGGTTTGTTGGCTTGTTAGTTTGTTGGCTTGTTAGTTTGTTGGTTTGTTGGTTTGTTGGCTTGTTGGCTTGTTGGTTTGTTGGTTTGTTGGTTTGTTGGTTTATTTGTTTGTTGGTTTGTTGGCTTGTTGGTTTGTTGGTTTGTTGGTTTGTTGGCTTGTTGGTTTGTTGGCTTGTTGGCTTGTTGCTTTGTTGGTTTGTTAGTTTGTTGGCTTGTTGGCTTGTTGGTTTGTTAGTTTGTTGGCTTTTTGGTTACTTGTTTTATTGGTTTGTTGGTTTGTTGGCTTGTTGGTTTGTTGGCTTGTTGGCTTGTTGGTTTGTTGGTTTGTTGGTTTGTAGGCTTGTTGGCTTGTTGGTTTGTTGGTTTGTTGGTTTGTTGGTTTGTTGGTTTGTTCGTTTGTTGGTGTGTTGGTTTGTTGGCTTGTTGGCTTGTTGGTTTGTTGGTTTGTTGGCTTGTTGGTTTGTTGGCTTGTTGGCTTGTTGGTTTTTTGGTTTGTTGGTTTGTTGGTTTATTTGTTTGTTGGTTTGTTGGCTTGTTGGTTTGTTGTTTTGTTGGCTTGTTGGTTTGTTGGCTTGTTGGCTTGTTGCTTTGTTGGTTTGTTGGTTTGTCGGCTTGTTGGCTTGTTGGTTTGTTAGTTTGTTGGCTTTTTGGTTACTTGGTTTGTTGGTTTGTTGGTTTGTTGGCTTGTTGGTTTGTTGGCTTGTTGGTTTGTTGGTTTGTTGGTTTGTTAGTTTGTTGGTTTGTTGGCTTGTTGGTTTGTATGTTTGTTTGTTTGTTGGTTTGTTTGTTTGTTGGTTTGTTCGTTTGTTGGTTTGTTGGCTTGTTGGTTTGTTGGCTTGTTGGTTTGTTGCTTTGTTGGTTTGTTGGCTTGTTGGTTTGTTGGCTTGTTGGTTTGTTTGTTTGTTGGTTTGTTGGCTTGTTTACTTGTTGGTTTGTTGGTTTGTTGGTTTGTTGGTTTTTTGGTTTTTTGGTTTGTTAGTTTGTTGGCTTGTTGGTTTGTTGGTTTGTTGGCTTGCTGGCTTGCTGGTTTGTTGGTTTTTTGGTTTGTTGGTTTGTTGGTTTGTTGGCTTGTTCGTTTTTTGGTTTGTTGGCTTGTTGGTTTGTTGGTTTGTTGGCTTGTTGGCTTGTTGGTTTGTTGGTTAGTTCGTTTGTTGGTTTGTTAGTTTGTTGGTTTGTTTGCTTGTTGGCTTGTTGGCTTGTTGGTTTGTTGGTTTGTTGGTTTGTTGGTTTATTTGTTTATTGGTTTGTTGGCTTGTTGGCTTGTTGGTCTGTTGGTTTGTTGGCTTGTTGGCTTGTTGGTTTGTTGGTTTGTTGGTTTGTTGGCTTGTTGGTTTGTTGGCTTGTTGGTTTGTTGGTTTGTTTGCTTGTTGGCTTGTTGGCTTGTTGGCTTGTTGGTTTGTTGATTTATTTGCTTGTTGGTTTGTTGGCTTGTTGGTTTGTTGGTTTGTTGGCTTGTTGGCTTGTTGATTTGTTATTTTGTTGGCTTGTTGGCTTGTTGGTTTGTTGGTTTGTTAGTTTGTTGGTTTGTTGGCTTGTTGGTTTGTTTGTTTGTTGGTTTGTTGGTTTGTTGGCTTGTTGGCTTGTTGGTTTGTTGGTTTTTTGGTTTATTGGTTTATTTGTTTGTTGGTTTTTTGGTTTGTTGGTTTGTTGGTTTGTTGGCTTGTTGGTTTGTTGGCTTGTTGGTTTATTGGTTTGTTGGTTTGTTGGCTTGTTGGCTTGTTGGTTTTTTGGTTTGTTGGTTTGTTGGTTTATTTGTTTGTTGGTTTGTTGGCTTGTTGGTTTGTTGGTTTGTTGGCTTGTTGCTTACTTAGTTTGTTGGTTTGTTGGTTTGTTGGTTTGTTGGCTTGTTGGCTTGTTGGTTTGTTGGTTTGTTGGTTTGTTGGTTTGTTGGCTTGTTGGTTTGTTGGTTTGTTGGCTTGTTGGTTTGTTGGTTTGTTGGTTTGTTGGCTTGTTGGCTTGTTGGTTTGTTGGTTTGTTGGCTTGTTGGTTTGTTGGTTTGTTGGTTGGTTGGCTTGTTGGCTTGTTGGTTTGTCGGCTTGTTGGTTTGTAAGTTTGTTGGCTTTTTGGTTACTTGGTTTGTTGGTTTGTTGGCTTGTTGGCTTGTTGGTTTGTAGGCTTCTTGGCTTGTTGGTTTGTTGGTTTTTGGGTTTGTTAGTTTGTTGGTTTGTTGGCTTGTTCGTTTGTTGGTTTGTTGGCTTGTTGGTTTGTTGGTTTGTTGGTTTGTTGGCTTGTTGGTTAGTTGGTTTGTTGGCTTGTTGGTTTGTTGGTTTGTTGGTTTGTTGGTTTGTTGGCTTGTTAGCTTGTTGGTTTGTTGGTTTGTTGGCTTGTTGAATTGTTGGCTTATTGGTTTGTTGGTTTGTTGGTTTGTTGGCATGTTGGTTTGTTGGTTTGTTGGTTTGATGGCTTGTTGGTTACTTAGTTTGTTGGTTTGTTGGCATGTTGGTTTGTTGGTTTATTTGTTTGTTGGTTTGTTGGCTTGTTGGTTTGTTGGTTTGTTTGTTTGTTGGCTTGTTGGTTTGTTGGTTTGTTGGTTTGTTGGCTTGTTGGCTTGTTGGTTTGTTGGTTTGTTGGTTTGTTGGCTTGTTGGTTTGTTGGCTTGTAGGTTTGTTGGTTTGTTGGCTTGTTGGCTTGTTGGCTTGTTGGTTTGTTGATTTATTTGCTTGTTGGTTTGTTGGCTTGTTGGTTTGTTGGTTTGTGGGCTTGTTGGCTTGTTGGTTTGTTGGTTTGTTGGCTTGTTGGCTTGTTGATTTGTTATTTTGTTGGCTTGTTGGCTTGTTGGTTTGTTGGTTTGTTAGTTTGTTGGTTTGTTGGCTTGTTGGTTTGTTGGTTTGTTGGTTTGTTGGTTTGTTGGCTTGTTGGCTTGTTGGTTTGTTGGTTTTTTGGTTTATTGGTTTATTTGTTTGTTGGTTTTTTGGTTTGTTGGTTTGTTGGTTTGTTGGCTTGTTGGTTTGTTGGCTTGTTGGTTTATTGGTTTGTTGGTTTGTTGGCTTGTTGGCTTGTTGGTTTGTTGGTTTGTTGGTGTGTTGGTTTATTTGTTTGTTGGTTTGTTGGCTGGTTGGTTTGTTGGTTCGTTGGCTTTTGCTTACTTAGTTTGTTGGTTTGTTGGTTTGTTGGTTTGTTGGCTTGTTGGCTTGTTGGTTTGTTGGTTTGTTGGTTTGTTGGTTTGTTGGCTTGTTGGTTTGTTGGTTTGTTGGCTTGTTGGTTTGTTGGTTTGTTGGTATGTTGGCTTGTTGGCTTGTTGGTTTGTTGGTTTGTTGGCTTGTTGGTTTGTTGGTTTGTTGGTTGGTTGGCTTGTTGGCTTGTTGGTTTGTCGGCTTGTTGGTTTGTTAGTTTGTTGGCTTTTTGGTTACTTGGTTTGTTGGTTTGTTGGCTTGTTGGCTTGTTGGTTTGTTGGCTTCTTGGCTTGTTGGTTTGTTGGTTTTTGGGTTTGTTAGTTTGTTGGTTTGTTGGCTTGTTCGTTTGTTGGTTTGTTGGCTTGTTGGTTTGTTGGTTTGTTGGTTTGTTGGCTTGTTGGTTAGTTGGTTTGTTGGCTTGTAGGTTTGTTGGTTTGTTGGTTTGTTGGTTTGTTGGCTTGTTAGCTTGTTGGTTTGTTGGTTTGTTGGCTTGTTGAATTGTTGGCTTATTGGTTTGTTGGTTTGTTGGTATGTTGGTTTGTTGGTTTGTTGGTTTGATGGCTTGTTGGTTACTTAGTTTGTTGGTTTGTTGGCATGTTGGTTTGTTGGATTATTTGTTTGTTGGTTTGTTGGCTTGTTGGTTTGTTGGTTTGTTTGTTTGTTGGCTTGTTGGTTTGTTGGTTTGTTGGTTTGTTGGCTTGTTGGCTTGTTGGTTTGTTGGTTTGTTGGCTAGTTGGCTTATTGATTTGTTGGTTTGTTGGTTTGTTGGCTTGTTGGTTTCTTGGTTTGTTGGCTTGTTGGTTTGTTGGTTTGTTGGTTTGTTGGTTTGTTGGTTTGTTGGTTTGTTGGTTTGTTGGTTTGTTGGTTTGTTGGCTTGTTGGTTTGTTGGTTTGTTGGCTTGTTGGTTTATTGGTTTGATGGTTTGTTGGTTTGTTGGTTTGTTGGTTTGTTGGTTTTTTGGCTTGTTTGCTTGTTGGTTTGTTGGTTTGTTGGTTTATTTGTTTGTTGGTTTGTTGGTTTGTTGGTTTGTTGGTTTGTTGGTTTAATGGTTTGTTGGTTTGTTGGTTTGTTGGTTTGTTGATTTGTTGGCTTGTTGGTTTGTTGGTTTGTTTGCTTATTGGTTACTTAATTTGTTGATTTGTTGGCTTGTTGGTTTGTTGGTTTTTTGGTTTGTTGGTTTTTTGGTTTGTTGCCTTGTTGGTTTGTTGGTTTGTTGGCTTGTTGGCTTGTTGGTTTGTTGGTTTTTTGGCTTGTTGACTTGTTGGTTTGTTGGTTTGTTGGTGTGTTGGTTTGTTGCTTTGTTGGTTTGTTGGCTTGTTGGATTGTTGGCTTGTTGGTTTGTTAGTTTGTTGGCTTTTTGGTTACTTGGTTTGTTGGTTTGTTGGTTTGTCGGCTTGTTGGTTTGTGTGCTTGTTACTTTGTTGGTTTGTTGGTTTGTTGGCTTGTTGGCTTGTTGGTTTGTTGGTTTGTTATTTTGTTGGTTTGTTGGCTTATTGGTTTGTTGGTTTGTTGGTTTGTTGGTTTGTTGGCTTGTTGGTTTGTTATCTTGTTGGCTTGTTGGTTTGTTGGTTTGTTGGTTTGTTGGTTTGTTGGTTTGTTGGCTTGTTGGTTTGTTGGCTTGTTGGTTTGTTAGTTTGTTGGTTTGTTCGCTTGTTGGCTTGTTGGTTTGTTGGTTTGTTGGCTTGTTGGTTTGTTGGCTTGTTGGTTTGTTGGTTTGTTGGTTTGTTGGTTTGTAGGCTTGTTGGCTTGTTGGTTTGTTGGTTTGTTGGCTTGTTGGTTACTTAGTTTGTTGGTTTGTTGGTTTGTTGGTTTGTTGGCTTGTTGGTTAATTGGCTTGTTGGTTTGTTGGTCTGTTGGTTTGTTGGCTTGTTGGCTTGTTGGTTTGTTGGTTTGTTGGTTTGTTGGTTTGTTGGTTTGTTTGTTTGTTGGTTTGTTGGCTTGTTGGTTTGTTGGTTTGTTGCCTTGTTGGTTTGTTGGTTTGTTGGCTTGTTGGCTTGTTGGTTTGTTGGTTTGTTGGTTTGTTGGTTTGTTGGCTTGTTGGTTTGTTGGTTTGTTGGTTTGTTGGCTTGTTGGCTTGTTGGTTTGTTGGTTTGTTGGTTTGTTGGTTTGATGGTTTATTTGTTTGTTGGTTTGTTGGCTTGTTGGTTTATTGGTTTGTTGGTTTGTTGGCTTGTTGGTTTGTTGGCTTGTTGGCTTGTTGCTTTGTTGGTTTGTTAGTTTGTTGGCTTGTTGGCTTGTTGGTTTGTTGGTTTATTTGTTTGTTGGTTTGTTGGCTTGTTGGTTTGTTGGTTTGTTGGCTTGTTGGTTTGTTCATTTGTTAGCTTGTTGGCTTGTTGGTTTGTTGGTTTGTTGGTTTGTTGGCTTGTTGGTTTGTTGATTTGTTGGTTTGTTGGTTTGTTGGTTTGTTGGCTTGTTGGCTTGTTGGTTTGTTGGTTTGTTGGTTTATTGGTTTATTTGTTTGTTGGTTTGTTGGCTTGTTGGTTTGTTGGTTTGTTGGTTTGTTGGCTTGTTGGTTTGTTGGTTTGTTGGTTTGTTGGTTTGTTGGTTTATTTGTTTGTTGGTTTGTTGACTTGTTGGTTTGTTGGTTTGTTGGTTTGTTGGTTTGTTGGCTTGTTGGTTTATTGGCTTGTTGGTTTGTTGGTCTGTTGGTTTGTTGGCTTGTTGGCTTGTTGGTTTGTTGGTTTGTTGGTTTGTTGGTTTATTTGTTTGTTGGTTTGTTGGCTTGTTGGTTTGTTGGTTTGTTGGCTTGTTGGTTTGTTGGTTTGTTGGCTTGTTGGCTTGTTGGTTTGTTGGTTTGTTGGTTTGTTGGTTTGTTGGCTTGTTGGTTTGTTGGCTTGTTGGTTTGTTGGTTTGTTGGTTTGTTGGCTTGTTGGCTTGTTGGTTTGTTGGTTTGTTGGTTTGTTGGTTTATTTGTTTGTTGGTTTGTTGGCTTGTTGGTTTGTTGGTTTGTTGGTTTGTTGGCTTGTTGGTTTGTTGGCTTGTTGGCTTGTTGCTTTGTTGGTTTGTTAGTTTGTTGGCTTGTTGGCTTGTTGGTTTGTTAGTTTGTTGGCTTTTTGGTTACTTGGTTTGTTGGTTTGTTTGTTTGTTGGTTTGTTGGCTTGTTTACTTGTTGGTTTGTTGGCTTGTTGGTTTGTTGGTTTTTTGGTTTTTTGTTTTGTTGGTTTGTTGGCTTGTTGGTTTGTTGGTTTGTTGGCTTGTTGGCTTGCTGGTTTGTTGGTTTTTTGGTTGTTGGTTTGTTGGTTTGTTGGCTTGTTCGTTTGTTGGTTTGTTGGCTTGTTGGTTTGTTGGTTTGTTGGCTTGTTGGCTTGTTGGTTTGTTGGTTAGTTCGTTTGTTGGTTTGTTAGTTTGTTGGTTTGTTGGCTTGTTGGCTTGTTGGCTTGTTGGTTTGTTGGTTTGTTGGTTTGTTGGTTTGTTGGTTTGTTGGTTTATTTGTTTATTGGTTTGTTGGCTTGTTGGCTTGTTGGTTTGTTGGTTTGTTGGCTTGTTGGCTTGTTGGTTTGTTGGTTTGTTGGTTTGTTGGCTTGTTGGTTTGTTGGCTTGTTGGTTTGTTGGTTTGTTGGCTTGTTGGCTTGTTGGCTTGTTGGCTTGTTGGTTTGTTGATTTATTTGCTTGTTGGTTTGTTGGCTTGTTGGCTTGTTGGTTTGTTGGTTTGTTGGCTTGTTGGCTTGTTGATTTGTTATTTTGTTGGCTTGTTGGTTTGTTGGTTTGTTAGTTTGTTGGTTTGTTGGCTTGTTGGTTTGTTGGTTTGTTGGTTTGTTGGTTTGTTGGCTTGTTGGCTTGTTGGTTTGTTGGTTTTTTGGTTTGTTGGTTTATTTGTTTGTTGGTTTTTGGTTTGTTGGTTTGTTGGTTTGTTGGCTTGTTGGTTTGTTGGCTTGTTGGTTTATTGGTTTGTTGGTTTGTTGGCTTGTTGGCTTGTTGGTTTGTTGGTTTGTTGGGTTGTAGGTTTATTTGTTTGTTGGTTTGTTGGCTTGTTGGTTTGTTGGTTTGTTGGCTTGTTGCTTTCTTAGTTTGTTGGTTTGTTGGTTTGTTGGTTTGTTGGTTTGTTGGTTTGTTGGTTTGTTGGCTTGTTGGTTTGTTGGTTTTTTGGCTTGTTGGTTTGTTGGTTTGTTGGTTTGTTGGCTTGTTGGCTTGTTGGTTTGTTGGTTTGTTGGCTTGTTGGTTTGTTGGTTTGTTGGTTTGTTGGCTTGTTGGCTTGTTGGTTTGTTGGCTTGTTGGTTTGTTAGTTTGTTGGCTTTTTGGTTACTTGGTTTGTTGGTTTGTTGGCTTGTTGGCTTGTTGGTTTGTTGGTTTGTTGGCTTCTTGGCTTGTTGGTTTGTTGGTTTTTGGGTTTGTTAGTTTGTTGGTTTGTTGGCTTGTTGGTTTGTTGGTTTGTTGGCTTGTTGGTTTGTTGGTTTGTTGGTTTGTTGGCTTGTTGGTTAGTTGGTTTGTTGGCTTGTTGGTTTGTTGGTTTGTTGGTTTGTTGGTTTGTTGGCTTGTTAGCTTGTTGGTTTGTTGGTTTGTTGGCTTGTTGAATTGTTGGCTTATTGGTTTGTTGGTTTGTTGGTTTGTTGGCATGTTGGTTTGTTGGTTTGTTGGTTTGTTGGTTTGTTGGCTTGTTGGCTACTTAGTTTGTTGGTTTGTTGGCATGTTGGTTTGTTGGTTTATTTGTTTGTTGGTTTGTTGGCTTGTTGGTTTGTTGGTTTGTTTGTTTGTTGGCTTGTTGGTTTGTTTGTTTGTAGGCTTGTTGGCTTGTTGGTTTGTTGGTTTGTTGGTTTGTTGGCTAGTTGGCTTATTGATTTGTTGGTTTGTTGGCTTGTTGGTTTCTTGGTTTGTTGGCTTGTTGGTTTGTTGGTTTGTTGGTTTGTTGGTTTATTGGTTTGTTGGTTTGTTGGTTTGTTGGTTTGTTGGCTTGTTGGTTTGTTGGTTTGTTGGCTTGTTGGTTTATTGGTTTGATGGTTTGTTGGTTTGTTGGTTTGTTGGTTTGTTGGTTTTTTGGTTTGTTGGTTTGTTGGTTTGTTGGCTTGTTGGTTTGTTGGTTTGTTGGTTTGTTGGTTTGTTGGTTTGTTAGTTTGTTGACTTGTTGGTTTGTTGGTTTGTTGGCTTGTTAGTTTGTTGGTTTGTTGGTTTGTTGGTTTGTTGGTTTGTTGGTTTGTTGGTTTGTTGGTTTGTTGGTTTGTTGGCTTGTTGGCTTGTTGGTTTGTTGGTTTGTTGGTTTATTTGTTTGTTGGTTTGTTGGTTTGTTGGTTTGTTGGTTTGTTGGTTTAATGGTTTGTTGGCTTGTTGGTTTGTTGGTTTGTTGATTTGTTGGCTTGTTGGTTTGTTGGTTTGTTTGCTTATTGGTTACTTAATTTGTTGATTTGTTGGCTTGTTGGTTTGTTGGTTTTTTGGTTTGTTGGTTTTTTGGTTTGTTGGCTTGTTGGTTTGTTGGTTTGTTGGCTTGTTGGCTTGTTGGTTTGTTGGTTTTTTTGGCTTGTTGGTTTGTTGGTTTGTTGGTTTGTTGGTTTGTTGCTTTGTTGGTTTGTTGGCTTGTTGGATTGTTGGCTTGTTGGTTTGTTAGTTTGTTGGCTTTTTGGTTACTTGGTTTGTTGGTTTGTTGGTTTGTTGGCTTGTTGGTTTGTCGGCTTGTTACTTTGTTGGTTTGTTGGTTTGTTGGCTTGTTGGCTTGTTGGTTTGTTGGTTTGTTATTTTGTTGGTTTGTTGGCTTGTTGGTTTGTTGGTTTAATGGTTTGTTGGTTTGTTGGCTTGTTGGTTTGTTATCTTGTTGGCTTGTTGGTTTGTTGGTTTGTTGGTTTGTTGGTTTGTTGGCTTGTTGGTTTGTTGGTTTGTTGGCTTGTTGGTTTGTTGGTTTGTTGGTTTGTTGGTTTGTTCGCTTGTTGGCTTGTTGGTTTGTTGGTTTGTTGGCTTGTTGGTTTGTTGGTTTGTTGGTTTGTTGGTTTGTTGGCTTGTTGGTTTGTTGGTTTGTTGGCTTGTTGGTTTGTTGGTTTGTTGGTTTGTTCGCTTGTTGGCTTGTTGGTTTGTTGGTTTGTTGGCTTGTTGGTTTGTTGGCTTGTTGGTTTGTTGGTTTGTTGGTTTGTTGGTTTGTAGGCTTGTTGGCTTGTTGGTTTGTTGGTTTGTTGGCTTGTTGGTTACTTAGTTTGTTGGTTTGTTGGCATGTTGGTTTGTTGGTTTGTTGGTTTGTTGGCTTGTTGGTTTATTGGCTTGTTGGTTTGTTGGTCTGTTGGTTTGTTGGCTTGTTGGCTTGTTGGTTTGTTGGTTTGTTGGTTTGTTGGTTTATTTGTTTGTTGGTTTGTTGGCTTGTTGGTTTGTTGGTTTGTTGGCTTGTTGGTTTGTTGGTTTGTTGGCTTGTTGGCTTGTTGGTTTGTTGGTTTGTTGGTTTGTTGGCTTGTTGGTTTGTTGGCTTGTTGGTTTGTTGGTTTGTTGGTTTGTTGGCTTGTTGGCTTGTTGGTTTGTTGGTTTGTTGGTTTGTTGGTTTGTTGGCTTGTTAGCTTGTTGGTTTGTTGGTTTGTTGGCTTGTTGAATTGTTGGCTTATTGGTTTGTTGGTTTGTTGGTTTGTTGGCATGTTGGTTTGTTGGTTTGTTGGTTTGATGGCTTGTTGGTTACTTAGTTTGTTGGTTTGTTGGCATGTTGGTTTGTTGGTTTATTTGTTTGTTGGTTTGTTGGCTTGTTGGTTTGTTGGTTTGTTTGTTTGTTGGCTTGTTGGTTTGTTGGTTTGTTGGTTTGTTGGCTTGTTGGCTTGTTGGTTTGTTGGTTTGTTGGTTTGTTGGCTTGTTGGTTTGTTGGCTTGTAGGTTTGTTGGTTTGTTGGCTTGTTGGTTTGTTGGCTTGTTGGTTTGTTGATTTATTTGCTTGTTGGTTTGTTGGCTTGTTGGTTTGTTGGTTTGTGGGCTTGTTGGCTTGTTGGTTTGTTGGTTTGTTGGCTTGTTGGCTTGTTGATTTGTTATTTTGTTGGCTTGTTGGCTTGTTGGTTTGTTGGTTTGTTAGTTTGTTGGTTTGTTGGCTTGTTGGTTTGTTGGTTTGTTGGTTTGTTGGTTTGTTGGCTTGTTGGCTTGTTGGTTTGTTGGTTTTTTGGTTTATTGGTTTATTTGTTTGTTGGTTTTTTGGTTTGTTGGTTTGTTGGTTTGTTGGCTTGTTAGTTTGTTGGCTTCTTGGTTTATTGGTTTGTTGGTTTGTTGGCTTGTTGGCTTGTTGGTTTGTTGGTTTGTTGGTTTGTTGGCTTGTTGGTTTATTGGCTTGTTGGTTTGTTGGTCTGTTGGTTTGTTGGCTTGTTGGCTTGTTGGTTTGTTGGTTTGTTGGTTTGTTGGTTGTTGGTTTGTTGGCTTGTTGGTTTGTTGATTTGTTGGTTTGTTGGTTTGTTGGTTTGTTGGCTTGTTGGCTTGTTGGTTTGTTGGTTTGTTGGTTTATTGGTTTATTTGTTTGTTGGTTTGTTGGCTTGTTGGTTTGTTGGTTTGTTGGTTTGTTGGCTTGTTGGTTTGTTGGTTTGTTGGTTTGTTGGTTTGTTGGTTTATTTGTTTGTTGGTTTGTTGACTTGTTGGTTTGTTGGTTTGTTGGTTTGTTGGTTTGTTGGCTTGTTGGTTTATTGGCTTGTTGGTTTGTTGGTCTGTTGGTTTGTTGGCTTGTTGGCTTGTTGGTTTGTTGGTTTGTTGGTTTGTTGGTTTGTTGGTTTGTTGGCTTGTTGGTTTGTTAGTTTGTTGGCTTGTTGGCTTGTTGGTTTGTTGGTTTATTTGTTTGTTGGTTTGTTGGCTTGTTGGTTTGTTGGTTTGTTGGCTTGTTGGTTTGTTCATTTGTTAGCTTGTTGGCTTGTTGGTTTGTTGGTTGTTGGTTTGTTGGCTTGTTGGTTTGTTGATTTGTTGGTTTGTTGGTTTGTTGGTTTGTTGGCTTGTTGGCTTGTTGGTTTGTTGGTTTGTTGGTTTATTGGTTTATTTGTTTGTTGGTTTGTTGGCTTGTTGGTTTGTTGGTTTGTTGGTTTGTTGGCTTGTTGGTTTGTTGGTTTGTTGGTTTGTTGATTTGTTGGTTTGTTGGTTTGTTGGTTTGTTGGCTTGTTGGCTTGTTGGTTTGTTGGTTTGTTGGTTTATTGGTTTATTTGTTTGTTGGTTTGTTGGCTTGTTGGTTTGTTGGTTTGTTGGTTTGTTGGCTTGTTGGTTTGTTGGTTTGTTGGTTTGTTGGTTTGTTGGTTTATTTGTTTGTTGGTTTGTTGACTTGTTGGTTTGTTGGTTTGTTGGTTTGTTGGTTTGTTGGCTTGTTGGTTTATTGGCTTGTTGGTTTGTTGGTCTGTTGGTTTGTTGGCTTGTTGGCTTGTTGGTTTGTTGGTTTGTTGGTTTGTTGGTTTGTTGGCTTGTTGGTTTGTTGGTTTGTTGGTTTGTTGGCTTGTTGGCTAGTTGGTTTGTTGGTTTGTTGGTTTGTTGGTTTATTTGTTTGTTGGTTTGTTGGCTTGTTGGTTTGTTGGTTTGTTGGTTTGTTGGTTTGTTGGTTTGTTGGTTTGTTGGTTTGTTAGTTTGTTGACTTGTTGGTTTGTTGGTTTGTTGGCTTGTTAGTTTGTTGGTTTGTTGGTTTGTTGGTTTGTTGGTTTGTTGGTTTGTTGGTTTGTTGGTTTGTTGGTTTGTTGGCTTGTTGGTTTGTTGGTTTGTTGGTTTATTTGTTTGTTGGTTTGTTGGTTTGTTGGTTTGTTGGTTTGTTGGTTTAATGGTTTGTTGGCTTGTTGGTTTGTTGGTTTGTTGATTTGTTGGCTTGTTGGTTTGTTGGTTTGTTTGCTTATTGGTTACTTAATTTGTTGACTTGTTGGTTTGTTGGTTTGTTGGCTTGTTAGTTTGTTGGTTTGTTGGTTTGTTGGTTTGTTGGTTTGTTGGTTTGTTGGTTTGTTGGTTTGTTGGTTTGTTGGCTTGTTGGCTTGTTGGTTTGTTGGTTTGTTGGTTTATTTGTTTGTTGGTTTGTTGGTTTGTTGGTTTGTTGGTTTGTTGGTTTAATGGTTTGTTGGTTTGTTGGTTGTTGGTTTGTTGGCTTGTTGGTTTGTTGATTTGTTGGTTTGTTGGTTTGTTGGTTTGTTGGCTTGTTGGCTTGTTGGTTTGTTGGTTTGTTGGTTTATTGGTTTATTTGTTTGTTGGTTTGTTGGCTTGTTGGTTTGTTGGTTTGTTGGTTTGTTGGCTTGTTGGTTTGTTGGTTTGTTGGTTTGTTGGTTTGTTGGTTTATTTGTTTGTTGGTTTGTTGACTTGTTGGTTTGTTGGTTTGTTGGTTTGTTGGTTTGTTGGCTTGTTGGTTTATTGGCTTGTTGGTTTGTTGGTCTGTTGGTTTGTTGGCTTGTTGGCTTGTTGGTTTGTTGGTTTGTTGGTTTGTTGGTTTGTTGGTTTGTTGGCTTGTTGGTTTGTTAGTTTGTTGGCTTGTTGGCTTGTTGGTTTGTTGGTTTATTTGTTTGTTGGTTTGTTGGCTTGTTGGTTTGTTGGTTTGTTGGCTTGTTGGTTTGTTCATTTGTTAGCTTGTTGGCTTGTTGGTTTGTTGGTTGTTGGTTTGTTGGCTTGTTGGTTTGTTGATTTGTTGGTTTGTTGGTTTGTTGGTTTGTTGGCTTGTTGGCTTGTTGGTTTGTTGGTTTGTTGGTTTATTGGTTTATTTGTTTGTTGGTTTGTTGGCTTGTTGGTTTGTTGGTTTGTTGGTTTGTTGGCTTGTTGGTTTGTTGGTTTGTTGGTTTGTTGATTTGTTGGTTTGTTGGTTTGTTGGTTTGTTGGCTTGTTGGCTTGTTGGTTTGTTGGTTTGTTGGTTTATTGGTTTATTTGTTTGTTGGTTTGTTGGCTTGTTGGTTTGTTGGTTTGTTGGTTTGTTGGCTTGTTGGTTTGTTGGTTTGTTGGTTTGTTGGTTTGTTGGTTTATTTGTTTGTTGGTTTGTTGACTTGTTGGTTTGTTGGTTTGTTGGTTTGTTGGTTTGTTGGCTTGTTGGTTTATTGGCTTGTTGGTTTGTTGGTCTGTTGGTTTGTTGGCTTGTTGGCTTGTTGGTTTGTTGGTTTGTTGGTTTGTTGGTTTGTTGGCTTGTTGGTTTGTTGGTTTGTTGGTTTGTTGGCTTGTTGGCTAGTTGGTTTGTTGGTTTGTTGGTTTGTTGGTTTATTTGTTTGTTGGTTTGTTGGCTTGTTGGTTTGTTGGTTTGTTGGTTTGTTGGTTTGTTGGTTTGTTGGTTTGTTGGTTTGTTAGTTTGTTGACTTGTTGGTTTGTTGGTTTGTTGGCTTGTTAGTTTGTTGGTTTGTTGGTTTGTTGGTTTGTTGGTTTGTTGGTTTGTTGGTTTGTTGGTTTGTTGGTTTGTTGGCTTGTTGGCTTGTTGGTTTGTTGGTTTGTTGGTTTATTTGTTTGTTGGTTTGTTGGTTTGTTGGTTTGTTGGTTTGTTGGTTTAATGGTTTGTTGGCTTGTTGGTTTGTTGGTTTGTTGATTTGTTGGCTTGTTGGTTTGTTGGTTTGTTTGCTTATTGGTTACTTAATTTGTTGATTTGTTGGCTTGTTGGTTTGTTGGTTTTTTGGTTTGTTGGTTTTTTGGTTTGTTGGCTTGTTGGTTTGTTGGTTTGTTGGCTTGTTGGCTTGTTGGTTTGTTGGTTTTTTTGGCTTGTTGGTTTGTTGGTTTGTTGGTTTGTTGGTTTGTTGCTTTGTTGGTTTGTTGGCTTGTTGGATTGTTGGCTTGTTGGTTTGTTAGTTTGTTGGCTTTTTGGTTACTTGGTTTGTTGGTTTGTTGGTTTGTTGGCTTGTTGGTTTGTCGGCTTGTTACTTTGTTGGTTTGTTGGTTTGTTGGCTTGTTGGCTTGTTGGTTTGTTGGTTTGTTATTTTGTTGGTTTGTTGGCTTGTTGGTTTGTTGGTTTAATGGTTTGTTGGTTTGTTGGCTTGTTGGTTTGTTATCTTGTTGGCTTGTTGGTTTGTTGGTTTGTTGGTTTGTTGGTTTGTTGGCTTGTTGGTTTGTTGGTTTGTTGGCTTGTTGGTTTGTTGGTTTGTTGGTTTGTTGGTTTGTTCGCTTGTTGGCTTGTTGGTTTGTTGGTTTGTTGGCTTGTTGGTTTGTTGGTTTGTTGGTTTGTTGGCTTGTTGGTTTGTTGGTTTGTTGGCTTGTTGGTTTGTTGGTTTGTTGGTTTGTTCGCTTGTTGGCTTGTTGGTTTGTTGGTTTGTTGGCTTGTTGGTTTGTTGGCTTGTTGGTTTGTTGGTTTGTTGGTTTGTTGGTTTGTAGGCTTGTTGGCTTGTTGGTTTGTTGGTTTGTTGGCTTGTTGGTTACTTAGTTTGTTGGTTTGTTGGCATGTTGGTTTGTTGGTTTGTTGGTTTGTTGGCTTGTTGGTTTATTGGCTTGTTGGTTTGTTGGTCTGTTGGTTTGTTGGCTTGTTGGCTTGTTGGTTTGTTGGTTTGTTGGTTTGTTGGTTTATTTGTTTGTTGGTTTGTTGGCTTGTTGGTTTGTTGGTTTGTTGGCTTGTTGGTTTGTTGGTTTGTTGGCTTGTTGGCTTGTTGGTTTGTTGGTTTGTTGGTTTGTTGGCTTGTTGGTTTGTTGGCTTGTTGGTTTGTTGGTTTGTTGGTTTGTTGGCTTGTTGGCTTGTTGGTTTGTTGGTTTGTTGGTTTGTTGGTTTGTTGGCTTGTTAGCTTGTTGGTTTTTGGTTTGTTGGCTTGTTGAATTGTTGGCTTATTGGTTTGTTGGTTTGTTGGTTTGTTGGCATGTTGGTTTGTTGGTTTGTTGGTTTGATGGCTTGTTGGTTACTTAGTTTGTTGGTTTGTTGGCATGTTGGTTTGTTGGTTTATTTGTTTGTTGGTTTGTTGGCTTGTTGGTTTGTTGGTTTGTTTGTTTGTTGGCTTGTTGGTTTGTTGGTTTGTTGGTTTGTTGGCTTGTTGGCTTGTTGGTTTGTTGGTTTGTTGGTTTGTTGGCTTGTTGGTTTGTTGGCTTGTAGGTTTGTTGGTTTGTTGGCTTGTTGGCTTGTTGGCTTGTTGGTTTGTTGATTTATTTGCTTGTTGGTTTGTTGGCTTGTTGGTTTGTTGGTTTGTGGGCTTGTTGGCTTGTTGGTTTGTTGGTTTGTTGGCTTGTTGGCTTGTTGATTTGTTATTTTGTTGGCTTGTTGGCTTGTTGGTTTGTTGGTTTGTTAGTTTGTTGGTTTGTTGGCTTGTTGGTTTGTTGGTTTGTTGGTTTGTTGGTTTGTTGGCTTGTTGGCTTGTTGGTTTGTTGGTTTTTTGGTTTATTGGTTTATTTGTTTGTTGGTTTTTTGGTTTGTTGGTTTGTTGGTTTGTTGGCTTGTTAGTTTGTTGGCTTCTTGGTTTATTGGTTTGTTGGTTTGTTGGCTTGTTGGCTTGTTGGTTTGTTGGTTTGTTGGTGTGTTGGTTTATTTGTTTGTTGGTTTGTTGGCTTGTTGGTTTGTTGGTTCGTTGGCTTTTGCTTACTTAGTTTGTTGGTTTGTTGGTTTGTTGGTTTGTTGGCTTGTTGGCTTGTTGGTTTGTTGGTTTGTTGGTTTGTTGGTTTGTTGGCTTGTTGGTTTGTTGGTTTGTTGGCTTGTTGGTTTGTTGGTTTGTTGGTATGTTGGCTTGTTGGCTTGTTGGTTTGTTGGTTTGTTGGCTTGTTGGTTTGTTGGTTTGTTGGTTGGTTGGCTTGTTGGCTTGTTGGCTTGTTGGTTTGTCGGCTTGTTGGTTTGTTAGTTTGTTGGCTTTTTGGTTACTTGGTTTGTTGGTTTGTTGGCTTGTTGGCTTGTTGGTTTGTTGGCTTCTTGGCTTGTTGGTTTGTTGGTTTTTGGGTTTGTTAGTTTGTTGGTTTGTTGGCTTGTTCGTTTGTTGGTTTGTTGGCTTGTTGGTTTGTTGGTTTGTTGGTTTGTTGGCTTGTTGGTTAGTTGGTTTGTTGGCTTGTTGGTTTGTTGGTTTGTTGGTTTGTTGGTTTGTTGGCTTGTTAGCTTGTTGGTTTGTTGGTTTGTTGGCTTGTTGAATTGTTGGCTTATTGGTTTGTTGGTTTGTTGGTTTGTTGGTATGTTGGTTTGTTGGTTTGTTGGTTTGATGGCTTGTTGGTTACTTAGTTTGTTGGTTTGTTGGCATGTTGGTTTGTTGGTTTATTTGTTTGTTGGTTTGTTGGCTTGTTGGTTTGTTGGTTTGTTTGTTTGTTGGCTTGTTGGTTTGTTGGTTTGTTGGTTTGTTGGCTTGTTGGCTTGTTGGTTTGTTGGTTTGTTGGCTAGTTGGCTTATTGATTTGTTGGTTTGTTGGTTTGTTGGCTTGTTGGTTTCTTGGTTTGTTGGCTTGTTGGTTTGTTGGTTTGTTGGTTTGTTGGTTTGTTGGTTTGTTGGTTTGTTGGTTTGTTGGTTTGTTGGCTTGTTGGTTTGTTGGTTTGTTGGCTTGTTGGTTTATTGGTTTGATGGTTTGTTGGTTTGTTGGTTTGTTGGTTTGTTGGTTTTTTGGTTTGTTGGTTTGTTGGTTTGTTGGCTTGTTGGTTTGTTGGTTTGTTGGTTTGTTGGTTTGTTGGTTTGTTGGCTTGTTGGTTTGTTGGTTTGTTGGCTTGTTAGTTTGTTGGTTTGTTGGTTTGTTGGTTTGTTGGCTTGTTGGTTTGTTGGTTTTTTGGCTTGTTTGCTTGTTGGTTTGTTGGTTTGTTGGTTTATTTGTTTGTTGGTTTGTTGGTTTGTTGGTTTGTTGGTTTGTTGGTTTGTTGGTTTAATGGTTTGTTGGTTTGTTGGTTTGTTGGTTTGTTGATTTGTTGGCTTGTTGGTTTGTTGGTTTGTTTGCTTATTGGTTACTTAATTTGTTGATTTGTTGGCTTGTTGGTTTGTTGGTTTTTTGGTTTGTTGGTTTTTTGGTTTGTTGCCTTGTTGGTTTGTTGGTTTGTTGGCTTGTTGGCTTGTTGGTTTGTTGGTTTTTTGGCTTGTTGACTTGTTGGTTTGTTGGTTTGTTGGTGTGTTGGTTTGTTGCTTTGTTGGTTTGTTGGCTTGTTGGATTGTTGGCTTGTTGGTTTGTTAGTTTGTTGGCTTTTTGGTTACTTGGTTTGTTGGTTTGTTGGTTTGTTGGCTTGTTGGTTTGTGTGCTTGTTACTTTGTTGGTTTGTTGGTTTGTTGGCTTGTTGGCTTGTTGGTTTGTTGGTTTGTTATTTTGTTGGTTTGTTGGCTTGTTGGTTTGTTGGTTTGTTGGTTTGTTGGTTTGTTGGCTTGTTGGTTTGTTATCTTGTTGGCTTGTTGGTTTGTTGGTTTGTTGGTTTGTTGGTTTGTTGGCTTGTTGGTTTGTTGGTTTGTTGGCTTGTTGGTTTGTTGGTTTGTTGGTTTGTTCGCTTGTTGGCTTGTTGGTTTGTTGGTTTGTTGGCTTGTTGGTTTGTTGGCTTGTTGGTTTGTTGGTTTGTTGGTTTGTTGGTTTGTAGGCTTGTTGGCTTGTTGGTTTGTTGGTTTGTTGGCTTGTTGGTTACTTAGTTTGTTGGTTTGTTGGCATGTTGGTTTGATGGTTTGTTGGTTTGTTGGCTTGTTGGTTTATTGGCTTGTTGGT
The DNA here is from genome assembly GCA_958298945.1 of Atherix ibis. Taxonomy (NCBI): domain Eukaryota; kingdom Metazoa; phylum Arthropoda; class Insecta; order Diptera; family Athericidae; genus Atherix; species Atherix ibis. The sequence goes on from OY282608.1 coordinate 35,977,945, forward strand.
TTGTTGGTCTGTTGGTTTGTTGGCTTGTTGGCTTGTTGGTTTGTTGGTTTGTTGGTTTGTTGGTTTGTTTGTTTGTTGGTTTGTTGGCTTGTTGGTTTGTTGGTTTGTTGCCTTGTTGGTTTGTTGGTTTGTTGGCTTGTTGGCTTGTTGGTTTGTTGGTTTGTTGGTTTGTTGGCTTGTTGGTTTGTTGGCTTGTTGGTTTGTTGGTTTGTTGGTTTGTTGGCTTGTTGGCTTGTTGGTTTGTTGGTTTGTTGGTTTGTTGGTTTGATGGTTTATTTGTTTGTTGGTTTGTTGGCTTGTTGTTTTATTGGTTTGTTGGTTTGTTGGCTTGTTGGTTTGTTGGCTTGTTGGCTTGTTGCTTTGTTGGTTTGTTAGTTTGTTGGCTTGTTGGCTTGTTGGTTTGTTGGTTTATTTGTTTGTTGGTTTGTTGGCTTGTTGGTTTGTTGGTTTGTTGGCTTGTTGGTTTGTTCATTTGTTAGCTTGTTGGCTTGTTGGTTTGTTGGTTGTTGGTTTGTTGGCTTGTTGGTTTGTTGATTTGTTGGTTTGTTGGTTTGTTGGTTTGTTGGCTTGTTGGCTTGTTGGTTTATTTGTTTGTTGGTTTGTTGGTTTGTTGGTTTGTTGGTTTGTTGGCTTGTTGGTTTGTTGGTTTGTTGGCTTGTTGGCTAGTTGGTTTGTTGGTTTGTTGGTTTGTTGGTTTGTTGGTTTATTTGTTTGTTGGTTTGTTGACTTGTTGGTTTGTTGGTTTGTTGGTTTGTTGGTTTGTTGGCTTGTTGGTTTATTGGCTTGTTGGTTTGTTGGTCTGTTGGTTTGTTGGCTTGTTGGCTTGTTGGTTTGTTGGTTTGTTGGTTTGTTGGTTTGTTGGTTTGTTGGCTTGTTGGTTTGTTCATTTGTTAGCTTGTTGGCTTGTTGGTTTGTTATTTGTTGGTTTGTTGGCTTGTTGGTTTGTTGATTTGTTGGTTTGTTGGTTTGTTGGTTTGTTGGCTTGTTGGCTTGTTGGTTTGTTGGTTTGTTGGTTTATTGGTTTATTTGTTTGTTGGTTTGTTGGCTTGTTGGTTTGTTGGTTTGTTGGTTTGTTGGCTTGTTGGTTTGTTGGTTTGTTGGTTTGTTGGTTTGTTGGTTTATTTGTTTGTTGGTTTGTTGACTTGTTGGTTTGTTGGTTTGTTGGTTTGTTGGTTTGTTGGCTTGTTGGTTTATTGGCTTGTTGGTTTGTTGGTCTGTTGGTTTGTTGGCTTGTTGGCTTGTTGGTTTGTTGGTTTGTTGGTTTGTTGGTTGTTGGTTTGTTGGCTTGTTGGTTTGTTGATTTGTTGGTTTGTTGGTTTGTTGGTTTGTTGGCTTGTTGGCTTGTTGGTTTGTTGGTTTGTTGGTTTATTGGTTTATTTGTTTGTTGGTTTGTTGGCTTGTTGGTTTGTTGGTTTGTTGGTTTGTTGGCTTGTTGGTTTGTTGGTTTGTTGGTTTGTTGGTTTGTTGGTTTATTTGTTTGTTGGTTTGTTGACTTGTTGGTTTGTTGGTTTGTTGGTTTGTTGGTTTGTTGGCTTGTTGGTTTATTGGCTTGTTGGTTTGTTGGTCTGTTGGTTTGTTGGCTTGTTGGCTTGTTGGTTTGTTGGTTTGTTGGTTTGTTGGTTTGTTGGTTTGTTGGCTTGTTGGTTTGTTAGTTTGTTGGCTTGTTGGCTTGTTGGTTTGTTGGTTTATTTGTTTGTTGGTTTGTTGGCTTGTTGGTTTGTTGGTTTGTTGGCTTGTTGGTTTGTTCATTTGTTAGCTTGTTGGCTTGTTGGTTTGTTGGTTGTTGGTTTGTTGGCTTGTTGGTTTGTTGATTTGTTGGTTTGTTGGTTTGTTGGCTTGTTGGCTTGTTGGTTTGTTGGTTTGTTGGTTTATTGGTTTATTTGTTTGTTGGTTTGTTGGCTTGTTGGTTTGTTGGTTTGTTGGTTTGTTGGCTTGTTGGTTTGTTGGTTTGTTGGTTTGTTGATTTGTTGGTTTGTTGGTTTGTTGGTTTGTTGGCTTGTTGGCTTGTTGGTTTGTTGGTTTGTTGGTTTATTGGTTTATTTGTTTGTTGGTTTGTTGGCTTGTTGGTTTGTTGGTTTGTTGGTTTGTTGGCTTGTTGGTTTGTTGGTTTGTTGGTTTGTTGGTTTGTTGGTTTATTTGTTTGTTGGTTTGTTGACTTGTTGGTTTGTTGGTTTGTTGGTTTGTTGGTTTGTTGGCTTGTTGGTTTATTGGCTTGTTGGTTTGTTGGTCTGTTGGTTTGTTGGCTTGTTGGCTTGTTGGTTTGTTGGTTTGTTGGTTTGTTGGTTTGTTGGCTTGTTGGTTTGTTGGTTTGTTGGTTTGTTGGCTTGTTGGCTAGTTGGTTTGTTGGTTTGTTGGTTTGTTGGTTTATTTGTTTGTTGGTTTGTTGGCTTGTTGGTTTGTTGGTTTGTTGGTTTGTTGGCTTGTTGGTTTGTTGGCTTGTTGGCTTGTTGCTTTGTTGGTTTGTTAGTTTGTTGGCTTGTTGGCTTGTTGGTTTGTTAGTTTGTTGGCTTTTTGGTTACTTGGTTTGTTGGTTTGTTTGTTTGTTGGTTTGTTGGCTTCTTTACTTGTTGGTTTGTTGGCTTGTTGGTTTGTTGGTTTTTTGGTTTTTTGTTTTGTTGGTTTGTTGGCTTGTTGGTTTGTTGGTTTGTTGGCTTGTTGGCTTGCTGGTTTGTTGGTTTTTTGGTTGTTGGTTTGTTGGTTTGTTGGCTTGTTCGTTTGTTGGTTTGTTGGCTTGTTGGTTTGTTGGTTTGTTGGCTTGTTAAATTGTTGGTTTGTTGGTTAGTTCGTTTGTTGGTTTGTTAGTTTGTTGGTTTGTTGGCTTGTTGGCTTGTTGGCTTGTTGGTTTGTTGGTTTGTTGGTTTGTTGGTTTGTTGGTTTATTTGTTTATTGGTTTGTTGGCTTGTTGGCTTGTTGGTTTGTTGGTTTGTTGGCTTGTTGGCTTGTTAGTTTGTTGGTTTGTTGGTTTGTTGGCTTGTTGGTTTGTTGGCTTGTTGGTTTGTTGGTTTGTTGGCTTGTTGGCTTGTTGGCTTGTTGGCTTGTTGGTTTGTTGATTTATTTGCTTGTTGGTTTATTGGCTTGTTGGTTTGTTGGTTTGTTGGCTTGTTGGCTTGTTGGTTTGTTGGTTTGTTGGCTTGTTGGCTTGTTGATTTGTTATTTTGTTGGCTTGTTGGTTTGTTGGTTTGTTAGTTTGTTGGTTTGTTGGCTTGTTGGTTTGTTGGTTTGTTGGTTTGTTGGTTTGTTGGCTTGTTGGCTTGTTGGTTTGTTGGTTTTTTGGTTTGTTGGTTTATTTGTTTGTTGGTTTTTTGGTTTGTTGGTTTGTTGGCTTGTTGGTTTGTTGGCTTGTTGGTTTATTGGTTTGTTGGTTTGTTGGCTTGTTGGCTTGTTGGTTTGTTGGTTTGTTGGGTTGTAGGTTTATTTGTTTGTTGGTTTGTTGGCTTGTTGGTTTGTTGGTTTGTTGGCTTGTTGCTTTCTTAGTTTGTTGGTTTGTTGGTTTGTTGGTTTGTTGGCTTGTTGGCTTGTTGGTTTGTTGGTTTGTTGGTTTGTTGGTTTGTTGGTTTGTTGGCTTGTTGGTTTGTTGGTTTTTTGGCTTGTTGGTTTGTTGGTTTGTTGGTTTGTTGGCTTGTTGGCTTGTTGGTTTGTTGGTTTGTTGGCTTGTTGGTTTGTTGGTTTGTTGGTTTGTTGGTTTGTTGGCTTGTTGGCTTGTTGGTTTGTTGGCTTGTTGGTTTGTTAGTTTGTTGGCTTTTTGGTTACTTGGTTTGTTGGTTTGTTGGCTTGTTGGCTTGTTGGTTTGTTGGTTTGTTGGCTTCTTGGCTTGTTGGTTTGTTGGTTTTTGGGTTTGTTAGTTTGTTGGTTTGTTGGCTTGTTGGTTTGTTGGTTTGTTGGCTTGTTGGTTTGTTGGTTTGTTGGTTTGTTGGCTTGTTGGTTAGTTGGTTTGTTGGCTTGTTGGTTTGTTGGTTTGTTGGTTTGTTGGTTTGTTGGCTTGTTAGCTTGTTGGTTTGTTGGTTTGTTGGCTTGTTGAATTGTCGGCTTATTGGTTTGTTGGTTTGTTGGTTTGTTGGCATGTTGGTTTGTTGGTTTGTTGGTTTGTTGGCTTGTTGGCTACTTAGTTTGTTGGTTTGTTGGCATGTTGGTTTGTTGGTTTATTTGTTTGTTGGTTTGTTGGCTTGTTGGTTTGTTGGTTTGTTTGTTTGTTGGCTTGTTGGTTTGTTTGTTTGTAGGCTTGTTGGCTTGTTGGTTTGTTGGTTTGTTGGCTAGTTGGCTTATTGATTTGTTGGTTTGTTGGCTTGTTGGTTTCTTGGTTTGTTGGCTTGTTGGTTTGTTGGTTTGTTGGTTTGTTGGTTTATTGGTTTGTTGGTTTGTTGGTTTGTTGGTTTGTTGGCTTGTTGGTTTGTTGGTTTGTTGGCTTGTTGGTTTATTGGTTTGATGGTTTGTTGGTTTGTTGGTTTGTTGGTTTGTTGGTTTTTTGGTTTGTTGGTTTGTTGGCTTGTTGGTTTGTTGGTTTGTTGGTTTGTTGGTTTGTTGGTTTGTTGGCTTGTTGGTTTGTTGGTTTGTTGGCTTGTTAGTTTGTTGGTTTGTTGGTTTGTTGGTTTGTTGGTTTGTTGGTTTGTTGGTTTGTTGGTTTGTTGGTTTGTTGGCTTGTTGGCTTGTTGGTTTGTTGGTTTGTTGGTTTATTTGTTTGTTGGTTTGTTGGTTTGTTGGTTTGTTGGTTTGTTGGTTTAATGGTTTGTTGGCATGTTGGTTTGTTGATTTGTTGGCTTGTTGGTTTGTTGGTTTGTTTGCTTATTGGTTACTTAATTTGTTGATTTGTTGGCTTGTTGGTTTGTTGGTTTTTTGGTTTGTTGGTTTTTTGGTTTGTTGGCTTGTTGGTTTGTTGGTTTGTTGGCTTGTTGGCTTGTTGGTTTGTTGGTTTTTTTGGCTTGTTGGTTTGTTGGTTTGTTGGTTTGTTGGTTTGTTGCTTTGTTGGTTTGTTGGCTTGTTGGATTGTTGGCTTGTTGGTTTGTTAGTTTGTTGGCTTTTTGGTTACTTGGTTTGTTGGTTTGTTGGTTTGTTGGTTTGTTGGCTTGTTGGTTTGTCGGCTTGTTACTTTGTTGGTTTGTTGGTTTGTTGGCTTGTTGGCTTGTTGGTTTGTTGGTTTGTTATTTTGTTGGTTTGTTGGCTTGTTGGTTTGTTGGTTTCTTGGTTTGTTGGTTTGTTGGCTTGTTGGTTTGTTATCTTGTTGGCTTGTTGGTTTGTTGGTTTGTTGGTTTGTTGGTTTGTTGGCTTGTTGGTTTGTTGGTTTGTTGGCTTGTTGGTTTGTTGGTTTGTTGGTTTGTTGGTTTGTTCGCTTGTTGGCTTGTTGGTTTGTTGGTTTGTTGGCTTGTTGGTTTGTTGGTTTGTTGGTTTGTTGGTTTGTTGGCTTGTTGGTTTGTTGGTTTGTTGGCTTGTTGGTTTGTTGGTTTGTTGGTTTGTTTGCTTGTTGGCTTGTTGGTTTGTTGGTTTGTTGGCTTGTTGGTTTGTTGGCTTGTTGGTTTGTTGGTTTGTTGGTTTGTTGGTTTGTAGGCTTGTTGGCTTGTTGGTTTGTTGGTTTGTTGGCTTGTTGGTTACTTAGTTTGTTGGTTTGTTGGCATGTTGGTTTGTTGGTTTGTTGGTTTGTTGGCTTGTTGGTTTATTGGCTTGTTGGTTTGTTGGTCTGTTGGTTTGTTGGCTTGTTGGCTTGTTGGTTTGTTGGTTTGTTGGTTTGTTGGTTTATTTGTTTGTTGGTTTGTTGGCTTGTTGGTTTGTTGGTTTGTTGGCTTGTTGGTTTGTTGGTTTGTTGGCTTGTTGGCTTGTTGGTTTGTTGGTTTGTTGGTTTGTTGGCTTGTTGGTTTGTTGGCTTGTTGGTTTGTTGGTTTGTTGGTTTGTTGGCTTGTTGGCTTGTTGGTTTGTTGGTTTGTTGGTTTGTTGGTTTGATGGTTTATTTGTTTGTTGGTTTGTTGGCTTGTTGGTTTGTTGGTTTGTTGGTTTGTTGGCTTGTTGGTTTGTTGGCTTGTTGGCTTGTTGCTTTGTTGGTTTGTTAGTTTGTTGGCTTGTTGGCTTGTTGGTTTGTTGGTTTATTTGTTTGTTGGTTTGTTGGCTTGTTGGTTTGTTGGTTTGTTGGCTTGTTGGTTTGTTGGTTTGTTGGCTTGTTGGCTTGTTGGTTTGTTGGTTTGTTGGTTTGTTGGCTTGTTGGTTTGTTGGCTTGTTGGTTTGTTGGTTTGTTGGTTTGTTGGCTTGTTGGCTTGTTGGTTTGTTGGTTTGTTGGTTTGTTGGTTTATTTGTTTGTTGGTTTGTTGGCTTGTTGGTTTGTTGGTTTGTTGGTTTGTTGGCTTGTTGGTTTGTTGGTTTGTTGGTTTGTTGGTTTGTTGGTTTGTTGGTTTATTTGTTTGTTGGTTTGTTGACTTGTTGGTTTGTTGGTTTGTTGGTTTGTTGGTTTGTTGGCTTGTTGGTTTATTGGCTTGTTGGTTTGTTGGTCTGTTGTTTTGTTGGCTTGTTGGCTCGTTGGTTTGTTGGTTTGTTGGTTTGTTGGTTTATTTGTTTGTTGGTTTGTTGGCTTGTTGGTTTGTTGGTTTGTTGGCTTGTTGGTTTGTTGGTTTGTTGGCTTGTTGGCTTGTTGGTTTGTTGGTTTGTTGGTTTGTTGGTTTGTTGGTTTGTTGGCTTGTTGGTTTGTTGGCTTGTTGGTTTGTTGGTTTGTTGGTTTGTTGGCTTGTTGGCTTGTTGGTTTGTTGGTTTGTTGGTTTGTTGGTTTATTTGTTTGTTGGTTTGTTGGCTTGTTGGTTTGTTGGTTTGTTGGTTTGTTGGCTTGTTGGTTTGTTGGCTTGTTGGCTTGTTGCTTTGTTGGTTTGTTAGTTTGTTGGCTTGTTGGCTTGTTGGTTTGTTATTTTGTTGGCTTTTTGGTTACTTGGTTTGTTGGTTTGTTTGTTTGTTGGTTTGTTGGCTTGTTTACTTGTTGGTTTGTTGGCTTGTTGGTTTGTTGGTTTTCTGGTTTTTTGGTTTGTTGGTTTGTTGGCTTGTTGGTTTGTTGGTTTGTTGGCTTGTTGGCTTGCTGGTTTGTTGGTTTTTTGGTTTGTTGGTTTGTTGGTTTGTCGGCTTGTTCGTTTGTTGGTTTGTTGGCTTGTTGGCTTGTTGGTTTGTTGGTTTGTTGGCTTGTTGGCTTGTTGGTTTGTTGGTTAGTTCGTTTGTTGGCTTGTTAGTTTGTTGGTTTGTTGGCTTGTTGGTTTGTTGGTTTGTTGGTTTGTTGGCGAGTTGGCTTGTTGGTTTGTTGGTTTGTTGGTTTGTTGGTTTGTTGGCTTGTTGGTTTGTTGGCTTGTTGGTTTGTTGGTTTGTTGGTTTGTTGGCTTGTTGGCTTGTTGGTTTGTTGGTTAGTTCGTTTGTTGGCTTGTTAGTTTGTTGGTTTGTTGGCTTGTTGGTTTGTTGGTTTGTTGGTTTGTTGGCTTGTTGGCTTGTTGGTTTGTTGGTTTGTTGGTTTGTTGGTTTGTTATCTTGTTGGTTTGTTGGCTTGTTGGTTTGTTGGTTTGTTGGCTTGTTGGCTTGTTGGCTTGTTGGCTTGTTGGTTTGTTGATTTATTTGCTTGTTGGTTTGTTGGCTTGTTGGTTTGTTGGTTTGTTGGTTTGTTGGTTTGTTGGTTTATTTGTTTATTGGTTTGTTGGCTTGTTGGCTTGTTGGTTTGTTGGTTTGTTGGCTTGTTGGCTTGTTGGTTTGTTGGTTTGTTGGTTTGTTGGCTTGTTGGTTTGTTGGCTTGTTGGTTTGTTGGTTTGTTGGCTTGTTGGCTTGTTGGCTTGTTGGCTTGTTGGTTTGTTGATTTATTTGCTTGTTGGTTTGTTGGCTTGTTGGTTTGTTGGTTTGTTGGCTTGTTGGCTTGTTGGTTTGTTGGTTTGTTGGCTTGTTGGCTTGTTGATTTGTTATTTTGTTGGCTTGTTGGCTTGTTGGTTTGTTGGTTTGTTAGTTTGTTGGTTTGTTGGCTTGTTGGTTTGTTGGTTTGTTGGTTTGTTGGTTTATTGGCTTGTTGGCTTGTTGGTTTGTTGGTTTTTTGGTTTGTTGGTTTATTTGTTTGTTGGTTTTTTGGTTTGTTGGTTTGTTGGTTTGTTGGCTTGTTGGTTTGTTGGCTTGTTGGTTTATTGGTTTGTTGGTTTGTTGGCTTGTTGGCTTGTTGGTTTGTTGGTTTGTTGGGTTGTTGGTTTATTTGTTTGTTGGTTTGTTGGCTTGTTGGTTTGTTGGTTTGTTGGCTTGTTGCTTACTTAGTTTATTGGTTTGTTGGTTTGTTGGTTTGTTGGCTTGTTGGCTTGTTGGTTTGTTGGTTTGTTGGTTTGTTGGTTTGTTGGCTTGTTGGTTTGTTGGTTTGTTGGTTTTTTTGCTTGTTGGTTTGTTGGTTTGTTGGTTTGTTGGCTTGTTGGCTTGTTGGTTTGTTGGTTTGTTGGCTTGTTGGTTTGTTGGTTTGTTGGTTTGTTGGCTTGTTGGCTTGTTGGTTTGTTGGCTTGTTGGTTTGTTAGTTTGTTGGCTTTGTGGTTACTTGGTTTGTTGGTTTGTTGGCTTGTTGGCTTGTTGGTTTGTTGGTTTGTTGGCTTCTTGGCTTGTTGGTTTTTGGGTTTGTTAGTTTGTTGGTTTGTTGGCTTGTTGGTTTGTTGGTTTGTTGGCTTGTTGGTTTGTTGGTTTGTTGGTTTGTTGGCTTGTTGGTTAGTTGGTTTGTTGGCTTGTTGGTTTGTTGGTTTGTTGGTTTGTTGGTTTGTTGGCTTGTTAGCTTGTTGGTTTGTTGGTTTGTTGGCTTGTTGAATTGTTGGCTTATTGGTTTGTTGGTTTGTTGGTTTGTTGGCATGTTGGTTTGTTGGTTTGTTGGTTTGTTGGCTTGTTGGTTACTTAGTTTGTTGGTTTGTTGGCATGTTGGTTTGTTGGTTTATTTGTTTGTTGGTTTGTTGGCTTGTTGGTTTGTTGGTTTGTTTGTTTGTTGGCTTGTTGGTTTGTTGGTTTGTTGGCTTGTTGGCTTGTTGCTTTGTTGGTTTGTTGGCTAGTTGGCTTATTGATTTGTTGGTTTGTTGGTTTGTTGGTTTGTTGGCTTGTTGGTTTGTTGGTTTGTTGGTTTGTTGGTTTGTTGGTTTGTTGGCTTGTTGGTTTATTGGTTTGTTGGCTTGTTAGTTTGTTGGTTTGTTGGTGTGTTGGTTTGTTGGTTTGTTGGTTTGTTGGTTTGTTGGTTTGTTGGCTTGTTGGCTTGTTGGTTTGTTGGTTTGTTGGTTTATTTGTTTGTTGGTTTGTTGGTTTGTTGGTTTGTTGGTTTAATGGTTTGTTGGCTTGTTGGTTTGTTGGTTTGTTGATTTGTTGGCTTGTTGGTTTGTTGGTTTGTTTGCTTATTGGTTACTTAATTTGTTGATTTGTTGGCTTGTTGGTTTGTTGGTTTTTTGGTTTGTTGGTTTTTTGGTTTGTTGGCTTGTTGGTTTGTTGGTTTGTTGGCTTGTTGGCTTGTTGGTTTGTTGGTTTTTTTGGCTTGTTGGTTTGTTGGTTTGTTGGTTTGTTGGTTTGTTGGTTTTTTGCTTTGTTCGTTTGTTGGCTTGTTGGATTGTTGGCTTGTTGGTTTGTTAGTTTGTTGGCTTTTTGGTTACTTGGTTTGTTGGTTTGTTGGTTTGTTGGCTTGTTGGCTTGTGGGCTTGTTACTTTGTTGGTTTGTTGGTTTGTTGGCTTGTTGGCTTGTTGGTTTGTTGGTTTGTTATTTTGCTGGTTTGTTGGCTTGTTGGTTTGTTGGTTTGTTGGTTTGTTGGTTTGTTGGCTTGTTGGTTTGTTATCTTGTTGGCTTGTTGGTTTGTTGGTTTGTTGGTTTGTTTGTTTGTTGGCTTGTTGGTTTGTTGGTTTGTTGGCTTGTTGGTTTGTTGGTTTGTTGGTTTGTTCGCTTGTTGGCTTGTTGGTTTGTTGGTTTGTTGGCTTGTTGGTTTGTTGGCTTGTTGGTTTGTTGGTTTGTTGGTTTGTTGGTTTGTAGGCTTGTTGGCTTGTTGGTTTGTTGGTTTGTTGGCTTGTTGGTTACTTAGTTTGTTGGTTTGTTGGCATGTTGGTTTGTTGGTTTGTTGGTTTGTTGGCTTGTTGGTTTATTGGCTTGTTGGTTTGTTGGTCTGTTGGTTTGTTGGCTTGTTGGCTTGTTGGTTTGTTGGTTTGTTGGTTTGTTGGTTTGTTGGTTTATTTGTTTGTTGGTTTGTTGGCTTGTTGGTTTGTTGGTTTGTTGGCTTGTTGGTTTGTTGGCTTGTTGGTTTGTTGGTTTGTTGGCTTGTTGGTTTGTTGGTTTGTGGCTTGTTGGCTTGTTGGTTTGTTGGTTTGTTGGTTTGTTGGCTTGTTGGTTTGTTGGCTTGTTGGTTTGTTGGTTTGTTGGTTTGTTGGCTTGTTGGCTTGTTGGTTTGTTGGTTTGTTGGTTTGTTGGTTTATTTGTTTGTTGGTTTGTTGGCTTTTTGGTTTGTTGGTTTGTTGGTTTGTTGGCTTGTTGGTTTGTTGGCTTGTTGGCTTGTTGCTTTGTTGGTTTGTTAGTTTGTTGGCTTGTTGGCTTGTTGGTTTGTTAGTTTGTTGGCTTTTTGGTTACTTGGTTTGTTGGTTTGTTGGTTTGTTGGTTTGTTGGCTTGTTGGTTTGTTGGTTTGTTGGCTTGTTGGTTTGTTGGTTTGTTGGTTTGTTGGTTTGTTGGTTTGTTGGCTTGTTGGCTTGTTGGTTTGTTGAATTGTTGGTTTGTTGGTTTGTTGGTTTGTTCGTTTGTTGGTGTGTTGGTTTGTTGGCTTGTTGGCTTGTTGGGTTGTTGGTTTGTTGGCTTGTTGGTTTGTTGGCTTGTTGGCTTGTTGGTTTGTTGGTTTGTTGGTTTGTTGGTTTATTTGTTTGTCGGTTTGTTGGCTTGTTGGTTTGTTGTTTTGTTGGTTTGTTGGCTTGTTGGTTTGTTGGCTTGTTGGCTTGTTGCTTTGTTGGTTTGTTGGTTTGTCGGCTTGTTGGCTTGTTGGTTTGTTAGTTTGTTGGCTTTTTGGTTACTTGGTTTGTTGGTTTGTTGGTTTGTTGGCTTGTTGGTTTGTTGGCTTGTTGGTTTGTTGGTTTGTTGGTTTGTTGGTTTGTTGGTTTGTTGGCTTGTTGGTTTGTTGGTTTGTTTGTTTGTTGGTTTGTTTGTTTGTTGGTTTGTTCGTTTGTTGGTTTGTTGGCTTATTGGTTTGTTGGCTTGTTGGTTTGTTGCTTTGTTGGTTTGTTGGCTTGTTGGTTTGTTGGCTTGTTGGTTTGTTTGTTTGTTGGTTTGTTGGCTTGTTTACTTGTTGGTTTGTTGGTTTGTTGGTTTGTTGGTTTGTTGGTTTTTTGGTTTGTTGGTTTGTTGGTTTGTTGGCTTGTTGGTTTGTTGGTTTTTTGGCTTGTTGGCTTGTTGGTTTGTTGGTTTTTTGGTTTGTTGGTTTGTTGGTTTGTTGGCTTGTTCGTTTGTTGGTTTGTTGGCTTGTTGGTTTGTTGGTTTGTTGGCTTGTTGGCTTGTTGGTTTGTTGGTTAGTTTGTTTGTTGGTTTGTTAGTTTGTTGGTTTGTTGGCTTGTTGGCTTGTTGGTTTGTTGGTTTGTTGGTTTTGTGGCTTATTTGTTTATTGGTTTGTTGGCTTGTTGGCTTGTTGGTTTGTTGGTTTGTTGGCTTGTTGGCTTGTTGGTTTGTTGGTTTGTTGGTTTGTTGGTTTGTTGGTTTGTTGGCTTGTTGGTTTGTTGGCTTGTTGGTTTGTTGGTTTGTTGGCTTGTTGGCTTGTTGGCTTGTTGGCTTGTTGGTTTGTTGATTTATTTGCTTCTTGGTTTGTTGGCTTGTTGGTTTGTTGGTTTGTGGGCTTGTTGGCTTGTTGGTTTGTTGGTTTGTTGGCTTGTTGGCTTTTTGATTTGTTATTTTGTTGGCTTGTTGGCTTGTTGGTTTGTTGGTTTGTTAGTTTGTTGGTTTGTTGGCTTGTTGGTTTGTTGGTTTGTTGGTTTGTTGGTTTGTTGGCTTGTTGGCTTGTTGGTTTGTTGGTTTTTTGGTTTGTTGGTTTATTTGTTTGTTGGTTTTTTGGTTTGTTGGTTTGTTGGTTTGTTAGCTTGTTGGTTTGTTGGCTTGTTGGTTTATTGGTTTGTTGGTTTGTTGGCTTATTGGCTTGTTGGTTTGTTGGTTTGTTGGTTTGTTGGTTTGTTGGTTTGTTGGTTTGTTGGTTTGTTCGTTTGTTGGTTTGTTGGTTAATTGGTTTGTTGGTTTGTTGGTTTGTTGGTTTGTTGGTTTGTTGGTTTATTTGTTTGTTGGTTTGTTGGTTTGTTGGTTTGTTGGTTTGCTGGTTTATTTGTTTGTTGGTTTGTTGGTTTGTTGGCTTGTTGGTTTGTTGGTTTGTTGGCTTGTTGGTTTGTTGGCTTGTTGGCTTGTTGGTTTGTTGGTTTGTTGGTTGTTTGGTTTGTTGGTTTGTTGGTTTTTTGGTTTGTTGGTTTATGTGTTTGTTGGTTTGTTGGCTTGTTGGTTTGTTGGTTTGTTGGTTTGTTGGCTTGTTGGTTTGTTGGTTTGTTGGTTTGTTGGCTTGTTGGCTTGTTGGTTTGTTGGTTTGTTGGTATATTTGTTTGCTGGTTTGTTGGTTTGTTGGTTTGTTGGTTTTTTGGTTTGTTGGTTTGTTGGCTTGTTGGTTTGTTGGTTTGTTGATTTGTTGGCTTGTTGGTTTGTTGGTTTGTTCGCTTATTGGTTAATTAGTTTGTTGATTTGTTGGCTTGTTAGTTTGTTGGTTTTTTGGTTTGTTGGTTTGTTGGTTTGTTGGCTTGTTGGTTTGTTGGTTTGTTGGCTTGTTGGTTACTTAGTTTGTTGGTTTGTTGGCATGTTGGTTTGTTGATTTATTGGTTTGTTGGCTTGTTGGTTTATTGGCTTGTTGGTTTGTTGGTCTGTTGGTTTGTTGGCTTGTTGGCTTGTTGGTTTGTTGGTTTGTTGGTTTGTTGGTTTGTGGCTTGTTGGTTTATTTGTTTGTTGGTTTGTTGGTTTGTTGGCTTGTTGGTTTGTTGGTTTGTTGGCTTGTTGGTTTGTTGTTTTGTGGCTTGTTGGCTTGTTGGTTTGTTGGTTTGTTGGTTTGTTGGCTTGTTGGTTTGTTGGCTTGTTGGTTTGTTGGTTTGTTGGTTTGTTGGCTTGTTGGCTTGTTGGTTTGTTGGTTTGTTGGTTTGTTGGTTTATTTGTTTGTTGGTTTGTTGGCTTGTTGGTTTGTTGGTTTGTTGGTTTGTTGGCTTGTTGGTTTGTTGGCTTGTTGGCTTGTTGCTTTGTTGGTTTGTTAGTTTGTTGGCTTGTTGGCTTGTTGGTTTGTTAGTTTGTTGGCTTTTTGGTTACTTGGTTTGTTGGTTTGTTGGTTTGTTGGCTTGTTGGTTTGTTGGCTTGTTGGCTTGTTGGTTTGTTGGTTTGTTGGTTTCTTGGCTTGTTGGCTTGTTGGTTTGTTGGTTTGTTGGTTTGTTGGTTTGTTGGTTTGTTCGTTTGTTGGTGTGTTGGTTTGTTGGCTTGTTGGCTTGTTGGGTTGTTGGTTTGTTGGCTTGTTGGTTTGTTGGCTTGTTGGCTTGTTGGTTTGTTGGTTTGTTGGTTTGTTGGTTTATTTGTTTGTTGGTTTGTTGGCTTGTTGGTTTGTTGTTTTGTTGGTTTGTTGGCTTGTTGGTTTGTTGGCTTGTTGGCTTGTTGCTTTGTTGGTTTGTTGGTTTGTCGGCTTGTTAATTTGTTGGTTTGTTAGTTTATTGGCTTTTTGGTTACTTGGTTTGTTTGTTTGTTGGCTTGTTGGTTTGTTGGCTTGTTGGTTTGTTGGTTTGTTGGTTTGTTGGTTTGTTGGTTTGTTGGCTTGTTGGTTTGTTGGTTTGTTTGTTTGTTGGTTTGTTTGTTTGTTGGTTTGTTCGTTTGTTGGTTTGTTGGCTTGTTGGTTTGTTGGCTTGTTGGTTTGTTGCTTTGTTGGTTTGTTGGCTTGTTGGTTTGTTGGCTTGTTGGTTTGTTTGTTTGTTGGTTTGTTGGCTTGTTTACTTGTTGGTTTGTTGGTTTGTTGGTTTGTTGGTTTTTTGGTTTGTTGGTTTGTTGGTTTGTTGGCTTGTTGGTTTGTTGGTTTGTTGGCTTGTTGGCTTGTTGGTTTGTTGGTTTTTTGGTTTGCTGGTTTGTTGGTTTGTTGGCTTGTTTGTTTGTTGGTTTGTTGGCTTGTTGGTTTGTTGGTTTGTTGGCTTGTTGGCTTGTTGGTTTGTTGGTTAGTTTGTTTGTTGGTTTGTTAGTTTGTTGGTTTGTTGGCTTGTTGGCTTGTTGGCTTGTTGGTTTGTTGGTTTGTTGGTTTTTTGGTTTATTTGTTTATTTGTTTGTTGGCTTGTTGGCTTGTTGGTTTGTTGGTTTGTTGGCTTGTTGGCTTGTTGGTTTGTTGGTTTGTTGGTTTGTTAGTTTGTTGGCTTGTTGGTTTGTTGGCTTGTTGGTTTGTTGGTTTGTTGGCTTGTTGGCTTGTTGGCTTGTTGGTTTGTTGATTTATTTGCTTCTTGGTTTGTTGGCTTGTTGGTTTGTTGGTTTGTGGGCTTGTTGGCTTGTTGGTTTGTTGGTTTGTTGGCTTGTTGGCTTGTTGATTTGTTATTTTGTTGGCTTGTTGGCTTGTTGGTTTGTTGGTTTGTTAGTTTGTTGGTTTGTTGGCTTGTTGGTTTGTTGGTTTGTTCGTTTGTTGGTTTGTTGGCTTGTTGGCTTGTTGGTTTGTTGGTTTTTTGGTTTGTTGGTTTATTTGTTTGTTGGTTTTTTGGTTTGTTGGTTTGTTGGTTTGGTAGCTTGTTGGTTTTTTGGCTTGGTGGTTTATTGGTTTGTTGGTTTGTTGGCTTATTGGCTTGTTGGTTTGTTGGTTTGTTGGATTGTTGGTTTGTTGGTTTGTTCGTTTGTTGGTTTGTTGGTTAATTGGTTTGTTGGTTTGTTGGTTTGTTGGTTTGTTGGTTTGTTGGTTTGTTGGTTTATTTGTTTGTTGGTTTGTTGGTTTGTTGGCTTGTTGGTTTGTTGGTTTGTTGGCTTGTTGGTTTGTTGGCTTGTTGGCTTGTTGGTTTGTTGGTTTGTTGGTTTGTTGGTTTTTTGGTTTGTTGGTTTGTTGGTTTTTTGGTTTGTTGGTTTATTTGTTTTTTGGTTTGTTGGCTTGTTGGTTTGTTGGTTTGTTGGTTTGTTGGTTTGTTGGCTTGTTGGTTTGTTGGTTTGTTGGTTTGTTGGCTTGTTGGCTTGTTGGTTTGTTGGTTTGTTGGTATATTTGTTTGTTGGTTTGTTGGTTTGTTGGTTTGTTGGTTTGTTGATTTGTTGGCTTGTTGGTTTGTTGGTTTGTTCGCTTATTGGTTAATTAGTTTGTTGATTTGTTGGCTTGTTGGTTTGTTGGTTTTTTGGTTTGTTGGTTTGTTGGTTTGTTGGCTTGTTGGTTTGTTGGTTTGTTGGCTTGTTGGCTTGTTGGTTTGTTGGTTTGTTGGCTTGTTGGCTTGTTGGTTTGTTGGTTTGTTGGTTTGTTGGTTTGTTGCTTTGTTGGTTTGTTGGTTTGTTGGATTGTTGGCTTGTTGGTTTGTTAGTTTGTTGGCTTTTTGGTTACTTGGTTTGTTGGTTTGTTGGTTTGTTGGCTTGTTGGTTTGTTGGCTTGTTGCTTTGTTGGTTTGTTGGTTTGTTGGCTTGTTGGCTGGTTGGTTTTTTTGGTTTGTTGGTTTGTTGGTTTGTTGGCTTGTTGGTTTGTTGGCTAGTTGGTTTGTTGGTTTGTTGGCTTGTTTGTTTGTTGGTTTGTTGGTTTGTTGGCTGGTTGGCTTGTTGGTTTGTTGGTTTGTTGGTTTGTTGGTTTGTTGGTTTGTTGGCTTGTTGGTTTGTTGGTTTGTTGGCTTGTTGGTTTGTTGGTTTGTTGGTTTGTTGGCTTGTTGGCTTGTTGGTTTGTTGGTTTGTTGGTTTGTTGGTTTGTTGGTTTGTTGGTTTTTTCGTTTGTTGGTTTGTTGGTTAATTGGTTTGTTGGTTTGTTGGTTTGTTGGTTTGTTGGTTTGTTGCTTTGTTGGTTTGTTGGTTTATTTGTTTGTTGGTTTGTTGGTTTGTTGGTTTGTTGGTTTGTTGGTTTATTTGTTTATTTGTTTGTTGGTTTGTTGGCTTGTTGGTTTGTTGGTTTGTTGGTTTGTTGGTTTGTTGGTTTGTTGGCTTGTTGGTTTGTTGGTTTGTTGGCTTGTTGGTTTGTTGGTTTGTTGGTTTGTTGGTTTGTTGGTTTGTTGGCTCGTTGGTTTATTGGCTCGTTGGTTTGTTGCTTTGTTGTTTTGTTGGCTTGTTGGTTTGTTGGCTTGTTGGTTTGTTTGTTTATTGGTTTGTTGGCTTGTTGGTTTGTTGGTTTGTTGGTTTGTTGGTTTGTTGGTTTGTTGGTTTGTTCGTTTGTTGGTGTGTTGGTTTGTTGGCTTGTTGGCTTGTTGGGTTGTTGGTTTGTTGGCTTGTTGGTTTGTTGGCTTGTTGGCTTGTTGGTTTGTTGGTTTGTTGGTTTGTTGGTTTATTTGTTTGTTGGTTTGTTGGCTTGTTGGTTTGTTGTTTTGTTGGTTTGTTGGCTTGTTGGTTTGTTGGCTTGTTGGCTTGTTGCTTTGTTGGTTTGTTGGTTTGTCGGCTTGTTAATTTGTTGGTTTGTTAGTTTATTGGCTTTTTGGTTACTTGGTTTGTTGGTTTGTTGGCTTGTTGGTTTGTTGGCTTGTTGGTTTGTTGGTTTGTTGGTTTGTTGGTTTGTTGGTTTGTTGGCTTGTTGGTTTGTTGGTTTGTTTGTTTGTTGGTTTGTTTGTTTGTTGGTTTGTTCGTTTGTTGGTTTGTTGGCTTGTTGGTTTGTTGGCTTGTTGGTTTGTTGCTTTGTTGGTTTGTTGGCTTGTTGGTTTGTTGGCTTGTTGGTTTGTTTGTTTGTTGGTTTGTTGGCTTGTTTACTTGTTGGTTTGTTGGTTTGTTGGTTTGTTGGTTTTTTGGTTTGTTGGTTTGTTGGTTTGTTGGCTTGTTGGTTTGTTGGTTTGTTGGCTTGTTGGCTTGTTGGTTTGTTGGTTTTTTGGTTTGTTGGTTTGTTGGTTTGTTGGCTTGTTTGTTTGTTGGTTTGTTGGCTTGTTGGTTTGTTGGTTTGTTGGCTTGTTGGCTTGTTGGTTTGTTGGTTAGTTTGTTTGTTGGTTTGTTAGTTTGTTGGTTTGTTGGCTTGTTGGCTTGTTGGCTTGTTGGTTTGTTGGTTTGTTGGTTTTTTGGTTTATTTGTTTATTTGTTTGTTGGCTTGTTGGCTTGTTGGTTTGTTGGTTTGTTGGCTTGTTGGCTTGTTGGTTTGTTGGTTTGTTGGTTTGTTAGTTTGTTGGCTTGTTGGTTTGTTGGCTTGTTGGTTTGTTGGTTTGTTGGCTTGTTGGCTTGTTGGCTTGTTGGTTTGTTGATTTATTTGCTTCTTGGTTTGTTGGCTTGTTGGTTTGTTGGTTTGTGGGCTTGTTGGCTTGTTGGTTTGTTGGTTTGTTGGCTTGTTGGCTTGTTGATTTGTTATTTTGTTGGCTTGTTGGCTTGTTGGTTTGTTGGTTTGTTAGTTTGTTGGTTTGTTGGCTTGTTGGTTTGTTGGTTTGTTCGTTTGTTGGTTTGTTGGCTTGTTGGCTTGTTGGTTTGTTGGTTTTTTGGTTTGTTGGTTTATTTGTTTGTTGGTTTTTTGGTTTGTTGGTTTGTTGGTTTGGTAGCTTGTTGGTTTTTTGGCTTGGTGGTTTATTGGTTTGTTGGTTTGTTGGCTTATTGGCTTGTTGGTTTGTTGGTTTGTTGGATTGTTGGTTTGTTGGTTTGTTCGTTTGTTGGTTTGTTGGTTAATTGGTTTGTTGGTTTGTTGGTTTGTTGGTTTGTTGGTTTGTTGGTTTATTTGTTTGTTGGTTTGTTGGTTTGTTGGTTTGTTGGTTTGTTGGTTTATTTGTTTGTTGGTTTGTTGGTTTGTTGGCTTGTTGGTTTGTTGGTTTGTTGGCTTGTTGGTTTGTTGGCTTGTTGGCTTGTTGGTTTGTTGGTTTGTTGGTTTTTTGGTTTGTTGGTTTGTTGGTTTTTTGGTTTGTTGGTTTATTTGTTTTTTGGTTTGTTGGCTTGTTGGTTTGTTGGTTTGTTGGTTTGTTGGTTTGTTGGCTTGTTGGTTTGTTGGTTTGTTGGTTTGTTGGCTTGTTGGCTTGTTGGTTTGTTGGTTTGTTGGTATATTTGTTTGTTGGTTTGTTGGTTTGTTGGTTTGTTGGTTTGTTGATTTGTTGGCTTGTTGGTTTGTTGGTTTGTTCGCTTATTGGTTAATTAGTTTGTTGATTTGTTGGCTTGTTGGTTTGTTGGTTTTTTGGTTTGTTGGTTTGTTGGTTTGTTGGCTTGTTGGTTTGTTGGTTTGTTGGCTTGTTGGCTTGTTGGTTTGTTGGTTTGTTGGCTTGTTGGCTTGTTGGTTTGTTGGTTTGTTGGTTTGTTGGTTTGTTGCTTTGTTGGTTTGTTGGTTTGTTGGATTGTTGGCTTGTTGGTTTGTTAGTTTGTTGGCTTTTTGGTTACTTGGTTTGTTGGTTTGTTGGTTTGTTGGCTTGTTGGTTTGTTGGCTTGTTGCTTTGTTGGTTTGTTGGTTTGTTGGCTTGTTGGCTGGTTGGTTTTTTTGGTTTGTTGGTTTGTTGGTTTGTTGGCTTGTTGGTTTGTTGGCTAGTTGGTTTGTTGGTTTGTTGGCTTGTTTGTTTGTTGGTTTGTTGGTTTGTTGGCTGGTTGGCTTGTTGGTTTGTTGGTTTGTTGGTTTGTTGGTTTGTTGGTTTGTTGGCTTGTTGGCTTGTTGGTTTGTTGGTTTGTTGGCTTGTTGGTTTGTTGGTTTGTTGGTTTGTTGGCTTGTTGGCTTGTTGGTTTGTTGGTTTGTTGGTTTGTTGGTTTGTTGGTTTGTTGGTTTTTTCGTTTGTTGGTTTGTTGGTTAATTGGTTTGTTGGTTTGTTGGTTTGTTGGTTGTTGGTTTGTTGCTTTGTTGGTTTGTTGGTTTATTTGTTTGTTGGTTTGTTGGTTTGTTGGTTTGTTGGTTTGTTGGTTTATTTGTTTATTTGTTTGTTGGTTTGTTGGCTTGTTGGTTTGTTGGTTTGTTGGTTTGTTGGTTTGTTGGTTTGTTGGCTTGTTGGTTTGTTGGTTTGTTGGCTTGTTGGTTTGTTGGTTTGTTGGTTTGTTGGTTTGTTGGTTTGTTGGCTCGTTGGTTTATTGGCTCGTTGGTTTGTTGCTTTGTTGTTTTGTTGGCTTGTTGGTTTGTTGGCTTGTTGGTTTGTTTGTTTATTGGTTTGTTGGCTTGTTGGTTTGTTGGTTTGTTGGTTTGTTGGTTTGTTGGTTTGTTGGTTTGTTGGTTTGTTGGTTTTTTGGTTTTTTGGTTTGTTGGGTTGTTGGTTTGTTGGCTTGTTGGTTTGTTGGTTTGTTGGCTTGTTGGCTTGTTGGTTTGTTGGTTTTTTGGTTTGTTGGTTTGTTGGTTTGTTGGATTGTTGGTTTGTTGGTTTGTTGGCTTGTTGGTTTGTTGGTTTGTTGGCTTGTTGGCTTGTTGGTTTGTTTGTTAGTTCGTTTGTTGGTTTGTTGGCTTGTTGGTTTGTTGGCTTGTTGGTTTGTTGGTTTGTTGGCTTGTTGGCTTGTTGGCTTGTTGGCTTGTTGGTTTGTTGATTTATTTGCTTGTTGGTTTGTTCGCTTGTTGGTTTGTTGGTTTGTGGGCTTGTTGGCTTGTTGGTTTGTTGGTTTGTTGGCTTGTTAGCTTGTTGATTTGTTATTTTGTTGGCTTGTTGGCTTGTTGCTTTGTTGGTTTGTTAGTTTGTTGGTTTGTTGGCTTGTTGGTTTGTTGGTTTGTTGGTTTGTTGGTTTGTTGGTTTGTTGGCTTGTTGGCTTGTTGGTTTGTTGGCTTGTTGGTTTGTTGGTTTGTTGGTTTGTTGGCTTATTGGCTTGTTGGTTTGTTGGTTTGTTGGTTTGTTGGTTTGTTGGTTTGTTCGTTTGTTGGTTTGTTGGTTAATAGGTTTGTTGGTTTGTTGGTTTGTTGGTTTGTTGGTTTGTTGGTTTATTTGTTTGTTGGTTTGTTGGTTTGTTGGTTTGTTGGTTTATTGGTTTATTTGTTTGTTGGTTTGTTGGTTTGTTGGCTTGTTGGTTTGTTGGCTTGTTGGCTTGTTGGTTTGTTGGTTTGTTGGTTTTTTGGTTTGTTGGTTTGTTGGTTTTTTGGTTTGTTGGTTTATTTGTTTGTTGGTTTGTTGGCTTGTTGGTTTGTTGGTTTGTTGGTTTGTTGGTTTGTTGGCTTGTTGGTTTGTTGGTTTGTTGGTTTGTTGGCTTGTTGGCTTGTTGGTTTGTTGGTTTGTTGGTTTATTTGTTTGCTGGTTTGTTGGTTTGTTGGTTTGTTGGTTTGTTGGTTTGTTGGTTTGTTGGCTTGTTGGTTTGTTGGTTTGTTGATTTGCTGGCTTGTTGGTTTGCTGGCTTGTTGGTTTGTTGGTTTGTTTGCTTATTGGTTACTTAGTTTGTTGATTTGTTGGCTTGTTGGTTTGTTGGTTTTTTGGTTTGTTGGTTTGTTGGTTTGTTGGCTTGTTGGTTTGTTGGTTTGTTGGCTTGTTGGCTTGTTGGTTTGTTGGTTTGTTGGCTTGTTGGCTTGTTGGTTTGTTGGTTTGTTGGCTTGTTGATTTGTTATTTTGTTGGCTTGTTGGCTTGTTGCTTTGTTGGTTTGTTAGTTTGTTGGTTTGTTGGCTTGTTGGTTTGTTGGTTTGTTGGTTTGTTGGTTTGTTGGCTTATTGGCTTGTTGGTTTGTTGGTTTGTTGGTTTGTTGGTTTGTTGGTTTGTTCGTTTGTTGGTTTGTTGGTTAATTGGTTTGTTGGTTTGTTGGTTTGTTGGTTTGTTGGTTTGTTGGTTTATTTGTTTGTTGGTTTGTTGGTTTGTTGGTTTGTTGGTTTATTTGTTTGTTGGTTTATTTGTTTGTTGGTTTGTTGGTTTGTTGGTTTGTTGGTTTGTTGGTTTGTTGGTTTATTTGTTTGTTGGTTTGTTGGTTTGTTGGCTTGTTGGTTTGTTGGCTTGTTGATTTGCTGGCTTGTTGGTTTGTTGGTTTTTTGGTTTGTTGGTTTGTTGGTTTTTTGGTTTGTTGGTTTATTTGTTTGTTGGTTTGTTGGCTTGTTGGTTTGTTGGTTTGTTGGTTTGTTGGTTTGTTGGCTTGTTGGTTTGTTGGTTTGTTGGTTTGTTGGCTTGTTGGCTTGTTGGTTTGTTGGTTTGTTGGTTTATTTGTTTGCTGGTTTGTTGGTTTGTTGGTTTGTTGGTTTGTTGGTTTGTTGGTTTGTTGGTTTGTTGGCTTGTTGGTTTGTTGGTTTGTTGATTTGCTGGCTTGTTGGTTTGCTGGCTTGTTGGTTTGTTGGTTTGTTTGCTTATTGGTTACTTAGTTTGTTGATTTGTTGGCTTGTTGGTTTGTTGGTTTTTTGGTTTGTTGGTTTGTTGGCTTGTTGGCTTGTTGGTTTGTTGGTTTGTTGGCTTGTTGGCTTGTTGGTTTGTTGGTTTGTTGGCTTGTTGGCTTGTTGGTTTGTTGGTTTGTTGGTTTGTTGGTTTGTTGCTTTGTTGGTTTGTTGGTTTGTTGGATTGTTGGCTTGTTGGTTTGTTAGTTTGTTGGCTTTTTGGTCACTTGGTTTGTTGGTTTGTTGGTTTGTTGGCTTGTTGGTTTGTTGGCTTGTTGCTTTGTTGGTTTGTTGGTTTGTTGGTTTGTTGGCTTGTTGGCTTGTTGGTTTGTTGGCTTGTTGGTTTGTTGTTTTGTTGGCTTGTTGGCTTGTTGGCTTGTTGGCTTGTTGGTTTGTTGATTTATTTGCTTGTTGGTTTGTTCGCTTGTTGGTTTGTTGGTTTGTGGGCTTGTTGGCTTGTTGGTTTGTTGGTTTGTTGGCTTGTTGGCTTGTTGATTTGTTATTTTGTTGGCTTTTTGGCTTGTTGCTTTGTTGGTTTGTTAGTTTGTTGGTTTGTTGGCTTGTTGGTTTGTTGGTTTGTTGGTTTGTTGGTTTGTTGGCTTATTGGCTTGTTGGTTTGTTGGTTTGTTGGTTTGTTGGTTTGTTGGTTTGTTCGTTTGTTGGTTTGTTGGTTAATTGGTTTGTTGGTTTGTTGGTTTGTTGGTTTGTTGGTTTGTTGGTTTATTTGTTTGTTGGTTTGTTGTTTTGTTGGTTTGTTGGTTTATTTGTTTGTTGGTTTGTTGGTTTGTTGGCTTGTTGGTTTGTTGGCTTGTTGGCTTGTTGGTTTGTTGGTTTGTTGGTTTTTTGGTTTGTTGGTTTGTTGGTTTGTTGGTTTGTTGATTTGCTGGCTTGTTGGTTTGCTGACTTGTTGGTTTGTTGGTTTGTTTGCTTATTGGTTACTTAGTTTGTTGATTTGTTGGTTTGTTGGCTTGTTGGTTTGTTGGTTTGTTGGTTTGTTGGTTTGTTGGCTTGTTGGTTTGTTGGTTTGTTGGTTTGTTGGCTTGTTGGCTTGTTGGTTTGTTGGTTTGTTGGTTTATTTGTTTGCTGGTTTGTTGGTTTGTTGGTTTGTTGGTTTGTTGATTTGTTGGTTTGTTGGCTTGTTGGTTTGTTGGTTTGTTGATTTGCTGGCTTGTTGGTTTGCTGGCTTGTTGGTTTGTTGGTTTGTTTGCTTATTGGTTACTTAGTTTGTTGATATGTTGGCTTGTTGGTTTGTTGGTTTTTTGGTTTGTTGGCTTATTGGCTTGTTGGTTTGTTGGTTTGTTGGTTTGTTGGTTTGTTGGTTTGTTCGTTTGTTGGTTTGTTGGCTTGTTGGTTTGTTGGTTTGTTGGTTTGTTGGCTTGTTGGCTTGTTGGTTTGTTGGTTTGTTGGCTTGTTGGCTTGTTGGTTTGTTGGTTTGTTGGTTTGTTGGTTTGTTGCTTTGTTGGTTTGTTGGTTTGTTGGATTGTTGGCTTGTTGGTTTGTTAGTTTGTTGGCTTTTTGGTCACTTGGTGTGTTGGTTTGTTGGTTTGTTGGCTTGTTGGTTTGTTGGCTTGTTGCTTTGTTGGTTTGTTGGTTTGTTGGCTTATTGGCTGGTTGGTTTTTTTGGTTTCTTGGTTTGTTGGCTTGTTGGTTTGTTGGCTTGTTGGTTTGTTGGTTTGTTGGTTTGTTGGTTTGTTGGCTTGTTGGTTTGTTGGCTTGTTGGTTTGTTGGTTTGTTGGCTTGTTGGTTTGTTGGTTTGATGGTTTGTTGGTTTGTTGGTTTGTTGGTTTGTTGGTTTTTTGGTTTGTTGGTTTGTTGGTTTGATGGCTTGTTGGTTTGTTGGTTTGTTGGTTTGTTGGTTTGTTGGCTTATTGGCTGGTTGGTTTTTTTGGTTTCTTGGTTTGTTGGCTTGTTGGTTTGTTGGCTTGTTGGTTTGTTGGTTTGTTGGTTTGTTGGTTTGTTGGCTTGTTGGTTTGTTGGCTTGTTGGTTTGTTGGTTTGTTGGCTTGTTGGTTTGTTGGTTTGTTGGTTTGTTGGCTTGTTGGCTTGTTGGTTTGTTGGTTTATTTGTTTGTTGGTTTGTTGGCTTGTTGGTTTGTTGGTTTGTTGGTTTATTTGTTTGTTGGTTTGTTGGCTTGTTGGTTTGTTGGTTTGTTGGCTTGTTGGCTTGTTGGTTTGTTGGTTTGTTGGTTTGTTGGCTTGTTGGTTTGTTAGTTTGTTGGCTTGTTGGCTTGTTGGTTTGTTGGCTTGTTGGTTTGTTGGTTTGTTGGCTTGTTGGTTTGTTAGTTTGTTGGTTTGTTGGTTTGTTGGTTTGTTGGTTTGTTGCTTTGTTGGTTTGTTGGTTTGTTGGCTTGTTGGCTTGTTGGTTTGTTGGCTTGTTGGTTTGTTAGTTTGTTGGCTTTTTGGTTTGTTGGTTTGTTGGTTTATTTGTTTGTTTGTTTGTTGGCTTTTTGGTTACTTGGTTTGTTGGTTTGTTGGCTTGTTGGCTTATTGGTTTGTTGGTTTGTTGGCTTGTTGGCTTGTTGGTTTGTTGGTTTATTTGTTTGTTTGTTTGTTGGCTTGTTGGTTTGTTGGTTTGTTGGCTCGTTGCTTACTTAGTTTGTTGGTTTGTTGGTTTGTTGGTTTGTTGGCTTGTTGGCTTGTTGGTTTGTTGGTTTGTTGGTTTGTTGGTTTGTTGGCTTGTTGGTTTGTTGGTTTGTTGGCTTGTTGGTTTGTTGGTTTGTTGGTTTGTTGGCTTGTTGGCTTGTTGGTTTGTTGGTTTGTTAGCTTGTTGGTTTGTTGGTTTGTTGGTTTGTTGGCTTGTTGGCTTGTTGGTTTGTTGGCTTGTTGGTTTGTTAGTTTGTTGGCTTTTTGCTTACTTGGTTTGTTGGTTTGTTGGTTTGTTGGCTTGTTGGTTTGTTGGTTTGTTGGCTTGTTGGCTTGTTGGTTTGTTGGTTTGTTGGCTTGTTGGCTTGTTGGTTTGTTGGTTTGTTGGTTTGTTGGTTTGTTGCTTTGTTGGTTTGTTGGTTTGTTGGATTGTTGGCTTGTTGGTTTGTAAGTTTGTTGGCTTTTTGGTCACTTGGTGTGTTGGTTTGTTGGTTTGTTGGCTTGTTGGTTTGTTGGCTTGTTGCTTTGTTGGTTTGTTGGTTTGTTGGCTTATTGGCTGGTTGGTTTTTTTGGTTTCTTGGTTTGTTGGCTTGTTGGTTTGTTGGCTTGTTGGTTTGTTGGTTTGTTGGTTTGTTGGTTTGTTGGCTTGTTGGTTTGTTGGCTTGTTGGTTTGTTGGTTTGTTGGCTTGTTGGTTTGTTGGTTTGATGGTTTGTTGGTTTGTTGGTTTGTTGGTTTGTTGGTTTTTTGGTTTGTTGGTTTGTTGGTTTGATGGCTTGTTGGTTTGTTGGTTTGTTGGTTTGTTGGTTTGTTGGTTTGTTGGCTTGTTGGTTTGTTGGTTTGTTGGTTTGTTGGCTTGTTGGTTTGTTGGATTGTTGGATTGTTGGTTTGTTGGTTTGTTGGCTTGTTGGTTTGTTGGTTTGTTGGCTTGTTGGCTTGTTGGTTTGTTGGTTTATTTGTTTGTTGGTTTGTTGGCTTGTTGGTTTGTTGGTTTGTTGGTTTATTTGTTTGTTGGTTTGTTGGCTTGTTGGTTTGTTGGTTTGTTGGCTTGTTGGCTTGTTGGTTTGTTGGTTTGTTGGTTTGTTGGCTTGTTGGTTTGTTAGTTTGTTGGCTTGTTGGCTTGTTGGTTTGTTGGTTTGTTGGTTTGTTGGCTTGTTGGTTTGTTGGTTTGTTGGCTTGTTGGTTTGTTAGCTTGTTGGTTTGTTGGTTTGTTGGTTTGTTGGTTTGTTGCTTTGTTGGTTTGTTGGTTTGTTGGCTTGTTGGCTTGTTGGTTTGTTGGCTTGTTGGTTTGTTAGTTTGTTGGCTTTTTGGTTACTTGGTTTGTTGGTTTGTTGGCTTGTTGGCTTATTGGTTTGTTGGTTTGTTGGCTTGTTGGCTTGTTGGTTTGTTGGTTTGTTGGTTTGTTGGTTTGTTGGTTTATTTGTTTGTTTGTTTGTTGGCTTGTTGGTTTGTTGGTTTGTTGGCTTGTTGCTTACTTAGTTTGTTGGTTTGTTGGTTTGTTGGTTTGTTGGCTTGTTGGCTTGTTGGTTTGTTGGTTTGTTGGTTTGTTGGTTTGTTGGCTTGTTGGTTTGTTGGTTTGTTGGCTTGTTGGTTTGTTGGTTTGTTGGTTTGTTGGCTTGTTGGCTTGTTGGTTTGTTGGTTTGTTAGCTTGTTGGTTTGTTGGTTTGTTGGTTTGTTGGCTTGTTGGCTTGTTGGTTTGTTGGCTTGTTGGTTTGTTAGTTTGTTGGCTTTTTGCTTACTTGGTTTGTTGGTTTGTTGGCTTGTTGGCTTGTTGGTTTGTTGGCTTGTTGGCTTGTTGGTTTGTTGGTTTTTGGGTTTGTTAGTTTGTTGGTTTGTTGGCTTGTTGGTTTGTTGGTTTGTTGGCTTGTTGGTTTGTTGGTTTGTTGGTTTGTTGGCTTGTTGGTTAGTTGGTTTGTTGGCTTGTTGGTTTGTTGGTTTGTTGGTTTGTTGGCTTGTTGGATTGTTGGCTTATTGGTTTGTTGGTTTGTTGGTTTGTTGGCATGTTGGTTTGTTGGTTTGTTGGTTTGTTGGCTTGTTGGTTACTTAGTTTGTTGGTTTGTTGGCATGTTGGTTTGTTGGTTTATTTGTTTGTTGGTTTGTTGGCTTGTTGGTTTTTTGGCTTGTTGGTTTGTTGGCTTGTTGGTTTGTTGGTTTGTTGGCTTGTTGGTTTGTTGGATTGATGGTTTGTTGGTTTGTTGGTTCGTTGGTTTGTTGGTTTTTTGGTTTGTTGGTTTGTTGGTTTGTTGGCTTGTTGGTTTGTTGGTTTGTTGGTTTGTTGGTTTGTTGGTTTGTTGGTTTGTTTGTTTGTTGGCTTGTGGGTTTGTTGGTTTGTTGGCTTGTTGGCTTGTTGGTTTGTTGGTTTGTTGGCTAGTTGGCTTATTGATTTGTTAGTTTGTTGGTTTGTTGGTTGGTTGGCTTGTTGGTTTGTTGGTTTGTTGGCTTGTTGGTTTGTTGGCTTGTTGGTTTGTTGGTTTGTTGGTTTGTTGGTTTGTTGGCTTGTTGGTTTGTTGGCTTGTTGGTTTGTTGGTTTGTTGGCTTGTTGGTTTGTTGGTTTGATGGTTTGTTGGTTTGTTGGTTTGTTGGTTTGTTGGTTTTTTGGTTTGTTGGTTTGTTGATTTGTTGGCTTGTTGGTTTGTTGGTTTGTTGGTTTGTTGGTTTGTTGGCTTGTTGGTTTGTTGGTTTGTTGGCTTGTTGGTTTGTTGGTTTGTTGGTTTGTTGGTTTGTTGGCTTGTTGGTTTGTTGGTTTGTTGGTTTGTTGGCTTGTTGGCTTGTTGGTTTGTTGGTTTGTTGGTTTATTTGTTTGTTGTTTGTTGGTTTGTTGGTTTGTTGGTTTGTTGGTTTAATGGTTTGTTGGCTTGTTGGTTTGTTGGTTTTTTGATTTGTTGGCTTGTTGGTTTGTTGGTTTGTTTGATTATTGGTTACTTAATTTGTTGATTTGTTGGCTTGTTGGTTTGTTGGTTTTTTGGTTTGTTGGTTTGTTGGTTTGTTGGCTTGTTGGTTTGTTAGTTTGTTGGCTTGTTGGCTTGTTGGTTTGTTGGTTTTTTGGCTTGCTGGTTTGTTGGTTTGTTGGTTTATTTGTTTGTTGGTTTGGTGGTTTCTTGGTTTATTGGTTTGTTGGTTTGTTGGTTTGTTGGCTTGTTGGTTTGTTGGTTTGTTGGTTTGTTGGCTTGTTGGTTTGTTGGTTTTTTGATTTGTTGGCTTGTTGGTTTGTTGGTTTGTTTGATTATTGGTTACTTAATTTGTTGATTTGTTGGCTTGTTGGTTTGTTGGTTTTTTGGTTAGTTGGTTTGTTGGTTTGTTGGCTTGTTGGTTTGTTGGTTTGTTGGCTTGTTGGCTTGTTGGTTTGTTGGTTTGTTGGTTTGTTGCTTTGTTGGTTTGTTGGTTTGTTGGATTGTTGGCTTGTTGGTTTGTTAGTTTGTTGGCTTTTTGGTTACTTGGTTTGTTGGTTTGTTGGTTTGTTGGCTTGTTGGTTTGTTGGCTTGTTGCTTTGTTGGTTTGTTGGTTTGTTGGCTTGTTGGCTGGTTGGTTTTTTTGGTTTGTTGGTTTGTTGGTTTGTTGGCTTGTTGGTTTGTTGGCTTGTTGGTTTGTTGGTTTGTTGGCTTGTTTGTTTGTTGGTTTGTTGGTTTGTTGGCTGGTTGGCTTGTTGGTTTGTTGGTTTGTTGGTTTGTTGGTTTGTTGGTTTGTTGGCTTGTCGGTTTGTTGGTTTGTTGGCTTGTTGGTTTGTTAGTTTGTTGGTTTGTTGGCTTGTTGGCTTGTTGGTTTGTTGGTTTGTTGGTTTGTTGGTTTGTTGGTTTGTTGGTTTTTTCGTTTGTTGGTTTGTTGGTTAATTGGTTTGTTGGTTTGTTGGTTTGTTGGTTTGTTGGTTTGTTGCTTTGTTGGTTTGTTGGTTTATTTGTTTGTTGGTTTGTTGGTTTGTTGGTTTGTTGGTTTGTTGGTTTATTTATTTATTTGTTTGTTGGTTTGTTGGCTTGTTGGTTTGTTGGTTTGTTGGTTTGTTGGCTTGTTGGTTTGTTGGTTTGTTGGCTTGTTGGTTTGTTGGTTTGTTGGTTTGTTGGTTTGTTGGTTTGTTGGTTTGTTGGCTTGTTGGTTTATTGGCTCGTTGGTTTGTTGCTTTGTTGTTTTGTTGGCTTGTTGGTTTGTTGGCTTGTTGGTTTGTTTGTTTATTGGTTTGTTGGCTTGTTGGTTTGTTGGTTTGTTGGTTTGTTGGTTTGTTGGTTTGTTGGTTTGTTGGTTTGTTGGTTTTTTGGTTTTTTGGTTTGTTGGGTTGTTGCTTACTTAGTTTGTTGGTTTGTTGGTTTGTAGGTTTGTTGGCTTGTTGGCTTGTTGGTTTGTTGGTTTGTTGGTTTGTTGGTTTGTTGGATTGTTGGTTTGTTGGTTTGTTGGCTTGTTGGTTTGTTGGTTTGTTGGCTTGTTGGCTTGTTGGTTTGTTTGTTAGTTCGTTTGTTGGTTTGTTGGCTTGTTGGTTTGTTGGTTTGTTGGCTTGTTGGCTTGTTGGCTTGTTGGCTTGTTGGTTTGTTGATTTATTTGCTTGTTGGTTTGTTCGCTTGTTGGTTTGTTGGTTTGTGGGCTTGTTGGCTTGTTGGTTTGTTGGTTTGTTGGCTTGTTAGCTTGTTGATTTGTTATTTTGTTGGCTTGTTGGCTTGTTGCTTTGTTTGTTTGTTAGTTTGTTGGTTTGTTGGCTTGTTGGTTTGTTGGTTTGTTGGTTTGTTGGTTTGTTGGTTTGTTGGCTTGTTGGCTTGTTGGTTTGTTGGCTTGTTGGTTTGTTGGTTTGTTGGTATGTTGGCTTATTGGCTTGTTGGTTTGTTGGTTTGTTGGTTTGTTGGTTTGTTGGTTTGTTCGTTTGTTGGTTTGTTGGTTAATTGGTTTGTTGGTTTGTTGGTTTGTTGGTTTGTTGGTTTGTTGGTTTATTTGTTTGTTGGTTTGTTGGTTTGTTGGTTTGTTGGTTTATTTGTTTGTTGGTTTGTTGGTTTGTTGGCTTGTTGGTTTGTTGGCTTGTTGGCTTGTTGGTTTGTTGGTTTGTTGGTTTTTTGGTTTGTTGGTTTGTTGGTTTTTTGGTTTGTTGGTTTATTTGTTTGTTGGTTTGTTGGCTTGTTGGTTTGTTGGTTTGTTGGTTTGTTGGTTTGTTGGCTTGTTGGTTTGTTGGTTTATTGGTTTGTTGGCTTGTTGGCTTGTTGGTTTGTTGGTTTGTTGGTTTATTTGTTTGCTGGTTTGTTGGTTTGTTGGTTTGTTGGTTTGTTGGTTTGTTGGTTTGTTGGCTTGTTGGTTTGTTGGTTTGTTGATTTGCTGGCTTGTTGGTTTGCTGGCTTGTTGGTTTGTTGGTTTGTTTGCTTATTGGTTACTTAGTTTGTTGATTTGTTGGCTTGTTGGTTTGTTGGTTTTTTGGTTTGTTGGTTTGTTGGTTTGTTGGCTTGTTGGTTTGTTGGTTTGTTGGCTTGTTGGCTTGTTGGTTTGTTGGTTTGTTGGCTTGTTGGCTTGTTGGTTTGTTGGTTTGTTGGTTTGTTGGTTTGTTGCTTTGTTGGTTTGTTGGTTTGTTGGATTGTTGGCTTGTTGGTTTGTTAGTTTGTTGGCTTGTTGGTTTGTTGGCTTGTTGCTTTGTTGGTTTGTTGGTTTGTTGGTTTGTTGGCTTGTTGCTTTGTTGGTTTGTTGGTTTGTTGGTTTGTTGGCTTGTTGGCTTGTTGGTTTGTTGGCTTGTTGGTTTGTTGGTTTGTTGGCTTGTTGGCTTGTTGGCTTGTTGGCTTGTTGGTTTGTTGATTTATTTGCTTGTTGGTTTGTTCGCTTGTTGGTTTGTTGGTTTGTGGGCTTGTTGGCTTGTTGGTTTGTTGGTTTGTTGGCTTGTTGGCTTGTTGATTTGTTATTTTGTTGGCTTGTTGGCTTGTTGCTTTGTTGGTTTGTTAGTTTGTTGGTTTGTTGGCTTGTTGGTTTGTTGGTTTGTTGGTTTGTTGGTTTGTTGGCTTATTTGCTTGTTGGTTTGTTGGTTTGTTGGTTTGTTGGTTTGTTCGTTTGTTGGTTTGTTGGTTAATTGGTTTGTTGGTTTGTTGGTTTGTTGGTTTGTTGGTTTGTTGGTTTATTTGTTTGTTGGTTTGTTGGTTTGTTGGTTTGTTGGTTTATTTGTTTGTTGGTTTGTTGGTTTGTTGGCTTGTTGGTTTGTTGGCTTGTTGGCTTGTTGGTTTGTTGGTTTATTGGTTTTTTGGTTTGTTGGTTTGTTGGTTTGTTGGTTTGTTGATTTGCTGGCTTGTTGGTTTGCTGGCTTGTTGGTTTGTTGGTTTGTTTGCTTATTGGTTACTTAGTTTGTTGGTTTGTTGGTTTGTTTGCTTATTGGTTACTTAGTTTGTTGATTTGTTGGCTTGTTGGTTTGTTGGTTTTTTGGTTTGTTGGTTTTTTGGTTTGTTGGTTTGTTGGTTTGTTGGTTTGTTGGCTTGTTGGCTTGTTGGCTTGTTGGTTTGTTGGTTTGTTGGCTTGTTGGCTTGTTGGTTTGTTGGTTTGTTGGTTTGTTGGTTTGTTGCTTTGTTGGTTTGTTGGTTTGTTGGATTGTTGGCTTGTTGGTTTGTTAGTTTGTTGGCTTTTTGGTCACTTGGTTTGTTGGTTTGTTGGCTTGTTGGTTTGTTGGCTTATTGGTTTGTTGGTTTGTTGGTTTGTTGGCTTGTTGGCTGGTTGGTTTTTTTGGTTTCTTGGTTTGTTGGCTTGTTGGTTTGTTGGCTTGTTGGTTTGTTGGTTTATTGGTTTGTTGGCTTGTTGGTTTGTTGGCTTGTTGGTTTGTTGGTTTGTTGGCTTGTTGGTTTGTTGGTTTGATGGTTTGTTGGTTTGTTGGTTTGTTGGTTTGTTGGTTTTTTGGTTTGTTGGTTTGTTGGTTTGATGGCTTGTTGGTTTGTTGGTTTGTTGGTTTGTTGGTTTGTTGGTTTGTTGGCTTGTTGGTTTGTTGGTTTGTTGGTTTGTTGGCTTGTTGGTTTGTTGGATTGTTGGTTTGTTGGTTTGTTGGTTTGTTGGCTTGTTGGCTTGTTGGTTTGTTGGTTTATTTGTTTGTTGGTTTGTTGGCTTGTTGGTTTGTTGGTTTGTTGGTTTATTTGTTTGTTGGTTTGTTGGCTTGTTGGTTTGTTGGTTTGTTGGCTTGTTGGCTTGTTGGTTTGTTGGTTTGTTGGTTTGTTGGCTTGTTGGTTTGTTAGTTTGTTGGCTTGTTGGCTTGTTGGTTTGTTGGTTTGTTGGTTTGTTGGCTTGTTGGTTTGTTGGTTTGTTGGCTTGTTGGTTTGTTGGTTTGTTGGCTTGTTGGCTTGTTGGTTTGTTAGTTTGTTGGTTTGTTGGTTTGTTGGTTTGTTGGTTTGTTGCTTTGTTGGTTTGTTGGTTTGTTGGCTTGTTGGCTTGTTGGTTTGTTGGCTTGTTGGTTTGTTAGTTTGTTCGCTTTTTGGTTACTTGGTTTGTTGGTTTGTTGGCTTGTTGGCTTATTGGTTTGTTGGTTTGTTGGCATGTTGGCTTGTTGGTTTGTTGGTTTGTTGGTTTGTTGGTTTGTTGGTTTATTTGTTTGTTTGTTTGTTGGCTTGTTGGTTTGTTGGTTTGTTGGCTTGTTGGCTTGTTGGTTTGTTGGCTTGTTGGTTTGTTAGTTTGTTGGCTTTTTGCTTACTTGGTTTGTTGGTTTGTTGGCTTGTTGGCTTGTTGGTTTGTTGGCTTGTTGGTTTGTTAGTTTGTTGGCTTTTTGCTTACTTGGTTTGTTGGTTTGTTGGTTTCTTGGTTTGTTGGCTTGTTGGTTTGTTGGCTTGTTGGTTTGTTGGTTTATTGGTTTGTTGGCTTGTTGGTTTGTTGGCTTGTTGGTTTGTTGGTTTGTTGGCTTGTTGGTTTGTTGGTTTGATGGTTTGTTGGTTTGTTGGTTTGTTGGTTTGTTGGTTTTTTGGTTTGTTGGTTTGTTGGTTTGATGGCTTGTTGGTTTGTTGGTTTGTTGGTTTGTTGGTTTGTTGGTTTGTTGGCTTGTTGGTTTGTTGGTTTGTTGGTTTGTTGGCTTGTTGGTTTGTTGGATTGTTGGTTTGTTGGTTTGTTGGCTTGTTGGTTTGTTGGTTTGTTGGCTTGTTGGCTTGTTGGTTTGTTGGTTTATTTGTTTGTTGGTTTGTTGGCTTGTTGGCTTGTTGGTTTGTTGGCTTGTTGGCTTGTTGGTTTGTTGGCTTGTTGGTTTGTTAGTTTGTTGGCTTTTTGCTTACTTGGTTTGTTGGTTTGTTGGTTTGTTGGTTTGTTGGCTTGTTGGTTTGTTGGCTTGTTGGCTTGTTGGTTTGTTGGTTTATTTGTTTGTTGGCTTGTTGGTTTGTTAGTTTGTTGGCTTTTTGCTTACTTGGTTTGTTGGTTTGTTGGTTTGTTGGCTTGTTGGCTTGTTGGTTTGTTGGTTTGTTGGTTTGTTGGTTTGTTGGTTTATTTGTTTGTTTGTTTGTTGGCTTGTTGGTTTGTTGGTTTGTTGGCTTGTTGGCTTGTTGGTTTGTTGGCTTGTTGGTTTGTTAGTTTGTTGGCTTTTTGCTTACTTGGTTTGTTGGTTTGTTGGTTTGTTGGTTTGTTGGCTTGTTGGTTTGTTGGATTGTTGGTTTGTTGGTTTGTTGGCTTGTTGGTTTGTTGGTTTGTTGGCTTGTTGGCTTGTTGGTTTGTTGGTTTATTTGTTTGTTGGTTTGTTGGCTTGTTGGTTTGTTGGTTTGTTGGTTTATTTGTTTGTTGGTTTGTTGGCTTGTTGGTTTGTTGGTTTGTTGGCTTGTTGGCTTGTTGGTTTGTTGGTTTGTTGGTTTGTTGGCTTGTTGGTTTGTTAGTTTGTTGGCTTGTTGGCTTGTTGGTTTGTTGGTTTGTTGGTTTGTTGGCTTGTTGGTTTGTTGGTTTGTTGGCTTGTTGGTTTGTTAGTTTGTTGGTTTGTTGGTTTGTTGGTTTGTTGGTTTGTTGCTTTGTTGGTTTGTTGGTTTGTTGGCTTGTTGGCTTGTTGGTTTGTTGGCTTGTTGGTTTGTTAGTTTGTTCGCTTTTTGGTTACTTGGTTTGTTGGTTTGTTGGCTTGTTGGCTTATTGGTTTGTTGGTTTGTTGGCTTGTTGGCTTGTTGGTTTGTTGGTTTGTTGGTTTGTTAGTTTGTTGGTTTGTTGGCTTGTTGGTTTGTTAGTTTGTTGGCTTGTTGGCTTGTTGGTTTGTTGGTTTGTTGGCTTGTTGGCTTGTCGGTTTGTTGGTTTGTTAGCTTGTTGGTTTGTTGGCTTGTTGGTTTGTTGGCTTGTTGGTTTGTTGGCTTGTTGGTTTGTTAGTTTGTTGGCTTTTTGCTTACTTGGTTTGTTGGTTTGTTGGCTTGTTGGCTTGTTGGTTTGTTGGCTTGTTGGCTTGTTGGTTTGTTGGTTTTTGGGTTTGTTAGTTTGTTGGTTTGTTGGCTTGTTGGTTTGTTGGTTTGTTGGCTTGTTGGTTTGTTGGTTTGTTGGTTTGTTGGCTTGATGGTTAGTTGGTTTGTTGGCTTGTTGGTTTGTTGGTTTGTTGGTTTGTTGGCTTGTTGGATTATTGGTTTGTTGGTTTGTTGGTTTGTTGGCATGTTGGTTTGTTGGTTTGTTGGTTTGTTGGCTTGTTGGTTACTTAGTTTGTTGGTTTGTTGGCATGTTGGTTTGTTGGTTTATTTGTTTGTTGGTTTGTTGGCTTGTTGGTTTTTTGGCTTGTTGGTTTGTTGGCTTGTTGGTTTGTTGGTTTGTTGGCTTGTTGGTTTGTTGGTTTGATGGTTTGTTGGTTTGTTGGTTTGTTGGTTTGTTGGTTTGTTGGTTTTTTGGTTTGTTGGTTTGTTGGTTTGTTGGCTTGTTGGTTTGTTGGTTTGTTGGTTTGTTGGTTTGTTGGTTTGTTGGTTTGTTTGTTTGTTGGCTTGTGGTTTTGTTGGTTTGTTGGCTTGTTGGCTTGTTGGTTTGTTGGTTTGTTGGCTAGTTGGCTTATTGATTTGTTAGATTGTTGGTTTGTTGGTTGGTTGGCTTGTTGGTTTCTTGGTTTGTTGGCCTGTTGGTTTGTTGGCTTGTTGGTTTGTTGGTTTGTTGGTTTGTTGGTTTGTTGGCTTGTTGGTTTGTTGGCTTGTTGGTTTGTTGGTTTGTTGGCTTGTTGGTTTGTTGGTTTGATGGTTTGTTGGTTTGTTGGTTTGTTGGTTTGTTGGTTTTTTGGTTTGTTGGTTTGTTGGTTTGTTGGCTTGTTGGTTTATTGGTTTGTTGGTTTGTTGGTTTGTTGGCTTGTTGGTTTGTTGGTTTGTTGGCTTGTTGGTTTGTTGGTTTGTTGGTTTGTTGGTTTGTTGGCTTGTTGGTTTGTTGGTTTGTTGGTTTGTTGGCTTGTTGGCTTGTTGGTTTGTTGGTTTGTTGGTTTATTTGTTTGTTGGTTTGTTGGTTTGTTGGTTTGTTGGTTTGTTGGTTTAATGGTTTGTTGGCTTGTTGGTTTGTTGGTTTTTTGATTTGTTGGCTTGTTGGTTTGTTGGTTTGTTTGATTATTGGTTACTTAATTTGTTGATTTGTTGGCTTGTTGGTTTGTTGGTTTTTTGGTTTGTTGGTTTGTTGGTTTATTGGCTTGTTGGTTTGTTGGTTTGTTGGCTTGTTGGCTTGTTGGTTTGTTGGTTTTTTGGCTTGTTGGTTTGTTGGTTTGTTGGTTTATTTGTTTGTTGGTTTGTTGGTTTGTTGGTTTATTGGTTTGTTGGTTTGTTGGTTTGTTGGCTTGTTGGTTTGTTGGTTTGTTGGTTTGTTGGTTTGTTGGCTTGTTGGTTTGTTGGTTTTTTGATTTGTTGGCTTGTTGGTTTGTTGGTTTGTTTGATTATTGGTTACTTAATTTGTTGATTTGTTGGCTTGTTGGTTTGTTGGTTTTTTGGTTTGTTGGTTTGTTGGTTTGTTGGCTTGTTGGTTTGTTGGTTTGTTGGCTTGTTGGCTTGTTGGTTTGTTGGTTTTTTGGCTTGTTGGTTTGTTGGTTTGTTGGTTTATTTGTTTGTTGGTTTGTTGGTTTGTTGGTTTATTGGTTTGTTGGTTTAATGGTTTGTTGGCTTGTTGGTTTGTTGGTTTGTTGATTTGTTGGCTTGTTGGTTTGTTGGTTTGTTTGATTATTGGTTACTTAATTTGTTCATTTGTTGGCTTGTTGGTTTGTTGGTTTTTTCGTTTGTTGGTTTGTTGGTTTGTTGGCTTGTTGGTTTGTTGGTTTGTTGGCTTGTTGGCTTGTTGGTTTGTTGGTTTTTTGGCTTGTTGGTTTGTTGGTTTGTTGGTTTGTTGCTTTGTTGGTTTGTTGGCTTGTTGGATTGTTGGCTTGTTGGTTTGTTAGTTTGTTGGCTTTTTGGTTACTTGGTTTGTTGGTTTGATGGTTTGTTGGCTTGTTGGTTTGTGGGCTTGTTGCTTTGTTGGTTTTATTGGTTTGTTGGCTTGTTGGCTTGTTGGTTTGTTGGTTTGTTATTTTGTTGGTTTGTTGGCTTGTTGGTTTGTTGGTTTGTTGGTTTGTTGGTTTGTTGGTTTGTTGGCTTGTTGGTTTGTTGGCTTGTTGGCTTGTTGGTTTGTTGGTTTGTTGGTTTGTTGGTTTGTTGGCTTGTTGGTTTGTTGGTTTGTTGGCTTGTTGGTTTGTTGGTTTGTTGGTTTGTTCGCTTGTTGGCTTGTTGGTTTGTTGGTTTGTTGGCTTGTTGGTTTGTTGGCTTGTTGGTTTGTTGGTTTGTTGGTTTGTTGGTTTGTAGGCTTGTTGGCTTGTTGGTTTGTTGGTTTGTTGGCTGGTTGGTTACTTAGTTTGTTGGTTTGTTGGCATTTTGGTTTGTTGGTTTGTTGGTTTGTTGGTTTATTTGTTTGTTGGTTTGTTGGCTTGTTGGTTTGTTGGTTTGTTGGCTTGTTGGTTTGTTGGTTTGTTGGCTTGTTGGCTTGTTGGCTTGCTGGTTTGTTGGTTTGTTGGCTTGTTGGTTTGTTGGCTTGTTGGTTTGTTGGTTTGTTGGTTTGTTGGCTTGTTGGCTTGTTGGTTTGTTGGTTTGTTGGTTTGTTGGTTTGTTGGTTTGTTGGTTTATTTGTTTGTTGGTTTGTTGGCTTGTTGGTTTGTTGGTTTGTTAGTTTGTTGGCTTGTTGGTTTGTTGGCTTGTTGGCTTGTTGCTTTGTTGGTTTGTTAGTTTGTTGGCTTGTTGGCTTGTTGGTTTGTTAGTTTGTTAGTTTGTTGGCTTTTTGGTTACTTGGTTTGTTGGTTTGTTGGCTTGTTGGTTTGTTGGCTTGTTGGTTTGTTGGTTTGTTGGTTTGTTGGCTTGTTGGCTTGTTGGTTTGTTGGTTTGTTGGTTTGTTGGTTTGTTGGTTTGTTCGTTTGTTGGTTTGTTGGTTTGTTGGCTTGTTGGCTTGTTGGTTTGTTGGTTTGTTGGCTTGTTGGTTTGTTGGTTTGTTTGTTTGTTGGTTTGTTTGTTTGTTGGTTTGTTCGTTTGTTGGTTTGTTGGCTTGTTAGTTTGTTGGCTTGTTGGTTTGTTGCTTTGTTGGTTTGTTGGCTTGTTGGTTTGTTGGCTTGTTTGATGGTTTGTTGGTTTGTTGGTTTGTTGGTTTGTTGGTTTTTTGGTTTGTTGGTTTGTTGGTTTGTTGGCTTGTTGGTTTATTGGTTTGTTGGTTTGTTGGTTTGTTGGCTTGTTGGTTTGTTGGTTTGTTGGCTTGTTGGTTTGTTGGTTTGTTGGTTTGTTGGTTTGTTGGCTTGTTGGTTTGTTGGTTTGTTGGTTTGTTGGCTTGTTGGCTTGTTGGCTTGTTGGTTTGTTGGTTTATTTGTTTGTTGGTTTGTTGGTTTGTTGGTTTGTTGGTTTAATGGTTTGTTGGCTTGTTGGTTTGTTGGTTTTTTGATTTGTTGGCTTGTTGGTTTGTTGGTTTGTTTGATTATTGGTTACTTAATTTGTTGATTTGTTGGCTTGTTGGTTTGTTGGTTTTTTGGTTTGTTGGTTTGTTGGTTTGTTGGCTTGTTGGTTTGTTGGTTTGTTGGCTTGTTGGCTTGTTGGTTTGTTGGTTTTTTGGCTTGTTGGTTTGTTGGTTTGTTGGTTTATTTGTTTGTTGGTTTGTTGGTTTGTTGGTTTATTGGTTTGTTGGTTTGTTGGTTTGTTGGCTTGTTGGTTTGTTGGTTTGTTGGTTTGTTGGTTTGTTGGCTTGTTGGTTTGTTGGTTTTTTGATTTGTTGGCTTGTTGGTTTGTTGGTTTGTTTGATTATTGGTTACTTAATTTGTTGATTTGTTGGCTTGTTGGTTTGTTGGTTTTTTGGTTTGTTGGTTTGTTGGTTTGTTGGCTTGTTGGTTTGTTGGTTTGTTGGCTTGTTGGCTTGTTGGTTTGTTGGTTTTTTGGCTTGTTGGTTTGTTGGTTTGTTGGTTTATTTGTTTGTTGGTTTGTTTGTTTGTTGGTTTATTGGTTTGTTGGTTTAATGGTTTGTTGGCTTGTTGGTTTGTTGGTTTGTTGATTTGTTGGCTTGTTGGTTTGTTGGTTTGTTTGATTATTGGTTACTTAATTTGTTGATTTGTTGGCTTGTTGGTTTGTTGGTTTTTTCGTTTGTTGGTTTGTTGGTTTGTTGGCTTGTTGGTTTGTTGGTTTGTTGGCTTGTTGGCTTGTTGGTTTGTTGGTTTTTTGGCTTGTTGGTTTGTTGGTTTGTTGGTTTGTTGCTTTGTTGGTTTGTTGGCTTGTTGGATTGTTGGCTTGTTGGTTTGTTAGTTTGTTGGCTTTTTGGTTACTTGGTTTGTTGGTTTGATGGTTTGTTGGCTTGTTGGTTTGTGGGCTTGTTGCTTTGTTGGTTTTATTGGTTTGTTGGCTTGTTGGCTTGTTGGTTTGTTGGTTTGTTATTTTGTTGGTTTGTTGGCTTGTTGGTTTGTTGGTTTGTTGGTTTGTTGGTTTGTTGGTTTGTTGGCTTGTTGGTTTGTTGGCTTGTTGGCTTGTTGGTTTGTTGGTTTGTTGGTTTGTTGGTTTGTTCGCTTGTTGGCTTGTTGGTTTGTTGGTTTGTTGGCTTGTTGGTTTGTTGGCTTGTTGGTTTGTTGGTTTGTTGGTTTGTTGATTTGTAGGCTTGTTGGCTTGTTGGTTTGTTGGTTTGTTGGCTGGTTGGTTACTTAGTTTGTTGGTTTGTTGGCATTTTGGTTTGTTGGTTTGTTGGTTTGTTGGTTTATTTGTTTGTTGGTTTGTTGGCTTGTTGGTTTGTTGGTTTGTTGGCTTGTTGGTTTGTTGGTTTGTTGGCTTGTTGGCTTGTTGGTTTGTTGGTTTGTTGGTTTGTTGGCTTGTTGGTTTGTTGGCTTGTTGGTTTGTTGGTTTGTTGGTTTGTTGGCTTGTTGGTTTGTTGGTTTGTTGGTTTGTTGGCTTGTTGGTTTGTTGGCTTGTTGGCTTGTTGCTTTGTTGGTTTGTTAGTTTGTTGGCTTGTTGGCTTGTTGGTTTGTTAGTTTGTTAGTTTGTTGGCTTTTTGGTTATTTGGTTTGTTGGTTTGTTGGTTTGTTGGCTTGTTGGTTTGTTGGCTTGTTGGTTTGTTGGTTTGTTGGTTTGTTGGCTTGTTGGCTTGTTGGTTTGTTGGTTTGTTGGTTTGTTGGTTTGTTGGTTTGTTGGTTTGTTCGTTTGTTGGTTTGTTGGTTTGTTGGCTTGTTGGCTTGTTGGTTTGTTGGTTTGTTGGCTTGTTGGTTTGTTGGTTTGTTTGTTTGTTGGTTTGTTTGTTTGTTGGTTTGTTCGTTTGTTGGTTTGTTGGCTTGTTGGTTTGTTGGCTTGTTGGTTTGTTGCTTTGTTGGTTTGTTGGCTTGTTGGTTTGTTGGCTTGTTGGTTTGTTTGTTTGTTGGTTTGTTGGCTTGTTGGCTTGTTGGTTTGTTGGTTTGTTGGTTTGTTGGTTTGTTGGCTTGTTGGTTTGTTGGTTTGTTTGTTTGTTGGTTTGTTTGTTTGCTGGTTTGTTCGTTTGTTGGTTTGTTGGCTTGTTGGTTTGTTGGCTTGTTGGTTTGTTGCTTTGTTGGTTTGTTGGCTTGTTGGTTTGTTGGCTTGTTGGTTTGTTTGTTTGTTGGTTTGTTGGCTTGTTGGCTTGTTGGTTTGTTAGTTTGTTAGTTTGTTGGCTTTTTGGTTACTTGGTTTTTTGGTTTGTTGGTTTGTTGGTTTGTTGGTTTGTTGGCTTGTTGGTTTGTTGCTTGTTGGTTTGTTGGCTTGTTGGCTTGTTGGTTTGTTGGTTTGTTGGTTTGTTGGTTTATTTGTTTGTTGGTTTGTTGGTTTGTTGGTTTGTTGGTTTGTTGGCTTGTTGGTTTGTTGGCTTGTTGGCTTGTTGCTTTGTTGGTTTGTTGGTTTGTCGGCTTGTTGGCTTGTTGGTTTGTTAGTTTGTTGGCTTTTTGGTTACTTGGTTTGTTGGTTTGTTGGTTTGTTGGCTTGTTGGTTTGTTGGCTTGTTGGTTTGTTGGTTTGTTGGTTTGTTGGTTTGTTGGTTTGTTGGTTTGTTGGCTTGTTGGTTTGTTGGTTTGTTTGTTTGTTGGTTTGTTTGTTTGTTGGTTTGTTCGTTTGTTGGTTTGTTGGCTTGTTGATTTGTTGGCTTTTTGGTTTGTTGCTTTGTTGGTTTGTTGGCTTGTTGGTTTGTTGGCTTGTTGGTTTGTTTGTTTGTTGGTTTGTTGGCTTGTTGGCTTGTTGGTTTGTTGGTTTGTTGGTTTGTTGGTTTTTTGTTTTGTTGGTTTGTTGGTTTGTTGGCTTGTTGGTTTGTTGGTTTGTTGGCTTGTTGGCTTGTTGGTTTGTTGGTTTTTTGGTTTGTTGGTTTGTTGGTTTGTTGGCTTGTTGGTTTGTTGGTTTGTTGGCTTGTTGGTTTGTTGGTTTGTTGGCTTGTTGGCTTGTTGGCTTGTTGGTTTGTTGGTTAGTTCGTTTGTTGGTTTGTTAGTTTGTTGGTTTGTTTGCTTGTTGGCTTGTTGGCTTGTTGGTTTGTTGGTTTGTTGGCTTGTTGGCTTGTTGGTTTGTTGGTTTGTTGGTTTATTGGTTTGTTGGCTTGTTGGTTTGTTGGCTTGTTGGTTTGTTTTTTTTGTTGGTTTGTTGGCTTGTTGGCTTGTTGGCTTGTTGGTTTGTTGATTTATTTGCTTGTTTTTTTGTTGGTTTGTTGGCTTGTTGGCTTGTTGATTTGTTATTTTGTTGGCTTTTTGGTTACTTGGTTTGCTGGTTTGTTGGCTTGTTGGCTTGTTGGTTTGTTGGTTAGTTCGTTTGTTGGTTTGTTAGTTTGTTGGTTTGTTGGCTTGTTGGCTTGTTGGTTTGTTAGTTTTTTGATTTGTTGATTTGTTGGTTTGTTGGTTTGTTGGTTTGTTGGTTTGTTGGCTTGTTGGTTTGTTGGTTTGTAAGCTTGTTGGTTTGTTAGTTTGTTGGCTTGTTGGCTTGTTGGTTTGTTGGTTTGTTGGTTTGTTGGCTTGTTGGTTCGTTGGTTTGTTGGCTTGTTGTTTTGTTAGTTTGTTGGTTTGTTGGTTTGTTGGCTTGTTGGTTTGTTGTTTTGTTGGTTTTTTGGTTTGTTGGCTTGTTGGCTTGTTGGTTTGTTGGTTTGTTGGCTTGCTGGTTTGTTGGTTTGTTGGTTTGTTGGTTTGTTGTCTTGTTGGTTTGTTGGTTTGTTGGTTTGTTGGTTTGTTGGCTTGTTGGCTTGTTGGTTTGTTGGTTTGTGTGTTTATTTGTTTGTTGGTTTGTTGGTTTGTTGGTTTGTTGGTTTGTTGGTTTGTTGGTTTGTTGGTTTGTTGGTTTAATGGTTTGTTGGCTTGTTGGTTTGTTGGTTTGTTGATTTGTTGGCTTGTTAGTTTGTTGGTTTGTTTGCTTATTGGTTACTTAGTTTGTTGATTTGTTGGCTTGTTGGTTTGTTGGTTTTTTGGTTTGTTGGTTTGTTGGTTTGTTGGCTTGTTGGTTTGTTGGATTGTTGGCTTGTTGGCTTTTTGGTTTGTTGGTTTTTTGGATTGTTGGCTTGTTGGTTTGTTGGTTTGTTGGTTTGTTGGTTTGTTGGTTTGTTGGCTTGTTGGTTTGTTGTCTTGTGGCTTTGTTGGTTTGTTGGCTTTTTGGCTTGTTGGTTTGTTGGTTTGTTGGTTTGTTGGTTTGTTGGCTTGTTGGTTTGTTGGTTTGTTGGTTTGTTGGCTTGTTGGTTTGTTGGCTTGTTGGCTTGTTGGTTTGTTGGTTTGTTGGTTTGTTGGTTTGTTGGTTTGTTGGCTTGTTGGTTTGTTGGTTTGTTGGCTTGTTGGTTTGTTGGTTTGTTGGTTTGCTGGCTTGTTGGCTTGTTGGTTTGTTGGTTTGTTGGCTTGTTGGTTTGTTGGCTTGTTGGTTTGTTGGTTTGTTGGTTTGTTGGTTTGTAGGCTTGTTGGCTTGTTGGCTTGTTGGTTTGTTGGTTTGTTGGCTTGTTGGTTACTTAGTTTGTTGGTTTGTTGGCATGTTGGTTTATTGGTTTGTTGGTTTGTTGGCTTGTTGGTTTGTTGGCTTGTTGGTTTGTTGGTTTGTTGGTTCGTTGGCTTGTTGGCTTGTTGGTTTGTTGGTTTGTTGGTTTGTTGGTTTATTTGTTTGTTGGTTTGTTGGCTTGTTGGTTTGTTGGTTTGTTGGCTTGTTGGTTTGTTGGTTTGTTGGCTTGTTGGTTTGTTGGTTTGTTGGTTTGTTGGCTTGTTGGTTTGTTGGCTTGTGGGTTGTTGGTTTGTTGGTTTGTTGGCTTGTTGGCTTGTTGGTTTGTTGGTTTGTTGGTTTGTTGGTTTATTTGTTTGTTGGTTTGTTGGCTTGTTGGTTTGTTGGTTTGTTGGTTTCTTGGCTTGTTGGTTTGTTGGCTTGTTGGCTTGTTGCTTTGTTGGTTGGTTAGTTTGTTGGCTTGTTGGCTTGTTGGTTTGTTAGTTTGTTGGCTTTTTGGTTACTTGGTTTGTTGGTTTGTTGGCTTGTTGGTTTGTTGGCTTGTTGGTTTGTTGGTTTGTTGGTTTGTTGGTTTATTGGCTTGTTGGCTTGTTGGTTTGTTGGTTTGTTGGTTTGTTGGTTTGTTGGTTTGTTCGTTTGTTGGTTTGTTGGTTTGTTGGCTTGTTGGCTTGTCGGTTTGTTGGTTTGTTGGCTTGTTGGTTTGTTGGCTTGTTAGCTTGTTGGTTTGTTGGTTTGTTGGTTTATTGGTTTATTTGTTTGTTGGTTTGTTGGCTTGTTGGTTTGTTGTTTTGTTGGTTTGTTGGCTTGTTAGTTTGTTGGCTTTTTGCTTACTTGGTTTGTTGGTTTGTTGGTTTGTTGGCTTGTTGGTTTGTTGGCTTGTTGGTTTGTTGGCTTGTTGGCTTGTTGGTTTGTTGGCTTGTTGGCTTGTTGCTTTGTTGGTTTGTTAGTTTGTTGGCTGGTTGGCTTGTTGGTTTGTTAGTTTGTTGGCTTTTTGGTTACTTGGTTTATTGGTTTGTTGGTTTGTTGGCTTGTTGGTTTGTTGGTTTGTTGGTTTGTTGGCTTGTTGGCTTGTTGGTTTGTTGGTTTGTGTGTTTATTTGTTTGTTGGTTTGTTGGTTTGTTGATTTGTTGGTTTGTTGGTTTGTTGGTTTGCTGGTTTAATGGTTTGTTGGCTTGTTGGTTTGTTGGTTTGTTGATTTGTTGGCTTGTTAGTTTGTTGGTTTGTTTGCTTATTGGTTACTTAGTTTGTTGATTTGTTGGCTTGTTGGTTTGTTGGTTTTTTGGTTTGTTGGTAAGTTGGTTTGTTGGTTTGTTGGTTTGTTGGTTTGTTGGCTTGTTCGCTTGTTGGTTTGTTGGTTTTTTGGCTTGTTGGCTTGTTGGTTTGTTGGTTTGTTGGTTTGTTGGTTTGTTGCTTTGTTGGTTTGTTGGCTTGTTGGATTGTTGGCTTATTGGTTTGTTAGTTTGTTGGCTTTTTGGTTACTTGGTTTGTTGGTTTGTTGGTTTGTTGGTTTGTTGGCTTGTTGGTTTGTTGGTTTGTTGGTTTGTTGGTTTGTTGGTTTGTTGGTTTGTTGGTTTATTTGTTTGTTGGTTTGTTGGTTTGTTGGTTTGTTGGTTTATTTGTTTGTTGGTTTGTTGGCTTGTTGGTTTGTTGGTTTGTTGGTTTGTTGGCATGTTGGTTTATTGGTTTGTTGGTTTGTTGGCTTGTTGGTTTGTTGGCTTGTTGGTTTGTTGGCTTGTTGGTTTGTTGGTTTGTTGGTTCGTTGGCTTGTTGGCTTGTTGGTTTGTTGGTTTGTTGGTTTGTTGGTTTATTTGTTTGTTGGTTTGTTGGCTTGTTGGTTTGTTGGTTTGTTGGCTTGTTGGTGTGTTGGTTTGTTGGCTTGTTGGCTTGTTGGTTTGTTGGTTTGTTGGTTTGTTGGTTTATTTGTTTGTTGGTTTGTTGGCTTGTTGGTTTGTTGGTTTGTTGGTTTCTTGGCTTGTTGGTTTGTTGGCTTGTTGGCTTGTTGCTTTGTTGGTTGGTTAGTTTGTTGGCTTGTTGGCTTGTTGGTTTGTTAGTTTGTTGGCTTTTTGGTTACTTGGTTTGTTGGTTTGTTGGTTTGTTGGCTTGTTGGTTTGTTGGCTTGTTGGTTTGTTGGTTTGTTGGTTTGTTGGTTTGTTGGCTTGTTGGCTTATTGGTTTGTTGGTTTGTTGGTTTGTTGGTTTGTTGGTTTGTTCGTTTGTTGGTTTGTTGGTTTGTTGGCTTGTTGGCTTGTCGGTTTGTTGGTTTGTTGGCTTGTTGGTTTGTTGGCTTGTTAGCTTGTTGGTTTGTTGGTTTGTTGGTTTATTAGTTTATTTGTTTGTTGGTTTGTTGGCTTGTTGGTTTGTTGGTTTGTTGGTTTGTTGGCTTGTTAGTTTGTTGGCTTTTTGGTTACTTGGTTTATTGGTTTGTTGGTTTGTTGGCTTGTTGGTTTGTTGGCTTGTTGGTTTGTTGGCTTGTTGGCTTATTGGTTTGTTGGCTTGTTGGCTTGTTGCTTTGTTGGTTTGTTAGTTTGTTGGCTGGTTGGCTTGTTGGTTTGTTAGTTTGTTGGCTTTTTGGTTACTTGGTTTGTTGGTTTGTTGGTTTGTTGGCTTGTTGGTTTGTTGGCTTGTTGGTTTGTTGGTTTGTTGGTTTGATGGCTTGTTGGTTTGTTGGTTTGTTGGTTTGTTGGTTTGTTGGTTTGTTGATTTGTTCGTTTGTTGGTTTGTTGGTTTGTTGGCTTGTTGGCTTGTTGGTTTGTAAGTTTTTTGGCTTGTTGGTTTATTGGCTTGTTAGCTTGTTGGTTTGTTGGTTTGTTGGTTTATTGGTTTATTTGTTTGTTGGTTTGTTGGCTTGTTGGTTTGTTGGTTTGTTGGTTTGTTGGCTTGTTGGTTTGTTGGCTTGTTGGCTTGTTGCTTTGTTGGTTTGTTGGTTTGTCGGCTTGTTGGCTTGTTGGTTTGTTAGTTTGTTGGCTTTTTGGTTACTTGGTTTGTTGGTTTGTTGGTTTGTTGGCTTGTTGGTTTGTTGGCTTGTTGGTTTGTTGGCTTGTTGGCTTGTTGGTTTGTTGGTTTGTTGGCTTGTTGGTTTGTTGGCTTGTTAGCTTGTTTGTTTGTTGGTTTGTTGGTTTGTTGGTTTGTTTGTTTGTTGGTTTGTTTGTTTGTTGGTTGGTTCGTTTGTTGGTTTGTTGGCTTGTTGGTTTGTTGGCTTGTTGGTTTGTTGCTTTGTTGGTTTGTTGGCTTGTTGGTTTGTTGGCTTGTTGGTTTGTTTGTTTGTTGGTTTGTTGGCTTGTTGGCTTGTTGGTTTGTTGGTTTGTTGGTTTGTTGGTTTGTTGGTTTGTTGGTTTTTTGGTTTGTTGGTTTGTTGGTTTGTCGGCTTGTTGGTTTGTTGGTTTGTTGGCTTGTTGGCTTGTTGGTTTGTCGGTTTTTTGGTTTGTTGGTTTGTTGGCTTGTTGGTTTGTTGGTTTGTTGGCTTGTTGGTTTGTTGGTTTGTTGGCTTGTTGGCT
Source organism: Atherix ibis (assembly GCA_958298945.1). Classification (NCBI taxonomy): domain Eukaryota; kingdom Metazoa; phylum Arthropoda; class Insecta; order Diptera; family Athericidae; genus Atherix; species Atherix ibis. The sequence continues at coordinate 36,022,542 of OY282608.1, forward strand.
TGTTGGTTTGTTGGTTAGTTCGTTTGTTGGTTTGTTAGTTTGTTGGTTTGTTGGCTTGCTGGCTTGTTGGCTTGTTGGTTTGTTGGTTTGTTGGTTTGTTGGTTTGTTGGTTTCTTGGTTTATTTGTTTATTGGTTTGTTGGCTTGTTGGCTTGATGGTTTGTTGGTTTGTTGGCTTGTTGGCTTGTTGGTTTGTTGGTTTGTTGGTTTGTTGGTTTGTTGGTTTGTTGGTTTGTTGGCTTGTTGGTTTGTTGGATTGTTGGTTTGTTGGTTTGTTGGTTTGTTGGCTTGTTGGCTTGTTGGCTTGTTGGTTTGTTGATTTATTTGCTTGTTGGTTTGTTGGCTTGTTGGTTTGTTGGTTTGTGGGCTTGTTGGCTTGTTTGTTTGTTGGTTTGTTGGCTTGTTGGCTTGTTGATTTGTTATTTTGTTGGCTTTTTGGTTACTTGGTTTGTTGGTTTGTTGGTTGGTTGGCTTTTTGGTTTGTTGGTTAGTTCGTTTGTTGGTTTGTTAGTTTGTTGGTTTGTTGGCTTGTTGGCTTGTGGGTTTGTTGGTTTTTTTATTTGTTAATTTGTTGGTTTGTTGGTTTGTTGGTTTGTTGGTTTGTTGGTTTGTTGGCTTGTTGGTTTGTTGGTTTGTCAGCTTGTTGGTTTGTTAGTTTGTGTGCTTGTTGGCTTGTTGGTTTGTTGGTTTGTTGGTTTGTTGGCTTGTTGGTTTGTTGGTTTGTTGGCTTGTTGTTTTGTTAGTTTGTTGGTTTGTTGGTTTGTTGGCTTGTTGGTTTGTTGTTTTGTTGGTTTGTTGGTTTGTTGGCTTGTTGGCTTGTTGGTTTGTTGGCTTGTCGGTTTGTTAGTTTGTTGGCTTTTTGGTTACTTGGTTTGTTGGTTTGTTGGTTTGTTGGCTTGTTGGTTTGTTGGCTTGTTGGCTTGTTGGTTTCTTGGTTTGTTGGTTTGTTGGCTTGTTGGTTTGTTGGTTTGTTGTCTAGTTGGTTTGTTGGTTTGTTGGCTTGTTGGTTTGTTGTTTTGTTGGTTTGTTGGTTTGTTGGCTTGTTGGCTTGTTGGTTTGTTGGCTTGTTGGTTTGTTAGTTTGTTGGCTTTTTGGTTACTTGGTTTGTTGGTTTGTTGGTTTGTTGGCTTGTTGGTTTGTTGTTTTGTTGGTTTGTTGGTTTGTTGGTTTGTTGGTTTGTTGGCTTGTTGGTTTGTTGGTTTGTTGGTTTGTTGGTTTGTTGGTTTGTTCGTTTGTTGGTTTGTTGGTTTGTTGGCATGTTGGTTTGTTTGTTTGTTGGTTTGTTGGCTTGTTGGTTTGTTGGTTTGTTGGTTTGTTGGTTTGTTGGCTTGTTGGTTTGTTGGTTTGTTGGCTAGTTGGCTTGTTGGTTTGTTGGTTTGTTGGTTTGTTGGCTTGTTGGTTTGTTGGCTTGTTGGTTTGTTGGTTTGTTGATTTGCTGGCTTGTTGGCTTGTTGGTTTGTTGGTTTGTTGGTTTGTTGGTTTATTTGTTTGTTGGTTTGTTGGCTTGTTGGTTTGTTGGTTTGTTGGTTTGTTGGCTTGTTAGTTTGTTGGCTTGTTGGCTTGTTGCTTTGTTGGTTTGTTGGTTTGTCGGCTTGTTGGCTTGTTGGTTTGTTAGTTTGTTGGCTTTTTGGTTACTTGGTTTGTTGGTTTGTTGGTTTGTTGGCTTGTTGGTTTGTTGGCTTATTGGTTTGTTGGTTTGTTGGTTTGTTGGTTTGTTGGCTTGTTGGTTTGTTGGTTTGTTTGTTTGTTGGTTTGTTGCTTGTTGGTTTGTTGCTTTGTTGGTTTGTTGGCTTGTTGGTTTGTTGGCTTGTTGGTTTGTTTGTTTGTTAGTTTGTTGGCTTGTTGGCTTGTTGGTTTGTTGGTTTGTTGGTTTGTTGGTTTGTTGGTTTGTTTGTTTTTTGGTTTGTTGGTTTGTTGGTTTGTTGGCTTGTTGGTTTGTTGGTTTGTTGGCTTGTTGGCTTGTTGGTTTGTTGGTTTTTTGGTTTGTTGGTTTGTTGGTTTGTTGGCTTGTTGGTTTGTTGGTTTGTTGGCTTGTTGGTTTGTTGGTTTGTTGGCTTGTTGGCTTGTTGGTTTCTTGGTTAGTTCGTTTGCTGGTTTGTTAATTTGTTGGTTTGTTGGCTTGTTGGCTTGTTGGCTTGTTGGCTTGTTGGTTTGTTGGTTTGTTGGTTTGTTGGTTTGTTGGTTTGTTGGTTTGTTGGTTTATTTGTTTATTGGTTTGTTGGCTTTTTGGCTTGTTGGTTTGTTGGTTTGTTGGCTTGTTGGCTTGTTGGTTTGTTGGTTTGTTGGTTTGTTGGTTTGTTGGTTTGTTGGTTTGTTGGCTTGTTGGTTTGTTGGTTTGTTGGTTTGTTGGCTTGTTGGCTTGTTGGCTTGTTGTTTTTTTGATTTATTTGCTTGTTGGTTTGTTGGCTTGTTGGTTTGTTGGTTTGTGGGCTTGTTGGATTGTTGGTTTGTTGGTTTGTTGGCTTGTTGGCTTGTTGATTTTTTATTTTGTTGGCTTTTTGGTTACTTGGTTTGTTGGTTTGTTGGCTTGTTGGCTTGTTGGTTTGTTGGTTAGTTCGTTTGTTGGTTTGTTAGTTTGTTGGTTTGTTGGCTTGTTGGCTTGTTGGTTTGTTGGTTTTTTGGTTTGTTGATTTGTTGGTTTGTTGGTTTGTTTGTTTGTTGGTTTATTGGTTTGTTGGCTTGTTGGTTTGTTGGTTTGTTGGCTTGTTGGTTTGTCAGTTTGTTGGCTTGTTGGTTTGTTGGTTTGTTGGTTTGTTGGCTTGTTGGTTTGTTGGTTTGTTGGCTTGTTGTTTTGTTAGTTTGTTGGTTTGTTGGTTTGTTGGCTTGTTGGTTTGTTGTTTTGTTGGTTTGCTGGTTTGTTGGCTTGTTGGCTTGTTGGTTTGTTGGCTTGTTGGTTTGTTAGTTTGTTGGCTTTTTGGTTACTTGGTTTGTTGGTTTGTTGGCTTGTTGGCTTGTTGGTTTGTTGGCTTGTTGGCTTGTTGGTTTGTTGGTTTGTTGTTTTGTTGGCTTGTTGGTTTGTTGGTTTATTGGCTTGTTGGTTTGTTAGTTTGTTGGTTTGTTGGCTTGTTGGTTTGTTGTTTTGTTAGTTTGTTGGTTTGTTGGCTTGTTGGCTTGCTGGTTTATTGGCTTGTTGGTTTGTTAGTTTGTTGGCTTTGTGGTTACTTGGTTTGTTGGTTTGTTGGCTTGTTGGCTTGTTGGTTTGTTGGTTTGTTGGATTGTTGGCTTGTTGGTTTGTTGGTTTGTTGGTTTGTTGGTTTGTTGGTTTGTTGGTTTGTTGGTTTATTGGTTTGTTGGCTTGTTGGTTTGTTGGTTTGTTGGCTTGTTGGTTCGTCAGTTTGTTGGCTTGTTGGTTTGTTGGTTTGTTGGTTTGTTGGCTTGTTGGTTTGTTGGTTTGTTGGCTTGTTGTTTTGTTAGTTTGTTGGTTTGTTGGTTTGTTGGCTTGTTGGTTTGTTGTTTTGTTGGTTTGCTGGTTTGTTGGCTTGTTGGCTTGTTGGTTTGTTGGCTTGTTGGTTTGTTAGTTTGTTGGCTTTTTGGTTACTTGGTTTGTTGGTTTGTTGGCTTGTTGGTTTGTTGGTTTGTTGGCTTGTTGGCTTGTTGGTTTGTTGGCTTGTTGGTTTGTTTGTTTGTTGGTTTGTTGGTTTGTTGGCTTGTTGGTTTGTTGGTTTGTTAGTTTGTTGGTTTGTTGGCTTGTTGGCTTGCTGGTTTGTTGGCTTGTTGGTTTGTTAGTTTGTTGGCTTTGTGGTTACTTGGTTTGTTGGTTTGTTGGCTTGTTGGCTTGTTGGTTTGTTGGTTTGTTGGATTGTTCGCTTGTTGGTTTGTTGGTTTGTTGGTTTTTTGGTTTGTTGGTTTGTTGGTTTGTTGGCTTGGTGGTTTGTTGGTTTGTTGGCTTGTTGGTTTGTTGGTTTGTTGGCTTGTTGGCTTGTTGGTTTTTTGGTTTGTTGGTTTGTTGGTTTGTTGGTTTGTTCGTTTGTTGGTTTGTTGGTTTGTTGATTTGTTGGCTTGTTAGCTTGTTGGTTTGTTAGTTTGTTGGTTTGTTAGTTTATTTGTTTGTTGGTTTGTTGGCTTGTTGGTTTGTTGGTTTGTTGGTTTGTTGGCTTGTTGGTTTGTTGGCTTGTTGGCTTGTTGCTTTGTTGGTTTGTTGGATTGTCTGCTTGTTGGCTTGTTGGTTTGTTAGTTTGTTGGCTTTTTGGTTGCTTGGTTTGTTGGTTTGTTGGTTTGTTGGCTTGTTGGTTTGTTGGTTTGTTGGTTTGTTGGTTTGTTGGTTTGTTGGCTTGTTGGATTGTTAGTTTGTTGGTTTGTTGGTTTGTTGGTTTGTTGGTTTGTTGTTTTGTTGGTTTGTTGGCTTGTTGGCTTGTTGGTTTGTTGGTTTGTTGGTTTGTTCGTTTGTTGGTTTGTTGGTTTGTTGATTTGTTGGCTTGTTAGCTTGTTGGTTTGTTAGTTTGTTGGTTTGTTAGTTTATTTGTTTGTTGGCTTGTTGGTTTGTTGGTTTGTTGGTTTGTGGGCTTGTTGGTTTGTTGGCTTGTTGGCTTGTTGCTTTGTTAGTTTGTTGGTTTGTCTGCTTGTTGGCTTGTTGGTTTGTTAGTTTGTTGGCTTTTTGGTTGCTTGGTTTGTTGGTTTGTTGGTTTGTTGGCTTGTTGGTTTGTTGGTTTGTTGGTTTGTTGGTTTGTTGGTTTGTTGGCTTGTTGGATTGTTAGTTTGTTGGTTTGTTGGTTTGTTGGTTTGTTGGTTTGTTGTTTTGTTGGTTTGTTGGCTTGTTGGCTTGTTGGTTTGTTGGCTTGTTGGTTTGTTAGTTTGTTGGCTTTTTGGTTACTTGGTTTGTTGGTTTGTTGGTTTGTTGGCTTGTTGGTTTGTTGGCTTGTTGGTTTGTTGGTTTGTTGGTTTGTTGGTTTGTTGGCTTGTTGGTTTGTTGGTTTGTTGGTTGGTTGGTTTGTTGGTTTGTTGGTTTGTTCGTTTGTTGGTTTGTTAGTTTGTTGGCATGTTGGTTTGTTTGCTTGTTGGTTTGTTGGCTTGTTGGTTTGTTGGTTTGTTGGTTTGTTGGTTTGTTGGTTTGTTGGTTTGTTGGTTTGTTGGTTTGTTGGTTTGTTGGCTTGTTGGCTTGTTGGTTTGTTGGTTTGTTGGTTTGTTGGCTTGTTGGTTTGTTGGTTTGTTGGTTTGTTGGTTTGTTGATTTGTTGGCTTGTAGGCTTGTTGGTTTGTTGGTTTGTTGGTTTGTTGGTTTATTTGTTTGTTGGTTTGTTGGCTTGTTGGTTTGTTGGTTTGTTGGTTTGTTGGTTTGTTGGCTTGTTGGTTTGTTGGCTTGTTGGCTTGTTGCTTTGTTGGTTTGTTGGTTTGTCGGCTTGTTGGCTTGTTGGTTTGTTAGTTTGTTGGCTTTTTGGTTACTTGGTTTGTTGGTTTGTTGGTTTGTTAGCTTGTTGGTTTGTTCGCTTGTTGGTTTGTTGGTTTGTTGGCTTTTTGGTTACTTGGTTTGTTGGTTTGTTGGTTTGTTGGCTTGTTGGTTTGTTGTTTTGTTGGTTTGTTGGTTTGTTGGTTTGTTGGTTTGTTGGCTTGTTGGTTTGTTGTTTTGTTGGTTTGTTGGTTTGTTGGTTTGTTGGTTTGTTGGCTTGTTGGTTTGTTGGTTTGTTGGTTTGTTGGTTTGTTGGTTTGTTCGTTTGTTGGTTTGTTGGTTTGTTGGCATGTTGGTTTGTTTGTTTGTTGTTTTGTTGGCTTGTTGGTTTGTTGGTTTGTTGGTTTGTTGGTTTGTTGGCTTGTTGGTTTGTTGGTTTGTTGGCTAGTTGGCTTGTTGGTTTGTTGGTTTGTTGGTTTGTTGGCTTGTTGGTTTGTTGGCTTGTTGGTTTGTTGGTTTGTTGATTTGCTGGCTTGTTGGCTTGTTGGTTTGTTGGTTTGTTGGTTTGTTGGTTTATTTGTTTGTTGGTTTGTTGGCTTGTTGGTTTGTTGGTTTGTTGGTTTGTTGGCTTGTTAGTTTGTTGGCTTGTTGGCTTGTTGCTTTGTTGGTTTGTTGGTTTGTCGGCTTGTTGGCTTGTTGGTTTGTTAGATTGTTGGCTTTTTGGTTACTTGGTTTGTTGGTTTGTTGGTTTGTTGGCTTGTTGGTTTGTTGGCTTATTGGTTTGTTGGTTTGTTGGTTTGTTGGTTTGTTGGTTTGTTGGCTTGTTGGTTTGTTGGTTTGTTTGTTTGTTGGTTTGTTGCTTGTTGGTTTGTTGCTTTGTTGGTTTGTTGGCTTGTTGGTTTGTTGGCTTGTTGGTTTGTTTGTTTGTTAGTTTGTTGGCTTGTTGGCTTGTTGGTTTGTTGGTTTGTTGGTTTGTTGGTTTGTTGGTTTGTTTGTTTTTTGGTTTGTTGGTTTGTTGGTTTGTTGGCTTGTTGGTTTGTTGGTTTGTTGGCTTGTTGGCTTGTTGGTTTGTTGGTTTTTTGGTTTGTTGGTTTGTTGGTTTGTTGGCTTGTTGGTTTGTTGGTTTGTTGGCTTGTTGGTTTGTTGGTTTGTTGGCTTGTTGGCTTGTTGGTTTCTTGGTTAGTTCGTTTGCTGGTTTGTTAATTTGTTGGTTTGTTGGCTTGTTGGCTTGTTGGCTTGTTGGCTTGTTGGTTTGTTGGTTTGTTGGTTTGTTGGTTTGTTGGTTTGTTGGTTTGTTGGTTTATTTGTTTATTGGTTTGTTGGCTTTTTGGCTTGTTGGTTTGTTGGTTTGTTGGCTTGTTGGCTTGTTGGTTTGTTGGTTTGTTGGTTTGTTGGTTTGTTGGTTTGTTGGTTTGTTGGCTTGTTGGTTTGTTGGTTTGTTGGTTTGTTGGCTTGTTGGCTTGTTGGCTTGTTGTTTTTTTGATTTATTTGCTTGTTGGTTTGTTGGCTTGTTGGTTTGTTGGTTTGTGGGCTTGTTGGATTGTTGGTTTGTTGGTTTGTTGGCTTGTTGGCTTGTTGATTTTTTATTTTGTTGGCTTTTTGGTTACTTGGTTTGTTGGTTTGTTGGCTTGTTGGCTTGTTGGTTTGTTGGTTAGTTCGTTTGTTGGTTTGTTAGTTTGTTGGTTTGTTGGCTTGTTGGCTTGTTGGTTTGTTGGTTTTTTGGTTTGTTGATTTGTTGGTTTGTTGGTTTGTTTGTTTGTTGGTTTATTGGTTTGTTGGCTTGTTGGTTTGTTGGTTTGTTGGCTTGTTGGTTTGTCAGTTTGTTGGCTTGTTGGTTTGTTGGTTTGTTGGTTTGTTGGCTTGTTGGTTTGTTGGTTTGTTGGCTTGTTGTTTTGTTAGTTTGTTGGTTTGTTGGTTTGTTGGCTTGTTGGTTTGTTGTTTTGTTGGTTTGCTGGTTTGTTGGCTTGTTGGCTTGTTGGTTTGTTGGCTTGTTGGTTTGTTAGTTTGTTGGCTTTTTGGTTACTTGGTTTGTTGGTTTGTTGGCTTGTTGGCTTGTTGGTTTGTTGGCTTGTTGGCTTGTTGGTTTGTTGGTTTGTTGTTTTGTTGGCTTGTTGGTTTGTTGGTTTATTGGCTTGTTGGTTTGTTAGTTTGTTGGTTTGTTGGCTTGTTGGTTTGTTGTTTTGTTAGTTTGTTGGTTTGTTGGCTTGTTGGCTTGCTGGTTTATTGGCTTGTTGGTTTGTTAGTTTGTTGGCTTTGTGGTTACTTGGTTTGTTGGTTTGTTGGCTTGTTGGCTTGTTGGTTTGTTGGTTTGTTGGATTGTTGGCTTGTTGGTTTGTTGGTTTGTTGGTTTGTTGGTTTGTTGGTTTGTTGGTTTGTTGGTTTATTGGTTTGTTGGCTTGTTGGTTTGTTGGTTTGTTGGCTTGTTGGTTCGTCAGTTTGTTGGCTTGTTGGTTTGTTGGTTTGTTGGTTTGTTGGCTTGTTGGTTTGTTGGTTTGTTGGCTTGTTGTTTTGTTAGTTTGTTGGTTTGTTGGTTTGTTGGCTTGTTGGTTTGTTGTTTTGTTGGTTTGCTGGTTTGTTGGCTTGTTGGCTTGTTGGTTTGTTGGCTTGTTGGTTTGTTAGTTTGTTGGCTTTTTGGTTACTTGGTTTGTTGGTTTGTTGGCTTGTTGGTTTGTTGGTTTGTTGGCTTGTTGGCTTGTTGGTTTGTTGGCTTGTTGGTTTGTTTGTTTGTTGGTTTGTTGGTTTGTTGGCTTGTTGGTTTGTTGGTTTGTTAGTTTGTTGGTTTGTTGGCTTGTTGGCTTGCTGGTTTGTTGGCTTGTTGGTTTGTTAGTTTGTTGGCTTTGTGGTTACTTGGTTTGTTGGTTTGTTGGCTTGTTGGCTTGTTGGTTTGTTGGTTTGTTGGATTGTTGGCTTGTTGGTTTGTTGGTTTGTTGGTTTTTTGGTTTGTTGGTTTGTTGGTTTGTTGGCTTGGTGGTTTGTTGGTTTGTTGGCTTGTTGGTTTGTTGGTTTGTTGGCTTGTTGGCTTGTTGGTTTTTTGGTTTGTTGGTTTGTTGGTTTGTTGGTTTGTTCGTTTGTTGGTTTGTTGGTTTGTTGATTTGTTGGCTTGTTAGCTTGTTGGTTTGTTAGTTTGTTGGTTTGTTAGTTTATTTGTTTGTTGGTTTGTTGGCTTGTTGGTTTGTTGGTTTGTTGGTTTGTTGGCTTGTTGGTTTGTTGGCTTGTTGGCTTGTTGCTTTGTTGGTTTGTTGGATTGTCTGCTTGTTGGCTTGTTGGTTTGTTAGTTTGTTGGCTTTTTGGTTGCTTGGTTTGTTCGTTTGTTGGTTTGTTGGCTTGTTGGTTTGTTGGTTTGTTGGTTTGTTGGTTTGTTGGTTTGTTGGCTTGTTGGATTGTTAGTTTGTTGGTTTGTTGGTTTGTTGGTTTGTTGGTTTGTTGTTTTGTTGGTTTGTTGGCTTGTTGGCTTGTTGGTTTGTTGGTTTGTTGGTTTGTTCGTTTGTTGGTTTGTTGGTTTGTTGATTTGTTGGCTTGTTAGCTTGTTGGTTTGTTAGTTTGTTGGTTTGTTAGTTTATTTGTTTGTTGGCTTGTTGGTTTGTTGGTTTGTTGGTTTGTGGGCTTGTTGGTTTGTTGGCTTGTTGGCTTGTTGCTTTGTTGGTTTGTTGGTTTGTCTGCTTGTTGGCTTGTTGGTTTGTTAGTTTGTTGGCTTTTTGGTTGCTTGGTTTGTTGGTTTGTTGGTTTGTTGGCTTGTTGGTTTGTTGGTTTGTTGGTTTGTTGGTTTGTTGGTTTGTTGGCTTGTTGGATTGTTAGTTTGTTGGTTTGTTGGTTTGTTGGTTTGTTGGTTTGTTGTTTTGTTGGTTTGTTGGCTTGTTGGCTTGTTGGTTTGTTGGCTTGTTGGTTTGTTAGTTTGTTGGCTTTTTGGTTACTTGGTTTGTTGGTTTGTTGGTTTGTTGGCTTGTTGGTTTGTTGGCTTGTTGGTTTGTTGGTTTGTTGGTTTGTTGGTTTGTTGGCTTGTTGGTTTGTTGGTTTGTTGGTTGGTTGGTTTGTTGGTTTGTTGGTTTGTTCGTTTGTTGGTTTGTTAGTTTGTTGGCATGTTGGTTTGTTTGCTTGTTGGTTTGTTGGCTTGTTGGTTTGTTGGTTTGTTGGTTTGTTGGTTTGTTGGTTTGTTGGTTTGTTGGTTTGTTGGTTTGTTGGTTTGTTGGCTTGTTGGCTTGTTGGTTTGTTGGTTTGTTGGTTTGTTGGCTTGTTGGTTTGTTGGTTTGTTGGTTTGTTGGTTTGTTGATTTGTTGGCTTGTTGGCTTGTTGGTTTGTTGGTTTGTTGGTTTGTTGGTTTATTTGTTTGTTGGTTTGTTGGCTTGTTGGTTTGTTGGTTTGTTGGTTTGTTGGTTTGTTGGCTTGTTGGTTTGTTGGCTTGTTGGCTTGTTGCTTTGTTGGTTTGTTGGTTTGTCGGCTTGTTGGCTTGTTGGTTTGTTAGTTTGTTGGCTTTTTGGTTACTTGGTTTGTTGGTTTGTTGGTTTGTTGGCTTGTTGGTTTGTTCGCTTGTTGGTTTGTTGGTTTGTTGGTTTGTTGGTTTGTTGGCTTGTTGGTTTGTTGGTTTGTTTGTTTGTTGGTTTGTTTGTTTGTTGGTTTGTTGGCTTGTTGGTTTGTTGGCTTGTTGGTTTGTTGCTTTGTTGGTTTGTTAGCTTGTTGGTTTGTTGGCTTGTTGGTTTGTTTGTTTGTTGGTTTGTTGGCTTGTTGGCTTGTTGGTTTGTTGGTTTGTTGGCTTGTTGGTTTGTTGGTTTGTTGGCTTGTTGGCTTGTTGGTTTGTTGGTTTTTTGGTTTGTTGGTTTGTTGGTTTGTTGGCTTGTTGGTTTGTTGGTTTGTTGGCTTGTTGGTTTGTTGGTTTGTTGGCTTGTTGGCTTGTTGGTTTGTTGGTTAGTTCGTTTGTTGGTTTGTTAGTTTGTTGGTTTGTTGGCTTGTTGGCTTGTTGGCTTGTTGGTTTGTTGGTTTGTTGGTTTGTTGGTTTGTTGGTTTGTTGGTTTGTTGTTTTGTTGGTTTGTTGGCTTGTTGGCTTGTTGGTTTGTTGGCTTGTTGGTTTGTTAGTTTGTTGGCTTTTTGGTTACTTGGTTTGTTGGTTTGTTGGTTTGTTGGCTTGTTGGTTTGTTGGCTTGTTGGTTTGTTGGTTTGTTGGTTTGTTGGTTTGTTGGCTTGTTGGTTTGTTGGTTTGTTGGTTGGTTGGTTTGTTGGTTTGTTGGTTTGTTCGTTTGTTGGTTTGTTAGTTTGTTGGCATGTTGGTTTGTTTGCTTGTTGGTTTGTTGGCTTTTTGGTTTGTTGGTTTGTTGGTTTGTTGGTTTGTTGGTTTGTTGGTTTGTTGGTTTGTTGGCTTGTTGGCTTGTTGGTTTGTTGGTTTGTTGGTTTGTTGGCTTGTTGGTTTGTTGGTTTGTTGGTTTGTTGGTTTGTTGATTTGTTGGCTTGTTGGCTTGTTGGTTTGTTGGTTTGTTGGTTTGTTGGTTTATTTGTTTGTTGGTTTGTTGGCTTGTTGGTTTGTTGGTTTGTTGGTTTGTTGGCTTGTTGGTTTGTTGGCTTGTTGGCTTGTTGCTTTGTTGGTTTGTTGGTTTGTCGGCTTGTTGGCTTGTTGGTTTGTTAGTTTGTTGGCTTTTTGGTTACTTGGTTTGTTGGTTTGTTGGTTTGTTGGCTTGTTGGTTTGTTGGCTTGTTGGTTTGTTGGTTTGTTGGTTTGTTGGTTTGTTGGCTTGTTGGTTTGTTGGTTTGTTTGTTTGTTGGTTTGTTTGTTTGTTGGTTTGTTGGCTTGTTGGTTTGTTGGCTTGTTGGTTTGTTGCTTTGTTGGTTTGTTGGCTTGTTGGTTTGTTGGCTTGTTGGTTTGTTTGTTTGTTGGTTTGTTGGCTTGTTGGCTTGTTGGTTTGTTGGTTTGTTGGCTTGTTAGTTTGTTGGTTTGTTGGCTTGTTGGCTTGTTGGTTTGTTGGTTTTTTGGTTTGTTGGTTTGTTGGTTTGTTGGCTTGTTGGTTTGTTGGTTTGTTGGCTTGTTGGTTTGTTGGTTTGTTGGCTTGTTGGCTTGTTGGTTTGTTGGTTAGTTCGTTTGTTGGTTTGTTAGTTTGTTGGTTTGTTGGCTTGTTGGCTTGTTGGCTTGTTGGTTTGTTGGTTTGTTGGTTTGTTGGTTTGTTGGTTTGTTGGTTTATTTGTTTATTGGTTTGTTGGCTTTTTGGCTTGTTGGTTTGTTGGTTTGTTGGCTTGTTGGCTTGTTGGTTTGTTGGTTTGTTGGTTTGTTGGTTTGTTGGTTTGTTGGTTTGTTGGCTTGTTGGTTTGTTGGTTTGTTGGTTTGTTGGTTTGTTGGTTTATTTGTTTATTTTTTATTAGTTTGTTGGCTTGTTGGCTTGTTGGTTTGTTGGCTTTTTGGTTACTTGGTTTGTTGGTTTGTTGGCTTGTTGGCTTGTTGGTTTGTTGGCTTGTTGGCTTGTTGGTTTGTTGGTTTTTTGGTTTGTTGGTTTGTTGGTTTGTTGGCTTGTTGGTTTGTTGGTTTGTTGGCTTGTTGGTTTGTTGGGTTGTTGGTTTGTTGGTTTGTTGGTTTGTTGGTTTGTTGGCTTGTTGGTTTGTTGGTTTGTTGGCTTGTTGGTTTGTTGGCTTGTTGGTTTGTTGGTTTGTTGGTTTGTTGGCTTGTTGGTTTGTTGGTTTGTTGGTTTATTTGTTTGTTGGTTTGTTGGCTTGTTGGTTTGTTGGTTTTTTTGTTTGTTGGCTTGTTGGTTTGTTGGTTTGTTGGCTTGTTGGCTTGTTGGCTTGTTGGTTTGTTGGTTTGTTGGTTTGTTGGTTTGTTGGCTTGTTGGTTGGTTCGTTTGTTGGCTTGTTGGTTTGCTGGTTTGTTGGTTTGTTGGTTTGTTGGTTTGTTGGTTTGTTGGTTTGTTGGCTTGTTGGTTTGTTGGCTTGTTGGTTTGTTGGTTTGTTGGTTTGTTGGCTTGTTGGTTTGTTGGTTTGATGGTTTGTTGGTTTGTTGGTTTGTTGGTTTTTTGGTTTGTTGGTTTGTTGGTTTGTTGGCTTGGTGGTTTGTTGGTTTGTTGGCTTGTTGGTTTGTTGGTTTGTTGGCTGGTTGGCTTGTTGGTTTGTTGGTTTGTTTGTTTGTTGGTTTGTTGGTTTGTTCGTTTGTTGGTTTGTTGGTTTGTTGATTTGTTGGCTTGTTGGCTTATTGGTTTGTTGGATTGTGGGTTTGTTAGTTTATTTGTTTGTTGGTTTGTTGGCTTGTTGGTTTGTTGGTTTGTTGGTTTGTTGGCTTGTTGGTTTGTTGGCTTGTTGGCTTGTTGCTTTGTTGGTTTGTTGGTTTGTCTGCTTGTTGGCTTGTTGGTTTGTTAGTTTGTTGGCTTTTTGGTTACTTGGTTTGTTGGTTTGTTGGTTTGTTGGCTTGTTGTTTGTTGGTTTGTTGGTTTGTTGGTTTGTTGGTTTGTTGGTTTGTTGGTTTGTTGGTTTGTTGGCTTGTTGGCTTGTTGGTTTTTTGGTTTGTTGGTTTGTTGGTTTGTTCGTTTGTTGGTTTGTTGGTTTGTTGGTTAATTGGTTTGTTGGTTTGTTGGTTTGTTGGTTTGTTGGTTTGTTGGTTTGTTGGTTTGTTGGTTTATTTGTTTGTTGGTTTGTGGTTTGTTGGTTTGTTGGTTTGTTTGTTTGTTGGTTTGTTGGTTTGTTGGTTTGTTGGCTTGTTGGTTTGCTGGCTTGTTGGTTTGTTGCTTTGTTGGTTTGTTGGCTTGTTGGTTTGTTGGCTTGTTGGTTTGTTGGTTTGTTGGTTTGTTGGTTTGTTTGTTTGTTGGTTTGTTGGTTTTTTGGTTTGTTGGTTTGTTGGTTTGTTGGCTTGTTGGTTTGTTGGCTTGTTGGTTTGTTGGTTTGTTGGTTTGTTGGTTTGTTGGCTTGTTGGTTTGTTGGTTTGTTTGTTTGTTGGTTTGTTTGTTTGTTGGTTTGTTGGTTTGTTGGTTTGTTGGCTTGTTGGTTTGCTGGCTTGTTGGTTTGTTGCTTTGTTGGTTTGTTGGCTTGTTGGTTTGTTGGCTTGTTGGTTTGTTGGTTTGTTGGTTTGTTGGTTTGTTGGTTTGTTGGTTTGTTGGTTTTTTGGTTTGTTGGTTTGTTGGTTTGTTGGCTTGTTGGTTTGTTGGTTTGTTGGCTTGTTGGCTTGTTGGTTTGTTGGTTTTTTGGTTTTTTGGTTTGTTGGTTTGTTGGCTTGTTGGTTTGTTGGTTTGTTGGCTTGTTGGTTTGTTGGTTTGTTGGTTTGTTGGCTTGTTGGCTTTTTGGTTTGTTGGTTAGTTCGTTTGTTGGTTTGTTAGTTTGTTGGTTTGTTGGCTTGTTGGCTTGTTGGTTTGTTGGTTTGTTGGTTTGTTGGTTTGTTGGTTTATTTGTTTATTGGTTTGTTGGCTTGTTGGCTTGTTGGTTTGTTGGTTTGTTGGCTTGTTGGCTTGTTGGTTTGTTGGTTTGTTGGTTTGTTGGTTTGTCAGTTTGTTGGTTTGTTGGCTTGTTGGTTTCTTGGTTTGTTGGTTTGTTGGCTTGTTGGCTTGTTGGTTTGTTGGTTAGTTGGTTTATTTGTTTGTTGGTTTGTTGGCTTGTTGGTTTGTTGGTTTGTTGGCTTGTTGGCTTGTTGGTTTGTTGGTTTGTTGGCTTGTTGGCTTGTTGATTTGTTATTTTGTTGGCTTTTTGGTTACTTGGTTTGTTGGCTTGTTGGTTTGTGGGTTTGTTAGTTTATTTGTTTGTTGGTTTGTTGGCTTGTTGGTTTGTTGGTTTGTTGGTTTGTTGGCTTGTTGGTTTGTTGGCTTGTTGGCTTGTTGCTTTGTTGGTTTGTTGGTTTGTCTGCTTGTTGGCTTGTTGGTTTGTTAGTTTGTTGGCTTTTTGGTTACTTGGTTTGTTGGTTTGTTGGTTTGTTGGCTTGTTGTTTGTTGGTTTGTTGGTTTGTTGGTTTGTTGGTTTGTTGGTTTGTTGGCTTGTTGGCTTGTTGGTTTTTTGGTTTGTTGGTTTGTTGGTTTGTTCGTTTGTTGGTTTGTTGGTTTGTTGGTTAATTGGTTTGTTGGTTTGTTGGTTTGTTGGTTTGTTGGTTTGTTGGTTTGTTGGTTTGTTGGTTTATTTGTTTGTTGGTTTGTGGTTTGTTGGTTTGTTGGTTTGTTTGTTTGTTGGTTTGTTGGTTTGTTGGTTTGTTGGCTTGTTGGTTTGCTGGCTTGTTGGTTTGTTGCTTTGTTGGTTTGTTGGCTTGTTGGTTTGTTGGCTTGTTGGTTTGTTGGTTTGTTGGTTTGTTGGTTTGTTTGTTTGTTGGTTTGTTGGTTTTTTGGTTTGTTGGTTTGTTGGTTTGTTGGCTTGTTGGTTTGTTGGCTTGTTGGTTTGTTGGTTTGTTGGTTTGTTGGTTTGTTGGCTTGTTGGTTTGTTGGTTTGTTTGTTTGTTGGTTTGTTTGTTTGTTGGTTTGTTGGTTTGTTGGTTTGTTGGCTTGTTGGTTTGCTGGCTTGTTGGTTTGTTGCTTTGTTGGTTTGTTGGCTTGTTGGTTTGTTGGGTTGTTGGTTTGTTGGTTTGTTGGTTTGTTGGTTTGTTGGTTTGTTGGTTTGTTGGTTTTTTGGTTTGTTGGTTTGTTGGTTTGTTGGCTTGTTGGTTTGTTGGTTTGTTGGCTTGTTGGCTTGTTGGTTTGTTGGTTTTTTGGTTTTTTGGTTTGTTGGTTTGTTGGCTTGTTGGTTTGTTGGTTTGTTGGCTTGTTGGTTTGTTGGTTTGTTGGTTTGTTGGCTTGTTGGCTTTTTGGTTTGTTGGTTAGTTCGTTTGTTGGTTTGTTAGTTTGTTGGTTTGTTGGTTTGTTGGCTTGTTGGTTTGTTGGTTTGTTGGTTTGTTGGTTTGTTGGTTTATTTGTTTATTGGTTTGTTGGCTTGTTGGCTTGTTGGTTTGTTGGTTTGTTGGCTTGTTGGCTTGTTGGTTTGTTGGTTTGTTGGTTTGTTGGTTTGTCAGTTTGTTGGTTTGTTGGCTTGTTGGTTTCTTGGTTTGTTGGTTTGTTGGCTTGTTGGCTTGTTGGTTTGTTGGTTAGTTGGTTTATTTGTTTGTTGGTTTGTTGGCTTGTTGGTTTGTTGGTTTGTTGGCTTGTTGGCTTGTTGGTTTGTTGGTTTGTTGGCTTGTTGGCTTGTTGATTTGTTATTTTGTTGGCTTTTTGGTTACTTGGTTTGTTGGCTTGTTGGCTTGTTGGCTTGTTGGTTTGTTGGTTAGTTCGTTTGTTGGTTTGTTAGTTTGTTGGTTTGCTGGCTTGTTGGCTTGTTGGTTTGTTGGTTTTTTTGTTTGTTGATTTGTTGGTTTGTTGGTTTGTTGGTTTGTTGGTTTGTTGGCTTGTTGGTTTGTTGGTTTGTTGGCTTGTTGGTTTGTTAGTTTGTTGGCTTGTTGGCTTGTTGGTTTGTTGGTTTGTTTGTTTGTTGGCTTGTTGGTTTGTTGGTTTGTTGGCTTGTTGGTTTGTTAGTTTGTTGGTTTGTTGGTTTGTTGGCTTGTTGGTTTGTTGCTTTGTTGGTTTGTTGGTTTGTTGGCTTGTTGGTTTGTCGGCTTGTTGGTTTGTTAGTTTGTTGGCTTTTTGGTTACTTGGTTTGTTGGTTTGTTGGCTTGTTGGCTGGTTGGTTTGTTGGTTTGTTGGCTTGCTGGCTTGTTGGTTTGTTGGTTTGTTGGTTTGTTGGTTTGTTGGTTTATTTGTTTGTTGGTCTGTTGGCTTGTTGGTTTGTTGGTTTGTTGGCTTGTTGGTTACTTAGTTTGTTGGTTTGTTGGTTTGTTGGCTTGTTGGCTTGTTGGTTTGTTGGTTTGTTGGTTTGTTTGCTTGTTGGTTTGTTGGTTTGTTGGCTTGTTGGTTTGTTGGTTTGTTGGTTTGTTGCCTTGTTGGCTTGTTGGTTTGTTGGTTTGTTGGTTTGTTGGCTTGTTGGTTTGTTGGTTTGTTGGTTTGTTGGCTTGTTGGCTTGTTGGTTTGTTGGCTTGTTGGTTTGTTAGTTTGTTGGCTTTTTGGTTACTTGGTTTGTTGGTTTGTTGGCTTGTTGGCTTGTTGGTTTGTTGGCTTGTTGGCTTGTTCGTTTGTTGGTTTTTTGGTTTGTTGGTTTGTTGGTTTGTTGGCTTGTTGGTTTGTTGGTTTGTTGGCTTGTTGGTTTGTTGGTTTGTTGGTTTGTTGGCTTGTTGGTTTGTTGGTTTGTTGGCTTGTTGGTTTGTTGGTTTGTTGGTTTGTTGGTTTGTTACCTTGTTGGCTTGTTGGTTTGTTGGTTTGTTGGCTTGTTGGTTTGTTGGCTTGTTGTTTTGTTGGTTTGTTGGTTTGTTGGCATGTTGGTTTGTTGGTTTGTTGGTTTGTTGGCTTGTTGGTTGGTTGGTTTATTGGCTTGTTGGCTTGTTGGCTTGTTGGCTTGTTGGTTTGTTAGTTTGTTGGCTTTTTGGTTACTTGGTTTGTTGGTTTGTTGGCTTGTTGGCTGGTTGGTTTGTTGGTTTGTTGGCTTGTTGGCTTGTTGGTTTGTTGGTTTGTTGGTTTGTTGGTTTATTTGTTT
The DNA here is from genome assembly GCA_958298945.1 of Atherix ibis. Lineage (NCBI taxonomy): Eukaryota > Metazoa > Arthropoda > Insecta > Diptera > Athericidae > Atherix > Atherix ibis. Next base: position 36,039,328 of record OY282608.1, read on the forward strand.
GTTGGTTTGTTGGCTTGTTGGTTTGTTGGTTTGTTGGCTTGTTGGTTACTTAGTTTGTTGGTTTGTTGGCTTGTTGGCTTGTTGGTTTGTTGGTTTGTTGGTTTGTTGGTTTGTTGGCTTGTTGGCTTGTTGGTTTGTTGGTTTGTTGGTTTGTTGCCTTGTTGGCTTATTGGTTTGTTGGTTTGTTGGCTTGTTGGTTTGTTGGTTTGTTGGTTTGTTGGCTTCTTGGCTTGTTGGTTTGTTGGCTTGTTGGTTTGTTAGTTTGTTGGCTTTTTGGTTACTTAGTTTGTTGGTTTGTTGGCTTGTTGGCTTGTTGGTTTGTTGGCTTGTTGGCTTGTTGGTTTGTTGGTTTTTTGGTTTGTTGGTTTGTTAGTTTATTGGCATATTGGTTTGTTGGTTTGTTGGCTTGTTGGTTTGCTGGTTTGTTGGTTTGTTGGCTTGTTGGTTTGTTGGTTTGTTGGCTTGTTGGTTTGTTGGTTTGTTGGTTTGTTGGCTTGTTGGCTTGTTGGTTTGTTGGTTTGTTGGCTTGTTAGTTTGTTAGTTTGTTGGCTTTTTGGTTACTTTGTTTGTTGGTTTGTTGGCTTGTTGGCTTGTTGGTTTGTTGGCTTGTTGGCTTGTTGGTTTGTTGGTTTTTTGGTTTGTTGGTTTGTTGGTGTGTTGGCTTGTTGGTTTGTTGGTTTGTTGGCTTGTTGGCTTGTTGGTTTGTTGGTTTCTTTGTTTATTGGTTTGTTGGCTTGTTGGCTTGTTGGTTTGTTGGCTTGTTGGCTTGTTGGTTTGTTGGTTTGTTGGTTTGTTGGTTTGTCGGTTTGTTGGTTTGTTGGCTTGTTGGTTTCTTGGTTTGTTGGTTTGTTGGCTTGTTGGCTTGTTGATTTGTTGGTTAGTTGGTTTATTTGTTTGTTGGTTTGTTGGCTTGTTGGTTTGTTGGTTTGTTGGCTTGTTGGCTTGTTGGTTTGTTGGTTTGTTGGCTTGTTGGCTTGTTGATTTGTTATTTTTTTGGCTTTTTGGTTACTTGGTTTGTTGGCTTGTTGGCTTGTTGGCTTGTTGGTTTGTTGGTTAGTTCGTTTGTTGGTTTGTTAGTTTGTTGGTTTGCTGGCTTGTTGGCTTGTTGGTTTGTTGGTTTTTTTGTTTGTTGATTTGTTGGTTTGTTGGTTTGTTGGTTTGTTGGTTTGTTGGTTTGTTGGCTTGTTGGTTTGTTGGTTTGTTGGCTTGTTGGTTTGTTAGTTTGTTGGCTTGTTGGCTTGTTGGTTTGTTGGTTTGTTTGTTTGTTGGCTTGTTGGTTTGTTGGTTTGTTGGCTTGTTGGTTTGTTAGTTTGTTGGTTTGTTGGTTTGTTGGCTTGTTAGTTTGTTGCTTTGTTGGTTTGTTGGTTTGTTGGCTTGTTGGCTTGTTGGTTTGTTGGCTTGTTGGTTTGTTAGTTTGTTGGCTTTTTGGTTACTTGGTTTGTTGGTTTGTTGGCTTGTTGGCTGGTTGGTTTGTTGGTTTGTTGGCTTGTTGGCTTGTTGGTTTGTTGGTTTGTTGGTTTGTTGGTTTATTTGTTTGTTGGTTTGTTGGCTTGTTGGTTTGTTGGTTTGTTGGCTGGTTGGTTACTTAGTTTGTTGGTTTGTTGGCTTGTTGGCTTGTTGGTTTGTTGGTTTGTTGGTTTGTTGGTTTGTTGGTTTGTTTGCTTGTTGGTTTGTTGGTTTGTTGGCTTGTTGGTTTGTTGGTTTGTTGGTTTGTTGCCTTGTTGGCTTGTTGGTTTGTTGGTTTGTTGGCTTGTTGGTTTGTTGGTTTGTTGGTTTGTTGGCTTGTTGGCTTGTTGGTTTGTTGGCTTGTTGGTTTGTTAGTTTATTGGTTTGTTGGTTACTTGGTTTGTTGGTTTGTTGGCTTGTTGGCTTGTTGGTTTGTTGGCTTGTTGGCTTGTTGGTTTGTTGGTTTTTTGGTTTGTTGGTTTGTTGGTTTGTTAGCTTGTTGGTTTGTTGGTTTGTTGGCTTGTTGGTTTGTTGGTTTGTTGGTTTGTTGGCTTGTTGGTTTGTTGGTTTGTTGGCTTGTTGGTTTGTTGGTTTGTTGGTTTGTTAGCTTGTTGGCTTGTTGGTTTGTTGGTTTGTTGGCTTGTTGGTTTGTTGGCTTGTTGGTTTGTTGGTTTGTTGGTTTGTTGGCATGTTGGTTTGTTGGTTTATTGGTTTGTTGGCTTGTTGGTTGGTTGGTTTGTTGGCTTGTTGGCTTGTTGGCTTGTTGGCTTGTTGGGTTGTTAGTTTGTTGGCTTTTTGGTTACTTGGTTTGTTGGTTTGTTGGCTTGTTGGCTGGTTGGGTTGTTGGTTTGTTGGGTTGTTGGCTTGTTGGCTTGTTGGTTTGTTGGTTTGTTGGTTTATTTGTTTGTTGGTTTGTTGGCTTGTTGGTTTGTTGGTTTGTTGGCTTGTTGGTTACTTAGTTTGTTGGTTTGTTGGCTTGTTGGCTTGTTGGTTTGTTGGTTTGTTGGTTTGTTGGTTTGTTGGCTTGTTGGCTTGTTGGTTTGTTGGTTTGTTGGTTTGTTGCCTTGTTGGCTTATTGGTTTGTTGGTTTGTTGGCTTGTTGGTTTGTTGGTTTGTTGGTTTGTTGGCTTCTTGGCTTGTTGGTTTGTTGGCTTGTTGGTTTGTTAGTTTGTTGGCTTTTTGGTTACTTAGTTTGTTGGTTTGTTGGCTTGTTGGCTTGTTGGTTTGTTGGCTTGTTGGTTTTTTGGTTTGTTGGTTTGTTGGCTTGTTGGTTTGTTGGTTTGCTGGCTTGTTGGTTTGTTAGTTTGTTGGTTTGTTGGCTTGTTGGCTTTTTGGTTTGTTGGTTAGTTCGTTTGTTGGTTTGTTAGTTTGTTGGTTTGTTGGCTTGTTGGCTTGTTGGTTTGTTGGTTTGTTGGTTTGTTGGTTTGTTGGTTTATTTGTTTATTGGTTTGTTGGCTTGTTGGCTTGTTGGTTTGTTGGTTTGTTGGCTTGTTGGCTTGTTGGTTTGTTGGTTTGTTGGTTTGTTGGTTTGTCGGTTTGTTGGTTTGTTGGCTTGTTGGTTTCTTGGTTTGTTGGTTTGTTGGCTTGTTGGCTTGTTGGTTTGTTGGTTAGTTGGTTTATTTGTTTGTTGGTTTGTTGGCTTGTTGGTTTGTTGGTTTGTTGGCTTGTTGGCTTGTTGGTTTGTTGGTTTGTTGGCTTGTTGGCTTGTTGATTTGTTATTTTGTTGGCTTTTTGGTTACTTGGTTTGTTGGCTTGTTGGCTTGTTGGCTTGTTGGTTTGTTGGTTAGTTCGTTTGTTGGTTTGTTACTTTGTTGGTTTGCTGGCTTGTTGGCTTGTTGGTTTGTTGGTTTTTTTGTTTGTTGATTTGTTGGTTTGTTGGTTTGTTGGTTTGTTGGTTTGTTGGTTTGTTGGCTTGTTGGTTTGTTGGTTTGTTGGCTTGTTGGTTTGTTAGTTTGTTGGCTTGTTGGCTTGTTGGTTTGTTGGTTTGTTTGTTTGTTGGCTTGTTGGTTTGTTGGTTTGTTGGCTTGTTGGTTTGTTAGTTTGTTGGTTTGTTGGTTTGTTGGCTTGTTGGTTTGTTGCTTTGTTGGTTTGTTGGTTTGTTGGCTTGTTGGTTTGTTGGCTTGTTGGTTTGTTAGTTTGTTGGCTTTTTGGTTACTTGGTTTGTTGGTTTGTTGGCTTGTTGGCTGGTTGGTTTGTTGGTTTGTTGGCTTGTTGGCTTGTTGGTTTGTTGGTTTGTTGGTTTGTTGGTTTGTTGGTTTATTTGTTTGTTGGTTTGTTGGCTTGTTGGTTTGTTAATTTGTTGGCTTGTTGGTTACTTAGTTTGTTGGTTTGTTGGTTTGTTGGCTTGTTGGCTTGTTGGTTTGTTGGTTTGTTGGTTTGTTTGCTTGTTGGTTTGTTGGTTTGTTGGTTTGTTGGTTTGTTGGTTTGTTGGTTTGTTGGTTTGTTGCCTTGTTGGCTTGTTGGTTTGTTGGTTTGTTGGCTTGTTGGTTTGTTGGTTTGTTGGTTTGTTGGCTTGTTGGCTTGTTGGTTTGTTGGCTTGTTGGTTTGTTAGTTTGTTGGCTTTTTGGTTACTTGGTTTGTTGGTTTGTTGGCTTGTTGGCTTGTTGGTTTGTTGGCTTGTTGGCTTGTTCGTTTGTTGGTTTTTTGGTTTGTTGGTTTGTTGGTTTGTTGGCTTGTTGGTTTGTTGGTTTGTTGGCTTGTTGGTTTGTTGGTTTGTTGGTTTGTTGGTTTGTTGGCTTGTTGGTTTGTTGGTTTGTTGGCTTGTTGGTTTGTTGGTTTGTTGGTTTGTTACCTTGTTGGCTTGTTGATTTGTTGGTTTGTTGGCTTGTTGGTTTGTTGGCTTGTTGTTTTGTTGGTTTGTTGGTTTGTTGGCATGTTGGTTTGTTGGTTTGTTGGTTTGTTGGCTTGTTGGTTGGTTGGTTTATTGGCTTGTTGGCTTGTTGGCTTGTTGGCTTGTTGGTTTGTTAGTTTGTTGGCTTTTTGGTTACTTGGTTTGTTGGTTTGTTGGCTTGTTGGCTGGTTGGTTTGTTGGTTTGTTGGCTTGTTGGCTTGTTGGTTTGTTGGTTTGTTGGTTTGTTGGTTTGTTGGTTTATTTGTTTGTTGGTTTGTTGGCTTGTTGGTTTGTTGGTTTGTTGGCTTGTTGGTTACTTAGTTTGTTGGTTTGTTGGCTTGTTGGCTTGTTGGTTTGTTGGTTTGTTGGTTTGTTGGTTTGTTGGCTTGTTGGTTTGTTGGTTTGTTGGTTTGTTGCCTTGTTGGCTTGTTGGTTTGTTGGTTTGTTGGCTTGTTGGTTTGTTGGTTTGTTGGTTTGTTGGCTTCTTGGCTTGTTGGTTTGTTGGCTTGTTGGTTTGTTAGTTTGTTGGCTTTTTGGTTACTTAGTTTGTTGGTTTGTTGGCTTGTTGGCTTGTTGGTTTGTTGGCTTGTTGGCTTGTTGGTTTGTTGGTTTTTTGGTTTGTTGGTTTGTTGGTTTATTGGCTTATTGGTTTGTTGGTTTGTTGGCTTGTTGGTTTGCTGGTTTGTTGGTTTGTTGGCTTGTTGGTTTGTTGGTTTGTTGGCTTGTTGGTTTGTTGGTTTGTTGGTTTGTTGGCTTGTTGGCTTGTTGGTTTGTTGGTTTCTTGGCTTGTTGGTTTGTTAGTTTGTTGGCTTTTTGGTTACTTGGTTTGTTGGTTTGTTGGCTTGTTGGCTTGTTGGTTTTTTGGTTTGTTGGTTTGTTGGTTTGTTGGCTTGTTGGTTTGTTGGTTTGTTGGCTTGTTGGCTTGTTGGTTTGTTAGTTTCTTTGTTTATTGGTTTGTTGGCTTGTTGGCTTGTTGGTTTGTTGGTTTGTTGGCTTGTTGGCTTGTTGGTTTGTTGGTTTGTTGGTTTGTTGGTTTGTCGGTTTGTTGGTTTGTTGGCTTGTTGGTTTCTTGGTTTGTTGGTTTGTTGGCTTGTTGGCTTGTTGGTTTGTTGGTTAGTTGGTTTATTTGTTTGTTGGTTTGTTGGCTTGTTGGTTTGTTGGTTTGTTGGCTTGTTGGCTTGTTGGTTTGTTGGTTTGTTGGCTTGTTGGCTTGTTGATTTGTTATTTTTTTGGCTTTTTGGTTACTTGGTTTGTTGGCTTGTTGGCTTGTTGGCTTGTTGGTTTGTTGGTTAGTTCGTTTGTTGGTTTGTTAGTTTGTTGGTTTGCTGGCTTGTTGGCTCGTTGGTTTGTTGGTTTTTTTGTTTGTTGATTTGTTGGTTTGTTGGTTTGTTGGTTTGTTGGTTTGTTGGCTTGTTGGTTTGTTGGTTTGTTGGCTTGTTGGTTTGTTAGTTTGTTGGCTTGTTGGCTTGTTGGTTTGTTGGTTTGTTTGTTTGTTGGCTTGTTGGTTTGTTGGTTTATTGGCTTGTTGGTTTGTTAGTTTGTTGGTTTGTTGGTTTGTTGGCTTGTTGGCTTGTTAGTTTGTTGGCTTGTTGGTTTGTTAGTTTGTTGGCTTTTTGGTTACTTGGTTTGTTCGTTTGTTGGCTTGTTGGCTGGTTGGTTTGTTGGTTTGTTGGCTTGTTGGCTTGTTGGTTTGTTGGTTTGTTGGTTTGTTGGTTTATTTGTTTGTTGGTTTGTTGGCTTGTTGGTTTGTTGGTTTGTTGGCTTGTTGGTTACTTAGTTTGTTGGTTTGTTGGTTTGTTGGCTTGTTGGCTTGTTGGTTTGTTGGTTTGTTGGTTTGTTGGTTTGTTGGTTTGTTTGCTTGTTGGTTTGTTGGTTTGTTGGCTTGTTGGTTTGTTGGTTTGTTGGTTTGTTGCCTTGTTGGCTTGTTGGTTTGTTGGTTTGTTGGCTTGTTGGTTTGTTGGTTTGTTGGTTTGTTGGCTTATTGGCTTGTTGGTTTGTTGGCTTGTTGGTTTGTTAGTTTGTTGGTTTGTTGGTTACTTGGTTTGTTGGTTTGTTGGCTTGTTGGCTTGTTGGTTTGTTGGCTTGTTGGCTTGTTGGTTTGTTGGTTTTTTGGTTTGTTGGTTTGTTGGTTTGTTAGCTTGTTGGTTTGTTGGTTTGTTGGCTTGTTGGTTTGTTGGTTTGTTGGTTTGTTGGCTTGTTGGTTTGTTGGTTTGTTGGCTTGTTGGTTTGTTGGTTTGTTGGTTTGTTAGCTTGTTGGCTTGTTGGTTTGTTGGTTTGTTGGCTTGTTGGTTTGTTGGCTTGTTGGTTTGTTGGTTTGTTGGTTCGTTGGCATGTTGGTTTGTTGGTTTATTGGTTTGTTGGCTTGTTGGTTGGTTGGTTTGTTGGCTTGTTGGCTTGTTGGCTTGTTGGCTTGTTGGTTTGTTAGTTTGTTGGCTTTTTGGTTACTTGGTTTGTTGGTTTGTTGGCTTGTTGGCTGGTTGGTTTGTTGGTTTGTTGGCTTGTTGGCTTGTTGGTTTGTTGGTTTGTTGGTTTATTTGTTTGTTGGTTTGTTGGCTTGTTCGTTTGTTGGTTTGTTGGCTTGTTGGTTACTAAGTTTGTTGGTTTGTTGGTTTGTTGGCTTGTTGGCTTGTTGGTTTGTTGGTTTGTTGGTTTGTTGGTTTGTTGGCTTGTTGGTTTGTTGGTTTGTTGGTTTGTTGCCTTGTTGGCTTGTTGGTTTGTTGGTTTGTTGGCTTGTTGGTTTTTTGGTATGTTGGTTTGTTGGCTTGTTGGCTTGTTGGTTTGTTGGCTTATTGGTTTGTTAGTTTGTTGGCTTTTTGGTTACTTAGTTTGTTGGTTTGTTGGCTTGTTGGCTTGTTGGTTTGTTGGCTTGTTGGCTTGTTGGTTTGTTGGTTTTTTGGTTTGTTGGTTTGTTGGTTTATTGGCTTGTTGGTTTGTTGGTTTGTTGGCTTGTTGGTTTGCTGGTTTGTTGGTTTGTTGGCTTGTTGGTTTGTTGGTTTGTTGGCTTGTTGGTTTGTTGGTTTGTTGGTTTGTTGGCTTGTTGGCTTGTTGGTTTGTTGGTTTGTTGGCTTGTTGTTTTGTTAGTTTGTTGGCTTTTTGGTAACTTGGTTTGTTGGTTTGTTGGCTTGTTGGATTGTTGGTTTGTTGGCTTGTTGGCTTGTTGGTTTGTTTGTTTTTTGGTTTGTTGGTTTGTTGGTTTGTTGGCTTGTTGGTTTGTTGGTTTGTTGGCTTGTTGGCTTGTTGGTTTGCTGGTTTTTTGGTTTGTTGGTTTGTTGGTTTGTTGGCTTGTTGGTTTGTTGGTTTGTTGGCTTGTTGGTTTGTTGGTTTGTTGGCTTGTTGGCTTTGTGGTTTGTTGGTTAGTTCGTTTGTTGGTTTGTTAGTTTGTTGGTTTGTTGGCTTGTTGGCTTGTTGGTTTGTTGGTTTGTTGGTTTGTTGGTTTGTTGGTTTATTTGTTTATTGGTTTGTCGGCTTGTTGGCTTGTTGGTTTGTTGGTTTGTTGGCTTGTTGGCTTTTTGGTTTGTTGGTTTGTTGGTTTGTTGGTTTGTTGGTTTGTTGGTTTGTTGGCTTGTTGGGTTCTTGGTTTGTTGGTTTGTTGGCTTGTTGGCTTGTTGGTTTGTTGGTTTGTTGGTTTATTTGTTTGTTGGTTTGTTGGCTTGTTGGTTTGTTGGTTTGTTGGCTTGTTGGCTTATTGGTTTGTTGGTTTGTTGGCTTGTTGGCTTGTTGATTTGTTATTTTGTTGGCTTTTTGGTTACTTGGTTTGTTGGTTTGTTGGCTTGTTGGCTTGTTGGTTTGTTCGTTAGTTCGTTTGTTGGTTTGTTAGTTTGTTGGTTTGTTGGCTTGTTGGCTTGTTGGTTTGTTGGTTTTTTTGTTTGTTGATTTGTTGTTTTGTTGGTTTGTTGGTTTGTTGGTTTGTTGTCTTGTTGGTTTGTTGGTTTGTTGGCTTGTTGGTTTGTTAGTTTGTTGGCTTGTTGGTTTATTGGTTTGTTGGTTTGTTGGTTTGTTGGCTTATTGGCTTGTTGGTTTGTTGGCTTGCTGGTTTGTTAGTTTGTTGGCTTTTTGGTTACTTGGTTTGTTGGTTTGTTGGCTTGTTGGCTTGTTGGTTTGTTGGTTTGTTGGTTTGTTGGCTTGTTGGCTTGTTGGTTTGTTGGTTTGTTGGTTTGTTGGTTTATTGGTTTGTTGGTTTGTTGGCTTGTTGGTTTGTTAGTTTGTTGGCTTGTTGGTTACTTAGTTTGTTGGTTTGTTGGTTTATTGGCTTGTTGGCTTGTCGGTTTGTTGGTTTGTTGGTTTGTTGGTTTGTTTGCTTGTTGGTTTGTTGGTTTGTTGGCTTGTTGGTTTGTTGGTTTGTTGGCTTGTTGGTTTGTTGGTTTGTTGGTTTGTTGGCATGTTGGTTTGTTGGTTTGTTGGTTTGTTGGCTTGTTGGTTTGTTGGTTTGTTGGCTTGTTGGCTTGTTGGTTTGTTGGCTTGTTGGTTTGTTAGTTTGTTGGCTTTTTGGTTACTTGGTTTGTTGGTTTGTTGGCTTGTTGGCTTGTTGGTTTGTTGGTTTGTTGGCTTGTTGGCTTGTTGGTTTGTTGGTTTGTTGGTTTGTTGGTTTATTTGTTTGTTGGTTTGTTGACTTGTTGGTTTGTTGGCTTGTGGGTTACTTAGTTTGTTGGTTTGTTGGTTTGTTGGCTTGTTGGCTTGTTGGTTTGTTGGTTTGTTGGTTTGTTGGTTTGTTTGCTTGTTGGTTCGTTGGTTTGTTGGCTTGTTGGTTTGTTGGTTTGTTGGTTTGTTGCATTGTTGGCTTGTTGGTTTGTTGGTTTGTTGGCTTGTTGGTTTGTTGGTTAGTTGGTTTGTTGGCTTGTTGGCTTGTTGGTTTGTTGGCTTGTTGGTTTGTTAGTATGTTGGCTTTTTGGTTACTTGGTTTGTTGGTTTGTTGGCTTGTTGGCTTGTTGGTTTGTTGGCTTGTTGGCTTGTTGGTTTGTTGGTTTTTTGGTTTGTTGGTTTGTTGGCTTGTTGGTTTGTTGGTTTGTTGGCTTGTTGGTTTGTTGGTTTAATGGTTTGTTAGCTTGTTGGTTTGTTGGTTTGTTGGCTTGTTGGTTTGTTGGTTTGTTGGTTTGTAGGCTTGTTGGCTTGTTGGTTTGTTGGTTTGTTGGCTTGTTGGTTTGTTAGTTTGTTGGCTTTTTGGTTACTTGGTTTGTTGGTTTGTTGGCTTGTTGGCTTGTTGGTTTGTTGGCTTGTTGGCTTGTTGGTTTGTTGGTTTTTTGGTTTGTTGGTTTGTTGGTTTGTTGGCTTGTTGGTTTGTTGGTTTGTTGGCTTGTTGGTTTGTTGGTTTGTTGGTTTGTTGGCTTGTTGGTTTGTTGTTTTGTTGGTTTGTTGGCTTGTTGGTTTGTTGGCTTGTTGGCTTATTGGTTTGTTGGTTTGTTGGCTTGTTGGCTTGTTGATTTGTTATTTTGTTGGCTTTTTGGTTACTTGGTTTGTTGGTTTGTTGGCTTGTTGGCTTGTTGGTTTGTTCGTTAGTTCGTTTGTTGGTTTGTTAGTTTGTTGGTTTGTTGGCTTGTTGGCTTGTTGGTTTGTTGGTTTTTTTGTTTGTTGATTTGTTGTTTTGTTGGTTTGTTGGTTTGTTGGTTTGTTGTCTTGTTGGTTTGTTGGTTTGTTGGCTTGTTGGTTTGTTAGTTTGTTGGCTTGTTGGTTTATTGGTTGGTTGGTTTGTTGGTTTGTTGGCTTATTGGCTTGTTGGTTTGTTGGCTTGCTGGTTTGTTAGTTTGTTGGCTTTTTGGTTACTTGGTTTGTTGGTTTGTTGGCTTGTTGGCTTGTTGGTTTGTTGGTTTGTTGGTTTGTTGGCTTGTTGGCTTGTTGGTTTGTTGGTTTGTTGGTTTGTTGGTTTATTGGTTTGTTGGTTTGTTGGCTTGTTGGTTTGTTAGTTTGTTGGCTTGTTGGTTACTTAGTTTGTTGGTTTGTTGGTTTGTTGGCTTGTTGGCTTGTTGGTTTGTTGGTTTGTTGGTTTGTTGGTTTGTTTGCTTGTTGGTTTGTTGGTTTGTTGGCTTGTTGGTTTGTTGGTTTGTTGGCTTGTTGGTTTGTTGGTTTGTTTGTTTGTTGGCATGTTGGTTTGTTGGTTTGTTGGTTTGTTGGCTTGTTGGTTTGTTGGTTTGTTGGCTTGTTGGCTTGTTGGTTTGTTGGCTTGTTGGTTTGTTAGTTTGTTGGCTTTTTGGTTACTTGGTTTGTTGGTTTGTTGGCTTGTTGGGTTGTTGGTTTGTTGGTTTGTTGGCTTGTTGGTTTGTTGACTTGTTGGTTTGTTGGTTTGTTGGCTTGTGGGTTACTTAGTTTGTTGGTTTGTTGGTTTGTTGGCTTGTTGGCTTGTTGGTTTGTTGGTTTGTTGGTTTGTTGGTTTGTTTGCTTGTTGGTTCGTTGGTTTGTTGGCTTGTTGGTTTGTTGGTTTGTTGGTTTGTTGCATTGTTGGCTTGTTGGTTTGTTGGTTTGTTGGCTTGTTGGTTTGTTGGTTAGTTGGTTTGTTGGCTTGTTGGCTTGTTGGTTTGTTGGCTTGTTGGTTTGTTAGTATGTTGGCTTTTTGGTTACTTGGTTTGTTGGTTTGTTGGCTTGTTGGCTTGTTGGTTTGTTGGCTTGTTGGCTTGTTGGTTTGTTGGTTTTTTGGTTTGTTGGTTTGTTGGCTTGTTGGTTTGTTGGTTTGTTGGCTTGTTGGTTTGTTGGTTTGTTGGTTTGTTGGCTTGTTGGTTTGTTGGTTTGTTGGCTTGTTGGTTTGTTGGTTTGTTGGTTTGTAGGCTTGTTGGCTTGTTGGTTTGTTGGTTTGTTGGCTTGTTGGTTTGTTAGTTTGTTGGCTTTTTGGTTACTTGGTTTGTTGGTTTGTTGGCTTGTTGGCTTGTTGGTTTGTTGGCTTGTTGGCTTGTTGGTTTGTTGGTTTTTTGGTTTGTTGGTTTGTTGGTTTGTTGGCTTGTTGGTTTGTTGGTTTGTTGGCTTGTTGGTTTGTTGGTTTGTTGGTTTGTTGGCTTGTTGGTTTGTTGTTTTGTTGGTTTGTTGGCTTGTTGGTTTGTTGGTTTGTTGGCTTGTTGGTTACTTAGTTTGTTGGTTTGTTGGCATGTTGGTTTGTTGGTTTGTTGGTTTGTTGGCTTGTTGGTTGCTTTGTTTGTTGGTTTGTTGGCATGTTGGTTTGTTGGTTTGTTGGCTTGTTGGCTTGTTGGTTTGTTGGCTTGTTGGTTTGTTGGTTTGCTGGTTTGTTGGCTTGTTGGCTTGTTGGTTTGTTGGTTTGTTGGCTTGTTGGTTTGTTAGTTTGTTGGCTTTTTGGTTACTTGGTTTTTTGGCTTGTTGGTTTGTTGGTTTGTTGGCTTGTTGGCTTGTTGCTTTGTTGGTTTGTTGGTTTGTTGGCTTGTTGGCTTGTTGGTTTGTTAGTTTGTTGGCTTTTTGGTTACTTGGTTTGTTGGTTTGTTGGCTTGTTGGTTACTTAGTTTGTTGGTTTGTTGGTTTGTTGGTTTGTTGGTTTTTTGGTTTGTTGGTTTGTTGGCTTGTTGGTTTGTTGGTTTGTTGCCTTGTTGGTTTGTTGGTTTGTTGGCTTGTTGGCTTGTTGGCTTGTTGGTTTGTTGGTTTGTTGGCTTGTTCATTACTTAGTTTGTTGGTTTGTTGGTTTGTTGGTTTGTTGGTTTGTTGGCGTGTTGGCTTGTTGGTTTGTTGGCTTGTTGGCTTGTTGCTTTGTTGGTTTGTTGGTTTGTTGGCTTGTTGGCTTATTGGTTTGTTGGTTTGTTGGTTTGTTGGTTTGTTGGTTTGTTGTTTTGTTGGATTGTTGGTTTGTTGGTTTGTTGGCTTGTTGGTTTGTTGGTTTGTTGGTTTGTTGGTTTGTTGGCTTGCTGGTTTGTTGGTTTGTTGGCTTGTTGGTTTGTTGGTTTGTTGGTTTGTTGGCTTGTTGGCTTGTTGGTTTTTGGTTTGTTGGCTTGTTGGTTTGTTGGCTTGTTGGCTTGTTGGTTTGTTGGTTTGTTGGTTTGTTGTTTTGTTGGCTTGTTGGTTTGTTTGTTTGTTGGTTTGTTGGCTTGTTGGTTTGTTGGTTTGTTGGTTTGTTGGTTTGTTGGCTTGTTGGTTTGTTGGTTTGTTGGCTTGTTAGCTTGTTGGTTTGTTGGTTTGTTGGCTTGTTGGCTTGTTGGTTTATTGGCTTGTTTGTTTGTTGGCTTGTTGGCTTGTTGGTTTGTTGGTTTGTTGGTTTGTTGGCTTGTTGGTTTGTTAGTTTGTTGGCTTTTTGGTTACTTGGTTTTTTGGCTTGTTGGTTTGTTGGTTTGTTGGCTTGTTGGCTTGTTGCTTTGTTGGTTTGTTGGTTTGTTGGCTTGTTGGCTTGTTGGTTTGTTAGTTTGTTGGCTTTTTGGTTACTTGGTTTGTTGGTTTGTTGGCTTGTTGGTTACTTAGTTTGTTGGTTTGTTGGTTTGTTGGTTTGTTGGTTTTTTGGTTTGTTGGTTTGTTGGCTTGTTGGTTTGTTGGTTTGTTGCCTTGTTGGTTTGTTGGTTTGTTGGCTTGTTGGCTTGTTGGCTTGTTGGTTTGTTGGTTTGTTGGCTTGTTCATTACTTAGTTTGTTGGTTTGTTGGTTTGTTGGTTTGTTGGTTTGTTGGCGTGTTGGCTTGTTGGTTTGTTGGCTTGTTGGCTTGTTGCTTTGTTGGTTTGTTGGTTTGTTGGCTTGTTGGCTTATTGGTTTGTTGGTTTGTTGGTTTGTTGGTTTGTTGGTTTGTTGTTTTGTTGGATTGTTGGTTTGTTGGTTTGTTGGCTTGTTGGTTTGTTGGTTTGTTGGTTTGTTGGTTTGTTGGCTTGCTGGTTTGTTGGTTTGTTGGCTTGTTGGTTTGTTGGTTTGTTGGTTTGTTGGCTTGTTGGCTTGTTGGTTTTTGGTTTGTTGGCTTGTTGGTTTGTTGGCTTGTTGGCTTGTTGGTTTGTTGGTTTGTTGGTTTGTTGTTTTGTTGGCTTGTTGGTTTGTTTGTTTGTTGGTTTGTTGGCTTGTTGGTTTGTTGGTTTGTTGGTTTGTTGGTTTGTTGGCTTGTTGGTTTGTTGGTTTGTTGGCTTGTTAGCTTGTTGGTTTGTTGGTTTGTTGGCTTGTTGGCTTGTTGGTTTATTGGCTTGTTTGTTTGTTGGCTTGTTGGCTTGTTGGTTTGTTGGTTTGTTGGTTTGTTGACTTGTTGGCTTGTTGGTTTGTTAGTTTGTTGGCTTTTTGGTTACTTGGTTGGTTGGTTTGTTGGTTTGTTGGTTTGTTGGCTTGTTGGTTTGTTGGTTTGTTGGTTTGTTGGTTTGTTGGTTTGTTGGTTTGTTGGTTTGTTGGTTAGTTGGTTTGTTGGTTTGTTGGCTTGTTGGCTTGTTGATTTATTGGTTTGTTGGCTTTTTGGCTTGTTGGTTTGTTGGTTTGTTGGTTTGTTGGGTTATTTGTGTGTTGGTTTGGTGGCTTGTTGGTTTGTTGGTTTGTTGGCTTGTTGGTTACTTAGTTTGTTGGTTTGTTGGTTTGTTGGTTTTTTGGTTTGTTGGTTTGTTGGCTTGTTGGTTTGTTGGTTTGTTGCCTTGTTGGTTTGTTGGTTTGTTGGCTTGTTCGCTTGTTGGTTTGTTGGTTTGTTGGCTTGTTGGTTACTTAGTTTGTTGGTTTGTTGGTTTGTTGGTTTGTTGGTTTGTTGGCTTGTTGGCTTGTTGGTTTGTTGGCTTGTTGGCTTGTTGCTTTGTTGGTTTGTTGGTTTGTTGGCTTGTTGGCTTGTTGGTTTGTTGGTTTGTTGGTTTGTTGGTTTGTTGTTTTGTTGGATTGTTGGTTTGTTGATTTGTTGGCTTGTTGGTTTGTTGGTTTGTTGGTTTGTTGGTTTGTTGGCTTGCTGGTTTGTTGGTTTGTTGGCTTGTTGGTTTGTTGGTTTGTTGGTTTGTTGGCTTGTTGGCTTGTTGGTTTTTGGTTTGTTGGCTTGTTGGTTTGTTGGCTTGTTGGCTTGTTGGTTTGATGGTTTGTTGGTTTGTTGGTTTGTTGGCTTGTTGGTTTGTTTTTTTGTTGGTTTGTTGGCTTGTTGGTTTGTTGGTTTGTTGGTTTGTTGGTTTGTTGGCTTGTTGGTTTGTTGGTTTGTTGGCTTGTTAGCTTGTTGGTTTGTTGGTTTGTTGGCTTGTTGGCTTGTTGGTTTATTGGCTTGTTTGTTTGTTGGCTTGTTGGCTTGTTGGTTTGTTGGTTTGTTGGTTTGTTGGCTTGTTGGCTTGTTGATTTGTTAGTTTGTTGGCTTTTTGGTTACTTGGTTTGTTGGTTTGTTGGTTTGTTGGCTTGTTGGTTTGTTGGTTTGTTGGTTTGTTGGTTTGTTGGTTTGTTGGTTTTTCGGTTTGTTGGTTTGTTGGTTTGTTGGCTTGTTGGTTTGTTGGTTTGTTGGCTTGTTGGTTACTTAGTTTGTTGGTTTGTTGGCTTGTTGGTTTGTTGGTTTGTTGGATTGTTGGCTTGTTGGTTTGTTGGTTTGTTGGTTTTTTGGTTTGTTGGTTTGTTGGCTTGTTAGTTTGCTGGTTTGTTGGTTTGTTGGCTTGTTGGCTTGTTGGTTTGTTGGTTTGTTGGCTTGTGGGTTTGTTGGTTTGTTGGCTTGTTGCCTTGTTGCTTTGTTGGTTTGTTGGTTTGTTGGCTTGTTGGGTTGTTGGTTTGTTAGTTTGTTGGCTTTTTGGTTACTTGGTTTGTTGGTTTGTTGGTTTGTTGGCTTGTTGGTTTGTTGGCTTGTTGGTTTGTTGTTTTGTTGGTTTGTTGGCTTGTTGGTTTGTTGGTTTGTTGGTTTGTTGGTATGTTGGCTTGTTGGTTTGTTGGTTTGTTGGTTTGTTGGCTTGTTGGTTTGTTGGCTTGTTGGTTTGTTGGTTTGTTGGTTTGTTGGTTTGTTGGCTTGTTGGCTTGTTGGTTTGTTGGTTTGTTGGCTTGTTGGTTACTTAGTTTGTTGGTTTGTTGGCATGTTGGTTTGTTGGTTTGTTGATTGTTGGCTTGTTGGTTTGTTGGTTTGTTGGCTTGTTGGCTTGTTGGTTTGTTGGTTTGTTGGTTTGTTGGCTTGTTGGTTTGTTGGTTTGTTGGCTTGTTGGTTTGTTGGTTTGTTGGTTTGTTGGTTTGTTGGTTTGTTGGTTTGTTGGTTTGTTGGTTTGTTGGTTTGTTGGTTTGTTGGCTTGTTGGTTTGTTGGTTTGTTGGTTTGTTGGTTTGTTGACTTGTTGGGTTTTTGGTTTGTTGGCTTGTTGGTTTGTTGGTTTGTTGTTTGGTTGACTTGTTGGCTTGTTGGTTTGTTGGTTTGTTGGCTTGTTGGTTTGTTGGCTAGTTGGTTTGTTGGTTTGTTGGTTTGTTGGCTTGTTGGCTACTTTGTTTGTTGGTTTGTTGGTTTGTTGGCTTGTTGGTTTGTTGGCTTGTTGCTTTGTTGGCTTGTTGGTTTGTGGGTTTGTTGGTTTGTTGGCTTGTGGGTTTGTTGGTTTGTTGGCTTGTTGGCTTGATGGTTTGTTTGTTTGTTGGTTTGTTGGTTTGTTGGCTTGTTGGTTTGTTGGTTTGTTGGTTTGTTGGCTTGTAGGCTTGTTGCTTTGTTGGTTTGTTGGCTTGTTGGTTTGTTGGCTTGTTGGTTTATTGGTTTGTTGGTTTGTTGGCTTGTTGGCTTGTTGGTTTGTTGGTTTATTGGTTTGTTGGGTTGTTGGTTACTTAGTTTGTTGGTTTGTTGGCATGTTGGTTTGTTGGTTTCTTGGGTTGTTGGCTTGTTGGTTTCTTAGTTTGTTGGTTTGTTGGCATGTTGGTTTGTTGGTTTGTTGGTTTGTTGGCTTGTTGGTTTGTTGGTTTGTTGGCTTGTTGGCTTGTTGGTTTGTTGGTTTGTTGGTTTGTTGGCTTGTTGGCTTGTTGGTTTGTTGTTTTGTTGGTTTGTTGGCTTGTTGGTTTGTTGGTTTGTTGGTTTGTTGGCTTGTTGGCTTGTTGGTTTGTTGGTTTGTTGGCTTGTTGGTTTGTTGGTTACTTAGTTTGTTGGCATGTTGGTTTGGTGGTTTGTTGGCTTGTTGGTTTGTGGGTTTGTTGGCTTGTTGGCTTGTTGGTTTGTTGGTTTGTTGGTTAGTTGGCTTGTTTGCTTCTTGGTTTGTTGGCTTGTTGGTTTGTTGCTTTGTTGGTTTGTTGGTTTGTTGGCTTGTTGCCTTGTTGGTTTGTTAGTTTGTTGGCTTTTTGGTTACTTGGTTTGTTGGTTTGTTGGTTTGTTGGCTTGTTGGTTTGTTGTCTTGTTGGTTTTTGGTTTGTTGGTTTGTTGGTTTGTTGGCTTGTTTGCTTTGTTGGTTTGTTAGTTTGTTGGTTTGTTGGTTTGTTGGTTTGTTCGTTTGTTGGTTTGTTGGTTAATTGGTTTGTTGGTTTGTTGGTTTGTTGGTTTGTTGGTTTGTTGGTTTGTTGGTTTGTTGGTTTGTTGGTTTATTTGTTTGTTGGTTTGTTGGTTTGTTGGTTTATTTGTTTGTTGATTTATTGGTTTGTTAGTTGGTTGGCCTATTGGTTTGTTGGTTTGTTGGCTTGTTGGCTTGTTGGTTTGTTGGTTTGTTGGTTTGTTGGCTTGTTGGTTTGTTGGTTTGTTGGTTTGTTGGCTTGTTGGCTTGTTGGCTTGTTGGTTTGTTGGTTTGTTGGTTTGTTGGCTTGTTGGCTTGTTGGTTTGTTGTTTTGTTGGTTTGTTGGCTTGTTGGTTTGTTGGTTTGTTGGTTTGTTGGCTTGTTGGCTTGTTAGTTTGTTGGTTTGTTGGCTTGTTGGTTTGTTGGCTTGTTGGTTTGTTGGTTTGTTGGTTTGTTGGCTTGTTGGCTTGTTGGTTTGTTGTTTTGTTGGCTTGTTGGTTACTTAGTTTGTTGGCATGTTGGTTTCTTGGTTGGTTGGTTTGTTGGCTTGTTGGTTTGTGGGTTTGTTGGCTTGTTGGCTTGTTGGTTTGTTGGTTTGTTGGTTTGTTGGCTTGTTGGCTTCTTGGTTTGTTGGCTTGTTGGTTTGTTGCTTTGTTGGTTTGTTGGTTTGTTGGCTTGTTGCCTTTTTGGTTTGTTAGTTTGTTGGCTTTTTGGTTACTTGGTTTGTTGGTTTGTTGGTTTGTTGGCTTGTTGGTTTGTTGTCTTGTTGGTTTTTGGTTTGTTGGTTTGTTGGTTTGTTGGCTTGTTTGCTTTGTTGGTTTGTTAGTTTGTTGGTTTGTTGGTTTGTTGGTTTGTTCGTTTGTTGGTTTGTTGGTTTGTTGGTTTGTTGGTTTGTTGGTTTGTTGGTTTGTTGGTTTGTTGGTTTGTTGGTTTGTTGGTTTTTTGGTTTGTTGGTTTATTTGTTTGTTGGTTTGTTGGCTTGTTGGTTTGTTGGTTTGTTGGTTTGTTGGTTTGTTGGCTTGTTGGTTTGTTGGTTTGTTGGCTTGTTGGCTTGTTGGTTTGTTGGTTTGTTGGTTTGTTGGCTTGTTGGTTTGTTGGTTTGTTGGTTTGTTGGCTTGTTGGCTTGTTGGCTTGTTGGTTTGTTGGTTTGTTGGTTTGTTGGCTTGTTGGCTTGTTGGTTTGTTGTTTTGTTGGTTTGTTGGCTTGTTGGTTTGTTGGTTTGTTGGTTTGTTGGCTTGTTGGCTTGTTAGTTTGTTGGTTTGTTGGCTTGTTGGTTTGTTGGCTTGTTGGTTTGTTGGTTTGTTGGTTTGTTGGCTTGTTGGCTTGTTGGTTTGTTGTTTTGTTGGCTTGTTGGTTACTTAGTTTGTTGGCATGTTGGTTTCTTGGTTGGTTGGTTTGTTGGCTTGTTGGTTTGTGGGTTTGTTGGCTTGTTGGCTTGTTGGTTTGTTGGTTTGTTGGTTTGTTGGCTTGTTGGCTTCTTGGTTTGTTGGCTTGTTGGTTTGTTGCTTTGTTGGTTTGTTGGTTTGTTGGCTTGTTGCCTTTTTGGTTTGTTAGTTTGTTGGCTTTTTGGTTACTTGGTTTGTTGGTTTGTTGGTTTGTTGGCTTGTTGGTTTGTTGGCTTATTGGTTTTTGGTTTGTTGGTTTGTTGGTTTGTTGGCTTGCTGGCTTTGTTGGTTTGTTAGTTTGTTGGTTGTTTGGTTTGTCGGTTTGTTCGTTTGTTGGTTTGTTGGTTAATTGGTTTGTTGGTTTGTTGGTTTGTTGGTTTGTTGGTTTGTTGGTTTGTTGGTTTATTTGTTTGTTGGTTTGTTGGTTTGTTGGTTTATTGGTTTGTTAGTTGGTTGGCCTGTTGGTTTGTTGACTTGTTGGCTTGTTGGTTTGTTGGTTTGTTGGTTTGTTGGTTTGTTGGTTTGTTGGTTTGTTGGTTTGTTGGTTTTTTGGTTTGTTGGTTTATTTGTTTGTTGGTTTGTTGGCTTGTTGGTTTGTTGGTTTGTTGGTTTGTTGGTTTGTTGGCTTGTTTGTTTGTTGGTTTGTTGGTTTGTTGGTTTGTTGGCTTGTTGGTTTGTTGGTTTGTTGGTTTATTTGTTTGTTGGTTTGTTGGGTTGTTGGTTTGTTGGTTTGTTGGTTTGTTGGCTTGTTGGTTTGTTTGTTTGTTGGTTTTTTGGTTTGTTGGTTTGTTGGTTTGTTGGCTTCTTGGCTTGTTGGTTTGTTAGTTTGTTGACTTGTTGGCTTGTTGCTTTGTTGGTTTGTTGGTTTGTTGGCTTGTTGGCTTGTTGGTTTGTTAGTTTGTTGGATTTTTGGTTACTTGGTTTGTTGGTTTGTTGGTTTGTTGGCTTGTTGGTTTGTTGGTTTGTTGGCTTTTTGGTTTCTTGGTTTGTTGGTTTGTTGGCTTGTTGGCTTGTTGGTTTGTTGGTTTGTTGGCTTGTTGGTTTGTTGGCTTGTTGGTTTGTTGATTTGTTGGTTTGTTGGCTTGTTGGCTTGTTGGTTTGTTAGTTTGTTTGTTTGTTGGTTTGTTGGCTTGTTGGCTTGTTGGTTTGTTGGTTTGTTGGCTTTTTGGCTTGTTGGTTTGTTGGTTTGTTGATTTGTTGGCTTGTTGGCTTGTTGGTTTTTTTGGTTTTTTGGTTTGTTGGTTTATTTGTTTGCTGGTTTTTTGGTTTGTTGGTTTGTTGGCTTGTTGGTTTGTTGGCTTGTTGGTTTGTTGGTTTGCTGGTTTGTTGGCTTGTTGGCTTGATGGTTTGTTGGTTTGTTGGTTTGTTGGTTTGTTGGTTTGTTCGTTTGTTGGTTTGTTGGTTAATTAGTTTCTTGGTTTGTTGGTTTGTTGGTTTGTTGGTTTGTTGGTTTATTTGTTTGTTGGTTTGTTGGTTTGTTGGTTTGTTGGTTTGTTGGTTTATTTGTTTGTTGGTTTGTTGGTTTGTTGATTTGTTGGCTTGTTGGTTTGTTGGCTTGTTGGCTTGTTGGTTTGTTGGTTTGTTGGTTTGTTGGTTTGTTGGTTTGTTGGTTTTTTGGTTTGTTGGTTTATTTGTTTGTTGGTTTGTTGGCTTGTTGGTTTGTTGGTTTGTTGGTTTGTTGGTTTGTTGGCTTGTTGGTTTGTTGGTTTGTTGGTTTGTTGGCTTGTTGGCTTGTTGGTTTGTTGGTTTGTTGGGTTATTTGTTTGTTGGTTTGTTGGTTTGTTGGTTTGTTGGTTTGTTGGTTTGTTGGTTTGTTGGCTTGTTGGTTTGTTGGTTTGTTGATTTGTTGGCTTGTTGCTTTGTTGGTTTGTTGGTTTGTTGGCTTGTTGCCTTGTTGGTTTGTTAGTTTGTTGGCTTTTTGGTTACTTGGTTTGTTGGTTTGTTGGCTTGTTGGTTTGTTGGCTTGTTGGTTTTTGGTTTGTTGGTTTGTTGGTTTGTTGGCTTGTTGGCTTTGTTGGTTTGTTAGTTTAATGGTTTGTTGGTTTGTTGGTTTGTTCGTTTGTTGGTTTGTTGGTTAAGTGGTTTGTTGGTTTGTTGGTTTGATGGTTTGTTGGTTTGTTGGTTTGTTGGTTTGTTGGTTTATTTGTTTGTTGGTTTGTTGGTTTGTTGGTTTATTGGTTTGTTAGTTGGTTGGCCTGTTGGTTTGTTGGCTTGTTGGCTTGTTGGTTTGTTGGTTTGTTGGTTTGTTGGTTTGTTGGTTTGTTGGTTTGTTGGTTTTTTGGTTTGTTGGTTTATTTGTTTGTTGGTTTGTTGGCTTGTTGGTTTGTTGGTTTGTTGGTTTGTTGGCTTGTTGGTTTGTTGGTTTGTTGGTTTGTTGGCTTGTTGGCTTGTTGGCTTGTTGGTTTGTTGGTTTGTTGGTTTATTTGTTTGTTGGTTTGTTGGGTTGTAGGTTTGTTGGTTTGTTGGTTTGTTGGCTTGTTGGTTTGTTTGTTTGTTGGTTTTTTGGTTTGTTGGTTTGTTGGTTTGTTGGCTTCTTGGCTTGTTGGTTTGTTAGTTTGTTGACTTGTTGGCTTGTTGCTTTGTTGGTTTGTTAGTTAGTTGGCTTGTTGGCTTGTTGGTTTGTTAGTTTGTTGGATTTTTGGTTACTTGGTTTGTTGGTTTGTTGGTTTGTTGGCTTGTTGTTTTGTTGGCTTGTTGGTTTGTTGGTTTGTTGGTTTGTTGGTTTGTTGGTTTGTTGGTTTGTTGGTTTGTTGGTTTTTTGGTTTGTTGGTTTGTTGGTTTGTTGGCTTGTTGGTTTGTTGGTTTGTTGGCTTGTTGGCTTGTTGGTCACTTAGTTTGTTGGTTTGTTGGTTTGTTGGCTTGTTGGTTTTTTGGCTTGTTGCTTTGTTGGTTTGTTGGTTTGTTGGCTTGTTGGTTTGTTGGCTTGTTGGTTTGTTGGCTTGTTGGTTTGTTGGTTTGTTGGTTTGTTGGCTTGTTGGTTTGTTGGTTTGTTGGCTTGTTGGCTTGTTGGTTTGTTGGTTTGTTGGTTTGTTGGTTTGTTGGTTTGTTGGCTTGTTGGTTTGTTGGTTTGTTGGCTTTTTGGTTTCTTGGTTTGTTGGTTTGTTGGCTTGTTGGCTTGTTGGCTTGTTGGTTTGTTGGTTTGTTGGCTTGTTGGTTTGTTGGCTTGTTAGTTTGTTGGTTTGTTGGTTTGTTGGCTTGTTGGCTTGTTGGTTTGTTAGTTTGTTGGTTTGTTGGTTTGTTGGCTTGTTGGTTTTTTGGTTTGTTGGTTTGTTGGTTTGTTGGCTTGTTGGCTTGTTGGCTTGTTGGTTTGTTGGTTTGTTGGTTTGTTGGTTTGTTGGTTTGTTCGTTTGTTGGTTTGTTGGTTAATTGGTTTGTTGGTTTGTTGGTTTGTTGGTTTGTTGGTTTGTTGGTTTGTTGGTTTATTTGTTTGTTGGTTTGTTGGTTTGTTGGTTTGTTGGTTTGTTGGTTTATATGTTTGTTGGTTTGTTGATTTGTTGGCTTGTTGGTTTGTTGGCTTGTTGGCTTGTTGGTTTGTTAGTTTGTTGGTTTGTTGGTTTGTTGGTTTGTTGGTTTTTTGGTTTGTTGGTTTATTTGTTTGTTGGTTTGTTGGCTTGTTGGTTTGTTGGTTTGTTGGTTTGTTGGTTTGTTGGTTTGTTGGCTTGTTGGTTTGTTGGTTTGTTGGTTTGTTGGTTTGTTGGTTTGTTGGCTTGTTGGCTTGTTGGGTTGTTGGTTTGTTGGTTTATTTGTTTGTTGGTTTGTTGGTTTGTTGGTTTGTTGGTTTGTTGGTTTGTTGGTTTGTTGGCTTGTTGGTTTGTTGGTTTGTTGATTTGTTGGCTTGTTGGTTTGTTGGTTTGTTGGCTTATTGGTTACTTAGTTTGTTGATTTGTTGGCTTGTTGGTTTGTTGGTGCTTGTTGGTTTGTTGGTTTTTTGGTTTGTTGGTTTGTTGGCTTGTTGGCTTGTTGGTCTGTTTGTTTGTTGGCTTGTTGGCTTGTTGGTTTGTTGGTTTGTTGGCTTGTTGGCTTGTTGGTTTGTTGGTTTGTTGGTTTGTTGGTTTGTTGGTTTGTTGGTTTGTTGCTTTGTTGGTTTGTTAGTTTGTTGGCTTGTTGGCTTGTTGACTTGTTGGTTTGTTAGTTTGTTGGCTTTTTGGTTACTTGGTTTGTTGGTTTGTTGGCTTGTTGGTTTGTTGGCTTGTTGCTTTGTTGGTTTGTTGATTTGTTGGCTTGTTGGCTTGTTGGTTTGTTGGTTTGTTGGTTTGTTGGTTTGTTGGCTTGTTGGCTTGTTGGTTTGTTGGCTTGTTGGTTTGTTGTTTTGTTGGCTTGTTGGCTTGTTGGCTCTTTGGCTTGTTGGTTTGTTGGCTTGTTGGTTACTTAGTTTGTTGGTTTGTTGGCATGTTGGTTTGTTGGTTTGTTGGCTTGTTGGTTACTTAGTTTGTTGGTTTGTTGGCTTGTTGCTTTGTTGGTTTGTTGGTTTGTTGGCTTGTTGGCTTGTTGGTTTGTTTGTTTGTTGTCTTTTTGGTTACTTGGTTTGATGGTTTGTTGGCTTGTTGGCTTGTTGGTTTGTTGGTTAGTTCGTTTGTTGGTTTGTTAGTTTGTTAGTTTGTTGGCTTGTTGGCTTGTTGCTTTGTTGGTTTTTTGGTTTGTTGGTTTGTTGGTTTGTTGGTTTGTCGGTTTGTTGGCTTGTTGGTTTGTTGGTTTGTTGGCTTGTTGGTTTGTTAGTTTGTTGGCTTGTTGGCTTGTTGGTTTGTTGGTTTGTTGGTTTGTTGGCTTGTTGGCTTGTTGGTTTGTTGGCTTGTTAGTTTGTTAGTTTGTTGGTTTGTTGGTTTGTTGGTTTGTTGGTTTGTTGGTTTTTTGGTTTGTTGGTTTATTTGTTTGTTGGTTTTTTGGTTTGTTGGTTTGTTGGTTTGTTGGCTTGTTGGTTTGTTGATTTGTTGGTTTGTTGGCTTGTTGGCTTGTTGGTTTGTTGATTTGTTGGCTTGTTGGCTTGTTGGTTTGTTGGTTTGTTGGTTTGTTGGTTTATTTGTTTGTTGGTTTGTTGGCTTGTTGGTTTGTTGGTTTGTTGGCTTGTTGGTTACTTAGTTTGTTGGTTTGTTGGTTTGTTGGTTTGTTGGCTAGTTGGCTTGTTGGCTTGTTGGTTTGTTGGTTTGTTGGTTTGTTGGTTTGTTGGCTTGTTGGTTTGTTGGTTTGTTGGCTTGTTGGTTTGTTGGTTTGTTGGTTTGTTGGTTTGTTGGCTTGTTGGCTTGTTGGTTTGTTGGTTTGTTGGTTACTTAGTTTGTTGGTTTGTTGGCATGTTGGTTTGTTGGCTTATTGGTTTGTTGGTTTGTTGGCTTGTTCGCTTGTTGGTTTGTTGGTTTGTTGGCATGTTGGCTTGTTGGCTTGTTGGCTTGTTGGTTTGTTGGTTAGTTGGTTTGTTAGTTTATTGGTTTGTTGGTTTTTTGGTTTGTTGGTTTGTTGGTTTGTCGGCTTGTTGGTTTGTTGGTTTGTTGGCTTGTTGGTTTGTTGGTTTGTTGGCTTGTTGGCTTGTTGGTTTGTTGTTTTGTTGGATTGTTGGCTTGTTGGCTTGTTGGCTTGTTGGTTTGTTGGTTTGTTGGTTTGTTGGTTTGTTGGTTTGTTGGCTTGTTGGCTTGTTGGTTTGTTGGCTTGTTGGCTTGTTGCTTTGTTGGTTTGTTGGTTTGTTGGCTTGTTGGATTGTTGGTTTGTTGGTTTGTTGGTTTGTTGTTTTGTTGGATTATTGGTTTGTTGGTTTGTTGGCTGGTTGGTTTGTTTGTTTGTTTGTTGGTTTGTTGGCTTGTTGGCTTGTTGGTTTGTTGGTTTGTTGGCTTGTTGGTTTGTTGGCTTGTTCGCTTGTTGGTTTGTTGGTTTGTTGGCTTGTTGGTTTGTTGGTTTGTTGGCTTGTTGGCTTGTTGGTTTGTTGGTTTGTTGGTTTGTTGGCTTGTTGGCTTGTTGGTTTGTTGGCTTGTTAGTTTGTTAGTTTGTTAGTTTGTTGGTTTGTTGGTTTGTTGGTTTGTTGGTTTGTTGGCTTGTTGGTTTGTTGGTTTGTTGGCTTGTTGGTTTGTTGATTTGTTGGTTTGTTGGCTTGTTGGCTTGTTGGTTTGTTGAGTTGTTGGCTTGTTGGCTTGTTGGTTTGTTGGTTTGTTGGTTTGTTGGTTTATTTGTTTGTTGGTTTGTTGGCTTGTTGGTTTGTTGGTTTGTTGGCTTGTTGGTTACTTAGTTTGTTGGTTTGTTGGTTTGTTGGTTTGTTGGCTAGTTGGCTTGTTGGCTTGTTGGTTTGTTGGTTTGTTGGTTTGTTGGTTTGTTGGCTTGTTGGTTTGTTAGTTTGTTGGCTTGTTGGTTTGTTGGTTTGTTGGTTTGTTGGTTTGTTGGCTTGTTGGCTTGTTGGTTTGTTGGTTTGTTGGTTACTTAGTTTGTTGGTTTGTTGGCATGTTGGTTTGTTGGCTTATTGGTTTGTTGGTTTGTTGGCTTGTTGGCTTGTTGGTTTGTTGGTTTGTTGGCATGTTGGCTTGTTGGCTTGTTGGCTTGTTGGTTTGTTGGTTAGTTGGTTTGTTAGTTTATTGGTTTGTTGGTTTTTTGGTTTGTTGGTTTGTTGGTTTGTCGGCTTGTTGGTTTGTTGGCTTGTTGGTTTGTTGGTTTGTTGGCTTGTTGGCTTGTTGGTTTGTTGTTTTGTTGGATTGTTGGCTTGTTGGCTTGTTGGCTTGTTGGCTTGTTGGTTTGTTGGTTTGTTGGTTTGTTGGTTTGTTGGTTGGTTGGCTTGTTGGCTTGTTGGTTTGTTGGCTTGTTGGCTTGTTGCTTTGTTGGTTTGTTGGTTTGTTGGCTTGTTGGATTGTTGGTTTGTTGGTTTGTTGGTTTGTTGTTTTGTTGGATTGTTGGTTTGTTGGTTTGTTGGCTTGTTGGTTTGTTTGTTTGTTGGTTTGTTGGCTTGTTGGCTTGTTGGTTTGTTGGTTTGTTGGCTTGTTGGTTTGTTGGCTTGTTCGCTTGTTGGTTTGTTGGTTTGTTGGCTTGTTGGTTTGTTGGTTTGTTGGCTTGTTGGTTTGTTGGTTTGTTGGTTTGTTGGCTTGTTGGCTTGTTGGTTTTTGGTTTGTTGGCTTGTTGGTTTGTTGGCTTGTTGGCTTGTTGGATTGTTGGTTTGTTGGTTTGCTGGTTTGTTGGTTTGTTGGCTTGTTAGTTTGTTGGCCTTTTGGTTACTTGGTTTGTTGCTTTGTTGGTTTGTTGGCTTGTTGGTTTGTTGGCTTGTTGCTTTGTTGGTTTGTTGGTTTGTTGGTTTGTTGGCTTGTTGGTTTGTTGGTTTGTTGGCTTGTTGGTTTGTTGGCTTGTTCGCTTGTTGGTTTGTTGGTTTGTTGGCTTGTTGGTTTGTTGGTTTGTTGGCTTGTTGGCTTGTTGGTTTGTTGGTTTGTTGGTTTGTTGGCTTGTTGGCTTGTTGGTTTGTTGGCTTGTTAGTTTGTTAGTTTGTTGGTTTGTTGGTTTGTTGGTTTGTTGGTTTGTTGGTTTTTTGGTTTGTTGGTTTATTTGTTTGTTGGTTTTTTGGTTTGTTGGTTTGTTGGCTTGTTGGTTTGTTGATTTGTTGGTTTGTTGGCTTGTTGGCTTGTTGGTTTGTTGATTTGTTGGCTTGTTGGCTTGTTGGTTTGTTGGTTTGTTGGTTTGTTGGTTTATTTGTTTGTTGGTTTGTTGGCTTGTTGGTTTGTTGGTTTGTTGGCTTGTTGGTTACTTAGTTTGTTGGTTTGTTGGTTTGTTGGCTAGTTGGCTTGTTGGCTTGTTGGTTTGTTGGTTTGTTGGTTTGTTGGTTTGTTGGCTTGTTGGTTTGTTGGTTTGTTGGCTTGTTGGTTTGTTGGTTTGTTGGTTTGTTGGTTTGTTGGCTTGTTGGCTTGTTGGTTTGTTGGTTTGTTGGTTACTTAGTTTGTTGGTATGTTGGCATGTTGGTTTGTTGGCTTATTGGTTTGTTGGTTTGTTGGCTTGTTGGCTTGTTGGTTTGTTGGTTTGTTGGCATGTTGGCTTGTTGGCTTGTTGGCTTGTTGGTTTGTTGGTTAGTTGGTTTGTTAGTTTATTGGTTTGTTGGTTTTTTGGTTTGTTGGTTTGTTGGTTTGTCGGCTTGTTGGTTTGTTGGTTTGTTGGCTTGTTGGTTTGTTGGTTTGTTGGCTTGTTGGCTTGTTGGTTTGTTGTTTTGTTGGATTGTTGGCTTGTTGGCTTGTTGGCTTGTTGGCTTGTTGGTTTGTTGGTTTGTTGGTTTGTTGGTTTGTTGGTTTGTTGGCTTGTTGGCTTGTTGGTTTGTTGGCTTGTTGGCTTGTTGCTTTGTTGGTTTGTTGGTTTGTTGGCTTGTTGGATTGTTGGTTTGTTGGCTTGTTGGCTTGTTGCTTTGTTGGTTTGTTGGTTTGTTGGCTTGTTGGATTGTTGGTTTGTTGGTTTGTTGGTTTGTTGTTTTGTTGGATTGTTGGTTTGTTGGTTTGTTGGCTTGGTGGTTTGTTTGTTTGTTGGTTTGTTGGCTTGTTGGCTTGTTGGTTTGTTGGTTTGTTGGCTTGTTGGTTTGTTGGCTTGTTCGCTTGTTGGTTTGTTGGTTTGTTGGCTTGTTGGTTTGTTGGTTTGTTGGCTTGTTGGTTTGTTAATTTGTTGGTTTGTTGGCTTGTTGGCTTGTTGGTTTTTGGTTTGTTGGCTTGTTGGTTTGTTGGCTTGTTGGCTTGTTGGATTGTTGGTTTGTTGGTTTGCTGGTTTGTTGGTTTGTTGGCTTGTTAGTTTGTTGGCTTTTTGGTTACTTGGTTTGTTGCTTTGTTGGTTTGTTGGCTTGTTGGTTTGTTGGCTTGTTGCTTTTTTGGTTTGTTGGTTTGTTGGCTTGTTGGCTTGTTGGTTTGTTGTTTTGTTGGTTTGTTGGTTTGTTGGCTTGTTGGCTTGTTGGTTTGTTGGTTTGTTGGCTTGTTGGTTTGTTGTTTTGTTGGTTTGTTGCCTTGTTGGCTTTTTGGCTTGTTGGTTTGTTGGTTTGTTGGCATGTTGGTTTGTGGGTTTGTTGGCTTGTTGGTTTGTTGGCTTGTTGGTTTGTTGCTTTGTTCGTTTGATGGTTTGTTGGTTTGTTGGTTACTTGGTTTGTTGGTTTGTTGGTTTGTTGGCTTGTTGGTTTGTTGACTTGTTCATTTGTTGGTTTGTTGGTTTGTTGGCTTGTTGGCTTGTTGGTTTGTTGGTTTGTTGGCTTGTTGGCTTGTTGCTTTGTTGGTTTGTTGGTTTGTTGGCTTGTTGGCTTGTTGGTTTGTTTGTTTGTTGTCTTTTTGGTTACTTGGTTTGATGGTTTGTTGGCTTGTTGGCTTGTTGGTTTGTTGGTTAGTTCGTTTGTTGGTTTGTTAGTTTGTTAGTTTGTTGGCTTGTTGGCTTGTTGGTTTGTTGGTTTTTTGGTTTGTTGGTTTGTTGGTTTGTTGGTTTGTTGGTTTGTCGGTTTGTTGGCTTGTTGGTTTGTTGGTTTGTTGGCTTGTTGGTTTGTTAGTTTGTTGGCTTGTTGGCTTGTTGGTTTGTTGGTTTGTTGGTTTGTTGGCTTGTTGGCTTGTTGGTTTGTTGGCTTGTTAGTTTGTTAGTTTGTTGGTTTGTTGGTTTGTTGGTTTGTTGGTTTGTTGGTTTGTTGGTTTTTTGGTTTGTTGGTTTATTTGTTTGTTGGTTTTTTGGTTTGTTGGTTTGTTGGTTTGTTGGCTTGTTGGTTTGTTGATTTGTTGGTTTGTTGGCTTGTTGGCTTGTTGGTTTGTTGATTTGTTGGCTTGTTGGCTTGTTGGTTTGTTGGTTTGTTGGTTTGTTGGTTTATTTGTTTGTTGGTTTGTTGGCTTGTTGGTTTGTTGGTTTGTTGGCTTGTTGGTTACTTAGTTTGTTGGTTTGTTGGTTTGTTGGCTAGTTGGCTTGTTGGCTTGTTGGTTTGTTAGTTTGTTGGTTTGTTGGCTTGTTGGTTTGTTGGTTTGTTGGCTTGTTGGTTTGTTGGTTTGTTGGTTTGTTGGTTTGTTGGCTTGTTGGCTTGTTGGTTTGTTGGTTTGTTGGTTACTTAGTTTGTTGGTTTGTTGGCATGTTGGTTTGTTGCCTTATTGGTTTGTTGGTTTGTTGGCTTGTTGGCTTGTTGGTTTGTTGGTTTGTTGGCATGTTGGCTTGTTGGCTTGTTGGCTTGTTGGTTTGTTGTTTTGTTGGTTTGTTGGCTTGTTGGCTTTTTGGCTTGTTGGTTTGTTGGTTTGTTGGCATGTTGGTTTGTGGGTTTGTTGGCTTGTTAGTTTGTTGGCTTGTTGGTTTGTTGCTTTGTTCGTTTGATGGTTTGTTGGTTTGTTGGTTACTTGGTTTGTTGGTTTGTTGGTTTGATGGCTTGTTGGTTTGTTGACTTGTTCATTTGTTGGTTTGTTGGTTTGTTGGCTTGTTGGCTTGTTGGTTTGTTGGTTTGTTGGCTTGTTGGCTTGTTGCTTTGTTGGTTTGTTGGTTTGTTGGCTTCTTGGCTTGTTGGTTTGTTTGTTTGTTGTCTTTTTGGTTACTTGGTTTGATGGTTTGTTGGCTTGTTGGCTTGTTGGCTTGTTGGTTTGTTGGTTAGTTCGTTTGTTGGTTTGTTAGTTTGTTAGTTTGTTGGCTTGTTGGCTTGTTGGTTTGTTGGTTTTTTGGTTTGTTGGTTTGTTGGTTTGTTGGTTTGTTGGTTTGTCGGTTTGTTGGCTTGTTGGTTTGTTGGTTTGTTGGCTTGTTGGTTTGTTAGTTTGTTGGCTTGTTGGCTTGTTGGTTTGTTGGTTTGTTGGTTTGTTGGCTTGTTGGCTTGTTGGTTTCTTAGCTTGTTAGTTTGTTAGTTTGTTGGTTTGTTGGTTTGTTGGTTTGTTGGTTTGTTGGTTTTTTGGTTTGTTGGTTTATTTGTTTGTTGGTTTTTTGGTTTGTTGGTTTGTTGGTTTGTTGGCTTGTTGGTTTGTTGATTTGTTGGTTTGTTGGCTTGTTGGCTTGTTGGTTTGTTGATTTGTTGGCTTGTTGGCTTGTTGGCTTGTTGGTTTGTTGGTTTGTTGGTTTGTTGGTTTATTTGTTTGTTGGTTTGTTGGCTTGTTGGTTTGTTGGTTTGTTGGCTTGTTGGTTACTTAGTTTGTTGGTTTGTTGGTTTGTTGGCTAGTTGGCTTGTTGGCTTGTTGGTTTGTTGGTTTGTTGGTTTGTTGGCTTGTTGGTTTGTTGGTTTGTTGGCTTGTTGGTTTGTTGGTTTGTTGGTTTGTTAGTTTGTTGGCTTGTTGGCTTGTTGGTTTGTTGGTTTGTTGGTTACTTAGTTTGTTGGTTTGTTGGCATGTTGGTTTGTTGCCTTATTGGTTTGTTGGTTTGTTGGCTTGTTGGCTTGTTGGTTTGTTGGCATGTTGGCTTGTTGGCTTGTTGGCTTGTTGGTTTGTTGGTTAGTTGGTTTGTTAGTTTATTGGTTTGTTGGTTTTTTGGTTTGTTGGTTTGTTGGTTTGTCGGCTTGTTGGTTTGTTGGTTTGTTGGCTTGTTGGTTTGTTGGTTTGTTGGCTTGTTGGCTTGTTGGTTTGTTGTTTTGTTGGATTGTTGGCTTGTTGGCTTGTTGGCTTGTTGGTTTTTTGGTTTGTTGGTTTGTTGGTTTGTTGGTTTGTTGGCTTGTTGGCTTGTTGGTTTGTTGGCTTGTTGGCTTGTTGCTTTGTTGTTTTGTTGGTTTGTTGGCTTGTTGGATTGTTGGTTTGTTGGTTTGTTGGTTTGTTGTTTTGTTGGTTTGTTGGTTTGTTGGTTTGTTGGCTTGTAGGTTTGTTTGTTTGTTGGTTTGTTGGCTAGTTGGCTTGTTGGTTTGTTGGTTTGTTGGCTTGTTGGTTTATTGGCTTGTTCGCTTGTTGGTTTGTTGGTTTGTTGGCTTGTTGGTTTGTTTGTTTGTTGGTTTGTTGGCTTGTTGGCTTGTTGGTTTGTTGGTTTGTTGGCTTGTTGGTTTGTTGGCTTGTTCGCTTGTTGGTTTGTTGGTTTGTTGGCTTGTTGGTTTGTTGGTTTGTTGGCTTGTTGGTTTGTTGGTTTGTTGGTTTGTTGGCTTGTTGGCTTGTTGGTTTTTGGTTTGTTGGCTTGTTGGTTTGTTGGCTTGTTGGCTTGTTGGATTGTTGGTTTGTTGGTTTGCTGGTTTGTTGGTTTGTTGGCTTGTTAGTTTGTTGGCTTTTTGGTTACTTGGTTTGTTGCTTTGTTGGTTTGTTGGCTTGTTGGTTTGTTGGCTTGTTGCTTTGTTGGTTTGTTGGTTTGTTGGCTTGTTGGCTTGTTGGTTTGTTGTTTTGTTGGTTTGTTGGTTTGTTGGCTTGTTGGCTTGTTGGTTTGTTGGTTTGTTGGCTTGTTGGTTTGTTGTTTTGTTGGTTTGTTGGCTTGTTGGCTTTTTGGCTTGTTGGTTTGTTGGTTTGTTGGCATGTTGGTTTGTGGGTTTGTTGGCTTGTTGGTTTGTTGGCTTGTTGGTTTGTTGCTTTGTTCGTTTGATGGTTTGTTGGTTTGTTGGTTACTTGGTTTGTTGGTTTGTTGGTTTGTTGGCTTGTTGGTTTGTTGACTTGTTCATTTGTTGGTTTGTTGGTTTATTGGCTTGTTGGCTTGTTGGTTTGATGGTTTGTTGGCTTGTTGGTTTGTTAGTTTATTGGCTTTTTGGTTACTTGGTTTTTTGGCTTGTTGGTTTGTTGGTTTGTTGGCTTGTTGGCTTGTTGCTTTGTTGGTTTGTTGGTTTGTTGGCTTGTTGGCTTGTTGGTTTGTTTGTTTGTTGTCTTTTTGGTTACTTGGTTTGATGGTTTGTTGGCTTGTTGGCTTGTTGGTTTGTTGGTTAGTTCGTTTGTTGGTTTGTTAGTTTGTTAGTTTGTTGGCTTGTTGGCTTGTTGGTTTGTTGGTTTTTTGGTTTGTTGGTTTGTTGGTTTGTTGGTTTGTTGGTTTGTCGGTTTGTTGGCTTGTTGGTTTGTTGGTTTGTTGGCTTGTTGGTTTGTTAGTTTGTTGGCTTGTTGGCTTGTTGTTTGTTGGTTTGTTGGTTTGTTGGCTTGTTGGCTTGTTGGTTTGTTGGCTTGTTAGTTTGTTAGTTTGTTGGTTTGTTGGTTTGTTGGTTTGTTGGTTTGTTGGTTTTTTGGTTTGTTGGTTTATTTGTTTGTTGGTTTTTTGGTTTGTTGGTTTGTTGGTTTGTTGGCTTGTAGGTTTGTTGATTTGTTGGTTTGTTGGCTTGTTGGTTTGTTGATTTGTTGGCTTGTTGGCTTGTTGGTTTGTTGGTTTGTTGGTTTGTTGGTTTATTTGTTTGTTGGTTTGTTGGCTTGTTGGTTTGTTGGTTTGTTGGCTTGTTGGTTACTTAGTTTGTTGATTTGTTGGTTTGTTGGTTTGTTGGCTAGTTGGCTTGTTGGCTTGTTGGTTTGTTGGTTTGTTGGTTTGTTGGCTTGTTGGTTTGTTGGTTTGTTGGCTTGTTGGTTTGTTGGTTTGTTGGTTTGTTGGTTTGTTGGCTTGTTGGCTTGTTGGTTTGTTGGTTTGTTGGTTACTTAGTTTGTTGGTTTGTTGGCATGTTGGTTTGTTGCCTTATTGGTTTGTTGGTTTGTTGGCTTGTTGGCTTGTTGGTTTGTTGGTTTGTTGGCATGTTGGCTTGTTGGCTTGTTGGCTTGTTGGTTTGTTGGTTAGTTGGTTTGTTAGTTTATTGGTTTGTTGGTTTTTTGGTTTGTTGGTTTGTTGGTTTGTCGGCTTGTTGGTTTGTTGGTTTGTTGGCTTGTTGGTTTGTTGGTTTGTTGGCTTGTTGGCTTGTTGGTTTGTTGTTTTGTTGGCTTGTTGGTTTGTTGGTTTGTTGGTTACTTAGTTTGTTGGTTTGTTGGCATGTTGGTTTGTTGGTTTTTGGTTTGTTGGCTTGTTGGTTTGTTGGCTTGTTGGCTTGTTGGATTGTTGGTTTGTTGGTTTGCTGGTTTGCTGGTTTGTTGGCTTGTTAGTTTGTTGGCTTTTTGGTTACTTGGTTTGTTGCTTTGTTGGTTTGTTGGCTTGTTGGTTTGTTGGCTTGTTGCTTTGTTGGTTTGTTGGTTTGTTGGCTTGTTGGCTTGTTGGTTTGTTGGTTTGTTGGTTTGTTGGTTTGTTGGTTTGTTGGCTTGTTGGCTTGTTGGTTTGTTGGTTTGTTGGCTTGTTGGTTTGTTGTTTTGTTGGTTTGTTGGCTTGTTGGCTTTTTGGCTTGTTGGTTTGTTGGTTTGTTGGCTTGTTGGTTACTTAGTTTGTTGGTTTGTTGGTATGTTGGTTTGTTGGTTTGTTGGTTTGTTGGCTTGTTGGTTACTTAGTTTGTTGGTTTGTTGGCATGTTGGTTTGTTGGTTTGTTGGCTTGTTGGTTTGTTGGCTTGTTGGTTTGTTGCTTTGTTCGTTTGATGGTTTGTTGGTTTGTTGGTTACTTGGTTTGTTGGTTTGTTGGTTTGTTGGTTTGTTGGCTTGTTGGTTTGTTGGCTTGTTGGTTTGTTGGTTTGTTGGTTTGTTGGCTTGTTGGCTTGTTGGTTTGTTTGTTTGTTGGCTTGTTGGTTTGTTAGTTTGTTGGCTTTTTGGTTACTTGGTTTTTTGGCTTGTTGGTTTCTGTTCGTTTGTTGGTTTGTTAGTTTGTTAGTTTGTTGGCTTGTTGGCTTGTTGGTTTGTTGGTTTTTTGGTTTGTTGGTTTGTTGGTTTGTTGGTTTGTCGGTTTGTTGGCTTGTTGGTTTGTTGGTTTGTTGGCTTGTTGGTTTGTTAGTTTGTTGGCTTGTTGGCTTGTTGGTTTGTTGGTTTTTTGGATTGTTGGCTTGTTGGTTTGTTGGCTTGTTGGTTTGTTAGTTTGTTGGTTTGTTGGTTTGTTGGTTTGTTGGTTTGTTGGTTTGTTGGTTTTTTGGTTTGTTTATTTATTTGTTTGTTGGTTTTTTGGTTTGTTGGTTTGTTGGTTTATTGGCTTGTTGGTTTGTTGGTTTGTTGGTTTGTTGGCTTGTTGGCTTGTTGGTTTGTTGATTTGTTGGCTTGTTGGCTTGTTGGTTTGTTGGTTTGTTGGTTTGTTGGTTTATTTGTTTGTTGGTTTGTTGGCTTGTTGGTTTGTTGGTTTGTTGGCTTGTTGGTTACTTAGTTTGTTGGTTTGTTGGTTTGTTGGTTTGTTGGCTTGTTGGCTTGTTGGTTTGTTGGTTTGCTGTTTGTTGGCTTGTTGGTTTTTTGGTTTGTTGATTTGTTGGCTTGTTGGCTTGTTGGTTTGTTGGTTTGCTGGTTTGTTGGCTTGTTGGTTTTTTGGTTTGTTGATTTGTTGGTTTGTTGGTTTGTTGGTTTGTTGGTTTGTTCGTTGGTTGACTTGCTGGCTTGTTGGTTTGTTGGTTTATTGGCTTGTTGGCTACTTAGTTTGTTGGTTTGTTGGCTTGTTGGTTTGTTGGTTTCTTGGCTTGTTGGCTTGTTGGTTTGTTGGTTTGTTGGTTTGTTGGTTTTCTGGTTTGTTGGTTTGTTGGTTTGTTGGTTTGTTGGTTTGTTGGTTTGTTGGTTTATTGGCTTGTTGGCTTGTTGGTTTGTTGGTTTGTTGGCTTGTTGGTTTGTTGGTTTGTTGGCTTGTTGGCTTGTTGCTTTGTTGGTTTGTTGGTTTGTTGGCTTGTTGGCTTGTTGGTTTGTTAGTTTGTTGGCTTTTTGGTTACTTGGTTTGTTGGTTTGTGGTTTGTTGGCTTGTTGGTTTGTTGGCTTGTTGGTTTGTTGGTTTGTTGGTTTGTTGGCTTGTTGGTTTGTTGGTTTGTTGGTTTGTTAGCTTGTTGGCTTGTTGGTTTGTTGGTTTGTTGGCTTGTTGGTTTGTTGGCTTGTTGGCTTGTTGGTTTGTTGGTTTGTTGGTTTGTTGGTTTGTTGGCTTTTTGGCTTGTTGGTTTGTTGGTTTGTTGGCTTGATGGTTACTTAGTTTGTTGGTTTGCTGGCATGTAGGTTTGTTGGTTTGTTGGTTTGTTGGCTTGTTGGTTTGTTGGTTTGTGGCTTGTTGCCTTGTTGGTTTGTTGGTTTGTTGGCTTGTTGGTTTGTTGGTTTGTTGGCATGTTAGCTTGTTGGTTTGTTGGTTTGTTGGTTTGTTGGTTTGTTGGTTTGTTGGTTTGTTGGTTTGTTGGCTTGTTGGTTTGTTGGTTTGTTGGTTTGTTAGTTTATTGGTTTGCTAGTTTGTTGGTTTGTTGGTTTGTTGACTTGTTGGTTTGTTGGTTTGTTGGCTTGTTGGTTTGTTGGTTTGTTGGTTTGTTGGCTTGTTGGTTTGTTGGTTTGTTGACTTGTTGGTTTGTTGGCTTGTTGGTTTGTTGGTTTGTTGGTTTGTTGGTTTGTTGGCTTGTTGGCTACTTAGTTTGTTGGTTTGTTGGTTTGTTGGCTTGTTGGTTTGTTGTTTTGTTGCTTTGTTGGCTTGTTGGTTTGTTGGTTTATTGGTTTGTTGGCTTGTTGGTTTGTTGGTTTGTTGGCTTGTTGGCTTGTTGGTTTGTTGGTTTGTTAGTTTGTTGGTTTGTTCGTTTGTTGGCTTGTTGGTTTGTTGGTTTGTTGGCTTGTTGGTTTGTTGGTTTGTTGGTTTGTTGGCTTGTTGGCTTGTTGGTTTGTTGGTTTGTTGGCTTGTTGGTTTGTTGGCTTGTTGGTTTGTTGGTTTGTTGGTTTGTTGGTTTGTTGGCTTGTTGGCTACTTAGTTTGTTGGTTTGTTGGTTTGTTGGCTTGTTGGTTTGTTGGCTTGTTGCTTTGTTGGCTTGTTGGTTTGTTGGTTTATTGGTTTGTTGGCTTGTTGGTTTGTTGGTTTGTTGGCTTGT
This sequence comes from Atherix ibis, assembly GCA_958298945.1. NCBI lineage: Eukaryota > Metazoa > Arthropoda > Insecta > Diptera > Athericidae > Atherix > Atherix ibis. The sequence continues at coordinate 36,073,903 of OY282608.1, forward strand.
TGGCTTGTTGGTTTGTTGGTTTGTTAGTTTGTTGGTTTGTTCGTTTGTTGGCTTGTTGGTTTGTTGGTTTGTTGGCTTGTTGGTTTGTTGGTTTGTTGGTTTGTTGGCTTGTTGGCTTGTTGGTTTGTTGGTTTGTTGGCTTGTTGGTTTGTTGGCTTGTTGGCTTGTTGGTTTGTTGGTTTGTTGGCTTGTTGGTTTGTTGGCTTGTTGGCTTGTTGGTTTGTTGGTTTGTTGGCTTGTTGGTTTGTTGGTTTGTTGGTTTGTTGGTTTGTTGGTTTGTTGTTTTGTTGGCTTGTTGGCTTGTTGGTTTTTGGTTTGTTGGCTTGTTGGTTTGTTGGCTTGTTGGCTTGTTGGATTGTTGGTTTGTTGGTTTGCTGGTTTGTTGGTTTGTTGGCTTGTTAGTTTGTTGGCTTTTTGGTTACTTGGTTTGTTGCTTTGTTGGTTTGTTGGCTTGTTGGTTTGTTGGCTTGTTGCTTTGTTGGTTTGTTGGTTTGTTGGCTTGTTGGCTTGTTGGTTTGTTGGTTTGTTGGTTTGTTGGTTTGTTGGCTTGTTGGCTTGTTGGTTTGTTGGTTTGTTGGCTTGTTGGTTTGTTGTTTTTTTGGTTTGTTGGCTTGTTGGCTTTTTGGCTTGATGGTTTGTTGGTTTGTTGGCTTGTTGGTTACTTAGTTTGTTGGCATGTTGGTTTGTTGGTTTGTTGGTTTGTTGGCTTGTTGGTTACTTAGTTTGTTGGTTTGTTGGCATGTTGGCTTGTTGGTTTGTTGGTTTGTTGGTTTGTTGGTTTGTTGGTTTGTTGGTTTGTTGGTTTGTTGGCTTGTTGGTTTGTTGGTTTGTTGGTTTGTTAGTTTATTGGTTTGCTAGTTTGTTGGTTTGTTGGTTTGTTGACTTGTTGGTTTGTTGGTTTGTTGGCTTGTTGGTTTGTTGGTTTGTTGGTTTGTTGGCTTGTTGGTTTGTTGGTTTGTTGGCTTGTTGGTTTGTTGGCTTGTTGGTTTGTTGGTTTGTTGGTTTGTTGGCTTGTTGGCTACTTAGTTTGTTGGTTTGTTGGTTTGTTGGCTTGTTGGTTTGTTGGCTTGTTGCTTTGTTGGCTTGTTGGTTTGTTGGCTTGTTGGTTTGTTGGTTTGTTGGCTTGTTGGCTTGTTGGTTTGTTGGTTTGTTAGTTTGTTGGTTTGTTCGTTTGTTGGCTTGTTGGTTTGTTGGTTTGTTGGCTTGTTGGTTTGTTGGTTTGTTGGTTTGTTGGCTTGTTGGCTTGTTGGTTTGTTGGTTTGTTGGCTTGTTGGTTTGTTGGCTTGTTGGCTTGTTGGTTTGTTGGTTTGTTGGTTTGTTGGCTTGTTGGTTTGTTGGCTTGTTGGCTTGTTGGTTTGTTGGTTTGTTGGCTTGTTGGTTTGTTGGTTTGTTGGCTTGTTGGTTTGTTGGTTTGTTGTTTTGTTGGCTTGTTGGCTTGTTGGTTTTTGGTTTGTTGGCTTGTTGGTTTGTTGGCTTGTTGGCTTGTTGGCTTGTTGGCTTGTTGGTTTGTTGGTTTGTTGGTTTGTTGGTTTGTTGGCTTGTTGGCTTGTTGGTTTGTTGGTTTGTTGGCTTGTTGGTTTGTTGTTTTTTTGGTTTGTTGGCTTGTTGGCTTTTTGGCTTGATGGTTTGTTGGTTTGTTGGCTTGTTGGTTACTTAGTTTGTTGGCATGTTGGTTTGTTGGTTTGTTGGTTTGTTGGCTTGTTGGTTACTTAGTTTGTTGGTTTGTTGGCATGTTGGTTTGTTGGTTTGTTGGCTTGTTGGTTTGTTGGCTTGTTGGTTTGTTGCTTTGTTCGTTTGATGGTTTGTTGGTTTGTTGGTTACTTGGTTTGTTGGTTTGTGGGTTTGTTGGCTTGTGGTTTGTTGGCTTGTTGGTTTGTTGGTTTGTTGGTTTGTTGGCTTGTTGGCTTGTTGGTTTGTTTGTTTGTTGGCTTGTTGGTTTGTTAGTTTGTTGGCTTTTTGGTTACTTGGTTTTTTGGCTTGTTGGTTTTTGTTCGTTTGTTGGTTTGTTAGTTTGTTAGTTTGTTGGCTTGTTGGCTTGTTGGTTTGTTGGTTTTTTGGTTTGTTGGTTTGTTGGTTTGTTGGTTTGTTGGTTTGTCGGTTTGTTGGCTTGTTGGTTTGTTGGTTTGTTGGTTTGTTGGTTTGTAAGTTTGTTGGCTTGTTGGCTTGTTGGTTTGTTGGCTTGTTGGTTTGTTAGTTTGTTGGTTTGTTGGTTTGTTGGTTTGTTGGTTTGTTGGGTTGTTGGTTTTTTGGTTTGTTTATTTATTTGTTTGTTGGTTTTTTGGTTTGTTGGTTTGTTGGTTTATTGGCTTGTTGGTTTGTTGGTTTGTTGGTTTGTTGGCTTGTTGGCTTGTTGGTTTGTTGATTTGTTGGCTTATTGGCTTGTTGGCTTGTTGGTTTGTTGGTTTGTTGGTTTGTTGGTTTATTTGTTTGTTGGTTTGTTGGCTTGTTGGTTTGTTGGTTTGTTGGCTTGTTGGTTACTTAGTTTGTTGGTTTGTTGGTTTGTTGGCTTGTTGGTTTGTTGGTTTGTTGGTTTGTTGGTTTGTTGGCTTGTTGGCTTGTTGGTTTGTTAGTTTGTTGGCTTTTCGGTTACTTGGTTTGTTGGTTTGTTGGTTTGTTGGTTTGTTGGCTTTTTGGTTTGTTGGTTTGTTGGTTTGTTGGTTTGTTGGTTTGTTGGTTTTTTGGTTTGTTGGTTTGTTGGTTTGTTGGTTTGTTGGTTTGTTCGTTGGTTGACTTGTTGGCTTGTTGGTTTGTTGGTTTGTTGGCTTGTTGGCTACTTAGTTTGTTGGTTTGTTGGCTTGTTGGTTTGTTGGTTTGTTGGCTTGTTGGCTTGTTGGTTTGTTGGTTTGTTGGTTTTTTGGTTTTCTGGTTTGTTGGTTTGTTAGCTTGTTGGTTTGTTGGTTTGTTGGTTTGTTGGCTTGTTGGCTTGTTGGTTTGTTGGTTTGTTGGCTTGTTGGTTTGTTGGTTTGTTGGCTTGTTGGTTTGTTGCTTTGTTGGTTTGTTGGTTTGTTGGTTTGTTGGCTTGTTGGTTTGTTGGTTTGTTGGTTTGTTGGTTTTCTGGTTTGTTGGTTTGTTGGTTTGTTGGCTTGTTGGTTTGTTGGCTTGTTGGTTTGTTGGTTTGTTGGCTTGTTGGTTTGTTGGTTTGTTGGTTTGTTGGTTTGTTGGCTTGTTGGCTTGTTGGTTTGTTGGTTTGTTGGCTTGTTGGTTTGTTGGGTTGTTGGTTTGTTGGTTTGTTGGTTTGTTGGTTTGTTGGCTTGTTGGCTTGTTGGTTTGTTGGTTTGTTGGCTTGATGGTTACTTAGTTTGTTGGTTTGTTGGCATGTAGGTTTGTTGGTTTGTTGGTTTGTTGGCTTGTTGGTTTGTTGGTTTGTGGCTTGTTGCCTTGTTGGTTTGTTGGTTTGTTGGTTTGTTGGCTTGTTGGTTTGTTGGTTTGTTGGCATGTTGGCATGTTGGTTTGTTGGTTTGTTGGTTTGTTGGCTTGTTGGTTTGTTGGTTTGTTGGCTTGTTGGCTTGTTGGTTTGTTGGTTTGTTGGTTTGTTGGTTTATTGGTTTGTTGGTTTGTTGGTTTGTTGGTTTGTTGACTTGTTGGTTTGTTGGTTTGTTGGCTTGTTGGTTTGTTGGTTTGTTAGTTTGTTGGCTTGTTGGCTTGTTGGTTTGTTGGTTTGTTGGTTTGTTGGTTTGTTGGTTTGTTGGTTTGTTGGTTGGTTGGCTTGTTGGTTTGTTGGTTTGTTGGTTTGTTGGTTTATTGGTTTGTTGGTTTGTTGGTTTGTTGGCTTGTTGGTTTGTTGGTTTGTTGGTTTGTTGGCTTGTTGGCTTGTTGGTTTGTTTGTTTGTTGGCTTGTTGGTTTGTTAGTTTGTTGGCTTTTTGGTTACTTGGTTTTTTGGCTTGTTGGTTTTCGTTCGTTTGTTGGTTTGTTAGTTTGTTAGTTTGTTGGCTTGTTGGCTTGTTGGTTTGTTGGTTTTTTGGTTTGTTGGTTTGTTGGTTTGTTGGTTTGTTGGTTTGTCGGTTTGTTGGCTTGTTGGTTTGTTGGTTTGTTGGTTTGTTGGTTTGTAAGTTTGTTGGCTTGTTGGCTTGTTGGTTTGTTGGCTTGTTGGTTTGTTAGTTTGTTGGTTTGTTGGTTTGTTGGTTTGTTGGTTTGTTGGGTTGTTGGTTTTTTGGTTTGTTTATTTATTTGTTTGTTGGTTTTTTGGTTTGTTGGTTTGTTGGTTTATTGGCTTGTTGGTTTGTTGGTTTGTTGGTTTGTTGGCTTATTGGCTTGTTGGTTTGTTGATTTGTTGGCTTATTGGCTTGTTGGCTTGTTGGTTTGTTGGTTTGTTGGTTTGTTGGTTTATTTGTTTGTTGGTTTGTTGGCTTGTTGGTTTGTTGGTTTGTTGGCTTGTTGGTTACTTAGTTTGTTGGTTTGTTGGTTTGTTGGCTTGTTGGTTTGTTGGTTTGTTGGTTTGTTGGTTTGTTGGCTTGTTGGCTTGTTGGTTTGTTAGTTTGTTGGCTTTTCGGTTACTTGGTTTGTTGGTTTGTTGGTTTGTTGGTTTGTTGGCTTTTTGGTTTGTTGGTTTGTTGGTTTGTTGGTTTGTTGGTTTGTTGGTTTTTTGGTTTGTTGGTTTGTTGGTTTGTTGGTTTGTTGGTTTGTTCGTTGGTTGACTTGTTGGCTTGTTGGTTTGTTGGTTTGTTGGCTTGTTGGCTACTTAGTTTGTTGGTTTGTTGGCTTGTTGGTTTGTTGGTTTGTTGGCTTGTTGGCTTGTTGGTTTGTTGGTTTGTTGGTTTTTTGGTTTTCTGGTTTGTTGGTTTGTTAGCTTGTTGGTTTGTTGGTTTGTTGGTTTGTTGGCTTGTTGGCTTGTTGGTTTGTTGGTTTGTTGGCTTGTTGGTTTGTTGGTTTGTTGGCTTGTTGGTTTGTTGCTTTGTTGGTTTGTTGGTTTGTTGGTTTGTTGGCTTGTTGGTTTGTTGGTTTGTTGGTTTGTTGGTTTTCTGGTTTGTTGGTTTGTTGGTTTGTTGGCTTGTTGGTTTGTTGGCTTGTTGGTTTGTTGGTTTGTTGGCTTGTTGGTTTGTTGGTTTGTTGGTTTGTTGGTTTGTTGGCTTGTTGGCTTGTTGGTTTGTTGGTTTGTTGGCTTGTTGGTTTGTTGGCTTGTTGGTTTGTTGGTTTGTTGGTTTGTTGGTTTGTTGGCTTGTTGGCTTGTTGGTTTGTTGGTTTGTTGGCTTGATGGTTACTTAGTTTGTTGGTTTGTTGGCATGTAGGTTTGTTGGTTTGTTGGTTTGTTGGCTTGTTGGTTTGTTGGTTTGTGGCTTGTTGCCTTGTTGGTTTGTTGGTTTGTTGGTTTGTTGGCTTGTTGGTTTGTTGGTTTGTTGGCATGTTGGCATGTTGGTTTGTTGGTTTGTTGGTTTGTTGGCTTGTTGGTTTGTTGGTTTGTTGGCTTGTTGGCTTGTTGGTTTGTTGGTTTGTTGGTTTGTTGGTTTATTGGTTTGTTGGTTTGTTGGTTTGTTGGTTTGTTGACTTGTTGGTTTGTTGGTTTGTTGGCTTGTTGGTTTGTTGGTTTGTTAGTTTGTTGGCTTGTTGGCTTGTTGGTTTGTTGGTTTGTTGGTTTGTTGGTTTGTTGGTTTGTTGGTTTGTTGGTTGGTTGGCTTGTTGGTTTGTTGGTTTGTTGGTTTGTTGGTTTATTGGTTTGTTGGTTTGTTGGTTTGTTGGTTTGTTGACTTGTTGGTTTATTGGTTTGTTGGCTTGTTGGTTTGTTGGTTTGTTGGTTTGTTGGCTTGTTGGCTTGTTGGTTTGTTGGTTTGTTGGTTTGTTGGTTTGTTGGTTTGTTGGTTTGTTGGTTTGTTGGTTTGTTGGTTTGTTGGTTTGTTGGCTTGTTGGTTTGCTGGTTTGTTGGTTTGTTGGTTTATTGGGTTGTTGGTTTGTTGGTTTGTTGGTTTGTTGACTTGTTGGTTTGTTGGTTTGTTGGCTTGTTGGTTTGTTGGGTTGTTGGTTTGTTGGCTTGTTGGTTTGATGGTTTGTTGGCTTGTTGGTTTGTTGGCTTGTTGGTTTGTTGGTTTGTTGGTTTGTTGGTTTGTTGGCTTGTTGCTTTGTTGGCTTGTTGGTTTATTGGTTTGTTGGTTTGTTGGCTTGTTGGTTTGTTGGTTTGTTGGTTTGTTGGCTTGTTGGCTTGTTGGTTTGTTGGTTTGTTGGTTTGTTGGTTTGTTCGTTTGTTCGTTTTTGGCTTGTTGGTTTGTTGGTCTGTTGGCTTGTTGGTTTGTTGGTTTGTTGGTTTGTTGGTTTGTTGGCTTGTTGGCTTGTTGGTTTGTTGGTTTGTTGGCTTGTTGGTTTGTTGGCTTGTTGGTTTGTTGGCTTGTTGGCTTGATGGTTTGTTGGTTTGTTGGTTTGTTGGCTTGTTGGTTACTTAGTTTGTTGGTTTGTTGGCATGTTGGTTTGTTGGTTTGTTGGTTTGTTGGCTTGTTGGTTTCTTAGTTTGTTGGTTTGTTGGAATGTTGGTTTGTTGGTTTGTTGGCTTGTTGGTTTGTTGGTTTGTTGGCTTGTTGGCTTGTTGGTTTGTTGGTTTGTTGGTTTGTTGGCTTGTTGGTTTGTTGGTTTGTTGGCTTGTTGGCTTGTTGGTTTGTTGGTTTGTTGTATTGTTGGTTTGTTGGTTTGTTGGCTTGCTGGCTTGTTGGTTTGTTGGTTTGTTGGCTTGTTGGCTTGTTGGTTTGTTGTTTTGTTGGTTTGTTGGCTTCTTGGTTTGTTGGCTTGTTGGCTTGTTGGTTTGTTGGCTTGTTGGCTTGTTGGTTTGTTGGCTTGTTGGTTTGTTGGTTTGTTGGTTTGTTGTCTTGTTGGCTTGATGGTTTGTCGATTTGTTGGCTTCTTGGTTACTTAGTTTGTTTGCATGTTGGTTTGTTGGTTTATTGGTTTGTTGGCTTGTTGGTTTGTGGGTTTGTTGGCTTGTTGGCTTGTTGGTTTGTTCGTTGGTTGACTTGTTGGCTTGTTGGTTTGTTGGTTTGTTGGCTTGTTGGCTACTTAGTTTGTTGGTTTGTTGGCTTGTTGGTTTGTTGGTTTGTTGGCTTGTTGGCTTGTTGGTTTGTTGGTTTGTTGGTTTTTTGGTTTTCTGGTTTGTTGGTTTGTTAGCTTGTTGGTTTGTTGGTTTGTTGGTTTGTTGGCTTGTTGGCTTGTTGGTTTGTTGGTTTGTTGGCTTGTTGGTTTGTTGGTTTGTTGGCTTGTTGGTTTGTTGCTTTGTTGGTTTGTTGGTTTGTTGGTTTGTTGGCTTGTTGGTTTGTTGGTTTGTTGGTTTCTTGGTTTTCTGGTTTGTTGGTTTGTTGGTTTGTTGGCTTGTTGGTTTGTTGGCTTGTTGGTTTGTTGGTTTGTTGGCTTGTTGGTTTGTTGGTTTGTTGGTTTGTTGGTTTGTTGGCTTGTTGGCTTGTTGGTTTGTTGGTTTGTTGGTTTGTTGGTTTGTTGGCTTGTTGGTTTGTTGGTTAGTTGGTTTGTTGGTTTGTTGGCTTGTTGGCTTGTTGGTTTGTTGGTTTGTTGGCTTGATGGTTACTTAGTTTGTTGGTTTGTTGGCATGTAGGTTTGTTGGTTTGTTGGTTTGTTGGCTTGTTGGTTTGTTGGTTTGTGGCTTGTTGCCTTGTTGGTTTGTTGGTTTGTTGGTTTGTTGGCTTGTTGGTTTGTTGGTTTGTTGGCATGTTGGCATGTTGGTTTGTTGGTTTGTTGGTTTGTTGGCTTGTTGGTTTGTTGGTTTGTTGGCTTGTTGGCTTGTTGGTTTGTTGGTTTGTTGGTTTGTTGGTTTATTGGTTTGTTGGTTTGTTGGTTTGTTGGTTTGTTGACTTGTTGGTTTGTTGGTTTGTTGGTTTGTTGGCTTGTTAGTTTGTTGGTTTGTTAGTTTGTTGGCTTGTTGGCTTGTTGGTTTGTTGGTTTGTTGGTTTGTTGGTTTGTTGGTTTGTTGGTTTGTTGGTTGGTTGGCTTGTTGGTTTGTTGGTTTGTTGGTTTGTTGGTTTATTGGTTTGTTGGTTTGTTGGTTTGTTGGTTTGTTGACTTGTTGGTTTATTGGTTTGTTGGCTTGTTGGTTTGTTGGTTTGTTGGTTTGTTGGCTTGTTGGCTTGTTGGTTTGTTGGTTTGTTGGTTTGTTGGTTTGTTGGTTTGTTGGTTTGTTGGTTTGTTGGTTTGTTGGCTTGTTGGTTTGCTGGTTTGTTGGTTTGTTGGTTTATTGGTTTGTTGGTTTGTTGGTTTGTTGGTTTGTTGACTTGTTGGTTTGTTGGTTTGTTGGCTTGTTGGTTTGTTGGGTTGTTGGTTTGTTGGCTTGTTGGTTTGATGGTTTGTTGGCTTGTTGGTTTGTTGGCTTGTTGGTTTGTTGGTTTGTTGGTTTGTTGGCTTGTTGGCTACTTAGTTTGTTGGTTTGTTGGTTTGTTGGCTTGTTGGTTTGTTGGCTTGTTGCTTTGTTGGCTTGTTGGTTTATTGGTTTGTTGGTTTGTTGGCTTGTTGGTTTGTTGGTTTGTTGGTTTGTTGGCTTGTTGGCTTGTTGGTTTGTTGGTTTGTTGGTTTGTTGGTTTGTTCGTTTGTTCGTTTTTGGCTTGTTGGTTTGTTGGTCTGTTGGCTTGTTGGTTTGTTGGTTTGTTGGTTTGTTGGTTTGTTGGCTTGTTGGCTTGTTGGTTTGTTGGTTTGTTGGCTTGTTGGTTTGTTGGCTTGTTGGTTTGTTGGCTTGTTGGCTTGATGGTTTGTTGGTTTGTTGGTTTGTTGGCTTGTTGGTTACTTAGTTTGTTGGTTTGTTGGCATGTTGGTTTGTTGGTTTGTTGGTTTGTTGGCTTGTTGGTTTCTTAGTTTGTTGGTTTGTTGGAATGTTGGTTTGTTGGTTTGTTGGCTTGTTGGTTTGTTGGTTTGTTGGCTTGTTGGCTTGTTGGTTTGTTGGTTTGTTGGTTTGTTGGCTTGTTGGTTTGTTGGTTTGTTGGCTTGTTGGCTTGTTGGTTTGTTGGTTTGTTGTATTGTTGGTTTGTTGGTTTGTTGGCTTGCTGGCTTGTTGGTTTGTTGGTTTGTTGGCTTGTTGGCTTGTTGGTTTGTTGTTTTGTTGGTTTGTTGGCTTCTTGGTTTGTTGGTTTGTTGGCTTGTTGGCTTGTTGGTTTGTTGGCTTGTTGGCTTGTTGGTTTGTTGGCTTGTTGGTTTGTTGGTTTGTTGGTTTGTTGTCTTGTTGGCTTGATGGTTTGTCGATTTGTTGGCTTCTTGGTTACTTAGTTTGTTTGCATGTTGGTTTGTTGGTTTATTGGTTTGTTGGCTTGTTGGTTTGTGGGTTTGTTGGCTTGTTGGCTTGTTGGTTTGTTGGTTTGTTGGCTTGTTGGTTTGTTGGTTTGTTGGCTTGTTGGCTTGTTGGCTTGTTGGCTTGTTGGTTTGTTAGTTTGTTGGTTTGTTGGTTTGTTGGTTTGTTGGCTTGTTGGCTTGTTGGTTTGTTGGTTTGTTGGTTTGTTGGTTTGTAGGTTTGTTGGTTTGTTGGTTTGTTGGCTTGTTGGTTTGCTAGTTTGTTGGTTTGTTGGTTTATTGGTTTGTTGGTTTGTTGGTTTGTTGGTTTGTTGACTTGTTGGTTTGTTGGTTTGTTGGCTTGTTGGTTTGTTGGGTTTTTGGTTTGTTGGCTTATTGGTTTGATGGTTTGTTGGCTTGTTGGTTTGTTGGCTTGTTGGTTTGTTGGTTTGTTGGTTTGTTGGCTTGTTGGCTACTTAGTTTGTTGGTTTGTTGGTTTGTTGGCTTGTTGGTTTGTTGGCTTGTTGCTTTGTTGGCTTGTTGGTTTGTTGTTTTGTTGGTTTGTTGGCTTGTTGGTTTGTTGGTTTGTTGGTTTGTTGGCTTGTTGGCTTGTTGGTTTGTTGGTTTGTTGGTTTGTTGGTTTGTTCGTTTGTTCGTTTTTGGCTTGTTGGTTTGTTGGTTTGTTGGCTTGTTTGTTTGTTGGTTTGTTGGTTTGTTGGTTTGTTGGCTTGTTGGCTTGTTGGTTTGTTGGTTTGTTGGCTTGTTGGTTTGTTGGCTTGTTGGTTTGTTGGTTTGTTGGTTTGTTGGCTTGTTGGCTTGATGGTTTGTTGGTTTGTTGGTTTGTTGGCTTGTTGGTTACTTAGTTTGTTGGTTTGTTGGCATGTTGGTTTGTTGGTTTGTTGGTTTGTTGGCTTGTTGGTTTCTTAGTTTGTTGGTTTGTTGGAATGTTGGTTTGTTGGTTTGTTGGCTTGTTGGTTTGTTGGTTTGTTGGCTTGTTGGCTTGTTGGCTTGTTGGTTTGTTGGTTTGTTGGTTTGTTGGCTTGTTGGTTTGTTGGTTTGTTGGCTTGTTGGCTTGTTGGTTTGTTGGTTTGTTGGATTGTTGGTTTGTTGGTTTGTTGGCTTGCTGGCTTGTTGGTTTGTTGGTTTGTTGGTTTGTTGCCTTGTTGGCTTGTTGGTTTGTTGTTTTGTTGGTTTGTTGGCTTCTTGGTTTGTTGGTTTGTTGGCTTGTTGGTTTGTTGGTTTGTTGGCTTGTTGGTTTGTTGGCTTGTTGTTTTGTTGGTTTGTTGGTTTGTTGTCTTGTTGGCTTGATGGTTTGTCGATTTGTTGGCTTCTTGGTTACTTAGTTTGTTTGCATGTTGGTTTGTTGGTTTATTGGTTTGTTGGCTTGTTGGTTTGTGGGTTTGTTGGCTTGTTGGCTTGTTGGTTTGTTGGTTTGTTGGTTTATTGACTTGTTGGTTTGTTGGTTTGTTGGCTTGTTGGTTTGTTGGGTTGTTGGTTTGTTGGCTTGTTGGTTTGATGGTTTGTTGGCTTGTTGGTTTGTTGGCTTGTTGGTTTGTTGGTTTGTTGGTTTGTTGGCTTGTTGGCTACTTAGTTTGTTGGTTTGTTGGTTTGTTGGCTTGTTGGTTTGTTGGCTTGTTGCTTTGTTGGCTTGTTGGTTTGTTGGTTTGTTGGTTTGTTGGCTTGTTGGTTTGTTGGTTTGTTGGTTTGTTGGCTTGTTGGCTTGTTGGTTTGTTGGTTTGTTGGTTTGTTGGTTTGTTCGTTTGTTCGTTTTTGGCTTGTTGGTTTGTTGGTTTGTTGGCTTGTTGGTTTGTTGGTTTGTTGGTTTGTTGGTTTGTTGGCTTGTTGGCTTGTTGGTTTGTTGGTTTGTTGGCTTGTTGGTTTGTTGGCTTGTTGGTTTGTTGGTTTGTTGGTTTGTTGGCTTGTTGGCTTGATGGTTTGTTGGTTTGTTGGTTTGTTGGCTTGTTGGTTACTTAGTTTGTTGGTTTGTTGGCATGTTGGTTTGTTGGTTTGTTGGTTTGTTGGCTTGTTGGCTACTTAGTTTGTTGGTTTGTTGGTTTGTTGGCTTGTTGGTTTGTTGGCTTGTTGCTTTGTTGGCTTGTTGGTTTGTTGGTTTGTTGGTTTGTTGGCTTGTTGGTTTGTTGGTTTGTTGGTTTGTTGGCTTGTTGGCTTGTTGGTTTGTTGGTTTGTTGGTTTGTTGGTTTGTTCGTTTGTTCGTTTTTGGCTTGTTGGTTTGTTGGTTTGTTGGTTTGTTGGTTTGTTGGCTTGTTGGCTTGTTGGTTTGTTGGTTTGTTGGCTTGTTGGTTTGTTGGCTTGTTGGTTTGTTGGTTTATTGGTTTGTTGGCTTGTTGGCTTGATGGTTTGTTGGTTTGTTGGTTTGTTGGCTTGTTGGTTACTTAGTTTGTTGGTTTGTTGGCATGTTGGTTTGTTGGTTTGTTGGTTTGTTGGCTTGTTGGTTTCTTAGTTTGTTGGTTTGTTGGAATGTTGGTTTGTTGGTTTGTTGGTTTGTTGGCTTGTTGGTTTGTTGGTTTGTTGGCTTGTTGGCTTGTTGGTTTGTTGGTTTGTTGGTTTGTTGGCTTGTTGGTTTGTTGGTTTGTTGGCTTGTTGGCTTGTTGGTTTGTCGGTTTGTTGGATTGTTGGTTTGTTGGTTTGTTGGCTTGCTGGCTTGTTGGTTTGTTGGTTTGTTGGTTTGTTGGCTTGTTGGCTTGTTGGTTTGTTGTTTTGTTGGTTTGTTGGCTTCTTGGTTTGTTGGTTTGTTGGCTTGTTGGCTTGTTGGTTTGTTGGTTTGTTGGCTTATTGGTTTGTTGGCTTGTTGGTTTGTTGGTTTGTTGGTTTGTTGTCTTGTTGGCTTGATGGTTTGTCGATTTGTTGGCTTCTTGGTTACTTAGTTTGTTTGCATGTTGGTTTGTTGGTTTATTGGTTTGTTGGCTTGTTGGTTTGTGGGTTTGTTGGCTTGTTGGCTTGTTGGTTTGTTGGTTTGTTGGTTTGTTGGCTTGTTGGTTTGTTGGTTTGTTGGTTTGTTGGCTTGTTGGCTTGTTGGTTTGTTGGTTTGTTGGTTTGTTGGTTTGTTCGTTTGTTCGTTTTTGGCTTGTTGGTTTGTTGGTTTGTTGGTTTGTTGGTTTGTTGGTTTGTTGGTTTGTTGGTTTGTTGGCTTGTTGGCTTGTTGGTTTGTTGGTTTGTTGGCTTGTTGGTTTGTTGGCTTGTTGGTTTGTTGGTTTGTTGGTTTGTTGGCTTGTTGGCTTGATGGTTTGTTGGTTTGTTGGTTTGTTGGCTTGTTGGTTACTTAGTTTGTTGGTTTGTTGGCATGTTGGTTTGTTGGTTTGTTGGTTTGTTGGCTTGTTGGTTTCTTAGTTTGTTGGTTTGTTGGAATGTTGGTTTGTTGGTTTGTTGGCTTGTTGGTTTGTTGGTTTGTTGGCTTGTTGGCTTGTTGGCTTGTTGGTTTGTTGGTTTGTTGGTTTGTTGGCTTGTTGGTTTGTTGGTTTGTTGGCTTGTTGGCTTGTTGGTTTGTTGGTTTGTTGGATTGTTGGTTTGTTGGTTTGTTGGCTTGCTGGCTTGTTGGTTTGTTGGTTTGTTGGTTTGTTGGCTTGTTGGCTTGTTGGTTTGTTGTTTTGTTGGTTTGCTGGCTTCTTGGTTTGTTGGTTTGTTGGCTTGTTGGCTTGTTGGTTTGTTGGTTTGTTGGCTTGTTGGTTTGTTGGCTTGTTGTTTTGTTGGTTTGTTGTCTTGTTGGCTTGATGGTTTGTCGATTTGTTGGCTTCTTGGTTACTTAGTTTGTTTGCATGTTGGTTTGTTGGTTTATTGGTTTGTTGGCTTGTTGGTTTGTGGGTTTGTTGGCTTGTTGGCTTGTTGGTTTGTTGGTTTGTTGGTTTGTTGACTTGTTGGTTTGTTGGTTTGTTGGCTTGTTGGTTTGTTGGGTTGTTGGTTTGTTGGCTTGTTGGTTTGATGGTTTGTTGGCTTGTTGGTTTGTTGCCTTGTTGGTTTGTTGGTTTGTTGGTTTGTTGGCTTGTTGGCTACTTAGTTTGTTGGTTTGTTGGTTTGTTGGCTTGTTGGTTTGTTGGTTTGTTGGTTTGTTGGCTTGTTGGCTACTTAGTTTGTTGGTTTGTTGGTTTGTTGGCTTGTTGGTTTGTTGGCTTGTTGCTTTGTTGGCTTGTTGGTTTGTTGGTTTGTTGGTTTGTTGGCTTGTTGGTTTGTTGGTTTGTTGGTTTGTTGGCTTGTTGGCTTGTTGGTTTGTTGGTTTGTTGGTTTGTTGGTTTGTTCGTTTGTTCGTTTTTGGCTTGTTGGTTTGTTGGTTTGTTGGCTTGTTGGTTTGTTGGTTTGTTGGTTTGTTGGTTTGTTGGCTTGTTGGCTTGTTGGTTTGTTGGTTTGTTGGCTTGTTGGTTTGTTGGCTTGTTGGTTTGTTGGTTTGTTGGTTTGTTGGCTTGTTTGCTTGATGGTTTGTTGGTTTGTTGGTTTGTTGGCTTGTTGGTTACTTAGTTTGTTGGTTTGTTGGCATGTTGGTTTGTTGGTTTGTTGGTTTGTTGGCTTGTTGGCTACTTAGTTTGTTGGTTTGTTGGTTTGTTGGCTTGTTGGTTTGTTGGCTTGTTGCTTTGTTGGCTTGTTGGTTTGTTGGTTTGTTGGTTTGTTGGCTTGTTGGTTTGTTGGTTTGTTGGTTTGTTGGCTTGTTGGCTTGTTGGTTTGTTGGTTTGTTGGTTTGTTGGTTTGTTCGTTTGTTCGTTTTTGGCTTGTTGGTTTGTTGGTTTGTTGGTTTGTTGGTTTGTTGGCTTGTTGGCTTGTTGGTTTGTTGGTTTGTTGGCTTGTTGGTTTGTTGGCTTGTTGGTTTGTTGGTTTGTTGGTTTGTTGGCTTGTTGGCTTGATGGTTTGTTGGTTTGTTGGTTTGTTGGCTTGTTGGTTACTTAGTTTGTTGGTTTGTTGGCATGTTGGTTTGTTGGTTTGTTGGTTTGTTGGCTTGTTGGTTTCTTAGTTTGTTGGTTTGTTGGAATGTTGGTTTGTTGGTTTGTTGGTTTGTTGGCTTGTTGGTTTGTTGGTTTGTTGGCTTGTTGGCTTGTTGGTTTGTTGGTTTGTTGGTTTGTTGGCTTGTTGGTTTGTTGGTTTGTTGGCTTGTTGGCTTGTTGGTTTGTTGGTTTGTTGGATTGTTGGTTTGTTGGTTTGTTGGCTTGCTGGCTTGTTGGTTTGTTGGTTTGTTGGTTTGTTGGCTTGTTGGCTTGTTGGTTTGTTGTTTTGTTGGTTTGTTGGCTTCTTGGTTTGTTGGTTTGTTGGCTTGTTGGCTTGTTGGTTTGTTGGTTTGTTGGCTTATTGGTTTGTTGGCTTGTTGGTTTGTTGGTTTGTTGGTTTGTTGTCTTGTTGGCTTGATGGTTTGTCGATTTGTTGGCTTCTTGGTTACTTAGTTTGTTTGCATGTTGGTTTGTTGGTTTATTGGTTTGTTGGCTTGTTGGTTTGTGGGTTTGTTGGCTTGTTGGCTTGTTGGTTTGTTGGTTTGTTGGTTTGTTGGCTTGTTGGTTTGTTGGTTTGTTGGCTTGTTGGCTTGTTGGCTTGTTGGCTTGTTGGCTTGTTGGTTTGTTAGTTTGTTGGTATGTTGGTTTGTTTGTTTGTTGGTTTGTTCGTTTGTTGGTTTGTTGGTTAATTGGTTTGTTGGTTTGTTGGTTTGTTGGATTGTTGGTTTGTTGGTTTGTTAGTTTATTTGTTTGTTGATTTGTTGGTTTGTTGGTTTGTTGGTTTGTTGGTTTAATGGTTTGTTGGTTTTTTGGTTTGTTGGTTTGTTGGCTTGTTGGTTTGTTGGCTTGTTGGCTTGTTGGTTTGTTGGTTTGTTGGTTTGTTGGTTTGTTGGTTTGTTGGTTTGTTGGTTTTTTGGTTTTTTGGTTTGTTGGTTTATTTGTTTGTTGGTTTGTTGGCTTGTTGGTTTGTTGGTTTGTTGGTTTGTTGGTTTGTTAGTTTGTTGGTTTGTTGGCTTGTTGGTTTGTTGGTTTGTTGGTTTGTTGGCTTGTTGGCTTGTTGGTTTGTTGATTTGTTGGTTTATTTGTTTGTTGGTTTGTTGGCTTGTTGGTTTTGTTGGTTTGTTGGTTTGTAGGCTTGTTGGTTTGTTGGTTTGTTGGTTTTTTGGTTTGTTGGTTTGTTGGTTTGTTGGCTTGTTGGCTTGTTGGTTTGTTGGTTTGTTGACTTGTTGGCTTGTTGCTTTGTTGGTTTGTTGGTTTGTTGGCTTGTTGGCTTGTTGGTTTGTTAGTTTGTTGGCTTTTTGGTTACTTGGTTTGTTGGTTTGTTGGTTTGTTGGCTTGTTGGTTTGTTGGCTTGATGGTGTGTTGGTTTGTTGGGTTGTTGGATAATTGGCTTGTTGGTTTGTTGGTTTGTTGGTTTGTTGGTTTGTTGGTTAATTGGTTTTTTGGTTTGTTGGTTTGTTGGTTTGTTGGCTTGTTGGTTTGTTGGTTTGTTGGCTTGATGGTTTGTTGGTTTGTTGGTTTGTTGGCTTGTTGGTTACTTAGTTTGTTGGTTTGTTGGCATGTTGGTTTGATGGTTTGTTGGTTTGTTGGCTTTTTGGCTTGTTGGTTTGTTGGTTTGTTGGCTTGTTGGTTTGTTGGCTTGTTGGTTTGTTGGTTTGTTGGTTTGTTGGCTTGTTGGCTTGATGGTTTGTTGGTTTATTGGTTTGTTGGCTTGTTGGTTACTTAGTTTGTTGGTTTGTTGGCATGTTGGTTTGTTGGTTTGTTGGTTTGTTGGCTTGTTGGTTTCTTAGTTTGTTGGTTTGTTGGAATGTTGGTTTGTTGGTTTGTTGGCTTGTTGGTTTGTTGGTTTGTTGGCTTGTTGGCTTGTTGGTTTGTTGGTTTGTTGGTTTGTTGGCTTGTTGGTTTGTTGGTTTGTTGGCTTGTTGGCTTGTTGGTTTGTTGGTTTGTTGGATTGTTGGTTTGTTGGTTTGTTGGCTTGCTGGCTTGTTGGTTTGTTGGTTTGTTGGCTTGTTGGCTTGTTGGTTTGTTGTTTTGTTGGTTTGTTGGCTTCTTGGTTTGTTGGTTTGTTGGCTTGTTGGCTTGTTGGTTTGTTGGCTTGTTGGCTTGTTGGTTTGTTGGCTTGTTGGTTTGTTGGTTTGTTGGTTTGTTGTCTTGTTGGCTTGATGGTTTGTCGATTTGTTGGCTTCTTGGTTACTTAGTTTGTTTGCATGTTGGTTTGTTGGTTTATTGGTTTGTTGGCTTGTTGGTTTGTGGGTTTGTTGGCTTGTTGGCTTGTTGGTTTGTTGGTTTGTTGAAGTGTTGGTTTGTTGGTTTGTTGGCTTGTTGGCTTGTTGGCTTGTTGGCTTGTTGGTTTGTTGGCTTGTTGGCTACTTAGTTTGTTGGTTTGTTGGTTTGTTGGCTTGTTGGTTTGTTGGTTTGTTGGTTTGTTGGCTTGTTGGCTACTTAGTTTGTTGGTTTGTTGGTTTGTTGGCTTGTTGGTTTGTTGGCTTGTTGCTTTGTTGGCTTGTTGGTTTGTTGGTTTGTTGGTTTGTTGGCTTGTTGGTTTGTTGGTTTGTTGGTTTGTTGGCTTGTTGGTTTGTTGGTTTGTTGGTTTGTTGGTTTGTTCGTTTGTTCGTTTTTGGCTTGTTGGTTTGTTGGTTTGTTGGCTTGTTGGTTTGTTGGTTTGTTGGTTTGTTGGTTTGTTGGCTTGTTGGCTTGTTGGTTTGTTGGTTTGTTGGCTTGTTGGTTTGTTGGCTTGTTGGTTTGTTGGTTTGTTGGTTTGTTGGCTTGTTGGCTTGATGGTTTGTTGGTTTGTTGGTTTGTTGGCTTGTTGGTTACTTAGTTTGTTGGTTTGTTGGCATGTTGGTTTGTTGGTTTGTTGGTTTGTTGGCTTGTTGGCTACTTAGTTTGTTGGTTTGTTGGTTTGTTGGCTTGTTGGTTTGTTGGCTTGTTGCTTTGTTGGCTTGTTGGTTTGTTGGTTTGTTGGTTTGTTGGCTTGTTGGTTTGTTGGTTTGTTGGTTTGTTGGCTTGTTGGCTTGTTGGTTTGTTGGTTTGTTGGTTTGTTGGTTTGTTCGTTTGTTCGTTTTTGGCTTGTTGGTTTGTTGGTTTGTTGGTTTGTTGGTTTGTTGGCTTGTTGGCTTGTTGGTTTGTTGGTTTGTTGGCTTGTTGGTTTGTTGGCTTGTTGGTTTGTTGGTTTGTTGGTTTGTTGGCTTGTTGGCTTGATGGTTTGTTGGTTTGTTGGTTTGTTGGCTTGTTGGTTACTTAGTTTGTTGGTTTGTTGGCATGTTGGTTTGTTGGTTTGTTGGTTTGTTGGCTTGTTGGTTTCTTAGTTTGTTGGTTTGTTGGAATGTTGGTTTGTTGGTTTGTTGGTTTGTTGGCTTGTTGGTTTGTTGGTTTGTTGGCTTGTTGGCTTGTTGGTTTGTTGGTTTGTTGGTTTGTTGGCTTGTTGGTTTGTTGGTTTGTTGGCTTGTTGGCTTGTTGGTTTGTTGGTTTGTTGGATTGTTGGTTTGTTGGTTTGTTGGCTTGCTGGCTTGTTGGTTTGTTGGTTTGTTGGTTTGTTGGCTTGTTGGCTTGTTGGTTTGTTGTTTTGTTGGTTTGTTGGCTTCTTGGTTTGTTGGTTTGTTGGCTTGTTGGCTTGTTGGTTTGTTGGTTTGTTGGCTTATTGGTTTGTTGGCTTGTCGGTTTGTTGGTTTGTTGGTTTGTTGTCTTGTTGGCTTGATGGTTTGTCGATTTGTTGGCTTCTTGGTTACTTAGTTTGTTTGCATGTTGGTTTGTTGGTTTATTGGTTTGTTGGCTTGTTGGTTTGTGGGTTTGTTGGCTTGTTGGCTTGTTGGTTTGTTGGTTTGTTGGTTTGTTGGCTTGTTGGTTTGTTGGTTTGTTGGCTTGTTGGCTTGTTGGCTTGTTGGCTTGTTGGCTTGTTGGTTTGTTAGTTTGTTGGTATGTTGGTTTGTTTGTTTGTTGGTTTGTTCGTTTGTTGGTTTGTTGGTTAATTGGTTTGTTGGTTTGTTGGTTTGTTGGATTGTTGGTTTGTTGGTTTGTTAGTTTATTTGTTTGTTGCTTTGTTGGTTTGTTGGTTTGTTGGTTTGTTGGTTTAATGGTTTGTTGGTTTTTTGGTTTGTTGGTTTGTTGGCTTGTTGGTTTGTTGGCTTGTTGGCTTGTTGGTTTGTTGGTTTGTTGGTTTGTTGGTTTGTTGGTTTGTTGGTTTGTTGGTTTTTTGGTTTTTTGGTTTGTTGGTTTATTTGTTTGTTGGTTTGTTGGCTTGTTGGTTTGTTGGTTTGTTGGTTTGTTGGTTTGTTAGTTTGTTGGTTTGTTGGCTTGTTGGTTTGTTGGTTTGTTGGTTTGTTGGCTTGTTGGCTTGTTGGTTTGTTGGTTTGTTGGTTTATTTGTTTGTTGGTTTGTTGGCTTGTTGGTTTTGTTGGTTTGTTGGTTTGTAGGCTTGTTGGTTTGTTGGTTTGTTGGTTTTTTGGTTTGTTGGTTTGTTGGTTTGTTGGCTTGTTGGCTTGTTGGTTTGTTGGTTTGTTGACTTGTTGGCTTGTTGCTTTGTTGGTTTGTTGGTTTGTTGGCTTGTTGGCTTGTTGGTTTGTTAGTTTGTTGGCTTTTTGGTTACTTGGTTTGTTGGTTTGTTGGTTTGTTGGCTTGTTGGTTTGTTGGCTTGATGGTTTGTTGGTTTGTTGGGTTGTTGGATAATTGGCTTGTTGGTTTGTTGGTTTGTTGGTTTGTTGGTTTGTTGGTTAATTGGTTTTTTGGTTTGTTGGTTTGTTGGTTTGTTGGCTTGTTGGTTTGTTGGTTTGTTGGCTTGATGGTTTGTTGGTTTGTTGGTTTGTTGGCTTGTTGGTTACTTAGTTTGTTGGTTTGTTGGCATGTTGGTTTGATGGTTTGTTGGTTTGTTGGCTTTTTGGCTTGTTGGTTTGTTGGTTTGTTGGCTTGTTGGTTTGTTGGCTTGTTGGTTTGTTGGTTTGTTGGTTTGTTGGCTTGTTGGCTTGATGGTTTGTTGGTTTGTTGGTTTGTTGGCTTGTTGGTTACTTAGTTTGTTGGTTTGTTGGCATGTTGGTTTGTTGGTTTGTTGGTTTGTTGGCTTGTTGGTTTCTTAGTTTGTTGGTTTGTTGGAATGTTGGTTTGTTGGTTTGTTGGCTTGTTGGTTTGTTGGTTTGTTGGCTTGTTGGCTTGTTGGTTTGTTGGTTTGTTGGTTTGTTGGCTTGTTGGTTTGTTGGTTTGTTGGCTTGTTGGCTTGTTGGTTTGTTGGTTTGTTGGATTGTTGGTTTGTTGGTTTGTTGGCTTGCTGGCTTGTTGGTTTGTTGGTTTGTTGGCTTGTTGGCTTGTTGGTTTGTTGTTTTGTTGGTTTGTTGGCTTCTTGGTTTGTTGGTTTGTTGGCTTGTTGGCTTGTTGGTTTGTTGGCTTGTTGGCTTGTTGGTTTGTTGGCTTGTTGGTTTGTTGGTTTGTTGGTTTGTTGTCTTGTTGGCTTGATGGTTCGTCGATTTGTTGGCTTCTTGGTTACTTAGTTTGTTTGCATGTTGGTTTGTTGGTTTATTGGTTTGTTGGCTTGTTGGTTTGTGGGTTTGTTGGCTTGTTGGCTTGTTGGTTTGTTGGTTTGTTGAAGTGTTGGTTTGTTGGTTTGTTGGCTTGTTGGCTTGTTGGTTTGTTAGTTTGTTGGTTTGTTGGTTTGTTGGTTTGTTGGCTTGTTGGCTTGTTGGTTTGTTGGTTTGTTGGTTTGTTGGTTTGTTGGTTTGTTGGTTTGTTGGTTTGTTGGCTTGTTGGTTTGCTGGTTTGTTGGTTTGTTGGTTTATTGGTTTGTTGGTTTGTTGGTTTGTTGGTTTGTTGACTTGTTGGTTTGTTGGTTTGTTGGCTTGTTGGTTTGTTGGGTTTTTGGTTTGTTGGCTTGTTGGTTTGATGGTTTGTTGGCTTGTTGGTTTGTTGGTTTGTTGGTTTGTTGGTTTGTTGGTTTGTTGGCTTGTTGGCTTGTTGGTTTGTTGGTTTGTTGGCTTGTTGGTTTGTTGGCTTGTTGGTTTGTTGGTTTGTTGGTTTGTTGGCTTGTTGGCTTGATGGTTTGTTGGTTTGTTGGTTTGTTGGCTTGTTGGCTTGTTGGTTACTTAGTTTGTTGGTTTGTTGGCATGTTGGTTTGTTGGTTTGTTGGTTTGTTGGCTTGTTGGCTACTTAGTTTGTTGGTTTGTTGGTTTGTTGGCTTGTTGGTTTGTTGGCTTGTTGCTTTGTTGGCTTGTTGGTTTGTTGGTTTGTTGGTTTGTTGGCTTGTTGGTTTGTTGGTTTGTTGGTTTGTTGGCTTGTTGGCTTTTTGGTTTGTTGGTTTGTTGGTTTGTTGGTTTGTTCGTTTGTTCGTTTTTGGCTTGTTGGTTTGTTGGTTTGTTGGTTTGTTGGTTTGTTGGCTTGTTGGCTTGTTGGTTTGTTGGTTTGTTGGCTTGTTGGCTTGTTGGCTTGTTGGTTTGTTGGTTTGTTGGTTTGTTGGCTTGTTGGCTTGATGGTTTGTTGGTTTGTTGGTTTGTTGGCTTGTTGGTTACTTAGTTTGTTGGTTTGTTGGCATGTTGGTTTGTTGGTTTGTTGGTTTGTTGGCTTGTTGGTTTCTTAGTTTGTTGGTTTGTTGGAATGTTGGTTTGTTGGTTTGTTGGTTTGTTGGCTTGTTGGTTTGTTGGTTTGTTGGCTTGTTGGCTTGTTGGTTTGTTGGTTTGTTGGTTTGTTGGCTTGTTGGTTTGTTGGTTTGTTGGCTTGTTGGCTTGTTGGTTTGTTGGTTTGTTGGATTGTTGGTTTGTTGGTTTGTTGGCTTGCTGGCTTGTTGGTTTGTTGGTTTGTTGGTTTGTTGGCTTGTTGGCTTGTTGGTTTGTTGTTTTGTTGGTTTGTTGGCTTCTTGGTTTGTTGGTTTGTTGGCTTGTTGGCTTGTTGGTTTGTTGGTTTGTTGGCTTATTGGTTTGTTGGCTTGTTGGTTTGTTGGTTTGTTGGTTTGTTGTCTTGTTGGCTTGATGGTTTGTCGATTTGTTGGCTTCTTGGTTACTTAGTTTGTTTGCATGTTGGTTTGTTGGTTTATTGGTTTGTTGGCTTGTTGGTTTGTGGGTTTGTTGGCTTGTTGGCTTGTTGGTTTGTTGGTTTGTTGGTTTGTTGGCTTGTTGGTTTGTTGGTTTGTTGGCTTGTTGGCTTGTTGGCTTGTTGGCTTGTTGGCTTGTTGGTTTGTTAGTTTGTTGGTATGTTGGTTTGTTTGTTTGTTGGTTTGTTCGTTTGTTGGTTTGTTGGTTAATTGGTTTGTTGGTTTGTTGGTTTGTTGGATTGTTGGTTTGTTGGTTTGTTAGTTTATTTGTTTGTTGCTTTGTTGGTTTGTTGGTTTGTTGGTTTGTTGGTTTAATGGTTTGTTGGTTTTTTGGTTTGTTGGTTTGTTGGCTTGTTGGTTTGTTGGCTTGTTGGCTTGTTGGTTTGTTGGTTTGTTGGTTTGTTGGTTTGTTGGTTTGTTGGTTTGTTGGTTTTTTGGTTTTTTGGTTTGTTGGTTTATTTGTTTGTTGGTTTGTTGGCTTGTTGGTTTGTTGGTTTGTTGGTTTGTTGGTTTGTTAGTTTGTTGGTTTGTTGGCTTGTTGGTTTGTTGGTTTGTTGGTTTGTTGGCTTGTTGGCTTGTTGGTTTGTTGGTTTGTTGGTTTATTTGTTTGTTGGTTTGTTGGCTTGTTGGTTTTGTTGGTTTGTTGGTTTGTAGGCTTGTTGGTTTGTTGGTTTGTTGGTTTTTTGGTTTGTTGGTTTGTTGGTTTGTTGGCTTGTTGGCTTGTTGGTTTGTTGGTTTGTTGACTTGTTGGCTTGTTGCTTTGTTGGTTTGTTGGTTTGTTGGCTTGTTGGCTTGTTGGTTTGTTAGTTTGTTGGCTTTTTGGTTACTTGGTTTGTTGGTTTGTTGGTTTGTTGGCTTGTTGGTTTGTTGGCTTGATGGTTTGTTGGTTTGTTGGGTTGTTGGATAATTGGCTTGTTGGTTTGTTGGTTTGTTGGTTTGTTGGTTTGTTGGTTAATTGGTTTTTTGGTTTGTTGGTTTGTTGGTTTGTTGGCTTGTTGGTTTGTTGGTTTGTTGGCTTGATGGTTTGTTGGTTTGTTGGTTTGTTGGCTTGTTGGTTACTTAGTTTGTTGGTTTGTTGGCATGTTGGTTTGATGGTTTGTTGGTTTGTTGGCTTTTTGGCTTGTTGGTTTGTTGGTTTGTTGGCTTGTTGGTTTGTTGGCTTGTTGGTTTGTTGGTTTGTTGGTTTGTTGGCTTGTTGGCTTGATGGTTTGTTGGTTTGTTGGTTTGTTGGCTTGTTGGTTACTTAGTTTGTTGGTTTGTTGGCATGTTGGTTTGTTGGTTTGTTGTTTTGTTGGCTTGTTGGTTTCTTAGTTTGTTGGTTTGTTGGAATGTTGGTTTGTTGGTTTGTTGGCTTGTTGGTTTGTTGGTTTGTTGGCTTGTTGGCTTGTTGGTTTGTTGGTTTGTTGGTT
The DNA here is from genome assembly GCA_958298945.1 of Atherix ibis. NCBI lineage: Eukaryota > Metazoa > Arthropoda > Insecta > Diptera > Athericidae > Atherix > Atherix ibis. The sequence continues at coordinate 36,096,418 of OY282608.1, forward strand.
TGTTGGCTTGTTGGTTTGTTGGTTTGTTGGCTTGTTGGCTTGTTGGTTTGTTGGTTTGTTGGATTGTTGGTTTGTTGGTTTGTTGGCTTGCTGGCTTGTTGGTTTGTTGGTTTGTTGGCTTGTTGGCTTGTTGGTTTGTTGTTTTGTTGGTTTGTTGGCTTCTTGGTTTGTTGGTTTGTTGGCTTGTTGGCTTGTTGGTTTGTTGGCTTGTTGGCTTGTTGGTTTGTTGGCTTGTTGGTTTGTTGGTTTGTTGGTTTGTTGTCTTGTTGGCTTGATGGTTTGTCGATTTGTTGGCTTCTTGGTTACTTAGTTTGTTTGCATGTTGGTTTGTTGGTTTATTGGTTTGTTGGCTTGTTGGTTTGTGGGTTTGTTGGCTTGTTGGCTTGTTGGTTTGTTGGTTTGTTGAAGTGTTGGTTTGTTGGTTTGTTGGCTTGTTGGCTTGTTGGCTTGTTGGCTTGTTGGTTTGTTAGTTTGTTGGTTTGTTGGTTTGTTGGTTTGTTGGCTTGTTGGCTTGTTGGTTTGTTGGTTTGTTGGTTTGTTGGTTTGTTGGTTTGTTGGTTTGTTGGTTTGTTGGCTTGTTGGTTTGCTGGTTTGTTGGTTTGTTGGTTTATTGGTTTGTTGGTTTGTTGGTTTGTTGGTTTGTTGACTTGTTGGTTTGTTGGTTTGTTGGCTTGTTGGTTTGTTGGGTTGTTGGTTTGTTGGCTTGTTGGTTTGATGGTTTGTTGGCTTGTTGGTTTGTTGGCTTGTTGGTTTGTTGGTTTGTTGGTTTGTTGGCTTGTTGGCTACTTAGTTTGTTGGTTTGTTGGTTTGTTGGCTTGTTGGTTTGTTGGCTTGTTGCTTTGTTGGCTTGTTGCTTTGTTGGCTTGTTGGTTTGTTGGTTTGTTGGTTTGTTGGCTTGTTGGTTTGTTGGTTTGTTGGTTTGTTGGCTTGTTGGCTTGTTGGTTTGTTGGTTTGTTGGTTTGTTGGTTTGTTCGTTTGTTCGTTTTTGGTTTGTTGGCTTGTTGGTTTGTTGGTTTGTTGGTTTGTTGGTTTGTTGGCTTGTTGGCTTGTTGGTTTGTTGGTTTGTTGGCTTGTTGGTTTGTTGGCTTGTTGGTTTGTTAGTTTGTTGGTTTGTTGGCTTGTTGGCTTGATGATTTGTTGGTTTGTTGGTTTGTTGGCTTGTTGGTTACTTAGTTTGTTGGTTTGTTGGCATGTTGGTTTGTTGGTTTGTTCGTTTGTTGGCTTGTTGGTTTCTTAGTTTGTTGGTTTGTTGGAATGTTGGTTTGTTGGTTTGTTGGCTTGTTGGTTTGTTGGTTTGTTGGCTTGTTGGCTTGTTGGTTTGTTGGTTTGTTGGTTTGTTGGCTTGCTGGTTTGTTGGTTTGTTGGCTTGTTGGCTTGTTGGTTTGTTGGTTTGTTGGATTGTTGGTTTGTTGGTTTGTTGGCTTGCTAGCTTGTTGGTTTGTTGGTTTGTTGGTTTGTTGGCTTGTTGGCTTGTTGGTTTGTTGTTTTGTTGGTTTGTTGGCTTCTTGGTTTGTTGGTTTGTTGGCTTGTTGGCTTGTTGGTTTGTTGGTTTGTTGGCTTGTTGGTTTGTTGGCTTGTTGGTTTGTTGGTTTGTTGGTTTGTTGTCTTGTTGGCTTGATGGTTTGTCGATTTGTTGGCTTCTTGGTTACTTAGTTTGTTTGCATGTTGGTTTGTTGGTTTATTGGTTTGTTGGCTTGTTGGTTTGTGGGTTTGTTGGCTTGTTGGCTTGTTGGTTTGTTGGTTTGTTGGTTTGTTGACTTGTTGGCTTGTTGGTTTGTTGGCTTGTTGGTTTGTTGGGTTGTTGGTTTGTTGGCTTGTTGGTTTGATGGTTTGTTGGCTTGTTGGTTTGTTGGCTTGTTGGTTTGTTGGTTTGTTGGTTTGTTGGCTTGTTGGCTACTTAGTTTGTTGGTTTGTTGGTTTGTTGGCTTGTTGGTTTGTTGGTTTGTTGGTTTGTTGGCTTGTTGGCTTGTTGGTTTGTTGGTTTGTTGGTTTGTTGGTTTGTTGGTTTGTTCGTTTGTTCGTTTTTGGCTTGTTGGTTTGTTGGTTTGTTGGCTTGTTGGTTTGTTGGTTTGTTGGTTTGTTGGTTTGTTGGCTTGTTGGCTTGTTGGTTTGTTGGTTTGTTGGCTTGTTGGTTTGTTGGCTTGTTGGTTTGTTGGTTTGTTGTTTTGTTGGCTTGTTGGCTTGATGGTTTGTTGGCTTGTTGGTTTGTTGGCTTGTTGGTTACTTAGTTTGTTGGTTTGTTGGCATGTTGGTTTGTTGGTTTGTTGGTTTGTTGGCTTGTTGGCTACTTAGTTTGTTGGTTTGTTGGTTTGTTGGCTTGTTGGTTTGTTGGCTTGTTGCTTTGTTGGCTTGTTGGTTTGTTGGTTTGTTGGTTTGTTGGCTTGTTGGTTTATTGGTTTGTTGGTTTGTTGGCTTGTTGGCTTGTTGGTTTGTTGGTTTGTTGGTTTGTTGGTTTGTTCGTTTGTTCGTTTTTGGCTTGTTGGTTTGTTGGTTTGTTGGCTTGTTGGTTTGTTGGTTTTTTGGTTTGTTGGTTTGTTGGCTTGTTGGCTTGTTGGTTTGTTGGTTTGTTGGCTTGTTGGTTTGTTGGCTTGTTGGTTTGTTGGTTTGTTGGTTTGTTGGCTTGTTGGCTTGATGGTTTGTTGGTTTGTTGGTTTGTTGGCTTGTTGGTTACTTAGTTTGTTGGTTTGTTGGCATGTTGGTTTGTTGGTTTGTTGGTTTGTTGGCTTGTTGGTTTCTTAGTTTGTTGGTTTGTTGGAATGTTGGTTTGTTGGTTTGTTGGCTTGTTGGTTTGTTGGTTTGTTGGCTTGTTGGCTTGTTGGTTTGTTGGTTTGTTGGTTTGTTGGCTTGTTGGTTTGTTGGTTTGTTGGCTTGTTGGCTTGTTGGTTTGTTGGTTTGTTGGATTGTTGGTTTGTTGGTTTGTTGGCTTGCTGGCTTGTTGGTTTGTTGGTTTGTTGGTTTGTTGGCTTGTTGGCTTGTTGGTTTGTTGTTTTGTTGGTTTGTTGGCTTCTTGGTTTGTTGGTTTGTTGGCTTGTTGGCTTGTTGGTTTGTTGGTTTGTTGGCTTATTGGTTTGTTGGCTTGTTGGTTTGTTGGTTTGTTGGTTTGTTGTCTTGTTGGCTTGATGGTTTGTCGATTTGTTGGCTTCTTGGTTACTTAGTTTGTTTGCATGTTGGTTTGTTGGTTTATTGGTTTGTTGGCTTGTTGGTTTGTGGGTTTGTTGGCTTGTTGGCTTGTTGGTTTGTTGGTTTGTTGGTTTGTTGGCTTGTTTGTTTGTTGGTTTGTTGGCTTGTTGGCTTGTTGGCTTGTTGGCTTGTTGGTTTGTTAGTTTGTTGGTTTGTTGGTTTGTTTGTTTGTTGGTTTGTTCGTTTGTTGGTTTGTTGATTAATTGGTTTGTTGGTTTGTTGGTTTGTTGGATTGTTGGTTTGTTGGTTTGTTAGTTTATTTGTTTGTTGCTTTGTTGGTTTGTTGGTTTGTTGGTTTGTTGGTTTAATGGTTTGTTGGTTTTTTGGTTTGTTGGTTTGTTGGCTTGTTGGTTTGTTGGCTTGTTGGCTTGTTGGTTTGTTGGTTTGTTGGTTTGTTGGTTTGTTGGTTTGTTGGTTTGTTGGTTTGTTGGTTTTTTGGTTTTTTGGTTTGTTGGTTTATTTGTTTGTTGGTTTGTTGGCTTGTTGGTTTGTTGGTTTGTTGGTTTGTTGGTTTGTTGGTTTGTTGGTTTGTTGGCTTGTTGGTTTGTTGGTTTGTTGGTTTGTTGGCTTGTTGGCTTGTTGGTTTGTTGGTTTGTTGGTTTATTTGTTTGTTGGTTTGTTGGCTTGTTGGTTTTGTTGGTTTGTTGGTTTGTAGGCTTGTTGGTTTGTTGGTTTGTTGGTTTTTTGGTTTGTTGGTTTGTTGGTTTGTTGGCTTGTTGGCTTGTTGGTTTGTTGGTTTGTTGACTTGTTGGCTTGTTGCTTTGTTGGTTTGTTGGTTTGTTGGCTTGTTGGCTTGTTGGTTTGTTAGTTTGTTGGCTTTTTGGTTACTTGGTTTGTTGGTTTGTTGGTTTGTTGGCTTGTTGGTTTGTTGGCTTGATGGTTTGTTGGTTTGTTGGGTTGTTGGATAATTGGCTTGTTGGTTTGTTGGTTTGTTGGTTTGTTGGTTTGTTGGTTTGTTGGTTTTTTGGTTTGTTGGTTTGTTGGTTTGTTGGCTTGTTGGTTTGTTGGTTTGTTGGCTTGTTGGCTTGTTGGTCACTTAGTTTGTTGGTTTGTTGGCTTGTTAGTTTATTGGCTTGTTGCTTTGTTGGTTTGTTGGTTTGTTGGCTTGTTGGTTTGTTGGCTTGTTGGTTTGTTGGCTTGTTGGTTTGTTGGTTTGTTGGTTTGTTGGCTTGTTGGCTTCTTGGTTTGTTGGTTTGTTGGTTTGTTGGTTTGTTGGTTTGTTGGCTTGTTGGTTTGTTGGTTTGTTGGCTTGTTGGCTTGTTGGTTTGTTGGTTTGTTGGTTTGTTGGCTTGTTGGCTTGTTGGTTTGTTGGTTTGTTGGTTTGTTGGCTTGTTGGTTTGTTGGTTTGTTGGAATGTTGGTTTGTTGGTTTGTTGGCTTGTTGGTTTGTTGGTTTGTTGGCTTCTTGGCTTGTTGGTTTGTTGGTTTGTTGGTTTGTTGGCTTGTTGGTTTGTTGGTTTGTTGGCCTGTTGGCTTGTTGGTTTGTTGGTTTGTTGGATTGTTGGTTTGTTGGTTTGTTGGCTTGCTGGCTTGTTGGTTTGTTGGTTTGTTGGTTTGTTGGCTTGTTGGCTTGTTGGTTTGTTGTTTTGTTGGTTTGTTGGCTTCTTGGTTTGTTGGTTTGTTGGCTTGTTGGCTTGTTGGTTTGTTGGCTTGTTGGTTTGTTGGTTTGTTGGTTTGTTGTCTTGTTGGCTTGATGGTTTGTCGATTTGTTGGCTTCTTGGTTACTTAGTTTGTTTGCATGTTGGTTTGTTGGTTTATTGGTTTGTTGGCTTGTTGGATTGTGGGTTTGTTGGCTTGTTGGCTTGTTGATTTGTTGGTTTGTTGGTTTGTTGACTTGTTGGTTTGTTGGTTTGTTGGCTTGTTGGTTTGTTGGGTTGTTGGTTTGTTGGCTTGTTGGTTTGATGGTTTGTTGGCTTGTTGGTTTGTTGGCTTATTGGTTTGTTGGTTTGTTGGTTTGTTGGCTTGTTGGCTACTTAGTTTGTTGGTTTGTTGGTTTGTTGGCTTGTTGGTTTGTTGGCTTGTTGCTTTGTTGGCTTGTTGGTTTGTTGGTTTGTTGGTTTGTTGGCTTGTTGGTTTGTTGGTTTGTTGGTTTGTTGGCTTGTTGGCTTGTTGGTTTGTTGGTTTGTTGGTTTGTTCGTTTGTTCGTTTTTGGCTTGTTGGTTTGTTGGTTTGTTGGCTTGTTAGTTTGTTGGTTTGTTGGTTTGTTGGTTTGTTGGCTTGTTGGCTTGTTGGTTTGTTGGTTTGTTGGCTTGTTGGTTTGTTGGCTTGTTGGTTTGTTGGTTTGTTGGTTTGTTGGCTTGTTGGCTTGATGGTTTGTTGGTTTGTTGGTTTGTTGGCTTGTTGGTTACTTAGTTTGTTGGTTTGTTGGCATGTTGGTTTGTTGGTTTGTTGGTTTGTTGGCTTGTTGGCTACTTAGTTTGTTGGTTTGTTGGTTTGTTGGCTTGTTGGTTTGTTGGCTTGTTGCTTTGTTGGCTTGTTGGTTTGTTGGTTTGTTGGTTTGTTGGCTTGTTGGTTTGTTGGTTTGTTGGTTTGTTGGCTTGTTGGCTTGTTGGTTTGTTGGTTTGTTGGTTTGTTGGTTTGTTCGTTTGTTCGTTTTTGGCTTGTTGGTTTGTTGGTTTGTTGGCTTGTTGGTTTGTTGGTTTGTTGGTTTGTTGGTTTGTTGGCTTGTTGGCTTGTTGGTTTGTTGGTTTGTTGGCTTGTTGGTTTGTTGGCTTGTTGGTTTGTTGGTTTGTTGGTTTGTTGGCTTGTTGGCTTGATGGTTTGTTGGTTTGTTGGTTTGTTGGCTTGTTGGTTACTTAGTTTGTTGGTTTGTTGGCATATTGGTTTGTTGGTTTGTTGGTTTGTTGGCTTGTTGGTTTCTTAGTTTGTTGGTTTGTTGGAATGTTGGTTTGTTGGTTTGTTGGCTTGTTGGTTTGTTGGTTTGTTGGCTTGTTGGCTTGTTGGTTTGTTGGTTTGTTGGTTTGTTGGCTTGTTGGTTTGTTGGTTTGTTGGCTTGTTGGCTTGTTGGCTTGTTGGTTTGTTGGTTTGTTGGATTGTTGGTTTGTTGGTTTGTTGGCTTGCTGGCTTGTTGGTTTGTTGGTTTGTTGGTTTGTTGGCTTGTTGCCTTGTTGGTTTGTTGTTTTGTTGGTTTGTTGGCTTCTTGGTTTGTTGGTTTGTTGGATTGTTGGCTTGTTGGTTTGTTGGTTTGTTGGCTTATTGGTTTGTTGGCTTGTTGGTTTGTTGGTTTGTTGGTTTGTTGGTTTGTTGTCTTGTTGGCTTGATGGTTTGTCGATTTGTTGGCTTCTTGGTTACTTAGTTTGTTTGCATGTTGGTTTGTTGGTTTATTGGTTTGTTGGCTTGTTGGTTTGTGGGTTTGTTGGCTTGTTGGCTTGTTGGTTTGTTGGTTTGTTGGTTTGTTGGCTTGTTGGTTTGTTGGTTTGTTGGCTTGTTGGCTTGTTGGCTTGTTGGCTTGTTGGCTTGTTGGTTTGTTAGTTTGTTGGTTTGTTGGTTTGTTTGTTTGTTGGTTTGTTCGTTTGTTGGTTTGTTGGTTAATTGGTTTGTTGGTTTGTTGGATTGTTGGTTTGTTGGTTTGTTAGTTTATTTGTTTGTTGCTTTGTTGGTTTGTTGGTTTGTTGGTTTGTTGGTTTAATGGTTTGTTGGTTTTTTGGTTTGTTGGTTTGTTGGCTTGTTGGTTTGTTGGCTTGTTGGCTTGTTGGTTTGTTGGTTTGTTGGTTTGTTGGTTTGTTGGTTTGTTGGTTTGTTGGTTTGTTGGTTTGTTGGTTTGTTGGCTTGTTGGTTTGTTGGTTTGTTGGTTTGTTGGCTTGTTGGCTTGTTGGTTTGTTGGTTTGTTCGTTTATTTGTTTGTTGGTTTGTTGGCTTGTTGGTTTTGTTGGTTTGTTGGTTTGTAGGCTTGTTGGTTTGTTGGTTTGTTGGTTTTTTGGTTTGTTGGTTTGTTGGTTTGTTGGCTTGTTGGCTTGTTGGTTTGTTGGTTTGTTGACTTGTTGGCTTGTTGCTTTGTTGGTTTGTTGGTTTGTTGGCTTGTTGGCTTGTTGGTTTGTTAGTTTGTTGGCTTTTTGGTTACTTGGTTTGTTGGTTTGTTGGTTTGTTGGCTTGTTGGTTTGTTGGCTTGATGGTTTGTTGGTTTGTTGGGTTGTTGGATAATTGGCTTGTTGGTTTGTTGGTTTGTTGGTTTGTTGGTTTGTTGGTTTGTTGGTTTTTTGGTTTGTTGGTTTGTTGGTTTGTTGGCTTGTTGGTTTGTTGGTTTGTTGGCTTGTTGGCTTGTTGGTCACTTAGTTTGTTGGTTTGTTGGCTTGTTAGTTTATTGGCTTGTTGCTTTGTTGGTTTGTTGGTTTGTTGGCTTGTTGGTTTGTTGGCTTGTTGGTTTGTTGGCTTGTTGGTTTGTTGGTTTCTTGGTTTGTTGGCTTGTTGGTTTGTTGGTTTGTTGGCTTGTTGGCTTCTTGGTTTGTTGGTTTGTTGGTTTGTTGGTTTGTTGGCTTGTTGGTTTGTTGGCTTGTTGGTTTGTTGGCTTGTTGGTTTGTTGGTTTGTTGGTTTGTTGGCTTGTTGGTTTGTTGGTTTGTTGGCTTGTTGGCTTCTTGGTTTGTTGGTTTGTTGGTTTGTTGGTTTGTTGGTTTGTTGGCTTGTTGGTTTGTTGGTTTGTTGGCTTGTTGGTTTGTTGGTTTGTTGGTTTGTTGGCTTGTTGGCTTGTTGGTTTGTTGGTTTGTTGGCTTGTTGGCTTGTTGGTTTGTTGGTTTGTTGGTTTGTTGGCTTCTTAACTTGTTGGTTTGTTGGTTTGTTGGCTTGTTGGTTACTTAGTTTGTTGGTTTGTTGGCATGTTGGTTTGTTGGTTTGTTGGTTTGTTGGCTTGTTGGTTTGTTAGTTTGTTGGCTTGTTGGCTTATTGGTTTGTTGGTTTGTTGGTTTGTTGGCTTGTTGGTTTGTTGGTTTGTTGGTTTGTTGGCTTGTTGGCTACTTAGTTTGTTGGTTTGTTGGTTTGTTGGCTTGTTGGTTTGTTGGCTTGTTGCTTTGTTGGCTTGTTGGTTTGTTGGTTTGTTGGTTTGTTGGCTTGTTGGTTTGTTGGTTTGTTGGTTTGTTGGCTTGTTGGCTTGTTGGTTTGTTGGTTTGTTGGTTTGTTGGTTTGTTCGTTTGTTCGTTTTTGGCTTGTTGGTTTGTTGGTTTGTTGGCTTGTTGGTTTGTTGGTTTGTTGGTTTGTTGGTTTGTTGGCTTGTTAGCTTGTTGGTTTGTTGGTATGTTGGCTTGTTGGTTTGTTGGCTTGTTGGTTTGTTGGTTTGTTGGTTTGTTGGCTTGTTGGCTTGATGGTTTGTTGGTTTGTTGGTTTGTTGGCTTGTTGGTTACTTAGTTTGTTGGTTTGTTGGCATGTTGGTTTGTTGGTTTGTTGGTTTGTTGGCTTGTTGGTTTCTTAGTTTGTTGGTTTGTTGGAATGTTGGTTTGTTGGTTTGTTGGCTTGTTGGTTTGTTGGTTTGTTGGCTTGTTGGCTTGTTGGTTTGTTGGTTTGTTGGTTTGTTGGCTTGTTAGTTTGTTGGTTTGTTGGCTTGTTGGCTTGTTGGTTTGTTGGTTTGTTGGATTGTTGGTTTGTTGGTTTGTTGGCTTGCTGGCTTGTTGGTTTGTTGGTTTGTTGGTTTGTTGGCTTGTTGGCTTGTTGGTTTGTTGTTTTGTTGGTTTGTTGGCTTCTTGGTTTGTTGGTTTGTTGGCTTGTTGGCTTGTTGGCTTGTTGGTTTGTTGGTTTGTTGGCTTATTGGTTTGTTGGCTTGTTGGTTTGTTGGTTTGTTGGTTTGTTGTCTTGTTGGCTTGATGGTTTGTCGATTTGTTGGCTTCTTGGTTACTTAGTTTGTTTGCATGTTGGTTTGTTGGTTTATTGGTTTGTTGGCTTGTTGGTTTGTGGGTTTGTTGGCTTGTTGGCTTGTTGGTTTGTTGGTTTGTTGGTTTGTTGGCTTGTTGGTTGGTTGGTTTGTTGGCTTGTTGGCTTGTTGGCTTGTTGGCTTGTTGGTTTGTTAGTTTGTTGGTTTGTTGGTTTGTTTGTTTGTTGGTTTGTTCGTTTGTTGGTTTGTTGGTTAATTGGTTTGTTGGTTTGTTGGTTTGTTGGATTGTTGGTTTGTTGGTTTGTTAGTTTATTTGTTTGTTGCTTTGTTGGTTTGTTGGTTTGTTGGTTTGTTGGTTTGTTGGTTTAATGGTTTGTTGGTTTTTTGGTTTGTTGGTTTGTTGGTTTTTTGGTTTTTTGGTTTGTTGGTTTATTTGTTTGTTGGTTTGTTGGCTTGTTGGTTTGTTGGTTTGTTGGTTTGTTGGTTTGTTGGTTTGTTGGTTTGTTGGCTTGTTGGTTTGTTGGTTTGTTGGTTTGTTGGCTTGTTGGCTTGTTGGTTTGTTGGTTTGTTGGTTTATTTGTTTGTTGGTTTGTTGGCTTGTTGGTTTTGTTGGTTTGTTGGTTTGTAGGCTTGTTGGTTTGTTGGTTTGTTGGTTTTTTGGTTTGTTGGTTTGTTGGTTTGTTGGCTTGTTGGCTTGTTGGTTTGTTGGTTTGTTGACTTGTTGGCTTGTTGCTTTGTTGGTTTGTTGGTTTGTTGGCTTGTTGGCTTGTTGGTTTGTTAGTTTGTTGGCTTTTTGGTTACTTGGTTTGTTGGTTTGTTGGCTTGTTGGTTTGTTGGCTTGATGGTTTGTTGGTTTGTTGGGTTGTTGGATAATTGGCTTGTTGGTTTGTTGGTTTGTTGGTTTGTTGGTTTGTTGGTTTGTTGGTTTTTTGGTTTGTTGGTTTGTTGGTTTGTTGGTTTGTTGGCTTGTTGGTTTGTTGGTTTGTTGGCTTGTTGGCTTGTTGGTCACTTAGTTTGTTGGTTTATTGGCTTGTTAGTTTATTGGCTTGTTGCTTTGTTGGTTTGTTGGTTTGTTGGCTTGTTGGTTTGTTGGCTTGTTGGTTTGTTGGCTTGTTGGTTTGTTGGTTTGTTGGTTTGTTGGCTTGTTGGTTTGTTGGTTTGTTGGCTTGTTGGCTTCTTGGTTTGTTGGTTTGTTGGTTTGTTGGTTTGTTGGTTTGTTGGCTTGTTGGTTTGTTGGTTTGTTGGCTTGTTGGCTTGTTGGTTTGTTGGTTTGTTGGTTTGTTGGCTTGTTGGCTTGTTGGTTTGTTGGTTTGTTGGTTTGTTGGCTTGTTGGTTTGTTGGTTTGTTGGAATGTTGGTTTGTTGGTTTGTTGGCTTGTTGGTTTGTTGGTTTGTTGGCTTGCTGGCTTGTTGGTTTGTTGGTTTGTTGGTTTGTTGGCTTGTTGGTTTGTTGGTTTGTTGGCTTGTTGGCTTGTTGGTTTGTTGGTTTGTTGGATTGTTGGTTTGTTGGTTTGTTGGCTTGCTGGCTTGTTGGTTTGTTGGTTTGTTGGTTTGTTGGTTTGTTGGCTTGTTGGCTTGTTGGTTTGTTGTTTTGTTGGTTTGTTGGCTTCTTGGTTTATTGGTTTGTTGGCTTGTTGGCTTGTTGGTTTGTTGGTTTGTTGGCTTGTTGGTTTGTTGGCTTGTTGGTTTGTTGGTTTGTTGGTTTGTTGTCTTGTTGGCTTGATGGTTTGTCGATTTGTTGGCTTCTTGGTTACTTAGTTTGTTTGCATGTTGGTTTGTTGGTTTATTGGTTTGTTGGCTTGTTGGTTTGTGGGTTTGTTGGCTTGTTGGCTTGTTGGTTTGTTGGTTTGTTGGTTTGTTGACTTGTTGGTTTGTTGGTTTGTTGGCTTGTTGGTTTGTTGGGTTGTTGGTTTGTTGGCTTGTTGGTTTGATGGTTTGTTGGCTTGTTGGTTTGTTGGCTTGTTGGTTTGTTGGTTTGTTGGTTTGTTGGCTTGTTGGCTACTTAGTTTGTTGGTTTGTTGGTTTGTTGGCTTGTTGGTTTGTTGGCTTGTTGCTTTGTTGGCTTGTTGGTTTGTTGGTTTGTTGGTTTGTTGGCTTGTTGGTTTGTTGGTTTGTTGGTTTGTTGGCTTGTTGGCTTGTTGGTTTGTTGGTTTGTTGGTTTGTTGGTTTGTTCGTTTGTTCGTTTTTGGCTTGTTGGTTTGTTGGTTTGTTGGCTTGTTGGTTTGTTGGTTTGTTGGTTTGTTGGTTTGTTGGCTTGTTGGCTTGTTGGTTTGTTGGTTTGTTGGCTTGTTGGTTTGTTGGCTTGTTGGTTTGTTGGTTTGTTGGTTTGTTGGCTTGTTGGCTTGATGGTTTGTTGGTTTGTTGGTTTGTTGGCTTGTTGGTTACTTAGTTTGTTGGTTTGTTGGCATGTTGGTTTGTTGGTTTGTTGGTTTGTTGGCTTGTTGGCTACTTAGTTTGTTGGTTTGTTGGTTTGTTGGCTTGTTGGTTTGTTGGCTTGTTGCTTTGTTGGCTTGTTGGTTTGTTGGTTTGTTGGTTTGTTGGCTTGTTGGTTTGTTGGTTTGTTGGTTTGTTGGCTTGTTGGCTTGTTGGTTTGTTGGTTTGTTGGTTTGTTGGTTTGTTCGTTTGTTCGTTTTTGGCTTGTTGGTTTGTTGGTTTGTTGGCTTGTTGGTTTGTTGGTTTGTTGGTTTGTTGGTTTGTTGGCTTGTTGGCTTGTTGGTTTGTTGGTTTGTTGGCTTGTTGGTTTGTTGGCTTGTTGGTTTGTTGGTTTGTTGGTTTGTTGGCTTGTTGGCTTGATGGTTTGTTGGTTTGTTGGTTTGTTGGCTTGTTGGTTATTTAGTTTGTTGGTTTGTTGGCATGTTGGTTTGTTGGTTTGTTGGTTTGTTGGCTTGTTGGTTTCTTAGTTTGTTGGTTTGTTGGAATGTTGGTTTGTTGGTTTGTTGGCTTGTTGGTTTGTTGGTTTGTTGGCTTGTTGGCTTGTTGGTTTGTTGGTTTGTTGGTTTGTTGGCTTGTTGGTTTGTTGGTTTGTTGGCTTGTTGGCTTGTTGGTTTGTTGGTTTGTTGGATTGTTGGTTTGTTGGTTTGTTGGCTTGCTGGCTTGTTGGTTTGTTGGTTTGTTGGTTTGTTGGCTTGTTGGCTTGTTGGTTTGTTGTTTTGTTGGTTTGTTGGCTTCTTGGTTTGTTGGTTTGTTGGCTTGTTGGCTTGTTGGTTTGTTGGTTTGTTGGCTTATTGGTTTGTTGGCTTGTTGGTTTGTTGGTTTGTTGGTTTGTTGTCTTGTTGGCTTGATGGTTTGTCGATTTGTTGGCTTCTTGGTTACTTAGTTTGTTTGCATGTTGGTTTGTTGGTTTATTGGTTTGTTGGCTTGTTGGTTTGTGGGTTTGTTGGCTTGTTGGCTTGTTGGTTTGTTGGTTTGTTGGTTTGTTGGCTTGTTGGTTTGTTGGTTTGTTGGCTTGTTGGCTTGTTGGCTTGTTGGCTTGTTGGTTTGTTAGTTTGTTGGTTTGTTGGTTTGTTTGTTTGTTGGTTTGTTCGTTTGTTGGTTTGTTGGTTAATTGGTTTGTTGGTTTGTTGGATTGTTGGTTTGTTGGTTTGTTAGTTTATTTGTTTGTTGCTTTGTTGGTTTGTTGGTTTGTTGGTTTGTTGGTTTAAAGGTTTGTTGGTTTTTTGGTTTGTTGGTTTGTTGGTTTGTTGGTTTGTTGGCTTGTTGGCTTGTTGGTTTATTGGTTTGTTGGTTTGTTGGTTTGTTGGTTTGTTGGTTTTTTGGTTTTTTGGTTTGTTGGTTTATTTGTTTGTTGGTTTGTTGGCTTGTTGGTTTGTTGGTTTGTTGGTTTGTTGGTTTGTTGGTTTGTTGGTTTGTTGGCTTGTTGGTTTGTTGGTTTGTTGGTTTGTTGGCTTGTTGGCTTGTTGGTTTGTTGGTTTGTTGGTTTATTTGTTTGTTGGTTTGTTGGCTTGTTGGTTTTGTTGGTTTGTTGGTTTGTAGGCTTGTTGGTTTGTTGGTTTGTTGGTTTTTTGGTTTGTTGGTTTGTTGGTTTGTTGGCTTGTTGGCTTGTTGGTTTGTTGGCTTTTTGGTTACTTGGTTTGTTGGTTTGTTGGTTTGTTGGCTTGTTGGTTTGTTGGCTTGATGGTTTGTTGGTTTGTTGGGTTGTTGGATAATTGGCTTGTTGGTTTGTTGGTTTGTTGGTTTGTTGGTTTGTTGGTTTGTTGGTTTTTTGGTTTGTTGGTTTGTTGGTTTGTTGGCTTGTTGGTTTGTTGGTTTGTTGGCTTGTTGGCTTGTTGGTCACTTAGTTTGTTGGTTTGTTGGCTTGTTAGTTTATTGGCTTGTTGCTTTGTTGGTTTGTTGGTTTGTTGGCTTGTTGGTTTGTTGGCTTGTTGGTTTGTTGGTTTGTTGGCTTGTTGGTTTGTTGGTTTGTTGGTTTGTTGGCTTGTTGGCTTGTTGGCTTCTTAACTTGTTTGTTTGTTGGTTTGTTGGCTTGTTGGTTACTTAGTTTGTTGGTTTGTTGGCATGTTGGTTTGTTGGTTTGTTGGTTTGTTGGCTTGTTGGTTTGTTAGTTTGTTGGCTAGTTGGCTTATTGGTTTGTTGGTTTGTTGGTTTGTTGGCTTGTTGGTTTGTTGGTTTGTTGGTTTGTTGGTTTGTTGGTTTGTTGGCTTGTTGGTTTGTTGGTTTGTTGGCTTGTTGGTTTGTTGGTTTGTTGGTTTGTTGGCTTGTTGGCTTGTTGGTTTGTTGGTTTGTTGGTTTGTTGGCTTGTTGGCTTGTTGGTTTGTTGGTTTGTTGGTTTGTTGGCTTCTTAACTTGTTTGTTTGTTGGTTTGTTGGCTTGTTGGTTACTTAGTTTGTTGGTTTGTTGGCATGTTGGTTTGTTGGTTTGTTGGTTTGTTGGCTTGTTGGTTTGTTAGTTTGTTGGCTTGTTGGCTTATTGGTTTGTTGTTTTTGGTTTGTTGGCTTGTTGGTTTGGTGGTTTGTTGGTTTGTTGGCTTGTTGGCTTGTTGGTTTGTTGGTTTGTTGGTTTGTTGGTTTGTTGGTTTGTTTGTTTGTTGGTTTGTTTGCTTGTTGGTTTGTTGGTTTGTTGGTTTGTTGGCTTGTTGGCTTGTTGGTTTGTTGGTTTGTTGGTTTATTTGTTTGTTGGTTTGTTGGCTTGTTGGTTTGTTGGTTTGTTGGCTTGTTGTTTTGTTGGTTTGTTGGTTTGTTGGCTTGTGGGCTAGTTGGTTTGTTAGTTTGTTGGCTTTTAGGTTACTTGGTTTGTTGGTTTGTTGGCTTGGTGGTTTATTGGCTTGTTGGTTTGTTGGTTTGTTGGTTTTTTGGCTTGCTGGCTTGTTGGTTTGTTGGTTTGTTGGTTTGTTCGTTTGTTGGTTTGTTGGTTAATTGGTTTGTTGGTTTGTTGGTTTGTTGGTTTGTTGGTTTGTTGGTTTATTTGTTTGTTGGTTTGTTGGTTTGTCGGTTTGTTGGTTTGTTGGTTTGTTGGTTTGTTGGTTTGTTGGTTTATTTGTTTGTTGGTTTGTTGGTTTGTTGGTTTGTTGGCTTGTTGGTTTGTTGGCTTGTTGGCTTGTTGGTTTGTTGGTTTGTTGGTTTATTTGTTTGTTGGTTTGTTGGTTTGTTGGTTTGTTGGTTTGTTGTCTTGTTGGTGTGTTGGTTTGTTGGCTTGTTGGCTTGTTGGTTTGTTGGTTTGTTGGTTTGTTTGCTTGTTGGTTTGTTGGTTTGTTGGTTTGTTGGTTTGTTGGTTTGTTGGTTTGTTGGTTTGTTGGTTTGTTGGCTTGTTGGTTTGTTGGTTTGTTGGTTTGTTGGCTTGTTGGCTTGTTGGTTTGTTGGTTTGTTGGTTTGTTGGCTTGTAGGTTTGTTGGTTTGTTGGCTTGTTGGTTTGTTGGTTTGTTGGTTTGTTGGTTTGTTGGCTTGTTGGCTTGTTGGTTTGTTGGTTTGTTGGATTGTTGGTTTGTTGGTTTGTTGGCTTGTTTGCTTGTTGGCTTGTTGGTTTGTTGGTTTGTTGGCTTGTTGGTTTGTTGGTTTGTTGGCTAGTTGGTTTGTTGGCTTGTTGGTTTGTGGGTTTGTTGGTTTGTTGGCTTGTTGGTTTGTTGGTTTGTTGGCTTGTTGGTTTGTTGGTTTTTTGGTTTGTTGGTTTGTTGGTTTGTTGGTTTGTAGGTTTGTTCGTTTACTTGTTTGTTGGTTTGTTGGCTTGTTGGTTTGTTGGTTTGTTGGTTTGTTGGTTTGTTGGCTTGTTGGCATGTTGGTTTGTTGGTTAGTTCGTTTGTTGGTTTGTTAGTTTGTTGGTTTGTTGGCTTGTTGGCTTGTTGGTTTGTTGGTTTGTGGGTTTGTTGGTTTGTTGGTTTGTTGCTTTGTTGTTTTGTTGGTTTGTTAGTTAGTTGGCTTTTTGGTTACTTGGTTTGTGTGTTTGTTGGTTTGTTGGTTTGTTGGTTTATTTGTTTGTTGGTTTGTTGGCTTGTTGGTTTGTTGGTTTGTTGGCTTGTTGGCTTGTTGGTTTGTTGGTTTGTTGGCTTGTTGGTTTGTTGGTTTGTTGGCTTGTTGGTTTGTTGGCTTGTTGGTTTGTGGGTTTGTTGGTTTGTTGGCTTGTTAGTTTGTTGGTTTGTTGGCTTGTTGGTTTGTTGGTTTTTTGGTTTGTTGGTTTGTTGGTTTGTTGGTTTGTAGGTTTGTTCGTTTACTTGTTTGTTGGTTTGTTGGCTTGTTGGTTTGTTGGTTTGTTGGTTTGTTGGTTTGTTGGCTTGTTGGCATGTTGGTTTGTTGGTTAGTTCGTTTGTTAGTTTGTTAGTTTGTTGGTTTGTTGGCTTGTTGGCTTGTTGGTTTGTTGGTTTGTGGGTTTGTTGGTTTGTTGGTTTGTTGCTTTGTTGGTTTGTAGGTTTGTTGGCTTGTTGGCTTGTTGGTTTGTGGGTTTGTTGGTTTGTTGGCTTGTTAGTTTGTTGGTTTGTTGGCTTGTTGGTTTGTTGGTTTTTTGGTTTGTTGGTTTGTTGGTTTGTTGGTTTGTAGGTTTGTTCGTTTACTTGTTTGTTGGTTTGTTGGCTTGTTGGTTTGTTGGTTTGTTGGTTTGTTGGTTTGTTGGCTTGTTGGCATGTTGGTTTGTTGGTTAGTTCGTTTGTTGGTTTGTTAGTTTGTTGGTTTGTTGGCTTGTTGGCTTGTTGGTTTGTTGGTTTGTGGGTTTGTTGGTTTGTTGGTTTGTTGCTTTGTTGGTTTGTAGGTTTGTTGGCTTGTTGGCTTGATGGTTTGTTGGCTTGTTGGTTTGTTAGTTTGTTGGCTTTTTGGTTACTTGGTTTGTTGGTTTGTTGGTTTGTTGGTTTGTAGGCTTGTTGGCTTGTTGGTTTGTTGGTTAGTTCGTTTGTTGGTTTGTTAGTTTGTTGGTTTATTGGCTTGTTGGCTTGTTGGTTTGTTGGTTTGTTGGTTTGTTATTTTGTTGGTTTGTTGCTTTGTTGGTTTGCTGGTTTGTTGGTTTGTTGGCTTGTTGGCTTGTTGGTTTGTTGGCTTGTTGGTTTGTTAGTTTGTTGGCTTTTTGGTTTTTTGGTTTGTTGGTTTGTTGGTTTGTTGGCTTGTTGGTTTGTTGGTTTGTTGGCTTTTTGGGGTTGGTTTGTTGGCTTGTTGGCTTGTTTTTTTGTTGGTTTGTTGGTTTGTTGGTTTGTGCTTTGTTGGTTTGTTGGTTTGTTGGCTTGTTGGCTTGTTGGTTTGTTAGTTTGTTGGCTTTTTGGTTACTTGGTTTGTTGGTTTGTTGGTTTGTTGGCTTGTTCGTTTGTTGGCTTGTTGCTTTGTTGGTTTGTTGGCTTGTTGGCATGTTGGTTTGTTGGTTTGTTGGTTTGTTGGTTTGTTGGCTTGTTGGGTTGTTGGTTTGTTGGCTTGTTGGTTTGTTGGTTT
Source organism: Atherix ibis (assembly GCA_958298945.1). NCBI lineage: Eukaryota > Metazoa > Arthropoda > Insecta > Diptera > Athericidae > Atherix > Atherix ibis. The sequence continues at coordinate 36,113,226 of OY282608.1, forward strand.
GTTGGTTTGTTGGCTTGTTGGGTTGTTGGTTTGTTGGTTTGTTGGCTTGTTGGTTTGTTGGCTTGTTGGTTTGTTGGTTTGTTGGTTTGTTGGCTTGTTGGCTTGTTGGTTTGTTGGTTTGTTGGCTTGTTGGTTACTTAGTTTGTTGGTTTGTTGGCATGTTGGTTTGTTGGTTTGTTGGTTTGTTGGCTTGTTGGTTACTTACTTTTTGGTTTGTGGGCATGTTGGTTTGTTGGTTTGTTGGTTTGTTGGTTTGTTGGTTTGTTGGTTTGTTGGTTTGTTGGTTTGTTGGTTTGTTGGCTTGTTGGCTTGTTGCTTTGCTTGTTTGTTGGTTTGTTGGCTTGTTGATTTGTCGCTTGTTGGCTTGTTGGTTTGTTAGTTTGTTGGCTTTTTGGTTACTTGGTTTGTTGGTTTGTTGGCTTGTTGGTTTGTTGGTTTGTTGGTTTGTGGGTTTGTTGGTTTGTTGGTTTGTTGCTTTGTTGGTTTGTAGGTTTGTTGGCTTGTTGGCTTGTTGGTTTGTGGGTTTGTTGGTTTGTTGGCTTGTTGGTTTGTTGGTTTGTTGGCTAGTTGGTTTGTTGGCTTGTTGGTTTGTGGGTTTGTTGGTTTGTTGGCTTGTTGGTTTGTTGGTTTGTTGGCTTGTTGGTTTGTTGGTTTTTTGGTTTGTTGGTTTGTTGGTTTGTTGGTTTGTAGGTTTGTTCGTTTACTTGTTTGTTGGTTTGTTGGCTTGTTGGTTTGTTGGTTTGTTGGTTTGTTGGTTTGTTGGCTTGTTGGCATGTTGGTTTGTTGGTTAGTTCGTTTGTTGGTTTGTTAGTTTGTTGGTTTGTTGGCTTGTTGGCTTGTTGGTTTGTTGGTTTGTGGGTTTGTTGGTTTGTTGGTTTGTTGCTTTGTTGTTTTGTTGGTTTGTTAGTTAGTTGGCTTTTTGGTTACTTGGTTTGTGTGTTTGTTGGTTTGTTGGTTTGTTGGTTTATTTGTTTGTTGGTTTGTTGGCTTGTTGGTTTGTTGGTTTGTTGGCTTGTTGGCTTGTTGGTTTGTTGGTTTGTTGGCTTGTTGGTTTGTTGGTTTGTTGGCTTGTTGGTTTGTTGGCTTGTTGGTTTGTGGGTTTGTTGGTTTGTTGGCTTGTTAGTTTGTTGGTTTGTTGGCTTGTTGGTTTGTTGGTTTTTTGGTTTGTTGGTTTGTTGGTTTGTTGGTTTGTAGGTTTGTTCGTTTACTTGTTTGTTGGTTTGTTGGCTTGTTGGTTTGTTGGTTTGTTGGTTTGTTGGTTTGTTGGCTTGTTGGCATGTTGGTTTGTTGGTTAGTTCGTTTGTTAGTTTGTTAGTTTGTTGGTTTGTTGGCTTGTTGGCTTGTTGGTTTGTTGGTTTGTGGGTTTGTTGGTTTGTTGGTTTGTTGCTTTGTTGGTTTGTAGGTTTGTTGGCTTGTTGGCTTGTTGGTTTGTGGGTTTGTTGGTTTGTTGGCTTGTTAGTTTGTTGGTTTGTTGGCTTGTTGGTTTGTTGGTTTTTTGGTTTGTTGGTTTGTTGGTTTGTTGGTTTGTAGGTTTGTTCGTTTACTTGTTTGTTGGTTTGTTGGCTTGTTGGTTTGTTGGTTTGTTGGTTTGTTGGTTTGTTGGCTTGTTGGCATGTTGGTTTGTTGGTTAGTTCGTTTGTTGGTTTGTTAGTTTGTTGGTTTGTTGGCTTGTTGGCTTGTTGGTTTGTTGGTTTGTGGGTTTGTTGGTTTGTTGGTTTGTTGCTTTGTTGGTTTGTAGGTTTGTTGGCTTGTTGGCTTGATGGTTTGTTGGCTTGTTGGTTTGTTAGTTTGTTGGCTTTTTGGTTATTTGGTTTGTTGGTTTGTTGGTTTGTTGGTTTGTAGGCTTGTTGGCTTGTTGGTTTGTTGGTTAGTTCGTTTGTTGGTTTGTTAGTTTGTTGGTTTATTGGCTTGTTGGCTTGTTGGTTTGTTGGTTTGTTGGTTTGTTATTTTGTTGGTTTGTTGCTTTGTTGGTTTGCTGGTTTGTTGGTTTGTTGGCTTGTTGGCTTGTTGGTTTGTTGGCTTGTTGGTTTGTTAGTTTGTTGGCTTTTTGGTTTTTTGGTTTGTTGGTTTGTTGGTTTGTTGGCTTGTTGGTTTGTTGGTTTGTTGGCTTTTTGGGGTTGGTTTGTTGGCTTGTTGGCTTGTTTTTTTGTTGGTTTGTTGGTTTGTTGGTTTGTGCTTTGTTGGTTTGTTGGTTTGTTGGCTTGTTGGCTTGTTGGTTTGTTAGTTTGTTGGCTTTTTGGTTACTTGGTTTGTTGGTTTGTTGGTTTGTTGGCTTGTTCGTTTGTTGGCTTGTTGCTTTGTTGGTTTGTTGGCTTGTTGGCATGTTGGTTTGTTGGTTTGTTGGTTTGTTGGTTTGTTGGCTTGTTGGGTTGTTGGTTTGTTGGCTTGTTGGTTTGTTGGTTTGTTGGTTTGTTGGCTTGTTGGGTTGTTGGTTTGTTGGTTTGTTGGCTTGTTGGTTTGTTGGCTTGTTGGTTTGTTGGTTTGTTGGTTTGTTGGCTTGTTGGCTTGTTGGTTTGTTGGTTTGTTGGCTTGTTGGTTACTTAGTTTGTTGGTTTGTTGGCATGTTGGTTTGTTGGTTTGTTGGTTTGTTGGCTTGTTGGTTACTTACTTTTTGGTTTGTGGGCATGTTGGTTTGTTGGTTTGTTGGTTTGTTGGTTTGTTGGTTTGTTGGTTTGTTGGTTTGTTGGTTTGTTGGTTTGTTGGCTTGTTGGCTTGTTGCTTTGTTTGTTTGTTGGTTTGTTGGCTTGTTGATTTGTCGCTTGTTGGCTTGTTGGTTTGTTAGTTTGTTGGCTTTTTGGTTACTTGGTTTGTTGGTTTGTTGGTTTGTTGGCTTGTTGGTTTGTTGGTTTGTGGGTTTGTTGGTTTGTTGGTTTGTTGCTTTGTTGGTTTGTAGGTTTGTTGGCTTGTTGGCTTGTTGGTTTGTGGGTTTGTTGGTTTGTTGGCTTGTTAGTTTGTTGGCTTGTTGGTTTGTTGGTTTTTTGGTTTGTTGGTTTGTTGGTTTGTTGGTTTGTAGGTTTGTTCGTTTACTTGTTTGTTGGTTTGTTGGCTTGTTGGTTTGTTGGTTTGTTGGTTTGTTGGTTTGTTGGCTTGTTGGCATGTTGGTTTGTTGGTTAGTTCGTTTATTGGTTTGTTAGTTTGTTGGTTTGTTGGCTTGTTGGCTTGTTGGTTTGTTGGTTTGTGGGTTTGTTGGTTTGTTGGTTTGTTGCTTTGTTGGTTTGTAGGTTTGTTGGCTTGTTGGCTTGATGGTTTGTTGGCTTGTTGGTTTGTTAGTTTGTTGGCTTTTTGGTTACTTGGTTTGTTGGTTTGTTGGTTTGTTGGTTTGTAGGCTTGTTGGCTTGTTGGTTTGTTGGTTAGTTCGTTTGTTGGTTTGTTAGTTTGTTGGTTTTTTGGCTTGTTGGCTTGTTGGTTTGTTGGTTTGTTGGTTTGTTGGTTTGTTATTTTGTTGGTTTGTTGCTTTGTTGGTTTGTTGGTTTGTTGGTTTGTTGGCTTGTTGGCTTGTTGGTTTGTTGGCTTGTTGGTTTGTTAGTTTGTTGGCTTGTTGGTTTTTTGGTTTGTTGGTTTGTTGGTTTGTTGGCTTGTTGGTTTGTTGGTTTGTTGGCTTGTTGGTTTGTTGGTTTGTTGGCTTGTTGGCTTGTTTGTTTGTTGGTTTGTTGGTTTGTTGGTTTGTGCTTTGTTGGTTTGTTGGTTTGTTGGCTTGTTGGCTTGTTGGTTTGTTAGTTTGTTGGCTTTTTGGTTACTTGGTTTGTTGGTTTGTTGGTTTGTTGGCTTGTTGGTTTGTTGGCTTGTTGCTTTGTTGGTTTGTTGGCTTGTTGGCATGTTGGTTTGTTGGTTTGTTGGTTTGTTGGTTTGTTGGCTTGTTGGGTTGTTGGTTTGTTGGCTTGTTGGTTTGTTGGTTTGTTGGTTTGTTGGCTTGTTGGGTTGTTGGTTTGTTGGTTTGTTGGCTTGTTGGTTTGTTGGCTTGTTGGTTTGTTGGTTTGTTGGTTTGTTGGCTTGTTGGTTACTTACTTTTTGGTTTGTTGGCATGTTGGTTTGTTGGTTTGTTGGTTTGTTGGTTTGTTGGTTTGTTGGCTTGTTGGTTTGTTGGTTTGTTGGCTTGTTGGCTTGTTGCTTTGTTTGTTTGTTGGTTTGTTGGCTTGTTGATTTGTCGCTTGTTGGCTTGTTGGTTTGTTAGTTTGTTGGCTTTTTGGTTACTTGGTTTGTTGGTTTGTTGGTTTGTTGGCTTGTTGGTTTGTTGGTTTGTTGGTTTGTTGGCATGTTGGTTTGTTGGTTTGTTGGCTTGTTGGCTTGTTGGCTTGTTGGCTTGTTGGTTTGTTAGTTTGTTGGCTTTTTGGTTACTTGGTTGGTTGGTTTATTGGTTTGTTGGCTTGTTGGTTTGTTGGTTTGTTGGTTTGTTGGCTTGTTGGTTTGTTGGCTTGTTGGTTTGTTGGTTTGTTGGTTTGTTAATTTGTTGGCTTGTTGGTTTGTTGGTTTGTTGGTTTGTTGGTTTGTTGGATTGTTGGGTTGTTGGTTTGTTGGCTTGTTGGTTTGTTGGCTTGTTGGCTTGTTGGTTTGTTGGTTTGTTGGCTTGTTGGTTACTTGGTTTGTTGGTTTGTTGGTTTGTTGGCTTGTTGGTTTGTAGGTTTGTTGGTTTTTTGGTTTGTTGGTTTATTTGTTTGTTGGGTTGTTGGCTTGTTGGTTTGTTGGTTTGTTGGTTTGTTGGTTTGTTGGTTTGTTAGTTTGTTGGTTAGTTGGTTTGTTGGCTTGTTGGTTTGTTGGTTTGTTGGCTTGTTGGATTGTTCGCTTGTTGGTTTGTAGGTTTGTTGGCTTGTTGGTTACTTAGTTTGTAGGTTTGTTGGTTAGTTCGTTTGTTGGTTTGTTAGTTTGTTGGTTTGTTGGCTTGTTGGTTTGTTGGTTTGTTGGTTTTTTGGTTTGTTGGTTTTGGGTTTGTTGGTTTGTTGGTTTATTTGTTTGTTGGTTTGTTGGTTTGTTGGTTTGTTGGTTTGTTGGTTTGTTGGTTTGTTGCCTTGTTGGTTTGTTGGTTTGTTGGTTTGTTGGTTTGTTGGTTTGTTGGTTTTTTGGTTTGTTGGATTATTTGTTTGTTGGTTTGTTGGCTTGTTAGTTTGTTGGTTTGTTGGTTTGTTGGTTTGTTGGTTTGTTGGCTTGTTGGTTTGTTGGTTTGTTGGTTTTTTGGTTTGTTGGTTTGTTGGTTTGTTGGTTTGTTGGTTAGTTGGTTTGTTGGTTTATTTGTTTGTTGGTTTGTTGGTTTATTTGTTTGTTGGTTTATTGGCTTGTTGGTTTGTTGGTTTATTGGTTTGTTGCTTTGTTCGTTTGATGGTTTGTTGGTTTGTTGGTTACTTGGTTTGTTGGTTTGTTGCTTTGTTGGTTTGTTGGTTTGTTGGCTCGTTGGCTTGTTGGTTTGTTGGTTTATTGGCTTGTTGGTTACTTAGTTTGTTGGCATGTTGGTTTGTTGCCTTGTTGGTTTGTTGGTTTGTTGATTTGTTGGTTTGTTGGCTTGTTGGCTTGTTGATTTGTTGGTTTGTTGGCTTGTTGGTTACTTAGTTTGTTGGTTTGTTGACATGTTGGTTTGTTGGTTTGTTGGTTTGTTGGCTTGTTGGTTTGTTGGTTTGTTGGCTTGTTGGCTTGTTGGTTTGTTGGTTTGTTGGTTTGTTGGCTTGTTGGTTTGTTGGTTTGTTGGTTTGTTGGTTTGTTGGTTTGTTGGTTTGTTGGTTTGTTGGTTTGTTGGTTTGTTGGTTTGTTGGTTTGTTGGTTTGTTGGCTTGTTGGTTTGTTGGTTTGTTGGCCTGTTGGCTTGTTGGTTTGTTGGTTTGTTGGTTTGTTGGCTTGTTGGTTTGTTGGTTTAATGGCTTGTTGGTTTGTTGGTTTGTTTGTTTGTTGGCTTGTTGGCTTGTTGGTTTGTTGGTTTGTTGGCTTGTTGGTTTGTTGGTTTGTTGGCTTGTTGGCTTGTTGCTTTGTTCGTTTGATGGTTTGTTGGTTTGTTGGTTTTTTGGTTTGTTGGTTTTTTTGGTTTGTTGCTTTGCTGGTTTGTTGGTTTGTTGGCTTGTTGGCTTGTTGGTTTGTTGACTTGTTGGTTTGTTAGTTTGTTGGCTTTTTGGTTACTTGGTTTGTGTGTTTGTTGGCTTGTTGGTTTGTTGGTTAATTGTTTTGTTCGTTTGATGGTTTGTTGGTTTGTTGGTTACTTGGTTTGTTGGTTTGTTGGTTTGTTGGCTTGTTGGTTTGTTGGCTTGTTGGTTTGTTGGTTTGTTGGTTTGTTGGCTTGTTGGTTTGTTGGTTTGTTGGTTTGTGGCTTGTTGGCTTGTTGGTTTGTTGGTTTGTTGGTTTGTTGGTTTGTTGGTTTGTTGGTTTGTTGGCTTGTTGGTTTGTTGGTTTGTTGGTTTGTTGGCTTGTTGGCTTGTTGGTTTGTTTGTTTGTTGGTTTATTTGTTTGTTGGTTTGTTGGCTTGTTGGTTTGTTGGTTTGTTGGCTTGTTGGCTTGTTGGTTTGTTGGCTTGTTGGCTTGTTGGTTTGTTGGTTTGTTGGTTTGTTGGCTTGTTGGTTTGTTGGCTTGTTGGTTTGTTGGTTTGTTGGTTTGTTGGCTTGTTGGTTGGTTGGTTTGTTGGTTTGTTTGCTTGTTGGGTTGTTGGTTTTTTGGTTTGTTGGTTTGTTGGTTTGTTGGTTTGTTGGTTTGTTCGTTTACTTGTTTGTTGGTTTGTTGGCTTGTTGGTTTGTTGGTTTGTTGGTTTGTTGGCTTGTTGGCTTGTTGGTTTGTTTGTTTGTTGGCTTTTTGGTTACTTGGTTTGTTGGTTTGTTGGTTTGTTGGTTTGTTGGCTTGTTGGCTTGTTGGTTTGTTGGTTAGTTTGTTTGTTGGTTTGTTAGTTTGTTGGTTTGTTGGCTTGTTGGCTTGTTGGTTTGTTGGTTTGTGGGTTTGTTGGTTTGTTGGTTTGTTGCTTTGTTGGTTTGTAGGTTTGTTGGCTTGTTGGCTTGATGGTTTGTTGGCTTGTAGTTTTGTTAGTTTGTTGGCTTTTTGGTTACTTGGTTTATTGGTTTGTTGGTTTGTTGGTTTGTAGGCTTGTTGGCTTGTTGGTTTGTTGGTTAGTTCGTTTGTTGGTTTGTTAGTTTGTTGGTTTGTTGGCTTGTTGGCTTGTTGGCTTGTTGGTTTGTTGGTTTGTTGGTTTGTTGTTTTGTTGGTTTGTTGCTTTGTTGGTTTGTTGGTTTGTTGGTTTGTTGGTTTGTTGGCTTGTTGGCTTATTGGTTTGTTGGCTTGTTGGTTTGTTAGTTTGTTGGCTTTTTGGTTTTTTGGTTTGTTGGTTTGTTGGTTTGTTGGCTTGTTGGTTTGTTGGTTTGTTGGCTTGTTGGTTTGTTGATTTGTTGTCTTGTTGGCTTGTTTGTTTGTTGGTTTGTTGGTTTGTTGGATTGTTGCTTTGTTGGTTTGTTGGTTTGTTGGTTTGTTGGCTTGTTGGCTTGTTGTTTTGTTAGTTTGTTGGCTTTTTGGTTACTTGGTTTGTTGGTTTGTTGGTTTGTTGGCTTGTTGGTTTGTTGGCTTGTTGCTTTGTTGGTTTTTTGGCTTGTTGGCATGTTGGTTTGTTGGTTTGTTGGTTTGTTGGTTTGTTGGCTTGTTGGTTTGTTGGTTTGTTGGCTTGTTGGTTTGTTGGTTTGTTGGTTTGTTGGCTTGTTGGGTTGTTGGTTTGTTGGTTTGTTGGTTTGTTGGCTTGTTGGTTTGTTGGCTTGTTGGTTTGTTGGTTTGTTGGTTTGTTGGCTTGTTGGCTTGTTGGTTTGTTGGTTTGTTGGCTTGTTGGTTACTTAGTTTGTTGGTTTGTTGGCATGTTGGTTTGTTGGTTTGTTGGTTTGTTGGCTTGTTGGTTACTTAGTTTTTTGGTTTGTTGGCATGTTGGTTTGTTGGTTTGTTGGTTTGTTGGTTTGTTGGTTTGTTGGCTTGTTGGTTTTTTGGTTTGTTGGCTTGTTGGCTTGTTGCTTTGTTGGTTTGTTGGTTTGTTGGCTTGTTGATTTGTCGCTTGTTGGCTTGTTGGTTTGTTAGTTTGTTGGCTTTTTGGTTACTTGGTTTGTTGGTTTGTTGGTTTGTTGGTTTGTTGGTTTGTTGGCTTGTTGGTTTGGTAGTTTGTTAGTTTGTTGGTTTGTTGGTTTGTTGGTTTTTTTGTTTGTTGGTTTGCTGGTTTGTTGGCTTGTTGGTTTGTTGGTTTGTTGGCTTGTTGGTTTGTTGGTTTGTTGGCTTGTTGGCTTGTTGGCTTGTTGGTTTGTTAGTTTGTTGGCTTTTTGGTTACTTGGTTGGTTGGTTTGTTGGTTTGTTGGCTTGTTGATTTGTTGGTTTGTTGGTTTGTTGGTTTGTTGGCTTGTTGGTTTGTTGGTTTGTTGGTTTGTTAATTTGTTGGCTTGTTGGTTTGTTGGTTTGTTGGTTTGTTGGTTTGTTGGTTTGTTGGTTTGTTGGCTTGTTGGTTTGTTGGTTTGTTGGCTTGTTGGCTTGTTGGTTTGTTGGTTTGTTGGCTTGTTGGTTACTTGGTTTGTTGGCTTGTTGGTTTGTTGGTTTGTTGGTTTGTTGATTTCTTGGTTTGTTGGCTTTTTGGTTTGTTGGTTTGTTGGCTTGTTGGTTTGTTGGTTTGTTGGTTTGTTGGCTTGTTGGCTTGTTGGTTTGTTGGTTTGTTGGTTTGTTGGTTTGTTGGTTTGTTGGTTTGTTGGCTTGTTGGTTTGTTGGTTTGTTGGCTTGTTGGTTTGTTGGTTTGTTGGTTTGTTGGCTTGTTGGCTTGTTTGTTTGTTGGTTTGTTGGCTTGTTGGTTTGTTGGTTTGTTGGGTTGTTGGCTTGTTGGTTTGTTGGTTTGTTGGTTTGTTGGTTTGTTGGTTTGTTAGTTTGTTGGTTAGTTGGTTTAGTGGCTTGTTGGTTTGTTGGTTTGTTGGCTTGTTGGCTTGTTGGTTTGTAGGTTTGTTGGCTTGTTGGTTACTTAGTTTGTTGGTTTATTAGTTTGTTGGTTTGTTGGCTTGTTGGCTTGTTGGTTTGTTGGTTTTTTGGTTTGTTGGTTTGTTGGTTTGTTGGTTTGTTGGTTTATTTGTTTGTTGGTTTGTTGGTTTGTTGGTTTGTTGGTTTGTTGGTTTGTTGGTTTGTTGCCTTGTTGGTTTGTTGGTTTGTTGGTTTGTTGGTTTGTTGATTTGTTGGTTTTTCGGTTTGTTGGTTTATTTGTTTGTTGGTTTGTTGGCTTGTTGGTTTGTTGGTTTCTTGGTTTGTTGGCTTGTTGGCTTGTTGGTTTGTTGGTTTGTTGGTTTGTGGCTTGTTGGCTTGTTGGTTTGTTGGTTTGTTGGTTTGTTGGCTTGTTGATTTGTCGCTTGTTGGCTTGTTGGTTTGTTAGTTTGTTGGCTTTTTTATTACTTGGTTTGTTGGCTTGTTGGTTTGTTGGTTTGTTGGCTTGTTGGCTTGTTGGCTTGTTGGTTTGTTAGTTTGTTGGCTTTTTGGTTACTTGGTTGGTTGGTTTGTTGGTTTGTTGGCTTGTTGATTTGTTGGTTTGTTGGCTTGTTGGTTTGTTGGCTTGTTGGTTTGTTGGTTTGTTGGTTTGTTAATTTGTTGGCTTGTTGGTTTGTTGGTTTGTTGGTTTATTGGTTTGTTGGTTTGTTGGCTTGTGGGCTTGTTGGTTTGTTGGTTTGTTGGCTTGTTGGCTTGTTGGTTTGTTGGTTTGTTGGCTTGTTGGTTACTTGGTTTGTTGGTTTGTTGGTTTGTTGGCTTGTTGGTTTGTTGGTTTGTTGGTTTGTTGATTTGTTGGTTTGTTGGCTTTTTGGTTTGTTGGTTTTTTGGCTTGTTGGTTTGTTGGTTTGTTGGTTTGTTGGCTTGTTGGCTTGTTGGTTTGTTGGTTTGTTGGTTTGTTGGTTTGTTGGTTTGTTGGCTTGTTGGTTTGTTGGTTTGTTGGCTTGTTGGTTTGTTGGTTTGTTGGTTTGTTGGCTTGTTGGCTTGTTTGTTTATTGGTTTGTTGGCTTGTTGGTTTGTTGGTTTGTTGGGTTGTTGGCTTGTTGGTTTTTTGGTTTGTTGGTTTGTTGGTTTGTTGGTTTGTTGGTATATTGGTTTGTTGGCTTGTTGGTTTGTTGGTTTGTTGGCTTGTTGGTTTGTTGGTTTGTTGGTTTGTTGGCTTGTTGGCTTGTTGGTTTGTTGGTTTGTTGGCTTGTTGGTTTGTTGGTTTTTTGGTTTGTTGGTTTGTTGGTTTGTTGGCTTGTTGGTTTGTTGGCTTGTTGGTTTGTTGGCTTGTTGGTTTGTTGGTTTGTTGGTTTGTTGGCTTGTTGGCTTGTTGGTTTGTTGGTTTGTTAGTTTGTTGGCTTTTTGGTTACTTGGTTTGTTGGTTTGTTGGTTTGTTGGTTTGTTGGCTTGTTGGTTTGTTGGTTTGTTGGTTTGTTGGTTTGTTAGTTTGTTGGTTTGTTGGTTTTTTTGTTTGTTGGCTTGTTGGCTTGTTGGTTTGTTGGTTTGTTAGTTTGTTGGCTTTTTGGTTACTTGGTTGGTTGGTTTGTTGGTTTGTTGGTTTGTTGGTTTGTTGGTTTGTTGGCTTGTTGGTTTGTTGGCTTGTTGGTTTGTTGGTTTGTTGGTTTGTTGATTTGTTGATTTGTTAATTTGTTGGCTTGTTGGTTTGTTGGTTTGTTGGTTTGTTGGTTTGTTGGCTTGTTGGTTTGTTGGTTTGTTGGCTTGTTGGCTTGTTGGTTTGTTGGTTTGTTGGCTTGTTGGTTACTTGGTTTGTTGGTTTGTTGGTTTGTTGGCTTGTTGGATTGTTGGTTTGTTGGTTTTTTGGTTTGTTGGTTTATTTGTTTGTTGGTTTGTTGGCTTGTTGGTTTGTTGGTTTGTTGGTTTGTTGGTTAGTTAGTTTGTTGGTTTGTTGGTTTGTTGGCTTGTTGGTTTGTTGGTTTGTTGGCTTGTTGGCTTGTTGGTTTGTAGGTTTGTTGGCTTGTTGGTTTCTTAGTTTGTTGGTTTGTTGGTTAGTTCGTTTGTTGGTTTGTTAGTTTGTTGGTTTGTTGGCTTGTTGGATTGTTGGTTTGTTGGTGTTTTGGTTTGTTGGTTTGTTGGTTTGTTGGTTTGTTGGTTTGTTGGTTTATTTATTTGTTGGTTTGTTGGCTTGTTGGTTTGTTGGTTTGTTGGCTTGTTGGTTTGTTGGTTTGTTGGTTTGTTAGTTTGTTGGTTTGTTGGTTAGTTGGTTTGTGGTTTATTTGTTTGTTGGTTTGTTGGTTTATTTGTTTGTTGGTTTATTGGCTTGTTAGTTTGTTGGTTTGTTGGTTTGTTGCTTTGTTCGTTTGATGGTTTGTTGGTTTGTTGGTTTGTTGCTTTGTTCGTTTGATGGTTTGTTGGTTTGTTGGTTACTTGGTTTGTTGGTTTGTTGGTTTGTTGGTTTGTTGGTTTGTTGGTTTGTTGGCTCGTTGGCTTGTTGGTTTGTTGGTTTGTTGGCTTGTTGGTTACTTAGTTTGTTGGTTTGTTGGCATGTTGGTTTGTTGGTTTGTTGGTTTGTTGGCTTTTTGGTTTGTTGGTTTGTTGGCTTGTTGGTTTGTTGGTTTGTTGGCTTGTTGGCTTGTTGGTTTATTGGTTTGTTGGTTTGTTGGTTTGTTGGTTTGTTGGTTTGTTGGCTTGCTGGCTTGTTGGTTTGTTGGCTTGTTGGTTTGTTGGTTTGTTGGTTTGTTGGCTTGTTGGCTTGTTTGTTTGTTGGTTTGTTGGCTTGTTGGTTTGTTGGTTTGTTGGCTTGTTGGCTTGTTGCTTTGTTCGTTTGATGGTTTGTTGGTTTGTTGGTTTTTTGGTTTGTTGGTTTGTTGGCTTGTTGGTTTGTTGGTTTGTTGGTTTGTTGGTTTGTTGGCTTGTTGGCTTGTTGGTTTGTTGGTTTGTTGCTTTTTTGGTTTGTTGGTTTGTTGGTTTTTTGGTTTGTTGGTTTGTTGGTTTGTTGGCTTGTTGGTTTGTTGGTATATTGGTTTGTTGGCTTGTTGGTTTGTTGGTTTGTTGGCTTGTTGGTTTGTTGGTTTGTTGGTTTGTTGGCTTGTTGGCTTGTTGGTTTGTTGGTTTGTTGGCTTGTTGGTTTGTTGGTTTTTTGGTTTGTTGGTTTGTTGGTTTGTTGGCTTGTTGGTTTGTTGGCTTGTTGGTTTGTTGGCTTATTGGTTTGTTGGTTTATTGGTTTGTTGGCTTGTTGGCTTGTTGGCTTGTTGGTTTGTTGGTTTGTTGGTTTGTTGGTTTGTTGGTTTGTTGGTTTTTTTGTTTGTTGGTTTGTTGGTTTGTTGGCTTGTTGGTTTGTTTGTTTGTTAGCTTGTTGGTTTGTTGGTTTGTTGGCTTGTCGGCTTGTTGGCTTGTTGGTTTGTTAGTTTGTTGGCTTTTTGGTTACTTGGTTTGTTGGTTTGTTGGTTTGTTGGCTTGTTGGTTTGTTGGTTTGTTGGTTTGTTAGTTTGTTGGTTTGTTGGTTTGTTGGATTTTTTGTTTGTTGGTTTGTTGGTTTGTTGGCTTGTTGGTTTGTTGGTTTGTTGGTTTGTTGGCTTGTTAGTTTGTTGGTTTGTTGGCTTGTTGGCTTGTTGGCTTGTTGGCTTGTTGGTTTGTTGGTTTGTTAGTTTGTTGGCTTTTTGGTTACTTGGTTGGTTGATTTGTTGGTTTGTTGGTTTGTTGGCTTGTTGGTTTGTTGGCTTGTTGGTTTGTTGGTTTATTGATTTGTTAATTTGTTGGCTTGTTGGTTTGTTGGTTTGTTGGTTTGTTGGTTTGTTGGCTTGTTGGTTTGTTGGTTTGTTGGCTTGTCGGCTTGTTGGTTTGTTGGTTTGTTGGCTTGTTGGTTACTTGGTTTGTTGGTTTGTTGGTTTGTTGGCTTGTTGGTTTGTTGGTTTGTTGGTTTTTTGGTTTGTTGGTTTATTTGTTTGTTGGTTTGTTGGCTTGTTGGTTTGTTGGTTTGTTGGTTTGTTGGTTAGTTAGTTTGTTGGTTTGTTGGTTTGTTGGCTTGTTGGTTTGTTGGTTTGTTGGCTTGTTGGCTTGTTGGTTTGTTGGTGTTTTGGTTTGTTGGTTTGTTGGTTTGTTGGTTTGTTGGTTTGTTGGTTTATTTATTTGTTGGTTTGTTGGCTTGTTGGTTTGTTGGTTTGTTGGTTTGTTGGCTTGTTGGTTTGTTGGTTTGTTGGTTTGTTGGTTTGTTGGTTTTTTGGTTTGTTGGTTTATTTGTTTGTTGGTTTGTTGGCTTGTTGGTTTGTTGGTTTGTTGGTTTGTTGCCTTGTTGGCTTGTTGGTTTGTTGGTTTGTTGGTTTTTTGGTTTGTTGGTTTGTTGGTTTGTTGGTTTGTTGGTTTGTTGGTTAGTTGGTTTGTTGGTTTATTTGTTTATTTGTTTGTTGGTTTGTTGGTTTATTTGTTTGTTGGTTTATTGGCTTGTTGGTTTGTTGGTTGGTTGGTTTGTTGCTTTGTTCGTTTGATGGTTTGTTGGTTTGTTGGTTACTTGGTTTGTTGGTTTGTTGGTTTGTTGGTTTGTTGGCTCGTTGGCTTGTTGGTTTGTAGGTTTGTTGGCTTGTTGGTTACTTAGTTTGTTGGTTTGTTGGCATGTTGGTTTGCTGGTTTGTTGGTTTTTTGGCTTGTTGGTTTGTTGGTTTGTTGGTTTGTTGGTTTGTTGGTTTGTTGGTTTGTTGGCTTGTTGGCTTGTTGGTTTGTTGGTTTGTTGGTTTGTTGGTTTGTTGGCTTGTTGGTTTGTTGGTTTGTTGGTTTGTTGGCTTGTTGGTTTGTTGGTTTGTTGGTTTGATGGCTTGTTGGCTTGTTGGTTTTTTGGTTTGTTGGTTTATTTGTTTGTTAGTTTGTTGGCTTTTTGGTTACTTGGTTGGTTGATTTGTTGGTTTGTTGGTTTGTTGGCTTGTTGGTTTGTTGGCTTGTTGGTTTGTTGGTTTATTGATTTGTTGGCTTGTTGGTTTGTTGGTTTGTTGGTTTGTTGGTTTGTTGGCTTGTTGGTTTGTTGGTTTGTTGGATTGTCGGCTTGTTGGTTTGTTGGTTTGTTGGCTTGTTGGTTACTTGGTTTGTTGGTTTGTTGGTTTGTTGGCTTGTTGGTTTGTTGGTTTGTTGGTTTTTTGGTTTGTTGGTTTATTTGTTTGTTGGTTTGTTGGCTTGTTGGTTTGTTGGTTTGTTGGTTTGTTGGTTAGTTAGTTTGTTGGTTTGTTGGTTTGTTGGCTTGTTGGTTTGTTGGTTTGTTGGCTTGTTGGCTTGTTGGTTTGTTGGTGTTTGGTTTTTTTGTTTGTTGGCTTGTTGGTTTGTTGGTGTTTTGGTTTGTTGGTTTGTTGGTTTGTTGGTTTGTTGGTTTGTTGGTTTATTTATTTGTTGGTTTGTTGGCTTGTTGGTTTGTTGGTTTGTTGGTTTGTTGGTTTGTTGGTTTGTTGGTTTGTTGGTTTGTTGGTTTGTTGGTTTTTTGGTTTGTTGGTTTATTTGTTTGTTGGTTTGTTGGCTTGTTGGTTTGTTGGTTTGTTGGTTTGTTGGCTTGTTGGCTTGTTGGTTTGTTGGTTTGTTGGTTTTTTGGTTTGTTGGTTTGTTGGTTTGTTGGTTTGTTGGTTTGTTGGTTAGTTGGTTTGTTGGTTTATTTGTTTGTTGGTTTGTTGGTTTATTTGTTTGTTGGTTTATTGGCTTGTTGGTTTGTTGGTTGGTTGGTTTGTTGCTTTGTTCGTTTGATGGTTTGTTGGTTTGTTGGTTACTTGGTTTGTTGGTTTGTTGGTTTGTTGGTTTGTTGGTTTGTTGGCTCGTTGGCTTGTTGGTTTGTAGGTTTGTTGGCTTGTTGGTTACTTAGTTTGTTGGTTTGTTGGCATGTTGGTTTGCTGGTTTGTTGGCTTGTTGGTTACTTGGTTTGTTGGTTTGTTGGTTTGTTGGCTTGTTGGATTGTTGGTTTGTTGGTTTTTTGGTTTGTTGGTTTATTTGTTTGTTGGTTTGTTGGCTTGTTGGTTTGTTGGTTTGTTGGTTTGTTGGTTAGTTAGTTTGTTGGTTTGTTGGTTTGTTGGCTTGTTGGTTTGTTGGTTTGTTGGCTTGTTGGCTTGTTGGTTTGTAGGTTTGTTGGCTTGTTGGTTACTTAGTTTGTTGGTTTGTTGGTTAGTTCGTTTGTTGGTTTGTTAGTTTGTTGGTTTGTTGGCTTGTTGGATTGTTGGTTTGTTGGTGTTTTGGTTTGTTGGTTTGTTGGTTTGTTGGTTTGTTGGTTTGTTGGTTTATTTATTTGTTGGTTTGTTGGCTTGTTGGTTTGTTGGTTTGTTGGCTTGTTGGTTTGTTGGTTTGTTGGTTTGTTAGTTTGTTGGTTTGTTGGTTAGTTGGTTTGTGGTTTATTTGTTTGTTGGTTTGTTGGTTTATTTGTTTGTTGGTTTATTGGCTTGTTAGTTTGTTGGTTTGTTGGTTTGTTGCTTTGTTCGTTTGATGGTTTGTTGGTTTGTTGGTTTGTTGCTTTGTTCGTTTGATGGTTTGTTGGTTTGTTGGTTACTTGGTTTGTTGGCTTGTTGGTTTGTTGGCTTGTTGGTTTGTTGGTTTGTTGGTTTGTTGATTTGTTGATTTGTTAATTTGTTGGCTTGTTGGTTTGTTGGTTTGTTGGTTTGTTGGTTTGTTGGCTTGTTGGTTTGTTGGTTTGTTGGCTTGTTGGCTTGTTGGTTTGTTGGTTTGTTGGCTTGTTGGTTACTTGGTTTGTTGGTTTGTTGGTTTGTTGGCTTGTTGGATTGTTGGTTTGTTGGTTTTTTGGTTTGTTGGTTTATTTGTTTGTTGGTTTGTTGGCTTGTTGGTTTGTTGGTTTGTTGGTTTGTTGGTTAGTTAGTTTGTTGGTTTGTTGGTTTGTTGGCTTGTTGGTTTGTTGGTTTGTTGGCTTGTTGGCTTGTTGGTTTGTAGGTTTGTTGGCTTGTTGGTTACTTAGTTTGTTGGTTTGTTGGTTAGTTCGTTTGTTGGTTTGTTAGTTTGTTGGTTTGTTGGCTTGTTGGATTGTTGGTTTGTTGGTGTTTTGGTTTGTTGGTTTGTTGGTTTGTTGGTTTGTTGGTTTGTTGGTTTATTTATTTGTTGGTTTGTTGGCTTGTTGGTTTGTTGGTTTGTTGGCTTGTTGGTTTGTTGGTTTGTTGGTTTGTTAGTTTGTTGGTTTGTTGGTTAGTTGGTTTGTGGTTTATTTGTTTGTTGGTTTGTTGGTTTATTTGTTTGTTGGTTTATTGGCTTGTTAGTTTGTTGGTTTGTTGGTTTGTTGCTTTGTTCGTTTGATGGTTTGTTGGTTTGTTGGTTTGTTGCTTTGTTCGTTTGATGGTTTGTTGGTTTGTTGGTTACTTGGTTTGTTGGTTTGTTGGTTTGTTGGTTTGTTGGTTTGTTGGTTTGTTGGCTCGTTGGCTTGTTGGTTTGTTGGTTTGTTGGCTTGTTGGTTACTTAGTTTGTTGGTTTGTTGGCATGTTGGTTTGTTGGTTTGTTGGTTTGTTGGCTTTTTGGTTTGTTGGTTTGTTGGTTTGTTGGCTTGTTGGCTTGTTGGTTTGTAGGTTTGTTGGCTTGTTGGTTACTTAGTTTGTTGGTTTGTTGGTTAGTTCGTTTGTTGGTTTGTTAGTTTGTTGGTTTGTTGGCTTGTTGGATTGTTGGTTTGTTGGTGTTTTGGTTTGTTGGTTTGTTGGTTTGTTGGTTTGTTGGTTTGTTGGTTTATTTATTTGTTGGTTTGTTGGCTTGTTGGTTTGTTGGTTTGTTGGCTTGTTGGTTTGTTGGTTTGTTGGTTTGTTAGTTTGTTGGTTTGTTGGTTAGTTGGTTTGTGGTTTATTTGTTTGTTGGTTTGTTGGTTTATTTGTTTGTTGGTTTATTGGCTTGTTAGTTTGTTGGTTTGTTGGTTTGTTGCTTTGTTCGTTTGATGGTTTGTTGGTTTGTTGGTTTGTTGCTTTGTTCGTTTGATGGTTTGTTGGTTTGTTGGTTACTTGGTTTGTTGGCTTGTTGGTTTGTTGGCTTGTTGGTTTGTTGGTTTGTTGGTTTGTTGATTTGTTGATTTGTTAATTTGTTGGCTTGTTGGTTTGTTGGTTTGTTGGTTTGTTGGTTTGTTGGCTTGTTGGTTTGTTGGTTTGTTGGCTTGTTGGCTTGTTGGTTTGTTGGTTTGTTGGCTTGTTGGTTACTTGGTTTGTTGGTTTGTTGGTTTGTTGGCTTGTTGGATTGTTGGTTTGTTGGTTTTTTGGTTTGTTGGTTTATTTGTTTGTTGGTTTGTTGGCTTGTTGGTTTGTTGGTTTGTTGGTTTGTTGGTTAGTTAGTTTGTTGGTTTGTTGGTTTGTTGGCTTGTTGGTTTGTTGGTTTGTTGGCTTGTTGGCTTGTTGGTTTGTAGGTTTGTTGGCTTGTTGGTTACTTAGTTTGTTGGTTTGTTGGTTAGTTCGTTTGTTGGTTTGTTAGTTTGTTGGTTTGTTGGCTTGTTGGATTGTTGGTTTGTTGGTGTTTTGGTTTGTTGGTTTGTTGGTTTGTTGGTTTGTTGGTTTGTTGGTTTATTTAGTTGTTGGTTTGTTGGCTTGTTGGTTTGTTGGTTTGTTGGCTTGTTGGTTTGTTGGTTTGTTGGTTTGTTAGTTTGTTGGTTTGTTGGTTAGTTGGTTTGTGGTTTATTTGTTTGTTGGTTTGTTGGTTTATTTGTTTGTTGGTTTATTGGCTTGTTAGTTTGTTGGTTTGTTGGTTTGTTGCTTTGTTCGTTTGATGGTTTGTTGGTTTGTTGGTTTGTTGCTTTGTTCGTTTGATGGTTTGTTGGTTTGTTGGTTACTTGGTTTGTTGGTTTGTTGGTTTGTTGGTTTGTTGGTTTGTTGGTTTGTTGGCTCGTTGGCTTGTTGGTTTGTTGGTTTGTTGGCTTGTTGGTTACTTAGTTTGTTGGTTTGTTGGCATGTTGGTTTGTTGGTTTGTTGGTTTGTTGGCTTTTTGGTTTGTTGGTTTGTTGGCTTGTTGGTTTGTTGGTTTGTTGGCTTGTTGGCTTGTTGGTTTATTGGTTTGTTGGTTTGTTGGTTTGTTGGTTTGTTGGTTTGTTGGTTTGTTGGTTTGTTGGCTTGCTGGCTTGTTGGTTTGTTGGCTTGTTGGTTTGTTGGTTTGTTGGTTTGTTGGCTTGTTGGCTTGTTTGTTTGTTGGTTTGTTGGCTTGTTGGTTTGTTGGTTTGTTGGCTTGTTGGCTTGTTGCTTTGTTCGTTTGATGGTTTGTTGGTTTGTTGGTTTTTTGGTTTGTTGGTTTGTTGGCTTGTTGGTTTGTTGGTTTGTTGGTTTGTTGGTTTGTTGGCTTGTTGGCTTGTTGGTTTGTTGGTTTGTTGCTTTTTTGATTTGTTGGTTTGTTGGTTTTTTGGTTTGTTGGTTTGTTGGTTTGTTGGCTTGTTGGTTTGTTGGTATATTGGTTTGTTGGCTTGTTGGTTTGTTGGTTTGTTGGCTTGTTGGTTTGTTGGTTTGTTGGTTTGTTGGCTTGTTGGCTTGTTGGTTTGTTGGTTTGTTGGCTTGTTGGTTTGTTGGTTTTTTGGTTTGTTGGTTTGTTGGTTTGTTGGCTTGTTGGTTTGTTGGCTTGTTGGTTTGTTGGCTTATTGGTTTGTTGGTTTATTGGTTTGTTGGCTTGTTGGCTTGTTGGCTTGTTGGTTTGTTGGTTTGTTGGTTTGTTGGTTTGTTGGTTTGTTGGTTTTTTTGTTTGTTGGTTTGTTGGTTTGTTGGCTTGTTGGTTTGTTTGTTTGTTAGCTTGTTGGTTTGTTGGTTTGTTGGCTTGTCGGCTTGTTGGCTTGTTGGTTTGTTAGTTTGTTGGCTTTTTGGTTACTTGGTTTGTTGGTTTGTTGGTTTGTTGGCTTGTTGGTTTGTTGGTTTGTTGGTTTGTTAGTTTGTTGGTTTGTTGGATTTTTTGTTTGTTGGTTTGTTGGTTTGTTGGCTTGTTGGTTTGTTGGTTTGTTGGTTTGTTGGCTTGTTAGTTTGTTGGTTTGTTGGCTTGTTGGCTTGTTGGCTTGTTGGCTTGTTGGTTTGTTGGTTTGTTAGTTTGTTGGCTTTTTGGTTACTTGGTTGGTTGATTTGTTGGTTTGTTGGTTTGTTGGCTTGTTGGTTTGTTGGCTTGTTGGTTTGTTGGTTTATTGATTTGTTAATTTGTTGGCTTGTTGGTTTGTTGGTTTGTTGGTTTGTTGGTTTGTTGGCTTGTTGGTTTGTTGGTTTGTTGGCTTGTCGGCTTGTTGGTTTGTTGGTTTGTTGGCTTGTTGGTTACTTGGTTTGTTGGTTTGTTGGTTTGTTGGCTTGTTGGTTTGTTGGTTTGTTGGTTTTTTGGTTTGTTGGTTTATTTGTTTGTTGGTTTGTTGGCTTGTTGGTTTGTTGGTTTGTTGGTTTGTTGGTTAGTTAGTTTGTTGGTTTGTTGGTTTGTTGGCTTGTTGGTTTGTTGGTTTGTTGGCTTGTTGGCTTGTTGGTTTGTTGGTGTTTTGGTTTGTTGGTTTGTTGGTTTGTTGGTTTGTTGGTTTGTTGGTTTATTTATTTGTTGGTTTGTTGGCTTGTTGGTTTGTTGGTTTGTTGGTTTGTTGGCTTGTTGGTTTGTTGGTTTGTTGGTTTGTTGGTTTGTTGGTTTTTTGGTTTGTTGGTTTATTTGTTTGTTGGTTTGTTGGCTTGTTGGTTTGTTGGTTTGTTGCCTTGTTGGCTTGTTGGTTTGTTGGTTTGTTGGTTTTTTGGTTTGTTGGTTTGTTGGTTTGTTGGTTTGTTGGTTTGTTGGTTAGTTGGTTTGTTGGTTTATTTGTATGTTGGTTTGTTGGTTTATTTGTTTGTTGGTTTATTGGCTTGTTGGTTTGTTGGTTGGTTGGTTTGTTGCTTTGTTCGTTTGATGGTTTGTTGGTTTGTTGGTTACTTGGTTTGTTGGTTTGTTGGTTTGTTGGTTTGTTGGCTCGTTGGCTTGTTGGTTTGTAGGTTTGTTGGCTTGTTGGTTACTTAGTTTGTTGGTTTGTTGGCATGTTGGTTTGCTGGTTTGTTGGTTTTTTGGCTTGTTGGTTTGTTGGTTTGTTGGTTTGTTGGTTTGTTGGTTTGTTGGTTTGTTGGCTTGTTGGCTTGTTGGTTTGTTGGTTTGTTGGTTTGTTGGTTTGTTGGCTTGTTGGTTTGTTGGTTTGTTGGTTTGTTGGCTTGTTGGTTTGTTGGTTTGTTGGTTTGATGGCTTGTTGGCTTGTTGGTTTTTTGGTTTGTTGGTTTATTTGTTTGTTAGTTTGTTGGCTTTTTGGTTACTTGGTTGGTTGATTTGTTGGTTTGTTGGTTTGTTGGTTTGTTGGCTTGTTGGTTTGTTGGCTTGTTGGTTTGTTGGTTTATTGATTTGTTAATTTGTTGGCTTGTTGGTTTGTTGGTTTGTTGGTTTGTTGGTTTGTTGGCTTGTTGGTTTGTTGGTTTGTTGGATTGGCGGCTTGTTGGTTTGTTGGTTTGTTGGCTTGTTGGTTACTTGGTTTGTTGGTTTGTTGGTTTGTTGGCTTGTTGGTTTGTTGGTTTGTTGGTTTTTTGGTTTGTTGGTTTATTTGTTTGTTGGTTTGTTGGCTTGTTGGTTTGTTGGTTTGTTGGTTTGTTGGTTAGTTAGTTTGTTGGTTTGTTGGTTTGTTGGCTTGTTGGTTTGTTGGTTTGTTGGCTTGTTGGCTTGTTGGTTTGTTGGTGTTTGGTTTTTTTGTTTGTTGGTTTGTTGGTTTGTTGGCTTGTTGGTTTGTTTGTTTGTTAGCTTGTTGGTTTGTTGGTTTGTTGGCTTGTCGGCTTGTTGGCTTGTTGGTTTGTTAGTTTGTTGGCTTTTTGGTTACTTGGTTTGTTGGTTTGTTGGTATGTTGGCTTGTTGGTTTGTTGGTTTGTTGGTTTGTTAGTTTGTTGGTTTGTTGGATTTTTTGTTTGTTGGTTTGTTGGTTTGTTGGCTTGTTGGTTTGTTGGTTTGTTGGTTTGTTGGTTTGTTGGCTTGTTAGTTTGTTGGTTTGTTGGCTTGTTGGCTTGTTGGCTTGTTGGCTTGTTGGTTTGTTGGTTTGTTAGTTTGTTGGCTTTTTGGTTACTTGGTTGGTTGATTTGTTGGTTTGTTGGTTTGTTGGTTTGTTGGTTTGTTGGCTTGTTGGTTTGTTGGCTTGTTGGTTTGTTGGTTTATTGATTTGTTAATTTGTTGGCTTGTTGGTTTGTTGGTTTGTTGGTTTGTTGGTTTGTTGGCTTGTTGGCTTGTTGGTTTGTTGGCTTGTCGGCTTGTTGGTTTGTTGGTTTGTTGGCTTGTTGGTTACTTGGTTTGTTGGTTTGTTGGTTTGTTGGCTTGTTGGTTTGTTGGTTTGTTGGTTTTTTGGTTTGTTAGTTTATTTGTTTGTTGGTTTGTTGGCTTGTTGGTTTGTTGGTTTGTTGGTTTGTTGGTTAGTTAGTTTGTTGGTTTGTTGGTTTGTTGGCTTGTTGGTTTGTTGGTTTGTTGGCTTGTTGGCTTGTTGGTTTGTTGGTGTTTTGGTTTGTTGGTTTGTTGGTTTGTTGGTTTGTTGGTTTGTTGGTTTATTTATTTGTTGGTTTGTTGGCTTGTTGGTTTGTTGGTTTGTTGGTTTGTTGGTTTGTTGGTTTGTTGGTTTGTTGGTTTGTTGGTTTGTTGGTTTGTTGGTTTTTTGGTTTGTTGGTTTATTTGTTTGTTGGTTTGTTGGCTTGTTGGTTTGTTGGTTTGTTGGTTTGTTGGCTTGTTGGCTTGTTGGTTTGTTGGTTTGTTGGTTTTTTGGTTTGTTGGTTTGTTGGTTTGTTGGTTTGTTGGTTTGTTGGTTAGTTGGTTTGTTGGTTTATTTGTTTGTTGGTTTGTTGGTTTATTTGTTTGTTGGTTTATTGGCTTGTTGGTTTGTTGGTTGGTTGGTTTGTTGCTTTGTTCGTTTGATGGTTTGTTGGTTTGTTGGTTACTTGGTTTGTTGGTTTGTTGGTTTGTTGGTTTGTTGGTTTGTTGGCTCGTTGGCTTGTTGGTTTGTAGGTTTGTTGGCTTGTTGGTTACTTAGTTTGTTGGTTTGTTGGCATGTTGGTTTGCTGGTTTGTTGGTTTTTTGGCTTGTTGGTTTGTTGGCTTGTTGGTTTGTTGGTTTATTGATTTGTTAATTTGTTGGCTTGTTGGTTGGTTGGCTCGTTGGCTTGTTGGTTTGTAGGTTTGTTGGCTTGTTGGTTACTTAGTTTGTTGGTTTGTTGGCATGTTGGTTTGCTGGTTTGTTGGTTTTTTGGCTTGTTGGTTTGTTGGTTTGTTGGTTTGTTGGTTTGTTGGTTTGTTGGTTTGTTGGCTTGTTGGCTTGTTGGTTTGTTGGTTTGTTGGTTTGTTGGTTTGTTGGCTTGTTGGTTTGTTGGTTTGTTGGTTTGTTGGCTTGTTGGTTTGTTGGTTTGTTGGTTTGTTGGCTTGTTGGCTTGTTGGTTTGTTGGTTTGTTGGTTTGTTGGTTTGTTGGTTTGTTGGCTTGTTGGTTTGTTGGCTTGTTGGCTTGTTGCTTTGTTGGTTTGTTGGTTTGTTGGCTTGTTGGTTTGTTGGTTTGTTGGTTTGTTGGCTTGTTGGTTTGTTGGTTTGTTGGTTTGTTGGCTTGTTGGTTTGTTGGTTTGTTGGCTTGTTGGTTTGTTGGTTTGTTGGTTTGTTGGCTTGTTGGCTTGTTGGCTTGTTGGTTTGTTGGTTTGTTGGCTTGTTGGTTTGTTGGTTTTTTGGTTTGTTGGTTTGTTGGTTTGTTGTCTTGTTGGTTGGTTGGTTTGTTGGTTTGTTGGTTTGTTGGTTTGTTGGCTTGTTGGTTTGTTGGTTTGTTGGCTTGTTGGTTTGTTGGTTTGTTGGCTTGTTGGTTTGTTGGTTTATTGGCTTGTTGGCTTGTTGGTTTGTTGGTTTGTTGGCTTGTTGGCTTGTTGGCTTGTTGGTTTGTTAGTTTGTTGGCTTTTTGGTTACTTGGTTTGTTGGTTTGTTGGTTTGTTGGCTTGTTGGTTTGTTGGTTTGTTGGTTTGTTGGCTTGTTGGTTTGTTGGCTTGTTGGTTTGTTGGTTTGTTGGTTTGTTGGCTTGTTAGCTTGTTCGTTTGTTGGTTTGTTGGTTTGTTGGTTTGTTGGCTTGTTGGTTTGTTGGTTTGTTGGTTTGTTGGCTTGTTGGTTTGTTGGTTTGTTGGCTTGTTGGTTACTTGGTTTGTTGGTTTGTTGGTTTGTTGACTTGTTGGTTTGTTGGTTTGTTGGTTTTTTGGTTTGTTGGTTTATTTGTTTGTTGGTTTGTTGGCTTGTTGGTTTGTTGGTTTGTTGGTTTGTTGGCTTGTTAGTTTGTTGGTTTGTTGGTTTGTGTGCTTGTTGGTTTGTTGGTTTGTTGGCTTGTTGGCTTGTTGGTTTGTTGGTTTGTTGGCTTGTTGGTACTTAGTTTGTTGGTTTGTTGGTTATTTCGTTTGTTGGTTTGTTAGTTTGTCGGTTTGTTGGTTTGTTGGTTTGTTGGCTTGTTGGTTTGTTAGTTTGTTGGTTTGTTGGCTTGTTGGCTTGTTGGTTTGTTGGTTTGTTGGTTTTTTGGTTTGTTGGTTTGTTGGTTTGTTGGTTTGTTGGTTTGTTGGTTTATTTGTTTGTTGGTTTGTTGGTTT
Organism: Atherix ibis; assembly: GCA_958298945.1. Classification (NCBI taxonomy): domain Eukaryota; kingdom Metazoa; phylum Arthropoda; class Insecta; order Diptera; family Athericidae; genus Atherix; species Atherix ibis. The sequence goes on from OY282608.1 coordinate 36,136,612, forward strand.
ATTTGTTTGTTGGTTTGTTGGCTTGTTGGTTTGTTGGTTTGTTGGTTTGTTGCTTTGTTCGTTTGATGGTTTGTTGGTTTGTTGGTTACTTGGTTTGTTGGTTTGTTGGTTTGTTGGTTTGTTGGTTTGTTGGCTCGTTGGGTTGTTGGTTTGTAGGTTTGTTGGCTTGTTGGTTACTTAGTTTGTTGGTTTGTTGGCATGTTGGTTTGCTGGTTTGTTGGTTTTTTGGCTTGTTGGTTTGTTGGTTTGTTGGTTTGTTGGTTTGTTGGCTTGTTGGCTTGTTGGTTTGTTGGTTTGTTGGCTTGTTGGTTACTTAGTTTGTTGGTTTGTTGGCATGTTGGTTTGTTGGTTTGTTGGTTTGTTGGCTTGTTGGTTTGTTGGTTTGGTGGCTTGTTGGTTTGCTGGTTTGTTGGCTTGTTGGCTTGTTTGTTTGTTGGTTTGCTGGTTTGTTGGTTTGTTGGCTTGTTGGTTTGTTGGTTTGTTGGCTTGTTGGTTTGTTGGTTTGTTTGTTTGTTGGCTTGTTGGCTTGTTCGTTTGTTGGTATGTTGGTTTTTTGGTTTGTTGGTTTATTTGTTTGTTGGTTTGTTGGCTTGTTGGTTTGTTTGTTTGTTGGCTTGTTGGGTTGTTGCTTTGTTCGTTTGATGGTTTTTTGGTTTGTTGCTTTGTTGGTTTGTTGGTTTGTTGGCTTGTTGGCTTGCTGGTTTGTTGGCTTGTTGGTTTGTTAGTTTGTTGGCTTTTTGGTTACTTGGTTTGTTGGTTTGTTGGCTTGTTGGTTTATTGGTTTGTTGGTTTGTTGGCTTGTTGGCTTGTTGGTTTGTTGGTTTATTGGTTTGTTGGTTTGTTGGTTTTTTGGTTTGTTGGTTTGTTGGTTTGTTGGCTTGTTGGTTTGTTGGTTTGTTGGTTTGTTGGTTTGTTGGTTTGTTGGCTTCTTGGTTTGTTGGTTTGTTGGTTTGTTGGCTTGTTGGTTTGTTGGTTTGTTGGTTTGTTGGCTTGTTGGTTTGTTGGTTTGTTGGCTTGTTGGCTTGTTGCTTTGTTAGTTTGTTGGTTTGTTGGCTTGTTGGCTTGTTGGTTTGTTGGTTTGTTGGCTTATTGGTTTGTTGGTTTGTTGGTTTGTTGGCTTGTTGGCTGGTTGGTTTGTTTGTTTGTTGGCTTGTTGGTTTGTTGGTTTTTTGGTTTGTTGGTTTGTTGGTTTGTTGGCTTGTTGGTTTGTTGGTTTGTTGGCTTGTTGGTTTGTTGGCTTGTTGGCTTGTTGGTTTGTTGGTTTGTTGGCTTGTTGGTTTGTTGGTTTTTTGGTTTGTTGGTTTGTTGGTTTGTTGGCTTGTTGGTTTGTTGGTTTGTTGGTTTGTTGGGTTGTTGGTTTGTTTGTTTGTTGGCTTGTTGGTTTGTTGGTTTGTTGGTTTGTTGGCTTCTTGGCTTGTTGGTTTGTTGGTTTGTTGGCTTGTTGGTTTGTTGGCTTGTTGGTTTGTTGGTTTGTTGGCTTGTTGGATTGTTGGCTTGTTGGTTTGTTAGTTTGTTGGCTTTTTGGTTACTTGGTTTGTTGGTTTGTGGGTTTGTTGGCTTTTTGGTTTGTTGGTTTGTTGGTTTGTTGGCTTGTTGGTTTGTTGGCTTGTTGGTTTGTTGGCTTGTTGGTTTGTTGGTTTGTTGGTTTGTTGGCTTGTTGGCTTGTTTGTTTGTTGGTTTGTTGGTTTGTTGGCTTGTTGGTTTGTTGGTTTGTTGGCTTGTTGGCTTGTTGGTTTGTTGGTTTGTTGGCTTGTTGGTTACTTGGTTTGTTGGTTTGTTGGTTTGTTGGCTTGTTGTTTTGTTGGTTTGTTGGTTTTTTGGTTTGTTGGTTTATTTGTTTGTTGGTTTGTTGGTTTGTTAGTTTGTTGGATTGTTGGTTTGTTGGCTTGTTGGTTTGTTGGTTTGTTGGCTTGTTGGCTTGTTGGTTTGTGGGTTTCTTAGCTTGTTGGTTACTTAGTTTGTTGGTTTCTTCGTTAGTTCGTTTGTTGGTTTGTTAGTTTGTTGGTTTGTTGGCTTGTTGGCTTGTTGGTTTGTTGGTTTTTTAGTTTGTTGGTTTGTTGCTTTGTTGGTTTGTTGGTTTATTTGTTTGTTGGTTTGTTGGCTTGTTGGTTTGTTGGTTTGTTGGTTTGTTGGCTTGTTGGTTTGTTGGTTTGTTGGTTTGTTGGTTTGTTGGTTTGTTGGTTTTTTGGTTTGTTGGTTTATTTGTTTGTTGGTTTGTTGGCTTGTTGGTTTGTTAGTTTGTTGGTTTGTTGGCTTGTTGGTTTGTTGGTTTGTTGGTTTGTTGGCTTGTTGGTTTGTTGGTTTGTTGGTTTGTTGCTTTGTTTGTTTGAGGGTTTGTTGGTTTGTTGGTTACTTGGTTTGTTGGTTTGTTGGTTTGTTGGTTTGTTGGTTTGTTGGTTTGTTGGTTTGTTGGTTTGTTGGCTTGTTGGTTTGTTAGTTTGTTGGCTTTTTGGTTACTTGGTTTGTTGTTTTGTTGGCTTGTTGGTTTGTAGGCTTGTTGGTTTGTTGGTTTGTTGGCTTGTAGGCTTGTTGGCTTGTTGGTTTGTTGGTTTGTTGGTTTGTTGGTTTGTTGGTTTGTTGGTTTGTTGGTTTGTTGGTTTGTTGGTTTGTTGGTTTGTTGGTTTGTTGGCTTGTTGGTTTGTTGGTTTGTTGTTTTGTTGGCATGTTGGTTTGTTGGTTTGTTGGCTTGTTGGTTTGTTGGTTTGTTGGTATGTTGACTTGTTGGCTTGTTGGTTTGTTGGTTTGTTTGTTTGTTGGCTTGTTGGTTTGTTGGTTTGTTGGCTTGTTGGCTTGTTGTTTTGTTGGTTTGTTGGCTTGTTGGTTTGTTGGTTTGTTAGTTTGTTGGCTTTTTGGTTACTTGGTTTGTTGGTTTGTTGGCTTGTTGGTTTGTTGGCTTGTTGGTTTGTTGGTTTGTCGGTTTGTTGGCTTATTGGCTTGTTGGTTTGTTCGTTTGTTGGTTTGTTGGTTTGTTGGTTTGTTGGTTTTTTGGTTTGTTGGTTTGTTGGTTTGTTGGTTTGTTGGTTTGTTGGTTTGTTGGTTTGTTGCTTTGTTGGCTTGTTGGCTTGTTGGTTTGTTGGTTTGTTGGCTTGTTGGTTACTTAGTTTGTTGGTTTGTTGGTTTGTTGGTTTGTTGGCTTCTTGGCTTGTTGGTTTTGTGTTAGTTCGTTTGTTGGTTTGTTGGCTTGTTGGTTTGTTGGTTTGTTGGTATGTTGACTTGTTGGCTTGTTGGTTTGTTGGTTTGTTTGTTTGTTGGCTTGTTTGTTTGTTGGTTTGTTGGCTTGTTGGCTTGTTGTTTTGTTGGTTTGTTGGTTTGTTGGCTTGTTGGCTTGTTGGTTTGTTAGTTTGTTGGCTTTTTGGTTACTTGGTTTGTTGGTTTGTTGGTTTGTTGGCTTGTTGGCTTGTTGGTTTGTTGGCTTGTTGGTTTGTTGGTTTGTCGGTTTGTTGGCTTATTGGCTTGTTGGTTTGTTGGTTTGTTGGTTTGTTGGTTTGTTGGTTTGTTGGTTTTTTGGTTTGTTGGTTTGTTGGTTTGTTGGTTTGTTGGTTTGTTGGTTTGTTGGTTTGTTGCTTTGTTGGCTTGTTGGCTTGTTGGTTGGTTGGTTTTTTGGTTTGTTGGTTTATTTGTTTGTTGGTTTGTTGGCTTGTTGGTTTGTTGGTTTGTTAGTTTGTTGGCTTGTTGGTTTGTTAGTTTGTTGACTTTTTGGTTACTTGGTTTGTTGGTTTGTTGGTTTGTTGGCTTGTTAGTTTGTTGGTTTGTTGGCTTGTTGGTTTGTTGGGTTGTTGGCTTGTTGGCTTGTTGCTTTGGTGGTTTGTTGGTTTGTTGGCTTGTTGGCTTGTTGGCTTGTTGGTTTGTTAGTTTGTTGGCTTTTTGGTTACTTGGTTTGTTCGTTTGTTGGCTTGTTGGTTTGTTGGTTTGTTGGTTTCTTGGCTTGTTGGCTTGTTGGTTTGTTGGTTTGTTGGCTTGTTGGTTTGTTGGTTTGTTGGTTTTTTGGTTTGTTGGTTTGTTGGTTTGTTGGTTTGTTGGTTTGTTGGTTTGTTGGTTTGTTGCTTTGTTGGCTTGTTGGCTTGTTGGTTTGTTGGTTTTTTGGTTTGTTGGTTTATTTGTTTGTTGGTTTGTTGGCTTGTTGGTTTGTTGGTTTGTTAGTTTGTTGGCTTGTTGGCTTGTTGGTTTGTTAGTTTGTTGACTTTTTGGTTACTTGGTTTGTTGGTTTGTTGGTTTGTTGGCTTGTTAGTTTGTTGGTTTGTTGGCTTGTTGGTTTGTTGGGTTGTTGGCTTGTTGGCTTGTTGCTTTGGTGGTTTGTTGGTTTGTTGGCTTGTTGGCTTGTTGGCTTGTTGGTTTGTTAGTTTGTTGGCTTTTTGGTTACTTGGTTTGTTCGTTTGTTGGCTTGTTGGTTTGTTGGTTTGTTGGTTTCTTGGCTTGTTGGCTTGTTGGTTTGTTGGTTTGTTGGCTTGTTATTTTGTTGGTTTGTTGGCTTGTTGGCTTGCTGCTTTGTTCGTTTGATGGTTTGTTGGTTTTTTGGTTTTTTGGTTTGTTGGTTTTTTGGTTTGTTGCTTTGTTGGTTTGTTGGTTTGTTGGGTTGTTGGCTTGTTGGTTTGTTGGCTTGTTGGTTTGTTAGTTTGTTGGCTTTTTGGTTACTAGGTTTGTTGGTTTGTTGGTTTTTTGGTTTGTTGGTTTGTTGGTTTGTTGGCTTGTTGGCTTGTTGGTTTGTTGGTTTGTTGGTTTGTTGGCTTGTTGGTTTGTTGGTTTGTTGGCTTGTTAGTTTGTTGGTTTGTTGGTTTGTGGGCTTGTTGGCTTGTTAGTTTGTTGGTTTGTTGGCTTGTTAGTTTGTTGTTTTTTTGGTTTGTTGGTTTGTTGGTTTGTTGGCTTGTTGGTTTGTTGGTTTGTTGGTTTGTTGGCTTGTTGGTTTGTTGGTTTGTTGGCTTGTTGGCTTGTTAGTTTGTTGGTTTTTTTGGCTTGTTGGCTTGTTGGTTTGTTGGTTTGTTGGCTTGTTGGTTTGTTGGTTTGTTGGCTTGTTGGCTTGTTGGTTTGTTGGTTTGTTGGCTTGTTGGCTTGTTCGTTTGTTGGTTTGTTGGTTTGTTGGTTTGTTGGCTTGTTGGTTTGTTGGTTTGTTGGCTTGTTGGCTTGTTGGTTTGTTGGTTTGTTGGCATGTTGGTTACTTGGTTTGTTGGTTTGTTGGCTTGTTGGTTTGTTAGTTTGTTGGCTTTTTAGTTACTTGGTTTGTTGGTTTGTTGGTTTGTTGGTTTGTTGGTTTTTTGGTTTGTTGGCTTGTTGGTGTGTTGGTTTGTTGGCTTGTTGGCTTGTTCGTTTGTTGGTTTGTTGGTTTGTTGGTTTGTTGGCTTGTTGGTTTGTTGGTTTGTTGGCTTGTTGGCTTGTTGGTTTGTTGGTTTGTTGGCATGTTGGTTACTTGGTTTGTTGGTTTGTTGGCTTGTTGGTTTGTTAGTTTGTTGGTTTTTTAGTTTGTTGGTTTATTTGTTTGTTGGTTTGTTGGCTTGTTGGTTTGTTGGTTTGTTGGTTTGTTGGTTTGTTGGTTTGTTGGTTTGTTGGTTTGTTAGTTTGTTGTTTTGTTGGTTTGTTGGCTTGTTGGTTTGTTGGTTTGTTGGCTTGTTGGCTTGTTGGTTTGTTGGTTTGTTGGCTTGTTGGTTACTTAGTTTGTTGGTTTGTTGGTTAGTTCGTTTGTTGGTTTGTTAGTTTGTTGGTTTGTTGGCTTGTTGGCTTGTTGGTTTGTTGGTTTTTTGGTTTGTTGGTTTGTTGGTTTGTTGGTTTGTTGGTTTATTTGTTTGTTGGTTTGTTGGCTTGTTGGTTTGTTGGTTTGTTGGTTTGTTGGCTTGTTGGTTTGTTGGTTTGTTGGTTTGTTGGTTTGTTGGTTTGTTGGTTTTTTGGTTTGTTGGTTTATTTGTTTGTTGGTTTGTTGGCTTGTTGGTTTGTTGGTTTGTTGGTTTGTTGGTTTGTTGGCTTGTTGGTTTGTTGGTTTGTTGGCTTGTTGGCTTGTTGGCTTGTTGGTTTGTTGGTTTGTTGGTTTTTTGGTTTGTTGGTTTGTTGGTTTGTTGGTTTGTTGGTTTATTTGTTTGTTGGTTTGTTGGTTTATTTGTTTGTTGTTTTGTTGGCTTGTTGGTTTGTTGGTTTGTTGGTTTGTTGCTTTGTTCGTTTGATGGTTTGTTGGTTTGTTGGTTACTTGGTTTGTTAGTTTGTTGGTTTGTTGGTTTTTTGGTTTTTTGGTTTGTTGGTTTTTTGGTTTGTTGCTTTGTTGGTTTGTTGGTTTGTTGGGTTGTTGGCTTGTTGGTTTGTTGGCTTGTTGGTTTGTTAGTTTGTTGGCTTTTTGGTTACTAGGTTTGTTGGTTTGTTGGTTTTTTGGTTTGTTGGTTTGTTGGTTTGTTGGCTTGTTGGCTTGTTGGTTTGTTGGTTTGTTGGTTTGTTCGCTTGTTGGTTTGTTGGTTTGTTGGCTTGTTAGTTTGTTGGTTTGTTGGTTTGTGGGCTTGTTGGCTTGTTAGTTTGTTGGTTTGTTGGCATGTTGGTTTGTTGTTTTTTTGGTTTGTTGGTTTGTTGGTTTGTTGGCTTGTTGGTTTGTTGGTTTGTTGGTTTGTTGGCTTGTTGGTTTGTTGGTTTGTTGGCTTGTTGGCTTGTTAGTTTGTTGGTTTTTTTGGCTTGTTGGCTTGTTGGTTTGTTGGTTTGTTGGCTTGTTGGTTTGTTGGTTTGTTAGTTTGTTGGCTTGTTGGCTTGTTGGTTTGTTAGTTTGTTGACTTTTTGGTTACTTGGTTTGTTGGTTTGTTGGTTTGTTGGCTTGTTAGTTTGTTGGTTTGTTGGCTTGTTGGTTTGTTGGGTTGTTGGCTTGTTGGCTTGTTGCTTTGGTGGTTTGTTGGTTTGTTGGTTTGTTGGTTTGTTGGTTTGTTGGTTTGTTGCTTTGTTGGCTTGTTGGCTTGTTGGTTTGTTGGTTTTTTGGTTTGTTGGTTTATTTGTTTGTTGGTTTGTTGGCTTGTTGGTTTGTTGGTTTGTTAGTTTGTTGGCTTGTTGGCTTGTTGGTTTGTTAGTTTGTTGACTTTTTGGTTACTTGGTTTGTTGGTTTGTTGGTTTGTTGGCTTGTTAGTTTGTTGGTTTGTTGGCTTGTTGGTTTGTTGGGTTGTTGGCTTGTTGGCTTGTTGCTTTGGTGGTTTGTTGGTTTGTTGGCTTGTTGGCTTGTTGGCTTGTTGGTTTGTTAGTTTGTTGGCTTTTTGGTTACTTGGTTTGTTCGTTTGTTGGCTTGTTGGTTTGTTGGTTTGTTGGTTTCTTGGCTTGTTGGCTTGTTGGTTTGTTGGTTTGTTGGCTTGTTGGTTTGTTGGTTTGTTGGTTTTTTGGTTTGTTGGTTTGTTGGTTTGTTGGTTTGTTGGTTTGTTGGTTTGTTGGTTTGTTGCTTTGTTGGCTTGTTGGCTTGTTGGTTTGTTGGTTTTTTGGTTTGTTGGTTTATTTGTTTGTTGGTTTGTTGGCTTGTTGGTTTGTTGGTTTGTTAGTTTGTTGGCTTGTTGGCTTGTTGGTTTGTTAGTTTGTTGACTTTTTGGTTACTTGGTTTGTTGGTTTGTTGGTTTGTTGGCTTGTTAGTTTGTTGGTTTGTTGGCTTGTTGGTTTGTTGGGTTGTTGGCTTGTTGGCTTGTTGCTTTGGTGGTTTGTTGGTTTGTTGGCTTGTTGGCTTGTTGGCTTGTTGGTTTGTTAGTTTGTTGGCTTTTTGGTTACTTGGTTTGTTCGTTTGTTGGCTTGTTGGTTTGTTGGTTTGTTGGTTTCTTGGCTTGTTGGCTTGTTGGTTTGTTGGTTTGTTGGCTTGTTATTTTGTTGGTTTGTTGGCTTGTTGGCTTGCTGCTTTGTTCGTTTGATGGTTTGTTGGTTTTTTGGTTTTTTGGTTTGTTGGTTTTTTGGTTTGTTGCTTTGTTGGTTTGTTGGTTTGTTGGGTTGTTGGCTTGTTGGTTTGTTGGCTTGTTGGTTTGTTAGTTTGTTGGCTTTTTGGTTACTAGGTTTGTTGGTTTGTTGGTTTTTTGGTTTGTTGGTTTGTTGGTTTGTTGGCTTGTTGGCTTGTTGGTTTGTTGGTTTGTTGGTTTGTTGGCTTGTTGGTTTGTTGGTTTGTTGGCTTGTTAGTTTGTTGGTTTGTTGGTTTGTGGGCTTGTTGGCTTGTTAGTTTGTTGGTTTGTTGGCTTGTTAGTTTGTTGTTTTTTTGGTTTGTTGGTTTGTTGGTTTGTTGGCTTGTTGGTTTGTTGGTTTGTTGGTTTGTTGGCTTGTTGGTTTGTTGGTTTGTTGGCTTGTTGGCTTGTTAGTTTGTTGGTTTTTTTGGCTTGTTGGCTTGTTGGTTTGTTGGTTTGTTGGCTTGTTGGTTTGTTGGTTTGTTGGCTTGTTGGCTTGTTGGTTTGTTAGTTTGTTGGCTTTTTAGTTACTTGGTTTGTTGGTTTGTTGGTTTGTTGGTTTGTTGGTTTTTTGGTTTGTTGGCTTGTTGGTTTGTTGGTTTGTTGGCTTGTTGGCTTGTTCGTTTGTTGGTTTGTTGGTTTGTTGGTTTGTTGGCTTGTTGGTTTGTTGGTTTGTTGGCTTGTTGGCTTGTTGGTTTGTTGGTTTGTTGGCATGTTGGTTACTTGGTTTGTTGGTTTGTTGGCTTGTTGGTTTGTTAGTTTGTTGGTTTTTTAGTTTGTTGGTTTATTTGTTTGTTGGTTTGTTGGCTTGTTGGTTTGTTGGTTTGTTGGTTTGTTGGTTTGTTGGTTTGTTGGTTTGTTGGTTTGTTAGTTTGTTGGTTTGTTGGTTTGTTGGCTTGTTGGTTTGTTGGTTTGTTGGCTTGTTGGCTTGTTGGTTTGTTGGTTTGTTGGCTTGTTGGTTACTTAGTTTGTTGGTTTGTTGGTTAGTTCGTTTGTTGGTTTGTTAGTTTGTTGGTTTGTTGGCTTGTTGGCTTGTTGGTTTGTTGGTTTTTTGGTTTGTTGGTTTGTTGGTTTGTTGGTTTGTTGGTTTATTTGTTTGTTGGTTTGTTGGCTTGTTGGTTTGTTGGTTTGTTGGTTTGTTGGCTTGTTGGTTTGTTGGTTTGTTGGTTTGTTGGTTTGTTGGTTTGTTGGTTTTTTGGTTTGTTGGTTTATTTGTTTGTTGGTTTGTTGGCTTGTTGGTTTGTTGGTTTGTTGGTTTGTTGGTTTGTTGGCTTGTTGGTTTGTTGGTTTGTTGGCTTGTTGGCTTGTTGGCTTGTTGGTTTGTTGGTTTGTTGGTTTTTTGGTTTGTTGGTTTGTTGGTTTGTTGGTTTGTTGGTTTATTTGTTTGTTGGTTTGTTGGTTTATTTGTTTGTTGTTTTGTTGGCTTGTTGGTTTGTTGGTTTGTTGGTTTGTTGCTTTGTTCGTTTGATGGTTTGTTGGTTTGTTGGTTACTTGGTTTGTTAGTTTGTTGGTTTGTTGGTTTTTTGGTTTTTTGGTTTGTTGGTTTTTTGGTTTGTTGCTTTGTTGGTTTGTTGGTTTGTTGGGTTGTTGGCTTGTTGGTTTGTTGGCTTGTTGGTTTGTTAGTTTGTTGGCTTTTTGGTTACTAGGTTTGTTGGTTTGTTGGTTTTTTGGTTTGTTGGTTTGTTGGTTTGTTGGCTTGTTGGCTTGTTGGTTTGTTGGTTTGTTGGTTTGTTCGCTTGTTGGTTTGTTGGTTTGTTGGCTTGTTAGTTTGTTGGTTTGTTGGTTTGTGGGCTTGTTGGCTTGTTAGTTTGTTGGTTTGTTGGCATGTTGGTTTGTTGTTTTTTTGGTTTGTTGGTTTGTTGGTTTGTTGGCTTGTTGGTTTGTTGGTTTGTTGGTTTGTTGGCTTGTTGGTTTGTTGGTTTGTTGGCTTGTTGGCTTGTTAGTTTGTTGGTTTTTTTGGCTTGTTGGCTTGTTGGTTTGTTGGTTTGTTGGCTTGTTGGTTTGTTGGTTTGTTGGCTTGCTGGCTTGTTGGCTTGTTGGTTTGTTAGTTTGTTGGCTTTTTAGTTACTTGGTTTGTTGGTTTGTTGGTTTGTTGGTTTGTTGGTTTTTTGGCTTGTTGGTTTGTTGGCTTGTTGGTTTGTTGGTTTGTTGGCTTGTTGGCTTGTTCGTTTGTTGGTTTGTTGGTTTGTTGGTTTGTTGGCTTGTTGGTTTGTTGGTTTGTTGGCTTGTTGGCTTGTTGGTTTGTTGGTTTGTTGGCATGTTGGTTACTTGGTTTGTTGGTTTGTTGGCTTGTTGGTTTGTTAGTTTGTTGGTTTTTTAGTTTGTTGGTTTATTTGTTTGTTGGTTTGTTGGCTTGTTGGTTTGTTGGTTTGTTGGTTTGTTGGTTTGTTGGTTTGTTGGTTTGTTAGTTTGTTGGTTTGTTGGTTTGTTGGCTTGTTGGTTTGTTGGTTTGTTGGCTTGTTGGCTTGTTGGTTTGTTGGTTTGTTGGCTTGTTGGTTACTTAGTTTGTTGGTTTGTTGGTTAGTTCGTTTGTTGGTTTGTTAGTTTGTTGGTTTGTTGGCTTGTTGGCTTGTTGGTTTGTTGGTTTTTTGGTTTGTTGGTTTGTTGGTTTGTTGGTTTGTTGGTTTATTTGTTTGTTGGTTTGTTGGCTTGTTGGTTTGTTGGTTTGTTGGTTTGTTGGCTTGTTGGTTTGTTGGTTTGTTGGTTTGTTGGTTTGTTGGTTTGTTGGTTTTTTGGTTTGTTGGTTTGTTGGTTTATTTGTTTGTTGGTTTGTTGGCTTGTTGGTTTGTTGGTTTGTTGGTTTGTTGGTTTGTTGGCTTGTTGGTTTGTTGGTTTGTTGGCTTGTTGGCTTGTTGGCTTGTTGGTTTGTTGGTTTGTTGGTTTTTTGGTTTGTTGGTTTGTTGGTTTGTTGGTTTGTTGGTTTATTTGTTTGTTGGTTTGTTGGTTTATTTGTTTGTTGTTTTGTTGGCTTGTTGGTTTGTTGGTTTGTTGGTTTGTTGGTTTGTTGCTTTGTTCGTTTGATGGTTTGTTGGTTTGTTGGTTACTTGGTTTGTTAGTTTGTTGGTTTGTTGGTTTGTTGGTTGTTTGGTTTGTTGGCTTGTTGGCTTGTTGGCTTGTTGGTTTGTGTGTTTGTTGGCTTGTTGGTTTTTTGGTTTGTTGGTTTGTTGGCTTGTTGGCTTGTTGGTTTGTTGGTTTGTTGGTTTGTTGGTTTGTTGGTTTGTTGGTTTGTTGGCTTGTTGGTTTGTTGGTTTGTTGGCTTGTTGGTTTGTTGGTTTGTTGGCTTGTTGGCTTGTTGGTTTGTTGGTTTGTTGGCTTGTTGGTTTGTTGGTTTGTTGGCTTGTTGGCTTGTTGCTTTGTTCGTTTGATGGTTTGTTGGTTTGTTGGTTTTTTGGTTTGTTGGTTTTTTGGTTTGTTGCTTTGTTGGTTTGTTGGTTTGTTGGCTTGTTGGCTTGTTGGCTTGTTGGCTTGTTGGTTTGTTAGTTTGTTGGCTTTTTGGTTACTTGGTTTGTTGGTTTGTTGGTTTGTTGGCTTGTTGGTTTGTTGGCTTGTTGGTTTTTTGGTTTGTTGGTTTGTTGGCTTGTTGGCTTTTTGGTTTGTTGGTTTGTTGGTTTGTTGGTTTGTTGGTTTGTTGGTTTGTTGGTTTTTTGGTTTGTTGGTTTGTTGGTTTCTTGGCTTGTTGGTTTGTTGGTTTCTTGGTTTGTTGGCTTGTTGGTTTGTTGGTTTGTTGGTTTGTTGGTTTGTTGGTTTGTTGGCTTGTTGGCTTGTTGGTTTGTTGGTTTGTTGGCTTGTTGGCTTGTTGGTTTGTTGGTTTGTTGGCTTGTTGGCTTGTTGCTTTGTTGGTTTATTGGTTTGTTGGCTTGTTGGCTTGTTGGTTTGTTAGTTTGTTGGCTTTTTGGTTACTTGGTTTGTTGGTTTGTTGGTTTGTTGGCTTGTGGGTTTGTTGGCTAGTTGGTTTGTTGGTTTGTTGGTTTGTTGGCTTGTTGGCTTGTTGGTTTGTTGGTTTGTTGGTTTGTTGGTTTGTTGGTTTGTTGGTTTTTTTGTTTGTTGGTTTGTTGGTTTGTTGGCTTGTTGGTTTGTTGGTTTGTTGGCTTGTTGGCTTGTTGGTTTGTTGGTTTGTTGGCTTGTTGGTTACTTAGTTTGTGGGTTTGTTGGTTTGTTAGTTTGTTGGTTTGTTGGCTTGTTGGCTTGTTGGTTTGCTGGTTTTTTGTATTGTTGATTTGTTGGTTTGTTGGTTTGTTGGTTTGTTGGTTTGTTTGTTTGTTGGTTTGTTGGCTTGTTGGTTTGTTGGTTTGTTGGTTTGTTGGCTTGTTGGCTTTTTGGTTTGTTAGTTTGTTGGCTTTTTGGTTACTTGGTTTGTTGGTTTGTTGGTGTTGGCTTGTTGGCTTGTTGGTTAGTTGGTTTGTTGGCTTGTTGGTTTGTTGGTTTGTTGGCTTGTTGGCTTGTTGCTTTGTTGGTTTGTTGGTTTGTTAACTTGTTGGTTTGTTGGCTTGTTGGCTTGTTGGTTTCTTAGTTTGTTGGCTTTTTGGTTACTTGGTTTGTTGGTTTGTTGGTTTGTTGGCTTGTTGGTTTGTTGGTTTGTTGGTTTGTTGGTTTGTTGGTTTGTTGGTTTGTTGGTTTTTTGGTTTGTTGGTTTGTTGGTTTGTTGGCTTGTTGGTTTGTTGGTTTGTTGGCTTGTTGGTTTGTTGGTTTGTTTGCTTGTTGGCTTGTTGGTTTGTTTGTTTGTTGGCTTGTTGGTTACTTAGTTTGTTGGTTTGTTGGTTTGTTGGTTTGTTGGTTTGTTGGTTTGTTGGTTTGTTGGCTTGTTGGCTTGTTGGTTTGTTGGTTTGTTGGCTTGTTGGCTTCTTGGTTTGTTAGTTTGTTGGCATTTTGGTTACTTGGTTTGTTGGTTTGTTGGTTTGTTGGTTTGTTGGCTTGTTGGTTTGTTGGTTTGTTGGCTTGTTGGTTTGTTGGTTTGTTGGCTTGTTAACTTGTTGCTTTGTTGGTTTGTTGGTTTGTTGGCTTGTTAGTTTGTCGGCTTTTTGGCTTGTTGGTTTGTTAGTTTGTTGGCTTTTTGGTTACTTGGTTTGTTGGTTTGTTGGTTTGTTGGCTTGTTGGTTTGTTGGTTTGTTGGTTTGTTGGTTTGTTGGTTTGTTGGTTTGTTGGTTTTTTGGTTTGTTGGTTTGTTGGTTTGTTGGTGTGTTGGTTTTTTGGTTTTTTGGTTTGTTGGTTTATTTGTTTGTTGGTTTGTTGGCTTGTTGGTTTGTTGGTTTGTTGGTTTGTTGGTTTGTTGGTTTGTTGGCTTGTTGGTTTGTTGGTTTGTTGGTTTGTTGGCTTGTTGGCTTGTTGGTTTGTTGGTTTGTTGGTTTATTTGTTTGTTGGTTTGTTGGTTTGTTTGTTTGTTGGTTTGTTGGTTTGTTGGTTTGTTGGTTTGTTGGTTTGTTGGCTTGTTGGTTTGTTGGTTTGTTGGTTTGTTGGCTTGTTGGTTTGTTGGTTTGTTGGCTTGTTGTTTACTTAGTTTGTGGGTTTGTTAGCATGTTGGTTTGTTGGTTTTTGGTTTGTTGGTTTGTTGGTTTGTTGGCTAGTTGGTTTGTTGGTTTGTTGGCTTGTTGGCTTGTTGGTTTGATGGTTTGTTGGCTTGTTGGCTTGTTGGTTTGTTGGTTTGTTGGTTTATTGGTTTGTTGCTTTGTTGGTTTGTTGGTTTGTTGGCTTGTTGGCTTGTTGGTTTGTTAGTTTGTTGGCTTTTTGGTTACTTGGTTTGTTGGTTTGTTGGTTTGTTGGCTTGATGGTTTGTTGGCTTGTTGCTTTGTTGGTTTGTTGGTTTGTTGGCTTGTTGGCTTGTTGGTTTGTTGGTTTGTTGGTTTGTTGGCTTGTTGGTTTGTTGGTTTGTTGGTTTGTTGGTTTGTTGGTTTGTTGGTTTGTTGGTTTGTTGGCTTGTTGGTTTGTTGATTTGTTGGCTTGTTGGTTACTTAGTTTGTTGGTTTGTTGGCATGTTGGTTTGTTGGCTTGTTGGTTTGTTGCTTTGTTGGTTTGATAGTTTGTTGGTTTGTTGGTTACTTGGTTTGTTGGTTTGTTGGTTTGTTGGCTTGCTGGTTTGTTGGCTTGTTGGTTTGTTGGTTTGTTGGTTTGTTAGCTTGTTGGTTTGTTGGTTAATTGGGTTGTTGGTTTGTTAGTTTGTTGGCTTTTTGGTTACTTGGTTTGTTAGTTTGTTGGTTTGTTGGCTTGTTGGTTTGTTGGCTTGTTGGTTTGTTGGTTTGTTGGTTTGTTGGCTTGTTGGTTTGTTGGTTTGTTGGTTTGTTGGCTTGTTGGCTTGTTGTTTTGTTGGGTTGTTGGCTTGTTGGTTTGTTGGTTTGATGGCTTGTTGGCTTGTTGCTTTGTTCGTTTGATGGCTTGTTGGTTTGTTGGTTTTTTGGTTCGTTGGTTTTTTGGTTTGTTGCTTTGTTGGTTTGTTGCTTTGTTGGCTTGTTGGCTTGTTGGTTTGTTGGCTTGTTGGTTTGTTGGCTTGTTGGTTACTTGGTTTGTTTGGTTTGTTGGTTTGTTGGTTTGTTGGTTTGTTGGTTTGTTGGCTTGTTGGTTTGTTGGCTTGTTGGTTTGTTGCTTTGATCGTTTGATGGTTTGTTGGTTTGTTGGTTACTTGGTTTGTTGGTTTGTTGGTTTGTTGGCTTGCTGGTTTGTTGGCTTGTTGGTTTGTTAGTTTGTTGGTTTGTTGGCTTGTTGGTTTGTTGGTTTGTTGGTTTGTTAGTTTGTTGGCTTTTTGGTTACTTGGTTTGTTGGTTTGTTGGTTTGTTGGCTTGTTGGTTTGTTGGCTTGTTGGTTTGTTGGTTTGCTGGCTTTTTGGTTTGTTGGTTTGTTGGTTTGTTCGTTTGTTGGTTTGTTGGTTAATTGGTTTGTTGGTTTGTTGGGTTGTTGGTTTGTTGGTTTGTTGGTTTGTTGGTTTATTTGTTTGTTGGTTTGTTGGTTTGTTGGTTTATTGGTTTGTTGGTTTGTTGGTTTATTTGTTTGTTGGTTTGTTGGTTTGTTGGTTTGTTGGCTTGTTGGTTTGTTGGCTTGTTGGCTTGTTGGTTTGTTGGTTTGTTGGTTTATTTGTTTGTTGGTTTGTTGGCTTGTTGGTTTGTTGGTTTGTTAGCTTATTGGTTTGTTGGTTTGTTGGCTTCTTGGTTTGTTGGTTTGTTGGTTTGTTAGCTTGTTGGCTTGTTGGTTTGTTAGTTTATTGGCTTTTTCGGTTGTTGGCTTGTTGGTTTGTTGGTTTGTTGGTTTGTTGGCTTGTCGGCTTGTGGGTTTGTTGTTTTGTTGGTTGCTTAGTTTGCTGGTTTGTTGGCATGTTGGTTTGTTGGTTTGTTGGTTTGTTGGCTTGTGGGTTTGTTGGTTTGTTGGCTTGATGGCTTGTTGGTTTGTTGATTTGTTGGTTTGTTGGCTTGTTGGTTTGTTGGTTTGTTGGCATGTTGGCTTGATGGTTTGCTAGTTTGTTGGTTTGTTGGTTTGTTGGTGTGTTGGTTTGTTGGCTTGTTGGTTTGTTGGTTTGTTGGCTTGTTGGCTTGTTGGTTTGTTGGTTTGTTAGTTTGTTGGTTTGTTGTTTTGTTGGCTTGTTGGTTTGTTGGTTTGTTGGTTTGTTGGTTTGTTGGTTTGTTGGTTTGTTGGTTTGTTGGTTTGTTGGTTTGTTGGCTTGTTGGCTTGTTGGCTTGTTGGTTTGTTGGTTTGTTGGCTTGTTGGTTTGTTGATTTGTTGGCTTGTTGGCTTGATGCTTTGTTCGTTTGATGGTTTGTTGGTTTGTTGGTTTTTTGGTTTGTTGGTTTTTTGGTTTGTTGCGTTGTTGGTTTGTTGGCTTGTTGGCTTTTTGGTTTGTTGGCTTGTTGGTTTGTTGGTTTGTTGGCTTGTTGGTTTGTTGGTTTGTTGGTTTGTTGGCTTGTTGGTTTGTTGGTTTGTTGGTTTGTTGGCTTGTTGGCTTGTTGTTTTGTTGGGTTGTTGGCTTGTTGGTTTGTTGGTTTGATGGCTTGTTGGCTTGTTGCTTTGTTCGTTTGATGGCTTGTTGGTTTGTTGGTTTTTTGGTTCGTTGGTTTTTTGGTTTGTTGCTTTGTTGGTTTGTTGCTTTGTTGGCTTGTTGGCTTGTTGGTTTGTTGGCTTGTTGGTTTGTTGGCTTGTTGGTTACTTGGTTTGTTTGGTTTGTTGGTTTGTTGGTTTGTTGGTTTGTTGGTTTGTTGGCTTGTTGGTTTGTTGGCTTGTTGGTTTGTTGCTTTGATCGTTTGATGGTTTGTTGGTTTGTTGGTTACTTGGTTTGTTGGTTTGTTGATTTGTTGGCTTGCTGGTTTGTTGGCTTGTTGGTTTGTTGGTTTGTTGGTTTGTTGGCTTGTTGGTTTGTTGGTTTCTTGGTTTGTTGGTTTGTTAGTTTGTTGGCTTTTTGGTTACTTGGTTTGTTGGTTTGTTGGTTTGTTGGCTTGTTGGTTTGTTGGCTTGTTGGTTTGTTGGTTTGCTGGCTTTTTGGTTTGTTGGTTTGTTGGTTTGTTCGTTTGTTGGTTTGTTGGTTAATTGGTTTGTTGGTTTGTTGGTTTGTTGGTTTGTTGGTTTGTTGGTTTGTTGGTTTATTTGTTTGTTGGTTTGTTGGTTTGTTGGTTTATTGGTTTGTTGGTTTGTTGGTTTATTTGTTTGTTGGTTTGTTGGTTTGTTGGTTTGTTGGCTTGTTGGTTTGTTGGCTTGTTGGCTTGTTGGTTTGTTGGTTTGTTGGTTTATTTGTTTGTTGGTTTGTTGGCTTGTTGGTTTGTTGGTTTGTTAGCTTATTGGTTTGTTGGTTTGTTGGCTTCTTGGTTTGTTGGTTTGTTGGTTTGTTAGCTTGTTGGCTTGTTGGTTTGTTAGTTTATTGGCTTTTTCGGTTGTTGGCTTGTTGGTTTGTTGGTTTGTTGGTTTGTTGGCTTGTCGGCTTGTGGGTTTGTTGTTTTGTTGGTTGCTTAGTTTGCTGGTTTGTTGGCATGTTGGTTTGTTGGTTTGTTGGTTTGTTGGCTTGTGGGTTTGTTGGTTTGTTGGCTTGATGGCTTGTTGGTTTGTTGATTTGTTGGTTTGTTGGCTTGTTGGTTTGTTGGTTTGTTGGCATGTTGGCTTGATGGTTTGCTAGTTTGTTGGTTTGTTGGTTTGTTGGTGTGTTGGTTTGTTGGCTTGTTGGTTTGTTGGTTTGTTGGCTTGTTGGCTTGTTGGTTTGTTGGTTTGTTAGTTTGTTGGTTTGTTGTTTTGTTGGCTTGTTGGTTTGTTGGTTTGTTGGTTTGTTGGTTTGTTGGTTTGTTGGTTTGTTGGTTTGTTGGTTTGTTGGTTTGTTGGCTTGTTGGCTTGTTGGCTTGTTGGTTTGTTGGTTTGTTGGCTTGTTGGTTTGTTGATTTGTTGGCTTGTTGGCTTGATGCTTTGTTCGTTTGATGGTTTGTTGGTTTGTTGGTTTTTTGGTTTGTTGGTTTTTTGGTTTGTTGCGTTGTTGGTTTGTTGGCTTGTTGGCTTTTTGGTTTGTTGGCTTGTTGGTTTGTTAGTTTGTTGGCTTTTTGGTTACTTGGTTTGTTGGTTTGTTGGCTTGTTGGTTTGTTGGCTTGTTGGTTTGTTGGTTTGTTGGTTTGTTGGCTTGTCGGCTTGTTGGTTTGTTGGTTTGTTAGTTTGTTGGTTACTTAGTTTGTTGGTTGTTGGCATGTTGGTTTGTTTGTTTGTTGGTTTGTTGGCTTGTTGGTTTGTTGGCTTGTTGGTTTGTTGGTTGGCTGGTTTGTTGGCTTATGGGTTTGTTGGTTTGTTGGCTTGTTGGCTTGTTGGTTTGTTGATTTGTTGGTTTGTTGGCTTGTTGGTTTGTTGGTTTGTTGGTTACTTGGTTTGTTGGTTTGTTGGTTTGTTGGCTTGTTGGTTTGTTGGCTTTTTGGCTTGTTGGTTTGTTGGTTTGTTGGTTTGTTGGCTTGTCGGTTTGTTGGCTTGTTGGTTTGTTGCTTTGTTCGTTTGATGGTTTGTTCGTTTGTTGGTTATTTGGTTTGTTGGTTTGTTGGTTTGTTGGTTTGTTGGCTTGCTGGTTTGTTGGTTTGTTGGCTTGTTGGTTTGTTGGCTTGTTGGTTTGTTGGTTTGTTGGTTTGTTGGCTTGTTGGTTTGTTGGTTTGTTGGTTTGTTGGCTTATTGGTTTGTTGGTTTGTTGGCTTGTTGGTTTGTTAGTTTGTTGGCTTTTTGGTTACTTGGTTTGTTGGTTTGTTGGTTTGTTGGCTTGTTGGTTTGTTGGCTTGTTGGTTTGTTGGTTTGCTGGCTTTTTGGTTTGTTGGTTTGTTGGTTTGTTCGTTTGTTGGTTTGTTGGTTAATTGGTTTGTTGGTTTGTTGGTTTGTTGGTTTGTTGGTTTGTTGGTTTGTTGGTTTATTTGTTTGTTTGTTTGTTGGTTTGTTGGTTTATTGGTTTGTTGGTTTATTTGTTTGTTGGTTTGTTGGTTTGTTGGTTTGTTGGTTTGTTGGTTTGTTGGTTTGTTGGTTTGTTGGTTTGTTGGTTTGTTGGCTTGTTGGTTTGTTGGTTTGTTGGCTTTTTGGCTTGTTGGTTTGTTGGTTTGTTGGTTTGTTGGTTTGTTGGCTTGTTGGTTTGTTGGCTTGTTGGTTTGTTGGTTTGTTGGTTTGTTGGCTTGTTGGTTTGTTGGTTTATTGGCTTGTTGGTTTGTTAGTTTGTTGGCTTTTTGGTTACTTGGCTTGTTGGTTTGTTGGTTTGTTGGCTTGTTGGTTTGTTGGCTTGTTGGTTTGTTGGTTTGTTGGTTTGTTGGCTTGTTGGTTTGTTGGTTTGTTGGTTTGTTGGCTTGTTGGCTTGTTGGTTTGTTTGTTTGTTGGCTTGTTGGTTTGTTGGTTTGTTGGCTTGTTGGCTTGTTGCTTTGTTCGTTTGATGGCTTGTTGGTTTGTTGGTTTTTTGGTTCGTTGGTTTTTTGGTTTGTTGGTTTGTTGCTTTGTTGGCTTGTTGGCTTGTTGGTTTGTTGGCTTGTTGGTTTGTTGGCTTGTTGGTTACTTGGTTTGTTTGGTTTGTTGGTTTGTTGGTTTGTTGGTTTTTTGGTTTGTTGGCTTGTTGGTTTGTTGGTTTGTTGGTTTGTTGGTTTGTTGGTTTGTTGGTTTGTTGGTTTGTTGGCTTGTTGGTTTGTTGGTTTGTTGGTTTGTTGGCTTGTTGGTTTGTTGATTTGTTGGCTTGTTGGCTTGATGCTTTGTTCGTTTGATGGTTTGTTGGTTTGTTGGTTTTTTGGTTTGTTGGTTTTTTGGTTTGTTGCGTTGTTGGTTTGTTGGCTTGTTGGCTTTTTGGTTTGTTGGCTTGTTGGTTTGTTAGTTTGTTGGCTTTTTGGTTACTTGGTTTGTTGGTTTGTTGGCTTGTTGGTTTGTTGGCTTGTTGGTTTGTTGGTTTGTTGGTTTGTTGGCTTGTCGGCTTGTTGGTTTGTTGGTTTGTTAGTTTGTTGGTTACTTAGTTTGTTGGCATGTTGGTTTGTTGGTTTGTTGGTTTGTTGGCTTGTGGGTTTGTTGGTTTGTTGGCTTGTTGGCTTGTTGGTTTGTTGATTTGTTTGTTTGTTGGCTTGTTGGTTTGTTGGTTTGTTGGTTACTTGGTTTGTTGGTTTGTTGGTTTGTTGGCTTGTTGGTTTGTTGGCTTGTTGGTTTGTTGGTTCGCTGGTTTGTTGGCTTGTTGGCTTGTTGGTTTTATGGTTTGTTGGTTTATTTGTTGGTTGGTTTGCTGGTTTGTTGGTTTGTTGGTTTGTTGGTTTGTTGGTTTGTTGGCTTGTTGGTTTGTTGGTTTGTTGGCTTTTTGGCTTGTTGGTTTGTTGGTTTGTTGGTTTGTTGGTTTGTTGGCTTGTTGGTTTGTTGGCTTGTTGGTTTGTTGGCTTGTTGGTTTGTTGCTTTGTTCGTTTGATGGTTTGTTGGTTTGTTGGTTACTTGGTTTGTTGGTTTGTTGGTTTGTTGGCTTGCTGGTTTGTTGGCTTGTTGGTTTGTTGGTTTGTTGGTTTGTTGGCTTGTTGGTTTGTTGGTTTGTTGGTTTGTTGGCTTGTTGGTTTGTTGGCTTGTTGGTTTGTTGATTCGCTGGTTTGTTGGCTTGTTGGCTTGTTGGTTTTTTGGTTTGTTGGTTTATTTGTTTGTTGGTTTGTTGGTTTGTTGGTTTGTTGGTTTGTTGGTTTGTTGGTTTGTTGGTTTGTTGGTTTGTTGGCTTGTTGGTTTGTTGGTTTGCTGGCTTTTTGGCTTGTTGGTTTGTTGGTTTGTTGGTTTGTTGGTTTGTTGGCTTGTCGGTTTGTTGGCTTGTTGGTTTGTTGCTTTGTTCGTTTGATGGTTTGTTGGTTTGTTGGTTATTTGGTTTGTTGGTTTGTTGGTTTGTTGGTTTGTTGGCTTGCTGGTTTGTTGGTTTGTTGGCTTGTTGGTTTGTTGGCTTGTTGGTTTGTTGGCTTGTTGGTTTGTTGGTTTGTTGGTTTGTTGGCTTGTTGGTTTGTTGGTTTGTTGGTTTGTTGGCTTGTTGGCTTGTTGTTTTGTTGGTTTGTTGGCTTGTTGGCTTGTTGGTTTGTTGGTTTGTTGGCTTGTTGGCTTGTTGCTATGTTCGTTTGATGGCTTGTTGGTTTGTTGGTTTTTTGGTTCGTTGGTTTTTTGGTTTGTTGCTTTGTTGGTTTGTTGCTTTGTTGGCTTGTTTGCTTGTTGGTTTGTTGGCTTGTTGGTTTGTTGGCTTGTTGGTTACTTGGTTTGTTTGGTTTGTTGGTTTGTTGGTTTGTTGGTTTTTGGTTTGTTGGCTTGTTGGTTTGTTGACTTGTTGGTTTGTTGCTTTGTTCGTTTGATGGTTTGTTGGTTTGTTGGTTACTTGGTTTGTTGGTTTGTTGGTTTGTTGGCTTGCTGGTTTGTTGGCTTGTTGGTTTGTTGGTTTGTTGGTTTGTTGGCTTATTGGTTTGTTGGTTTGTTGGCTTGTTGGTTTGTTAGTTTGTTGGCTTTTTGGTTACTTGGTTTGTTGGTTTGTTGGTTTGTTGGCTTGTTGGTTTGTTGGCTTGTTGGTTTGTTGGTTTGCTGGCTTTTTGGTTTGTTGGTTTGTTGGTTTGTTCGTTTGTTGGTTTGTTGGTTAATTGGTTTGTTGGTTTGTTGGTTTGTTGGTTTGTTGGTTTGTTGGTTTGTTGGTTTATTTGTTTGTTTGTTTGTTGGTTTGTTGGTTTATTGGTTTGTTGGTTTGTTGGTTTATTTGTTTGTTGGTTTGTTGGTTAGTTGGTTTGTTGGCTTGTTGGTTTGTTGGCTTGTTGGCTTGTTGGTTTGTTGGTTTGTTGGTTTATTTGTTTCTTGGTTTGTTGGCTTGTTGGTTTGTTAGCTTATTTGTTTGTTGGTTCGTTGGCTTCTTGGTTTGTCGGTTTGTTGGTTTGTTGGCTTGTTTGCTTGTTGGTTTGTTAGTTTGTTGGCTTGTTGGTTTGTTGGCTCGTTGGTTTGTTGGTTTGTTGGTTTGTTGGTTTGTTGGTTTGTTGGCTTGTCGGCTTCTTGGTTTGTTGGTTTGTTGGTTTGTTGGTTACTTAGTTTGTTGGCATGTTGGTTTGTTGGTTTGTTGGTTTGTTGGCTTGTGGGTTTGTTGGTTTGTTGGCTTGTTGGCTTGTTGGTTTGTTGATTTGTTGGTTTGTTGGCTTGTTGGTTTGTTGGTTTGTTGGCTTGTTGGCTTGATGGTTTGTTGGTTTGTTGGTTTGTTGGTTTGTTGATTTGTTGGTTTGTTGGCTTGTTGGTTTGTTGGTTTGTTGGCTTGTTGGCTTGTTGGTTTGTTGGTTTGTTAGTTTGTTGGTTTGTTGGTTTGTTGGCTTGCTGGTTTGTTGGTTTGTTGGTTTGTTGGTTTGTTGGTTTGTTGGTTTGTTGGTTTGTTGGTTTGTTGGTTTGTTGGTTTGTTGGCTTGTTGGCTTGTTGGTTTGTTGGTTTGTTGGCTTGTTGGTTTGTTGATTTGTTGGCTTGATGCTTTGTTCGTTTGATGGTTTGTTGGTTTGTTGGTTTTTTGGTTTGTTGGTTTTTTGGTTTGTTGCGTTGTTCGTTTGATGGTTTGTTGGTTTGTTGGTTACTTGGTTTGTTGGTTTGTTGGTTTGTTGGCTTGTTGGCTTGTTGGTTTGTTGGCTTGTTGGTTTGTTGGTTTGCTGGTTTGTTGGCTTGTTGGCTTGTTGGTTTTTTGGTTTGTTGGTTTATTTGTTTGTTGGTTTGTTGGTTTGTTGGTTTGTTGGTTTGTTGGCTTGTTGGTTTGTTGGTTTGTTGGCTTGTTGGCTTGTTGGTTTGTTGGTTTGTTGGTTTATTTGTTTGTTGGTTTGTTGGCTTGTTGGTTTGTTGGTTTGTCGGTTTGTTGGCTTGTTGGCTTGTTGGTTTGTTAGTTTGTTGGTTTGTTGGTTTGTTGGTTTGTTGGTTTGTTGGTTTGTTGGCTTGTTGGTTTGTTGGTTTGTTGGTTTGTTGGTTTGTTGGCTTGTTGGTTTGTTGGCTTGTTGGTTTGTTGGTTTGTTAGTTTGTTGGCTTTTTGGTTACTTGTTTTGTTGGTTTGTTGGCTTGTTGGCTTGTTGGTTTGTTGGCTTGTTGGTTTGTTGGTTTGTTGGTTTGTTGGCTTGTTGGTTTGTTGATTTGTTGGCTTGTTGGCTTGTTGCTATGTTCGTTTGATGGCTTGTTGGTTTGTTGGTTTTTTGGTTCGTTGGTTTTTTGGTTTGTTGCTTTGTTGGTTTGTTGCTTTGTTGGCTTGTTTGCTTGTTGGTTTGTTGGCTTGTTGGTTTGTTGGCTTGTTGGTTACTTGGTTTGTTTGGTTTGTTGGTTTGTTGGTTTGTTGGTTTTTTGGTTTGTTGGCTTGTTGGTTTGTTGACTTGTTGGTTTGTTGCTTTGTTCGTTTGATGGTTTGTTGGTTTGTTGGTTACTTGGTTTGTTGGTTTGTTGGTTTGTTGGCTTGCTGGTTTGTTGGCTTGTTGGTTTGTTGGTTTGTTCGTTTGATGGTTTGTTGGTTTGTTGGTTATTTGGTTTGTTGGTTTGTTGGTTTGTTGGTTTGTTGGCTTGCTGGTTTGTTGGTTTGTTGGCTTGTTGGTTTGTTGGCTTGTTGGTTTGTTGGCTTGTTGGTTTGTTGGTTTGTTGGTTTGTTGGCTTGTTGGTTTGTTGGTTTGTTGGTTTGTTGGCTTGTTGGCTTGTTGTTTTGTTGGTTTGTTGGCTTGTTGGCTTGTTGGTTTGTTGGTTTGTTGGCTTGTTGGCTTGTTGCTATGTTCGTTTGATGGCTTGTTGGTTTGTTGGTTTTTTGGTTCGTTGGTTTTTTGGTTTGTTGCTTTGTTGGTTTGTTGCTTTGTTGGCTTGCTTGCTTGTTGGTTTGTTGGCTTGTTGGTTTGTTGGCTTGTTGGTTACTTGGTTTGTTTGGTTTGTTGGTTTGTTGGTTTGTTGGTTTTTTGGTTTGTTGGCTTGTTGGTTTGTTGACTTGTTGGTTTGTTGCTTTGTTCGTTTGATGGTTTGTTGGTTTGTTGGTTACTTGGTTTGTTGGTTTGTTGGTTTGTTGGCTTGCTGGTTTGTTGGCTTGTTGGTTTGTTGGTTTGTTGGTTTGTTGGCTTATTGGTTTGTTGGTTTGTTGGCTTGTTGGTTTGTTAGTTTGTTGGCTTTTTGGTTACTTGGTTTGTTGGTTTGTTGGTTTGTTGGCTTGTTGGTTTGTTGGCTTGTTGGTTTGTTGGTTTGCTGGCTTTTTGGTTTGTTGGTTTGTTGGTTTGTTCGTTTGTTGGTTTGTTGGTTAATTGGTTTGTTGGTTTGTTGGTTTGTTGGTTTGTTGGTTTGTTGGTTTGTTGGTTTATTTGTTTGTTTGTTTGTTGGTTTGTTGGTTTATTGGTTTGTTGGTTTGTTGGTTTATTTGTTTGTTGGTTTGTTGGTTAGTTGGTTTGTTGGCTTGTTGGTTTGTTGGCTTGTTGGCTTGTTGGTTTGTTGGTTTGTTGGTTTATTTGTTTCTTGGTTTGTTGGCTTGTTGGTTTGTTAGCTTATTTGTTTGTTGGTTCGTTGGCTTCTTGGTTTGTCGGTTTGTTGGTTTGTTGGCTTGTTTGCTTGTTGGTTTGTTAGTTTGTTGGCTTGTTGGTTTGTTGGCTCGTTGGTTTGTTGGTTTGTTGGTTTGTTGGTTTGTTGGTTTGTTGGCTTGTCGGCTTCTTGGTTTGTTGGTTTGTTGGTTTGTTGGTTACTTAGTTTGTTGGCATGTTGGTTTGTTGGTTTGTTGGTTTGTTGGCTTGTGGGTTTGTTGGTTTGTTGGCTTGTTGGCTTGTTGGTTTGTTGATTTGTTGGTTTGTTGGCTTGTTGGTTTGTTGGTTTGTTGGCTTGTTGGCTTGATGGTTTGTTGGTTTGTTGGTTTGTTGGTTTGTTGATTTGTTGGTTTGTTGGCTTGTTGGTTTGTTGGTTTGTTGGCTTGTTGGCTTGTTGGTTTGTTGGTTTGTTAGTTTGTTGGTTTGTTGGTTTGTTGGCTTGCTGGTTTGTTGGTTTGTTGGTTTGTTGGTTTGTTGGTTTGTTGGTTTGTTGGTTTGTTGGTTTGTTGGTTTGTTGGTTTGTTGGCTTGTTGGCTTGTTGGTTTGTTGGTTTGTTGGCTTGTTGGTTTGTTGATTTGTTGGCTTGATGCTTTGTTCGTTTGATGGTTTGTTGGTTTGTTGGTTTTTTGGTTTGTTGGTTTTTTGGTTTGTTGCGTTGTTCGTTTGATGGTTTGTTGGTTTGTTGGTTACTTGGTTTGTTGGTTTGTTGGTTTGTTGGCTTGTTGGCTTGTTGGTTTGTTGGCTTGTTGGTTTGTTGGTTTGCTGGTTTGTTGGCTTGTTGGCTTGTTGGTTTTTTGGTTTGTTGGTTTATTTGTTTGTTGGTTTGTTGGTTTGTTGGTTTGTTGGTTTGTTGGCTTGTTGGTTTGTTGGTTTGTTGGCTTGTTGGCTTGTTGGTTTGTTGGTTTGTTGGTTTATTTGTTTGTTGGTTTGTTGGCTTGTTGGTTTGTTGGTTTGTCGGTTTGTTGGCTTGTTGGCTTGTTGGTTTGTTAGTTTGTTGGTTTGTTGGTTTGTTGGTTTGTTGGTTTGTTGGTTTGTTGGCTTGTTGGTTTGTTGGTTTGTTGGTTTGTTGGTTTGTTGGCTTGTTGGTTTGTTGGCTTGTTGGTTTGTTGGTTTGTTAGTTTGTTGGCTTTTTGGTTACTTGTTTTGTTGGTTTGTTGGCTTGTTGGCTTGTTGGTTTGTTGGCTTGTTGGTTTGTTGGTTTGTTGGTTTGTTGGCTTGTTGGTTTGTTGATTTGTTGGCTTGTTGGCTTGTTGGTTTGTTGGTTTGTTGGTTTGTTGGTTTGTTTGCTTGTTGGCTTGTTGGTTTGTTAGTTTGTTGGCTTGTTGGTTTGTTGGCTTGTTGGTTTGTTGGTTTGTTGGTTTGTTGGCTTGTCGGCTTGTTGGTTTGTTGGTTTGTTGGTTTGTTGGTTACTTAGTTTGTTGGTTTGTTGGCATGTTGGTTTGTTGGTTTGTTGGTTTGTTGGCTTGTGGGTTTGTTGGTTTGTTGGCTTGTTGGCTTGTTGGTTTGTTGATTTGTTGGTTTGTTGGCTTGTTGGTTTGTTGGGTTGTTGGCTTGTTGGCTTGATGGTTTGTTGGTTTGTTGGTTTGTTGGTTTGTTGGCTTGTTAGTTTGTTGGTTTGTTGGCTTGTTTGCTTGTTGGTTTGTTGGTTTGTTAGTTTGTTGGTTTGTTGGTTTGTTGGCTTGTTGGTTTGTTGGTTTGTTGGTTTGTTGGTTTGTTGGTTTGTTGGTTTGTTGGTTTGTTGGTTTGTTGGTTTGTTGGCTTGTTTGCTTGTTGGTTTGTTGGTGTGTTGGCTTGTTGGTTTGTTGGTTTGTTGGCTTGTTGGCTTGTTGCTTTGTTCGTTTGATGGCTTGTTGGTTTGTTGGTTTTTTGGTTCGTTGGTTTTTTGGTTTGTTGCTTTGTTGGTTAGTTGCCTTGTTGGCTTGTTGGCTTGTTGGTTTGTTGGCTTGTTGGTTTGTTGGCTTGTTGGTTACTTGGTTTGTTTGGTTTGTTGGTTTGTTGGTTTGTTGGTTTGTTGGTTTGTTAGTTTGTTGGCTTGTTGGTTTGTTGGCTTGTTGGTTTGTTGCTTTGTTCGTTTGATGGTTTGTTGATTTGTTGGTTACTTGGTTTGTTGGTTTGTTGGTTTGTTGGCTTGCTGGTTTGTTGGCTTGTTGGTTTGTTGGTTTGTTGGTTTGTTGGCTTGTTGGTTTGTTGGTTTGTTGGTTTGTTGGTTTGTTAGTTTGTTGGCTTTTTGGTTACTTGGTTTGTTGGTTTGTTGGTTTGTTGGCTTGTTGGTTTTTTGGCTTGTTGGTTTGTTGGTTTGCTGGCTTTTTGGTTTGTTGGTTTGTTGGTTTGTTCGTTTGTTGGTTTGTTGGTTAATTGGTTTGTTGGTTTGTTGGTTTGCTGGTTTGTTGGTTTGTTGGTTTATTTGTTTGTTGGTTTGTTGGTTTGTTGGTTTATTGGTTTGTTGGTTTGTTGGTTTATTTGTTTGTTGGTTTGTTGTTTTGTTGGTTTGTTGGCTTGTTGGTTTGTTGGCTTGTTGGCTTGTTGGTTTGTTGGTTTGTTGGTTTATTTGTTTGTTGGTTTGTTGGCTTGTTGGTTTGTTGGTTTGTTAGCTTATTGGTTTGTTGGTTTGTTGGCTTCTTGGTTTGTTGGTTTGTTGGTTTGTTAGCTTGTTGGCTTGTTGGTTTGTTAGTTTGTTGGCTTGTTGGTTTGTTGGCTTGTTGGTTTGTTGGTTTGTTGGTTTGTTGGCTTGTCGGCTTGTTGGTTTGTTGGTTTGTTGGTTACTTAGTTTGTTGGTTTGTTGGCATGTTGGTTTTTGGTTTGTTGGTTTGTTGGCTTGTGGGTTTGTTGGTTTGTTGGCTTGTTGGCTTGTTTGTTTGTTGATTTGTTGGTTTGTTGGCTTGTTGGTTTGTTGGTTTGTTGGCTTGTTGGCTTGATGGTTTGTTAGTTTGTTGGTTTGTTGGTTTGTTGGTGTGTTGGTTTGTTGGCTTGTTGGTTTGTTGGTTTGTTGGCTTGTTGGCTTGTTGGTTTGTTGGTTTGTTAGTTTGTTGGTTTGTTGTTTTGTTGGATTGTTGGTTTGTTGGTTTGTTGGTTTGTTGGTTTGTTGGTTTGTTGGTTTGTTGGTTTGTTGGTTTGTTGGCTTGTTGGCTTGTTGGTTTGTTGGTTTGTTGGCTTGTTGGTTTGTTGATTTGTTGGCTTGTTGGCTTGATGCTTTGTTCGTTTGATGGTTTGTTGGTTTGTTGGTTTTTTGGTTTGTTGGTTTTTTGGTTTGTTGCGTTGTTGGTTTGTTGGCTTGTTGGCTTTTTGGTTTGTTGGCTTGTTGGTTTGTTAGTTTGTTGGCTTTTTGGTTACTTGGTTTGTTGGTTTGTTGGCTTGTTGGTTTGTTGGCTTGTTGGTTTGTTGGTTTGTTGGTTTGTTGGCTTGTCGGCTTGTTGGTTTGTTGGTTTGTTAGTTTGTTGGTTACTTAGTTTGTTGGTTTGTTGGCATGTTGGTTTGTTGGTTTGTTGGTTACTTGGTTTGTTGGTTTGTTGGCTTGTTGGTTTGTTGGCTTGTTGGTTTGTTGGTTTGCTGGTTTGTTGGCTTGTGGGTTTGTTGGTTTGTTGGCTTGTTGGCTTGTTGGTTTGTTGATTTGTTGGTTTGTTGGCTTGTTGGTTTGTTGGTTTGTTGGTTACTTGGTTTATTGGTTTGTTGGTTTGTTGGCTTGTTGGTTTGTTGGCTTGTTGGTTTGTTGGTTTGCTGGTTTGTTGGCTTGTTGGCTTGTTGGTTTTATGGTTTGTTGGTTTATTTGTTTGTTGGTTTGTTGGTTTGTTGGTTTGTTGGTTTGTTGGCTTTTTGGCTTGTTGGTTTGTTGGTTTGTTGGTTTGTTGGTTTGTTGGCTTGTTGGTTTGTTGGCTTGTTGGTTTGTTGCTTTGTTCGTTTGATGGTTTGTTGGTTTGTTGGTTACTTGGTTTGTTGGTTTGTTGGTTTGTTGGCTTGCTGGTTTGTTGGCTTGTTGGTTTGTTGGTTTGTTGGTTTGTTGGCTTGTTGGTTTGTTGGTTTATTGGCTTGTTGGTTTGTTAGTTTGTTGGCTTTTTGGTTACTTGGTCTGTTGGTTTGTTGGTTTGTTGGCTTGTTGGCTTGTTGGTTTGTTGGCTTGTTGGCTTGTTGGCTTGTTGGTTTGTTAGTTTGTTGGTTTGTTGGTTTGTTGGTTTGTTGGTTTGTTGGCTTGTTGGTTTGTTGGTTTGTTGGTTTGTTGGTTTGTTGGCTTGTTGGTTTGTTGGCTTGTTGGTTTGTTGGTTTGTTAGTTTGTTGGCTTTTTGGTTACTTGTTTTGTTGGTTTGTTGGCTTGTTGGCTTGTTGGTTTGTTGGCTTGTTGGTTTGTTGGTTTGTTGGTTTGTTGGCTTGTTGGTTTGTTGATTTGTTGGCTTGTTGGCTTGTTGGTTTGTTGGTTTGTTGGTTTGTTGGTTTGTTGGCTTGTTGGCTTGTTGGTTTGTTAGTTTGTTGGCTTGTTGGTTTGTTGGCTTGTTGGTTTGTTGGTTTGTTGGTTTGTTGGCTTGTCGGCTTGTTGGTTTGTTGGTTTGTTGGTTTGTTGGTTACTTAGTTTGTTGGTTTGTTGGCATGTTGGTTTGTTGGTTTGTTGGTTTGTTGGCTTGTGGGTTTGTTGGTTTGTTGGCTTGTTGGCTTGTTGGTTTGTTGATTTGTTGGCTTGTTGGTTTGTTGGTTTGTTGGTTTGTTGGTTTGTTGGTTTGTTGGTTTGTTGGCTTGTTTGCTTGTTGGTTTGTTGGTGTGTTGGCTTGTTGGTTTGTTGGTTTGTTGGCTTGTTGGCTTGTTGCTTTGTTCGTTTGATGGCTTGTTGGTTTGTTGGTTTTTTGGTTCGTTGGTTTTTTGGTTTGTTGCTTTGTTGGTTTGTTGCTTTGTTGGCTTGTTGGCTTGTTGGTTTGTTGGCTTGTTGGTTTGTTGGCTTGTTGGTTACTTGGTTTGTTTGGTTTGTTGGTTTGTTGGTTTGTTGGTTTGTTGGTTTGTTAGTTTGTTGGCTTGTTGGTTGGTTGGCTTGTTGGTTTGTTGCTTTGTTCGTTTGATGGTTTGTTGATTTGTTGGTTACTTGGTTTGTTGGTTTGTTGGTTTGTTGGCTTGCTGGTTTGTTGGCTTGTTGGTTTGTTGGTTTGTTGGTTTGTTGGGTTGTTGGTTTGTTGGTTTGTTGGTTTGTTGGTTTGTTAGTTTGTTGGCTTTTTGGTTACTTGGTTTGTTGGTTTGTTGGCTTGTTGGTTTTTTGGCTTGTTGGTTTGTTGGTTTGCTGGCTTTTTGGTTTGTTGGTTTGTTGGTTTGTTCGTTTGTTGGTTTGTTGGTTAATTGGTTTGTTGGTTTGTTGGTTTGCTGGTTTGTTGGTTTGTTGGTTTATTTGTTTGTTGGTTTGTTGGTTTGTTGGTTTATTGGTTTGTTGGTTTGTTGGTTTATTTGTTTGTTGGTTTGTTGGTTTGTTGGTTTGTTGGCTTGTTGGTTTGTTGGCTTGTTGGCTTGTTGGTTTGTTGGTTTGTTGGTTTATTTGTTTGTTGGTTTGTTGGCTTGTTGGTTTGTTGGTTTGTTAGCTTATTGGTTTGTTGGTTTGTTGGCTTCTTGGTTTGTTGGTTTGTTGGTTTGTTAGCTTGTTGGCTTGTTGGTTTGTTAGTTTGTTGGCTTGTTGGTTTGTTGGCTTGTTGGTTTGTTGGTTTGTTGGTTTGTTGGCTTGTCGGCTTGTTGGTTTGTTGGTTTGTCGGTTACTTAGTTTGTTGGTTTGTTGGCATGTTGGTTTGTTGGTTTGTTGGTTTGTTGGCTTGTGGGTTTGTTGGTTTGTTGGCTTGTTGGCTTGTTGGTTTGTTGGCTTGTTGGTTACTTGGTTTGTTTGGTTTGTTGGTTTGTTGGTTTGTTGGTTTGTTGGCTTGTTGGTTTGTTGGTTTGTTGGCTTGTTGGCTTGATGGTTTGTTAGTTTGTTGGTTTGTTGGTTTGTTGGTGTGTTGGTTTGTTGGCTTGTTGGTTTGTTGGTTTGTTGGCTTGTTGGCTTGTTGGTTTGTTGGTTTGTTGGCTTGTTGGCTTGTTGGTTTGTTGGTTTGTTAGTTTGTTGGTTTGTTGGTTTGTTGGTTTGTTGGTTTGTTGGTTTGTTGGTTTGTTGGTTTGTTGGCTTGTTGGCTTGTTGGTTTGTTGGTTTGTTGGCTTGTTGGTTTGTTGATTTGTTGGCTTGTTGGCTTGATGCTTTGTTCGTTTGATGGTTTGTTGGTTTGTTGGTTTTTTGGTTTGTTGGTTTTTTGGTTTGTTGCGTTGTTGGTTTGTTGGCTTGTTGGCTTTTTGGTTTGTTGGCTTGTTGGTTTGTTAGTTTGTTGGCTTTTTGGTTACTTGGTTTGTTGGTTTGTTGGCTTGTTGGTTTGTTGGCTTGTTGGTTTGTTGGTTTGTTGGTTTGTTGGCTTGTCGGCTTGTTGGTTTGTTGGTTTGTTAGTTTGTTGGTTACTTAGTTTGTTGGTTTGTTGGCATGTTGGTTTGTTGGTTTGTTGGTTACTTGGTTTGTTGGTTTGTTGGCGTGTTGGTTTGTTGGCTTGTTGGTTTGTTGGTTTGCTGGTTTGTTGGCTTGTGGGTTTGTTGGTTTGTTGGCTTGTTGGCTTGTTGGTTTGCTGATTTGTTGGTTTGTTGGCTTGTTGGTTTGTTGGTTTGTTGGTTACTTGGTTTATTGGTTTGTTGGTTTGTTGGCTTGTTGGTTTGTTGGCTTGTTGGTTTGTTGGTTTGCTGGTTTGTTGGCTTGTTGGCTTGTTGGTTTTATGGTTTGTTGGTTTATTTGTTTGTTGGTTTGTTGGTTTGTTGGTTTGTTGGTTTGTTGGTTTGTTGGCTTGTTGGTTTGTTGGTTTGTTGGCTTTTTGGCTTGTTGGTTTGTTGGTTTGTTGGTTTGTTGGTTTGTTGGCTTGTTGGTTTGTTGGCTTGTTGGTTTGTTGCTTTGTTCGTTTGATGGTTTGTTGGTTTGTTGGTTACTTGGTTTGTTGGTTTGTTGGTTTGTTGGCTTGCTGGTTTGTTGGCTTGTTGGTTTGTTGGTTTGTTGGTTTGTTGGCTTGTTGGTTTGTTGGTTTATTGGCTTGTTGGTTTGTTAGTTTGTTGGCTTTTTGGTTACTTGGTTTGTTGGTTTGTTGGTTTGTTGGCTTGTTGGCTTGTTGGTTTGTTGGCTTGTTGGTTTGTTGGTTTGTTGGCTTGTTGGCTTGTTGGTTTGTTGGTTTGTTGGTTTGTTGGCTTGCTGGCTTGTCGGTTTGTTGGTTTGTTGGCTTGTTGGTTTGTTGGTTTGTTGGCTTGTTGGATTGTTGCTTTGTTCGTTTGATGGCTTGTTGGTTTGTTGGTTTTTTGGTTCTTTGGTTTTTGGTTTGTTGGTTTGTTGCTTTGTTGGCTTGTTGGCTTGTTGGTTTGTTGGCTTGTTGGTTTGTTGGCTTGTTGGTTACTTGGTTTGTTTGGTTTGTTGGTTTGTTGGTTTGTTGGTTTTTTGGTTTGTTGGCTTGTTGGTTTGTTGGTTTGTTGGTTTGTTGGTTTGTTGGTTTGTTGGTTTGTTGGTTTGTTGGTTTGTTGGCTTGTTGGCTTGTTGGTTTGTTGGTTTGTTGGCTTGTTGGTTTGTTGATTTGTTGGCTTGTTGGCTTGATGCTTTGTTCGTTTGATGGTTTGTTGGTTTGTTGGTTTTTTGGTTTGTTGTTTTTTTGGTTTGTTGCGTTGTTGGTTTGTTGGCTTGTTGGCTTTTTGGTTTGTTGGCTTGTTGGTTTGTTAGTTTGTTGGCTTTTTGGTTACTTGGTTTGTTGGTTTGTTGGCTTGTTGGTTTGTTGGCTTGTTGGTTTGTTGGTTTGTTGGTTTGTTGGCTTGTCGGCTTGTTGGTTTGTTGGTTTGTTAGTTTGTTGGTTACTTAGTTTGTTGGTTTGTTGGCATGTTGGTTTGTTGGTTTGTTGGTTTATTGGCTTGTGGGTTTGTTGGTTTGTTGGCTTGTTGGCTTGTTGGTTTGTTGATTTGTTTGTTTGTTGGCTTGTTGGTTTGTTGGTTTGTTGGTTACTTGGTTTGTTGGTTTGTTGGTTTGTTGGCTTGTTGGTTTGTTGGCTTGTTGGTTTGTTGGTTTGCTGGTTTGTTGGCTTGTTGGCTTGTTGGTTTTATGGTTTGTTGGTTTATTTGTTTGTTGGTTTGTTGGTTTGTTGGTTTGTTGGTTTGTTGGTTTGTTGGCTTGTTGGTTTGTTGGTTTGTTGGCTTATTGGCTTGTTGGTTTGTTGATTTGTTGGTTTGTTGGTTTTTTGACTTGTTGGTTTGTTGGCTTGTTGGTTTGTTGCTTTGTTCGTTTGATGGTTTGTTGGTTTGTTGGTTACTTGGTTTGTTGGTTTGTTGGTTTGTTGGCTTGCTGGTTTGTTGGCTTGTTGGTTTGTTGGTTTGTTGGTTTGTTGGCTTGTTGGTTTGTTGGCTTGTTGGTTTGTTGGTTTATTGGCTTGTTGGTTTGTTAGTTTGTTGCCTTTTTGGTTACTTGGTTTGTTGGTTTGTTGGTTTGTTGGCTTGTTAGTTTGTTGGCTTGTTGGTTTGTTGGTTTGTTGGTTTGTTGGCTTGTTGGTTTGTTGGTTTGTTGGTTTTTTGGTTCGTTGGTTTTTTGGTTTGTTGCTTTGTTGGTTTGTTGCTTTGTTGGCTTGTTGGCTTGTTGGTTTGTTGGCTTGTTGGTTTGTTGCTTTGTTCGTTTGATGGTTTGTTGGTTTGTTGGTTACTTGGTTTGTTGGTTTGTTGGTTTGTTGGGTTGTTGGCTTGCTGGTTTGTTGGCTTGTTGGTTTGTTGGTTTGTTGGTTTGTTGGCTTGTTGGTTTGTTGGTTTGTTGGCTTGTTGGTTTGTTAGTTTGTTGGCTTTTTGGTTACTTGGTTTGTTGGTTTGTTGGTTTGTTGGCTTGTTGGTTTGTTGGCTTGTTGGTTTGTTGGTTTGCTGGCTTTTTGGTTTGTTGGTTTGTTGGTTTGTTCGTTTGTTGGTTTGTTGGTTAATTGATTTGTTGGTTTGTTGGTTTGTTGGTTTGTTGGTTTGTTGGTTTGTTGGTTTATTTGTTTGTTGGTTTGTTGGTTTGTTGGTTTATTGGTTTGTTGGTTTGTTGGTTTATTTGTTTGTTGGTTTGTTGGTTTGTTGGTTTGTAGGTTTGTTGGCTTGTTGGTTTGTTGGCTTGTTGGCTTGTTGGTTTGTTGGTTTGTTGGTTTATTTGTTTCTTGGTTTGTTGGCTTGTTGGTTTGTTGGTTTGTTAGCTTATTGGTTTGTTGGTTCGTTGGCTTCTTGGTTTGTCGGTTTGTTGGTTTGTTGGCTTGTTGGCTTGTTGGTTTGTTAGTTTGTTGGCTTGTTGGTTTGTTGGCTTGTTGGTTTGTTGGTTTGTTGGTTTGTTGGCTTGTCGGCTTGTTGGTTTGTTGGTTTGTTGGTTTGTTGGTTACTTAGTTTGTTGGCATGTTGGTTTGTTGGTTTGTTGGTTTGTTGGCTTGTGGGTTTGTTGGTTTGTTGGCTTGTTGGCTTGTTGGCTTGTTGGTTTGTTGATTTGTTGGTTTGTTGGCTTGTTGGTTTGTTGGTTTGTTGGCTTGTTGGCTTGATGGTTTGTTGGTTTGTTGGTTTGTTGGTTTGTTGATTTGTTGGTTTGTTGGCTTGTTGGTTTGTTGGTTTGTTGGCTTGTTGGCTTGTTGGTTTGTTGGTTTGTTAGTTTGTTGGTTTGTTGGTTTGTTGGCTTGTTGGTTTGTTGGTTTGTTGGTTTGTTGGTTTGTTGGTTTGTTGGTTTGTTGGTTTGTTGGTTTGTTGGTTTGTTGGTATGTTGGCTTGTTGGCTTGTTGGTTTGTTGGTTTGTTGGCTTGTTGGTTTGTTGATTTGTTGACTTGTTGGCTTGATGCTTTGTTCGTTTAATGGTTTGTTGGTTTGTTGGTTTTTTGGTTTGTTGGCTTTTTGGTTTGTTGGCTTGTTGGTTTGTTAGTTTGTTGGCTTTTTGGTTACTTGGTTTGTTGGTTTGTTGGCTTGTTGGTTTGTTGATTTGTTGCTTTGTTCGTTTGATGGTTTTTTGGTTTGTTGGTTACTTGGTTTGTTGGTTTGTTGGTTTGTTGGTTTGTTGGCTTGTTGGCTTGTTGGTTTGTTGGCTTGTTGGCTTGTTGGTTTGCTGGTTTGTTGGCTTGTTGGCTTGTTGGTTTTTTGGTTTGTTGGTTTATTTGTTTGTTGGTTTGTTGGTTTGTTGGTTTGTTGGCTTGTTGGTTTGTTGGTTTGTTGGTTTGTTGGCTTGTTGGCTTGTTGGTTTGTTGGTTTGTTGGTTTATTTGTTTGTTGGTTTGTTGGCTTGTTGGTTTGTTGGTTTGTTGGTTTGTTGGCTTGTTGGCTTGTTGGTTTGTTAGTTTGTTGGTTTGTTGGTTTGTTGGTTTGTTGGTTTGTTGGCTTGTTGGTTTGTTGGTTTGTTGGTTTGTTGGTTTGTTGGTTTGTTGGCTTGTTGGTTTGTTGGTTTGTTAGTTTGTTGGCTTTTTGGTTACTTGGTTTGTTGGTTTGTTGGTTTGTTGGCTTGTTGGTTTGTTGGCTTGTTGGTTTGTTGGTTTGTTGGTTTGTTGGCTTGTTGGTTTGTTGGTTTGTTGGCTTGTTGGCTAGTTGGTTTGTTGGTTTGTTGGTTTGTTGGTTTGTTGGCTTGTTGGTTTGTTGGTTTGTTGGTTTGTTGGTTTGTTGGCTTGTTGGTTTGTTGGCTTGTTGGTTTGTTGGTTTGTTGGTTTGTTGGCTTGTTGGCTTGTTGGCTTGTTGGCTTGTTGGTTTGTTGGTTTGTTGGTTTATTTGTTTGTTGGTTTGTTGGCTTGTTGGTTTTTTGGTTTGTTAGCTTATTGGTTTGTTGGTTTGTTGGCTTCTTGGTTTGTTGGTTTGTTGGTTTGTTGGCTTGTTGGCTTGTTGGCTTGTTAGTTTGTTGGTTTGTTGGTTTGTTGGTTTGTTGGTTTGTTGGTTTGTTGGTTACTTAGTTTGTTGGTTTGTTGGCATGTTGGTTTGTTGGTTTGTTGGTTTGTTGGCTTGTGGGTTTGTTGGTTTGTTGGCTTGTTGGCTTGTTGGTTTGTTGATTTGTTGGTTTGTTGGCTTGTTGGTTTGTTGGTTTGTTGGCTTGTTGGCTTGATGGTTTGTTGGTTTGTTGGTTTGTTGGTTTGTTGGTTTGTTGGTTTGTTGGCTTGTTGGTTTGTTGGTTTGTTGGCTTGTTGGCTTGTTGGTTTGTTGGTTTGTTAGTTTGTTGGTTTGTTGGTTTGTTGGCTTGTTGGTTTGTTGGTTTGTTGGTTTGTTGGTTTGTTGGTTTGTTGGTTTGTTGGTTTGTTGGTTTGTTGGCTTGTTGGCTTGTTGGTTTGTTGGTTGGTTGGCTTGTTGGTTTGTTGATTTGTTGGCTTGTTGGCTTGATGCTTTGTTCGTTTGATGGTTTGTTGGTTTGTTGGTTTTTTGGTTTGTTGGCTTTTTGGTTTGTTGGCTTGTTGGTTTGTTAGTTTGTTGGCTTTTTGGTTACTTGGTTTGTTGGTTTGTTGGCTTGTTGGTTTGTTGATTTGTTGCTTTGTTCGTTTGATGGTTTGTTGGTTTGTTGGTTACTTGGTTTGTTGGTTTGTTGGTTTGTTGGTTTGTTGGCTTATTGGCTTGTTGGTTTGTTGGCTTGTTGGTTTGTTGGTTTGCTGGTTTGTTGGCTTGTTGGCTTGTTGGTTTTTTGGTTTGTTGGTTTATTTGTTTGTTGGTTTGTTGGTTTGTTGGTTTGTTGGCTTGTTGGTTTGTTGGTTTGTTGGTTTGTTGGCTTGTTGGCTTGTTGGTTTGTTGGTTTGTTGGTTTATTTGTTTGTTGGTTTGTTGGCTTGTTGGTTTGTTGGTTTGTTGGTTTGTTGGCTTGTTGGCTTGTTGGTTTGTTAGTTTGTTGGTTTGTTGGTTTGTTGGTTTGTTGGTTTGTTGGCTTGTTGGTTTGTTGGTTTGTTGGTTTGTTGGTTTGTTGGTTTGTTGGTTTGTTGGCTTGTTGGTTTGTTGGTTTGTTAGTTTGTTGGCTTTTTGGTTACTTGGTTTGTTGGTTTGTTGGTTTGTTGGCTTGTTGGTTTGTTGGCTTGTTGGTTTGTTGGTTTGTTGGTTTGTTGGCTTGTTGGTTTGTTGGTTTGTTGGCTTGTTGGCTTGTTGGTTTGTTGGTTTGTTGGTTTGTTGGTTTGTTGGCTTGTTGGTTTGTTGGTTTGTTGGTTTGTTGGTTTGTTAGCTTGTTGGTTTGTTGGCTTGTTGGTTTGTTGGTTTGTTGGTTTGTTGGCTTGTTGGCTTGTTGGCTTGTTGGCTTGTTGGTTTGTTGGTTTGTTGGTTTATTTGTTTGTTGGTTTGTTGGCTTGTTGGTTTTTTGGTTTGTTAGCTTATTGAATTGTTGGTTTGTTGGCTTCTTGGTTTGTTGGTTTGTTGGTTTGTTGGCTTGTTGGCTTGTTGGCTTGTTAGTTTGTTGGCTTGTTGGTTTGTTGGCTTGTCGGTTTGTTGGTTTGTTGGTTTGTTGGCTTGTCGGCTTGTTGGTTTGTTGGTTTGTTGGTTTGTTGGTTACTTAGTTTGTTGGTTTGTTGGCATGTTGGTTTGTTGGTTTGTTGGTTTGTTGGCTTGTGGGTTTGTTGGTTTGTTGGCTTGTTGGCTTGTTGGTTTGTTGATTTGTTGGTTTGTTGGCTTGTTGGTTTGTTGGTTTGTTGGCTTGTTGGCTTGATGGTTTGTTGGTTTGTTGGTTTGTTGGTTTGTTGGTTTGTTGGTTTGTTGGCTTGTTGGTTTGTTGGTTTGTTGGCTTGTTGGCTTGTTGGTTTGTTGGTTTGTTAGTTTGTTGGTTTGTTGGTTTGTTGGCTTGTTGGTTTGTTGGTTTGTTGGTTTGTTGGTTTGTTGGTTTGTTGGTTTGTTGGTTTGTTGGCTTGTTGGCTTGTTGGTTTGTTGGTTGGTTAACTTGTTGGTTTGTTGATTTGTTGGCTTGTTGGCTTGATGCTTTGTTCGTTTGATGGTTTGTTGGTTTGTTGGTTTTTTGGTTTGTTGGTTTTTTGGTTTGTTGCGTTGTTGGTTTGTTGGCTTGTTGGCTTTTTGCTTTGTTGGCTTATTGGTTTGTTAGTTTGTTGGCTTTTTGGTTACTTGGTTTGTTGGTTTGTTGGCTTGTTGGTTTGTTGGTTTGTTGCTTTGTTCGTTTGATGGTTTGCTGATTTGTTGGTTACTTGGTTTGTTGGTTTGTTGGTTTGTTTGCTTGTTGGTTTGTTGGCTTGTTGGTTTGTTGGTTTGCTGGTTTGTTGGCTTGTTGGCTTGTTGGTTTTTTGGTTTGTTGGTTTATTTGTTTGTTGGTTTGTTGGTTTGTCGGTTTGTTGGTTTGTTGGTTTGTTGGTTTGTTGGCTTGTTGGTTTGTTGGTTTGTTGGTTTGTTGGCTTGTTGGCTTGTTGGTTTGTTGGTTTGTTGGTTTATTTGTTTGTTGGTTTGTTGGCTTGTTGGTTTGTTGGTTTGTTGGTTTGTTGGTTTGTTGGCTTGTTGGCTTGTTGGTTTGTTAGTTTGTTGGTTTGTTGGTTTGTTGGTTTGTTGGTTTGTTGGCTTGTTGGTTTGTTGGTTTGTTTGTTTGTTGGCTTGTTGGTTTGTTGGTTTGATAGTTTGTTGGCTTTTTGGTTACTTGGTTTGTTGGTTTGTTGGCTTGTTGGCTTGTTGGTTTGTTGGCTTGTTGGTTTGTTGGTTTGTTGGCATGTTGGTTTGTTGGTTTGTTGGCTTGTTGGCTTGTTGGTTTGTTGGTTTGTTGGTTTGTTGGTTTGTTGGTTTGTTGGCTTGTTGGCTTGTTGGTTTGTTGGTTTGTTGGTTTGTTGGCTTGTTGGTTTGTTGGTTTGTTGGCTTGTTGGTTTGTTGGTTTGTTGGTTTGTTGTCTTGTTGGCTTGTTGGTTTGTTGGTTTGTTGGCTTGTTGGTTTGTTGCTTTGTTGGTTCGTTGGTTTGTTGGTTTGTTGGTTTGTTGGCTTGTTGGCTTGTTGGTTTGTTAGTTTGTTGGCTTGTTGGTTACTTGGTTTGTTGGTTTGTTGGCTTGTTGGTTTGTTGGTTTGTTGGTTTGTTGGCTTGTTGGTTTGTTGGTTTGTTGGTTTGTTGGCTTGTTGGCTTGTTGGTTTTTTGGTTTGTTGGCTTGTTGGTTTGTTGTTTTGTTGGCTTGTTGGCATGTTGGTTTGTTGGTTTGTTGGCTTGTTGGTTTGTTGGTTTGTTGGTTTGTTGGTTTGTTGGTTTGTTGGTTTGTTGGCTTGTTGGCTTGTTGGTTTGTTGGTTTGTTGGTTTGTTGGTTTGTTGGCTTGTTGGTTTGTTGGTTTGTTGGTTTGTTGGCTTGTTGGTTTGTTGGTTTGTTGGTTTGTTGGCTTGTTGGTTTGTTTCTTTGTTGGTTCGTTGGTTTGTTGGTTTGTTGGTTTGTTGGCTTGTTGGCTTGTTGGTTTGTTAGTTTGTTGGCTTGTTGGTTACTTGGTTTGTTGGTTTGTTGGCTTGTTGGTTTGTTGGTTTGTTGGCTTTTTGGTTTGTTGGTTTGTTGGTTTGTTGTCTTGTTGGCTTGTTAGTTTGTAGGTTTGTTGGCTTGTTGGTTTGTTGCCTTGTTGGTTCGTTTGTTTGTTGGTTTGTTGGTTTGTTGATTTGTTGGTTTGTTGGCTTGTTGGTTTGTTGGTTTGTTGGCTTGTTGGCTTGTTGGTTTGTTGGTTTGTTAGTTTGTTGGTTTGTTGGTTTGTTGGCTTGTTGGTTTGTTGGTTTGTTGGTTTGTTGGTTTGTTGGTTTGTTGGTTTGTTGGTTTGTTGGTTTGTTGGTTTGTTGGTTTGTTGGTTTGTTGGTATGTTGGCTTGTTGGCTTGTTGGTTTGTTGGTTTGTTGGCTTGTTGGTTTGTTGATTTGTTGGCTTGTTGGCTTGATGCTTTGTTCGTTTAATGGTTTGTTGGTTTGTTGGTTTTTTGGTTTGTTGGCTTTTTGGTTTGTTGGCTTGTTGGTTTGTTAGTTTGTTGGCTTTTTGGTTACTTGGTTTGTTGGTTTGTTGGCTTGTTGGTTTGTTGATTTGTTGCTTTGTTCGTTTGATGGTTTGTTGGTTTGTTGGTTACTTGGTTTGTTGGTTTGTTGGTTTGTTGGCTTGTTGGCTTGTTGGTTTGTTGGCTTGTTGGTTTGTTGGTTTGCTGGTTTGTTGGCTTGTTGGCTTGTTGGTTTTTTGGTTTGTTGGTTTATTTGTTTGTTGGTTTGTTGGTTTGTTGGTTTGTTGGCTTGTTGGTTTGTTGGTTTGTTGGTTTGTTGGCTTGTTGGCTTGTTGGTTTGTTGGTTTGTTGGTTTATTTGTTTGTTGGTTTGTTGGCTTGTTGGTTTGTTGGTTTGTTGGTTTGTTGGCTTGTTGGCTTGTTGGTTTGTTAGTTTGTTGGTTTGTTGGTTTGTTGGTTTGTTGGTTTGTTGGCTTGTTGGCTTGTTGGTTTGTTGGTTTGTTGGTTTGTTGGCTTGTTGGTTTGTTGGTTTGTTGGTTTGTTGGTTTGTTGGTTTGTTGGTTTGTTGGTTTGTTGGTTTGTTGGCTTGTTGGCTTGTTGGTTTGTTGGTTGGTTGGCTTGTTGGTTTGTTGATTTGTTGGCTTGTTGGCTTGATGCTTTTTTCGTTTGATGGTTTGTTGGTTTGTTGGTTTTTTGGTTTGTTGGTTTTTTGGTTTGTTGCGTTGTTGGTTTGTTGGCTTGTTGGCTTTTTGGTTTGTTGGCTTATTGGTTTGGTAGTTTGTTGGCTTTTTGGTTACTTGGTTTGTTGGTTTGTTGGCTTGTTGGTTTGTTGGTTTGTTGCTTTGTTCGTTTGACGATTTGTTGGTTTGTTGGTTACTTGGTTTGTTGGTTTGTTGGTTTGTTGGCTTGTTGGTTTGTTGGCTTGTTGGTTTGTTGGTTTGCTGGTTTGTTGGCTTGTTGGCTTGTTGGTTTTTTGGTTTGTTGGTTTATTTGTTTGTTGGTTTGTTGGTTTGTCGGTTTGTTGGTTTGTTGGTTTGTTGGTTTGTTGGCTTGTTGGTTTGTTGGTTTGTTGGTTTGTTGGCTTGTTGGCTTGTTGGTTTGTTGGTTTGTTGGTTTATTTGTTTGTTGGTTTGTTGGCTTGTTGGTTTGTTGGTTTGTTGGTTTGTTGGTTTGTTGGCTTGTTGGCTTGTTGGTTTGTTAGTTTGTTGGTTTGTTGGTTTGTTGGTTTGTTGGTTTGTTGGCTTGTTGGTTTGTTTGTTTGTTGGCTTGTTGGTTTGTTGGTTTGTTAGTTTGTTGGCTTTTTGGTTACTTGGTTTGTTGGTTTGTTGGCTTGTTGGCTTGTTTGTTTGTTGGCTTGTTGGTTTGTTGGTTTGTTGGCATGTTGGTTTGTTTGTTTGTTGGCTTGTTGGCTTGTTGGTTTGTTGGTTTGTTGGTTTGTTGGTTTGTTGGTTTGTTGGCTTGTTGGCTTGTTGGTTTGTTGGTTTGTTGGTTTGTTGGCTTGTTGGTTTGTTGGTTTGTTGGCTTGTTGGTTTGTTGGTTTGTTGGTTTGTTGTCTTGTTGGCTTGTTGGTTTGTTGGTTTGTTGGCTTGTTGGTTTGTTGCTTTGTTGGTTCGTTGGTTTGTTGGTTTGTTGGTTTGTTGGCTTGTTGGCTTGTTGGTTTGTTAGTTTGTTGGCTTGTTGGTTACTTGGTTTGTTGGTTTGTTGGCTTGTTGGTTTGTTGGTTTGTTGGCTTGTTGGTTTGTTGGTTTGTTGGTTTGTTGGCTTGTTGGCTTGTTGGTTTTTTGGTTTGTTGGCTTGTTGGTTTGTTGTTTTGTTGGCTTGTTGGCATGTTGGTTTGTTGGTTTGTTGGCTTGTTGGCTTGTTGGTTTGTTGGTTTGTTGGTTTGTTGGTTTGTTGGTTTGTTGGCTTGTTAGCTTGTTGGTTTGTTGGTTTGTTGGTTTGTTGGTTTGTTGGCTTGTTGGTTTGTTGGTTTGTTGGCTTGTTGGTTTGTTGGTTTGTTGGTTTGTTGGCTTGTTGGTTTGTTTCTTTGTTGGTTCGTTGGTTTGTTGGTTTGTTGGTTTGTTGGCTTGTTGGCTTGTTGGTTTGTTAGTTTGTTGGCTTGTTGGTTACTTGGTTTGTTGGTTTGTTGGCTTGTTGGTTTGTTGGTTTGTTGGCTTGTTGGTTTGTTGGTTTGTTGGTTTGTTGTCTTGTTGGCTTGTTAGTTTGTTGGTTTGTTGGCTTGTTGGTTTGTTGCCTTGTTGGTTCGTTGGTTTGTTGGTTTGTTGGTTTGTTGGCTTGTTGGTTTGTTGGTTTGCTGGTTTGTTGGCTTGTTGGTTTGTTGGTTTGTTGGTTTGTTGGCTTGTTGGTTTGTTGGTTTGTTGGCTTGTTGGCTTGTTGGTTTGTTGGTTTGTTGGTTTGTTGGTTTGTTGGTTTGTTGGCTTGTTGGCCTGTTGGTTTGTTGATTTGTTGGTTTGTTGGTTTGTTGGTTTGTTGGTTTGTTGGTTTGTTGGTTTGTTGGTTTGTTGGTTTGTTGGTTTGATGGTTTGTTGGTTTGTTGGCTTGTTGGTTTGTTAGTTTGTTGGCTTGTAGCTTGTTGGCTTGTTGATTTGTTGGTTTGTTGGTTTGTTGGCTTGTTGGTTTGTTGGTTTGTTGGCTTGTTGGTTTGTTGGTTTGTTGGTTTGTTGGCTTGTTGGCTTGTTGGTTTTTTGGTTTGTTGGCTTGTTGGTTTGTTGTTTTGTTGGCTTGTTGGCTTGTTGCTTTGTTCGTTTGATGGTTTGTTGGTTTGTTGGTTTTTTGGTTTGTTGGTTTTTTGGTTTGTTGCTTTGTTGGTTTGTTGGTTTGTTGGTTTTTTGGTTTGTTGGTTTTTTTGGTTTGTTGCTTTGTTGGTTTGTTGGTTTGCTGGCTTGTTGGCTTGTTGGTTTGTTGGCTTGTTGGTTTGTTAGTTTGTTGGTTTTTGGTTACTTGGTTTGTTGGTTTGTGGACTTGTTGGCTTGTTGGTTTGTTGCTTTGTTCGTTTGATGGTTTTTT
This sequence comes from Atherix ibis, assembly GCA_958298945.1. Taxonomy (NCBI): domain Eukaryota; kingdom Metazoa; phylum Arthropoda; class Insecta; order Diptera; family Athericidae; genus Atherix; species Atherix ibis. The sequence goes on from OY282608.1 coordinate 36,178,252, forward strand.
GGTTTGTTGGTTACTTGGTTTGTTGGTTTGTTGGCTTGTTGGTTTGTTGGCTTGTTGGTTTGTTGGTTTGTTGGTTTGTTGGCTTGTTGGTTTGTTGGGTTGTTGGTTTGTTGGCTTGTTGGCTTGTTGGTTTGTTGGTTTGTTGGTTTGTTGGTTTGTTGGTTTGTTGGTTTGTTGGTTTGTTGGTTTGTTGGTTTGTTGGTTTGTTGGCTTGTTGGTTTGTTGGTTTGTTGGTTTGTTGGTTTATTTGTTTGTTGGTTTGTTGGCTTGTTGGATTGTTGGTTTGTTGGCTTGTTGGCTTGTTGGTTTGTTGGTTTGTTGGCTTGTTGGCTTGTTGGTTTGTTGGTTAGTTCGTTTGTTGGTTTGTTAGTTTGTTGGTTTGTTGGCTTGTTGGCTTGTTGGTTTGTTGGTTTGTTGGTTTGTTGGTTTGTTGCTTTGTTGGTTTGTTGGTTTGTTGGCTTGTTGGCTTGATGGTTTGTTGGCTTGTTGGTTTGTTAGTTTGTTTTTCTTTTTGGTTACTTGGTTTGTTGGTTTGTTGGTTTGTTGATTTGTAGGATTGTTGGCTTGTTGGTTTGTTGGTTAGTTCGTTTGTTGGTTTGTAAGTTTGTTGGTTTGTTGGCTTGTTGGCTTGTTGGTTTGTTGGTTTGTTGGTTTGTTGGTTTGTTGTTTTGTTGGTTTGTTGCTTTGTTGGTTTGTGGGTTTGTTGGCTTGTTGGCTTGCCGGTTTGTTGGCTTGTTGGTTTGTTAGTTTGTTGGCTTTTTGGTTTTTTGGTTTGTTGGTTTGTTGGTTTGTTGGCTTGTTGGTTTGTTGGTTTGTTGGGTTGTTGGCTTGTTGGTTTGTTGGTTTGTTGGCTTGTTGGCTTGTTGGTTTGTTGGTTTTTTGGATTGTTGGTTTGTTGCTTTGTTGGTTTGTTGGTTTGTTGGCTGGTTGGCTTGTTGGTTTCTTAGTTTGTTGGCTTTTTGGTTACTTGGTTTGTTGGTTTGTTGGTTTGTTCGCTTCTTGGTTTGTTGGCTTGTTGCTTTGTTGGTTTGTTGGCTTGTTGGCATGTTGGTTTGTTGGTTTGTTGGTTTGTTGGTTTGTTGGCTTGTTGGTTTGTTGGTTTGTTGGCTTATTGGTTTGTTGGTTTGTTGGTTTGTTGGCTTGTTGGCTTGTTGGTTTGTTGGTTTGTTGGCTTGTTGGTTACTTAGTTTTTTGGTTTGTTGGCATGTTGGTTTGTTGGTTTGTTGGTTTGTTGGTTTGTTGGTTTGTTGGCTTGTTGGTTTGTTGGTTTGTTGGCTTGTTGGCTTGTTGCTTTGTTGGTTACTGAGTTTGTTGGTTTGTTGGTTTGCTGGTTTGTTGGCTTGTTGGTTACTTAGTTTTTTGGTTTGTTGGCATGTTGGTTTGTTGGTTTGTTGGTTTAATGGTTTGTTGGTTTGTTGGCTTGTTGGTTTGTTGGTTTGCTGGCTTGTTGGTTTGTTGGTTTGTTGGCTTGTTGGCTTGTTGGCTTGTTGGTTTGTTAGTTTGTTGGCTTTTTGGTTACTTGGCTGGTTGGTTTGTTGGTTTGTTGGCTTGTTGGTTTGTTGGTTTGTTGGATTGTTGGCTTGTTGGTTTGTTGGCTTGTTGGCTTGTTGGCTTGTTGGTTTGTTAGTTTGTTGGCTTTTTGGTTACTTGGTTGGTTGGTTTGTTGGTTTGTTGGCTTGTTGGTTTGTTGGCTTGTTGCTTTGTTGGTTTGTTGGCTTGTTGGCATGTTGGTTTGTTGGCTTGTTGGTTTGTTGGCTTGTTGCTTTGTTGGTTTGTTGGCTTGTTGGCATGTTGGTTTGTTGCTTTGTTGGTTTGTTGGTTTGTTGGCTGGTTGGCTTGTTGGTTTCTTAGTTTGTTGGCTTTTTGGTTACTTGGTTTGTTGGTTTGTTGGTTTGTTCGCTTGTTGGTTTGTTGGCTTGTTGCTTTGTTGGTTTGTTGGCTTGTTGGCATGTTGGTTTGTTGGTTTGTTGGTTTGTTGGTTTGTTGGTTTGTTGGCTTGTTGGTTTGTTGGTTTATTGGCTTATTGGTTTGTTGGTTTATTGGTTTGTTGGCTTGTTGGCTTGTTGGTTTGTTGGTTCGTTGGCTTGTTGGTTTGTTGGCTTATTGGTTTGTTGGTTTGTTGGTTTGTTGGCTTGTTGGTTACTTAGTTTGTTGGTTTGTTGGCATGTTGGTTTGTTGGTTTGTTGGTTTGTTGGCTTGTTGGTTACTTAGTTTTTTGGTTTGTTGGCATGTTGGTTTGTTGGTTTGTTGGTTTGTTGGTTTGTTGGCTTGTTGGTTTGTTGGTTTGTTGGCTTGTTGGCTTGTTCCTTTGTTGGTTACTTGGTTTGTTGGTTTGTTGGCATGTTGGTTTGTTGGTTTGCTGGTTTGTTGGCTTGTTGGTTACTTAGTTTTTTGGTTTGTTGGCATGTTGGTTTGTTGGTTTGTTGGTTTGTTGGTTTGTTGGTTTGTTGGCTTGTTGGTTTGTTGATTTGTTGGCTTGTTGGCTTGTTGGTTTGTTGGTTTGTTGGCTTGTTGGCTTGTTGCTTTGTTGGTTTGTTGGTTTGTTGGTTTGTTGGCTTGTTGGTTTGTTGGTTTGCTGGCTTGTTGGTTTGTTGGTTTGTTGGCTTGTTGGCTTGTTGACTTGTTGGTTTGTTAGTTTGTTGGCTTTTTGGTTACTTGGTTGGTTGGTTTGTTGGTTTGTTGGTTTGTTGGTTTGTTGGCTTGTTGGTTTGTTGGTTTGTTGGCTTGTTGGTTTGTTGGTTTGTTGGTTTTTTGGTTTGTTGGCTTGTTGGTTTGTTGGTTTGTTGGCTTGTTGGTTTGTTGGTTTATTGGTTTGTTGTCTTGTTGGCTTGTTGGTTTGTTGGTTTGTTGGCTTGTTGGTTTGTTGGTTCGTTGGTTTGTTGGTTTGTTGGTTTGTTGGCTTGTTGGCTTGTTGGTTTGTTAGTTTGTTGGCTTGTTGGTTACTTAGTTTGTTGGTTTGTTGGCATGTTGGTTTGTTGGTTTGTTGGCTTGTTGGTTTGTTCGTTTGTTGGCTTGTTGGCTTGTTGGTTTGTTGGTTTGTTGGTTTGTTGGTTTGTTGGTTTGTTGGCTTGTTGGTTTGTTGGTTTGTTGGTTTGATCGTTTGTTGGTTTGTTGCTTTGTTGGTTTGTTAGTTTGTTGGTTTGTTGGCTTGTTGGTTTGTTGGTTTGTTGGCTTGTGGCTTGTTGGCTTGTTGATTTGTTGGTTTGTTGGTTTGTTGGTTTGTTGGCTTGTTGGTTTGTTGGCTTGTTGGTTTGTTGGTTTGTTGGTTTGTTGGCTTGTTGGCTTGTTGGTTTGTTGGTTTGTTGGCTTGTTGGTTTGTTGGCTTGTTGGTTTGTTGGTTTGTTGGCTTGTTGGCTTGTTCCTTTGTTGGTTACTTGGTTTGTTGGTTTGTTGGCATGTTGGTTTGTTGGTTTGCTGGTTTGTTGGCTTGTTGGTTACTTAGTTTTTTGGTTTGTTGGCATGTTGGTTTGTTGGTTTGTTGGTTTGTTGGTTTGTTGGTTTGTTGGCTTGTTGGTTTGTTGATTTGTTGGCTTGTTGGCTTGTTGGTTTGTTGGTTTGTTGGCTTGTTGGCTTGTTGCTTTGTTGGTTTGTTGGTTTGTTGGTTTGTTGGCTTGTTGGTTTGTTGGTTTGCTGGCTTGTTGGTTTGTTGGTTTGTTGGCTTGTTGGCTTGTTGACTTGTTGGCTTGTTGGTTTGTTGGCTTGTTGCTTTGTTGGTTTGTTGGCTTGTTGGCATGTTGGTTTGTTGCTTTGTTGGTTTGTTGGTTTGTTGGCTGGTTGGCTTGTTGGTTTCTTAGTTTGTTGGCTTTTTGGTTACTTGGTTTGTTGGTTTGTTGGTTTGTTCGCTTGTTGGTTTGTTGGCTTGTTGCTTTGTTGGTTTGTTGGCTTGTTGGCATGTTGGTTTGTTGGTTTGTTGGTTTGTTGGTTTGTTGGTTTGTTGGCTTGTTGGTTTGTTGGTTTATTGGCTTATTGGTTTGTTGGTTTATTGGTTTGTTGGCTTGTTGGCTTGTTGGTTTGTTGGTTCGTTGGCTTGTTGGTTTGTTGGCTTATTGGTTTGTTGGTTTGTTGGTTTGTTGGCTTGTTGGTTACTTAGTTTGTTGGTTTGTTGGCATGTTGGTTTGTTGGTTTGTTGGTTTGTTGGCTTGTTGGTTACTTAGTTTTTTGGTTTGTTGGCATGTTGGTTTGTTGGTTTGTTGGTTTGTTGGTTTGTTGGCTTGTTGGTTTGTTGGTTTGTTGGCTTGTTGGCTTGTTCCTTTGTTGGTTACTTGGTTTGTTGGTTTGTTGGCATGTTGGTTTGTTGGTTTGCTGGTTTGTTGGCTTGTTGGTTACTTAGTTTTTTGGTTTGTTGGCATGTTGGTTTGTTGGTTTGTTGGTTTGTTGGTTTGTTGGTTTGTTGGCTTGTTGGTTTGTTGATTTGTTGGCTTGTTGGCTTGTTGGTTTGTTGGTTTGTTGGCTTGTTGGCTTGTTGCTTTGTTGGTTTGTTGGTTTGTTGGTTTGTTGGCTTGTTGGTTTGTTGGTTTGCTGGCTTGTTGGTTTGTTGGTTTGTTGGCTTGTTGGCTTGTTGACTTGTTGGTTTGTTAGTTTGTTGGCTTTTTGGTTACTTGGTTGGTTGGTTTGTTGGTTTGTTGGTTTGTTGGTTTGTTGGTTTGTTGGCTTGTTGGTTTGTTGGTTTGTTGGCTTGTTGGTTTGTTGGTTTGTTGGTTTTTTGGTTTGTTGGCTTGTTGGTTTGTTGGTTTGTTGGCTTGTTGGTTTGTTGGTTTATTGGTTTGTTGTCTTGTTGGCTTGTTGGTTTGTTGGTTTGTTGGCTTGTTGGTTTGTTGGTTCGTTGGTTTGTTGGTTTGTTGGTTTGTTGGCTTGTTGGCTTGTTGGTTTGTTAGTTTGTTGGCTTGTTGGTTACTTAGTTTGTTGGTTTGTTGGCATGTTGGTTTGTTGGTTTGTTGGCTTGTTGGTTTGTTCGTTTGTTGGCTTGTTGGCTTGTTGGTTTGTTGGTTTGTTGGTTTGTTGGTTTGTTGGTTTGTTGGCTTGTTGGTTTGTTGGTTTGTTGGTTTGATCGTTTGTTGGTTTGTTGCTTTGTTGGTTTGTTAGTTTGTTGGTTTGTTGGCTTGTTGGTTTGTTGGTTTGTTGGCTTGTAGCTTGTTGGCTTGTTGATTTGTTGGTTTGTTGGTTTGTTGGTTTGTTGGCTTGTTGGTTTGTTGGCTTGTTGGTTTGTTGGTTTGTTGGTTTGTTGGCTTGTTGGCTTGTTGGTTTGTTGGTTTGTTGGCTTGTTGGTTTGTTGTTTTGTTGGCTTGTTGGCTTGTTGCTTTGTTCGTTTGATGGTTTGTTGGTTTGTTGGTTTTTTGGTTTGTTGGTTTTTTGGTTTGTTGCTTTGTTGGTTTGTTGGTTTGTTGGTTTTTTGGTTTGTTGGTTTTTTGGTTTGTTGCTTTGTTGGTTTGTTGGTTTGTTGGCTTGTTGGCTTGTTGGTTTGTTGGCTTGTTGGTTTGTTAGATTGTTGGCTTTTTGTTTACTTGGTTTGTTGGTTTGTGGACTTGTTGGCTTGTTGGTTTGTTGCTTTGTTCGTTTGTTGCTTTTTTGGTTTGTTGGTTTGTTGGCTTGTTGGTTTGTTGGCTTGTTGGTTTGTTGGTTTGTTGGTTTGTCGGCTTGTTGGTTTGTTAATTTGTTGGTTTGTTGGCTTGTTGGTTTGTTGGCTTGTTGGCTTGTTGGCTTGTTAGTTTGTTGGCTTGTTGGTTTGTTGGTTTGTTGGCTTGTTGGTTTGTTGGTTTGTTGGCTTGTTGGTTTGTTGGTTTGTTGGTTTGTTGTCTTGTTGGCTTGTTGGCTTGTTGGTTTGTTGGTTTGTTGGCTTGTTGGTTTGTTGCCTTGTTGGTTCGTTGGTTTGTTGGTTTGTTGGTTTGTTGGCTTGTTGGCTTGTTGGTTTGTTAGTTTGTTGGCTTGTTGGTTACTTAGTTTGTTGGTTTGTTGGCATGTTGGTTTGTTGGTTTGTTGGCTTGTTGGTTTGTTCGTTTGTTGGCTTGTTGGCTTGTTGGTTTGTTGGTTTGTTGGTTTGTTGGTTTGTTGGCTTGTTGGTTTGTTGGTTTGTTGGTTTGTTGGTTTGTTGGTTTGTTGGTTTGTTGGTTTGTTGGTTTGTTGGTTTGTTGGTTTGTTGGTTTGTTGGTTTGTTGGCTTGTTGGTTTGTTGGTTTGTTGGCTTGTAGCTTGTTGGCTAGTTGATTTGTTGGTTTGTTGGTTTGTTGGTTTGTTGGCTTGTTTGTTTGTTGGTTTGTTGGTTTGTTGGCTTGTTGGTTTGTTGGTTTGTTGGTTTGTTGGCTTGTTGGCTTGTTGGTTTTTTGGTTTGTTGGCTTGTTGGTTTGTTGTTTTGTTGGCTTGTTGGCTTGTTGCTTTGTTCGTTTGATGGTTTGTTGGTTTGTTGGTTTTTTGGTTTGTTGGTTTTTTGGTTTGTTGCTTTGTTGGTTTGTTGGTTTGTTGGTTTTTAGGTTTGTTGGTTTTTTTGGTTTGTTGCTTTGTTGGTTTGTTGGTTTGTTGGCTTGTTGGCTTGTTGGTTTGTTGGCTTGTTGGTTTGTTAGTTTGTTGGTTTTTGGTTACTTGGTTTGTTGGTTTGTGGACTTGTTGGCTTGTTGGTTTGTTGCTTTGTTCGTTTGATGGTTTTTTGGTTTGTTGGTTACTTGGTTTGTTGGTTTGTTGGTTTGTTGGCTTGTTGGTTTGTTGGCTTGTTGGTTTGTTGGTTTGTTGGTTTGTTGGCTTGTTGGTTTGTTGGCTTGTTGGTTTGTTGGGTTGTTGGTTTGTTGGCTTGTTGGCTTGTTGGTTTGTTGGTTTGTTGGTTTGTTGGTTTGTTGGTTTGTTGGTTTGTTGGTTTGTTGGTTTGTTGGTTTGTTGGTTTGTTGGTTTGTTGGTTTGTTGGTTTGTTGGTTTGTTGGCTTGTTGGTTTGTTGGTTTGTTGGTTTGTTGGCTTGTCGGCTTGTTGGTTTGTTGGTTTGTTGGTTTATTTGTTTGTTGGTTTGTTGGCTTGTTGGATTGTTGGTTTGTTGGCTTGTTGGCTTGTTGGTTTATTGGTTTGTTGGCTTGTTGGCTTGTTGGTTTGTTGGTTAGTTCGTTTTTTGGTTTGTTAGTTTGTTGGTTTGTTGGCTTGTTGGCTTGTTGGTTTGTTGGTTTGTTGGTTTGTTGGTTTGTTGCTTTGTTGGTTTGTTGGTTTGTTGGCTTGTTGGCTTGATGGTTTGTTGGCTTGTTGGTTTGTTAGTTTGTTGGCTTTTTGGTTACTTGGTTTGTTGGTTTGTTGGTTTGTTGGTTTGTAGGATTGTTGGCTTGTTGGTTTGTTGGTTAGTTCGTTTGTTGGTTTGTTAGTTTGTTGGTTTGTTGGCTTGTTGGCTTGTTGGTTTGTTGGTTTGTTGGTTTGTTGGTTTGTTGTTTTGTTGGTTTGTTGCTTTGTTGGTTTGTGGGTTTGTTGGCTTGTTGGCTTGTCGGTTTGTTGGCTTGTTGGTTTGTTAGTTTGTTGGCTTTTTGGTTTTTTGGTTTGTTGGTTTGTTGGTTTGTTGGCTTGTTGGTTTGTTGGTTTGTTGGGTTGTTGGCTTGTTGGTTTGTTAGTTTGTTGGCTTGTTGGCTTGTTGGTTTGTTGGTTTTTTGGATTGTTGGTTTGTTGCTTTGTTGGTTTGTTGGTTTGTTGGCTGGTTGGCTTGTTGGTTTCTTAGTTTGTTGGCTTTTTGGTTACTTGGTTTGTTGGTTTGTTGGTTTGTTCGCTTGTTGGTTTGTTGGCTTGTTGCTTTGTTGGTTTGTTGGCTTGTTGGCATGTTGGTTTGTTGGTTTGTTGGTTTGTTGGTTTGTTGGCTTGTTCGTTTGTTGGTTTGTTGGCTTATTGGTTTGTTGGTTTGTTGGTTTGTTGGCTTGTTGGCTTGTTGGTTTGTTGGTTTGTTGGCTTGTTGGTTTGTTGGCTTATTGGTTTGTTGGTTTATTGGTTTGTTGGCTTGTTGGTTACTTAGTTTGTTGGTTTGTTGGCATGTTGGTTTGTTGGTTTGTTGGTTTGTTGGCTTGTTGGTTACTTAGTTTTTTAGTTTGTTGGCATGTTGGTTTGTTGGTTTGTTGGTTTGTTGGTTTGTTGGTTTGTTGGCTTGTTGGTTTGTTGGTTTGTTGGCTTGTTGGCTTGTTGCTTTGTTGGTTACTTAGTTTGTTGGTTTGTTGGCATGTTGGTTTGTTGGTTTGCTGGTTTGTTGGCTTGTTGGTTACTTAGTTTTTTGGTTTGTTGGCATGTTGGTTTGTTGGTTTGTTGGTTTAATGGTTTGTTGGTTTGTTGGCTTGTTGGTTTGTTGGTTTGTTGGATTGTTGGCTTGTTGGTTTGTTGGCTTGTTGGCTTGTTGGCTCGTTGGTTTGTTAGTTTGTTGGCTTTTTGGTTACTTGGTTGGTTGGTTTGTTGGTTTGTTGGCTTGTTGGTTTGTTGGCTTGTTGCTTTGTTGGTTTGTTGGCTTGTTGGCATGTTGGTTTGTTGGCTTGTTGGTTTGTTGGCTTGTTGCTTTGTTGGTTTGTTGGCTTGTTGGCATGTTGGTTTGTTGCTTTGTTGGTTTGTTGGTTTGTTGGCTGATTGGCTTGTTGGTTTCTTAGTTTGTTGGCTTTTTGGTTACTTGGTTTGTTGGTTTGTTGGTTTGTTCGCTTGTTGGTTTGTTGGCTTGTTGCTTTGTTGGTTTGTTGGCTTGTTGGCATGTTGGTTTGTTGGTTTGTTGGTTTGTTGGTTTGTTGGCTTGTTGGTTTGTTGGTTTGTTGGCTTATTGGTTTGTTGGTTTATTGGTTTGTTGGCTTGTTGGCTTGTTGGTTTGTTGGTTCGTTGGCTTGTTGGTTTGTTGGCTTATTGGTTTGTTGGTTTGTTGGTTTGTTGGCTTGTTGGTTACTTAGTTTGCTGGTTTGTTGGCATGTTGGTTTGTTGGTTTGTTGGTTTGTTGGCTTGTTGGTTACTTAGTTTTTTGGTTTGTTGGCATGTTGGTTTGTTGGTTTGTTGGTTTGTTGGTTTGTTGGCTTGTTGGTTTGTTGGTTTGTTGGCTTGTTGGCTTGTTGCTTTGTTTTTTACTTGGTTTGTTGGTTTGTTCGCATGTTGGTTTGTTGGTTTGCTGGTTTGTTGGCTTGTTGGTTACTTAGTTTTTTGGTTTGTTGAAATGTTGGTTTGTTGGTTTGTTGGTTTGTTAGTTTGTTGGTTTGTTGGTTTGTTGGCTTGTTGGTTTGTTGGTTTGTTGGCTTGTTGGCTTGTTGGTTTGTTGGTTTGTTGGCTTGTTGGCTTGTTGCTTTGTTGGTTTGTTGGTTTGTTGGTTTGTTGGCTTGTTGGTTTGTTGGTTTGCTGGCTTGTTGGTTTGTTGGTTTGTTGGCTTGTTGGCTTGTTGACTTGTTGGTTTGTTAGTTTGTTGGCTTTTTGGTTACTTGGTTGGTTGGTTTGTTGGTTTGTTGGTTTGTTGGCTTGTTGGTTTGTTGGTTTGTTTGCTTGTTGGTTTGTTGGTTTGTTGGTTTTTTGGTTTGTTGGCTTGTTGGTTTGTTGGTTTGTTGGCTTGTTGGTTTGTTGGTTTATTGGTTTGTTGTCTTGTTGGCTTGTTGGTTTGTTGGTTTGTTGGCTTGTTGGTTTGTTGGTTCGTTGGTTTGTTGGTTTGTTGGTTTGTTGGCTTGTTGGCTTGTTGGTTTGTTAGTTTGTTGGCTTGTTGGTTACTTAGTTTGTTGGTTTGTTGGCATGTTGGTTTGTTGGTTTGTTGGCTTGTTGGTTTGTTCGTTTGTTGGCTTGTTGGCTTGTTGGTTTGTTGGTTTGTTGGTTTGTTGGTTTGTTGGCTTGTTGGTTTGTTGGTTTGTTGGTTTGATCGTTTGTTGGTTTGTTGCTTTGTTGGTTTGTTAGTTTGTTGGTTTGTTGGCTTGTTGGTTTGTTAGTTTGTTGGCTTGTGGCTTGTTGGCTTGTTGATTTGTTGGTTTGTTGGTTTGTTGGCTTGTTGGTTTGTTGGTTTGTTGGCTTGTTGGTTTGTTGGTTTGTTGGTTTGTTGGCTTGTTGGCTTGTTGGTTTGTTGGTTTGTTGGCTTGTTGGTTTGTTGTTTTGTTGGCTTGTTGGCTTGTTGCTTTGTTCGTTTGATGGTTTGTTGGTTTGTTGGTTTTTTGGTTTGTTGGTTTTTTGGTTTGTTGCTTTGTTGGTTTGTTGGTTTGTTGGTTTTTTGGTTTGTTGGTTTTTTGGTTTGTTGCTTTGTTGGTTTGTTGGTTTGTTGGCTTGTTGGCTTGTTGGTTTGTTGGCTAGTTGGTTTGTTAGATTGTTGGCTTTTTGTTTACTTGGTTTGTTGGTTTGTGGACTTGTTGGCTTGTTGGTTTGTTGCTTTGTTCGTTTGTTGGTTTTTTGGTTTGTTGGTTACTTGGTTTGTTGGTTTGTTGGTTTGTTGGCTTGTTGGTTTGTTGGCTTGTTGGTTTGTTGGTTTGTTGGTTTGTCGGCTTGTTGGTTTGTTAATTTGTTGGTTTGTTGGCTTGTTGGCTTGTTGGTTTGTTGGTTTGTTAGTTTGTTGGTTTGTTGTTTTGTTGGTTTGTTGGTTTGTTGGTTTGTTGGTTTGTTGGTTTGTTGGTTTGTTGGTTTGTTGGCTTGTTGGTTTGTTGGTTTGTTGGTTTGTTGGCTTGTCGGCTTGTTGGTTTGTTGGTTTGTTGGTTTATTTGTTTGTTGGTTTGTTGGCTTGTTGGTTTGTTGGTTTCTTGGCTTGTTGGCTTGTTGGTTTGTTGGTTTGTTGGCTTGTTGGCTTGTTGGTTTGTTGGTTAGTTCGTTTGTTGGTTTGTTAGTTTGTTGGTTTGTTGGCTTGTTGGCTTGTTGGTTTGTTGGTTTGTTGGTTTGTTGGTTTGTTGCTTTGTTGGTTTGTTGGTTTGTTGGCTTGTTGGCTTGATGGTTTGTTGGCTTGTTGGTTTGTTAGTTTGTTGGCTTTTTGGTTACTTGGTTTGTTGGTTTGTTGGTTTGTTGGTTTGTAGGATTGTTGGCTTGTTGGTTTGTTGGTTAGTTCGTTTGTTGGTTTGTTAGTTTGTTGGTTTGTTGGCTTGTTGGCTTGTTGGTTTGTTGGTTTGTTGGTTTGTTGGTTTGTTGTTTTGTTGGTTTGTTGCTTTGTTGGTTTGTTGGTTTGTTGGCTTGTTGGCTTGTCGGTTTGTTGGCTTGTTGGTTTGTTAGTTTGTTGGCTTTTTGGTTTTTTGGTTTGTTGGCTTGTTGGTTTGTTGGCTTGTTGGTTTGTTGGTTTGTTGGGTTGTTGGCTTGTTGGTTTGTTGGTTTGTTGGCTTGTTGGCTTGTTGGTTTGTTGGTTTTTTGGATTGTTGGTTTGTTGCTTTGTTGGTTTGTTGGTTTGTTGGCTTGTTGGCTTGTTGCTTTGTTGGTTTGTTGGTTTGTTGGTTTGTTGGCTTGTTGGTTTTTTGGTTTGCTGGCTTGTTGGTTTGTTGGTTTGTTGGCTTGTTGGCTTGTTGACTTGTTGGTTTGTTAGTTTGTTGGCTTTTTGGTTACTTGGTTGGTTGGTTTGTTGGTTTGTTGGTTTGTTGGCTTGTTGGTTTGTTGGTTTGTTTGCTTGTTGGTTTGTTGGTTTGTTGGTTTTTTGGTTTGTTGGCTTGTTGGTTTGTTGGTTTGTTGGCTTGTTGGTTTGTTGGTTTATTGGTTTGTTGTCTTGTTGGCTTGTTGGTTTGTTGGTTTGTTGGCTTGTTGGTTTGTTGGTTCGTTGGTTTGTTGGTTTGTTGGTTTGTTGGCTTGTTGGCTTGTTGGTTTGTTAGTTTGTTGGCTTGTTGGTTACTTAGTTTGTTGGTTTGTTGGCATGTTGGTTTGTTGGTTTGTTGGCTTGTTGGTTTGTTCGTTTGTTGGCTTGTTGGCTTGTTGGTTTGTTGGTTTGTTGGTTTGTTGGTTTGTTGGCTTGTTGGTTTGTTGGTTTGTTGGTTTGATCGTTTGTTGGTTTGTTGCTTTGTTGGTTTGTTAGTTTGTTGGTTTGTTGGCTTGTTGGTTTGTTAGTTTGTTGGCTTGTGGCTTGTTGGCTTGTTGATTTGTTGGTTTGTTGGTTTGTTGGCTTGTTGGTTTGTTGGTTTGTTGGCTTGTTGGTTTGTTGGTTTGTTGGTTTGTTGGCTTGTTGGCTTGTTGGTTTGTTGGTTTGTTGGCTTGTTGGTTTGTTGTTTTGTTGGCTTGTTGGCTTGTTGCTTTGTTCGTTTGATGGTTTGTTGGTTTGTTGGTTTTTTGGTTTGTTGGTTTTTTGGTTTGTTGCTTTGTTGGTTTGTTGGTTTGTTGGTTTTTTGGTTTGTTGGTTTTTTGGTTTGTTGCTTTGTTGGTTTGTTGGTTTGTTGGCTTGTTGGCTTGTTGGTTTGTTGGCTAGTTGGTTTGTTAGATTGTTGGCTTTTTGTTTACTTGGTTTGTTGGTTTGTGGACTTGTTGGCTTGTTGGTTTGTTGCTTTGTTCGTTTGTTGGTTTTTTGGTTTGTTGGTTACTTGGTTTGTTGGTTTGTTGGTTTGTTGGCTTGTTGGTTTGTTGGCTTGTTGGTTTGTTGGTTTGTTGGTTTGTCGGCTTGTTGGTTTGTTAATTTGTTGGTTTGTTGGCTTGTTGGCTTGTTGGTTTGTTGGTTTGTTAGTTTGTTGGTTTGTTGTTTTGTTGGTTTGTTGGTTTGTTGGTTTGTTGGTTTGTTGGTTTGTTGGTTTGTTGGCTTGTTGGTTTGTTGGTTTGTTGGTTTGTTGGCTTGTCGGCTTGTTGGTTTGTTGGTTTGTTGGTTTATTTGTTTGTTGGTTTGTTGGCTTGTTGGTTTGTTGGTTTCTTGGCTTGTTGGCTTGTTGGTTTGTTGGTTTGTTGGCTTGTTGGCTTGTTGGTTTGTTGGTTAGTTCGTTTGTTGGTTTGTTAGTTTGTTAGTTTGTTGGCTTGTTGGCTTGTTGGTTTGTTGGTTTGTTGGTTTGTTGGTTTGTTGCTTTGTTGGTTTGTTGGTTTGTTGGCTTGTTGGCTTGATGGTTTGTTGGCTTGTTGGTTTGTTAGTTTGTTGGCTTTTTGGTTACTTGGTTTGTTGGTTTGTTGGTTTGTTGGTTTGTAGGATTGTTGGCTTGTTGGTTTGTTGGTTAGTTCGTTTGTTGGTTTGTTAGTTTGTTGGTTTGTTGGCTTGTTGGCTTGTTGGTTTGTTGGTTTGTTGGTTTGTTGGTTTGTTGTTTTGTTGGTTTGTTGATTTGTTGGTTTGTTGGTTTGTTGGCTTGTTGGCTTGTCGGTTTGTTGGCTTGTTGGTTTGTTAGTTTGTTGGCTTTTTGGTTTTTTGGTTTGTTGGCTTGTTGGTTTGTTGGCTTGTTGGTTTGTTGGTTTGTTGGGTTGTTGGCTTGTTGGTTTGTTGGTTTGTTGGCTTGTTGGCTTGTTGGTTTGTTGGTTTTTTGGATTGTTGGTTTGTTGCTTTGTTGGTTTGTTGGTTTGTTGGCTGGTTGGCTTGTTGGTTTCTTAGTTTGTTGGCTTTTTGGTTACTTGGTTTGTTGGTTTGTTGGTTTGTTGGCTTGTTGGTTTGTTGGCTTGTTGCTTTGTTGGTTTGTTGGCTTGTCGGCATGTTGGTTTGTTGGTTTGTTGGTTTGTTGGCTTGTTGGTTTGTTGGTTTGTTGGCTTATTGGTTTGTTGGTTTGTTGGTTTGTTAGCTTGTTGGCTTGTTGGTTTGTTGGTTTGTTGGCTTGTTGGTTTGTTGGCTTATTGGTTTGTTGGTTTGTTGGTTTGTTGGCTTGTTGGTTACTTAGTTTGTTGGTTTGTTGGCATGTTGGTTTGTTGGTTTGTTGGTTTGTTGGCTTGTTGGTTACTTAGTTTTTTGGTTTGTTGGCATGTTGGTTTGTTGGTTTGTTGGTTTGTTGGTTTGTTGGCTTGTTGGTTTGTTGGTTTGTTGGCTTGTTGGCTTGTTGCTTTGTTGGTTACTTAGTTTGTTGGTTTGTTGGCATGTTGGTTTGTTGGTTTGCTGGTTTGTTGGCTTGTTGGTTACTTAGTTTTTTGGTTTGTTGGCATGTTGGTTTGTTGGTTTGTTGGTTTGTTGGTTTGTTGGCATGTTGGTTTGTTGGTTTGTTGGCTTGTTGGCTTGTTGCTTTGTTGGTTTGTTGGTTCGTTGGTTTGTTGGCTTGTTGGTTTGTTGGTTTGCTGGCTTGTTGGTTTGTTTGTTTGTTGGCTTGTTGGCTTGTTGGCTTGTTGGTTTGTTAGTTTGTTGGCTTTTTGGTTACTTGGTTGGTTGGTTTGTTGGTTTTTTGGCTTGTTGGTTTGTTGGTTTGTTGGTTTGTTGGCTTGTTGGTTTGTTGGCTTGTTGGTTTGTTGGTTTGTTGGTTTGTTAACTTGTTGGCTTGTTGGTTTGCTGGTTTGTTGGTTTGTTGGTTTGTTGGCTTGTTGGTTTGTTGGTTTGTTGGCTTGTTGGTTTGTTGGTTTTTTGATTTGTTGGTTTATTTGCTTGTTGGTTTGTTGCCTTGTTGGTTTGTTGGTTTGTTGGTTTGTTGTTTTGTTGGTTTGTAGGATTGTTGGCTTGTTGGTTTGTTGGTTAGTTCGTTTGTTGGTTTGTTAGTTTGTTGGTTTGTTGGCTTGTTGGCTTGTTGGTTTGTTGGTTTGTTGGTTTGTTGGTTTGTTGTTTTGTTGGTTTGTTGCTTTGTTGGTTTGTTGGTTTGTTGGCTTGTTGGCTTGTCGGTTTGTTGGCTTGTTGGTTTGTTAGTTTGTTGGCTTTTTGGTTTTTTGGTTTGTTGGCTTTTTGGTTTGTTGGCTTGTTGGTTTGTTGGTTTGTTGGGTTGTTGGCTTGTTGGTTTGTTGGTTTGTTGGCTTGTTGGCTTGTTGGTTTGTTGGTTTTTTGGATTGTTGGTTTGTTGCTTTGTTGGTTTGTTGGTTTGTTGGCTGGTTGGCTTGTTGGTTTCTTAGTTTGTTGGCTTTCTGGTTACTTGGTTTGTTGGATTGTTGGTTTGTTGGCTTGTTGGTTTGTTGGCTTGTTGCTTTGTTGGTTTGTTGGCTTGTCGGCATGTTGGTTTGTTGGTTTGTTGGTTTGTTGGCTTGTTGGTTTGTTGGTTTGTTGGCTTATTGGTTTGTTGGTTTGTTGGTTTGTTAGCTTGTTGGCTTGTTGGTTTGTTGGTTTGTTGGCTTGTTGGTTTGTTGGCTTATTGGTTTGTTGGTTTGTTGGTTTGTTGGCTTGTTAATTACTTAGTTTGTTGGTTTGTTGGCATGTTGGTTTGTTGGTTTGTTGGTTTGTTGGCTTGTTGGTTACTTAGTTTTTTGGTTTGTTGGCATGTTGGTTTGTTGGTTTGTTGGTTTGTTGGTTTGTTGGCTTGTTGGTTTGTTGGTTTGTTGGCTTGTTGGCTTGTTGCTTTGTTGGTTACTTAGTTTGTTGGTTTGTTGGCATGTTGGTTTGTTGGTTTGCTGGTTTGTTGGCTTGTTGGTTACTTAGTTTTTTGGTTTGTTGGCATGTTGGTTTGTTGGTTTGTTGGTTTGTTGGTTTGTTGGTTTGTTGGCATGTTGGTTTGTTGGTTTGTTGGCTTGTTGGCTTGTTGCTTTGTTGGTTTGTTGGTTCGTTGGTTTGTTGGCTTGTTGGTTTGTTGGTTTGCTGGCTTGTTGGTTTGTTTGTTTGTTGGCTTGTTGGCTTGTTGGCTTGTTGGTTTGTTAGTTTGTTGGCTTTTTGGTTACTTGGTTGGTTGGTTTGTTGGTTTTTTGGCTTGTTGGTTTGTTGGTTTGTTGGTTTGTTGGCTTGTTGGTTTGTTGGCTTGTTGGTTTGTTGGTTTGTTGGTTTGTTAACTTGTTGGCTTGTTGGTTTGCTGGTTTGTTGGTTTGTTGGTTTGTTGGCTTGTTGGTTTGTTGGTTTGTTGGCTTGTTGGTTTGTTGGTTTTTTGATTTGTTGGTTTATTTGCTTGTTGGTTTGTTGCCTTGTTGGTTTGTTGGTTTGTTGGTTTGTTGTTTTGTTGGTTTGTTGGTTTGTTGGTTTGTTAGTTTGTTGGTTTGTTGGTTTGTTGGTTTGTTGGCTTGTTGGTTTGTTGGTTTGTTGGCTTGTTGGTTTGTAGGTTTGTTGGCTTGTTGGTTACTTAATTTGTTGGTTTGTGGGTTAGTTCGTTTGTTGGTTTGTTAGTTTGTTGGTTTATTGGCTTGTTGGCTTGTTGGTTTGTTGGTTTGTTGGCTTGTTGGCTTTTTGGTTTGTTGGTTTGTTGGCTTGTTGGTTACTTGGTTTGTTGGTTTGTTGGTTTGTTGGCTTGTTGGTTTGTTGGTTTGTTGGTTTTTTGGTTTGTTGGTTTATTTGTTTGTTGGTTTGTTGGCTTGTTGGTTTGTTGGTTTGTTGGTTTGTTGGTTTGTTAGTTTGTTGGTTTGTTGGTTTGTTGGCTTGTTGGTTTGTTGGTTTGTTGGCTTGTTGGCTTGTTGGTTTGTAGGTTTGTTGGCTCGTTGGTTACTTAGTTTGTTGGTTTGTTGGTTAGTTCGTTTCTTGGTTTGTTAGTTTGTTGGTTTGTTGGCTTGTTGGCTTGTTGACTTGTTGGTTTGTTGGTTTTTTGGTTTGTTGGTTTGTTGGTTTGTTGGTTTGTTGGTTTATTTGTTTGTTGGTTTGTTGGCTTGTTGGTTTGTTGGTTTGTTGGTTTGTTGGCTTGTTGGTTTGTTGGTTTGTTGGTTTGTTGGTTTGTTGGTTTGTTGGTTTTTTGGTTTGTTGGTTTATTTGTTTGTTGGTTTGTTGGCTTGTTGGTTTGTTGGTTTGTTGGTTTGTTGGTTTGTTGGCTTGTTGGTTTGTTGGTTTGTTGGTTTGTTGGCTTGTTGGCTTATTGGTTTGTTCGTTTGTTGGTTTTTTGGTTTGTTGGTTTGTTGGTTTGTTGGTTTGTTGGTTTGTTGGTTTGTTGGTTTATTTGTTTGTTGGTTTGTTGGTTTATTTTTTTGTTGGTTTGTTGGCTTGTTGGTTTGTTGGTTTGTTGGTTTGTTGCTTTGTTCGTTTGATGGTTTGTTGGTTTGTTGGTTACTTGGTTTGTTGGTTTGTTAGTTTGTTGGTTTGTTGGTTTGTTGGCTTGTTGGCTTGTTGGTTTGTTGGTTTGTTGGCTTGTTGGTTACTTAGTTTGTTGGTTTGTTGGCATGTTGGCTTGTTGGTTTGTTGGTTTGTTGGCTTGTTGGTTAGTTGGTTTGTTGGCTTGTTGGTTTGTTGGTTTGTTGGCTTGTTGGCTTGTTGGTTTGTTGGTTCGTTGGTTTGTTGGTTTGTTGGCTTGTTGGTTTGTTGGTTTGTTGGCTTGTTGGTTTGTTGGTTTGTTGGTTTGTTGGCTTGTTGGCTTGTTGGTTTGATAGTTTGTTGGCTTGTTGGTTTGTTGATTTGTTGTCTTGTTGGCTTGTTGTTTTGTTCGTTTGATGGTTTGTTGGTTTGTTGGTTTTTTGGTTTGTTGGTTTTTTGGTTTGTTGCTTTGTTGGCTTGTTGGTTTGTTGGCTTGTTGGTTTGTTGGTTTGTTGGTTTGTTGGATTGTTGGCTTGTTGGTTTGTTGGTTTGTTGGTTTGTTGGTTTGTTGGTTTGTTGGTTTTTTGGTTTGTTGATTTGTTGGTTTGTTGGCTTGTTGGTTTGTTGGTTTGTTGGTTTGTTGGCTTGTTGGTTTGTTGGTTTGTTGGTTTGTTGGCTTGTTGGTTTGTTGGTTTGTTGGCTTGTTGGCTTGTTGGTTTGTTGGTTTGTTGGCTTGTTGGTTTGTTGGTTTTTTGGTTTGTTGGTTTGTTGGTTTGTTGGCTTGTTGGTTTGTTGGTTTGTTGGTTTGTTGGCTTGTTGGTTTGTTGGTTTGTTGGCTTATTGGTTTGTTGGTTTGTTGGTTTGTTGGCTTGTTGGCTTGTTGGTTTGTTGGTTTGTTGGCTTGTTGGTTTGTTGGTTTGTTGGCTTGTTGGTTTATTGGTTTGTTGGCTTGTTGGCTTGTTGGCTTGTTGGTTTGTTAGTTTGTTGGCTTTTTGATTACTTGGTTGGTTGGTTTGTTGGTTTGTTGGCTTGTTGGTTTGTTGGTTTGTTGGTGTGTTGGCTTGTTGGTTTGTTGGCTTGTTGGTTTGTTGGTTTGTTGGTTTGTTAATTTGTTGGCTTGTTGGTTTGTTGGTTTGTTGGTTTGTTGGTTTGTTGGGTTGTTGGTTTGTTGGTTTGTTGGCTTGTTGGCTTGTTGGTTTGTTGGTTTTTTTGGCTTGTTGGTTACTTGGTTTGTTGGTTTGTTGGTTTGTTGGCTTGTTGGTTTGTTGGTTTGTTGGTTTTTTGGTTTGTTGGTTTATTTGTTTGTTGGTTTGTTGGCTTGTTGGTTTGTTGGTTTGTTGGTTTGTTGGTTTGTTAGTTTGTTGGTTTGTTGGCTTGTTGGCTTATTGGTTTGTTGGTTTTTTGGGTTGTTGGTTTGTTGGTTTGTTGGTTTGTTGGTTTGTTGGTTTGTTGGTTTGTTGGTTTGTTGGTTTGTTGGTTTGTTGGTTTGTTGGTTTGTTGGTTTGTTGGTTTGTTGGTTTGTTGGCTCTTTGGTTTGTTGGTTTGTTGGTTTGTTGGTTTTTTGGTTTGTTGGTTTATTTGTTTGTTGGTTTGTTGGCTTGTTGGTTTGTTGGTTTGTTGGTTTGTTGGTTTGTTGGCTTGTTGGTTTGTTGGTTTGTTGGTTTGTTGGCTTGTTGGCTTGTTGGTTTGTTGGTGTGTTGGTTTTTTGGTTTGTTGGTTTGTTGGTTTGTTGGTTACTTAGTTTGTTGGTTTGTTGGCTTGTTGGCTTGTTGGTTTGTTGGTTTGTTGGCTTGTTGGTTTGTTGGTTTGTTGGCTTGTTGGTTTGTTGGTTTGTTGGCTTGTTGGCTGGTTGGTTTGTTGGTTTGTTTGGTTTGTTGGTTTGTTGGCTTGTTGGTTTGTTGGTTTGTTGGCTTGTTGGTTTGTTGGTTTGTTGGTTTGTTGGCTTGTTGGCTTGTTGTTTTGTTGGTTTCTTGGCTTGTTGGTTTGTTGGTTTGTTGTCTTGTTGGCTTGTTGCTTTGTTCGTTTGATGGTTTGTTGGTTTGTTGGTTTTTTGGTTTGTTGGTTTTTTGGTTTGTTGCTTTGTTGGTTTGTTGGTTTGTTAGTTTGTTGGCTTTTTGGTTACTTGGTTGGTTGGTTTGTTGGTTTGTTGGCTTGTTGGTTTGTTGGCTTGTTGCTTTGTTGGTTTGTTGGCTTGTTGGCATGTTGGTTTGTTGGCTTGTTGGTTTGTTGGCTTGTTGCTTTGTTGGTTTGTTGGCTTGTTGGCATGTTGGTTTGTTGCTTTGTTGGTTTGTTGGTTTGTTGGCTGGTTGGCTTGTTGGTTTCTTAGTTTGTTGGCTTTTTGGTTACTTGGTTTGTTGGTTTGTTGGTTTGTTCGCTTGTTGGTTTGTTGGCTTGTTGCTTTGTTGGTTTGTTGGCTTGTTGGCATGTTGGTTTGTTGGTTTGTTGGTTTGTTGGTTTGTTGGCTTGTTGGTTTGTTGGTTTGTTGGCTTATTGGTTTGTTGGTTTATTGGTTTGTTGGCTTGTTGGCTTGTTGGTTTGTTGGTTTGTTGGCTTGTTGGTTTGTTGGCTTATTGGTTTGTTGGTTTGTTGGTTTGTTGGCTTTTTGGTTACTTAGTTTGCTGGTTTGTTGGCATGTTGGTTTGTTGGTTTGTTGGTTTGTTGGCTTGTTGGTTACTTAGTTTTTTGGTTTGTTGGCATGTTGGTTTGTTGGTTTGTTGGTTTGTTGGTTTGTTGGCTTGTTGGTTTGTTGGTTTGTTGGCTTGTTGGCTTGTTGCTTTGTTGGTTACTTGGTTTGTTGGTTTGTTGGCATGTTGGTTTGTTGGTTTGCTGGTTTGTTGGCTTGTTAGTTACTTAGTTTTTTGGTTTGTTGGCGGTTTGTTGGTTTGTTGGTTTGTTGGTTTGTTGGTTTGTTGGCTTGTTGGTTTGTTGGTTTGTTGGCTTGTTGGCTTGTTGGTTTGTTGGTTTGTTGGCTTGTTGGCTTGTTGCTTTGTTGGTTTGTTGGTTTGTTGGTTTGTTGGCTTGTTGGTTTGTTGGTTTGCTGGCTTGTTGGTTTGTTGGTTTGTTGGCTTGTTGGCTTGTTGACTTGTTGGTTTGTTAGTTTGTTGGCTTTTTGGTTACTTGGTTGGTTGGTTTGTTGGTTTGTTGGTTTGTTGGCTTGTTGGTTTGTTGGTTTGTTGGCTTGTTGGTTACTTAGTTTGTTGGTTTGTTGGCATGTTGGCTTGTTGGTTTGTTGGTTTGTTGGCTTGTTGGTTAGTTGGTTTGTTGGCTTGTTGGTTTGTTGGTTTGTTGGCTTGTTGGCTTGTTGGTTTGTTGGTTTGTTGGTTTGTTGGTTTGTTGGCTTGTTGGTTTGTTGGTTTGTTGGCTTGTTGGTTTGTTGGTTTGTTGGTTTGTTGGCTTGTTGGCTTGTTGGTTTGATAGTTTGTTGGCTTGTTGGTTTGTTGATTTGTTGTCTTGTTGGCTTGTTGTTTTGTTCGTTTGATGGTTTGTTGGTTTGTTGGTTTGTTGGTTTGTTGGTTTTTTGGTTTGTTGGTTTATTTGTTTGTTGGTTTGTTGGCTTGTTGGTTTGTTGGTTTGTTGGTTTGTTGGTTTGTTAGTTTGTTGGTTTGTTGGCTTGTTGGCTTGTTGGTTTGTTGGTTTTTTGGGTTGTTGGTTTGTTGGTTTGTTGGTTTGTTGGTTTGTTGGTTTGTTGGTTTGTTGGTTTGTTGGTTTGTTGGTTTGTTGGTTTGTTGGTTTGTTGGTTTGTTGGTTTGTTGGTTTGTTGGTTTGTTGGTTTGTTGGCTTGTTGGTTTGTTGGTTTGTTGGCTTGTTGGTTTGTTGGTTTGTTGGTTTGTTGTCTTGTTGGCTTGTTGGTTTGTTGGTTTGTTGGCTGGTTGGCTTGTTGGTTTCTTAGTTTGTTGGCTTTTTGGTTACTTGGTTTGTTGGTTTGTTGGTTTGTTCGCTTGTTGGTTTGTTGGCTTGCTGCTTTGTTGGTTTGTTGGCTTGTTGGCATGTTGGTTTGTTGGTTTGTTGGTTTGTTGGTTTGTTGGCTTGTTGGTTTGTTGGTTTGTTGGCTTATTGGTTTGTTGGTTTATTGGTTTGTTGGCTTGTTGGCTTGTTGGTTTGTTGGTTTGTTGGCTTGTTGGTTTGTTGGCTTATTGGTTTGTTGGTTTGTTGGTTTGTTGGCTTGTTGGTTACTTAGTTTGCTGGTTTGTTGGCATGTTGGTTTGTTGGTTTGTTGGTTTGTTGGCTTGTTGGTTACTTAGTTTTTTGGTTTGTTGGCATGTTGGTTTGTTGGTTTGTTGGTTTGTTGGTTTGTTGGCTTGTTGGTTTGTTGGTTTGTTGGCTTGTTGGCTTGTTGCTTTGTTGGTTACTTGGTTTGTTGGTTTGTTGGCATGTTGGTTTGTTGGTTTGCTGGTTTGTTGGCTTGTTGGTTACTTAGTTTTTTGGTTTGTTGGCATGTTGGTTTGTTGGTTTGTTGGTTTGTTGGTTTGTTGGTTTGTTGGCTTGTTGGTTTGTTGGTTTGTTGGCTTGTTGGCTTGTTGGTTTGTTGGTTTGTTGGCTTGTTGGCTTGTTGCTTTGTTGGTTTGTTGGTTTGTTGGTTTGTTGGCTTGTTGGTTTGTTGGTTTGCTGGCTTGTTGGTTTGTTGGTTTGTTGGCTTGTTGGCTTGTTGACTTGTTGGTTTGTTAGTTTGTTGGCTTTTTGGTTACTTGGTTGGTTGGTTTGTTGGTTTGTTGGTTTGTTGGCTTGTTGGTTTGTTGGTTTGTTGGCTTGTTGGTTTGTTGGTTTGTTGGTTTTTTGGTTTGTTGGCTTGTTGGTTTGTTGGTTTGTTGGCTTGTTGGTTTGTTGGTTTATTGGTTTGTTGTCTTGTTGGCTTGTTGGTTTGTTGGCTTGTTGGTTTGTTGGTTCGTTGGTTTGTTGGTTTGTTGGTTTGTTGGCTTGTTGGCTTGTTGGTTTGTTAGTTTGTTGGCTTGTTGGTTACTTAGTTTGTTGGTTTGTTGGCATGTTGGTTTGTTGGTTTGTTGGCTTGTTGGTTTGTTGGTTTGTTGGTTTGTTGTCTTGTTGGCTTGTTAGTTTGTTGGTTTGTTGGCTTGTTGGTTTGTTGCCTTGTTGGTTCGTTGGTTTGTTGGTTTGTTGGTTTGTTGGCTTGTTGGTTTGTTGGTTTGTTGGTTTGTTGGCTTGTTGGTTTGTTGGTTTGTTGGTTTGTTGGCTTGTTGGTTTGTTGGTTTGTTGGCTTGTTGGCTTGTTGGTTTGTTGGTTTGTTGGTTTGTTGGTTTGTTGGTTTGTTGGCTTGTTGGCCTGTTGGTTTGTTGGTTTGTTGGCTTGTTGGCTTGTTGGTTTTTTGGTTTGTTGGCTTGTTGGTTTGTTGTTTTGTTGGCTTGTTGGCATGTTGGTTTGTTGGTTTGTTGGCTTGTTGGCTTGTTGGTTTGTTGGTTTGTTGGTTTGTTGGTTTGTTGGTTTGTTGGCTTGTTAGCTTGTTGGTTTGTTGGTTTGTTGGTTTGTTGGTTTGTTGGCTTGTTGGTTTGTTGGTTTGTTGGCTTGTTGGTTTGTTGGTTTGTTGGTTTGTTGGCTTGTTGGTTTGTTTCTTTGTTGGTTCGTTGGTTTGTTGGTTTGTTGGTTTGTTGGCTTGTTGGCTTGTTGGTTTGTTAGTTTGTTGGCTTGTTGGTTACTTGGTTTGTTGGTTTGTTGGCTTGTTGGTTTGTTGGTTTGTTGGCTTGTTGGTTTGTTGGTTTGTTGGTTTGTTGTCTTGTTGGCTTGTTAGTTTGTTGGTTTGTTGGCTTGTTGGTTTGTTGCCTTGTTGGTTCGTTGGTTTGTTGGTTTGTTGGTTTGTTGGCTTGTTGGTTTGTTGGTTTGTTGGTTTGTTGGCTTGTTGGTTTGTTGGTTTGTTGGTTTGTTGGCTTGTTGGTTTGTTGGTTTGTTGGCTTGTTGGCTTGTTGGTTTGTTGGTTTGTTGGTTTGTTGGTTTGTTGGTTTGTTGGCTTGTTGGCCTGTTGGTTTGTTGATTTGTTGGTTTGTTGGCTTGTTGATTTGTTGGTTTGTTGGCTTGTTGGTTTGTTGGTTTGTTGGCTTGTTGGCTTGTTGGTTTGTTGGTTTGTTAGTTTGTTGGTTTGTTGGTTTGTTGGCTTGTTGGTTTGTTGGTTTGTTGGTTTGTTGGTTTGTTGGTTTGTTGGTTTGTTGGTTTGTTGGTTTGTTGGTTTGTTGGTTTGTTGGCTTGTTGGCTTGTTGGTTTGTTGGTTTGTTGGCTTGTTGGTTTGATGATTTGTTGGCTTGTTGGCTTGATGCTTTGTTCGTTTAATGGTTTGTTGGTTTGTTGGTTTGTTGGCTTTTTGGTTTGTTGGCTTGTTGGTTTGTTAGTTTGTTGGCTTTTTGGTTACTTGGTTTGTTGGTTTGTTGGCTTGTTGGTTTGTTGATTTGTTGCATTGTTCGTTTGATGGTTTGTTGGTTTGTTGGTTACTTGGTTTGTTGGTTTGTTGGTTTGTTGGCTTGTTGGCTTGTTGGTTTGTTGGCTTGTCGGTTTGTTGGTTTGCTGGTTTGTTGGCTTGTTGGCTTGTTGGTTTTTTGGTTTGTTGGTTTATTTGTTTGTTGGTTTGTTGGTTTGTTGGCTTGTTGGTTTGTTGGTTTGTTGGTTTGTTGGCTTATTGGCTTGTTGGTTTGTTGGTTTGTTGGTTTATTTGTTTGTTGGTTTGTTGGCTTGTTGGTTTGTTGGTTTGTTGGTTTGTTGGTTTGTTGGCTTGTTGGCTTGTTGGTTTGTTAGTTTGTTGGTTTGTTGGTTTGTTGGTTTGTTGGTTTGTTGGTTTGTTGGTTTGTTGGCTTGTTGGTTTGTTGGTTTGTTGGTTTGTTGGCTTGTTGGTTTGTTGGTTTGTTGGTTTGTTGGCTTGTTGGTTTGTTGGTTTGTTGGCTTGTTGGCTTGTTGGTTTGTTGGTTTGTTGGCTTGTTGGTTTGTTGGTTTTTTGGTTTGTTGGTTTGTTGGTTTGTTGGCTTGTTGGTTTGTTGGTTTGTTGGTTTGTTGGCTTGTTGGTTTGTTGGTTTGTTGGCTTGTTGGTTTGTTGGTTTGTTGGTTTGTTGGCTTGTTGGCTTGTTGGTTTGTTGGTTTGTTGGCTTGTTGGTTTGTTGGTTTGTTGGCTTGTTGGTTTATTGGTTTGTTGGCTTGTTGGCTTGTTGGCTTGTTGGTTTGTTAGTTTGTTGGCTTTTTGATTACTTGGTTGGTTGGTTTGTTGGTTTGTTGGCTTGTTGGTTTGTTGGTTTGTTGGTGTGTTGGCTTGTTGGTTTGTTGGCTTGTTGGTTTGTTGGTTTGTTGGTTTGTTAATTTGTTGGCTTGTTGGTTTGTTGGTTTGTTGGTTTGTTGGTTTGTTGGGTTGTTGGTTTGTTGGTTTGTTGGCTTGTTGGCTTGTTGGTTTGTTGGTTTTTTTGGCTTGTTGGTTACTTGGTTTGTTGGTTTGTTGGTTTGTTGGCTTGTTGGTTTGTTGGTTTGTTGGTTTTTTGGTTTGTTGGTTTATTTGTTTGTTGGTTTGTTGGCTTGTTGGTTTGTTGGTTTGTTGGTTTGTTGGTTTGTTAGTTTGTTGGTTTGTTGGCTTGTTGGCTTGTTGGTTTGTTGGTTTTTTGGGTTGTTGGTTTGTTGGTTTGTTGGTTTGTTGGTTTGTTGGTTTGTTGGTTTGTTGGTTTGTTGGTTTGTTGGTTTGTTGGTTTGTTGGTTTGTTGGTTTGTTGGTTTGTTGGTTTGTTGGCTCTTTGGTTTGTTGGTTTGTTGGTTTGTTGGTTTTTTGGTTTGTTGGTTTATTTGTTTGTTGGTTTGTTGGCTTGTTGGTTTGTTGGTTTGTTGGTTTGTTGGTTTGTTGGCTTGTTGGTTTGTTGGTTTGTTGGTTTGTTGGCTTGTTGGCTTGTTGGTTTGTTGGTGTGTTGGTTTTTTGGTTTGTTGGTTTGTTGGTTTGTTGGTTACTTAGTTTGTTGGTTTGTTGGCATGTTGGCTTGTTGGTTTGTTGGTTTGTTGGCTTGTTGGTTTGTTGGTTTGTTGGCTTGTTGGTTTGTTGGTTTGTTGGCTTGTTGGCTGGTTGGTTTGTTGGTTTGTTTGGTTTGTTGGTTTGTTGGCTTGTTGGTTTGTTGGTTTGTTGGCTTGTTGGTTTGTTGGTTTGTTGGTTTGTTGGCTTGTTGGCTTGTTGTTTTGTTGGTTTCTTGGCTTGTTGGTTTGTTGGTTTGTTGTCTTGTTGGCTTGTTGCTTTGTTCGTTTGATGGTTTGTTGGTTTGTTGGTTTTTTGGTTTGTTGGTTTTTTGGTTTGTTGCTTTGTTGGTTTGTTGGTTTGTTAGTTTGTTGGCTTTTTGGTTACTTGGTTGGTTGGTTTGTTGGTTTGTTGGCTTGTTGGTTTGTTGGCTTGTTGCTTTGTTGGTTTGTTGGCTTGTTGGCATGTTGGTTTGTTGGCTTGTTGGTTTGTTGGCTTGTTGCTTTGTTGGTTTGTTGGCTTGTTGGCATGTTGGTTTGTTGCTTTGTTGGTTTGTTGGTTTGTTGGCTGGTTGGCTTGTTGGTTTCTTAGTTTGTTGGCTTTTTGGTTACTTGGTTTGTTGGTTTGTTGGTTTGTTCGCTTGTTGGTTTGTTGGCTTGTTGCTTTGTTGGTTTGTTGGCTTGTTGGCATGTTGGTTTGTTGGTTTGTTGGTTTGTTGGTTTGTTGGCTTGTTGGTTTGTTGGTTTGTTGGCTTATTGGTTTGTTGGTTTATTGGTTTGTTGGCTTGTTGGCTTGTTGCTTTGTTGGTTTGTTGGCTTGTTGGTTTGTTGGCTTATTGGTTTGTTGGTTTGTTGGTTTGTTGGCTTTTTGGTTACTTAGTTTGCTGGTTTGTTGGCATGTTGGTTTGTTGGTTTGTTGGTTTGTTGGCTTGTTGGTTACTTAGTTTTTTGGTTTGTTGGCATGTTGGTTTGTTGGTTTGTTGGTTTGTTGGTTTGTTGGCTTGTTGGTTTGTTGGTTTGTTGGCTTGTTGGCTTGTTGCTTTGTTGGTTACTTGGTTTGTTGGTTTGTTGGCATGTTGGTTTGTTGGTTTGCTGGTTTGTTGGCTTGTTAGTTACTTAGTTTTTTGGTTTGTTGGCGGTTTGTTGGTTTGTTGGTTTGTTGGTTTGTTGGTTTGTTGGCTTGTTGGTTTGTTGGTTTGTTGGCTTGTTGGCTTGTTGGTTTGTTGGTTTGTTGGCTTGTTGGCTTGTTGCTTTGTTGGTTTGTTGGTTTGTTGGTTTGTTGGCTTGTTGGTTTGTTGGTTTGCTGGCTTGTTGGTTTGTTGGTTTGTTGGCTTGTTGGCTTGTTGACTTGTTGGTTTGTTAGTTTGTTGGCTTTTTGGTTACTTGGTTGGTTGGTTTGTTGGTTTGTTGGTTTGTTGGCTTGTTGGTTTGTTGGTTTGTTGGCTTGTTGGTTACTTAGTTTGTTGGTTTGTTGGCATGTTGGCTTGTTGGTTTGTTGGTTTGTTGGCTTGTTGGTTAGTTGGTTTGTTGGCTTGTTGGTTTGTTGGTTTGTTGGCTTGTTGGCTTGTTGGTTTGTTGGTTTGTTGGTTTGTTGGTTTGTTGGCTTGTTGGTTTGTTGGTTTGTTGGCTTGTTGGTTTGTTGGTTTGTTGGTTTGTTGGCTTGTTGGCTTGTTGGTTTGATAGTTTGTTGGCTTGTTGGTTTGTTGATTTGTTGTCTTGTTGGCTTGTTGTTTTGTTCGTTTGATGGTTTGTTGGTTTGTTGGTTTGTTGGTTTGTTGGTTTTTTGGTTTGTTGGTTTATTTGTTTGTTGGTTTGTTGGCTTGTTGGTTTGTTGGTTTGTTGGTTTGTTGGTTTGTTAGTTTGTTGGTTTGTTGGCTTGTTGGCTTGTTGGTTTGTTGGTTTTTTGGGTTGTTGGTTTGTTGGTTTGTTGGTTTGTTGGTTTGTTGGTTTGTTGGTTTGTTGGTTTGTTGGTTTGTTGGTTTGTTGGTTTGTTGGTTTGTTGGTTTGTTGGTTTGTTGGTTTGTTGGCTTGTTGGTTTGTTGGTTTGTTGGCTTGTTGGTTTGTTGGTTTGTTGGTTTGTTGTCTTGTTGGCTTGTTGGTTTGTTGGTTTGTTGGCTGGTTGGCTTGTTGGTTTCTTAGTTTGTTGGCTTTTTGGTTACTTGGTTTGTTGGTTTGTTGGTTTGTTCGCTTGTTGGTTTGTTGGCTTGCTGCTTTGTTGGTTTGTTGGCTTGTTGGCATGTTGGTTTGTTGGTTTGTTGGTTTGTTGGTTTGTTGGCTTGTTGGTTTGTTGGTTTGTTGGCTTATTGGTTTGTTGGTTTATTGGTTTGTTGGCTTGTTGGCTTGTTGGTTTGTTGGTTTGTTGGCTTGTTGGTTTGTTGGCTTATTGGTTTGTTGGTTTGTTGGTTTGTTGGCTTGTTGGTTACTTAGTTTGCTGGTTTGTTGGCATGTTGGTTTGTTGGTTTGTTGGTTTGTTGGCTTGTTGGTTACTTAGTTTTTTGGTTTGTTGGCATGTTGGTTTGTTGGTTTGTTGGTTTGTTGGTTTGTTGGCTTGTTGGTTTGTTGGTTTGTTGGCTTGTTGGCTTGTTGCTTTGTTGGTTACTTGGTTTGTTGGTTTGTTGGCATGTTGGTTTGTTGGTTTGCTGGTTTGTTGGCTTGTTGGTTACTTAGTTTTTTGGTTTGTTGGCATGTTGGTTTGTTGGTTTGTTGGTTTGTTGGTTTGTTGGTTTGTTGGCTTGTTGGTTTGTTGGTTTGTTGGCTTGTTGGCTTGTTGGTTTGTTGGTTTGTTGGCTTGTTGGCTTGTTGCTTTGTTGGTTTGTTGGTTTGTTGGTTTGTTGGCTTGTTGGTTTGTTGGTTTGCTGGCTTGTTGGTTTGTTGGTTTGTTGGCTTGTTGGCTTGTTGACTTGTTGGTTTGTTAGTTTGTTGGCTTTTTGGTTACTTGGTTGGTTGGTTTGTTGGTTTGTTGGTTTGTTGGCTTGTTGGTTTGTTGGTTTGTTGGCTTGTTGGTTTGTTGGTTTGTTGGTTTTTTGGTTTGTTGGCTTGTTGGTTTGTTGGTTTGTTGGCTTGTTGGTTTGTTGGTTTATTGGTTTGTTGTCTTGTTGGCTTGTTGGTTTGTTGGCTTGTTGGTTTGTTGGTTCGTTGGTTTGTTGGTTTGTTGGTTTGTTGGCTTGTTGGCTTGTTGGTTTGTTAGTTTGTTGGCTTGTTGGTTACTTAGTTTGTTGGTTTGTTGGCATGTTGGTTTGTTGGTTTGTTGGCTTGTTGGTTTGTTGGTTTGTTGGTTTGTTGTCTTGTTGGCTTGTTAGTTTGTTGGTTTGTTGGCTTGTTGGTTTGTTGCCTTGTTGGTTCGTTGGTTTGTTGGTTTGTTGGTTTGTTGGCTTGTTGGTTTGTTGGTTTGTTGGTTTGTTGGCTTGTTGGTTTGTTGGTTTGTTGGTTTGTTGGCTTGTTGGTTTGTTGGTTTGTTGGCTTGTTGGCTTGTTGGTTTGTTGGTTTGTTGGTTTGTTGGTTTGTTGGTTTGTTGGCTTGTTGGCCTGTTGGTTTGTTGGTTTGTTGGCTTGTTGGCTTGTTGGTTTTTTGGTTTGTTGGCTTGTTGGTTTGTTGTTTTGTTGGCTTGTTGGCATGTTGGTTTGTTGGTTTGTTGGCTTGTTGGCTTGTTGGTTTGTTGGTTTGTTGGTTTGTTGGTTTGTTGGTTTGTTGGCTTGTTAGCTTGTTGGTTTGTTGGTTTGTTGGTTTGTTGGTTTGTTGGCTTGTTGGTTTGTTGGTTTGTTGGCTTGTTGGTTTGTTGGTTTGTTGGTTTGTTGGCTTGTTGGTTTGTTTCTTTGTTGGTTCGTTGGTTTGTTGGTTTGTTGGTTTGTTGGCTTGTTGGCTTGTTGGTTTGTTAGTTTGTTGGCTTGTTGGTTACTTGGTTTGTTGGTTTGTTGGCTTGTTGGTTTGTTGGTTTGTTGGATTGTTGGTTTGTTGGTTTGTTGGTTTGTTGTCTTGTTGGCTTGTTAGTTTGTTGGTTTGTTGGCTTGTTGGTTTGTTGCCTTGTTGGTTCGTTGGTTTGTTGGTTTGTTGGTTTGTTGGCTTGTTGGTTTGTTGGTTTGTTGGATTGTTGGCTTGTTGGTTTGTTGGTTTGTTGGTTTGTTGGCTTGTTGGTTTGTTGGTTTGTTGGCTTGTTGGCTTGTTGGTTTGTTGGTTTGTTGGTTTGTTGGTTTGTTGGTTTGTTGGCTTGTTGGCCTGTTGGTTTGTTGATTTGTTGATTTGTTGGCTTGTTGATTTGTTGGTTTGTTGGCTTGTTGGTTTGTTGGTTTGTTGGCTTGTTGGCTTGTTGGTTTGTTGGTTTGTTAGTTTGTTGGTTTGTTGGTTTGTTGGCTTGTTGGTTTGTTGGTTTGTTGGTTTGTTGGTTTGTTGGTTTGTTGGTTTGTTGGTTTGTTGGTTTGTTGGTTTGTTGGTTTGTTGGCTTGTTGGCTTGTTGGTTTGTTGGTTTGTTGGCTTGTTGGTTTGATGATTTGTTGGCTTGTTGGCTTGATGCTTTGTTCGTTTAATGGTTTGTTGGTTTGTTGGTTTGTTGGCTTTTTGGTTTGTTGGCTTGTTGGTTTGTTAGTTTGTTGGCTTTTTGGTTACTTGGTTTGTTGGTTTGTTGGCTTGTTGGTTTGTTGATTTGTTGCATTGTTCGTTTGATGGTTTGTTGGTTTGTTGGTTACTTGGTTTGTTGGTTTGTTGGTTTGTTGGCTTGTTGGCTTGTTGGTTTGTTGGCTTGTCGGTTTGTTGGTTTGCTGGTTTGTTGGCTTGTTGGCTTGTTGGTTTTTTGGTTTGTTGGTTTATTTGTTTGTTGGTTTGTTGGTTTGTTGGCTTGTTGGTTTGTTGGTTTGTTGGTTTGTTGGCTTATTGGCTTGTTGGTTTGTTGGTTTGTTGGTTTATTTGTTTGTTGGTTTGTTGGCTTGTTGGTTTGTTGGTTTGTTGGTTTGTTGGTTTGTTGGCTTGTTGGCTTGTTGGTTTGTTAGTTTGTTGGTTTGTTGGTTTGTTGGTTTGTTGGTTTGTTGGCTTGTTGGTTTGTTGGTTTGTTGGTGTGTTGGTTTGTTGGCTTGTTGGTTTGTTGGTTTGTTAGTTTGTTGGCTTTTTGGTTACTTGGTTTGTTGGTTTGTTGGCTTGTTGGCTTGTTGGTTTGTTAGCTTGTTGGCTTGTTGGTTTGTTGGTTTGTTGGCTTGTTGGTTTGTTGGCTTATTGGTTTGTTGGTTTGTTGGTTTGTTGGCTTGTTGGTTACTTAGTTTGTTGGTTTATTGGCATGTTGGTTTGTTGGTTTGTTGGTTTGTTGGCTTGTTGGTTACTTAGTTTTTTGGTTTGTTGGCATGTTGGTTTGTTGGTTTGTTGGTTTGTTGGTTTGTTGGCTTGTTGGTTTGTTGGTTTGTTGGCTTGTTGGCTTGTTGCTTTGTTGGTTACTTAGTTTGTTGGTTTGTTGGCATGTTGGTTTGTTGGTTTGCTGGTTTGTTGGCTTGTTGGTTACTTAGTTTTTTGGTTTGTTGGCATGTTGGTTTGTTGGTTTGTTGGTTTGTTGGTTTGTTGGTTTGTTGGCATGTTGGTTTGTTGGTTTGTTGGCTTGTTGGCTTGTTGCTTTGTTGGTTTGTTGGTTCGTTGGTTTGTTGGCTTGTTGGTTTGTTGGTTTGCTGGCTTGTTGGTTTGTTGGTTTGTTGGCTTGTTGGCTTGTTGGCTTGTTGGTTTGTTAGTTTGTTGGCTTTTTGGTTACTTGGTTGGTTGGTTTGTTGGTTTTTTGGCTTGTTGGTTTGTTGGTTTGTTGGTTTGTTGGCTTGTTGGTTTGTTGGCTTGTTGGTTTGTTGGTTTGTTGGTTTGTTAACTTGTTGGCTTGTTGGTTTGCTGGTTTGTTGGTTTGTTGGTTTGTTGGTTTGTTGGCTTGTTGGTTTGTTGGTTTGTTGGCTTGTTGGTTTGTTGGTTTTTTGATTTGTTGGTTTATTTGCTTGCTGGTTTGTTGGCATGTTGGTTTGTTGGTTTGTTGGTTTGTTGGCTTGTTGGTTACTTAGTTTTTTGGTTTGTTGGCATGTTGGTTTGTTGGTTTGTTGGTTTGTTGGTTTGTTGGCTTGTTGGTTTGTTGGTTTGTTGGCTTGTTGGCTTGTTGCTTTGTTGGTTACTTGGTTTGTTGGTTTGTTGGCATGTTGGTTTGTTGGTTTGCTGGTTTGTTGGCTTGTTGGTTACTTAGTTTTTTGGTTTGTTGGCATGTTGGTTTGTTGGTTTGTTGGTTTGTTGGTTTGTTGGTTTGTTGGCTTGTTGGTTTGTTGGTTTGTTGGCTTGTTGGCTTGTTGGTTTGTTGGTTTGTTGGCTTGTTGGCTTGTTGCTTTGTTGGTTTGTTGGTTTGTTGGTTTGTTGGCTTGTTGGTTTGTTGGTTTGCTGGCTTGTTGGTTTGTTGGTTTGTTGGCTTGTTGGCTTGTTGACTTGTTGGTTTGTTAGTTTGTTGGCTTTTTGGTTACTTGGTTGGTTGGTTTGTTGGTTTGTTGGTTTGTTGGCTTGTTGGTTTGTTGGTTTGTTGGCTTGTTGGTTTGTTGGTTTGTTGGTTTTTTGGTTTGTTGGCTTGTTGGTTTGTTGGTTTGTTGGCTTGTTGGTTTGTTGGTTTATTGGTTTGTTGACTTGTTGGCTTGTTGGTTTGTTGGCTTGTTGGTTTGTTGGTTCGTTGGTTTGTTGGTTTGTTGGTTTGTTGGTTTGTTGGCTTGTTGGCTTGTTGGTTTGTTAGTTTGTTGGCTTGTTGGTTACTTAGTTTGTTGGTTTGTTGGCATGTTGGTTTGTTGGTTTGTTGGCTTGTTGGTTTGTTCGTTTGTTGGCTTGTTGGCTTGTTGGTTTGTTGGTTTGTTGGTTTGTTGGTTTGTTGGTTTGTTGGTTTGTTGGTTTGTTGGTTTGATCGTTTGTTGGTTTGTTGCTTTGTTGGTTTGTTAGTTTGTTGGTTTTTTGGCTTGTTGGTTTGTTGGTTTGTTGGCTTGTGGCTTGTTGGCTTGTTGATTTGTTGGTTTGTTGGTTTGTTGGCTTGTTGGTTTGTTGGTTTGTTGGCTTGTTGGTTTGTTGGTTTGTTGGTTTGTTGGCTTGTTGGCTTGTTGGTTTGTTGGTTTGTTGGCTTGTTGGTTTGTTGTTTTGTTGGCTTGTTGGCTTGTTGCTTTGTTCGTTTGATGGTTTGTTGGTTTGTTGGTTTTTTGGTTTGTTGGTTTTTTGGTTTGTTGCTTTGTTGGTTTGTTGGTTTGTTGGTTTTTTGGTTTGTTGGTTTTTTGGTTTGTTGCTTTGTTGGTTTGTTGGTTTGTTGGCTTGTTGGCTTGTTGGTTTGTTGGCTTGTTGGTTTGTTAGATTGTTGGCTTTTTGTTTACTTGGTTTGTTGGTTTGTGGACTTGTTGGCTTGTTGGTTTGTTGCTTTGTTCGTTTGTTGGTTTTTTGGTTTGTTGGTTACTTGGTTTGTTGGTTTGTTGGTTTGTTGGCTTGTTGGTTTGTTGGCTTGTTGGTTTGTTGGTTTGTCGGCTTGTTGGTTTGTTAATTTGTTGGTTTGTTGGTTGTTGGCTTGTTGGTTTGTTGGTTTGTTGGTTTGTTGGTTTGTTGTTTTGTTGGTTTGTTGGTTTGTTGGTTTGTTGGTTTGTTGGTTTGTTGGTTTGTTGGCTTGTTGGTTTGTTGGTTTGTTGGTTTGTTGGCTTGTCGGCTTGTTTGTTTGTTGGTTTGTTGGTTTATTTGTTTGTTGGTTTGTTGGCTTGTTGGTTTGTTGGTTTGTTGGCTTGTTGGCTTGTTGGTTTGTTGGTTTGTTGGCTTGTTGGCTTGTTGGTTTGTTGGTTAGTTCGTTTGTTGGTTTGTTAGTTTGTTGGTTTGTTGGCTTGTTGGCTTGTTGGTTTGTTGGTTTGTTGGTTTGTTGGTTTGTTGCTTTGTTGGTTTGTTGGTTTGTTGGCTTGTTGGCTTGATGGTTTGTTGGCTTGTTGGTTTGTTAGTTTGTTGGCTTTTTGGTTACTTGGTTTGTTGGTTTGTTGGTTTGTTGGTTTGTAGGATTGTTGGCTTGTTGGTTTGTTGGTTAGTTCGTTTGTTGGTTTGTTAGTTTGTTGGTTTGTTGGCTTGTTGGCTTGTTGGTTTGTTGGTTTGTTGGTTTGTTGGTTTGTTGTTTTGTTGGTTTGTTGCTTTGTTCGTTTGTTGGTTTTTTGGTTTGTTGGTTACTTGGTTTGTTGGTTTGTTGGTTTGTTGGCTTGTTGGTTTGTTGGCTTGTTGGTTTGTTGGTTTGTTGGTTTGTCGGCTTGTTGGTTTGTTAATTTGTTGGTTTGTTGGCTTGTTGGCTTGTTGGTTTGTTGGTTTGTTGGTTTGTTGGTTTGTTGTTTTGTTGGTTTGTTGGTTTGTTGGTTTGTTGGTTTGTTGGTTTGTTGGTTTGTTGGTTTGTTGGCTTGTTGGTTTGTTGGTTTGTTGGTTTGTTGGCTTGTCGGCTTGTTTGTTTGTTGGTTTGTTGGTTTATTTGTTTGTTGGTTTGTTGGCTTGTTGGTTTGTTGGTTTGTTGGCTTGTTGGCTTGTTGGTTTGTTGGTTTGTTGGCTTGTTGGCTTGTTGGTTTGTTGGTTAGTTCGTTTGTTGGTTTGTTAGTTTGTTGGTTTGTTGGCTTGTTGGCTTGTTGGTTTGTTGGTTTGTTGGTTTGTTGGTTTGTTGCTTTGTTGGTTTGTTGGTTTGTTGGCTTGTTGGCTTGATGGTTTGTTGGCTTGTTGGTTTGTTAGTTTGTTGGCTTTTTGGTTACTTGGTTTGTTGGTTTGTTCGTTTGTTGGTTTGTAGGATTGTTGGCTTGTTGGTTTGTTGGTTAGTTCGTTTGTTGGTTTGTTAGTTTGTTGGTTTGTTGGCTTGTTGGCTTGTTGGTTTGTTGGTTTGTTGGTTTGTTGGTTTGTTGTTTTGTTGGTTTGTTGCTTTGTTGGTTTGTTTGTTTGTTGGCTTGTTGGCTTGTCGGTTTGTTGGCTTGTTGGTTTGTTAGTTTGTTGGCTTTTTGGTTTTTTGGTTTGTTGGTTTGTTGGTTTGTTGGCTTGTTGGTTTGTTGGTTTGTTGGTTTGTTGGGTTGTTGGCTTGTTGGTTTGTTGGTTTGTTGGCTTGTTGGCTTGTTGGTTTGTTGGTTTTTTGGATTGTTGGTTTGTTGCTTTGTTGGTTTGTTGGTTTGTTGGCTGGTTGGCTTGTTGGTTTCTTAGTTTGTTGGCTTTTTGGTTACTTGGTTTGTTGGTTTGTTGGTTTGTTGGCTTGTTGGTTTGTTGGCTTGTTGCTTTGTTGGTTTGTTGGCTTGTCGGCATGTTGGTTTGTTGGTTTGTTGGTTTGTTGGCTTGTTGGTTTGTTGGTTTGTTGGCTTATTGGTTTGTTGGTTTGTTGGTTTGTTAGCTTGTTGGCTTGTTGGTTTGTTGGTTTGTTGGCTTGTTGGTTTGTTGGCTTATTGGTTTGTTGGTTTGTTGGTTTGTTGGCTTGTTGGTTACTTAGTTTGTTGGTTTATTGGCATGTTGGTTTGTTGGTTTGTTGGTTTGTTGGCTTGTTGGTTACTTAGTTTTTTGGTTTGTTGGCATGTTGGTTTGTTGGTTTGTTGGTTTGTTGGTTTGTTGGCTTGTTGGTTTGTTGGTTTGTTGGCTTGTTGGCTTGTTGCTTTGTTGGTTACTTAGTTTGTTGGTTTGTTGGCATGTTGGTTTGTTGGTTTGCTGGTTTGTTGGCTTGTTGGTTACTTAGTTTTTTGGTTTGTTGGCATGTTGATTTGTTGGTTTGTTGGTTTGTTGGTTTGTTGGTTTGTTGGCATGTTGGTTTGTTGGTTTGTTGGCTTGTTGGCTTGTTGCTTTGTTGGTTTGTTGGTTCGTTGGTTTGTTGGCTTGTTGGTTTGTTGGTTTGCTGGCTTGTTGGTTTGTTGGTTTGTTGGCTTGTTGGCTTGTTGGCTTGTTGGTTTGTTAGTTTGTTGGCTTTTTGGTTACTTGGTTGGTTGGTTTGTTGGTTTTTTGGCTTGTTGGTTTGTTGGTTTGTTGGTTTGTTGGCTTGTTGGTTTGTTGGCTTGTTGGTTTGTTGGTTTGTTGGTTTGTTGGTTTGTTGGTTTGTTGGTTTGTTGGTTTGTTGGCTTGTTGGTTTGTTGGTTTGTTGGTTTGTTGGCTTGTCGGCTTGTTTGTTTGTTGGTTTGTTGGTTTATTTGTTTGTTGGTTTGTTGGCTTTTTGGTTTGTTGGTTTGTTGGCTTGTTGGCTTGTTGGTTTGTTGGTTTGTTGGCTTGTTGGCTTGTTGGTTTGTTGGTTAGTTCGTTTGTTGGTTTGTTAGTTTGTTGGTTTGTTGGCTTGTTGGCTTGTTGGTTTGTTGGTTTGTTGGTTTGTTGGTTTGTTGCTTTGTTGGTTTGTTGGTTTGTTGGCTTGTTGGCTTGATGGTTTGTTGGCTTGTTGGTTTGTTAGTTTGTTGGCTTTTTGGTTACTTGGTTTGTTGGTTTGTTCGTTTGTTGGTTTGTAGGATTGTTGGCTTGTTGGTTTGTTGGTTAGTTCATTTGTTGGTTTGTTAGTTTGTTGGTTTGTTGGCTTGTTGGCTTGTTGGTTTGTTGGTTTGTTGGTTTGTTGGTTTGTTGTTTTGTTGGTTTGTTGCTTTGTTGGTTTGTTTGTTTGTTGGCTTGTTGGCTTGTCGGTTTGTTGGCTTGTTGGTTTGTTAGTTTGTTGGCTTTTTGGTTTTTTGGTTTGTTGGTTTGTTGGTTTGTTGGCTTGTTGGTTTGTTGGTTTGTTGGTTTGTTGGTTTGTTGGGTTGTTGGCTTGTTGGTTTGTTGGTTTGTTGGCTTGTTGGCTTGTTGGTTTGTTGGTTTTTTGGATTGTTGGTTTGTTGCTTTGTTGGTTTGTTGGTTTGTTGGCTGGTTGGCTTGTTGGTTTCTTAGTTTGTTGGCTTTTTGGTTACTTGGTTTGTTGGTTTGTTGGTTTGTTGGCTTGTTGGTTTGTTGGCTTGTTGCTTTGTTGGTTTGTTGGCTTGTCGGCATGTTGGTTTGTTGGTTTGTTGGTTTGTTGGCTTGTTGGTTTGTTGGTTTGTTGGCTTATTGGTTTGTTGGTTTGTTGGTTTGTTAGCTTGTTGGCTTGTTGGTTTGTTGGTTTGTTGGCTTGTTGGTTTGTTGGCTTATTGGTTTGTTGGTTTGTTGGTTTGTTGGCTTGTTGGTTACTTAGTTTGTTGGTTTATTGGCATGTTGGTTTGTTGGTTTGTTGGTTTGTTGGCTTGTTGGTTACTTAGTTTTTTGGTTTGTTGGCATGTTGGTTTGTTGGTTTGTTGGTTTGTTGGTTTGTTGGCTTGTTGGTTTGTTGGTTTGTTGGCTTGTTGGCTTGTTGCTTTGTTGGTTACTTAGTTTGTTGGTTTGTTGGCATGTTGGTTTGTTGGTTTGCTGGTTTGTTGGCTTGTTGGTTACTTAGTTTTTTGGTTTGTTGGCATGTTGGTTTGTTGGTTTGTTGGTTTGTTGGTTTGTTGGTTTGTTGGCATGTTGGTTTGTTGGTTTGTTGGCTTGTTGGCTTGTTGCTTTGTTGGTTTGTTGGTTCGTTGGTTTGTTGGCTTGTTGGTTTGTTGGTTTGCTGGCTTGTTGGTTTGTTGGTTTGTTGGCTTGTTGGCTTGTTGGCTTGTTGGTTTGTTAGTTTGTTGGCTTTTTGGTTACTTGGTTGGTTGGTTTGTTGGTTTTTTGGCTTGTTGGTTTGTTGGTTTGTTGGTTTGTTGGCTTGTTGGTTTGTTGGCTTGTTGGTTTGTTGGTTTGTTGGTTTGTTAACTTGTTGGCTTGTTGGTTTGCTGGTTTGTTGGTTTGTTGGTTTGTTGGCTTGTTGGTTTGTTGGTTTGTTGGCTTGTTGGTTTGTTGGTTTTTTGATTTGTTGGTTTATTTGCTTGTTGGTTTGTTGCCTTGTTGGTTTGTTGGTTTGTTGGTTTGTTGTTTTGTTGGTTTGTTGGTTTGTTGGTTTGTTAGTTTGTTGGTTTGTTGGTTTGTTGGTTTGTTGGCTTGTTGGTGTGTTGGTTTGTTGGCTTGTTGGTTTGTAGGTTTGTTGGCTTGTTGGTTACTTAGTTTGTTGGTTTGTGGGTTAGTTCGTTTGTTGGTTTGTTAGTTTGTTGGTTTATTGGCTTGTTGGCTTGTTGGTTTGTTGGTTTGTTGGCTTGTTGGCTTTTTGGTTTGTTGGTTTGTTGGCTTGTTGGTTACTTGGTTTGTTGGTTTGTTGGTTTGTTGGCTTGTTGGTTTGTTGGTTTGTTGGTTTTTTGGTTTGTTGGTTTATTTGTTTGTTGGTTTGTTGGCTTGTTGGTTTGTTGGTTTGTTGGTTTGTTGGTTTGTTGGTTTGTTAGTTTGTTGGTTTGTTGGTTTGTTGGCTTGTTGGTTTGTTGGTTTGTTGGCTTGTTGGCTTGTTGGTTTGTAGGTTTGTTGGCTCGTTGGTTACTTAGTTTGTTGGTTTGTTGGTTAGTTCGTTTGTTGGTTTGTTAGTTTGTTGGTTTGTTGGCTTGTTGGCTTGTTGACTTGTTGGTTTGTTGGTTTTTTGGTTTGTTGGTTTGTTGGTTTGTTGGTTTGTTGGTTTATTTGTTTGTTGGTTTGTTGGCTTGTTGGTTTGTTGGTTTGTTGGTTTGTTGGCTTGTTGGTTTGTTGGTTTGTTGGTTTGTTGGTTTGTTGGTTTGTTGGTTTTTTGGTTTGTTGGTTTATTTGTTTGTTGGTTTGTTGGCTTGTTGGTTTGTTGGTTTGTTGGTTTGTTGGTTTGTTGGCTTGTTGGTTTGTTGGTTTGTTGGTTTGTTGGCTTGTTGGCTTGTTGGTTTGTTCGTTTGTTGGTTTTTTGGTTTGTTGGTTTGTTGGTTTGTTGGTTTGTTGGTTTGTTGGTTTATTTGTTTGTTGGTTTGTTGGTTTATTTTTTTGTTGGTTTGTTGGCTTGTTGGTTTGTTGGTTTGTTGGTTTGTTGCTTTGTTCGTTTGATGGTTTGTTGGTTTGTTGGTTACTTGGTTTGTTGGTTTGTTAGTTTGTTGGTTTGTTGGTTTGTTGGCTTGTTGGCTTGTTGGTTTGTTGGTTTGTTGGCTTGTTGGTTATTTAGTTTGTTGGTTTGTTGGCATGTTGGCTTGTTGGTTTGTTGGTTTGTTGGCTTGTTGGTTAGTTGGTTTGTTGGCTTGTTGGTTTGTTGGTTTGTTGGCTTGTTGGCTTGTTGGTTTGTTGGTTTGTTGGTTTGTTGGTTTGTTGGCTTGTTGGTTTGTTGGTTTGTTGGCTTGTTGGTTTGTTGGTTTGTTGGTTTGTTGGCTTGTTGGCTTGTTGGTTTGATAGTTTGTTGGCTTGTTGGTTTGTTGATTTGTTGTCTTGTTGGCTTGTTGTTTTGTTCGTTTGATGGTTTGTTGGTTTGTTGGTTTTTTGGTTTGTTGGTTTTTTGGTTTGTTGCTTTGTAGGTTTGTTGGATTGTTGGCTTGTTGTCTTGTTGGTTTGTTGGCTTGTTGGTTTGTTAGTTTGTTGGCTTTTTGGTTACTCGGTTTAATGGTTTGTTGGTTTGTTGGCTTGTTGGTTTGTTGGCTTGTTGGTTTGTTGGTTTGTTGGTTTGTTGGATTGTTGGCTTGTTGGTTTGTTGGTTTGTTGGTTTGTTGGTTTGTTGGTTTGTTGGTTTTTTGGTTTGTTGATTTGTTGGTTTGTTGGCTTGTTGGTTTGTTGGTTTGTTGGTTTGTTGGCTTGTTGGTTTGTTGGTTTGTTGGCTTGTTGGTTTGTTGGTTTGTTGGCTTGTTGGCTTGTTGGTTTGTTGGTTTGTTGGCTTGTTGGTTTGTTGGTTTTTTGGTTTGTTGGTTTGTTGGTTTGTTGGCTTATTGGTTTGTTGGTTTGTTGGTTTGTTGGCTTGTTGGTTTGTTGGTTTGTTGGCTTGTTGGTTTGTTGGTTTGTTGGTTTGTTGGCTTGTTGGCTTGTTGGTTTGTTGGTTTGTTGGCTTGTTGGTTTGTTGGTTTGTTGGCTTGTTGGTTTGTTGGTTTGTTGGCTT
This sequence comes from Atherix ibis, assembly GCA_958298945.1. Classification (NCBI taxonomy): domain Eukaryota; kingdom Metazoa; phylum Arthropoda; class Insecta; order Diptera; family Athericidae; genus Atherix; species Atherix ibis. The sequence continues at coordinate 36,216,893 of OY282608.1, forward strand.
GTTGGCTTGTTGGCTTGTTGGTTTGTTAGTTTGTTGGCTTTTTGATTACTTGGTTGGTTGGTTTGTTGGTTTGTTGGCTTGTTGGTTTGTTGGTTTGTTGGTGTGTTGGCTTGTTGGTTTGTTGGCTTGTTGGTTTGTTGGTTTGTTGGTTTGTTAATTTGTTGGTTTGTTGGTTTGTTGGTTTGTTGGTTTGTTGGTTTGTTGGGTTGTTGGTTTGTTGGTTTGTTGGCTTGTTGGCTTGTTGGTTTGTTGGTTTTTTTGGCTTGTTGGTTACTTGGTTTGTTGGTTTGTTGGTTTGTTGGCTTGTTGGTTTGTTGGTTTGTTGGTTTTTTGGTTTGTTGGTTTATTTGTTTGTTGGTTTGTTGGCTTGTTGGTTTGTTGGTTTGTTGGTTTGTTGGTTTGTTAGTTTGTTGGTTTGTTGGCTTGTTGGCTTGTTGGTTTGTTGGTTTTTTGGGTTGTTGGTTTGTTGGTTTGTTGGTTTGTTGGTTTGTTGGTTTGTTGGTTTGTTGGTTTGTTGGTTTGTTGGTTTGTTGGTTTGTTGGTTTGTTGGTTTGTTGGTTTGTTGGTTTGTTGGTTTGTTGGCTCTTTGGTTTGTTGGTTTGTTGGTTTGTTGGTTTTTTGGTTTGTTGGTTTATTTGTTTGTTGGTTTGTTGGCTTGTTGGTTTGTTGGTTTGTTGGTTTGTTGGTTTGTTGGCTTGTTGGTTTGTTGGTTTGTTGGTTTGTTGGCTTGTTGGCTTGTTGGTTTGTTGGTTTGTTGGTTACTTAGTTTGTTGGTTTGTTGGCATGTTGGCTTGTTGGTTTGTTGGTTTGTTGGCTTGTTGGTTTGTTGGTTTGTTGGCTTGTTGGTTTGTTGGTTTGTTGGCTTGTTGGCTGGTTGGTTTGTTGGTTTGTTTGGTTTGTTGGTTTGTTGGCTTGTTGGTTTGTTGGTTTGTTGGCTTGTTGGTTTGTTGGTTTGTTGGTTTGTTGGCTTGTTGGCTTGTTGTTTTGTTGGTTTCTTGGCTTGTTGGTTTGTTGGTTTGTTGTCTTGTTGGCTTGTTGCTTTGTTCGTATGATGGTTTGTTGGTTTGTTGGTTTTTTGGTTTGTTGGTTTTTTGGTTTGTTGCTTTGTTGGTTTGTTGGTTTGTTTGGTTTGTTGGTTTGTTGGCTTGTTGGTTTGTTGGTTTGTTGGCTTGTTGGTTTGTTGGTTTGTTGGTTTGTTGGCTTGTTGGCTTGTTGTTTTGTTGGTTTCTTGGCTTGTTGGTTTGTTGGTTTGTTGTCTTGTTGGCTTGTTGCTTTGTTCGTATGATGGTTTGTTGGTTTGTTGGTTTTTTGGTTTGTTGGTTTTTTGGTTTGTTGCTTTGTTGGTTTGTTGGTTTGTTGGCTTGTTGGCTTGTTGATTTGTTGGCTTGTTGGTTTGTTAGTTTGTTGGCTTTTTGGTTACTTGGTTTGTTGGTTTGTTGGTTTGTTGGCTTGTTGGTTTGTTGGCTTGTTGGTTTGTTGGTTTGTTGGTTTGTTGGTTTGTTGGTTTGTTGGTTTGTTGGCTTGTTGGTTTGTTGGTTTGCTGGTTTGTTGGTTTGTTGGTTTGTTGGTTTGTTGGTTTTTTGGTTTGTTGGTTTGTTGGTTTGTTGGCTTGTTGGTTTGTTGGTTTGTTGGTTTGTTGGCTTGTTGGTTTGTTGGTTACTTAGTTTGTTGGTTTGTTGGCATGTTGGTTTGTTGGTTTGCTGGTTTGTTGGCTTGTTGGTTTGTTGGCATGTTGGTTTGTTGATTTGTTGGTTTGTTGGTTTGTTGGCTTGTTGGCTTGTTGCTTTGTTGGTTTGTTGGTTTGTTGGTTTGTTGGCTTGTTGGTTTGTTGGTTTGCTGGCTTGTTGGTTTGTTGGTTTGTTGGCTTTTTGGTTACTTATTTGGTTGGTTTGTTGGTTTGTTGGCTTGTTGGTTTGTTGGTTTGTTGGTTTGTTGGCTTGTTGGTTTGTTGGCTTGTTGGTTTGTTGGTTTGTTGGTTTGTTAACTTGTTGGCTTGTTGGTTTGCTGGTTTGTTGGTTTGTTGGTTTGTTGGCTTGTTGGTTTGTAGGTTTGTTGGCTTGTTGGTTTGTTGGTTTTTTGATTTGTTGGTTTATTTGCTTGTTGGTTTGATGCCTTGTTGGTTTGTTGGTTTGTTGGTTTGTTGGTTTGTTAGTTTGTTGGTTTGTTGGTTTGTTGGCTTGTTGGTTTGTTGGTTTGTTGGCTTGTTGGTTTGTAGGTTTGTTGGCTTGTTGGCTACTTAGTTTGTTGGTTTGTTGGTTAGTTCGTTTGTTGGTTTGTTAGTTTGTTGGTTTATTGGCTTGTTGGCTTGTTGGTTTGTTGGTTTGTTGGCTTGTAGGCTTTTTGGTTTGTTGGTTTGTTGGCTTGTTGGTTACTTGGTTTGTTGGTTTGTTGTTTTGTTGGCTTGTTGGTTTGTTGGTTTGTTGGTTTTTTGGTTTGTTGGTTTATTTGTTTGTTGGTTTGTTGGCTTGTTGGTTTGTTGGTTTGTTGGTTTGTTGGTTTGTTGGTTTGTTAGTTTGTTGGTTTGTTGGTTTGTTGGCTTGTTGGCTTGTTGGTGTGTAGGTTTGTTGGCTTGTTGGTTACTTAGTTTGTTGGTTTGTTGGTTAGTTCGTTTGTTGGTTTGTTAGTTTGTTGGTTTATTTGTTTGTTGGTTTGTTGGCTTGTTGGTTTGTTGGTTTGTTGGTTTGTTGGTTTGTTGGTTTGTTAGTTTGTTGGTTTGTTGGTTTGTTGGCTTGTTGGTTTGTTGGTTTGTTGGCTTGTTGGCTTGTTGGTTTGTAGGTTTGTTGGCTTGTTGGTAACTTAGTTTGTTGGTTTGTTGGTTAGTTCGTTTGTTGGTTTGTTAGTTTGTTGGTTTGTTGGCTTGTTGGCTTGTTGACTTGTTGGTTTGTTGGTTTTTTGGTTTGTTGGTTTGTTGGTTTGTTGGCTTGTTGGTTTGTTGGTTTGTTGGCTTGTTGGTTTGTTGGTTTGTTGGCTTGTTGGCTGGTTGGTTTGTTGGTTTGTTTGGTTTGTTGGTTTGTTGGCTTGTTGGTTTGTTGGTTTGTTGGCTTGTTGGTTTGTTGGTTTGTTGGTTTTTTGGCTTGTTGGCTTGTTGTTTTGTTGGTTTCTTGGCTTGTTGGTTTGTTGGTTTGTTGTCTTGTTGGCTTGTTGCTTTGTTCGTTTGATGGTTTGTTGGTTTGTTGGTTTTTTGGTTTGTTGGTTTTTTGGTTTGTTGCTTTGTTGGTTTGTTGGTTTGTTGGCTTGTTGGCTTGTTGATTTGTTGGCTTGTTGGTTTGTTAGTTTGTTGGCTTTTTGGTTACTTGGTTTGTTGGTTTGTTGGTTTGTTGGCTTGTTGGTTTGTTGGCTTGTTGGTTTTTTGGTTTGTTGGTTTCTTGGTTTGTTGGTTTGTTGGCTTGTTGGTTTGTTGGTTTGCTGGTTTGTTGGTTTGTTGGTTTGTTGGTTTGTTGGTTTTTTGGTTTGTTGGTTTGTTGGTTTGTTGGCTTGTTGGTTTGTTGGTTTGTTGGTTTTTTGGCTTGTTGGTTTGTTGGTTACTTAGTTTGTTGGTTTGTTGGTTTGCTGGTTTGTTGGCTTGTTGGTTACTTAGTTTTTTGGTTTGTTGGCATGTTGGTTTGTTGGTTTGTTGGTTTGTTGGTTTGTTGGTTTGTTGGTATGTTGGTTTGTTGGTTTGTTGGCTTCTTGGCTTGTTGCTTTGTTGGTTTGTTGGTTTGTTGGTTGTGTTGGCTTGTTGGTTTGTTGGTTTGCTGGCTTGTTGGTTTGTTGGTTTTTTGGCTTTTTGGTTACTTGGTTGGTTGGTTTGTTGGTTTGTTGGCTTGTTGGTTTGTTGGTTTGTTGGTTTGTTGGCTTGTTGGTTTGTTGGCTTGTTGGTTTGTTGGTTTGTTGGTTTGTTAACTTGTTGGCTTGTTGGTTTGCTGGTTTGTTGGTTTGTTGGTTTGTTGGTTTGTTGGTTTGTTGGTTTGTTGGTTTGTTGGTTTGTTGGTTTGTTAGTTTGTTGGTTTGTTGGTTTGTTGGTTTGTTGGCTTGTTGGTTTGTTGGTTTGTTGGCTTGTTGGTTTGTAGGTTTGTTGGCTTGTTGGTTACTTAGTTTGTTGGTTAGTTCGTTTGTTGGTTTGTTAGTTTGTTGGTTTATTGGCTTGTTGGCTTATTGGTTTGTTGGTTTGTTGGTTTGTTGGTTTGTTGGTTTGTTGGTTTGTTAGTTTGTTGGTTTGTTGGTTTGTTGGTTTGTTGGCTTGTTGGTTTGTTGGTTTGTTGGCTTGTTGGTTTGTAGGCTTGTTGGCTTGTTGGTTACTTAGTTTGTTGGTTTGTTGGTTAGTTCGTTTGTTGGTTTGTTAGTTTGTTGGTTTATTGGCTTGTTGGCTTGTTGGTTTGTTGGTTTGTTGGCTTGTTGGCTTTTTGGTTTGTTGGTTTGTTGGCTTGTTGGTTACTTGGTTTGTTGGTTTGTTGGTTTGTTGGCTTGTTGGTTTGTTGGTTTGTTGGTTTTTTGGTTTGTTGGTTTATTTGTTTGTTGGTTTGTTGGCTTGTTGGTTTGTTGGTTTGTTGGTTTGTTGGTTTGTTGGTTTGTTGGTTTGTTAGTTTGTTGGTTTGTTGGTTTGTTGGTTTGTTGGCTTGTTGGTTTGTTGGTTTGTTGGCTTGTTGGCTTGTTGGTTTGTAGGTTTGTTGGCTTGTTGGTTACTTAGTTTGTTGGTTTGTTGGTTAGTTCGTTTGTTGGTTTGTTAGTTTGTTGGTTTGTTGGCTTGTTGGCTTGTTGACTTGTTGGTTTGTTGGTTTTTTGGTTTGTTGGTTTGTTGGTTTGTTGGTTTGTTGGTTTATTTGTTTGTTGGTTTGTTGGCTTGTTGGTTTGTTGGTTTGTTGGTTTGTTGGTTTGTTGGCTTGTTGGTTTGTTGGTTTGTTGGTTTGTTGGTTTGTTGGTTTGTTGGTTTGTTGGTTTTTTGGTTTGTTGGTTTGTTGGTTTATTTGTTTGTTGGTTTGTTGGCTTGTTGGTTTGTTGGTTTGTTGGTTTGTTGGTTTGTTGGCTTGTTGGTTTGTTGGTTTGTTGGTTTGTTGGCTTGTTGGCTTGTTGGTTTGTTGGTTTGTTGGCTTGTTGGTTTGTTGGTTTGCTGGTTTGTTGGTTTGTTGGTTTGTTGGTTTGTTGGTTTTTTGGTTTGTTGGTTTGTTGGTTTGTTGGCTTGTTGGTTTGTTGGTTTGTTGGTTTTTTGGCTTGTTGGTTTGTTGGTTACTTAGTTTGTTGGTTTGTTGGTTTGCTGGTTTGTTGGCTTGTTGGTTACTTAGTTTTTTGGTTTGTTGGCATGTTGGTTTGTTGGTTTGTTGGTTTGTTGGTTTGTTGGTTTGTTGGTATGTTGGTTTGTTGGTTTGTTGGCTTCTTGGCTTGTTGCTTTGTTGGTTTGTTGGTTTGTTGGTTGTGTTGGCTTGTTGGTTTGTTGGTTTGCTGGCTTGTTGGTTTGTTGGTTTTTTGGCTTTTTGGTTACTTGGTTGGTTGGTTTGTTGGTTTGTTGGCTTGTTGGTTTGTTGGTTTGTTGGTTTGTTGGCTTGTTGGTTTGTTGGCTTGTTGGTTTGTTGGTTTGTTGGTTTGTTAACTTGTTGGCTTGTTGGTTTGCTGGTTTGTTGGTTTGTTGGTTTGTTGGTTTGTTGGTTTGTTGGTTTGTTGGTTTGTTGGTTTGTTGGTTTGTTAGTTTGTTGGTTTGTTGGTTTGTTGGTTTGTTGGCTTGTTGGTTTGTTGGTTTGTTGGCTTGTTGGTTTGTAGGTTTGTTGGCTTGTTGGTTACTTAGTTTGTTGGTTAGTTCGTTTGTTGGTTTGTTAGTTTGTTGGTTTATTGGCTTGTTGGCTTATTGGTTTGTTGGTTTGTTGGTTTGTTGGTTTGTTGGTTTGTTGGTTTGTTAGTTTGTTGGTTTGTTGGTTTGTTGGTTTGTTGGCTTGTTGGTTTGTTGGTTTGTTGGCTTGTTGGTTTGTAGGCTTGTTGGCTTGTTGGTTACTTAGTTTGTTGGTTTGTTGGTTAGTTCGTTTGTTGGTTTGTTAGTTTGTTGGTTTATTGGCTTGTTGGCTTGTTGGTTTGTTGGTTTGTTGGCTTGTTGGCTTTTTGGTTTGTTGGTTTGTTGGCTTGTTGGTTACTTGGTTTGTTGGTTTGTTGGTTTGTTGGCTTGTTGGTTTGTTGGTTTGTTGGTTTTTTGGTTTGTTGGTTTATTTGTTTGTTGGTTTGTTGGCTTGTTGGTTTGTTGGTTTGTTGGTTTGTTGGTTTGTTGGTTTGTTGGTTTGTTAGTTTGTTGGTTTGTTGGTTTGTTGGTTTGTTGGCTTGTTGGTTTGTTGGTTTGTTGGCTTGTTGGCTTGTTGGTTTGTAGGTTTGTTGGCTTGTTGGTTACTTAGTTTGTTGGTTTGTTGGTTAGTTCGTTTGTTGGTTTGTTAGTTTGTTGGTTTGTTGGCTTGTTGGCTTGTTGACTTGTTGGTTTGTTGGTTTTTTGGTTTGTTGGTTTGTTGGTTTGTTGGTTTGTTGGTTTATTTGTTTGTTGGTTTGTTGGCTTGTTGGTTTGTTGGTTTGTTGGTTTGTTGGTTTGTTGGCTTGTTGGTTTGTTGGTTTGTTGGTTTGTTGGTTTGTTGGTTTGTTGGTTTGTTGGTTTTTTGGTTTGTTGGTTTGTTGGTTTATTTGTTTGTTGGTTTGTTGGCTTGTTGGTTTGTTGGTTTGTTGGTTTGTTGGTTTGTTGGCTTGTTGGTTTGTTGGTTTGTTGGTTTGTTGGCTTGTTGGCTTGTTGGTTTGTTCGTTTGTTGGTTTTTTGGTTTGTTGGTTTGTTGGTTTGTTGGTTTGTTGGTTTGTTGGTTTGTTGGTTTATTTGTTTGTTGGTTTGTTGGTTTATTTTTTTGTTGGTTTGTTGGCTTGTTGGTTTGTTTGTTTGTTGGTTTGTTGCTTTGTTCGTTTGATGGTTTGTTGGTTTGTTGGTTACTTGGTTTGTTGGTTTGTTAGTTTGTTGGTTTGTTGGTTTGTTGGCTTGTTGGCTTGTTGGTTTGTTGGTTTGTTGGCTTGTTGGTTACTTAGTTTGTTGGTTTGTTAGCATGTTGGCTTGTTGGTTTGTTGGCTTGTTGGTTAGTTGGTTTGTTGGCTTGTTGGTTTGTTGGTTTGTTGGCTTGTTGGCTTGTTGGTTTGTTGGTTTGTTGGTTTGTTGGTTTGTTGGCTTGTTGGTTTGTTGGTTTGTTGTCTTGTTGGCTTGTTGTTTTGTTCGTTTGATGGTTTGTTGGTTTGTTGGTTTTTTGGTTTGTTGGTTTTTTGGTTTGTTGCTTTGTACGTTTGTTGGATTGTTGGCTTGTTGTCTTGTTGGTTTGTTGGCTTGTTGGTTTGTTAGTTTGTTGGCTTTTTGGTTACTCGGTTTAATGGTTTGTTGGTTTGTTGGCTTGTTGGTTTGTTGGCTTGTTGGTTTGTTGGTTTGTTGGTTTGTTGGATTGTTGGTTTGTTGGCTTCTTAGCTTGTTGCTTTGTTGGTTTGTTGGTTTGTTGGTTGTGTTGGCTTGTTGGTTTGTTGGTTTGCTGGCTTGTTGGTTTGTTGGTTTGTTGGCTTTTTGGTTACTTGGTTGGTTGGTTTGTTGGTTTGTTGGCTTGTTGGTTTGTTGGTTTGTTGGTTTGTTGGCTTGTTGGTTTGTTGGCTTGTTGGTTTGTTGGTTTGTTGGTTTGTTAACTTGTTGGCTTGTTGGTTTGCTGGTTTGTTGGTTTGTTGGTTTGTTGGTTTGTTGGTTTGTTGGTTTGTTGGTTTGTTGGTTTGTTGGTTTGTTAGTTTGTTGGTTTTTTGGTTTGTTGGTTTTTTGGTTTGTTGCTTTGTAGGTTTGTTGGATTGTTGGCTTGTTGTCTTGTTGGTTTGTTGGCTTGTTGGTTTGTTAGTTTGTTGGCTTTTTGGTTACTCGGTTTAATGGTTTGTTGGTTTGTTGGCTTGTTGGTTTGTTGGCTTGTTGGTTTGTTGGTTTGTTGGTTTGTTGGATTGTTGGCTTGTTGGTTTATTGGTTTGTTGGTTTGTTGGTTTGTTGGTTTGTTGGTTTTTTGGTTTGTTGATTTGTTGGTTTGTTGGCTTGTTGGTTTGTTGGTTTGTTGGCTTGTTGGTTTGTTGGTTTGTTGGTTTGTTGGCCTGTTGGCTTGTTGTTTTGTTGGTTTCTTGGCTTGTTGGTTTGTTGGTTTGTTGTCTTGTTGGCTTGTTGCTTTGTTCGTTTGATGGTTTGTTGGTTTGTTGGTTTTTTGGTTTGTTCGTTTTTTGGTTTGTTGCTTTGTTGGTTTGTTGGTTTGTTGGCTTGTTGGCTTGTTGGTTTGTTGGCTTGTTGGTTTGTTAGTTTGTTGGCTTTTTGGTTACTTGGTTTGTTGGTTTGTTGGTTTGTTGGTTTGTTGGCTTGTTGGTTTGTTGGCTTGTTGGTTTGTTGGTTTGTTGGTTTGTTGGTTTATTGGTTTGTTGGCTTGTTGGTTTGTTGGTTTGCTGGTTTGTTGGTTTGTTGGTTTGTTGGTTTGTTGGTTTTTTGGTTTGTTGGTTTGTTGGTTTGTTGGCTTGTTGGTTTGTTGGTTTGTTGGTTTGTTGGCTTGTTGGTTTGTTGGTTTGTTGGTTTGTTGGTTTGTTGGCTCGTTGGCTTGGTGGTTTGTTGGTTTGTTGGTTTGTTGGTTTGTTGGTTTGTTGGTTTTTTGGTTTGTTGGTTTGTTGGTTTGTTGGCTTGTTGGTTTGTTGGTTTGTTGGTTTGTTGGCTTGTTGGTTTGTTGGTTTGTTGGTTTGTTGGTTTGTTGGCTCGGTGGCTTGTTGGTTTGTTGGTTTGTTGGTTTGTTGGCTTGTTGGTTTGTTGGTTTTTTGGTTTGTTGGTTTGTTGGTTTGTTGGCTTGTTGGTTTGTTGGCTTGTTGGTTTGTTGGTTTGTTGGTTTGTTAACTTGTTGGCTTGTTGGTTTGTTGGTTTGTTGGTTTGTTGGTTTGTTGGGTTGTTGGTTTGTTGGTTTGTTGGCTTGTTGGCTTGTTGGTTTGTTGGTTTGTTGGCTTGTTGGTTACTTAGTTTGTTGGTTTGTTGGCTTGTTGGTTTGTTGGCTTGTTGGTTTGTTTGTTTGTTGGTTTTTTGGTTTGTTGGTTTATTTGTTTGTTGGTTTGTTGGCTTGTTGGTTTGTTGGTTTGTTGGTTTGTTGGTTTGTTAGTTTGTTGGTTTGTTGGTTTGTTGGCTTGTTGGTTTGTTGGTTTGTTGGCTTGTTGGCTTCTTGGTTTGTAGGTTTGTTGGCTTGTTGGTTACTTAGTTTGTTGGTTTGTTGGTTAGTTCGTTTGTTGGTTTGTTAGTTTGTTGGTTTGTTGGCTTGTTGGCTTGTTGGTTTGTTGGTTTTTTGGTTTGTTGGTTTGTTGGTTTGTTGGTTTGTTGGTTTGTTGGTTTGTTGGTTTGTTGGCTTGTTGGCTTGTTGGTCTGTTGGTTTGTTGGTTTGTTGGTTTGTTGGTTTGTTGGTTTTTTGGTTTGTTGGTTTATTTGTTTGTTGGTTTGTTGGCTTGTTGGTTTGTTGGTTTGTTGGTTTGTTGGTTTGTTGGCTTGTTGGTTTGTTAGTTTGTTGGTTTGTTGGCTTGTTGGCTTGTTGGTTCGTTGGTTTGTTGGTTTTTTGGTTTGTTGGTTTGTTGGTTTGTTGGTTACTTAGTTTGTTGGTTTGTTGGCATGTTGGCTTGTTGGTTTCTTGGTTTGTTGGCTTGTTGGTTTGTTGGTTTGTTGGCTTGTTGGTTTGTTGGTTTGTTGGCTTGTTGGCTGGTTGGTTTGTTGGTTTGTTTGGTTTGTTGGTTTGTTGGCTTGTTGGTTTGTTGGTTTGTTGGCTTGTTGGTTTGTTGGTTTGTTGGCTTGTTGGCTTGTTGTTTTGTTGGTTTCTTGGCTTGTTGGTTTGTTGGTTTGTTGTCTTGTTGGCTTGTTGCTTTGTTCGTTTGGCGGATTGTTGGTTTGTTGGTTTTTTGGTTTGTTGGTTTTTTGGTTTGTTGCTTTGTTGGTTTGTTGGTTTGTTGGCTTGTTGGCTTGTTGGTTTGTTGGCTTGTTGGCTTGTTAGTTTGTTGGCTTTTTGGTTACTTGGTTTGTTGGTTTGTTGGTTTGTTGGCTTGTTGGTTTGTTGGCTTGTTGGTTTGTTGGTCTGTTGGTTTGTTGGTTTGTTGGCTTGTTGGTTTGTTGGTTTGTTGGTTTGTTGGTTTGTTGGTTTGTTGGTTTTTTGGTTTGTTGGTTTGTTGGTTTGTTGGCTTGTTGGTTTGTTGGTTTGTTGGTTTGTTGGTTTGTTGGCTTGTTGGTTTGTTGGTTTGTTGGCTTGTTGGTTTGTTGGTTTGTTGCTTTGTTGGCTTATTGGCTTGTTGGTTTGTTGGTTTGTTGGTTTGTTGGCTTGTTGGTTTGTTGGTTTTTTGGTTTGTTGGTTTGTTGGTTTGTGGCTTGTTGGTTTGTTGGTTTGTTAACTTGTTGGCTTGTTGGTTTGTTGGTTTGTTGGTTTGTTGGTTTGTTGGGTTGTTGGTTTGTTGGTTTGTTGGCTTGTTGGCTTGTTGGTTTGTTGGTTTGTTGGTTTGTTGGCTTGTTGGTTACTTGGTTTGTTGGTTTGTTGGTTTGTTGGCTTGTTGGTTTGTTGGTTTGTTGGTTTTTTGGTTTGTTGGTTTATTTGTTTGTTGGTTTGTTGGCTTGTTGGTTTGTTGGTTTGTTGTTTTGTTGGTTTGTTAGTTTGTTGGTTTGTTGGTTTGTTGGCTTGTTGGTTTGTTGGTTTGTTGGCTTGTTGGCTTCTTGGTTTGTAGGTTTGTTGGCTTGTTGGTTACTTAGTTTGTTGGTTTGTTGGTTAGTTCGTTTGTTGGTTTGTTGGTTTGTTGGTTTGTTGGCTTGTTGGCTTGTTGGTTTGTTGGTTTTTTGGATTGTTGGTTTGTTGGTTTGTTGGTTTGTTGGTTTGTTGGTTTGTTGGCTTGTTGCTTTGTTGGCTTGTTGGTTTGTTGGTTTGTTGGTTTGTTGGTTTGTTGGTTTGTTGGTTTTTTGGTTTGTTGGTTTATTTGTCTGTTGGTTTGTTGGCTTGTTGGTTTGTTGGTTTGTTGGTTTGTTGGTTTGTTGGCTTGTTGGTTTGTTGGTTTGTTGGTTTGTTGGCTTGTTGGCTTGTTGGTTTGTTGGTTTGTTGGTTTTTTGGTTTGTTGGTTTGTTGGTTTGTTGGTTACTTAGTTTGTTGGTTTGTTGGCATGTTGGCTTGTTGGTTTGTTGGTTTGTTGGCTTGTTGGTTTGTTGGTTTGTTGGCTTGTTGGTTTGTTGGTTTGTTGGCTTGTTGGCTGGTTAGTTTGTTCGTTTGTTTGGTTTGTTGGTTTGTTGGCTTGTTGGTTTGTTGGTTTGTTGGCTTGTTGGTTTGTTGGTTTGTTGGTTTGTTGGTTTGTTGGCTTGTTGGCTTGTTGTTTTGTTGGTTTCTTGGCTTGTTGGTTTGTTGGTTTGTTGTCTTGTTGGCTTGTTGCTTTGTTCGTTTGATGGTTTGTTGGTTTGTTGGTTTTTTGGTTTGTTGGTTTTTTGGTTTGTTGCTTTGTTGGTTTGTTGGTTTGTTGGCTTGTTGGCTTGTTGGTTTGTAGGCTTGTTGGTTTGTTAGTTTGTTGGCTTTTTGGTTACTTGGTTTGTTGGTTTGTTGGTTTGTTGGCTTGTTGGTTTGTTGGCTTGTTGGTTTGTTGGTTTGTTGGTTTGTTGGTTTGTTGGCTTGTTGGTTTGTTGGTTTGTTGGTTTGTTGGTTTGTTGGTTTGTTGGTTTGTTGGCTTGTTGGTTTGTTGGTTTGTTGGTTTGTTGGCTTGTTGGTTTATTTGTTTGTTGGTTTGTTGGCTTGTTGGTTTGTTGGTTTGTTGGTTTGTTGGTTTGTTAACTTGTTGGTTTGTTGGTTTGTTGGTTTGTTGGCTTGTTGCCTTGTTGGTTTGTTGGTGTGTTGGTTTTTTGGTTTGTTGGTTTGTTGGTTTGTTGGTTACTTAGTTTGTTGGTTTGTTGGCATGTTGGCTTGTTGGTTTGTTGGTTTGTTGGCTTGTTGGTTTGTTGGTTTGTTGGCTTGTTGGTTTGTTGGTTTGTTGGCTTGTTGGCTGGTTGGTTTGTTGGTTTGTTTGGTTTGTTGGTTTGTTGGCTTGTTGGTTTGTTGGTTTGTTGGCTTGTTGGTTTGTTGGTTTGTTGGTTTGTTGGCTTGTTGGCTTGTTGTTTTGTTGGTTTCTTGGCTTGTTGGTTTGTTGGTTTGTTGTCTTGTTGGCTTGTTGCTTTGTTCGTTTAATGGTTTGTTGGTTTGTTGGTTTTTTGGTTTGTTGGTTTTTTGGTTTGTTGCTTTGTTGGTTTGTTGGTTTGTTGGCTTGTTGGCTTGTTGGTTTGTTGGCTTGTTGGTTTGTTAGTTTGTTGGCTTTTTGGTTATTTGGTTTGTTGGTTTGTTGGTTTGTTGGCTTGTTGGTTTGTTGGCTTGTTGGTTTGTTGGTTTGTTGGTTTGTTGGTTTGTTGGTTTTTTGGTTTGTTGGTTTGTTGGTTTGTTGGCTTGTTGGTTTGTTGGTTTGTTGGTTTGTTGGCTTGTTGGTTTGTTGGTTTGTTGGTTTGTTGGTTTGTTGGCTCGTTGGCTTGTTGGTTTGTTGGTTTGTTGGTTTGTTGGTTTGTTGGTTTGTTGGTTTTTTGGTTTGTTGGTTTGTTGGTTTGTTGGCTTGTTGGTTTGTTGGTTTGTTGGTTTGTTGGCTTGTTGGTTTGTTGGTTTGTTGGTTTGTTGGTTTGTTGGCTCGTTGGCTTGTTGGTTTGTTGGTTTGTTGGTTTGTTGGCTTGTTGGTTTGTTGGTTTTTTGGTTTGTTGGTTTGTTGGTTTGTTGGCTTGTTGGTTTGTTGGCTTGTTGGTTTGTTGGTTTGTTAACTTGTTGGCTTGTTGGTTTGTTGGTTTGTTGGTTTGTTGGTTTGTTGGGTTGTTGGTTTGTTGGTTTGTTGGCTTGTTGGCTTGTTGGTTTGTTGGTTTGTTGGCTTGTTGGTTACTTAGTTTGTTGGTTTGTTGGTTTGTTGGCTTGTTGGTTTGTTGGTTTGTTGGTTTGTTGGTTTGTTGGTTTGTTGGTTTGTTGGCTTGTTGGTTTGTTGGTTTGTTGGCTTGTTGGCTTCTTGGTTTGTAGGTTTGTTGGCTTGTTGGTTACTTAGTTTGTTGGTTTGTTGGTTAGTTCGTTTGTTGGTTTGTTAGTTTCTTGGTTTGTTGGTTTGTTGGTTTGTTGGCTTGTTGGTTTGTTGGCTTGTTGGTTTGTTGGTTTGTTGGTTTGTTGGTTTGTTGGCTTGTTGGTTTGTTGGTTTGTTGGTTTGTTGGTTTGTTGGTTTGTTGGTTTGTTGGTTTGTTGGCTTGTTGGTTTGTTGGTTTGTTGGTTTGTTGGCTTGTTGGTTTGTTGGTTTGTTGGCTTGTTGGTTTGTTGGTTTGTTGGTTTGTTGGCTTGTTGGCTTGTTTGTTTGTTGGTTTGTTGGTTTGTTGGCTTTTTGGTTTGTTGGTTTTTTGGTTTGTTGGTCTGTTGGTTTGTTGGCTTGTTGGTTTGTTGGTTTGTTGGTTTGTTGGCTTGTTGGTTTGTTCGTTTGTTGGTTCGTTGGTTTGTTGGTTTGTTGGCTTGTTGGTTTGTTGGTTTGTTGGCTTGTTGGTTTGTCGGTTTATTTGTTTGTTGGTTTGTTGGTTTATTTGTTTGTTGGTTTGTTGGCTGGTTGGTTTGTTGGTTTGTTGGTTTTTTGCTTTGTTCGTTTGATGGTTTGTTGGTTTGTTGGTTACTTGGTTTGTTGGTTTGTTGGTTTGTTGGTTTGTTGGCTTGTTGGTTTGTTGGTTTGTTGGTTTGTTGGTTTTTTGGTTTGTTGGTTTGTTGGTTTGTTGGTTACTTAGTTTGTTGGTTTGTTGGCATGTTGGCTTGTTGGTTTGTTGGTTTGTTGGCTTGTTGGTTTGTTGGTTTGTTGGCTTGTTGGTTTGTTGGTTTGTTGGCTTGTTGGCTGGTTAGTTTGTTCGTTTGTTTGGTTTGTTGGTTTGTTGGCTTGTTGGTTTGTTGGTTTGTTGGCTTGTTGGTTTGTTGGTTTGTTGGTTTGTTGGTTTGTTGGCATGTTGGCTTGTTGGTTTGTTGGTTTGTTGGCTTGTTGGTTTGTTGGTTTGTTGGCTTGTTGGTTTGTTGGTTTGTTGGCTTGTTGGCTGGTTAGTTTGTTCGTTTGTTTGGTTTGTTGGTTTGTTGGCTTGTTGGTTTGTTGGTTTGTTGGCTTGTTGGTTTGTTGGTTTGTTGGTTTGTTGGTTTGTTGGTTTGTTGGCTTGTTGGCTTGTTGGTTTGTTGGCTTGTTGGTTTGTTAGTTTGTTGGCTTTTTGGTTATTTGGTTTGTTGGTTTGTTGGTTTGTTGGCTTGTTGGTTTGTTGGCTTGTTGGTTTGTTGGTTTGTTGGTTTGTTGGTTTGTTGGTTTTTTGGTTTGTTGGTTTGTTGGTTTGTTGGCTTGTTGGTTTGTTGGTTTGTTGGTTTGTTGGCTTGTTGGTTTGTTGGTTTGTTGGTTTGTTGGTTTGTTGGCTCGTTGGCTTGTTGGTTTGTTGGTTTGTTGGTTTGTTGGTTTGTTGGTTTGTTGGTTTTTTGGTTTGTTGGTTTGTTGGTTTGTTGGCTTGTTGGTTTGTTGGTTTGTTGGTTTGTTGGCTTGTTGGTTTGTTGGTTTGTTGGTTTGTTGGTTTGTTGGCTCGTTGGCTTGTTGGTTTGTTGGTTTGTTGGTTTGTTGGCTTGTTGGTTTGTTGGTTTTTTGGTTTGTTGGTTTGTTGGTTTGTTGGCTTGTTGGTTTGTTGGCTTGTTGGTTTGTTGGTTTGTTAACTTGTTGGCTTGTTGGTTTGTTTGTTTGTTTGTTTGTTGGTTTGTTGGGTTGTTGGTTTGTTGGTTTGTTGGCTTGTTGGCTTGTTGGTTTGTTGGTTTGTTGGCTTGTTGGTTACTTAGTTTGTTGGTTTGTTGGTTTGTTGGCTTGTTGGTTTGTTGGTTTGTTGGTTTGTTGGTTTGTTGGTTTGTTGGTTTGTTGGCTTGTTGGTTTGTTGGTTTGTTGGCTTGTTGGCTTCTTGGTTTGTAGGTTTGTTGGCTTGTTGGTTACTTAGTTTGTTGGTTTGTTGGTTAGTTCGTTTGTTGGTTTGTTAGTTTGTTGGTTTGTTGGTTTGTTGGTTTGTTGGCTTGTTGGTTTGTTGGCTTGTTGGTTTGTTGGTTTGTTGGTTTGTTGGTTTGTTGGCTTGTTGGTTTGTTGGTTTGTTGGTTTGTTGGTTTGTTGGTTTGTTGGTTTGTTGGCTTGTTGGTTTGTTGGTTTGTTGGTTTGTTGGCTTGTTGGTTTGTTGGTTTGTTGGCTTGTTGGTTTGTTGGTTTGTTGGTTTGTTGGCTTGTTGGCTTGTTTGTTTGTTGGTTTGTTGGTTTGTTGGCTTTTTGGTTTGTTGGTTTTTTGGTTTGTTGGTCTGTTGGTTTGTTGGCTTGTTGGTTTGTTGGTTTGTTGGTTTGTTGGCTTGTTGGTTTGTTCGTTTGTTGGTTCGTTGGTTTGTTGGTTTGTTGGCTTGTTGGTTTGTTGGTTTGTTGGCTTGTTGGTTTGTCGGTTTATTTGTTTGTTGGTTTGTTGGTTTATTTGTTTGTTGGTTTGTTGGCTGGTTGGTTTGTTGGTTTGTTGGTTTTTTGCTTTGTTCGTTTGATGGTTTGTTGGTTTGTTGGTTACTTGGTTTGTTGGTTTGTTGGTTTGTTGGTTTGTTGGCTTGTTGGTTTGTTGGTTTGTTGGTTTGTTGGTTTTTTGGTTTGTTGGTTTGTTGGTTTGTTGGTTACTTAGTTTGTTGGTTTGTTGGCATGTTGGCTTGTTGGTTTGTTGGTTTGTTGGCTTGTTGGTTTGTTGGTTTGTTGGCTTGTTGGTTTGTTGGTTTGTTGGCTTGTTGGCTGGTTAGTTTGTTCGTTTGTTTGGTTTGTTGGTTTGTTGGCTTGTTGGTTTGTTGGTTTGTTGGCTTGTTGGTTTGTTGGTTTGTTGGTTTGTTGGTTTGTTGGCTTGTTGGCTTGTTGTTTTGTTGGTTTCTTGGCTTGTTGGTTTGTTGGTTTGTTGTCTTGTTGGCTTGTTGCTTTGTTCGTTTGATGGTTTGTTGGTTTGTTGGTTTTTTGGTTTGTTGGTTTTTTGGTTTGTTGCTTTGTTGGTTTGTTGGTTTGTTGGCTTGTTGGCTTGTTGGTTTGTTGGCTTGTTGGTTTGTTAGTTTGTTGGCTTTTTGGTTACTTGGTTTGTTGGTTTGTTTGTTTGTTGGCTTGCTGGTTTGTTGGCTTGTTGGTTTGTTGGTTTGTTGGTTTGTTGGTTTGTTGGCTTGTTGGTTTGTTGGTTTGTTGGTTTGTTGGTTTGTTGGTTTGTTGGTTTGTTGGCTTGTTGGTTTGTTGGTTTGTTGGTTTGTTGGCTTGTTGGTTTGTTGGTTTGTTGGCTTGTTGGTTTGTTGGTTTGTTGGTTTGTTGGTTTGTTGGCTTGTTGGCTTGTTTGTTTGTTGGTTTGTTGGTTTGTTGGCTTTTTGGTTTGATGGTTTTTTGGTTTGTTGGTCTGTTGGTTTGTTGGCTTGTTGGTTTATTGGTTTGTTGGTTTGTTGGCTTGTTGGCTTGTTGGTTTGTTCGTTTGTTGGTTTGTTGGTTTGTTGGTTTGTTGGCTTGTTGGTTTGTTGGTTTGTTGGCTTGTTGGCTTGTTGGTTTGTTGGTTTGTTGGCTTGTTGGTTACTTGGTTTGTTGGTTTGTTGGTTTGTTGGTTTGTTGGTTTGTTGGTTTTTTGGTTTGTTGGTTTATTTGTTTGTTGTTTTGTTGGCTTGTTGGTTTGTTGGTTTGTTGGTTTGTTGGTTTGTTGGCTTGTTGGTTTGTTAGTTTGTTTGTTTTGTTGGCTTGTTGGCTTGTTGGTTTGTTGATTTGTTGGTTTTTTGGTTTGTTGGTTTGTTGGTTTGTTGGTTTGTTGGTTTGTCGGTTTATTTGTTTGTTGGTTTGTTGGTTTATTTGTTTGTTGGTTTGTTGGCTGGTTGGTTTGTTGGTTTGTTGGTTTTTTGCTTTGTTCGTTTGATGGTTTGTTGGTTTGTTGGTTACTTGGTTTGTTAGTTTGTTGGTTTGTTGGTTTGTTGGTTTGTTGGCTTGTTGGCTTGTTGGTTTGTTGGTTTGTTGGCTTGTTGGTTACTTAGTTTGTTGGTTTGTTGGCATGTTGGTTTGTTGGTTTGTTGGTTTGTTGGCTTGTTGGTTTGTTGGTTTGTTGGCTCTTTGGTTTGTTGGTTTGTTGGTTTGTTGGTTTGTTGGTTTTTTGGTTTGTTGGTTTGTTGGTTTGTTGGCTTGTTGGTTTTTTGGTTTGTTGGTTTTTTTGGTTTGTTGGTTTATTTGTTTGTTGGTTTGTTGGCTTGTTGGTTTGTTGGTTTGTTGGTTTGTTGGTTTGTTAGTTTGTTGGTTTGTTGGCTTGTTGGCTTGTTGGTTTGTTGGTTTGTTGGTTTGTTGGTTTGTTGGTTTGTTGGTTTGTTGGCTCTTTGGTTTGTTGGTTTGTTGGTTTGTTGGTTTGTTGGTTTTTGGTTTGTTGGTTTGTTGGTTTGTTGGCTTGTTGGTTTGTTGGTTTGTTGGTTTTTTTGGTTTGTTGGTTTATTTGTTTGTTGGTTTGTTGGCTTGTTGGTTTGTTGGTTTGTTGGTTTGTTGGTTTGTTAGTTTGTTGGTTTGTTGGCTTGTTGGCTTGTTGGTTTGTTGGTTTTTTGGGTTGTTGGTTTGTTGGTTTGTTGGTTTGTTGGTTTGTTGGTTTGTTGGTTTGTTGGTTTGTTGGCTCTTTGGTTTGTTGGTTTGTTGGTTTGTTGGTTTTTTGGTTTGTTGGTTTATTTGTTTGTTGGTTTGTTGGCTTGTTGGTTTGTTGGTTTGTTGGTTTGTTGGTTTGTTGGCTTGTTGGTTTGTTGGTTTGTTGGTTTGTTGGCTTGTTGGCTTGTTGGTTTGTTGGTGTGTTGGTTTTTTGGTTTGTTGGTTTGTTGGTTTGTTGGTTACTTAGTTTGTTGGTTTGTTGGCATGTTGGCTTGTTGGTTTGTTGGTTTGTTGGCTTGTTGGTTTGTTGGTTTGTTGGCTTGTTGGTTTGTTGGTTTGTTGGCTTGTTGGCTGGTTGGTTTGTTGGTTTGTTTGGTTTGTTGGTTTGTTGGCTTGTTGGTTTGTTGGTTTGTTGGCTTGTTGGTTTGTTGGTTTGTTGGTTTGTTGGCTTGTTGGCTTGTTGTATTGTTGGTTTCTTGGCTTGTTGGTTTGTTGGTTTGTTGTCTTGTTGGCTTGTTGCTTTGTTCGTTTGATGGTTTGTTGGTTTGTTGGTTTTTTGGTTTGTTGGTTTTTTGGTTTGTTGCTTTGTTGGTTTGTTGGTTTGTTGGCTTGTTGGCTTGTTGGTTTGTTGGCTTGTTGGTTTGTTAGTTTGTTGGCTTTTTGGTTATTTGGTTTGTTGGTTTGTTGGTTTGTTGGCTTGTTGGTTTGTTGGCTTGTTGGTTTGTTGGTTTGTTGGTTTGTTGGTTTGTTGGTTTGTTGGTTTTTTGGTTTGTTGGTTTGTTGGTTTGTTGGCTTGTTGGTTTGTTGGTTTTTTGGTTTGTTGGCTTGTTGGTTTGTTGGTTTGTTGGTTTGTTGGTTTGTTGGCTCGTTGGCTTGTTGGTTTGTTGGTTTGTTGGTTTGTTGGTTTGTTGGTTTGTTGGTTTTTTGGTTTGTTGGTTTGTTGGTTTGTTGGCTTGTTGGTTTGTTGGTTTGTTGGTTTGTTGGCTTGTTGGTTTGTTGGTTTGTTGGTTTGTTGGTTTGTTGGCTCGTTGGCTTGTTGGTTTGTTGGTTTGTTGGTTTGTTGGCTTGTTGGTTTGTTGGTTTTTTGGTTTGTTGGTTTGTTGGTTTGTTGGCTTGTTGGTTTGTTGGCTTGTTGGTTTGTTGGTTTGTTGGTTTGTTAACTTGTTGGCTTGTTGGTTTGTTGGTTTGTTGGTTTGTTGGTTTGTTGGGTTGTTGGTTTGTTGGTTTGTTGGCTTGTTGGCTTGTTGGTTTGTTGGTTTGTTGGCTTGTTGGTTACTTAGTTTGTTGGTTTGTTGGTTTGTTGGCTTGTTGGTTTGTTGGTTTGTTGGTTATTTGGTTTGTTCGTTTATTTGTTTGTTGGTTTGTTGGCTTGTTGGTTTGTTGGTTTGTTGGTTTGTTGGTTTGTTGGCTTGTTGGTTTGTTGGTTTGTTGGCTTGTTGGCTTCTTGGTTTGTAGGTTTGTTGGCTTGTTGGTTACTTAGTTTGTTGGTTTTTTGGTTAGTTCGTTTGTTGGTTTGTTAGTTTGTTGGTTTGTTGGCTTGTTGGCTTGTTGGTTTGTTGGTTTTTTGGTTTGTTGGTTTGTTGGTTTGTTGGTTTGTTGGTTTGTTGGTTTGTTGGTTTGTTGGTTTGTTGGTTTGTTGGTTTGTTAGCTTGTTGGTCTGTTGGTTTGTTGGTTTGTTGGTTTGTTGGTTTGTTGGTTTTTTGGTTTGTTGGTTTATTTGTTTGTTGGTTTGTTGGCTTGTTGGTTTGTTGGTTTGTTGGTTTGTTGGTTTGTTGGCTTGTTGGTTTGTTAGTTTGTTGGTTTGTTGGCTTGTTGGCTTGTTGGTTTGTTGGTTTGTTGGTTTTTTGGTTTGTTGGTTTGTTGGTTTGTTGGTTACTTAGTTTGTTGGTTTGTTGGCATGTTGGCTTGTTGGTTTCTTGGTTTGTTGGCTTGTTGGTTTGTTGGTTTGTTGGCTTGTTGGTTTGTTGGTTTGTTGGCTTGTTGGCTGGTTGGTTTGTTGGTTTGTTTGGTTTGTTGGTTTGTTGGCTTGTTGGTTTGTTGGTTTGTTGGCTTGTTGGTTTGTTGGTTTGTTGGTTTGTTGGCTTGTTGGCTTGTTGTTTTGTTGGTTTCTTGGCTTGTTGGTTTGTTGGTTTGTTGTCTTGTTGGCTTGTTGCTTTGTTCGTTTGGCGGATTGTTGGTTTGTTGGTTTTTTGGTTTGTTGGTTTTTTGGTTTGTTGGCTTGTTGGTTTGTTGGCTTGTTGGTTTGTTGGTTTGTTGGCTTGTTGGCTTGTTGGTTTGTTGGCTTGTTGGCTTGTTAGTTTGTTGGCTTTTTGGTTACTTGGTTTGTTGGTTTGTTGGTTTGTTGGCTTGTTGGTTTGTTGGCTTGTTGGTTTGTTGGTCTGTTGGTTTGTTGGTTTGTTGGCTTGTTGGTTTGTTGGTTTGTTGGTTTGTTGGTTTGTTGGTTTGTTGGTTTGTTGGTTTTTTGGTTTGTTGGTTTGTTGGTTTGTTGGCTTGTTGGTTTGTTGGTTTGTTGGTTTGTTGGTTTGTTGGCTTGTTGGTTTGTTGGTTTGTTGGCTTGTTGGTTTGTTGGTTTGTTGCTTTGTTGGCTTATTGGCTTGTTGGTTTGTTGGTTTGTTGGTTTGTTGGCTTGTTGGTTTGCTGGTTTTTTGGTTTGTTGGTTTGTTGGTTTGTGGCTTGTTGGTTTGTTGGTTTGTTAACTTGTTGGCTTGTTGGTTTGTTGGTTTGTTGGTTTGTTGGGTTGTGGGTTTGTTGGTTTGTTGGCTTGTTGGCTTGTTGGTTTGTTGGTTTGTTGGTTTGTTGGCTTGTTGGTTACTTGGTTTGTTGGTTTGTTGGTTTGTTGGCTTGTTGGTTTGTTGGTTTGTTGGTTTTTTGGTTTGTTGGTTTATTTGTTTGTTGGTTTGTTGGCTTGTTGGTTTGTTGGTTTGTTGATTTGTTGGTTTGTTAGTTTGTTGGTTTGTTGGTTTGTTGGCTTGTTGGTTTGTTGGTTTGTTGGCTTGTTGGCTTCTTGGTTTGTAGGTTTGTTGGCTTGTTGGTTACTTAGTTTGTTGGTTTGTTGGTTAGTTCGTTTGTTGGTTTGTTGGTTTGTTGGTTTGTTGGCTTGTTGGCTTGTTGGTTTGTTGGTTTTTTGGATTGTTGGTTTGTTGGTTTGTTGGTTTGTTGGTTTGTTGGTTTGTTGGTTTGTTGGTTTGTTGGCTTGTTGGTTTGTTGGCTTGTTGGTTTGTTGGTTTGTTGGTTTGTTGCTTTGTTGGTTTGTTGGTTTTTTGGTTTGTTGGTTTATTTGTCTGTTGGTTTGTTGGCTTGTTGGTTTGTTGGTTTGTTGGTTTGTTGGTTTGTTGGCTTGTTGGTTTGTTGGTTTGTTGGTTTGTTGGTTTGTTGGCTTGTTGGCTTGTTGGTTTGTTGGTTTGTTGGTTTTTTGGTTTGTTGGTTTGTTGGTTTGTTGGTTACTTAGTTTGTTGGTGTGTTGGCATGTTGGCTTGTTGGTTTGTTGGTTTGTTGGCTTGTTGGTTTGTTGGTTTGTTGGCTTGTTGGTTTGTTGGTTTGTTGGCTTGTTGGCTGGTTAGTTTGTTCGTTTGTTTGGTTTGTTGGTTTGTTGGCTTGTTGGTTTGTTGGTTTGTTGGCTTGTTGGTTTGTTGGTTTGTTGGTTTGTTGGTTTGTTGGCTTTTTGGCTTGTTGTTTTGTTGGTTTCTTGGCTTGTTGGTTTGTTGGTTTGTTGTCTTGTTGGCTTGTTGCTTTGTTCGTTCGATGGTTTGTTGGTTTGTTGGTTTTTTGGTTTGTTGGTTTTTTGGTTTGTTGCTTTGTTGGTTTGTTGGTTTGTTGGCTTGTTGGCTTGTTGGTTTGTTGGCTTGTTGGTTTGTTAGTTTGTTGGCTTTTTGGTTACTTGGTTTGTTGGTTTGTTGGTTTGTTGGCTTGTTGGTTTGTTGGCTTGTTGGTTTGTTGGTTTGTTGGTTTGTTGGTTTGTTGGCTTGTTGGCTTGTTGGTTTGTTGGTTTGTTGGTTTGTTAGTTTGTTGGTTTGTTGGTTTGTTGGCTTGTTGGTTTGTTGGTTTGTTGGTTTGTTGGCTTGTTGGTTTGTTGGTTTGTTGGCTTGTTGGTTTGTTGGTTTGTTGGTTTGTTGGCTTGTTGGCTTGTTTGTTTGTTGGTTTGTTGGTTTGTTGGCTTTTTGGTTTGTTGGTTTTTTGGTTTGTTGGCCTGTTGGTTTGTTGGCTTGTTGGTTTGTTGGTTTGTTGGTTTGTTGGTTTGTTGGCTTGTTGGTTTGTTCGTTTGTTGGTTTGTTGGTTTGTTGGTTTGTTGGCTTGTTGGTTTGTTGGTTTGTTGGCTTGTTGGCTTGTTGGTTTGTTGGTTTGTTGGCTTGTTGGTTACTTGGTTTGTTGGTTTGTTGGTTTGTTGGTTTGTTGGTTTGTTGGTTTTTTGGTTTGTTGGTTTATTTGTTTGTTGTTTTGTTGGCTTGTTGGTTTGTTGGTTTGTTGGTTTGTTGGTTTGTTGGTTTGTTGGTTTGTTAGTTTGTTTGTTTTGTTGGCTTGTTGGCTTGTTGGTTTGTTGATTTGTTGGTTTTTTGGTTTGTTGGTTTGTTGGTTTGTTGGTTTGTTGGTTTGTCGGTTTATTTGTTTGTTGGTTTGTTGGTTTATTTGTTTGTTGGTTTGTTGGCTGGTTGGTTTGTTGGTTTGTTGGTTTTTTGCTTTGTTCGTTTGATGGTTTGTTGGTTTGTTGGTTACTTGGTTTGTTGGTTTGTTGATTTGTTGGTTTGTTGGTTTGTTGGTTTGTTGGCTTGTTGGTTTGTTGGTTTGTTGGCTTGTTGGTTTGTTGGTTTGTTGGCTTGTTGGTTTGTTGGGTTGTTGGTGTGTTGGTTTGTTGGCTTGTTGGTTTGTTGGTTTGTTGGTTTGTTGGCTTGTTGGCTTGTTGGTTTTTTGGTTTGTTGGCTTGTTGGTTTGTTGGTTTGTTGGCTTGTTGGCTTGTTGCTTTGTTCGTTTGATGGTTTTTTGGTTTGTTGCTTTGTTGGTTTGTTGGTTTGTTGGCTTCTTGGTTTGTTGGTTTGTTGGCTTGTTTGTTTCTTAGTTTGTTGGCTTTTTGGTTACTTGGTTTGTTGGGTTGTTGGTTTGTTGGCTTGTTGGTTTGTTGGCTTGTTGGTTTGTTGGTTTGTTGGTTTGTTGGTTTGTTGGCTTGTTGGCTTGTTGGTTTGTTGGTTTGTTGGTTTGTTGGTTTGTTGGTTTGTTGGTTTTTTGGTTTGTTGGTTTGTTGGTTTGTTGGCTTGTTGGTTTGTTGGTTTGTTGGTTTGTTGGCTAGTTGATTTGTTGGTTTGTTGGCTTGTTGGTTTGTTGGTTTGTTGGTTTGTTGGTTTGTTGGCTTATTGGTTTGTTGGTTTGTTGGTTTGTTGGCTTGTTGGCTTGTTGGCTTGTTGTTTTGTTGGTTGGTTGGTTTGTTGGCTTGTTGGCTTGTTGGTTTGTTAGTTTGTTGGCTTTTTGGTTACTTGGTTTGTTGGTTTGTTGGCTTGTTGGTTTGTTGGCTTGTTGGTTTTTTGGTTTGTTGGTTTGTTGGCTTCTTGGCTTGTTGGTTTGTTGGTTTGTTGGCTTGTTGGTTTGTTGGTTTTTTGGTTTATTGGTTTGTTGGTTTGTTGGCTTGTTGGTTTGTTGGTTTGTTGGTTTGTTTGCTTATTGGTTTGTTGGTTTGTTGGCTTGTTGGTTTGTTGGTTTGTTGGTTTGTTGGCTTGTTGGCTTGTTGGCTTGTTGGTTTGTTGGTTTGTTGGCTTATTGGCTTGTTGGTTTGTTGGCTTTTTGGTTTGTTGGTTTGTTGGTTTGTTGGCTTGTTGGTTTGTTGGTTTGTTGGTTTGTTGGGTTGTTGGTTTGTTGGTTTGTTGGCTTGTTGGTTTGTTGGTTTGTTGGTTTGTTGGCTTCTTGGCTTGTTGGTTTGTTGGTTTGTTGGCTTGTTGGTTTGTTGGCTTGTTGGTTTGTTGGTTTGTTGGCTTGTTGGCTTGTTGGCTTGTTGGTTTGTTAGTTTGTTGGTTTTTGGTTACTTGGTTTGTTGGTTTGTTGGTTTGTTGGCTTTTTGGTTTGTTGCTTTGTTTGTTTGTTGGCTTGTTGGTTTGTTGGCTTGTTGGTTTGTTGGCTTGTTGGTTTGTTGGTTTGTTGGTTTGTTGGCTTGTTGGCTTGTTCGTTTGTTGGTTTGTTGGTTTGTTAATTAGTTGGCTTGTTGGTTTGTTGGTTTGTTGGCTTGTTGGCTTGTTGGTTTGTTGGTTTGTTGGCTTGTTGGTTTGTAGGCTTGTTGGTTTGTTGATTTGTTGGTTTGTGGGCTTATTAGCTTGTTGGTTTGTTTGTTTGTTGGTTTGTTGGTTTGTTGGTTTGTCGGTTTATTTGTTTGTTGGTTTGTTGGTTTATTTGTTTGTTGGTTTGTTGGCTGGTTGGTTTGTTGGTTTGTTGGTTTTTTGCTTTCTTCGTTTGATGGTTTTTTGGTTTGTTGGTTACTTGGTTTGTTGGTTTGTTGATTTGTTGGTTTGTTGGTTTGTTGGTTTGTTGGCTTGTTGGCTTGTTGGTTTGTTGGTTTGTTGGCTTGTTGGTTACTTAGTTTGTTGGTTTGTTGGCATGTTGGTTTGTTGGTTTGTTGGTTTGTTGGCTTGTTGGTTTGTTGGTTTGTTGGCTTGTTGGTTTGTTGGTTTGTTGGCTTGTTGGTTTGTTGGGTTGTTGGTTTGTTGGTTTGTTGGTTTGGTAACTTGTTGGTTTGTTGGTTTGTTGGCTTGTTGGTTTGTTGGTTTGTTGGTTTGTTGGCTTGTTGGCTTGTTGGTTTTTTGGTTTGTTGGCTTGTTGGTTTGTTGGTTTGTTGGCTTGTTGGCTTGTTGCTTTGTTCGTTTGATGGTTTTTTGGTTTGTTGCTTTGTTGGTTTGTTGGTTTGTTGGCTTCTTGGTTTGTTGGTTTGTTGGCTTGTTTGTTTCTTAGTTTGTTGGCTTTTTGGTTACTTGGTTTGTTGGGTTGTTGGTTTGTTGGCTTGTTGGTTTGTTGGCTTGTTGGTTTGTTGGTTTGTTGGTTTGTTGGTTTGTTGGCTTGTTGGCTTGTTGGTTTGTTGGTTTGTTGGTTTGTTGGTTTGTTGGTTTGTTGGTTTTTTGGTTTGTTGGTTTGTTGGTTTGTTGGCTTGTTGGTTTTTTGGTTTGTTGGTTTGTTGGCTAGTTGATTTGTTGGTTTGTTGGCTTGTTGGTTTGTTGGTTTGTTGGTTTGTTGGCTTGTTGGTTTGTTGGTTTGTTGGTTTGTTGGCTTGTTGGCTTGTTGGCTTGTTGTTTTGTTGGTTGGTTGGTTTGTTGGCTTGTTGGCTTGTTGGTTTGTTAGTTTGTTGGCTTTTTGGTTACTTGGTTTGTTGGTTTGTTGGCTTGTTGGTTTGTTGGCTTGTTGGTTTTTTGGTTTGTTGGTTTGTTGGCTTCTTGGCTTGTTGGTTTGTTGGTTTGTTGGCTTGTTGGTTTGTTGGTTTTTTGGTTTATTGGTTTGTTGGTTTGTTGGCTTGTTGGTTTGTTGGTTTGTTGGTTTGTTTGCTTATTGGTTTGTTGGTTTGTTGGCTTGTTGGTTTGTTGGTTTGTTGGTTTGTTGGCTTGTTGGCTTGTTGGCTTGTTGGTTTGTTGGTTTGTTGGCTTATTGGCTTGTTGGTTTGTTGGTTTTTTGGTTTGTTGGTTTGTTGGTTTGTTGGCTTGTTGGTTTGTTGGTTTGTTGGTTTGTTGGGTTGTTGGTTTGTTGGTTTGTTGGCTTGTTGATTTGTTGGTTTGTTGGTTTGTTGGCTTCTTGGCTTGTTGGTTTGTTGGTTTGTTGGCTTGTTGGTTTGTTGGCTTGTTGGTTTGTTGGTTTGTTGGCTTGTTGGCTTGTTGGCTTGTTGGTTTGTTAGTTTGTTGGTTTTTGGTTACTTGGTTTGTTGGTTTGTTGGTTTGTTGGCTTTTTGGTTTGTTGGTTTGTTTGTTTGTTGGCTTGTTGGTTTGTTGGCTTGTTGGTTTGTTGGCTTGTTGGTTTGTTGGTTTGTTGGTTTGTTGGCTTGTTGGCTTGTTCGTTTGTTGGTTTGTTGGTTTGTTAATTAGTTGGCTTGTTGGTTTGTTGGTTTGTTGGCTTGTTGGTTTGTTGGTTTGTTGGCTTGTTGGTTACTTGGTTTGTTGGCTTGTTGGTTTGTTGGCTTGTTGGTTTGTTGGTTTGTTGGTTTGTTGGCTTGTTGGCTTGTTCGTTTGTTGGTTTGTTGGTTTGTTAATTTGTTGGCTTGTTGGTTTGTTGGTTTGTTGGCTTGTTGGCTTTTTGGTTACTTGGTTTGTTGGTTTGTTGGCTTGTTGGTTTGTTGGCTTGTTGGTTTGTTGGTTTGTTGGTTTGTTGGCTTCTTGGCTTGTTGGTTTGTTGGTTTGTTGGCTTGTTGGTTTGTTGGTTTTTTGGTTTATTGGTTTGTTGGTTTGTTGGCTTGTTGGTTTGTTGGTTTGTTGGTTTGTTGGCTTGTTGGCTTGTTGGTTTTTTGGTTTGTTCGTTTGTTGGCTTGTTGGTTTGTTGGTTTGTTGGCTTCTTGGCTTGTTGCTTTGTTAGTTTGTTGGTTTGTTGGCTTGTTGGTATTGTTGGTTTGTTAGTTTGTTGGCTTTTTGGTTACTTGGTTTGTTGGTTTGTTGGCTTGTTGGTTTGTAGGCTTGTTGGTTTGTTGATTTGTTGGTTTGCGGGCTTATTAGCTTGTTGGTTTGTTGGTTTGTTGGTTTGTTGGTTTGTTGGTTTGTTGGTTTGTTGGTTTTTTGGTTTGTTGGTTTGTTGGTTTGTTGGCTTGTTGGTTTGTTGGTTTGTTGGCTTGTTGGTTACTTAGTTTGTTGGTTTGTTGTTTGTTGGTTTGTTGGTTTGTTGGCTTGTTGGGTTGTTGGTTTGTTGGTTAGTTCGTTTGTTGGTTTGTCAGTTTGTTGGTTTGTTGGCTTGTTGGCTTGTTGGTTTGTTGGTTTTTTGGTTTGTTGGTTTATTTGTTTGTTTTTTTGTTGGCTTGTTGGTTTGTTGGTTTGTTAGTTTGTTGGCTTGTTGGCTTGTTGGTTTGTTGGTTTGTTGGTTTGTTGGTTTTTTGGTTTGTTGGTTTATTTGTTTGTTGGTTTGTTGGCTTGTTGGTTTGTTGGTTTGTTGGTTTGTTGGTTTGTTGGCTTGTTGGTTTGTTAGTTTGTTGGTTTGTTGGCTTGTTGGCTTGTTGGTTTGTTGGTTTGTTGGTTTTTTGGTTTGTTGGTTTGTTGGTTTGTTGGTTACTTAGTTTGTTGGTTTGTTGGCATGTTGGCTTGTTGGTTTCTTGGTTTGTTGGCTTGTTGGTTTGTTGGTTTGTTGGCTTGTTGGTTTGTTGGTTTGTTGGCTTGTTGGCTGGTTGGTTTGTTGGTTTGTTTGGTTTGCTGGTTTGTTGGCTTGTTGGTTTGTTGGTTTGTTGGCTTGTTGGTTTGTTGGTTTGTTGGTTTGTTGGCTTGTTGGCTTGTTGTTTTGTTGGTTTCTTGGCTTGTTGGTTTGTTGGTTTGTTGTCTTGTTGGCTTGTTGCTTTGTTCGTTTGGCGGATTGTTGGTTTGTTGGTTTTTTGGTTTGTTGGTTTTTTGGTTTGTTGCTTTGTTGGTTTGTTGGTTTGTTGGCTTGTTGGCTTGTTGGTTTGTTGGCTTGTTGGCTTGTTAGTTTGTTGGCTTTTTGGTTACTTGGTTTGTTGGTTTGTTGGTTTGTTGGCTTGTTGGTTTGTTGGCTTGTTGGTTTGTTGGTCTGTTGGTTTGTTGGTTTGTTGGCTTGTTGGTTTGTTGGTTTGTTGGTTTGTTGGTTTGTTGGTTTGTTGGTTTTTTGTTTTGTTGGTTTGTTGGTTTGTTGGCTTGTTGGTTTGTTGGTTTGTTGGTTTGTTGGTTTGTTGGCTTGTTGGTTTGTTGGTTTGTTGGCTTGTTGGTTTGTTGGTTTGTTGCTTTGTTGGCTTATTGGCTTGTTGGTTTGTTGGTTTGTTGGTTTGTTGGCTTGTCGGTTTGCTGGTTTTTTGGTTTGTTGGTTTGTTGGTTTGTGGCTTGTTGGTTTGTTGGTTTGTTAACTTGTTGGCTTGTTGGTTTGTTGGTTTGTTGGTTTGTTGGTTTGTTGGGTTGTTGGTTTGTTGGTTTGTTGGCTTGTTGGCTTGTTGGTTTGTTGGTTTGTTGGTTTGTTGGCTTGTTGGTTACTTGGTTTGTTGGTTTGTTGGTTTGTTGGCTTGTTGGTTTGTTGGTTTGTTGGTTTTTTGGTTTGTTGGTTTATTTGTTTGTTGGTTTGTTGGCTTGTTGGTTTGTTGGTTTGTTGATTTGTTGGTTTGTTAGTTTGTTGGTTTGTTGGTTTGTTGGCTTGTTGGTTTGTTGGTTTGTTGGCTTGTTGGCTTCTTGGTTTGTAGGTTTGTTGGCTTGTTGGTTACTTAGTTTATTGGTTTGTTGGTTAGTTCGTTTGTTGGTTTGTTGGTTTGTTGGTTTGTTGGCTTGTTGGCTTGTTGGTTTGTTGGTTTTTTGGATTGTTGGTTTGTTGGTTTGTTGGTTTGTTGGTTTGTTGGTTTGTTGGTTTGTTGGCTTGTTGGTTTGTTGGCTTGTTGGTTTGTTGGTTTGTTGGTTTGTTGCTTTGTTGGTTTGTTGGTTTTTTGGTTTCTTGGTTTATTTGTCTGTTGGTTTGTTGGCTTGTTGGTTTGTTGGTTTGTTGGTTTGTTGGTTTGTTGGCTTGTTGGCTTGTTGGTTTGTTGGTTTGTTGGTTTGTTGGCTTGTTGTCTTGTTGGTTTGTTGGTTTGTTGGTTTTTTGGTTTGTTGGTTTGTTGGTTTGTTGGTTACTTAGTTTGTTGGTGTGTTGGCATGTTGGCTTGTTGGTTTGTTGGTTTGTTGGCTTGTTGGTTTGTTGGTTTGTTGGCTTGTTGGTTTGTTGGTTTGTTGGCTTGTTGGCTGGTTAGTTTGTTCGTTTGTTTGGTTTGTTGGTTTGTTGGCTTGTTGGTTTGTTGGTTTGTTGGCTTGTTGGTTTGTTGGTTTGTTGGTTTGTTGGTTTGTTGGCTTGTTGGCTTGTTGTTTTGTTGGTTTCTTGGCTTGTTGGTTTGTTGGTTTGTTGTCTTGTTGGCTTGTTGCTTTGTTCGTTCGATGGTTTGTTGGTTTGTTGGTTTTTTGGTTTGTTGGTTTTTTGGTTTGTTGCTTTGTTGGTTTGTTGGTTTGTTGGCTTGTTGGCTTGTTGGTTTGTTGGCTTGTTGGTTTGTTAGTTTGTTGGCTTTTTGGTTACTTGGTTTGTTGGTTTGTTGGCTGGTTAGTTTGTTCGTTTGTTTGGTTTGTTGGTTTGTTGGCTTGTTGGTTTGTTGGTTTGTTGGCTTGTTGGTTTGTTGGTTTGTTGGTTTGTTGGTTTGTTGGCTTGTTGGCTTGTTGTTTTGTTGGTTTCTTGGCTTGTTGGTTTGTTGGTTTGTTGTCTTGTTGGCTTGTTGCTTTGTTCGTTCGATGGTTTGTTGGTTTGTTGGTTTTTTGGTTTGTTGGTTTTTTGGTTTGTTGGCTTGTTGGTTTGTTGGTTTGTTGGCTTGTTGGTTTGTTGGTTTGTTGGCTTGTTGGCTGGTTAGTTTGTTCGTTTGTTTGGCTTGTTGGTTTGTTGGCTTGTTGGTTTGTTGGTTTGTTGGTTTGTTGGTTTGTTGGCTTGTTGGTTTGTTGGTTTGTTGGTTTGTTAGTTTGTTGGTTTGTTGGTTTGTTGGCTTGTTGGTTTGTTGGTTTGTTGGCTTGTTGGTTTGTTGGTTTGTTGGCTTGTTGGTTTGTTGGTTTGTTGGTTTGTTGGCTTGTTGGCTTGTTTGTTTGTTGGTTTGTTGGTTTGTTGGCTTTTTGGTTTGTTGGTTTTTTGGTTTGTTGGCCTGTTGGTTTGTTGGCTTGTTGGTTTGTTGGTTTGTTGGTTTGTTGGTTTGTTGGCTTGTTGGTTTGTTGGTTTGTTGGTTTGTTGGTTTGTTGGCTTGTTGGTTTGTTGGTTTGTTGGCTTGTTGGCTTGTTGGTTTGTTGGTTTGTTGGGTTGTTGGTTACTTGGTTTGTTGGTTTGTTGGTTTGTTGGTTTGTTGGTTTGTTGGTTTTTTGGTTTGTTGGTTTATTTGTTTGTTGTTTTGTTGGCTTGTTGGTTTGTTGGTTTGTTGGTTTGTTGGTTTGTTGGCTTGTTGGTTTGTTAGTTTGTTTGTTTTGTTGGCTTGTTGGCTTGTTGGTTTGTTGATTTGTTGGTTTTTTGGTTTGTTGGTTTGTTGGTTTGTTGGTTTGTTGGTTTGTCGGTTTATTTGTTTGTTGGTTTGTTGGTTTATTTGTTTGTTGGTTTGTTGGCTGGTTGGTTTGTTGGTTTGTTGGTTTTTTGCTTTGTTCGTTTGATGGTTTGTTGGTTTGTTGGTTACTTGGTTTGTTGGTTTGTTGATTTGTTGGTTTGTTGGTTTGTTGGCTTGTTGGCTTGTTGGTTTGTTGGTTTGTTGGCTTGTTGGTTACTTAGTTTGTTGGTTTGTTGGCATGTTGGTTTGTTGGTTTGTTGGTTTGTTGGCTTGTTGGTTTGTTGGTTTGTTGGCTTGTTGGTTTGTTGGTTTGTTGGCTTGTTGGTTTGTTGGGTTGTTGGTTTGTTGGTTTGTTGGTTTGGTAACTTGTTGGTTTGTTGGTTTGTTGGCTTGTTGGTTTGTTGGTTTGTTGGTTTGTTGGCTTGTTGGCTTGTTGGTTTTTTGGTTTGTTGGCTTGTTGGTTTGTTGGTTTGTTGGCTTGTTGGCTTGTTGCTTTGTTCGTTTGATGGTTTTTTGGTTTGTTGCTTTGTTGGTTTGTTGGTTTGTTGGCTTCTTGGTTTGTTGGTTTGTTGGCTTGTTTGTTTCTTAGTTTGTTGGCTTTTTGGTTACTTGGTTTGTTGGGTTGTTGGTTTGTTGGCTTGTTGGTTTGTTGGCTTGTTGGTTTGTTGGTTTGTTGGTTTGTTGGTTTGTTGGCTTGTTGGCTTGTTGGTTTGTTGGTTTGTTGGTTTGTTGGTTTGTTGGTTTGTTGGTTTTTTGGTTTGTTGGTTTGTTGGTTTGTTGGCTTGTTGGTTTGTTGGTTTGTTGGTTTGTTGGCTAGTTGATTTGTTGGTTTGTTGGCTTGTTGGTTTGTTGGTTTGTTGGTTTGTTGGCTTGTTGGTTTGTTGGTTTGTTGGTTTGTTGGCTTGTTGGCTTGTTGGCTTGTTGTTTTGTTGGTTGGTTGGTTTGTTGGCTTGTTGGCTTGTTGGTTTGTTAGTTTGTTGGCTTTTTGGTTACTTGGTTTGTTGGTTTGTTGGCTTGTTGGTTTGTTGGCTTGTTGGTTTTTTGGTTTGTTGGTTTGTTGGCTTCTTGGCTTGTTGGTTTGTTGGTTTGTTGGCTTGTTGGTTTGTTGGTTTTTTGGTTTATTGGTTTGTTGGTTTGTTGGCTTATTGGTTTGTTGGTTTGTTGGTTTGTTTGCTTATTGGTTTGTTGGTTTGTTGGCTTGTTGGTTTGTTGGTTTGTTGGTTTGTTGGCTTGTTGGCTTGTTGGCTTGTTGGTTTGTTGGTTTGTTGGCTTATTGGCTTGTTGGTTTGTTGGTTTTTTGGTTTGTTGGTTTGTTGGTTTGTTGGCTTGTTGGTTTGTTGGTTTGTTGGTTTGTTGGGTTGTTGGTTTGTTGGTTTGTTGGTTTGTTGGCTTGTTGGTTTGTTGGTTTGTTGGTTTGTTGGCTTCTTGGCTTGTTGGTTTGTTGGTTTGTTGGCTTGTTGGTTTGTTGGCTTGTTCGTTTGTTGGTTTGTTGGCTTGTTGGCTTGTTGGCTTGTTGGTTTGTTAGTTTGTTGGTTTTTGGTTACTTGGTTTGTTGGTTTGTTGGTTTGTTGGCTTTTTGGTTTGTTGGTTTGTTTGTTTGTTGGCTTGTTGGTTTGTTGGCTTGTTGGTTTGTTGGCTTGTTGGTTTGTTGGTTTGTTGGTTTGTTGGCTTGTTGGCTTGTTCGTTTGTTGGTTTGTTAATTAGTTGGCTTGTTGGTTTGTTGGTTTGTTGGCTTGTTGGCTTGTTGGTTTGTTGGTTTGCTGGCTTGTTGGTTACTTGGTTTGTTCGCTTGTTGGTTTGTTGGCTTGTTGGTTTGTTGGTTTGTTGGTTTGTTGGCTTGTTGGCTTGTTCGTTTGTTGGTTTGTTGGTTTGTTAATTTGTTGGCTTGTTGGTTTGTTGGTTTGTTGGCTTGTTGGCTTTTTGGTTACTTGGTTTGTTGGTTTGTTGGCTTGTTGGTTTGTTGGCTTGTTGGTTTGTTGGTTTGTTGGTTTGTTGGCTTCTTGGCTTGTTGGTTTGTTGGTTTGTTGGCTTGTTGGTTTGTTGGTTTTTTGGTTTATTGGTTTGTTGGTTTGTTTGCTTGTTGGTTTGTTGGTTTGTTGGTTTGTTGGCTTGTTGGCTTGTTGGTTTTTTGGTTTGTTCGTTTGTTGGCTTGTTGGTTTGTTGGTTTGTTGGCTTCTTGGCTTGTTGCTTTGTTAGTTTGATGGTTTGTTGGCTTGTTGGTTTGTTGGTTTGTTAGTTTGTTGGCTTTTTGGTTACTTGGTTTGTTGGTTTGTTGGTTTGTTGGCTTGTTGGTTTGTAGGCTTGTTGGTTTGTTGATTTGTTGGTTTGCGGGCTTATTAGCTTGTTGGTTTGTTGGTTTGTTGGTTTGTTGGTTTGTTGGTTTGTTGGTTTTTTGGTTTGTTGGTTTGTTGGTTTGTTGGCTTGTTGGTTTGTTGGTTTGTTGGCTTGTTGGTTACTTAGTTTGTTGGTTTGTTGTTTGTTGGTTTGTTGGTTTGTTGGCTTGTTGGGTTGTTGGTTTGTTGGTTAGTTCGTTTGTTGGTTTGTCAGTTTGTTGGTTTGTTGGCTTGTTGGCTTGTTGGTTTGTTGGTTTTTTGGTTTGTTGGTTTATTTGTTTGTTTTTTTGTTGGCTTGTTGGTTTGTTGGTTTGTTAGTTTGTTGGCTTGTTGGCTTGTTGGTTTGTTAGTTTGTTGGCTTTTTTGTTACTTGGTTTGTTGGTTTGTTGGCTTGTTGGCTTGTTGGTTTGTTGGTTTGTTGGCTTGTTGGTTTGTTGGTTCGTTGGTTTGTTGGCTTGTTGCTTTGTTGGTTTGTTGGTTTGTTGACTTGTTGGTTTGTTGGCTTGTTGGCTTGTTGGTTTGTTAGTTTGTTGGCTTTTTGGTTACTTGGTTTGTTGGTTTGTTGGCTTGTTGGTTTGTTGGTTTGTTGGTTTCTTGGCTTGTTGGCTTGTTGGTTTGTTGGTTTGTTGGCTTGTTATTTTGTTGGTTTGTTGGCTTGTTGGCTTGCTGCTTTGTTCGTTTGATTGTTTGTTGGTTTGTTGGTTTTTTGGTTTGTTGGTTTTTTGGTTTGTTGCTTTGTTGGTTTATTGGTTTGTTGGCTTGTTGGCTTGTTGGTTTGTTGGCTTGTTGGTTTGTTAGTTTGTTGGCTTTTTGGTTACTTGGTTTGTTGGTTTGTTGGTTTTTTGGTTTGTTGGTTTGTTGGTTTGTTGGCTTGTTGGTTTGTTGGTTTGTTGTTTTGTTGGCTTGTTGGTTTGTTGGTTTGTGGGCTCGTTGGTTTGTTGGTTTGTTGGTTTGTTGGTTTGTTGGCTTGTTGGCTTGTTGGCTTGTTAGTTTGTTGGTTTGTTGGCTTGTTGGTTTGTTGGTTTTTTGGTTTGTTGGTTTGTTGGCTTGTTGGTTTGTTGGTTTGTTGGTTTGTTGGCTTGTTGGTTTGTTGGTTTGTTGGCTTGTTGGTTTGTTGGTTTGTTGGTTTGTTGGTTTGTTGGCTTGTTGGTTTGTTGGTTTGTTGGCTTGTTGGTTTGTTGGCTTGTTGGTTTGTTGGTTTGCTGGCTTGTTTGCTTGTTGGCTTGTTGGTTTGTTAGTTTGTTGGCTTTTTAGTTACTTGGTTTGTTGGTTTGTTGGTTTGTTGGTTTTTTGGCTTGTTGGTTTGTTGGCTTGTTGGTTTGTTGGCTTGTTGGTTTGTTGGTTTGTTGGTTTGTTGGCTTGTTGGCTTGTTGGCTTGTTGGCTTATTAGATTGTTGGTTTGTTGGTTTTTTGGTTTGTTGGTTTGTTGGTTTGTTGGCTTGTTGGTTTGTTGGTTTGTTGGTTTGTTGGTTTGTTGGCTTGTTGGTTTGTTGGTTTGTCGGCTTGTTGGTTTGTTGGTTTGTTGGTTTGTTGGCTTGTTGGCTTGTTGGTTTGTTGGTTTGTTGGCTTGTTGGTTTGTTGGCTTGTTGGCTTGTTGGCTTGTTGGTTTGTTAGTTTGTTGGCTTTTTGGTTACTTGGTTTGTTGGTTTGTTGGATTGTTGGCTTTTTGGTTTGTTGGTTTGTTGGTTTGTTGGCTTGTTGGGTTGTTGGCTTGTTGGTTTGTTGGCTTGTTGGTTTGTTGGTTTGTTGCTTTGTTGGCTTATTGGCTTGTTGGTTTGTTGGTTTGTTGGTTTGTTGGCTTGTTGGTTTGTTGGTTTTTTGGTTTGTTGGTTTGTTGGTTTGTGGCTTGTTGGTTTGTTGGTTTGTTAACTTGTTGGCTTGTTGGTTTGTTGGTTTGTTGGTTTGTTGGTTTGTTGGGTTGTTGGTTTGTTGGTTTGTTGGCTTGTTGGCTTGTTGGTTTGTTGGTTTGTTGGTTTGTTGGCTTGTTGGTTACTTTGTTTGTTGGTTTGTTGGTTTGTTGGCTTGTTGGTTTGTTGGTTTGTTGGTTTTTTGGTTTGTTGGTTTATTTGTTTGTTGGTTTGTTGGCTTGTTGGTTTGTTGGTTTGTTGATTTGTTGGTTTGTTAGTTTGTTGGTTTGTTGGTTTGTTGGCTTGTTGGTTTGTTGGTTTGTTGGCTTGTTGGCTTCTTGGTTTGTAGGTTTGTTGGCTTGTTGGTTACTTAGTTTGTTGGTTTGTTGGTTAGTTCGTTTGTTGGTTTGTTGGTTTGTGGGTTTGTTGGCTTGTTGGCTTGTTGGTTTGTTGGTTTTTTGGATTGTTGGTTTGTTGGTTTGTTGGTTTGTTGGTTTGTTGGTTTGTTGGTTTGTTGGTTTGTTGGCTTGTTGGCTTGTTGGTTTGTTGGCTTGTTGGTTTGTTGGTTTGTTGGTTTGTTGGTTTGTTGGTTTGTTGGTTTTTTGGTTTGTTGGTTTATTTGTCTGTTGGTTTGTTGGCTTGTTGGTTTGTTGGTTTGTTGGTTTGTTGGTTTGTTGGCTTGTTGGTTTGTTGGTTTGTTGGTTTGTTGGCTTGTTGGCTTGTTGGTTTGTTGGTTTGTTGGTTTTTTGGTTTGTTGGTTTGTTGGTTTGTTGGTTACTTAGTTTGTTGGTTTGTTGGCATGTTGGCTTGTTGGTTTGTTGGTTTGTTGGCTTGTTGGTTTGTTGGTTTGTTGGCTTGTTGGTTTGTTGGTTTGTTGGCTTGTTGGCTGGTTAGTTTGTTCGTTTGTTTGGTTTGTTGGTTTGTTGGCTTGTTGGTTTGTTGGTTTGTTGGCTTGTTGGTTTGTTGGTTTGTTGGTTTGTTGGTTTGTTGGTTTGTTGGCTTGTTGGCTTGTTGTTTTGTTGGTTTCTTGGCTTGTTGGTTTGTTGGTTTGTTGTCTTGTTGGCTTGTTGCTTTGTTCGTTCGATGGTTTGTTGGTTTGTTGGTTTGTTGGCTTTTTGGTTTGTTGGTTTTTTGGTTTGTTGGCCTGTTGGTTTGTTGGCTTGTTGGTTTGTTGGTTTGTTGGTTTGTTGGCTTGTTGGTTTGTTCGTTTGTTGGTTTGTTGGTTTGTTGGTTTGTTGGCTTGTTGGTTTGTTGGTTTGTTGGCTTGTTGGCTTGTTGGTTTGTTGGTTTGTTGGCTTGTTGGTTACTTGGTTTGTTGGTTTGTTGGTTTGTTGGTTTGTTGGTTTTTTGGTTTGTTGGTTTATTTGTTTGTTGTTTTGTTGGCTTGTTGGTTTGTTGGTTTGTTGGTTTGTTGGTTTGTTGGCTTGTTGGTTTGTTAGTTTGTTTGTTTTGTTGGCTTGTTGGCTTGTTGGTTTGTTGATTTGTTGGTTTTTTGGTTTGTTGGTTTGTTGGTTTGTTGGTTTGTTGGTTTGTCGGTTTATTTGTTTGTTGGTTTGTTGGTTTATTTGTTTGTTGGTTTGTTGGCTGGTTGGTTTGTTGGTTTGTTGGTTTTTTGCTTTGTTCGTTTGATGGTTTGTTGGTTTGTTGGTTACTTGGTTTGTTGGTTTGTTGGTTTGTTGGTTTGTTGGTTTGTTGGCTTGTTGGCTTGTTGGTTTGTTGGTTTGTTGGCTTGTTGGTTACTTAGTTTGTTGGTTTATTGGCATGTTGGTTTGTTGGTTTGTTGGTTTGTTGGTTTGTTGGTTTGTTGGTTTGTTGGCTTGTTGGTTTGTTGGTTTGTTGGCTTGTTGGTTTGTTGGGTTGTTGGTTTGTTGGTTTGTTGGTTTGGTAACTTGTTGGTTTGTTGGCTTGTTGGTTTGTTGGTTTTTTGGCTTGTTGGTTTGTTGGCTTGTTGGTTTGTTGGCTTGTTGGTTTGTTGGTTTGTTGGTTTGTTGGCTTGTTGGCTTGTTGGCTTGTTGGCTTATTAGATTGTTGGTTTGTTGGTTTTTTGGTTTGTTGGTTTGTTGGTTTGTTGGCTTGTTGGTTTGTTGGTTTGTTGGTTTGTTGGTTTGTTGGCTTGTTGGTTTGTTGGTTTGTCGGCTTGTTGGTTTGTTGGTTTGTTGGTTTGTTGGCTTGTTGGCTTGTTGGTTTGTTGGTTTGTTGGCTTGTTGGTTTGTTGCCTTGTTGGCTTGTTGGCTTGTTGGTTTGTTAGTTTGTTGGCTTTTTGGTTACTTGGTTTGTTGGTTTGTTGGTTTGTTGGCTTTTTGGTTTGTTGGTTTGTTGGTTTGTTGGCTTGTTGGGTTGTTGGCTTGTTGGTTTGTTGGCTTGTTGGTTTGTTGGTTTGTTGGTTTGTTGGCTTGTTGGCTTGTTCGTTTTTTGGTTTGTTGGTTTGTTGGTTTGTTGGCTTGTTGGTTTGTTGGTTTGTTGGCTTGTTGGCTTGTTGGTTTGTTGGTTTGTTGGCTTGTTGGTTACTTGGTTTGTTGGTTTGTTGGTTTGTTGGCTTGTTGGTTTGTTGGTTTGTTGTTTTTTTGGTTTGTTGGTTTATTTGTTTGTTGGTTTGTTGGCTTGTTGGTTTGTTGGTTTGTTGGTTTGTTGGCTTGTTGGTTTGTTAGTTTGTTGGTTTGTTGGCTTGTTGGTTTGTTGGTTTGTTGGCTTGTTGGCTTGTTGGTTTGTTGGTTTTTTAGCTTGTTGGTTACTTAGTTTGTTGGTTTGTTGGTTAGTTCGTTTGTTGGTTTGTTAGTTTGTTGGTTTGTTGGCTTGTTGGCTTGTTGGTTTGTTGGTTTTTTAGTTTGTTGGTTTGTTGGTTTATTTGTTTGTTGGTTTGTTGGCTTGTTGGTTTGTTGGTTTGTTGGCTTGTTGGTTTGTTGGTTTGTTGGTTTGTTGGCTTGTTGGCTTGTTGGTTTGTTAGTTTGTTGGCTTTTTGGTTACTTGGTTTGTTGGTTTGTTGGTTTGTTGGCTTGTTCGTTTGTTGGCTTGTTGGTTTGTTGGTTTGTTGGTTTGTTGGCTTATTGGCTTTTTGGTTTGTTGGTTTGTTGGTTTGTTGGTTTGTTGGTTTGTTGGTTTTTTGGTTTGTTGGTTTGTTGGCTTGTTGTTTTGTTGGTTTGTTGGCTTGTTGGCTTGTTGGTTTGTTGGTTTGTTGGCTTGTTGGTTACTTAGTTTGTTGGTTTCTTGGTTTGTTGGTTTGTTGGTTTGGTGGCTTGTTGGCTTGTTGGTTTGTTGGTTACTTCATTTGTTGGTTTGTTAGTTTGTTGGTTTGTTGGCTTGTTGGCTTGTTGGCTTGTTGGTTTGTTGGTTTTTTGGTTTGTTGGTTTATTTGTTTGTTGGTTTGTTGGCTTGTTGGTTTGTTGGTTTATTAGTTTGTTGGCTTGTTGGCTTGTTGGTTTGTTAGTTTGTTGGCTTTATGGTTACTTGGTTTGTTGGTTTATTTGTTTGTTGGTTTGTTGGCTTGTTGGTTTGTTGGTTTGTTGGTTTGTTGGTTTGTTGGTTTGTTGGTTTGTTGGCTTGTTGGTTTGTTGGTTTGTTGGCTTGTTGGCTTGTTGGTTTGTTGGTTTGTTAGCTTGTTGGTTACTTAGTTTGTTGGTTTATTGGTTAGTTCGTTTGTTGGTTTGTTAGTTTGTTGGTTTGTTGGCTTTTTGGCTTGTTGGTTTGTTGGTTTTTTAGTTTGTTGGTTTGTTGGTTTGTGGGTTTGTTGGTTTACTTGTTTGTTGGTTTGTTGGCTTGTTGGTTTGTTGGTTTGTTGGTTTGTTGGCTTGTTGGCTTGTTGGTTTGTTGGTTTGTTGGTTTCTTGGTTTGTTGGTTTGTTGGTTTTTTGGTTTGTTGGTTTATTTGTTTATTGGTTTGTTGGCTTGTTGGTTTGTTGGTTTGTTGGTTTGTTGGTTTGTTGGCTAGTTGGTTTGTTGGTTTGTTGGTTTGTTGGCTTGTTGGTTTGTTAGTTTGTTGGGTTTATGGTTACTTGGTTTGTTGGTTTATTTGTTTGTTGGTTTGTTGGCTTGTTGGTTTGTTGGTTTGTTGGTTTGTTGGCTTGTTGGCTTGTTGGTTCGTTGGTTTGTAGGCTTGTTGGTTTGTTGGCTTGTTGGTTTGTTGTTTTGTTGGCTTGTTGGCTTGTTGGCTTGTTGGTTTGTTAGTTTGTTGGCTTTTTAGTTACTTGGTTTGTTGGTTTGTTGGTTTGTTGGTTTTTTGGCTTGTTGGTTTGTTGGCTTGTTGGTTTGTTGGCTTGTTGGTTTGTTGGTTTGTTGGTTTGTTGGCTTGTTGGCTTGTTCGTTTGTTGGTTTGTTGGTTTGTTAATTTGTTGGCTTGTTGGTTTGTTGGTTTGTTGGCTTGTTGGCTTGTTGGTTTGTTGGTTTGTTGGCTTGTTGGTTACTTGGTTTGTTGGTTTGTTGGTTTGTTGGCTTGTTGTTTTGTTGGTTTTTTGGTTTGTTGCTTTGTTGGTTTGTTGGTTTGTTAGTTTGTTGGCTTGTTGGCTTGTTGGTTTGTTGGCTTGTTGGTTTGTTAGTTTGTTGGCTATTTGGTTACTTGGTTTGTTGGTTTGTTAGCTTGTTGGTTTGTTTGCTTGTTGGTTTGTTGGTTTGTTAATTTGCTGGCTTGTTGGCTTGCTGGTTTGTTGGTTTGTTGGTTTGTTGGTTTGTTGGTTTGTTGGTTTGTTGGATTTTTGGTTTGTTGGTTTGTTGGTTTGTTGGTTTTTTGGTTTGTTGGTTTGTTGGTTTGTTGGCTTGTTGGTTTGTTGGTTTGTTGTCTTCTTGGCTTGTTGCTTGTTGGTTTGTTGGTTTGTTGGCTTGTTGGTTTGTTGGTTTGTTGGTTTGTTAGTTTGTTGGCTTTTTGGTTACTTGGTTTGTTGGTTTGTTGGTTTGTTGGCTTGTTGGTTTGTAGGCTTGTTGGTTTGTTGATTTGTTTGTTTGTTGGCTTATTAGCTTGTTGGTTTGTTGGTTTGTTGGTTTGTTGGTTTGTTGGTTTGTTGGTTTGTTGGTTTTTTGGTTTGTTGGTTTGTTGGTTTGTTGGCTTGTTGGTTTGTTGGTTTGTTGGCTTGTTGGCTTGTTGGTTTGTTGGTTTGTTGGCTTGTTGGTTACTTAGTTTGTTGGTTTGTTGGTTTGTTGGTTTGTTGGTTTGTTGGCTTGTTGGCTTGTTGGTTTGTTGGTTTTTTGGTTTGTTGGTTTATTTGTTTGTTTTTTTGTTGGCTTGTTGGTTTGTTGGTTTGTTAGTTTGTTGGCTTGTTGGCTTGTTGGTTTGTTAGTTTGTTGGCTTTTTGGTTACTTGGTTTGTTGGTTTGTTGGCTTGTTGGCTTGTTGGTTTGTTGGTTTGTTGGCTTGTTGGTTTGTTGGTTCGTTGGTTTGTTGGCTTGTTGCTTTGTTGGTTTGTTGGTTTGTTGGTTTGTTAGTTTGTTGGCTTTATGGTTACTTGGTTTGTTGGTTTATTTGTTTGTTGGTTTGTTGGCTTGTTGGCTTGTTGGTTTGTTGGTTTGTTGGCTTGTTGGTTTGTTGGTTTGTTGTTTTGTTGGCTTGTTGGTTTGTTGGTTTGTGGGCTCGTTCGTTTGTTGGTTTGTTGGTTTGTTGGCTTGTTGGCTTGTTGGCTTGTTAGTTTGTTGGTTTGTTGGCTTGTTGGTTTGTTGGTTTTTTGGTTTGTTGGTTTGTTGGCTTGTTGGTTTGTTGGTTTGTTGGTTTGTTGGCTTGTTGGTTTGTTGGTTTGTTGGCTTGTTGGTTTGTTGGTTTGTTGGTTTGTTGGTTTGTTGGCTTGTTGGTTTGTTGGTTTGTTGGCTTGTTGGTTTGTTGGCTTGTTGGTTTGTTGGTTTGCTGGCTTGTTTGCTTGTTGGCTTGTTGGTTTGTTAGTTTGTTGGCTTTTTAGTTACTTGGTTTGTTGTTTTGTTGGTTTGTTGGTTTGTTGGTTTTTTGGCTTGTTGGTTTGTTGGCTTGTTGGTTTGTTGGCTTGTTGGTTTGTTGGTTTGTTGGTTTGTTGGCTTGTTGGCTTGTTGGCTTGTTGGCTTATTAGATTGTTGGTTTGTTGGTTTTTTGGTTTGTTGGTTTGTTGGTTTGTTGGCTTGTTGGTTTGTTGGTTTGTTGGTTTGTTGGTTTGTTGGCTTGTTGGTTTGTTGGTTTGTTGGTTTGTCGGCTTGTTGGTTTGTTGGTTTGTTGGTTTGTTGGCTTGTTGGCTTGTTGGTTTGTTGGTTTGTTGGCTTGTTGGCTTGTTGGCTTGTTGGTTTGTTAGTTTGTTAGCTTTTTGGTTACTTGGTTTGTTGGTTTGTTGGTTTGTTGGCTTTTTGGTTTGTTGGTTTGTTGGTTTGTTGGCTTGTTGGGTTGTTGGCTTGTTGGTTTGTTGGCTTGTTGGTTTGTTGGTTTGTTGGTTTGTTGGCTTGTTGGCTTGTTCGTTTTTTGGTTTGTTGGTTTGTTGGTTTGTTGGCTTGTTGGTTTGTTGGTTTGTTGGCTTGTTGGCTTGTTGGTTTGTTGGTTTGTTGGCTTGTTGGTTACTTGGTTTGTTGGTTTGTTGGTTTGTTGGTTTGTTGGCTTGTTGTTTTGTTGGTTTGTTGTTTTTTTGGTTTGTTGGTTTATTTGTTTGTTGGTTTGTTGGCTTGTTGGTTTGTTGGTTTGTTGGTTTGTTGGCTTGTTGGTTTGTTAGTTTGTTGGTTTGTTGGCTTGTTGGTTTGTTGGTTTGTTGGCTTGTTGGCTTGTTTGTTTGTTGGTTTGTTAACTTGTTGGTTACTTAGTTTGTTGGTTTGTTGGTTAGTTCGTTTGTTGGTTTGTTAGTTTGTTGGTTTGTTGGCTTGTTGGCTTGTTGGTTTGTTGGTTTTTTAGTTTGTTGGTTTGTTGGTTTATTTGTTTGTTGGTTTGTTGGCTTGTTGGTTTGTTGGTTTGTTGGCTTGTTGGTTTGTTGGTTTGTTGGTTTGTTGGCTTGTTGGCTTGTTGGTTTGTTAGTTTGTTGGCTTTTTGGTTACTTGGTTTGTTGGTTTGTTGGTTTGTTGGCTTGTTCGTTTGTTGGCTTGTTGGTTTGTTGGTTTGTTGGTTTGTTGGCTTATTGGCTTTTTGGTTTGTTGGTTTGTTGGTTTGTTGGTTTGTTGGTTTGTTGGTTTTTTGGTTTGTTGGTTTGTTGGTTTGTTGGCTTGTTGTTTTGTTGGTTTGTTGGCTTGTTGGCTTGTTGGTTTGTTGGTTTGTTGGCTTGTTGGTTACTTAGTTTGTTGGTTTCTTGGTTTGTTGGTTTGTTGGTTTGGTGGCTTGTTGGCTTGTTGGTTTGTTGGTTACTTCATTTGTTGGTTTGTTAGTTTGTTGGTTTGTTGGCTTGTTGGCTTGTTGGCTTGTTGGTTTGTTGGTTTTTTGGTTTGTTGGTTTATTTGTTTGTTGGTTTGTTGGCTTGTTGGTTTGTTGGTTTGTTAGTTTGTTGGCTTGTTGGCTTGTTGGTTTGTTAGTTTGTTGGCTTTATGGTTACTTGGTTTGTTGGTTTATTTGTTTGTTGGTTTGTTGGCTTGTTGGTTTGTTGGTTTGTTGGTTTGTTGGTTTGTTGGTTTGTTGGTTTGTTGGCTTGTTGGTTTGTTGGTTTGTTGGCTTGTTGGCTTGTTGGTTTGTTGGTTTGTTAGCTTGTTGGTTACTTAGTTTGTTGGTTTGTTGGTTAGTTCGTTTGTTGGTTTGTTAGTTTGTTGGTTTGTTGGCTTTTTGGCTTGTTGGTTTGTTGGTTTTTTAGTTTGTTGGTTTGTTGGTTTGTTGGTTTGTTGGTTTACTTGTTTGTTGGTTTGTTGGCTTGTTGGTTTGTTGGTTTGTTGGTTTGTTGGCTTGTTGGCTTGTTGGTTTGTTGGTTTGTTGGTTTCTTGGTTTGTTGGTTTGTTGGTTTTTTGGTTTGTTGGTTTATTTGTTTATTGGTTTGTTGGCTTGTTTGTTTGTTGGTTTGTTGGTTTGTTGGTTTGTTGGCTAGTTGGTTTGTTGGTTTGTTGGTTTGTTGGCTTGTTGGTTTGTTAGTTTGTTGGGTTTATGGTTACTTGGTTTGTTGGTTTATTTGTTTGTTGGTTTGTTGGCTTGTTGGTTTGTTGGTTTGTTGGTTTGTTGGCTTGTTGGCTTGTTGGTTCGTTGGTTTGTAGGCTTGTTGGTTTGTTGGCTTGTTGGTTTGTTGTTTTGTTGGCTTGTTGGCTTGTTGGCTTGTTGGTTTGTTAGTTTGTTGGCTTTTTAGTTACTTGGTTTGTTGGTTTGTTGGTTTGTTGGTTTTTTGGCTTGTTGGTTTGTTGGCTTGTTGGTTTGTTGGCTTGTTGGTTTGTTGGTTTGTTGGTTTGTTGGCTTGTTGGCTTGTTCGTTTGTTGGTTTGTTGGTTTGTTAATTTGTTGGCTTGTTGGTTTGTTGGTTTGTTGGCTTGTTGGCTTGTTGGTTTGTTGGTTTGTTGGCTTGTTGGTTACTTGGTTTGTTGGTTTGTTGGTTTGTTGGCTTGTTGTTTTGTTGGTTTTTTGGTTTGTTGCTTTGTTGGTTTGTTGGTTTGTTAGTTTGTTGGCTTGTTGGCTTGTTGGTTTGTTGGCTTGTTGGTTTGTTAGTTTGTTGGCTATTTGGTTACTTGGTTTGTTGGTTTGTTAGCTTGTTGGTTTGTTTGCTTGTTGGTTTGTTGGTTTGTTAATTTGCTGGCTTGTTGGCTTGCTGGTTTGTTGGTTTGTTGGTTTGTTGGTTTGTTGGTTTGTTGGTTTGTTGGATTTTTGGTTTGTTGGTTTGTTGGTTTGTTGGGTTGTTGGTTTGTTGGTTTGTTGGTTGGTTGGCTTGTTGGTTTGTTGGTTTGTTGGCTTGTTGGTTTGTTGGTTTGTTGGTTTGTTGGCTTGTTGGCTTGTTGGTTTTTTGGTTTGTTGGTTTGTTGGTTTGTTGGCTTGTTGGTTTGTTGGTTTGTTGTCTTCTTGGCTTGTTGCTTGTTGAATTGTTGGTTTGTTGGCTTGTTGGTTTGTTGGTTTGTTGGTTTGTTAGTTTGTTGGCTTTTTGGTTACTTGGTTTGTTGGTTTGTTGGTTTGTTGGCTTGTTGGTTTGTAGGCTTGTTGGTTTGTTGATTTGTTTGTTTGTTGGCTTATTAGCTTGTTGGTTTGTTGGTTTGTTGGTTTGTTGGTTTGTTGGTTTGTTGGTTTGTTGGTTTTTTGGTTTGTTGGTTTGTTGGTTTGTTGGCTTGTTGGTTTGTTGGTTTGTTGGCTTGTTGGCTTGTTGGTTTGTTGGTTTGTTGGCTTGTTGGTTACTTAGTTTGTTGGTTTGTTGGTTTGTTGGTTTGTTGGCTTGTTGGCTTGTTGGTTTGTTGGTTTTTTGGTTTGTTGGTTTATTTGTTTGTTTTTTTGTTGGCTTGTTGGTTTGTTGGTTTATTAGTTTGTTGGCTTGTTGGCTTGTTGGTTTGTTAGTTTGTTGGCTTTTTGGTTACTTGGTTTGTTGGTTTGTTGGTTTGTTGGCTTGTTGGCTTGTTGGTTTGTTGGTTTGTTGGCTTGTTGGTTTGTTGGTTCGTTGGTTTGTTGGCTTGTTGCTTTGTTGGTTTGTTGGTTTGTTGGTTTGTTAGTTTGTTGGCTTTATGGTTACTTGGTTTGTTGGTTTATTTGTTTGTTGGTTTGTTGGCTTGTTGGCTTGTTGGTTTGTTGGTTTGTTGGCTTGTTGGTTTGTTGGTTTGTTGTTTTGTTGGCTTGTTGGTTTGTTGGTTTGTGGGCTCGTTCGTTTGTTGGTTTGTTGGTTTGTTGGTTTGTTGGCTTGTTGGCTTGTTGGCTTGTTAGTTTGTTGGTTTGTTGGCTTGTTGGTTTGTTGGTTTTTTGGTTTGTTGGTTTGTTTGCTTGTTGGTTTGTTGGTTTGTTGGTTTGTTGGCTTGTTGGTTTGTTGGTTTGTTGGCTTGTTGGTTTGTTGGTTTGTTGGTTTGTTGGCTTGTTGGTTTGTTGGTTTGTTGGCTTGTTGGTTTGTTGGCTTGTTGGTTTGTTGGTTTGCTGGCTTGTTTGCTTGTTGGCTTGTTGGTTTGTTAGTTTGTTGGCTTTTTAGTTACTTGGTTTGTTGTTTTGTTGGTTTGTTGGTTTGTTGGTTTTTTGGCTTGTTGGTTTGTTGGCTTGTTGGTTTGTTGGCTTGTTGGTTTGTTGGTTTGTTGGTTTGTTGGCTTGTTGGCTTGTTGGCTTGTTGGCTTATTAGATTGTTGGTTTGTTGGTTTGTTGGTTTGTTGGCTTGTTGGTTTGTTGGTTTGTTGGTTTGTTGGTTTGTTGGCTTGTTGGTTTGTTGGTTTGTCGGCTTGTTGGTTTGTTGGTTTGTTGGTTTGTTGGCTTGTTGGCTTGTTGGTTTGTTGGTTTGTTGGCTTGTTGGTTTGTTGGCTTGTTGGCTTGTTGGCTTGTTGGTTTGTTAGTTTGTTGGCTTTTTGGTTACTTGGTTTGTTGGTTTGTTGGTTTGTTGGCTTTTTGGTTTGTTGGTTTGTTGGTTTGTTGGCTTGTTGGGTTG
Source organism: Atherix ibis (assembly GCA_958298945.1). Lineage (NCBI taxonomy): Eukaryota > Metazoa > Arthropoda > Insecta > Diptera > Athericidae > Atherix > Atherix ibis. Next base: position 36,261,302 of record OY282608.1, read on the forward strand.
TTGGCTTGTTGGTTTGTTGGCTTGTTGGTTTGTTGGTTTGTTGGTTTGTTGGCTTGTTGGCTTGTTCGTTTTTTGGTTTGTTGGTTTGTTGGTTTGTTGGCTTGTTGGTTTGTTGGTTTGTTGGCTTGTTGGCTTGTTGGTTTGTTGGTTTGTTGGCTTGTTGGTTACTTGGTTTGTTGGTTTGTTGGTTTGTTGGTTTGTTGGCTTGTTGTTTTGTTGGTTTGTTGTTTTTTTGGTTTGTTGGTTTATTTGTTTGTTGGTTTGTTGGCTTGTTGGTTTGTTGGTTTGTTGGTTTGTTGGTTTGTTGGCTTGTTGGTTTGTTAGTTTGTTGGTTTGTTGGCTTGTTGGTTTGTTGGTTTGTTGGCTTGTTGGCTTGTTGGTTTGTTGGTTTGTTAGCTTGTTGGTTACTTAGTTTGTTGGTTTGTTGGTTAGTTCGTTTGTTGGTTTGTTAGTTTGTTGGTTTGTTGGCTTGTTGGCTTGTTGGTTTGTTGGTTTTTTAGTTTGTTGGTTTGTTGGTTTATTTGTTTGTTGGTTTGTTGGCTTGTTGGTTTGTTGGTTTGTTGGCTTGTTGGTTTGTTGGTTTGTTGGTTTGTTGGCTTGTTGGCTTGTTGGTTTGTTAGTTTGTTGGCTTTTTGGTTACTTGGTTTGTTGGTTTGTTGGTTTGTTGGCTTGTTCGTTTGTTGGCTTGTTGGTTTGTTGGTTTGTTGGTTTGTTGGCTTATTGGCTTTTTGGTTTGTTGGTTTGTTGGTTTGTTGGTTTGTTGGTTTGTTGGTTTTTTGGTTTGTTGGTTTGTTGGTTTGTTGGCTTGTTGTTTTGTTGGTTTGTTGGCTTGTTGGCTTGTTGGTTTGTTGGTTTGTTGGCTTGTTGGTTACTTAGTTTGTTGGTTTCTTGGTTTGTTGGTTTGTTGGTTTGGTGGCTTGTTGGCTTGTTGGTTTGTTGGTTACTTCATTTGTTGGTTTGTTAGTTTGTTGGTTTGTTGGCTTGTTGGCTTGTTGGCTTGTTGGTTTGTTGGTTTTTTGGTTTGTTGGTTTATTTGTTTGTTGGTTTGTTGGCTTGTTGGTTTGTTGGTTTGTTAGTTTGTTGGCTTGTTGGCTTGTTGGTTTGTTAGTTTGTTGGCTTTATGGATACTTGGTTTGTTGGTTTATTTGTTTGTTGGTTTGTTGGCTTGTTGGTTTGTTGGTTTGTTGGTTTGTTGGTTTGTTGGTTTGTTGGTTTGTTGGCTTGTTGGTTTGTTGGTTTGTTGGCTTGTTGGCTTGTTGGTTTGTTGGTTTGTTAGCTTGTTGGTTACTTAGTTTGTTGGTTTGTTGGTTAGTTCGTTTGTTGGTTTGTTAGTTTGTTGGTTTGTTGGCTTTTTGGCTTGTTGGTTTGTTGGTTTTTTAGTTTGTTGGTTTGTTGGTTTGTTGGTTTGTTGGTTTACTTGTTTGTTGGTTTGTTGGCTTGTTGGTTTGTTGGTTTGTTGGTTTGTTGGCTTGTTGGCTTGTTGGTTTGTTGGTTTGTTGGTTTCTTGGTTTGTTGGTTTGTTGGTTTTTTGGTTTGTTGGTTTATTTGTTTATTGGTTTGTTGGCTTGTTTGTTTGTTGGTTTGTTGGTTTGTTGGTTTGTTGGCTAGTTGGTTTGTTGGTTTGTTGGTTTGTTGGCTTGTTGGTTTGTTAGTTTGTTGGGTTTATGGTTACTTGGTTTGTTGGTTTGTTGGTTTGTTGGTTTGTTGGCTTGTTGGCTTGTTGGTTCGTTGGTTTGTAGGCTTGTTGGTTTGTTGGCTTGTTGGTTTGTTGTTTTGTTGGCTTGTTGGCTTGTTGGCTTGTTGGTTTGTTAGTTTGTTGGCTTTTTAGTTACTTGGTTTGTTGGTTTGTTGGTTTGTTGGTTTTTTGGCTTGTTGGTTTGTTGGCTTGTTGGTTTGTTGGCTTGTTGGTTTGTTGGTTTGTTGGTTTGTTGGCTTGTTGGCTTGTTCGTTTGTTGGTTTGTTGGTTTGTTAATTTGTTGGCTTGTTGGTTTGTTGGTTTGTTGGCTTGTTGGCTTGTTGGTTTGTTGGTTTGTTGGCTTGTTGGTTACTTGGTTTGTTGGTTTGTTGGTTTGTTGGCTTGTTGTTTTGTTGGTTTTTTGGTTTGTTGCTTTGTTGGTTTGTTGGTTTGTTAGTTTGTTGGCTTGTTGGCTTGTTGGTTTGTTGGCTTGTTGGTTTGTTAGTTTGTTGGCTATTTGGTTACTTGGTTTGTTGGTTTGTTAGCTTGTTGGTTTGTTTGCTTGTTGGTTTGTTGGTTTGTTAATTTGTTGGCTTGTTGGCTTGCTGGTTTGTTGGTTTGTTGGTTTGTTGGTTTGTTGGTTTGTTGGTTTGTTGGATTTTTGGTTTGTTGGTTTGTTGGTTTGTTGGGTTGTTGGTTTGTTGGTTTGTTGGTTGGTTGGCTTGTTGGTTTGTTGGTTTGTTGGCTTGTTGGTTTGTTGGTTTGTTGGTTTGTTGGCTTGTTGGCTTGTTGGTTTTTTGGTTTGTTGGTTTGTTGGTTTGTTGGCTTGTTGGTTTGTTGGTTTGTTGTCTTCTTGGCTTGTTGCTTTGTTGGTTTGTTGGTTTGTTGGCTTTTTGGTTTGTTGGTTTGTTGGTTTGTTAGTTTGTTGGCTTTTTGGTTACTTGGTTTGTTGGTTTGTTGGTTTGTTGGCTTGTTGGTTTGTAGGCTTGTTGGTTTGTTGATTTGTTTGTTTGTTGGCTTATTAGCTTGTTGGTTTGTTGGTTTGTTGGTTTGTTGGTTTGTTGGTTTGTTGGTTTGTTGGTTTGTTGGTTTTTTGGTTTGTTGGTTTGTTGGTTTGTTGGCTTGTTGGTTTGTTGGTTTGTTGGCTTGTTGGCTTGTTGGTTTGTTGGTTTGTTGGCTTGTTGGTTACTTAGTTTGTTGGTTTGTTGGTTTGTTGGTTTGTTGGTTTGTTGGCTTGTTGGCTTGTTGGTTTGTTGGTTTTTTGGTTTGTTGGTTTATTTGTTTGTTTTTTTGTTGGCTTGTTGGTTTGTTGGTTTGTTAGTTTGTTGGCTTGTTGGCTTGTTGGTTTGTTAGTTTGTTGGCTTTTTGGTTACTTGGTTTGTTGGTTTGTTGGTTTGTTGGCTTGTTGGCTTGTTGGTTTGTTGGTTTGTTGGCTTGTTGGTTTGTTGGTTCGTTGGTTTGTTGGCTTGTTGCTTTGTTGGTTTGTTGGTTTGTTGGTTTGTTAGTTTGTTGGCTTTATGGTTACTTGGTTTGTTGGTTTATTTGTTTGTTGGTTTGTTGGCTTGTTGGTTTGTTGGTTTGTTGGTTTGTTGGTTTGTTGGTTTGTTGGTTTGTTGGCTTGTTGGTTTGTTGGTTTGTTGGCTTGTTGGCTTGTTGGTTTGTTGGTTTGTTAGCTTGTTGGTTACTTAGTTTGTTGGTTTGTTGGTTAGTTCGTTTGTTGGTTTGTTAGTTTGTTGGTTTGTTGGCTTGTTGGCTTGTTGGTTTGTTGGTTTTTTAGGTTGTTGGTTTGTTGGTTTGTTGGTTTGTTGGTTTGTTGGTTTGTTGGTTTACTTGTTTGTTGGTTTGTTGGCTTGTTGGTTTGTTGGTTTGTTGGTTTGTTGGCTTGTTGGCTTGTTGGTTTGTTGGTTTCTTGGTTTCTTGGTTTGTTGGTTTGTTGGTTTTTTGGTTTGTTGGTTTATTTGTTTATTGGTTTGTTGGCTTGTTGGTTTGTTGGTTTGTTGGTTTGTTGGTTTGTTGGCTAGTTGGTTTGTTGGTTTGTTGGTTTGTTGGCTTGTTGGTTTGTTAGTTTGTTGGCTTTATGGTTACTTGGTTTGTTGGTTTATTTGTTTGTTGGTTTGTTGGCTTGTTGGTTTGTTGGTTTGTTGGTTTGTTGGCTTGTTGGCTTGTTGGTTCGTTGGTTTGTAGGCTTGTTGGTTTGTTGGCTTGTTGGTTTGTTGTTTTGTTGGCTTGTTGGCTTGTTGGCTTGTTGGTTTGTTAGTTAGTTGGCTTTTTAGTTACTTGGTTTGTTGGTTTGTTGGTTTGTTGGTTTTTTGGCTTGTTGGTTTGTTGGCTTGTTGGTTTGTTGGCTTGTTGGTTTGTTGGTTTGTTGGTTTGTTGGCTTGTTGGCTTGTTCGTTTGTTGGTTTGTTGGTTTGTTAATTTGTTGGCTTGTTGGTTTGTTGGTTTGTTGGCTTGTTGGCTTGTTGGTTTGTTGGTTTGTTGGCTTGTTGGTTACTTGGTTTGTTGGTTTGTTGGCTTGTTGTTTTGTTGGTTTTTTGGTTTGTTGCTTTGTTGGTTTGTTGGTTTGTTAGTTTGTAGGCTTGTTGGCTTGTTGGTTTGTTGGCTTGTTGGTTTGTTAGTTTGTTGGCTATTTGGTTACTTGGTTTGTTGGTTTGTTAGCTTGTTGGTTTGTTTGCTTGTTGGTTTGTTGGTTTGTTAATTTGTTGGCTTGTTGGCTTGCTGGTTTGTTGGTTTGTTGGTTTGTTGGTTTGTTGGTTTGTTGGTTTGTTGGTTTGTTGGATTTTTGGTTTGTTGGTTTGTTGGTTTGTTGGCTTGTTGGTTTGTTGGTTTGTTGGTTGGTTGGCTTGTTGGTTTGTTGGTTTGTTGGCTTGTTGGTTTGTTGGTTTGTTGGTTTGTTGGCTTGTTGGCTTGTTGGTTTTTTGGTTTGTTGGTTTGTTGGTTTGTTGGTTTGTTGGTTTGTTGTCTTCTTGGCTTGTTGCTTTGTTGGTTTGTTGGTTTGTTGGCTTGTTGGTTTGTTGGTTTGTTAGTTTGTTGGCTTTTTGGTTACTTGGTTTGTTGCTTTGTTGGTTTGTTGGCTTGTTGGTTTGTAGGCTTGTTGGTTTGTTGATTTGTTTGTTTGTTGGCTTATTAGCTTGTTGGTTTGTTGGTTTGTTGGTTTGTTGGTTTGTTGGTTTTTTGGTTTGTTGGTTTGTTGGTTTGTTGGCTTGTTGGTTTGTTGGTTTGTTGGCTTGTTGGCTTGTTGGTTTGTTGGTTTGTTGGCTTGTTGGTTACTTAGTTTGTTGGTTTGTTGGTTTGTTGGTTTGTTGGTTTGTTGGCTTGTTGGCTTGTTGGTTTGTTGGTTTTTTGGTTTGTTGGTTTATTTGTTTGTTTTTTTGTTGGCTTGTTGGTTTGTTGGTTTGTTAGTTTGTTGGCTTGTTGGCTTGTTGGTTTGTTAGTTTGTTGGCTTTTTGGTTACTTGGTTTGTTGGTTTGTTGGTTTGTTGGCTTGTTGGCTTGTTGGTTTGTTGGTTTGTTGGCTTGTTGGTTTGTTGGTTCGTTGGTTTGTTGGCTTGTTGCTTTGTTGGTTTGTTGGTTTGTTGACTTGTTGGTTTGTTGGCTTGTTGGCTTGTTGGTTTGTTAGTTTGTTGGCTTTTTGGTTACTTGGTTTGTTGGTTTGTTGGCTTGTTGGCTTGCTGCTTTGTTCGTTTGATTGTTTGTTGGTTTTTTGGTTTTTTGGTTTGTTGCTTTTTTGGTTTGTTGCTTTGTTGGTTTGTTGGTTTGTTGGCTTGTTGGCTTGTTGCTTTGTTGGCTTGTTGGTTTGTTAGTTTGTTGGCTTTTTGGTTACTTGGTTTGTTGGTTTGTTGGTTTTTTGGTTTGTTGGTTTGTTGGTTTGTTGGCTTGTTGGTTTGTTGGTTTGTTGGTTTGTTGTTTTGTTGGCTTGTTGGTTTGTTGGTTTGTGGGCTCGTTGGTTTGTTGGTTTGTTGGTTTGTTGGTTTGTTGGTTTGTTGGCTTGTTGGCTTGTTGGCTTGTTAGTTTGTTGGTTTGTTGGCTTGTTGGTTTGTTGGTTTTTTGGTTTGTTGGTTTGTTGGTTTGTTGGCTTGTTGGTTTGTTGGTTTGTTGGTTTGTTGGTTTGTTGGCTTGTTGGTTTGTTGGTTTGTTGGCTTCTTGGTTTGTTGGTTTCTTGGTTTGTTGGCTTGTTGGCTTGTTGGTTTGTTGGTTTGTTGGCTTGTTGGTTTGTTGGCTTGTTGGATTGTTGGTTTGCTGACTTGTTTGCTTGTTGGCTTGTTGGTTTGTTAGTTTGTTGGCTTTTTAGTTACTTGGTTTGTTGTTTTGTTGGTTTGTTGGTTTGTTGGTTTTTTGGCTTGTTGGTTTGTTGGCTTGTTGGTTTGTTGGCTTGTTGGTTTGTTGGTTTGTTGGTTTGTTGGCTTGTTGGCTTGTTGGCTTGTTGGCTTATTAGATTGTAGGTTTGTTGGTTTTTTGGTTTGTTGGTTTGTTGGTTTGTTGGCTTGTTGGTTTGTTGGTTTGTTGGTTTGTTGGTTTGTTGGCTTGTTGGTTTGTTGGTTTGTCGGCTTGTTGGTTTGTTGGTTTGTTGGTTTGTTGGCTTGTTGGCTTGTTGGTTTGTTGGTTTGTTGGCTTGTTGGTTTGTTGGCTTGTTGGCTTGTTGGCTTGTTGGTTTGTTAGTTTGTTGGCTTTTTGGTTACTTGGTTTGTTGGTTTGTTGGTTTGTTGGCTTTTTGGTTTGTTGGTTTGTTGGTTTGTTGGCTTGTTGGTTTGTTGGCTTGTTGGTTTGTTGGCTTGTTGGTTTGTTGGTTTGTTGGTTTGTTGGCTTGTTGGCTTGTTGGCTTGTTCGTTTTTTGGTTTGTTGGTTTGTTGGTTTGTTGGCTTGTTGGTTTGTTGGTTTGTTGGCTTGTTGGCTTGTTGGTTTGTTGGTTTGTTGGCTTGTTGGTTACTTGGTTTGTTGGTTTGTTGGTTTGTTGGTTTGTTGGCTTGTTGTTTTGTTGGTTTGTTGTTTTTTTGGTTTGTTGGTTTATTTGTTTGTTGGTTTGTTGGCTTGTTGGTTCGTTGGTTTGTTGGCTTGTTGGTTTGTTAGTTTGTTGGTTTGTTGGCTTGTTGGTTTGTTGGTTTGTTGGCTTGTTGGCTTGTTGGTTTGTTGGTTTGATAGCTTGTTGGTTACTTAGTTTGTTGGTTTGTTGGTTAGTTCGTTTGTTGGTTTGTTAGTTTGTTGGTTTGTTGGCTTGTTGGCTTGTTGGTTTGTTGGTTTTTTAGTTTGTTGGTTGGTTGGTTTGTTGGTTTGTTGGTTTGTTGGCTTGTTGGTTTGTTGGTTTGTTGGTTTGTTGGTTTGTTGGCTTGTTGGTTTGTTGGTTTGTCGGCTTGTTGGTTTGTTGGTTTGTTGGCTTGTTGGCTTGTTGGCTTGTTGGTTTGTTGGCTTGTTGGTTTGTTGGCTTGTTGGCTTGTTGGCTTGTTGGTTTGTTGGTTTGTTAGTTTGTTGGCTTTTTGGTTACTTGGTTTGTTGGTTTGTTGGTTTGTTGGCTTTTTGGTTTGTTGGTTTGTTGGTTTGTTGGCTTGTTGGTTTGTTGGCTTGTTGGTTTGTTGGCTTGTTGGTTTGTTGGTTTGTTGGTTTGTTGGCTTGTTGGCTTGTTCGTTTTTTGGTTTGTTGGTTTGTTGGTTTGTTGGCTTGTTGGTTTGTTGGTTTGTTGGCTTGTTGGCTTGTTGGTTTGTTGGTTTGTTGGCTTGTTGGTTACTTGGTTTGTTGGTTTGTTGGTTTGTTGGTTTGTTGACTTGTTGTTTTGTTGGTTTGTTGTTTTTTTGGTTTGTTGGTTTATTTGTTTGTTGGTTTGTTGGCTTGTTGGTTTGTTGGTTTGTTGGCTTGTTGGTTTGTTAGTTTGTTGGTTTGTTGGCTTGTTGCTTTGTTGGTTTGTTGGCTTGTTGGCTTGTTGGTTTGTTGGCTTGTTGGCTTGTTGGTTTGTTGGTTTTTTAGTTTGTTGGTTGGTTGGTTTGTTGGTTTGTTGGTTTGTTGGCTTGTTGGTTTGTTGGTTTGTTGGTTTGTTGGTTTGTTGGTTTGTTGGTTTGTTGGTTTGTTGGCTTGTTGGCTTGTTGGCTTGTTGGCTTGTTGGCTTATTAGATTGTAGGTTTGTTGGTTTTTTGGTTTGTTGGTTTGTTGGTTTGTTGGTTTGTTGGCTTGTTGGTTTGTTGGTTTGTTGGTTTGTTGGTTTGTTGGCTTGTTGGTTTGTTGGTTTGTCGGTTTGTTGGTTTGTTGGTTTGTTGGTTTGTTGGCTTGTTGGCTTGTTGGTTTGTTGGTTTGTTGGCTTGTTGGTTTGTTGGCTTGTTGGCTTGTTGGCTTGTTGGTTTGTTAGTTTGTTGGCTTTTTGGTTACTTGGTTTGTTGGTTTGTTGGTTTGTTGGCTTTTTGGTTTGTTGGTTTGTTGGTTTGTTGGCTTGTTGGTTTGTTGGCTTGTTGGTTTGTTGGCTTGTTGGTTTGTTGGTTTGTTGGTTTGTTGGCTTGTTGGCTTGTTCGTTTTTTGGTTTGTTGGTTTGTTGGTTTGTTGGCTTGTTGGTTTGTTGGTTTGTTGGCTTGTTGGCTTGTTGGTTTGTTGGTTTGTTGGCTTGTTGGTTACTTGGTTTGTTGGTTTGTTGGTTTGTTGGTTTGTTGGCTTGTTGTTTTGTTGGTTTGTTGTTTTTTTGGTTTGTTGGTTTATTTGTTTGTTGGTTTGTTGGCTTGTTGGTTCGTTAGTTTGTTGGCTTGTTAGTTTGTTGGTTTGTTGGCTTGTTGGTTTGTTGGTTTGTTGGCTTGTTGGCTTGTTGGTTTGTTGGTTTGATAGCTTGTTGGTTACTTAGTTTGTTGGTTTGTTGGTTAGTTCGTTTGTTGGTTTGTTAGTTTGTTGGTTTGTTGGCTTGTTGGCTTGTTGGTTTGTTGGTTTTTTAGTTTGTTGGTTGGTTGGTTTGTTGGTTTGTTGGTTTGTTGGCTTGTTGGTTTGTTGGTTTGTTGGTTTGTTGGTTTGTTGGCTTGTTGGTTTGTTGGTTTGTCGGCTTGTTGGTTTGTTGGTTTGTTGGTTTGTTGGCTTGTTGGCTTGTTGGTTTGTTGGTTTGTTGGCTTGTTGGTTTGTTGGCTTGTTGGCTTGTTGGCTTGTTGGTTTGTTGGTTTGTTAGTTTGTTGGCTTTTTGGTTACTTGGTTTGTTGGTTTGTTGGTTTGTTGGCTTTTTGGTTTGTTGGTTTGTTGGTTTGTTGGCTTGTTGGTTTGTTGGCTTGTTGGTTTGTTGGCTTGTTGGTTTGTTGGTTTGTTGGTTTGTTGGCTTGTTGGCTTGTTCGTTTTTTGGTTTGTTGGTTTGTTGGTTTGTTGGCTTGTTGGTTTGTTGGTTTGTTGGCTTGTTGGCTTGTTGGTTTGTTGGTTTGTTGGCTTGTTGGTTACTTGGTTTGTTGGTTTGTTGGTTTGTTGGTTTGTTGACTTGTTGTTTTGTTGGTTTGTTGTTTTTTTGGTTTGTTGGTTTATTTGTTTGTTGGTTTGTTGGCTTGTTGGTTTGTTGGTTTGTTGGCTTGTTGGTTTGTTAGTTTGTTGGTTTGTTGGCTTGTTGGTTTGTTGGTTTGTTGGCTTGTTGGCTTGTTGGTTTGTTGGTTTGTTAGCTTGTTGGTTACTTAGTTTGTTGGTTTGTTGGTTAGTTCGTTTGTTGGTTTGTTAGTTTGTTGGTTTGTTGGCTTGTTGGCTTGTTGGTTTGTTGGTTTTTTAGTTTATTGGTTGGTTGGTTTGTTGGTTTGTTGGTTTGTTGGCTTGTTGGTTTGTTGGTTTGTTGGTTTGTTGGTTTGTTGGTTTGTTGGCTTGTTGGTTTGTTGGTTTGTTGGCTTGTTGGTTTGTTGGCTTGTTGGTTTGTTGGTTTGTTGGTTTGTTGGCTTGTTGGCTTGTTGGTTTGTTGGTTTGTTGGCTTGTTGGTTTGTTGGCTTGTTGGCTTGTTGGTTTGTTGGCTTGTTGGCTTGTTGGCTTGTTGGTTTGTTAGTTTGTTGGCTTGTTGGTTTGTTGGTTTGTTGGTTTGTTGGTTTGTTGGCTTGTTGGTTTGTTGGTTTGTCGGCTTGTTGGTTTGTTGGCTTGTTGGTTTGTTGGTTTGTTGGCTTGTTGGTTTGTTGGTTTGTTGGTTTGTTGGCTTGTTGGCTTGTTGGTTTGTTGGTTTGTTGGCTTGTTGGTTTGTTGGCTTGTTGGCTTGTTGGCTTGTTGGTTTGTTAGTTTGTTGGCTTTTTGGTTACTTGGTTTGTTGGTTTGTTGGCTTGTTGGTTTGTTGGTTTGTTGGTTTGTTGGCTTGTTGGTTTGTTGGTTTGTTGGCTTCTTGGTTTGTTGGTTTGTTGGTTTGTTGGTTTGTTGGCTTGTTGGTTTGTTGGTTTGTTGGCTTGTTGGTTTGTTGGCTTGTTGGATTGTTGGTTTGCTGACTTGTTTGCTTGTTGGCTTGTTGGTTTGTTAGTTTGTTGGCTTTTTGGTTACTTGGTTTGTTGGTTTTTTGGTTTGTTGGTTTGTTGGTTTGTTGGCTTGTTGGTTTGTTGGTTTGTTGGTTTGTTGGTTTGTTGGCTTGTTGGTTTGTTGGTTTGTCGGCTTGTTGGTTTGTTGTTTTGTTGGTTTGTTGGTTTGTTGGTTTTTTGGCTTGTTGGTTTGTTGGTTTGTTGGTTTGTTGGCTTGTTGGTTTGTTGGCTTGTTGGTTTGTTGGCTTGTTGGCTTGTTGGCTTGTTGGCTTATTAGATTGTAGGTTTGTTGGTTTTTTGGTTTGTTGGTTTGTTGGTTTGTTGGCTTGTTGGTTTGTTGGTTTGTTGGTTTGTTGGTTTGTTGGCTTGTTGGTTTGTTGGTTTGTCGGCTTGTTGGTTTGTTGGTTTGTTGGTTTGTTGGCTTGTTGGCTTGTTGGTTTGTTGGTTTGTTGGCTTGTTGGTTTGTTGGCTTGTTGGCTTGTTGGCTTGTTGGTTTGTTAGTTTGTTGGCTTTTTGGTTACTTGGTTTGTTGGTTTGTTGGTTTGTTGGCTTTTTGGTTTGTTGGTTTGTTGGTTTGTTGGCTTGTTGGTTTGTTGGCTTGTTGGTTTGTTGGCTTGTTGTTTTGTTGGTTTGTTGGTTTGTTGGCTTGTTGGCTTGTTCGTTTTTTGGTTTGTTGGTTTGTTGGTTTGTTGGCTTGTTGGTTTGTTGGTTTGTTGGCTTGTTGGCTTGTTGGTTTGTTGGTTTGTTGGCTTGTTGGTTACTTGGTTTGTTGGTTTGTTGGTTTGTTGGTTTGTTGGCTTGTTGTTTTGTTGGTTTGTTGTTTTTTTGGTTTGTTGGTTTATTTGTTTGTTGGTTTGTTGGCTTGTTGGTTTGTTGGTTTGTTGGCTTGTTGGTTTGTTAGTTTGTTGGTTTGTTGGCTTGTTGGTTTGTTGGTTTGTTGGCTTGTTGGGTTGTTGGTTTGTTGGTTTGTTAGCTTGTTGGTTACTTAGTTTGTTGGTTTGTTGGTTAGTTCGTTTGTTGGTTTGTTAGTTTGTTAGTTTGTTGGTTTGTTGGCTTGTTGGCTTGTTGGTTTGTTGGTTTTTTAGTTTGTTGGTTTGTTGGTTTGTTGGTTTGTTGGCTTGTTGGTTTGTTGGTTTGTTGGTTTCTTGGTTTGTTGGCTTGTTGGTTTGTTGGTTTGTCGGCTTGTTGGTTTGTTTGTTTGTTGGTTTGTTGGCTTGTTGGCTTGTTGGTTTGTTGGTTTGTTGGCTTGTTGGTTTGTTGGCTTGTTGGCTTGTTGGCTTGTTGGTTTGTTAGTTTGTTGGCTTTTTGGTTACTTGGTTTGTTGGTTTGTTGGTTTGTTGGATTGTTGGTTTGTTGGTTTGTTGGCTTGTTGGTTTGTTGGTTTGTTGGTTTGTTGGCTTGTTGGCTTGTTGGTTTGTTAGTTTGTTGGCTTTTTGGTTACTTGGTTTGTTGGTTTGTTGGTTTGTTGGCTTGTTGGTTTGTTGGCTTGTTGGTTTGTTGGTTTTTTGGTTTGTTGGCTTATTGGCTTTTTGGTTTGTTGGTTTGTTGGTTTGTTGGTTTGTTGGTTTGTTGGTTTTTTGGTTTGTTGGTTTGTTGGTTTGTTGGCTTGTTGGTTTGTTGGTTTGTTGGCTTGTTGGCTTGTTGGTTTGTTGGTTTGTTGGCTTGTTGGTTACATAGTTTGTTGGTTTCTTGGTTTGTTGGTTTGTTGGTTTGGTGGCTTGTTGGCTTGTTGGTTTGTTGGTTAGTTCGTTTGTTGGTTTGTTAGTTTGTTGGTTTGTTGGCTTGTTGGCTTGTTGGTTTGTTGGTTTTTTGGTTTGTTGGTTTATTTGTTTGTTGGTTTGTTGGCTTGTTGGTTTGTTGGTTTGTTAGTTTGTTGGCTTGTTGGCTTGTTGGTTTGTTAGTTTGTTGGCTTTATGGTTACTTGGTTTGTTGGTTTATTTGTTTGTTGGTTTGTTGGCTTGTTGGTTTGTTGGTTTGTTGGTTTGTTGGTTTGTTAGCTTGTTGGTTTGTTGGTTTGTTGGCTTGTTGGCTTGTTGGTTTGTTGGTTTGTTAGCTTGTTGGTTACTTAGTTTTTTGGTTTGTTGGTTAGTTCGTTTGTTGGTTTGTTAGTTTGTTGGTTTGTTGGCTTGTTGGCTTGTTGGTTTGTTGGTTTTTTAGTTTGTTGGTTTGTTGGTTTGTTGGTTTGTTGGTTTGTTGGTTTGTTGGTTTACTTGTTTGTTGGTTTGTTGGCTTGTTGGTTTGTTGGTTTGTTGGTTTGTTGGCTTGTTGGTTTGTTTGTTTGTTGGTTTCTTGGTTTGTTGGTTCGTTGGTTTTTTGGTTTGTTGGTTTATTTGTTTATTGGTTTGTTGGCTTGTTGGTTTGTTGGTTTGTTGGTTTGTTGGTTTGTTGGCTAGTTGGTTTGTTGGTTTGTTCGTTTGTTGGCTTGTTGGTTTGTTAGTTTGTTGGCTTTATGGTTACTTGGTTTGTTGGTTTATTTGTTTGTTGGTTTGTTGGCTTGTTGGTTTGTTGGTTTGTTGGTTTGTTGGCTTGTTGGCTTGTTGGTTCGTTGGTTTGTAGGCTTGTTGGTTTGTTGGCTTGTTGGTTTGTTGTTTTGTTGGCTTGTTGGCTTGTTGGCTTGTTGGTTTGTTAGTTTGTTGGTTACTTAGTTTGTTGGTTTGTTGGTTAGTTCGTTTGTTGGTTTGTTAGTTTGTTAGTTTGTTGGTTTGTTGGCTTGTTGGCTTGTTGGTTTGTTGGTTTTTTAGTTTGTTGGTTTGTTGGTTTGTTGGTTTGTTGGTTTGTTGGTTTGTTGGCTTGTTGGTTTGTTGGTTTGTTGGTTTGTTGGCTTGTTGGCTTGTTGGCTTGTTGGCTTATTAGATTGTAGGTTTGTTGGTTTTTTGGTTTGTTGGTTTGTTGGTTTGTTGGCTTGTTGGTTTGTTGGTTTGTTGGTTTGTTGGTTTGTTGGCTTGTTGGTTTGTTGGTTTGTCGGCTTGTTGGTTTGTTGGTTTGTTGGTTTGTTGGCTTGTTGGCTTGTTGGTTTGTTGGTTTGTTGGCTTGTTGGTTTGTTGGCTTGTTGGCTTGTTGGCTTGTTGGTTTGTTAGTTTGTTGGCTTTTTGGTTACTTGGTTTGTTGGTTTGTTGGTTTGTTGGCTTTTTTGGTTGTTGGTTTGTTGGTTTGTGGGCTTGTTGGTTTGTTGGCTTGTTGGTTTGTTGGTTTGTTGGTTTGTTGGTTTGTTGGTTTGTTGGCTTGTTGGCTTGTTCGTTTTTTGGTTTGTTGGTTTGTTGGTTTGTTGGCTTGTTGGTTTGTTGGTTTGTTGGCTTGTTGGCTTGTTGGTTTGTTGGTTTGTTGGCTTGTTGGTTACTTGGTTTGTTGGTTTGTTGGTTTGTTGGTTTGTTGGCTTGTTGTTTTGTTGGTTTGTTGTTTTTTTGGTTTGTTGGTTTATTTGTTTGTTGGTTTGTTGGCTTGTTGGTTTGTTGGTTTGTTGGCTTGTTGGTTTGTTAGTTTGTTGGTTTGTTGGCTTGTTGGTTTGTTGGTTTGTTGGCTTGTTGGCTTGTTGGTTTGTTGGTTTGTTAGCTTGTTGGTTACTTAGTTTGTTGGTTTGTTGGTTAGTTCGTTTGTTGGTTTGTTAGTTTGTTAGTTTGTTGGTTTGTTGGCTTGTTGGCTTGTTGGTTTGTTGGTTTTTTAGTTTGTTGGTTTGTTGGTTTGTTGGTTTATTGGCTTGTTGGTTTGTTGGTTTGTTGGTTTCTTGGTTTGTTGGCTTGTTGGTTTGTTGGTTTGTCGGCTTGTTGGTTTGTTGGTTTGTTGGTTTGTTGGCTTGTTGGCTTGTTGGTTTGTTGGTTTGTTGGCTTGTTGGTTTGTTGGCTTGTTGGCTTGTTGGCTTGTTGGTTTGTTAGTTTGTTGGCTTTTTGGTTACTTGGTTTGTTGGTTTGTTGGTTTGTTGGCTTGTTGGTTTGTTGGTTTGTTGGCTTGTTGGTTTGTTGGTTTGTTGGTTTGTTGGCTTGTTGGCTTGTTGGTTTGTTAGTTTGTTGGCTTTTTGGTTACTTGGTTTGTTGGTTTGTTGGTTTGTTGGCTTGTTGGTTTGTTGGCTTGTTGGTTTGTTGGTTTTTTGGTTTGTTGGCTTATTGGCTTTTTGGTTTGTTGGTTTGTTGGTTTGTTGGTTTGTTGGTTTGTTGGTTTTTTGGTTTGTTGGTTTGTTGGTTTGTTGGCTTGTTGGTTTGTTGGTTTGTTGGCTTGTTGGCTTGTTGGTTTGTTGGTTTGTTGGCTTGTTGGTTACATAGTTTGTTGGTTTCTTGGTTTGTTGGTTTGTTGGTTTGGTGGCTTGTTGGCTTGTTGGTTTGTTGGTTAGTTCGTTTGTTGGTTTGTTAGTTTGTTGGTTTGTTGGCTTGTTGGCTTGTTGGTTTGTTGGTTTTTTGGTTTGTTGGTTTATTTGTTTGTTGGTTTGTTGGCTTGTTGGTTTGTTGGTTTGTTAGTTTGTTGGCTTGTTGGCTTGTTGGTTTGTTAGTTTGTTGGCTTTATGGTTACTTGGTTTGTTGGTTTATTTGTTTGTTGGTTTGTTGGCTTGTTGGTTTGTTGGTTTGTTGGTTTGTTGGTTTGTTGGTTTGTTAGCTTGTTGGTTTGTTGGTTTGTTGGCTAGTTGGTTTGTTGGTTTGTTCGTTTGTTGGCTTGTTGGTTTGTTAGTTTGTTGGCTTTATGGTTACTTGGTTTGTTGGTTTATTTGTTTGTTGGTTTGTTGGCTTGTTGGTTTGTTGGTTTGTTTGTTTGTTGGCTTGTTGGCTTGTTGGTTCGTTGGTTTGTAGGCTTGTTGGTTTGTTGGCTTGTTGGTTTGTTGTTTTGTTGGCTTGTTGGCTTGTTGGCTTGTTGGTTTGTTAGTTTGTTGGTTACTTAGTTTGTTGGTTTGTTGGTTAGTTCGTTTGTTGGTTTGTTAGTTTGTTAGTTTGTTGGTTTGTTGGCTTGTTGGCTTGTTGGTTTGTTGGTTTTTTAGTTTGTTGGTTTGTTGGTTTGTTGGTTTGTTGGTTTGTTGGTTTGTTGGCTTGTTGGTTTGTTGGTTTGTTGGTTTGTTGGCTTGTTGGCTTGTTGGCTTGTTGGCTTATTAGATTGTAGGTTTGTTGGTTTTTTGGTTTGTTGGTTTGTTGGTTTGTTGGCTTGTTGGTTTGTTGGTTTGTTGGTTTGTTGGTTTGTTGGTTTGTTGGCTTGTTGGTTTGTTGGTTTGTCGGCTTGTTGGTTTGTTGGTTTGTTGGTTTGTTGGCTTGTTGGCTTGTTGGTTTGTTGGTTTGTTGGCTTATTGGTTTGTTGGCTTGTTGGCTTGTTGGCTTGTTGGTTTGTTAGTTTGTTGGCTTTTTGGTTACTTGGTTTGTTGGTTTGTTGGTTTGTTGGCTTTTTGGTTTGTTGGTTTATTGGTTTGTTGGCTTGTTAGTTTGTTGGCTTGTTGGTTTGTTGGCTTGTTGGTTTGTTGGTTTGTTGGTTTGTTGGCTTGTTGGCTTGTTCGTTTTTTGGTTTGTTGGTTTGTTGGTTTGTTGGCTTGTTGGTTTGTTGGTTTGTTGGCTTGTTGGCTTGTTGGTTTGTTGGTTTGTTGGCTTGTTGGTTACTTGGTTTGTTGGTTTGTTGGTTTGTTGGTTTGTTGGTTTGTTGGCTTGTTGTTTTGTTGGTTTGTTGTTTTTTTGGTTTGTTGGTTTATTTGTTTGTTGGTTTGTTGGCTTGTTGGTTTGTTGGTTTGTTGGCTTGTTGGTTTGTTAGTTTGTTGGTTTGTTGGCTTGTTGGTTTGTTGGTTTGTTGGCTTGTTGGCTTGTTGGTTTGTTGGTTTGTTAGCTTGTTGGTTACTTAGTTTGTTGGTTTGTTGGTTAGTTCGTTTGTTGGTTTGTTAGTTTGTTAGTTTGTTGGTTTGTTGGCTTGTTGGCTTGTTGGTTTGTTGGTTTTTTAGTTTGTTGGTTTGTTGGTTTGTTGGTTTGTTGGCTTGTTGGTTTGTTGGTTTGTTGGTTTCTTGGTTTGTTGGCTTGTTGGTTTGTTGGTTTGTCGGCTTGTTGGTTTGTTGGTTTGTTGGTTTGTTGGCTTGTTGGCTTGTTGGTTTGTTGGTTTGTTGGCTTGTTGGTTTGTTGGCTTGTTGGCTTGTTGGCTTGTTGGTTTGTTAGTTTGTTGGCTTTTTGGTTACTTGGTTTGTAGGTTTGTTGGTTTGTTGGCTTGTTGGTTTGTTGGTTTGTTGGCTTGTTGGTTTGTTGGTTTGTTGGTTTGTTGGCTTGTTGGCTTGTTGGTTTGTTAGTTTGTTGGCTTTTTGGTTACTTGGTTTGTTGGTTTGTTGGTTTGTTGGCTTGTTGGTTTGTTGGCTTGTTGGTTTGTTGGTTTTTTGGTTTGTTGGCTTATTGGCTTTTTGGTTTGTTGGTTTGTTGGTTTGTTGGTTTGTTGGTTTGTTGGTTTTTTGGTTTGTTGGTTTGTTGGTTTGTTGGCTTGTTGGTTTGTTGGTTTGTTGGCTTGTTGGCTTGTTGGTTTGTTGGTTTGTTGGCTTGTTGGTTACATAGTTTGTTGGTTTCTTGGTTTGTTGGTTTGTTGGTTTGGTGGCTTGTTGGCTTGTTGGTTTGTTGGTTAGTTCGTTTGTTGGTTTGTTAGTTTGTTGGTTTGTTGGCTTGTTGGCTTGTTGGTTTGTTGGTTTTTTGGTTTGTTGGTTTATTTGTTTGTTGGTTTGTTGGCTTGTTGGTTTGTTGGTTTGTTAGTTTGTTGGCTTGTTGGCTTGTTGGTTTGTTAGTTTGTTGGCTTTATGGTTACTTGGTTTGTTGGTTTATTTGTTTGTTTGTTTGTTGGCTTGTTGGTTTGTTGGTTTGTTGGTTTGTTGGTTTGTTGGTTTGTTAGCTTGTTGGTTTGTTGGTTTGTTGGCTTGTTGGCTTGTTGGTTTGTTGGTTTGTTAGCTTGTTGGTTACTTAGTTTTTTGGTTTGTTGGTTAGTTCGTTTGTTGGTTTGTTAGTTTGTTGGTTTGTTGGCTTGTTGGCTTGTTGGTTTGTTGGTTTTTTAGTTTGTTGGTTTGTTGGTTTGTTGGTTTGTTGGTTTGTTGGTTTGTTGGTTTACTTGTTTGTTGGTTTGTTGGCTTGTTGGTTTGTTGGTTTGTTGGTTTGTTGGCTTGTTGGTTTGTTTGTTTGTTGGTTTCTTGGTTTGTTGGTTCGTTGGTTTTTTGGTTTGTTGGTTTATTTGTTTATTGGTTTGTTGGCTTGTTGGTTTGTTGGTTTGTTGGTTTGTTGGTTTGTTGGCTAGTTGGTTTGTTGGTTTGTTCGTTTGTTGGCTTGTTGGTTTGTTAGTTTGTTGGCTTTATGGTTACTTGGTTTGTTGGTTTATTTGTTTGTTGGTTTGTTGGCTTGTTGGTTTGTTGGTTTGTTGGTTTGTTGGCTTGTTGGCTTGTTGGTTCGTTGGTTTGTAGGCTTGTTGGTTTGTTGGCTTGTTGGTTTGTTGTTTTGTTGGCTTGTTGGCTTGTTGGCTTGTTGGTTTGTTAGTTTGTTGGCTTTTTAGTTACTTGGTTTGTTGGTTTGTTGGTTTTTTGGCTTGTTGGTTTGTTGGCTTGTTGGTTTGTTGGCTTCTTGGTTTGTTGGTTTGTTGGTTTGTTGGCTTGTTGGCTTGTTGGCTTATTGGCTTGTTGGCTTATTAGTTTGTTGGTTTGTTGGTTTTTTGGTTTGTTGGTTTGTTTGTTTTTTTGGCTTGTTGGTTTGTTGGTTTGCTGGTTTGTTGGCTTGTTGGTTTGTTGGTTTGTTGGCTTGTTGGTTTGTTGGTTTGTTGGTTTGTTGGTTTGTTGGCTTGTTGGTTTGTTGGTTTGTTGGCTTGTTGGTTTGTTGGCTTGTTGGCTTGTTAGCTTGTTGGTTTGTTAGTTTGTTGGCTTTTCGGTTACTTGGTTTGTTGGTTTGTTGGCTTTTTGGTTTGTTGGTTTGTTGGTTTGTTAGCTTGTTGGTTTGTTGGCTTGTTGGTTTGTTGGCTTGTTGGTTTGTTGGTTTGTTGGTTTGTTGGCTTGTTGGCTTGTTCGTTTGTTGGTTTGTTGGTTTGTTGGTTTGTTGGCTTGTTGGATTGTTGGTTTGTTGGCTTGTTGGATTGTTAGTTTGTTGGTTTGTTGGCTTGTTGGTTACTTGGTTTGTTGGTTTGTTGGTTTGTTGGTTTGTTGGCTTGTTGTTTTGTTGGTTTGTTGTTTTTTTGGTTTGTTGGTTTATTTGTTTGTTGGTTTGTTGGCTTGTTGGTTTGTTGGTTTGTTGGTTTGTTGGTTTGTTAGTTTGTTGGTTTGTTGGCTTGTTGGTTTGTTGGTTTGTTGGCTTGTTGGCTTGTTGGTTTGTTGGTTTGTTAGCTTGTTGGTTACTTAGTTTGTTGGTTTGTTGGTTAGTTTGTTTGTTGGTTAGTTCGTTTGTTGGTTTGTTAGTTTGTTGGTTTGTTGGGTTGTTGGCTTGCTGGTTTGTTGGTTTTTTAGTTTGTTGGTTTGTTGGTTTGTTGGTTTGTTGGTTTATTTGTTTGTTGGTTTGTTGGCTTGTTGGTTTGTTGGTTTGTTGGTTTGTTGGCTTGTTGGCTTGTTGGTTTGTTAATTTGTTGGTTTCTTGGTTTGTTGGTTTGTTGGTTTTTTGGTTTGTTGGTTTATTTGTTTATTGGTTTGTTGGCTTGTTGGTTTGTTGGTTTGTTGGTTTGTTGGTTTGCTGGCTAGTTGGTTTGTTGGTTTGTTGGTTTGTTGGCTTGTTGGTTTGTTAGTTTGTTGGCTTTATGGTTATTTGGTTTGTTGGTTTATTTGTTTGTTGGTTTGTTGGCTTGTTGGTTTGTTGGTTTGTTGGCTTGTTGGCTTGTTGGTTTGTTGGTTTGTTGGCTTGTTGGTTACTTGGTTTGTTGGTTTGTTGGTTTGTTGTTTTGTTGGTTTGTTGTTTTTTTGGTTTGTTGGTTTATTTGTTTGTTGGTTTGTTGGCTTGTTGGTTTGTTGGTTTGTTGGTTTGTTGGTTTGTTAGTTTGTTGGTTTGTTGGCTTGTTGGTTTGTTGGTTTGTTGGCTTGTTGGCTTGTTGGTTTGTTGGTTTGTTAGCTTGTTGGTTACTTAGTTTGTTGGTTTGTTGGTTAGTTTGTTTGTTGGTTAGTTCGTTTGTTGGTTTGTTAGTTTGTTGGTTTGTTGGGTTGTTGGCTTGTTGGTTTGTTGGTTTTTTAGTTTGTTGGTTTGTTGGTTTGTTGGTTTGTTGGTTTATTTGTTTGTTGGTTTGTTGGCTTGTTGGTTTGTTGGTTTGTTGGTTTGTTGGCTTGTTGGCTTGTTGGTTTGTTAATTTGTTGGTTTCTTGGTTTGTTGGTTTGTTGGTTTTTTGGTTTGTTGGTTTATTTGTTTATTGGTTTGTTGGCTTGTTGGTTTGTTGGTTTGTTGGTTTGTTGGTTTGTTGGCTAGTTGGTTTGTTGGTTTGTTGGTTTGTTGGCTTGTTGGTTTGTTAGTTTGTTGGCTTTATGGTTATTTGGTTTGTTGGTTTATTTGTTTGTTGGTTTGTTGGCTTGTTGGTTTGTTGGTTTGTTGGCTTGTTGGCTTGTTGGTTTGTTGGTTTGTTGGCTTGTTGGTTACTTGGTTTGTTGGTTTGTTGGCTTGTTGTTTTGTTGGTTTGTTGTTTTTTTGGTTTGTTGGTTTATTTGTTTGTTGGTTTGTTGGCTTGTTGGTTTGTTGGTTTGTTGGCTTGTTGGTTTGTTAGTTTGTTGGTTTGTTGGCTTGTTGGTTTGTTGGTTTGTTGGCTTGTTGGCTTGTTGGTTTGTTGGTTTGTTAGCTTGTTGGTTACTTAGTTTGTTGGTTTGTTGGTTAGTTCGTTTGTTGGTTTGTTAGTTTGTTGGTTTGTTGGCTTGTTGGCTTGTTGGTTTGTTGGTTTTTTAGTTTGTTTGTTGGTTGGTTTGTTGGTTTGTTGGTTTGTTGGTTTATTTGTGTGTTGGTTTGTTGGCTTGTTGGTTTGTTGGTTTGTTGGCTTGTTGGTTTGTTGGTTTGTTGGTTTGTTGGCTTGTTGGCTTGTTGGTTTGTTAGTTTGTTGGCTTTTTGGTTACTTGGTTTGTTGGTTTGTTGGTTTTTTAGTTTGTTGGTTTGTTGGTTTGTTGGTTTGTTGGTTTGTTGGTTTATTTGTTTGTTGGTTTGTTGGCTTGTTGGTTTGTTGGTTTGTTGGTTTGTTGGCTTGTTGGTTTGTTAGTTTGTTGGTTTCTTGGTTTGTTGGTTTGTTGGTTTTTTGGTTTGTTGGTTTATTTGTTTATTGGTTTGTTGGCTTGTTGGTTTGTTGGTTTGTTGGTTTGTTGGTTTGTTGGCTAGTTGGTTTGTTGGTTTGTTGGTTTGTTGGCTTGTTGGTTTGTTAGTTTGTTGGCTTTATGGTTACTTGGTTTGTTGGTTTATTTGTTTGTTGGTTTGTTGGCTTGTTGGTTTGTTGGTTTGTTGGCTTGTTGGCTTGTTGGTTTGTTGGTTTGTTGGCTTGTTGGTTACTTGGTTTGTTGGTTTGTTGGTTTGTTGGTTTGTTGGCTTGTTGTTTTGTTGGTTTGTTGTTTTTTTGGTTTGTTGGTTTATTTGTTTGTTGGTTTGTTGGCTTGTTGGTTTGTTGGTTTGTTGGCTTGTTGGTTTGTTAGTTTGTTGGTTTGTTGGATTGTTGGCTTGTTGGTTTGTTGGCTTGTTGGTTTGTTGGTTTATTGGTTTGTTAGATTGTTGGTTACTTAGTTTGTTGGTTTGTTGGTTAGTTCGTTTGTTGGCTTGTTGGTTTGTTGGCTTGTTGGTTTGTTGGTTTGTTGGTTTGTTGGCTTGTTGGCTTGTTCGTTTTTTGGTTTGTTGGTTTGTTGGTTTGTTGGCTTGTTGGTTTGTTGGTTTGTTGGCTTGTTGGCTTGTTGGTTTATTGGTTTGTTGGCTTGTTGGTTACTTGGTTTGTTGGTTTGTTGGTTTGTTGGTTTGTTGGCTTGTTGTTTTGTTGGTTTGTTGTTTTTGTGGTTTGTTGGTTTATTTGTTTGTTGGTTTGTTGGCTTGTTGGTTTGTTGGTTTGTTGGCTTGTTGGTTTGTTAGTTTGTTGGTTTGTTGGCTTGTTGGTTTGTTGGTTTGTTGGCTTGTTGGCTTGTTGGTTTGTTGGTTTGTTAGCTTGTTGGTTACTTAGTTTGTTGGTTTGTTGGTTAGTTTGTTTGTTGGTTTATTAGTTTGTTGGTTTGTTGGCTTGTTGGCTTGTTGGTTTGTTGGTTTTTTAGTTTGTTGGTTGGTTGGTTTGTTGGTTTGTTGGTTTGTTGGTTTATTTGTTTGTTGGTTTGTTGGCTTGTTGGTTTGTTGGTTTGTTGGCTTGTTGGTTTGTTGGTTTGTTGGTTTGTTGGTTTGTTGGCTTGTTGGCTTGTTGGTTTGTTAGTTTGTTGGCTTTTTGGTTACTTGGTTTGTTGGTTTGTTGGCTTGTTGGTTTGTTGGCTTGTTGGTTTGTTGGCTTGTTGGTTTGTTGGTTTGTTGGTTTGTTGGCTTATTGGCTTTTTGGTTTGTTGGTTTGTTGGTTTGTTGGTTTGTTGGTTTGTTGGTTTTTTGGTTTTTTGGTTTGTTGGTTTGTTGGTTTGTTGGCTTGTTGGTTTGTTGGTTTGTTGGCTTGTTGGCTTGTTGGTTTGTTGGTTTGTTGGCTTGTTGGTTACTTAGTTTGTTGGTTTCTTGGTTTGTTGGTTTGTTGGTTTGGTGGCTTGTTGGCTTGTTGGTTTGTTGGTTAGTTCGTTTGTTGGTTTGTTAGTTTGTTGGTTTGTTGGCTTGTTGGCTTGTTGGTTTGTTGGTTTTTTGGTTTGTTGGTTTATTTGGCTTGTTGGCTTGTTGGTTTGTTAGTTTGTTGGCTTTATGGTTTGTTGGTTTGTTGGTTTATTTGTTTGTTGGTTTGTTGGCTTGTTGGTTTGTTGGTTTGTTGGTTTGTTGGTTTGTTGGTTTGTTGGTTTGTTGGCTTGTTGGTTTGTTGGTTTGTTGGCTTGTTGGCTTGTTGGTTTGTTGGTTTGTTAGCTTGTTGGTTACTTAGTTTGTTGGTTTGTTGGTTAGTTCGTTTGTTGGTTTGTTAGTTTGTTGGTTTGTTGGCTTGTTGGCTTGTTGGTTTGTTTGTTTTTTAGTTTGTTGGTTTGTTGGTTTGTTGGTTTGTTGGTTTGTTGGTTTACTTGTTTGTTGGTTTGTTGGCTTGTTGGTTTGTTGGTTTGTTGGTTTGTTGGTTTGTTGGCTTGTTGGTTTGTTTATTTGTTGGTTTCTTGGTTTGTTGGTTTGTTGGTTTTTTGGTTTGTTGGTTTATTTGTTTATTGGTTTGTTGGCTTGTTGGTTTGTTGGTTTGTTGGTTTGTTGGTTTGTTGGCTAGATGGTTTGTTGGTTTGTTGGCTTGTTGGTTTGTTAGTTTGTTGGCTTTATGGTTACTTGGTTTGTTGGTTTATTTGTTTGTTGGTTTGTTGGCTTGTTGGTTTGTTGGTTTGTTGGTTTGTTGGCTTGTTGGCTTGTTGGTTCGTTGGTTTGTAGGCTTGTTGGTTGGTTGGCTTGTTGGTTTGTTGTTTTGTTGGCTTGTTGGCTTGTTGGCTTGTTGGTTTGTTAGTTTGTTGGCTTTTTAGTTACTTGGTTTGTTGGTTTGTTGGTTTGTTGGTTTTTTGGCTTGTTGGTTTGTTGGCTTGTTGGTTTGTTGGCTTGTTGGTTTGTTGGTTTGTTGGTTTGTTGGCTTGTTGGCTTCTTGGCTTGTTGGCTTGTTGGCTTATTAGTTTGTTGGTTTGTTGGTTTTTTGGTTTGTTGGTTTGTTTGTTTTTTTGGCTTGTTGGTTTGTTGGTTTGTTGGCTTGTTGGTTTGTTGGTTTGTTGGCTTGTTGGTTTGTTGGTTTGTTGGTTTGTTGGTTTGTTGGTTTGTTGGTTTGTTGGCTTGTTGGTTTGTTGGTTTGTTGGCTTGTTGGTTTGTTGGCTTGTTGGCTTGTTAGCTTGTTGGTTTGTTAGTTTGTTGCCTTTTCGGTTACTTGGTTTGTTGGTTTGTTGGTTTGTTGGCTTTTTGGTTTGTTGGTTTGTTGGTTTGTTAGCTTGTTGGTTTGTTGGCTTGTTGGTTTGTTGGCTTGTTGGTTTGTTGGTTTGTTGGTTTGTTGGCTTGTTGGCTTGTTCGTTTGTTGGTTTGTTGGTTTGTTGGTTTGTTGGCTTGTTGGATTGTTGGTTTGTTGGCTTGTTGGATTGTTAGTTTGTTGGTTTGTTGGCTTGTTTATTACTTGGTTTGTTGGTTTGTTGGTTTGTTGGTTTGTTGGCTTGTTGTTTTGTTGGTTTGTTGTTTTTTTGGTTTGTTTTATTATTTGTTTGTTGGTTTGTTGGCTTGTTGGTTTGTTGGTTTGTTGGTTTGTTGGTTTGTTAGTTTGTTGGTTTGTTGGCTTGTTGGTTTGTTGGTTTGTTGGCTTGTTGGCTTGTTGGTTTGTTGGTTTGTTAGCTTGTTGGTTACTTTGTTTGTTGGTTTGTTGGTAAGTTTGTTTGTTGGTTAGTTCGTTTGTTGGTTTGTTAGTTTGTTGGTTTGTTGGCTTGTTGGCTTGTTGGTTTGTTGGTTTTTTAGTTTGTTGGTTTGTTGGTTTGTTGGTTTGTTGGTTTGTTGGTTTATTTGTTTGTTGGTTTGTTGGCTTGTTGGTTTGTTGGTTTGTTGGTTTGTTGGTTTTTTGGTTTGTTGGTTTATTTGTTTATTGGTTTGTTGGCTTGTTGGTTTGTTGGTTTGTTGGTTTGTTGGTTTGTTGGCTAGTTGGTTTGTTGGTTTGTTGGTTTGTTGGCTTGTTGGTTTGTTAGTTTGTTGGCTTTATGGTTACTTGGTTTGTTGGTTTATTTGTTTGTTGGTTTGTTGGCTTGTTGGTTTGTTGGTTTGTTGGCTTGTTGGTTTGTTAGTTTGTTGGTTTGTTGGCTTGTTGGTTTGTTGGTTTGTTGGCTTGTTGGCTTGTTGGTTTGTTGGTTTGTTAGCTTGTTGGTTACTTAGTTTGTTGGTTTGTTGGTTAGTTCGTTTGTTGGTTTGTTAGTTTGTTGGTTTGTTGGCTTGTTGGCTAGTTGGTTTGTTGGTTTTTTAGTTTGTTGGTTGGTTGGTTTGTTGGTTTGTTGGTTTGTTGGTTTATTTGTTTGTTGGTTTGTTGGCTTGTTGGTTTGTTGGTTTGTTGGCTTGTTGGTTTGTTAGTTTGTTGGCTTTTTGGTTACTTGGTTTGTTGGTTTGTTGGTTTGTTGGTTTGTTGGTTTGTTGGTTTTTTGGTTTGTTGGTTTTTTGGTTTGTTGGTTTGTTGGTTTGTTGGCTTGTTGGTTTGTTGGTTTGTTGGCTTGTTGGCTTGTTGGTTTGTTGGTTTGTTGGCTTGTTGGTTACTTAGTTTGTTGGTTTCTTGGTTTGTTGGTTTGTTGGTTTGGTGGCTTGTTGGCTTGTTGGTTTGTTGGTTAGTTCGTTTGTTGGTTTGTTAGTTTGTTGGTTTGTTGGCTTGTTGGCTTGTTGGTTTGTTGGTTTTTTGGTTTGTTGGTTTATTTGTTTGTTGGTTTGTTGGCTTGTTGGTTTGTTGGTTTGTTAGTTTGTTGGCTTGTTGGCTTGCTGGTTTGTTAGTTTGTTGGCTTTATGGTTACTTGGTTTGTTGGTTTATTTGTTTGTTGGTTTGTTGGCTTGTTGGTTTGTTGGTTTGTTGGTTTGTTGGTTTGTTGGTTTGTTGGTTTGTTGGCTTGTTGGTTTGTTGGTTTGTTGGCTTGTTGGCTTGTTGGTTTGTTGGTTTGTTAGCTTGTTGGTTACTTAGTTTGTTGGTTTGTTGGTTAGTTCGTTTGTTGGTTTGTTAGTTTGTTGGTTTGTTGGCTTGTT
Organism: Atherix ibis; assembly: GCA_958298945.1. Classification (NCBI taxonomy): domain Eukaryota; kingdom Metazoa; phylum Arthropoda; class Insecta; order Diptera; family Athericidae; genus Atherix; species Atherix ibis. The sequence goes on from OY282608.1 coordinate 36,286,091, forward strand.
GGCTTGTTGGTTTGTTGGTTTTTTAGTTTGTTGGTTTGTTGGTTTGTTGGTTTGTTGGTTTACTTGTTTGTTGGTTTGTTGGCTTGTTGGTTTGTTGGTTTGTTGGTTTGTTGGCTTGTTGGTTTGTTTGTTTGTTGGTTTGTTGGTTTGTTGGTTTTTTGGTTTGTTGGTTTATTTGTTTATTGGTTTGTTGGCTTGTTGGTTTGTTGGTTTGTTGGTTTGTTGGTTTGTTGGCTAGATGGTTTGTTGGTTTGTTGGTTTGTTGGCTTGTTGGTTTGTTAGTTTGTTGGCTTTATGGTTACTTGGTTTGTTGGTTTATTTGTTTGTTGGTTTGTTGGCTTGTTGGTTTGTTGGTTTGTTGGTTTGTTGGCTTGTTGGCTTGTTGGTTCGTTGGTTTGTGGGCTTGTTGGTTTGTTGGCTTGTTGGTTTATTGTTTTGTTGGCTTGTTGGCTTGTTGGCTTGTTGGTTTGTTAGTTTGTTGGCTTTTTAGTTACTTGGTTTGTTGGTTTGTTGGTTTGTTGGTTTTTTGGCTTGTTGGTTTGTTGGCTTGTTGGTTTGTTGGCTTGTTGGTTTGTTGGTTTGTTGGTTTGTTGGCTTGTTGGCTTGTCCGTTTGTTGGTTTGTTGGTTTGTTGGTTTGTTGGCTTGTTGGATTGTTGGTTCGTTGGTTTGTTGGCTTGTTCGTTTGTTGGTTTGTTGGTTTGTTGGTTTTTTGGCTTGTTGGTTTGTTGGCTTGTTGGTTTGTTGGCTTGTTGGTTTGTTGGTTTGTTGGTTTGTTGGCTTGTTGGCTTGTTGGTTTGTTGGCTTGTTGGTTTGTTGGTTTGTTGGTTTGTTGGCTTGTTGGCTTGTTGGCTTGTTGGCTTGTTGGCTTATTAGTTTGTTGGTTTGTTGGTTTTTTGGTTTGTTGGTTTGTTTGTTTTTTTGGCTTGTTGGTTTGTTGGTTTGTTGGTTTGTTGGCTTGTTGGTTTGTTGGTTTGTTGGCTTGTTGGTTTGTTGGTTTGTTGGTTTGTTGGTTTGTTGGCTTGTTGGCTTGTTGGTTTGTTGGTTTGTTGGCTTGTTGGTTTGTTGGCTTGTTGGCTTGTTAGCTTGTTCGTTTGTTAGTTTGTTGGCTTTTCGGTTACTTGGTTTGTAGGTTTGTTGGTTTGTTGGCTTTTTGGTTTGTTGGTTTGTTGGTTTGTTAGTTTGTTGGTTTGTTGGCTTGTTGGTTTGTTGGCTTGTTGGTTTGTTAGTTTGTTGGTTTGTTGGCTTGTTGGCTTGTTCGTTTGTTGGTTTGTTGGTTAGTTGGTTTGTTGGCTTGTTGGATTGTTGGTTTGTTGGCTTGTTGGATTGTTAGTTTGTTGGTTTGTTGGCTTGTTGGTTACTTGGTTTGTTGGTTTGTTGGTTTGTTGGTTTGTTGGCTTGTTGTTTTGTTGGTTTGTTGTTTTTTTGGTTTGTTGGTTTATTTGTTTGTTGGTTTGTTGGCTTGTTGGTTTGTTGGTTTGTTGGTTTGTTGGTTTGTTAGTTTGTTGGTTTGTTGGCTTGTTGGTTTGTTGGTTTGTTGGCTTGTTGGCTTGTTGGTTTGTTGGTTTGTTAGCTTGTTGGTTACTTAGTTTGTTGGTTTGTTGGTTAGTTTGTTTGTTGGTTAGTTCGTTTGTTGGTTTGTTAGTTTGTTGGTTTGTTGGCTTGTTGGCTTGTTGGTTTGTTGGTTTTTTAGTTTGTTGGTTTGTTGGTTTGTTGGTTTGCTGGTTTGTTGGTTTATTTGTTTGTTGGTTTGTTGGCTTGTTGGTTTGTTGGTTTGTTGGTTTGTTGGCTTGTTGGTTTGTTGGTTTGTTGGTTTCTTGGTTTGTTGGTTTGTTGGTCTCTTGGTTTGTTGGTTTATTTGTTTATTGGTTTGTTGGCTTATTGGTTTGTTGGTTTGTTGGTTTGTTGGTTTGTTGGCTAGTTGGTTTGTTGGTTTGTTGGTTTGTTGGCTTGTTGGTTTGTTAGTTTGTTGGCTTTATGGTTACTTGGTTTGTTGGTTTATTTGTTTGTTGGTTTGTTGGCTTGTTGGTTTGTTGGTTTGTTGGCTTGTTGGTTTGTTAGTTTGTTGGTTTGTTGGCTTGTTGGTTTGTTGGTTTGTTGGCTTGTTGGCTTGTTGGTTTGTTGGTTTTTTAGTTTGTTGGTTGGTTGGTTTGTTGGTTTGTTGGTTTGTTGGTTTATTTGTTTGTTGGTTTGTTGGCTTGTTGGTTTGTTGGATTGTTGTCTTGTTGGTTTGTTGGTTTGTTGGTTTGTTGGCTTGTTGGCTTGTTGGTTTGTTAGTTTGTTGGCTTTTTGGTTACTTGGTTTGTTGGTTTGTTGGTTTGTTGGCTTGTTGGTTTGTTGGCTTGTTGGTTTGTTGGTTTGTTGGTTTGTTGGCTTATTGGCTTTTTGGTTTGTTGGTTTGTTGGTTTGTTGGTTTGTTGGTTTATTTGTTTGTTGGTTTGTTGGCTTGTTGGTTTGTTGGTTTGTTGGTTTGTTGGCTTGTTGGTTACTTAGTTTGTTGGTTTCTTGGTTTGTTGGTTTGTTGGTTTGGTGGCTTGTTGGCTTGTTGGTTTGTTGGTTAGTTCGTTTGTTGGTTTGTTAGTTTGTTGGTTTGTTGGCTTGTTGGCTTGTTGGTTTGTTGGTCTTTTGGTTTGTTGGTTTATTTGTTTGTTGGTTTGTTGGCTTGTTGGTTTGTTGGTTTGTTAGTTTGTTGGCTTGTTGGCTTGTTGGTTTGTTAGTTTGTTGGCTTTATGGTTACTTGGTTTGTTGGTTTATTTGTTTGTTGGTTTGTTGGCTTGTTGGTTTGTTGGTTTGTTGGTTTGTTGGTTTGTTGGTTTGTTGGTTTGTTGGTTTGTTGGCTTGTTGGTTTGTTGGTTTGTTGGCTTGTTGGCTTGTTGGTTTGTTGGTTTGTTAGCTTGTTGGTTACTTAGTTTGTTGGTTTGTTGGTTAGTTCGTTTGTTGGTTTGTTAGTTTGTTGGTTTGTTGGCTTGTTGGCTTGTTGGTTTGTTGGTTTTTTAGTTTGTTGGTTTGTTGGTTTGTTGGTTTGTTGGTTTGTTGGTTTACTTGTTTGTTGGTTTGTTGGCTTGTTGGTTTGTTGGTTTGTTGGTTTGTTGGCTTATTGGTTTGTTTGTTTGTTGGTTTCTTGGTTTGTTGGTTTGTTGGTTTTTTGGTTTGTTGGTTTATTTGTTTATTGGTTTGTTGGCTTGTTGGTTTGTTGGTTTGTTGGTTTGTTGGTTTGTTGGCTAGATGGTTTGTTGGTTTGTTGGTTTGTTGGCTTGTTGGTTTCTTAGTTTGTTGGCTTTATGGTTACTTGGTTTGTTGGTTTATTTGTTTGTTGGTTTGTTGGCTTGTTGGTTTGTTGGTTTGTTGGTTTGTTGGCTTGTTGGCTTGTTGGTTCGTTGGTTTGTAGGCTTGTTGGTTTGTTGGCTTGTTGGTTTGTTGTTTTGTTGGCTTGTTGGTTTGTTAGTTTGTTGGCTTTTTAGTTACTTGGTTTGTTGGTTTGTTGGTTTGTTGGTTTTTTGGCTTGTTGGTTTGTTGGCTTGTTGGTTTGTTGGCTTGTTGGTTTGTTGGTTTGTTGGTTTGTTGGCTTGTTGGCTTGTTGGCTTGTTGGCTTGTTGGCTTGTTAGTTTGTTGGTTTGTTGGTTTTTTGGTTTGTTGGTTTGTTGGTTTGTTGGTTTGTTGGCTTGTTGGTTTGTTGGTTTGTTGGTTTGTTGGCTTGTTGGTTTGTTGGTTTGTTGGTTTGTTGGTTTGTTGGCTTGTTGGTTTGTTGGTTTGTTGGCTTGTTGGTTTGTTGGCTTGTTGGCTTGTTAGCTTGTTGGTTTGTTAGTTTGTTGGCTTTTCGGTTACTTGGTTTGTTGGTTTGTTGGTTTGTTGGCTTTTTGGTTTGTTGGTTTGTTGGTTTGTTAGCTTGTTGGTTTGTTGGCTTGTTGGTTTGTTGGCTTGTTGGTTTGTTGGTTTGTTGGTTTGTTGGCTTGTTGGCTTGTTCGTTTGTTGGTTTGTTGGTTTGTTGGTTTGTTGGCTTGTTGGATTGTTGGTTTGTTGGCTTGTTAAATTGTTAGTTTGTTGGTTTGTTAGCTTGTTGGTTACTTGGTTTGTTTGTTTGTTGGTTTGTTGGTTTGTTGGCTTGTTGTTTTGTTGGTTTGTTGTTTTTTTGGTTTGTTGGTTTATTTGTTTGTTGGTTTGTTGGCTTGTTGGTTTGTTGGTTTGTTGGTTTGTTGGTTTGTTAGTTTGTTGGTTTGTTGGTTTGTTGGCTTGTTGGTTACTTGGTTTGTTGGTTTGTTGGTTTGTTGGTTTGTTGGCTTGTTGTTTTGTTGGTTTGTTGTTTTTTTGGTTTGTTGGTTTATTTGTTTGTTGGTTTGTTGGCTTGTTGGTTTGTTGGTTTGTTGGCTTGTTGGTTTGTTAGTTTGTTGGTTTGTTGGCTTGTTGGTTTGTTGGTTTGTTGGCTTGTTGGCTTGTTGGTTTGTTGGTTTGTTAGCTTGTTGGTTACTTAGTTTGTTGGTTTGTTGGTTAGTTCGTTTGTTGGTTTGTTAGTTTGTTGGTTTGTTGGCTTGTTGGCTTGTTGGTTTGTTGGTTTTTTAGTTTGTTGGTTGGTTGGTTTGTTGGTTTGTTGGTTTATTTGTTTGTTGGTTTGTTGGCTTGTTGGTTTGTTGGTTTGTTGGCTTGTTGGTTTGTTGGTTTGTTGGTTTGTTGGCTTGTTGGCTTGTTGGTTTGTTAGTTTGTTGGCTTTTTGGTTACTTGGTTTGTTGGTTTGTTGGTTTTTTAGTTGGTTGGTTTGTTGGTTTGTTGGTTTGTTGGTTTATTTGTTTGTTGGTTTGTTGGCTTGTTGGCTTGTTGGTTTGTTGGTTTGTTGGCTTGTTGGTTTGTTAGTTTGTTGGTTTCTTGGTTTGTTGGTTTGTTGGTTTTTTGGTTTGTTGGTTTATTTGTTTATTGGTTTGTTGCCTTGTTGGTTTGTTGGTTTGTTGGTTTGTTGGTTTGGTGGCTAGTTGGTTTGTTGGTTTGTTGGTTTGTTGGCTTGTTGGTTTGTTAGTTTGTTGGCTTTATGGTTACTTGGTTTGTTGGTTTATTTGTTTGTTGGTTTGTTGGTTTGTTGGTTTGTTGGTTTGTTGGCTTGTTGGCTTGTTGGTTTGTTGGTTTGTTGGATTTGTTGGTTACTTGGTTTGTTGGTTTTTTAGTTTGTTGGTTTGTTGGTTTGTTGGTTTGTTGGTTTGTTGGTTTGTTGGTTTATTTGTTTGTTGGTTTGTTGGCTTGTTGGTTTGTTGGTTTGTTGGTTTGTTGGCTTGTTGGTTTGTTAGTTTGTTGGTTTCTTGGTTTGTTGGTTTTTTGGTTTGCTGGTTTATTTGTTTATTGGTTTGTTGGCTTGTTGGTTTGTTGGTTTGTTGGTTTGTTGGTTTGTTGGCTAGTTGGTTTGTTGGTTTGTTGGTTTGTTGGCTTGTTGGTTTGTTAGTTTGTTGGCTTTATGGTTACTTGGTTTGTTGGTTTATTTGTTTGTTGGTTTGTTGGTTTGTTGGTTTGTTGGCTTGTTGGCTTGTTGGTTTGTTGGTTTGTTGGCTTGTTGGTTACTTGGTTTGTTGGTTTGTTGGTTTGTTGGTTTGTTGGCTTGTTGTTTTGTTGGTTTGTTGCTTTTTTGGTTTGTTGGTTTATTTGTTTGTTGGTTTGTTGGCTTGTTGGTTTGTTGGTTTGCTGGCTTGTTGGTTTGTTAGTTTGTTGGTTTGTTGGCTTGTTGGTTTGTTGGTTTGTTGGCTTGTTGGCTTGTTGGTTTGTTGGTTTGTTAGCTTGTTGGTTACTTAGTTTGTTGGTTTGTTGGTTAGTTCCTTTGTTGGTTTGTTAGTTTGTTGGTTTGTTGGCTTGTTGGCTTGTTGGTTTGTTGGTTTTTTAGTTTGTTGGTTGGTTGGTTTGTTGGTTTGTTGGTTTGTTGGTTTATTTGTTTGTTGGTTTGTTGGCTTGTTGGTTTGTTGGTTTGTTGGCTTGTTGATTTGTTGGTTTGTTGGTTTGTTGGCTTGTTGGCTTGTTGGTTTGTTAGTTTGTTGGCTTTTTGGTTACTTGGTTTGTTGGTTTGTTGGTTTTTTAGTTTGTTGGTTTATTGGTTTGTTGGTTTGTTGGTTTGTTGGTTTGTTGGTTTATTTGTTTGTTGGTTTGTTGGCTTGTTGGTTTGTTGGTTTGTTGGTTTGTTGGCTTGTTGGTTTGTTAGTTTGTTGGTTTCTTGGTTTGTTGGTTTGTTGGTTTTTTGGTTTGCTGGTTTATTTGTTTATTGGTTTGTTGGCTTGTTGGTTTGTTGGTTTGTTGGTTTGTTGGTTTGTTGGCTAGTTGGTTTGTTGGTTTGTTGGTTTGTTGGCTTGTTGGTTTGTTAGTTTGTTGGCTTTATGGTTACTTGGTTTGTTGGTTTATTTGTTTGTTGGTTTGTTGGTTTGTTGGTTTGTTGGCTTGTTGGCTTGTTGGTTTGTTGGTTTGTTGGCTTGTTGGTTACTTGGTTTGTTGGTTTGTTGGTTTGTGGGTTTGTTGGCTTGTTGTTTTGTTGGTTTGTTGCTTTTTTGGTTTGTTGGTTTATTTGTTTGTTGGTTTGTTGGCTTGTTGGTTTGTTGGTTTGTTGGCTTGTTGGTTTGTTAGTTTGTTGGTTTGTTGGCTTGTTGGTTTGTTGGTTTGTTGGCTTGTTGGCTTGTTGGTTTGTTGGTTTGTTAGCTTGTTGGTTACTTAGTTTGTTGGTTTGTTGGTTAGTTCGTTTGTTGGTTTGTTAGTTTGTTGGTTTGTTGGCTTGTTGGCTTGTTGGTTTGTTGGTTTTTTAGTTTGTTGGTTGGTTGGTTTGTTGGTTTGTTGGTTTATTTGTTTGTTGGTTTGTTGGCTTGTTGGTTTGTTGGTTTGTTGGCTTGTTGATTTGTTGGTTTGTTGGTTTGTTGGCTTGTTGGCTTGTTGGTTTGTTAGTTTGTTGGCTTTTTGGTTACTTGGTTTGTTGGTTTGTTGGTTTGTTGGCTTGTTGGTTTGTTGGCTTGTTGGTTTGTTGGTTTGTTGGTTTGTTGGCTTATTGGCTTTTTGGTTTGTTGGTTTGTTGGTTTGTTGGTTTGTTGGATTTTTGGTTTGTTGGTTTGTTGGTTTGTTGGCTTGTTGGTTTGTTGGTTTGTAGGCTTGTTGGTTTGTTGGTTTGTTGGCTTGTTGGTTACTTAGTTTGTTGGTTTCTTGGTTTGTTGGTTTGTTGGTTTGGTGGCTTGTTGGCTTGTTGGTTTGTTGGTTAATTCGTTTGTTGGTTTGTTAGTTTGTTGGTTTGTTGGCTTGTTGGCTTGTTGGTTTGTTGGTTTTTTGGTTTGTTGGTTTATTTGTTTGTTGGTTTGTTGGCTTGTTGGTTTGTTGGTTTGTTAGTTTGTTGGCTTGTTGGCTTGTTGGTTTGTTAGTTTGTTGGCTTTATGGTTACTTGGTTTGTTGGTTTATTTGTTTGTTGGTTTGTTGGCTTGTTGGTTTGTTGGTTTGTTGGTTTGTTGGTTTGTTGGTTTGTTGGCTTGTTGGTTTGTTGGTTTGTTGGCTTGTTGGCTTGTTGGTTTGTTGGTTTGTTAGCTTGTTGGTTACTTAGTTTGTTGGTTTGTTGGTTAGTTCGTTTGTTGGTTTGTTAGTTTGTTGGTTTGTTGGCTTGTTGGCTTGTTGGTTTGTTGGTTTTTTAGTTTATTGGTTTGTTGGTTTGTTGGTTTGTTGGTTTGTTGGTTTACTTGTTTGTTGGTTTGTTGGCTTGTTGGTTTGTTTGTTTGTTGGTTTGTTGGCTTGTTGGTTTGTTGGTTTGTTGGTTTCTTGGTTTGTTGGTTTGTTGGTTTTTTGGTTTGTTGGTTTATTTGTTTACTGGTTTGTTGGCTTGTTGGTTTGTTGGTTTGTTGGTTTGTTGGTTTGTTGGCTAGTTGGTTTGTTGGTTTCTTGGTTTGTTGGCTTGTTGGTTTGTTAGTTTGTTGGCTTTATGGTTACTTGGTTTGTTGGTTTATTTGTTTGTTGGTTTGTTGGCTTGTTGGTATGTTGGTTTGTTGGTTTGTTGGCTTGTTGGCTTGTTGGTTCGTTGGTTTGTAGGCTTGTTGGTTTGTTGGCTTGTTGGTTTGTTGTTTTGTTGGCTTGTTGGCTTGTTGGCTTGTTGGTTTGTTAGTTTGTTGGCTTTTTAGTTACTTGGTTTGTTGGTTTGTTGGTTTGTTGGTTTTTTGGCTTGTTGGTTTGTTGGCTTGTTGGTTTGTTGGCTTGTTGGTTTGTTGGTTTGTTGGTTTGTTGGCTTGTTGGCTTGTTGGCTTGTTGGCTTGTTGGCTTATTAGTTTGTTGGTTTGTTGGTTTTTTGGTTTGTTGGTTTGTTTGTTTTTTTGGCTTGTTGGTTTGTTGGTTTGTTGGTTTGTTGGCTTGTTGGTTTGTTGGTTTGTTGGCTTGTTGGTTTGTTGGTTTGTTGGTTTGTTGGTTTGTTGGTTTGTTGGCCTGTTGGTTTGTTGGTTTGTTGGCTTGTTGGTTTGTTGGCTTGTTGGCTTGTTAGCTTGTTGGTTTGTTAGTTTGTTGGCTTTTCGGTTACTTGGTTTGTTGGTTTGTTGGTTTGTTGGCTTTTTGGTTTGTTGGTTTGTTGGTTTGTTAGCTTGTTGGTTTGTTGGCTTGTTGGTTTGTTGGCTTGTTGGTTTGTTGGTTTGTTGGTTTGTTGGCTTGTTGGCTTGTTCGTTTGTTGGTTTGTTGGTTTGTTGGTTTGTTGGCTTGTTGGATTGTTGGTTTGTTGGCTTGTTGGATTGTTAGATTGTTGGTTTGTTGGCTTGTTGGTTACTTGGTTTGTTGGTTTGTTGGTTTGTTGGTTTGTTGGTTTGTTGGCTTGTTGTTTTGTTGGTTTGTTGTTTTTTTGGTTTGTTCGTTTATTTGTTTGTTGGTTTGTTGGCTTGTTGGTTTGTTGGTTTGTTGGTTTGTTGGTTTGTTAGTTTGTTGGTTTGTTGGCTTGTTGGTTTGTTGGTTTGTTGGCTTGTTGGCTTGTTGGTTTGTTGGTTTGTTAGCTTGTTGGTTACTTAGTTTGTCGGTTTGTTGGTTAGTTCGTTTGTTGGTTAGTTCGTTTGTTGGTTTGTTAGTTTGTTGGTTTGTTGGCTTGTTGGCTTGTTGGTTTGTTGGTTTTTTAGTTTGTTGATTTGTTGGTTTGTTGGTTTGTTGGTTTGTTGGTTTGTTGGTTTATTTGTTTGTTGGTTTGTTGGTTTGTTGGTTTGTTGGTTTGTTGGTTTGTTGGCTTGTTGGTTTGTTGGTTTGTTGGTTTGTTGGTTTGTTGGTTTGTTGGTTTGTTGGTTTGTTGGTTTGTTGGTTTGTTGGTTTTTTGGTTTGTTGGTTTATTTGTTTGTTGGTTTGTTGGCTTGTTGGTTTGTTGGTTTGTTGGTTTGTTGGTTTGTTGGCTTGTTGGTTTGTTGGTTTGTTGGTTTGTTGGCTTGTTGGCTTGTTGGTTTGTTGGCTTGTTGGTTTGTTGGCTTGTTGGCTTGTTGGCTTGTTGGTTTGTTAGTTTGTTGGCTTTTTAGTTACTTGGTTTGTTGGTTTGTTGGTTTGTTGGTTTTTTGGCTTGTTGGTTTGTTGGCTTGTTGGTTTGTTGGCTTGTTGGTTTGTTGGTTTGTTGGTTTGTTGGCTTGTTGGCTTGTTGGCTTGTTGGCTTGTTGGCTTATTAGTTTGTTGGTTTGTTGGTTTTTTGGTTTGTTGGTTTGTTTGTTTTTTTGGCTTGTTGGTTTATTGGTTTGTTGGTTTGTTGGCTTGTTGGTTTGTTGGTTTGTTGGCTTGTTGGTTTGTTGGTTTGTTGGTTTGTTGGTTTGTTGGTTTGTTGGCTTGTTGGTTTGTTGGTTTGTTGGCTTGTTGGTTTGTTGGCTTGTTGGCTTGTTAGCTTGTTGGTTTGTTAGTTTGTTGGCTTTTCGGTTACTTGGTTTGTTGGTTTGTTGGTTTGTTGGCTTTTTGGTTTGTTGGTTTGTTGGTTTGTTAGCTTGTTGGTTTGTTGGATTGTTGGTTTGTTGGCTTGTTGGTTTGTTGGTTTGTTGGTTTGTTGGCTTGTTGGCTTGTTCGTTTGTTGGTTTGTTGGTTTGTTGGTTTGTTGGCTTGTTGGATTGTTGGTTTGTTGGCTTGTTGGATTGTTAGTTTGTTGGTTTGTTGGCTTGTTGGTTACTTGGTTTGTTGGTTTGTTGGTTTGTTGGTTTGTTGGTTTGTTGGCTTGTTGTTTTGTTGGTTTGTTGTTTTTTTGGTTTGTTGGTTTATTTGTTTGTTGGTTTGTTGGCTTGTTGGTTTGTTGGTTTGTTGGTTTGTTGGTTTGTTAGTTTGTTGGTTTGTTGGCTTGTTGGTTTGTTGGTTTGTTGGCTTGTTGGCTTGTTGGTTTGTTAGTTTGTTAGCTTGTTGGTTACTTAGTTTGTCGGTTTGTTGGTTAGTTCGTTTGTTGGTTAGTTCGTTTGTTGGTTTGTTAGTTTGTTGGTTTGTTGGCTTGTTGGCTTGTTGGTTTGTTGGTTTTTTAGTTTGTTGGTTTGTTGGTTTGTTGGTTTGTTGGTTTGTTGGTTTGTTGGTTTATTTGTTTGTTGGTTTGTTGGTTTGTTGGTTTGTTGGTTTGTTGGTTTGTTGGCTTGTTGGTTTGTTGGTTTGTTGGTTTGTTGGTTTGTTGGTTTGTTGGTTTGTTGGTTTGTTGGTTTGTTGGTTTTTTGGTTTGTTGGTTTATTTGTTTGTTGGTTTGTTGGCTTGTTGGTTTGTTGGTTTGTTGGTTTGTTGGTTTGTTGGCTTGTTGGTTTGTTGGTTTGTTGGTTTGTTGGCTTGTTGGCTTGTTGGTTTGTTGGTTTGTTGGTTTTTTGGTTTGTTGGTTTGTTGGTTTGTTGGTTTGTTGGTTTGTTGGTTTATTTGTTTGTTGGTTTGTTGGCTTATTTGTTTGTTGGTTTGTTGGCTTGTTGGTTTGTTGGTTTGTTGGTTTGTTGCTTTGTTTGTTTGATGGTTTGTTGGTTTGTTGGTTTGTTGGTTTGTTGGCTTGTTGGCTTGTTGGTTTGTTGGTTTGTTGGCTTGTTGGTTACTTAGTTTGTTGGTTTGTTGGCATGTTGGTTTGTTGGTTTGTTGGTTTGTTGGCTTGTTGGTTTGTTGGTTTGTTGGTTTGTTGGCTTGTTGGTTTGTTAGTTTGTTGGCTTTATGGTTACTTGGTTTGTTGGTTTATTTGTTTGTTGGTTTGTTGGCTTGTTGGTTTGTTGGTTTGTTGGCTTGTTGGCTTGTTGGTTTGTTGGTTTGTTGGCTTGTTGGCTTGTTGGTTTGTTGGCTTGTTGGTTTGTTGGTTTGTTGGCTTGTTGGCTTGTTGGTTTGTTGGCTTATTAGTTTGTTGGTTTGTTGGTTTTTTGGTTTGTTGGTTTGTTTGTTTTTTTGGCTTGTTGGTTTGTTGGTTTGTTGGCTTGTTGGTTTGTTGGTTTGTTGGCTTGTTGGTTTGTTGGTTTGTTGGTTTGTTGGTTTGTTGGCTTGTTGGTTTGTTGGTTTGTTGGTTTGTTGGTTTGTTGGCTTGTTGGCTTGTTGGCTTGTTGGTTTGTTAGTTTGTTGGCTTTTCGGTTACTTGGTTTGTTGGTTTGTTGGTTTGTTGGCTTTTTGGTTTGTTGGTTTGTTGGCTTGTTGGCTTGTTCGTTTGTTGGTTTGTTGGTTTGTTGGTTTGTTGGCTTGTTGGATTGTTGGTTTGTTGGCTTGTTGGATTGTTGGTTTGTTGGTTTGTTGGCTTGTTGGCTTGTTGGTTACTTGGTTTGTTGGTTTGTTGGTTTGTTGGTTTGTTGGCTTGTTGTTTTGTTGGTTTGTTGTTTTTTTGGTTTGTTGGTTTATTTGTTTGTTGGTTTGTTGGCTTGTTGGTTTGTTGGTTTGTTGGTTTGTTGGTTTGTTAGTTTGTTGGTTTGTTGGCTTGTTGGTTTGTTGGCTTGTTGGATTGTTGGTTTGTTGGTTTGTTGGTTTGTTGGTTTGTTGGCTTGTTGGTTTGTTGGTTTGTTGGCTTGTTGGTTTGTTGGCTTGTTGGCTTGTTAGCTTGTTGGTTTGTTAGTTTGTTGGCTTTTCGGTTACTTGGTTTGTTGGTTTGTTGGTTTGTTGGCTTTTTGGTTTGTTGGTTTGTTGGTTTGTTAGCTTGTTGGTTTGTTGGCTTGTTGGTTTGTTGGCTTGTTGGTTTGTTGGTTTGTTGGTTTGTTGGCTTGTTGGCTTGTTCGTTTGTTGGCTTGTTGGCTTGTTAGCTTGTTGGTTTGTTAGTTTGTTGGCTTTTCGGTTACTTGGTTTGTTGGTTTGTTGGTTTGTTGGCTTTTTGGTTTGTTGGTTTGTTGTTTTGTTAGCTTGTTGGTTTGTTGGCTTGTTGGTTTGTTGGCTTTTTGGTTTGTTGGTTTGTTGGTTTGTTGTCTTGTTGGCTTGTTCGTTTGTTGGTTTGTTGGTTTGTTGGTTTGTTGGCTTGTTGGATTGTTGGTTTGTTGGCTTGTTGGATTGTTAGTTTGTTGGTTTGTTGGCTTGTTGGTTACTTGGTTTGTTGGTTTGTTGGTTTGTTGGTTTGTTGGCTTGTTGTTTTGTTGGTTTGTTGTTTTTTTGGTTTGTTGGTTTATTTGTTTGTTGGTTTGTTGGCTTGTTGGTTTGTTGGTTTGTTGGTTTGTTGGTTTGTTGGTTTGTTAGTTTGTTGGTTTGTTGGCTTGTTGGTTTGTTGGTTTGTTGGCTTGTTGGCTTGTTGGTTTGTTAGCTTGTTGGTTACTTAGTTTGTCGGTTTGTTGGTTAGTTCGTTTGTTGGTTAGTTCGTTTGTTGGTTTGTTAGTTTGTTGGTTTGTTGGCTTGTTGGCTTGTTGGTTTGTTGGTTTTTTAGGTTGCTGGTTTGTTGGTTTGTTGGTTTGTTGGTTTATTTGTTTGTTGGTTTGTTGGCTTGTTGGTTTGTTGGTTTGTTGGCTTGTTGGTTTGTTGGTTTGTTGGTTTGTTGGTTTGTTGGTTTGTTGGTTTGTTGGTTTGTTGGTTTGTTGGTTTGTTGGTTTGTTGGTTTTTTGGTTTGTTGGTTTATTTGTTTGTTGGTTTGTTGGCTTGTTGGTTTGTTGGTTTGTTGGTTTGTTGGTTTGTTGGTTTGTTGGCTTGTTGGTTTGTTGGCTTGTTGGCTTGTTGGTTTGTTGGTTTGTTGGTTTTTTGGTTTGTTGGTTTGTTGGTTTGTTGGTTTGTTGGTTTGTTGGTTTGTTCGTTTGTTGGTTTATTTGTTTGTTGGTTTGTTGCTTTGTTTGTTTGATGGTTTGTTGGTTTGTTGGTTTGTTGGTTTGTTGGCTTGTTGGCTTGTTGGTTTGTTGGTTTGTTGGCTTGTTGGTTACTTAGTTTGTTGGTTTGTTGGCATGTTGGTTTGTTGGTTTGTTGGTTTGTTGGCTTGTTGGTTTGTTGGTTTGTTGGCTTGTTGGCTTGTTGGTTTGTTAGTTTGTTGGCTTTATGGTTACTTGGTTTGTTGGTTTAGTTGTTTGTTGGTTTGTTGACTTGTTGGTTTGTTGGTTTGTTGGTTTGTTGGCTTGTTGGCTTGTTGGTTTGTTGGTTTGTTGGCTTGTTGGCTTGTTGGTTTGTTGGCTTGTTGGTTTGTTGGTTTGTTGGCTTGTTGGCTTGTTGGTTTGTTGGCTTATTACTTTGTTGGTTTGTTGGTTTTTTGGTTTGTTGGTTTGTTTGTTTTTTTGGCTTGTTGGTTTGTTGGTTTGTTGGCTTGTTGGTTTGTTGGTTTGTTGGCTTGTTGGTTTGTTGGTTTGTTGGTTTGTTGGTTTGTTGGCTTGTTGGTTTGTTGGTTTGTTGGCTTGTTGGTTTGTTGGCTTGTTGGCTTGTTGGCTTGTTGGTTTGTTAGTTTGTTGGCTTTTCGGTTACTTGGTTTGTTGGTTTGTTGGCTTTTTGGTTTGTTGGTTTGGTGGCTTGTTGGCTTGTTCGTTTGTTGGTTTGTTGGTTTGTTGGTTTGTTGGCTTGTTGGATTGTTGGTTTGTTGTCTTGTTGGATTGTTGGTTTGTTGGTTTGTTGGCTTGTTGGCTTGTTCGTTTGTTGGTTTGTTGGTTTGTTGGTTTGTTGGCTTGTTGGATTGTTGGTTTGTTGGCTTGTTGGATTGTTAGTTTGTTGGCTTTTCGGTTACTTGGTTTGTTGGTTTGTTGGTTTGTTGGCTTTTTGGTTTGTTGGTTTGTTGATTTGTTAGCTTGTTGGTTTGTTGGGTTGTTGGTTTGTTGGCTTGTTGGTTTGTTGGTTTGTTGGTTTGTTGGCTTGTTGGCTTGTTCGTTTGTTGGTTTGTTGGTTTGTTGGTTTGTTGGTTTGTTGGCTTGTTGGATTGTTGGTTTGTTGGCTTGTTGGATTGTTAGTTTGTTGGTTTGTTGGCTTGTTGGTTACTTGGTTTGTTGGTTTGTTGGTTTGTTGGTTTGTTGGTTTGTTGGCTTGTTGTTTTGTTGGTTTGTTGTTTTTTTGGTTTGTTGGTTTATTTGTTTGTTGGTTTGTTGGCTTGTTGGTTTGTTGGTTTGTTGGTTTGTTGGTTTGTTAGTTTGTTGGTTTGTTGGCTTGTTGGTTTGTTGGTTTGTTGGCTTGTTGGCTTGTTGGTTTGTTGGTTTGTTAGCTTGATGGTTACTTAGTTTGTCGGTTTGTTGGTTAGTTCGTTTGTTGGTTAGTTCGTTTGTTGGTTTGTTAGTTTGTTGGTTTGTTGGCTTGTTGGCTTGTTGGTTTGTTGGTTCTTTAGTTTGTTGGTTTGTTGGTTTGTTGGTTTATTTGTTTGTTGGTTTGTTGGTTTGTTGGCTTGTTGTTTTGTTGGTTTGTTGGTTTGTTGGCTTGTTGGTTTGTTGGTTTGTTGGTTTGTTGGTTTGTTGGTTTGTTGGTTTGTTGGTTTGTTGGTTTTTTGGTTTGTTGGTTTATTTGTTTGTTGGTTTGTTGGCTTGTTGGTTTGTTGGTTTGTTGGTTTGTTGGTTTGTTGGCTTGTTGGTTTGTTGGTTTGTTGGTTTGTTGGCTTGTTGGCTTGTTGGTTTGTTGGTTTGTTGGTTTTTTGGTTTGTTGGTTTGTTGGTTTGTTGGTTTGTTGGTTTGTTGGTTTGTTGGTTAATTTGTTTGTTGGTTTGTTGGCTTATTTGTTTGTTGGTTTGTTGGCTTGTTGGTTTGTTGGTTTGTTGGTTTGTTGCTTTGTTTGTTTGATGGTTTGTTGGTTTATTGGTTTGTTGGTTTGTTGGCTTGTTGGCTTGTTGGTTTGTTGGTTTGTTGGCTTGTTGGTTACTTAGTTTGTTGGTTTGTTGGCATGTTGGTTTGTTGGTTTGTTGGCTTGTTGGTGTGTTGGTTTGTTGGTTTGTTGGCTTGTTGGTTTGTTAGTTTGTTGGCTTTATGGTTACTTGGTTTGTTGGTTTATTTGTTTGTTGGTTTGTTGGCTTGTTGGTTTGTTGGTTTGTTGGTTTGTTGGCTTGTTGGCTTGTTGGTTTGTTGGTTTGTTGGCTTGTTGGCTTGTTGGTTTGTTGGCTTGTTGGTTTGTTGGTTTGTTGGCTTGTTGGCTTGTTGGTTTGTTGGCTTATTAGTTTGTTGGTTTGTTGGTTTTTTGGTTTGTTGGTTTGTTTGTTTTTTTGGCTTGTTGGTTTGTTGGTTTGTTGGTTTGTTGGCTTGTTGGTTTGTTGGTTTGTTGGCTTGTTGGTTTGTTGGATTGTTGGTTAGTTGGTTTGTTGGCTTGTTGGTTTGTTGGTTTGTTGGCTTGTTGGTTTGTTGGCTTGTTGGCTTGTTGGCTTGTTGGTTTGTTAGTTTGTTGGCTTTTCGGTTACTTGGTTTGTTGGTTTGTTGGTTTGTTGGCTTTTTGGTTTGTTGGTTTGTTGGCTTGTTGGCTTGTTCGTTAGTTGGTTTGTTGGTTTGTTGGTTTGTTGGCTTGTTGGATTGTTGGTTTGTTGGCTTGTTGGATTGTTTGTTTGTTGGTTTGTTGGCTTGTTGGCTTGTTGGTTACTTGGTTTGTTGGTTTGTTGGTTTGTTGGTTTGTTGGCTTGTTGTTTTGTTGGTTTGTTGTTTTTTTGGTTTGTTGGTTTATTTGTTTGTTGGTTTTTTGGCTTGTTGGTTTGTTGGTTTGCTTGTTTGTTGGTTTGTTAGTTTGTTGGTTTGTTGGCTTGTTGGTTTGTTGGCTTGTTGGATTGTTGGTTTGTTGGTTTGTTGGTTTGTTGGTTTGTTGGCTTGTTGGTTTGTTGGTTTGTTGGCTTGTTGGTTTGTTGGCTTGTTGGCTTGTTAGCTTGTTGGTTTGTTAGTTTGTTGCCTTTTCGGTTACTTGGTTTGTTGGTTTGTTGGTTTGTTGGCTTTTCGGTTTGTTGGTTTGTTGGTTTGTTAGCTTGTTGGTTTGTTGGCTTGTTGGTTTGTTGGCTTGTTGGTTTGTTGGTTTGTTGGTTTGTTGGCTTGTTGGCTTGTTCGTTTGTTGGCTTGTTGGCTTGTTAGCTTGTTCGTTTGTTAGTTTGTTGGCTTTTCGGTTACTTGGTTTGTTGGTTTGTTGGTTTGTTGGTTTGTTGGCTTTTTGGTTTGTTGGTTTGTTGGTTTGTTGGTTTGTTGGCTTGTTGGCTTGTTGGTTTGTTGGTTTGTTGGTTTTTTGGTTTGTTGGTTTGTTGGTTTGTTGGTTTGTTGGTTTGTTGGTTTGTTGGTTAATTTGTTTGTTGGTTTGTTGGCTTATTTGTTTGTTGGTTTGTTGGCTTGTTGGTTTGTTGGTTTGTTGGTTTGTTGCGTTGTTTGTTTGATGGTTTGTTGGTTTATTGGTTTGTTGGTTTGTTGGCTTGTTGGCTTGTTGGTTTGTTGGTTTGTTGGCTTGTTGGTTACTTAGTTTGTTGGTTTGTTGGCATGTTGGTTTGTTGGTTTGTTGGCTTGTTGGTTTGTTGGTTTGTTGGTTTGTTGGCTTGTTGGTTTGTTAGTTTGTTGGCTTTATGGTTACTTGGTTTGTTGGTTTATTTGTTTGTTGGTTTGTTGGCTTGTTGGTTTGTTGGTTTGTTGGTTTGTTGGCTTGTTGGCTTGTTGGTTTGTTGGTTTGTTGGCTTGTTGGCTTGTTGGTTTGTTGGCTTGTTGGTTTGTTGGTTTGTTGGCTTGTTGGCTTGTTGGTTTGTTGGCTTATTAGTTTGTTGGTTTGTTGGTTTTTTGGTTTGTTGGTTTGTTTGTTTTTTTGGCTTGTTGGTTTGTTGGTTTGTTGGTTTGTTGGCTTGTTGGTTTGTTGGTTTGTTGGCTTGTTGGTTTGTTGGTTTGTTGGTTTGTTGGTTTGTTGGCTTGTTGGTTTGTTGCTTTGTTGGCTTGTTGGTTTGTTGGCTTGTTGGCTTGTTGGCTTGTTGGTTTGTTAGTTTGTTGGCTTTTCGGTTACTTGGTTTGTTGGTTTGTTGGTTTGTTGGCTTTTTGGTTTGTTGGTTTGTTGGCTTGTTGGCTTGTTCGTTAGTTGGTTTGTTGGTTTGTTGGTTTGTTGGCTTGTTGGATTGTTGGTTTGTTGGCTTGTTGGATTGTTTGTTTGTTGGTTTGTTGGCTTGTTGGCTTGTTGGTTACTTGGTTTGTTGGTTTGTTGGTTTGTTGGTTTGTTGGCTTGTTGTTTTGTTGGTTTGTTGTTTTTTTGGTTTGTTGGTTTATTTGTTTGTTGGTTTTTTGGCTTGTTGGTTTGTTGGTTTGCTTGTTTGTTGGTTTGTTAGTTTGTTGGTTTGTTGGCTTGTTGGTTTGTTGGCTTGTTGGTTTGTTGGTTTGTTGGTTTGTTGGCTTGTTGGTTTGTTGGTTTGTTGGCTTGTTGGTTTGTTGGCTTGTTGGCTTGTTAGCTTGTTGGTTTGTTAGTTTGTTGCCTTTTCGGTTACTTGGTTTGTTGGTTTGTTGGTTTGTTGGCTTTTCGGTTTGTTGGTTTGTTGGTTTGTTAGCTTGTTGGTTTGTTGGCTTGTTGGTTTGTTGGCTTGTTGGTTTGTTGGTTTGTTGGTTTGTTGGCTTGTTGGCTTGTTCGTTTGTTGGCTTGTTGGCTTGTTAGCTTGTTCGTTTGTTAGTTTGTTGGCTTTTCGGTTACTTGGTTTGTTGGTTTGTTGGTTTGTTGGTTTGTTGGCTTTTTGGTTTGTTGGTTTGTTGGTTTGTTAGCTTGTTGGTTTGTTGGCTTGTTGGTTTGTTGGCTTGTTGGTTTGTTGGTTTGTTGGTTTGTTGGCTTGTTGGCTTGTTCGTTTGTTGTTTTGTTGGTTTGTTGGTTTGTTGGCTTGTTGGATTGTTGGTTTGTTGGCTTGTTGGATTGTTAGTTTGTTGGTTTGTTGGCTTGTTGGTTACTTAGTTTGTTGGTTTGTTGGTTTGTTGGTTTGTTGGCTTGTTGTTTTGTTGGTTTGTTGTTTTTTTGGTTTGTTGGTTTATTTGTTTGTTGGTTTGTTGGCTTGTTGGTTTGTTGGTTTGTTGGTTTGTTGGTTTGTTAGTTTGTTGGTTTGTTGGCTTGTTGGTTTGTTGGTTTGTTGGCTTGTTGGCTTGTTGGTTTGTTAGCTTGTTGGTTACTTAGTTTGTCGGTTTGTTGGTTAGTTCGTTTGTTGGTTAGTTCGTTTGTTGGTTTGTTAGTTTGTTGGTTTGTTGGCTTGTTGGCTTGTTGGTTTGTTGGTTTTTTAGTTTGTTGGTTTGTTGGTTTGTTGGTTTGTTGGTTTGTTGGTTTATTTGTTTGTTGGTTTGTTGGCTTGTTGGTTTGTTGGTTTGTTGGTTTGTTGGTTTGTTGGCTTGTTGGTTTGTTGGTTTGTTGGTTTGTTGGTTTGTTGGTTTGTTGGTTTGTTGGTTTGTTGGTTTGTTGGTTTTTTGGTTTGTTGGTTTATTTGTTTGTTGGTTTGTTGGCTTGTTGGTTTGTTGGTTTGTTGGTTTGTTGGTTTGTTGGCTTGTTGGTTTGTTGGTTTGTTGGTTTGTTGGCTTGTTGGCTTGTTGGTTTGTTGGTTTGTTGGTTTTTTGGTTTGTTGGTTTGTTGGTTTGTTGGTTTGTTGGTTTGTTGGTTTATTTGTTTGTTGGTTTGTTGGCTTATTTGTTTGTTGGTTTGTTGGCTTGTTGGTTTGTTGGTTTGTTGGTTTATTGCTTTGTTTGTTTGATGGTTTGTTGGTTTGTTGGTTTGTTGGTTTGTTGGCTTGTTGGCTTGTTGGTTTGTTGGTTTTTTGGCTTGTTGGTTACTTAGTTTGTTGGTTTGTTGGCATGTTGGTTTGTTGGTTTGTTGGTTTGTTGGCTTGTTGGTTTGTTGGTTTGTTGGTTTGTTGGCTTGTTGGTTTGTTAGTTTGTTGGCTTTATGGTTACTTGGTTTGTTGGTTTAGTTGTTTGTTGGTTTGTTGGCTTGTTGGTTTGTTGGTTTGTTGGTTTGTTGGCTTGTTGGCTTGTTGGTTTGTTGGTTTGTTGGCTTGTTGGCTTGTTGGTTTGTTGGCTTGTTGGTTTGTTGGTTTGTTGGCTTGTTGGCTTGTTGGTTTGTTGGCTTATTAGTTTGTTGGTTTGTTGGTTTTTTGGTTTGTTGGTTTGTTTGTTTTTTTGGCTTGTTGGTTTGTTGGTTTGTTGGTTTGTTGGCTTGTTGGTTTGTTGGTTTGTTGGCTTGTTGGTTTGTTGGTTTGTTGGTTTGTTGGTTTGTTGGCTTGTTGGTTTGTTGGTTTGTTGGCTTGTTGGTTTGTTGGCTTGTTGGCTTGTTGGCTTGTTGGTTTGTTAGTTTGTTGGCTTTTCGGTTACTTGGTTTGTTGGTTTGTTGGTTTGTTGGCTTTTTGGTTTGTTGGTTTGTTGGCTTGTTGGCTTGTTCGTTTGTTGGTTTGTTGGTTTGTTGGTTTGTTGGCTTGTTGGATTGTTGGTTTGTTGGCTTGTTGGATTGTTGGTTTGTTGGTTTGTTGGCTTGTTGGTTACTTGGTTTGTTGGTTTGTTGGTTTGTTGGTTTGTTGGCTTGTTGTTTTGTTGGTTTGTTGTTTTTTTGGTTTGTTGGTTTATTTGTTTGTTGGTTTGTTGGCTTGTTGGTTTGTTGGTTTGTTGGTTTGTTGGTTTGTTAGTTTGTTGGTTTGTTGGCTTGTTGGTTTGTTGGTTTGTTGGTTTGTTGGCTTGTTGGCTTGTTGGTTTGTTGGTTTGTTAGCTTGTTGGTTAATTAGTTTGTTGGTTTGTTGGTTAGTTCGTTTGTTGGTTAGTTCGTTTGTTGGTTTGTTAGTTTGTTGGTTTGTTGGCTTGTTGGCTTGTTGGTTTGTTGGTTTTTTTAGTTTGTTGGTTTGTTGGTTTGTTGGTTTGTTAGTTTGTTGGTTTATTTGTTTGTTGGTTTGTTGGCTTGTTGGTTTGTTGGTTTGTTGGTTTGTTGGCTTGTTGGTTTGTTGGTTTGTTGGTTTGTTGGTTTGTTAGTTTGTTGGTTTGTTGGTTTGTTGGTTTTTTGGTTTGTTGGTTTATTTGTTTGTTGGTTTGTTGGCTTGTTGGTTTGTTGGTTTGTTGGTTTGTTGGTTTGTTGGCTTGTTGGTTTGTTGGTTTGTTGGTTTGTTGGCTTGTTGTCTTGTTGGTTTGTTGGTTTGTTGGTTTTTTGGTTTGTTGGTTTGTTGGTTTGTTGGTTTGTTGGTTTGTTGGTTTGTTGGTTTATTTGTTTGTTGGTTTGTTGGCTTATTTGTTTGTTGGTTTGTTGGCTTGTTGGTTTGTTGGTTTGTTGGTTTGTTGCTTTGTTTGTTTGATGGTTTGTTGGTTTGTTGGTTTGTTGGTTTGTTGGCTTGTTGGCTTGTTGGTTTGTTGGTTTGTTGGCTTGTTGGTTACTTAGTTTGTTGGTTTATTGGCATGTTGGTTTGTTGGTTTGTTGGTTTGTTGGCTTGTTGGTTTGTTGGTTTGTTGGTTTGTTGGCTTGTTGGTTTGTTAGTTTGTTGGCTTTATGGTTACTTGGTTTGTTGGTTTATTTGTTTGTTGGTTTGTTGGCTTGTTGGTTTGTTGGTTTGTTGGTTTGTTGGCTTGTTGGTTTGTTGGTTTGTTGGCTTGTTGGCTTGTTGGCTTGTTGGTTTATTAGTTTGTTGCCTTTTTAGTTACTTGGTTTGTTGTTTTGTTGGTTTGTTGGTTTGCTGGTTTGTTGGTTTTTTGGCTTTTTGGTTTGTTGGCTTGTTGGTTTGTTGGCTTGTTGGTTTGTTGGTTTGTTGGTTTGTTGGCTTGTTGGCTTTTTGGCTTGTTGGCTTGTTGGCTTATTAGTTTGTTGGTTTGTTGGTTTTTTGGTTTGTTGGTTTGTTTGTTTTTTTGGTTTGTTGGTTTGTTGGTTTGTTGGTTTGTTGGCTTGTTGGTTTGTTGGTTTGTTGGCTCGTTGGTTTGTTGGTTTGTTGGTTTGTTGGTTTGTTGGCTTGTTGGTTTGTTGGTTTGTTGGCTTGTTGGTTTGTTGGCTTGTTGGCTTGGTGGCTTGTTGGTTTGTTAGTTTGTTGGCTTTTCGGTTACTTGGTTTGTTGGTTTGTTGGCTTTTTGGTTTGTTGGTTTGTTGGCTTGTTGGCTTGTTCCTTTGTTGGTTTGTTGGTTTGTTGGTTTGTTGGCTTGTTGGATTGTTGGTTTGTTGGCTTGTTGGATTGTTGGTTTGTTGGTTTGTTGGCTTGTTGGTTACTTGGTTTGTTGGTTTGTTGGTTTGTTGGTTTGTTGGCTTGTTGTTTTGTTGGTTTGTTGTTTTTTTGGTTTGTTGGTTTATTTGTTTGTTGGTTTGTTGGCTTGTTGGTATGTTGGTTTGTTGGTTTGTTGGTTTGTTAGTTTGTTGGTTTGTTGGCTTGTTGGTTTGTTGGTTTGTTGGCTTGTTGGCTTGTTGGTTTGTTGGTTTGTTAGCTTGTTGGTTAATCAGTTTGTTGGTTTGTTGGTTAGTTCGTTTGTTGGTTAGTTCGTTTGTTGGTTTGTTGGCTTGTTGGCTTGTTGGTTTGTTGGTTTTTTAGTTTGTTGGTTTGTTGGTTTGTTGGTTTGTTAGTTTGTTGGTTTATTTGTTTGTTGGTTTGTTGGCTTGTTGGTTTGTTGGTTTGTTGGTTTGTTGGCTTGTTGGTTTGTTGGTTTGTGGGTTTGTTGGTTTGTTGGTTTGTTGGTTTGTTGGTTTGTTGGTTTTTTGGTTTGTTGGTTTATTTGTTTGTTGGTTTGTTGGCTTGTTGGTTTGTTGGTTTGTTGGTTTGTTGGTTTGTTGGTTTGTTGGCTTGTTGGTTTGTTGGTTTGTTGGTTTGTTGGCTTGTTGGCTTGTTGGCTTGTTGGTTTGTTGGTTTGTTGGTTTTTTGGTTTGTTGGTTTGTTGGTTTGTTGGTTTGTTGGTTTGTTGGTTTGTTGGTTTATTTGTTTGTTGGTTTTTTGGCTTATTTGTTTGTTGGTTTGTTGGCTTGTTGGTTTGTTGGTTTGTTGGTTTGTTGCTTTGTTTGTTTGATGGTTTGTTGGTTTGTTGGTTTGTTGGTTTGTTGGCTTGTTGGCTTGTTGGTTTGTTGGTTTGTTGGCTTGTTGGTTACTTAGTTGGTTGGTTTGTTGGCATGTTGGTTTGTTGGTTTGTTGGTTTGTTGGCTTGTTGGTTTGTTGGTTTGTTGGTTTGTTGGCTTGTTGGTTTGTTAGTTTGTTGGCTTTATGGTTACTTGGTTTGTTTGTTTATTTGTTTGTTGGTTTGTTGGCTTGTTGGCTTGTTGGTTTGTTGGTTTGTTGGCTTGTTGGCTTGTAGGTTTGTTGGTTTGTTGGTTTGTTGGTTTGTTGGCTTGTTGGTTTGTTGGTTTGTTGGCTTGTTGGTTTGTTGGTTTGTTGGTTTGTTGGTTTGTTGGCTTGTTGGTTTGTTGGTTTGTTGGCTTGTTGGTTTTTTGGCTTGTTGGCTTGTTGGCTTGTTGGTTTGTAAGTTTGTTGGCTTTTCGGTTACTTGGTTTGTTGGTTTGTTGGCTTTTTGGTTTATTGGTTGGTTGGCTTGTTGGCTTGTTCGTTTGTTGGTTTGTTGGTTTGTTGGTTTGTTGGCTTGTTGGATTGTTGGTTTGTTGGCTTGTTGGATTGTTGGTTTGTTGGTTTGTTGGCTTGTTGGTTACTTGGTTTGTTGGTTTGTTGGTTTGTTGGTTTGTTGGCTTGTTGTTTTGTTGGTTTGTTGTTTTTTTGGTTTGTTGGTTTATTTGTTTGTTGGTTTGTTGGCTTGTTGGTTTGTTGGTTTGTTGGTTTGTTGGTTTGTTAGTTTGTTGGTTTGTTGGCTTGTTGGTTTGTTGGTTTGTTGGCTTGTTGGTTTGTTGCTTTGTTGGTTTGTTAGCTTGTTGGTTAATTAGTTTGTTGGTTTGTTGGTTAGTTCGTTTGTTGGTTAGTTCGTTTGTTGGTTTGTTAGTTTGTTGGTTTGTTGGCTTGTTGGCTTGTTGGTTTGTTGGTTTTTTAGTTTGTTGGTTTGTTGGTTTGTTGGTTTGTTAGTTTGTTGGTTTATTTGTTTGTTGGTTTGTTGGCTTGTTGGTTTGTTGGTTTGGTGGTTTGTTGGCTTGTTGGTTTGTTGGTTTGTTGGTTTGTTGGTTTGTTGGTTTGTTGGTTTGTTGGTTTGTTGGTTTGTTGGTTTTTTGGTTTGTTGGTTTATTTGTTTGTTGGTTTGTTGGCTTGTTGGTTTGTTGGTTTGTTGGTTTGTTGGTTTGTTGGCTTGTTGGTTTGTTGGTTTGTTGGTTTGTTGGCTTGTTGGCTTGTTGGTTTTTTGGTTTGTTGGTTTGTTGGTTTGTTGGTTTCTTGGTTTGTTGGTTTGTTGGTTTGTTGGTTTATTTGTTTGTTGGTTTGTTGGCTTATTTGTTTGTTGGTTTGTTGGCTTGTTGGTTTGTTGGTTTGTTGGTTTGTTGCTTTGTTTGTTTGATGGTTTGTTGCTTTGTTGGTTTGTTGGTTTGTTGGCTTGTTGGCTTGTTGGTTTGTTGGTTTGTTGGCTTGTTGGTTATTTAGTTTGTTGGTTTGTTGGCATGTTGGTTTGTTGGTTTGTTGGTTTGTTGGCTTGTTGATTTGTTGGTTTGTTGGTTTGTTGGCTTGTTGGTTTGTTAGTTTGTTGGCTTTATGGTTACTTGGTTTGTTGGTTAATTTGTTTGTTGGTTTGTTGGCTTGTTGGTTTGTTGGTTTGTTGGTTTGTTGGCTTGTTGGATTGTTGGTTTGTTGGTTTGTTGGCTTGTTGGCTTGTTGGTTTGTTGGCTTGTTGGTTTGTTGGTTTGTTGGCTTGTTGGCTTGTTGGCTTGTTGGTTTATTAGTTTGTTGGCTTTTTAGTTACTTGGTTTGTTGGTTTGTTGGTTTGTTGGTTTTTTGGCTTGTTTGTTTGTTGGCTTGTTGGTTTGTTGGCTTGTTGGTTTGTTGGTTTGTTGGTTTGTTGGCTTGTTGGCTTTTTGGCTTGTTGGCTTGTTGGCTTATTAGTTTGTTGGTTTGTTGGTTTTTTGGTTTATTGGTTTGTTTGTCTTTTGGCTTGTTGGTTTGTTGGTTTGTTGGTTTGTTGGCTTGTTGGTTTGTTGGTTTGTTGGCTTGTTGGTTTGTTGGTTTGTTGGTTTGTTGGCTTGTTGGCTTGTTGGTTTGTTGGTTTGTTGGCTGGTTGGTTTGTTGACTTGTTGGCTTGTTGGCTTGTTGGCTTGTTGGTTTGTTAGTTTGTTGGCTTTTCGGTTACTTGGTTTGTTGGTTTGTTGGCTTTTTGGTTTGTTGGTTTGTTGGTTTGTTGGCTTGTTGGTTTGTTAGCTTGTTGGTTTGTTGGCTTGTTGGTTTGTTGGTTTGTTGGTTTGTTGGCTTGTTGGCTTGTTCGTTTGTTTATTTGTTGGTTTATTGGTTTGTTGGCTTGTTGGTTTGTTAGTTTGTTAGCTTGTTGGCTTGTTGGTTTGTTGGTTTGTTGGCTTTTTGATTACTTGGTTTGTTGGTTTGTTGGTTTGTTGGTTTGTTGGCTTGTTGTTTTGTTGGTTTGTTGTTTTTTTGGTTTGTTGGTTTATTTGTTTGTTGGTTTGTTGGCTTGTTGGTTTGTTGGTTTGTTGGTTTGTTGGTTTGTTAGTTTGTTGGTTTGTTGGCTTGTTGGTTTGTTGGTTTGTTGGCTTGTTGGCTTGTTGCTTTGTTGGTTTGTTAGCTTGTTGGTTACTTAGTTTGTTGGTTTGTTGGTTAGTTCGTTTGTTGGTTTGTTAGTTTGTTGGTTTGTTGGCTTGTTGGTTTGTTGGTTTGTTGGTTTGTTGGTTTGTTGGTTTGTTGGTTTTTTGGTTTGTTGGTTTATTTGTTTGTTGGTTTGTTGGCTTGTTGGTTTGTTGGTTTGTTGGTTTGTTGGCTTGTTGGCTTGTTGGTTTGTTGGTTTGTTGGCTGGTTGGTTTGTTGACTTGTTGGCTTGTTGGCTTGTTGGCTTGTTGGTTTGTTAGTTTGTTGGCTTTTCGGTTACTTGGTTTGTTGGTTTGTTGGCTTTTTGGTTTGTTGGTTTGTTGGTTTGTTGGCTTGTTGGTTTGTTAGCTTGTTGGTTTGTTGGCTTGTTGGTTTGTTGGTTTGTTGGTTTGTTGGCTTGTTGGCTTGTTCGTTTGTTTATTTGTTGGTTTATTGGTTTGTTGGCTTGTTGGTTTGTTAGTTTGTTAGCTTGTTGGCTTGTTGGTTTGTTGGTTTGTTGGCTTTTTGATTACTTGGTTTGTTGGTTTGTTGGTTTGTTGGTTTGTTGGCTTGTTGTTTTGTTGGTTTGTTGTTTTTTTGGTTTGTTGGTTTATTTGTTTGTTGGTTTGTTGGCTTGTTGGTTTGTTGGTTAGTTCGTTTGTTGGTTTGTTAGTTTGTTGGTTTGTTGGCTTGTTGGTTTGTTGGTTTGTTGGTTTGTTGGTTTGTTGGTTTGTTGGTTTTTTGGTTTGTTGGTTTATTTGTTTGTTGGTTTGTTGGCTTGTTGGTTTGTTGGTTTGTTGGTTTGTTGGTTTGTTGGCTTGTTGGTTTGTTGGTTTGTTGGTTTGTTGGTTTGTTGGCTTGTTGGCTTGTTGGTTTTTTGGTTTGTTGGTTTTTTGGTTTGTTGGTTTGTTGGTTTGTTGGTTTGTTGGTTTGTTGGTTTATTTGTTTGTTGGTTTATTTGTTTGTTGGTTTGTTGGCTTATTTGTTTGTTGGTTTGTTGGCTTGTTGGTTTGTTGGTTTGTTGGTTTGTTGCTTTGTTTGTTTGATGGTTTGTTGGTTTGTTGGTTTGTTGGTTTGTTGGCTTGTTGGCTTGTTGGTTTGTTGGTTTGTTGGCTTGTTGGTTACTTAGTTTGTTGGTTTGTTGGCATGTTGGTTTGTTGGTTTGTTGGTTTGTTGGCTTGTTGGTTTGTTGGTTTGTTGGCTTGTTGGTTTGTTGGCTTGTTGGCTTGTTGGCTTGTTGGTTTGTTGGTTTGTTGGTTTGTTGGTTTGTTTGCTTGTTGGTTTGTTGGTTTGTTGGCTTGCTGGTTTGCTGGTTTGTTGGTTTGTTGGTTTGTTGGCTTGTTGGCTTGTTGGTTTGTTGGTTTGTTGGTTTGTTGGCTTGTTGGTTTGTTGGTTTGTTGGCTTGTTGGCTTGTTGCTTTGTTCGTTTGATGGTTTTTTGGTTTGTTGCTTTGTTTGTTTGATGGTTTGTTGGTATGTTGGTTTGTTGGCTTGTTGGCTTGTTGGTTTGTTGGTTTGTACGCTTGTTGGTTACTTAGTTTGTTGGTTTGTTGGCATGTTGGCTTGTTGGTTTGTTGGTTTGTTGGCTTGTTGGCTTGTTGCTTTGTTCGTTTGATGGTTTTTTGGTTTGTTGCTTTGTTTGTTTGATGGATTGTTGGTTTATTGGTTTGTTGGCTTGTTGGTTTGTTGGTTTGTACGCTTGTTGGTTACTTAGTTTGTTGGTTTGTTGGCATGTTGGTTTGTTGGTTTGTTGGTTTGTTGGCTTGTTGGTTTGTTGGTTTGTTGGTTTGTTGGCTTGTTGGTTTGTTAGTTTGTTGGCTTTATGGTTACTTGGTTTGTTGGTTTATTTGTTTGTTGGTTTGTTGGCTTGTTGGCTTGTTGGTTTGTTGGTTTGTTGGTTTGTTGGCTTGTTGGTTTGTTGGTTTGTTGGCTTGTTGGCTTGTTGGCTTGTTGGTTTATTAGTTTGTTGCCTTTTTAGTTACTTGGTTTGTTGGTTTGTTGGTTTGTTGGTTTTTTGGCTTTTTGGTTTGTTGGCTTGTTGGTTTGTTGGCTTGTTGGTTTGTTGGTTTGTTGGTTTGTTGGCTTGTTGGCTTTTTGGCTTGTTGGCTTGTTGGCTTATTAGTTTGTTGGTTTGTTGGTTTTTTGGTTTGTTGGTTTGTTTGTTTTTTTGGTTTGTTGGTTTGTTGGTTTGTTGGTTTGTTGGCTTGTTGGTTTGTTGGTTTGTTGGCTCGTTGGTTTGTTGGTTTGTTGGTTTGTTGGTTTGTTGGCTTGTTGGTTTGTTGGTTTGTTGGCTTGTTGGTTTGTTGGCTTGTTGGCTTGGTGGCTTGTTGGTTTGTTAGTTTGTTGGCTTTTCGGTTACTTGGTTTGTTGGTTTGTTGGCTTTTTGGTTTGTTGGTTTGTTGGCTTGTTGGCTTGTTCGTTTGTTGGTTTGTTGGTTTGTTGGTTTGTTGGCTTGTTGGATTGTTGGTTTGTTGGCTTGTTGGATTGTTGGTTTGTTGGTTTGTTGGCTTGTTGGTTACTTGGTTTGTTGGTTTGTTGGTTTGTTGGTTTGTTGGCTTGTTGTTTTGTTGGTTTGTTGTTTTGTTGTTTTGTTGGTTTGTTGTTTTTTTGGTTTGTTGGTTTATTTGTTTGTTGGTTTGTTGGCTTGTTGGTATGTTGGTTTGTTGGTTTGTTGGTTTGTTAGTTTGTTGGTTTGTTGGCTTGTTGGTTTGTTGGTTTGTTGGCTTGTTGGCTTGTTGGTTTGTTGGTTTGTTGGTTTGTTGGTTTGTTGGCTTGTTGGTTTGTTGGTTTGTTGGCTTGTTGGCTTGTTGCTTTGTTCGTTTGATGGTTTTTTGGTTTGTTGCTTTGTTTGTTTGATGGTTTGTTGGTATGTTGGTTTGTTGGCTTGTTGGCTTGTTGGTTTGTTGGTTTGTACGCTTGTTGGTTACTTAGTTTGTTGGTTTGTTG
This sequence comes from Atherix ibis, assembly GCA_958298945.1. Lineage (NCBI taxonomy): Eukaryota > Metazoa > Arthropoda > Insecta > Diptera > Athericidae > Atherix > Atherix ibis. The sequence continues at coordinate 36,313,848 of OY282608.1, forward strand.
GCATGTTGGCTTGTTGGTTTGTTGGTTTGTTGGCTTGTTGGCTTGTTGCTTTGTTCGTTTGATGGTTTTTTGGTTTGTTGCTTTGTTTGTTTGATGGTTTGTTGGTTTATTGGTTTGTTGGCTTGTTGGTTTGTTGGTTTGTACGCTTGTTGGTTACTTAGTTTGTTGGTTTGTTGGCATGTTGGTTTGTTGGTTTGTTGGTTTGTTGGTTTGTTGGCTTGTTGGTTTGTTGGTTTGTTGGTTTGTTGGCTTGTTGGTTTGTTAGTTTGTTGGCTTTATGGTTACTTGGTTTGTTGGTTTATTTGTTTGTTGGTTTGTTGGCTTGTTGGCTTGTTGGTTTGTTGGTTTGTTGGTTTGTTGGCTTGTTGGTTTGTTGGTTTGTTGGTTTGTTGGCTTGTTGGTTTATTAGTTTGTTGCCTTTTTAGTTACTTGGTTTGTTGGTTTGTTGGTTTGTTGGTTTGTTGGTTTGTTGGTTTTTTGGCTTTTTGGTTTGTTGGTTTGTTGGTTTTTTGGCTTTTTGGTTTGTTGGCTTGTTGGTTTGTTGGCTTGTTGGTTTGTTGGTTTGTTGGTTTGTTGGCTTGTTGGCTTTTTGGCTTGTTGGCTTGTTGGCTTATTAGTTTGTTGGTTTGTTGGTTTTTTGGTTTGTTGGTTTGTTTGTTTTTTTGGTTTGTTGGTTTGTTGGTTTGTTGGTTTGTTGGCTTGTTGGTTTGTTGGTTTGTTGGCTCGTTGGTTTGTTGGTTTGTTGGTTTGTTGGTTTGTTGGCTTGTTGGTTTGTTGGTTTGTTGGCTTGTTGGTTTGTTGGCTTGTTGGCTTGGTGGCTTGTTGGTTTGTTAGTTTGTTGGCTTTTCGGTTACTTGGTTTGTTGGTTTGTTGGCTTTTTGGTTTGTTGGTTTGTTGGCTTGTTGGCTTGTTCGTTTGTTGGTTTGTTGGTTTGTTGGTTTGTTGGCTTGTTGGATTGTTGGTTTGTTGGCTTGTTGGATTGTTGGTTTGTTGGTTTGTTGGCTTGTTGGTTACTTGGTTTGTTGGTTTGTTGGTTTGTTGGTTTGTTGGCTTGTTGTTTTGTTGGTTTGTTGTTTTTTTGGTTTGTTGGTTTATTTGTTTGTTGGTTTGTTGGCTTGTTGGTATGTTGGTTTGTTGGTTTGTTGGTTTGTTAGCTTGTTGGTTAATCAGTTTGTTGGTTTGTTGGTTAGTTCGTTTGTTGGTTAGTTCGTTTGTTGGTTTGTTGGCTTGTTGGCTTGTTGGTTTGTTGGTTTTTTAGTTTGTTGGTTTGTTGGTTTGTTGGTTTGTTAGTTTGTTGGTTTATTTGTTTGTTGGTTTGTTGGCTTGTTGGTTTGTTGGTTTGTTGGTTTGTTGGCTTGTTGGTTTGTTGGTTTGTTGGTTTGTTGGTTTGTTGGTTTGTTGGTTTGTTGGTTTGTTGGTTTTTTGGTTTGTTGGTTTATTTGTTTGTTGGTTTGTTGGCTTGTTGGTTTGTTGGTTTGTTGGTTTGTTGGTTTGTTGGTTTGTTGGTTTGTTGGCTTGTTGGTTTGTTGGTTTGTTGGTTTGTTGGCTTGTTGGCTTGTTGGCTTGTTGGTTTGTTGGTTTGTTGGTTTTTTGGTTTGTTGGTTTGTTGGTTTGTTGGTTTGTTGGTTTGTTGGTTTATTTGTTTGTTGGTTTATTGGCTTATTTGTTTGTTGGTTTGTTGGCTTGTTGGTTTGTTGGTTTGTTGGTTTGTTGCTTTGTTTGTTTGATGGTTTGTTGGTTTGTTGGTTTGTTGGTTTGTTGGCTTGTTGGCTTGTTGGTTTGTTAGTTTGTTGGCTTTATGGTTACTTGGTTTGTTGGTTTATTTATTTGTTGGTTTGTTGGCTTGTTGGCTTGTTGGTTTGTTGGTTTGTTGGCTTGTTGGCTTGTAGGTTTGTTGGCTTGTTGGTTTGTTGGTTTGTTGGCTTGTTGGCTTGTTGGTTTGTTGGCTTATTAGTTTGTTGGTTTGTTGGTTTTTTGGTTTGTTGGTTTGTTTGTTTTTTTGGCTTGTTGGTTTGTTGGTTTGTTGGTTTGTTGGCTTGTTGGTTTGTTGGTTTGTTGGCTTGTTGGTTTGTTGGTTTGTTGGTTTGTTGGTTTGTTGGCTTGTTGGTTTGTTGGTTTGTTGGCTTGTTGGTTTTTTGGCTTGTTGGCTTGTTGGCTTGTTGGTTTGTTGGTTTGTTGGTTTGTTGGCTTGTTGGTTTGTTGGTTTGTTGGCTTGTTGGTTTTTTGGCTTGTTGGCTTGTTGGCTTGTTGGTTTGTTAGTTTGTTGGCTTTTCGGTTACTTGGTTTGTTGGTTTGTTGGCTTTTTGGTTTGTTGGTTTGTTGGCTTGTTGGCTTGTTCGTTTGTTGGTTTGTTGGTTTGTTGGTTTGTTGGCTTGTTGGATTGTTGGTTTGTTGGCTTGTTGGATTGTTGGTTTGTTGGTTTGTTGGCTTGTTGGTTACTTGGTTTGTTGGTTTGTTGGTTTGTTGGTTTGTTGGCTTGTTGTTTTGTTGGTTTGTTGTTTTTTTGGTTTGTTGGTTTATTTGTTTGTTGGTTTGTTGGCTTGTTGGTTTGTTGGTTTGTTGGTTTGTTGGTTTGTTAGTTTGTTGGTTTGTTGGCTTGTTGGTTTGTTGGTTTGTTGGCTTGTTGGTTTGTTGCTTTGTTGGTTTGTTAGCTTGTTGGTTAATTAGTTTGTTGGTTTGTTGGTTAGTTCGTTTGTTGGTTAGTTCGTTTGTTGGTTTGTTAGTTTGTTGGTTTGTTGGCTTGTTGGCTTGTTGGTTTGTTGGTTTTTTAGTTTGTTGGTTTGTTGGTTTGTTGGTTTGTTAGTTTGTTGGTTTATTTGTTTGTTGGTTTGTTGGCTTGTTGGTTTGTTGGTTTGGTGGTTTGTTGGCTTGTTGGTTTGTTGGTTTGTTGGTTTGTTGGTTTGTTGGTTTGTTGGTTTTTTGGTTTGTTGGTTTATTTGTTTGTTGGTTTGTTGGCTTGTTGGTTTGTTGGTTTGTTGGTTTGTTGGTTTGTTGGCTTGTTGGTTTGTTGGTTTGTTGGTTTGTTGGCTTGTTGGCTTGTTGGTTTTTTGGTTTGTTGGTTTGTTGGTTTGTTGGTTTCTTGGTTTGTTGGTTTGTTGGTTTGTTGGTTTATTTGTTTGTTGGTTTGTTGGCTTATTTGTTTGTTGGTTTGTTGGCTTGTTGGTTTGTTGGTTTGTTGGTTTGTTGCTTTGTTTGTTTGATGGTTTGTTGGTTTGTTGGTTTGTTGGTTTGTTGGCTTGTTGGCTTGTTGGTTTGTTGGTTTGTTGGCTTGTTGGTTACTTAGTTTGTTGGTTTGTTGGCATGTTGGTTTGTTGGTTTGTTGGTTTGTTGGCTTGTTGATTTGTTGGTTTGTTGGTTTGTTGGCTTGTTGGTTTGTTAGTTTGTTGGCTTTATGGTTACTTGGTTTGTTGGTTTATTTGTTTGTTGGTTTGTTGGCTTGTTGGTTTGTTGGTTTGTTGGTTTGTTGGCTTGTTGGATTGTTGGTTTGTTGGTTTGTTGGCTTGTTGGCTTGTTGGTTTGTTGGCTTGTTGGTTTGTTGGTTTGTTGGCTTGTTGGCTTGTTGGCTTGTTGGTTTATTAGTTTGTTGGCTTTTTAGTAACTTGGTTTGTTGGTTTGTTGGTTTGTTGGTTTTTTGGCTTGTTGGTTTGTTGGCTTGTTGGTTTGTTGGCTTGTTGGTTTGTTGGTTTGTTGGTTTGTTGGCTTGTTGGCTTTTTGGCTTGTTGGCTTGTTGGCTTATTAGTTTGTTGGTTTGTTGGTTTTTTGGTTTATTGGTTTGTTTGTCTTTTGGCTTGTTGGTTTGTTGGTTTGTTGGTTTGTTGGCTTGTTGGTTTGTTGGTTTGTTGGCTTGTTGGTTTGTTGGTTTGTTGGTTTGTTGGCTTGTTGGCTTGTTGGTTTGTTGGTTTGTTGGCTGGTTGGTTTGTTGACTTGTTGGCTTGTTGGCTTGTTGGCTTGTTGGTTTGTTAGTTTGTTGGCTTTTCGGTTACTTGGTTTGTTGGTTTGTTGGCTTTTTGGTTTGTTGGTTTGTTGGTTTGTTGGCTTGTTGGTTTGTTAGCTTGTTGGTTTGTTGGCTTGTTGGTTTGTTGGTTTGTTGGTTTGTTGGCTTGTTGGCTTGTTCGTTTGTTTATTTGTTGGTTTATTGGTTTGTTGGCTTGTTGGTTTGTTAGTTTGTTAGCTTGTTGGCTTGTTGGTTTGTTGGTTTGTTGGCTTTTTGATTACTTGGTTTGTTGGTTTGTTGGTTTGTTGGTTTGTTGGCTTGTTGTTTTGTTGGTTTGTTGTTTTTTTGGTTTGTTGGTTTATTTGTTTGTTGGTTTGTTGGCTTGTTGGTTTGTTGGTTTGTTGGTTTGTTGGTTTGTTAGTTTGTTGGTTTGTTGGCTTGTTGGTTTGTTGGTTTGTTGGCTTGTTGGCTTGTTGCTTTGTTGGTTTGTTAGCTTGTTGGTTACTTAGTTTGTTGGTTAGTTCGTTTGTTGGTTTGTTAGTTTGTTGGTTTGTTGGCTTGTTGGTTTGTTGGTTTGTTGGTTTGTTGGTTTGTTGGTTTGTTGGTTTTTTGGTTTGTTGGTTTATTTGTTTGTTGGTTTGTTGGCTTGTTGGTTTGTTGGTTTGTTGGTTTGTTGGCTTGTTGGCTTGTTGGTTTGTTGGTTTGTTGGCTGGTTGGTTTGTTGACTTGTTGGCTTGTTGGCTTGTTGGCTTGTTGGTTTGTTAGTTTGTTGGCTTTTCGGTTACTTGGTTTGTTGGTTTGTTGGCTTTTTGGTTTGTTGGTTTGTTGGTTTGTTGGCTTGTTGGTTTGTTAGCTTGTTGGTTTGTTGGCTTGTTGGTTTGTTGGTTTGTTGGTTTGTTGGCTTGTTGGCTTGTTCGTTTGTTTATTTGTTGGTTTATTGGTTTGTTGGCTTGTTGGTTTGTTAGTTTGTTAGCTTGTTGGCTTGTTGGTTTGTTGGTTTGTTGGCTTTTTGATTACTTGGTTTGTTGGTTTGTTGGTTTGTTGGTTTGTTGGTTTGTTGGCTTGTTGTTTTGTTGGTTTGTTGTTTTTTTGGTTTGTTGGTTTATTTGTTTGTTGGTTTGTTGGCTTGTTGGTTTGTTGGTTAGTTCGTTTGTTGGTTTGTTAGTTTGTTGGTTTGTTGGCTTGTTGGTTTGTTGGTTTGTTGGTTTGTTGGTTTGTTGGTTTGTTGGTTTTTTGGTTTGTTGGTTTATTTGTTTGTTGGTTTGTTGGCTTGTTGGTTTGTTGGTTTGTTGGTTTGTTGGTTTGTTGGCTTGTTGGTTTGTTGGTTTGTTGGTTTGTTGGTTTGTTGGTTTGTTGGCTTGTTGGCTTGTTGGTTTTTTGGTTTGTTGGTTTTTTGGTTTGTTGGTTTGTTGGTTTGTTGGTTTGTTGGTTTATTTGTTTGTTGGTTTATTTGTTTGTTGGTTTGTTGGCTTATTTGTTTGTTGGTTTGTTGGCTTGTTGGTTTGTTGGTTTGTTGGTTTGTTGCTTTGTTTGTTTGATGGTTTGTTGGTTTGTTGGTTTGTTGGTTTGTTGGCTTGTTGGCTTGTTGGTTTGTTGGTTTGTTGGCTTGTTGGGTACTTAGTTTGTTGGTTTGTTGGCATGTTGGTTTGTTGGTTTGTTGGTTTGTTGGCTTGTTGGTTTGTTGGTTTGTTGGCTTGTTGGTTTGTTGGCTTGTTGGCTTGTTGGCTTGTTGGTTTGTTGGTTTGTTGGTTTGTTGGTTTGTTTGCTTGTTGGTTTGTTGGTTTGTTGGCTTGCTGGTTTGCTGGTTTGTTGGTTTGTTGGTTTGCTGGCTTGTTGGCTTGTTGGTTTGTTGGTTTGTTGGTTTGTTGGCTTGTTGGTTTGTTGGTTTGTTGGCTTGTTGGCTTGTTGCTTTGTTCGTTTGATGGTTTTTTGGTTTGTTGCTTTGTTTGTTTGATGGTTTGTTGGTATGTTGGTTTGTTGGCTTGTTGGCTTGTTGGTTTGTTGGTTTGTACGCTTGTTGGTTACTTAGTTTGTTGGTTTGTTGGCATGTTGGCTTGTTGGTTTGTTGGTTTGTTGGCTTGTTGGCTTGTTGCTTTGTTCGTTTGATGGTTTTTTGGTTTGTTGCTTTGTTTGTTTCATGGTTTGTTGGTTTATTGGTTTGTTGGCTTGTTGGCTTGTTGGTTTGTTGGTTTGTACGCTTGTTGGTTACTTAGTTTGTTGGTTTGTTGGCATGTTGGTTTGTTGGTTTGTTGGTTTGTTGGCTTGTTGGTTTGTTGGTTTGTTGGTTTGTTGGCTTGTTGGTTTGTTAGTTTGTTGGCTTTATGGTTACTTGGTTTGTTGGTTTATTTGTTTGTTGGTTTGTTGGCTTGTTGGTTTGTTGGTTTGTTGGTTTGTTGGCTTTTTGGCTTGTTGGTTTGTTGGTTTGTTGGCTTGTTGTTTTGTTGGCTTGTTGGTTTGTTGGTTTGTTGGCTTGTTGGCTTGTTGGCTTGTTGGTTTGTTAGTTTGTTGGCTTTTTAGTTACTTGGTTTGTTGGTTTGTTGGTTTGTTGGTTTTTTGGCTTGTTGGTTTGTTGGCTTGTTGGTTTGTTGGCTTGTTGGTTTGTTGGTTTGTTGGTTTGTTGGTTTGTTAGTTTGTTGGTTTGTTGGTTTGTTGGCTTGTTGGCTTGTTGGCTTGTTGGTTTATTAGTTTGTTGGCTTTTTAGTTACTTGGTTTGTTGGTTTGTTGGTTTGTTGGTTTTTTGGCTTGTTGGTCTGTTGGCTTGTTGGTTTGTTGGCATGTTGGTTTGTTGGTTTGTTGGTTTGTTGGCTTGTTGGCTTTTTGGCTTGTTGGCTTGTTGGCTTATTAGTTTGTTGGTTTGTTGGTTTTTTGGTTTATTGGTTTGTTTGTCTTTTGGCTTGTTGGTTTGTTGGTTTGTTGGTTTGTTGGCTTGTTGGTTTGTTGGTTTGTTGGCTTGTTGGTTTGTTGGTTTGTTGGTTTGTTGGCTTGTTGGCTTGTTGGTTTGTTGGTTTGTTGGCTGGTTGGTTTGTTGACTTGTTGGCTTGTTGGCTTGTTGGCTTGTTGGTTTGTTAGTTTGTTGGCTTTTCGGTTACTTGGTTTGTTGGTTTGTTGGCTTTTTGGTTTGTTGGTTTGTTGGTTTGTTGGCTTGTTGGTTTGTTAGCTTGTTGGTTTGTTGGCTTGTTGGTTTGTTGGTTTGTTGGTTTGTTGGCTTGTTGGCTTGTTCGTTTGTTTATTTGTTGGTTTATTGGTTTGTTGGCTTGTTGGTTTGTTAGTTTGTTAGCTTGTTGGCTTGTTGGTTTGTTGGTTTGTTGGCGTTTTGATTACTTGGTTTGTTGGTTTGTTGGTTTGTTGGTTTGTTGGCTTGTTGTTTTGTTGGTTTGTTGTTTTTTTGGTTTGTTGGTTTATTTGTTTGTTGGTTTGTTGGCTTGTTGGTTTGTTGGTTTGTTGGTTTGTTGGTTTGTTAGTTTGTTGGTTTGTTGGCTTGTTGGTTTGTTGGTTTGTTAGCTTGTTGGTTACTTAGTTTGTTGGTTTGTTGGTTAGTTCGTTTGTTGGTTTGTTAGTTTGTTGGTTTGTTGGCTTGTTGGTTTGTTGGTTTGTTGGTTTGTTGGTTTGTTGGTTTGTTGGTTTTTTGGTTTGTTGGTTTATTTGTTTGTTGGTTTGTTGGCTTGTTGGTTTGTTGGTTTGTTGGTTTGTTGGTTTGTTGGCTTGTTGGTTTGTTGGTTTGTTGGTTTGTTGGTTTGTTGGCTTGTTGGCTTGTTGGTTTGTTGGTTTGTTGGTTTTTTGGTTTGTTGGTTTGTTGGTTTGTTGGTTTGTTGGTTTGTTGGTTTATTTGTTTGTTGGTTTATTTGTTTGTTGGTTTGTTGGCTTATTTGTTTGTTGGTTTGTTGGCTTGTTGGTTTGTTGGTTTGTTGGTTTGTTGCTTTGTTTGTTTGATGGTTTGTTGGTTTGTTGGTTTGTTGGTTTGTTGGCTTGTTGGCTTGTTGGTTTGTTGGTTTGTTGGCTTGTTGGTTACTTAGTTTGTTGGTTTGTTGGCATGTTGGTTTGTTGGTTTGTTGGTTTGTTGGCTTGTTGGCTTGTTGGCTTGTTGGTTTGTTGGCTTGTTGGTTTGTTAGTTTGTTGGCTTTATGGTTACTTGGTTTGTTGGTTTATTTGTTTGTTGGTTTGTTGGCTTGTTGGTTTGTTGGTTTGTTGGTTTGTTGGCTTGTTGGTTTGTTGGTTTGTTGGTTTGTTGGTTTGTTGGTTTATTTGTTTGTTGGTTTATTTGTTTGTTGGTCTGTTGGCTTATTTGTTTGTTGGTTTGTTGGCTTGTTGGTTTGTTGGTTTGTTGGTTTGTTGCTTTGTTTGTTTGATGGTTTGTTGGTTTGTTGGTTTGTTGGTTTGTTGGCTTGTTGGCTTGTTGGTTTGTTGGTTTGTTGGCTTGTTGGTTACTTAGTTTGTTGGTTTGTTGGCATGTTGGTTTGTTGGTTTGTTGGTTTGTTGGCTTGTTGGCTTGTTGGCTTGTTGGTTTGTTGGCTTGTTGGTTTGTTAGTTTGTTGGCTTTATGGTTACTTGGTTTGTTGGTTTATTTGTTTTTTGGTTTGTTGGTTTGTTGGTTTGTTGGTTTGTTGGTTTGTTGGTTTATTTGTTTGTTGGTTTATTTGTTTGTTGGTTTGTTGGCTTATTTGTTTGTTGGTTTGTTGGCTTGTTGGTTTGTTGGTTTGTTGGTTTGTTGCTTTGTTTGTTTGATGGTTTGTTGGTTTGTTGGTTTGTTGGTTTGTTGGCTTGTTGGCTTGTTGATTTGTTGGTTTGTTGGCTTGTTGGTTACTTAGTTTGTTGGTTTGTTGGCATGTTGGTTTGTTGGTTTGTTGGTTTGTTGGCTTGTTGGTTTGTTGGTTTGTTGGCTTGTTGGTTTGTTGGCTTGTTGGCTTGTTGGCTTGTTGGTTTGTTGGTTTGTTGGTTTGTTGGTTTGTTTGCTTGTTGGTTTGTTGGTTTGTTGGCTTGCTGGTTTGCTGGTTTGTTGGTTTGTTGGTTTGTTGGCTTGTTGGCTTGTTGGTTTGTTGGTTTGTTGGTTTGTTGGCTTGTTGGTTTGTTGGTTTGTTGGCTTGTTGGCTTGTTGCTTTGTTCGTTTGATGGTTTTTTGGTTTGTTGCTTTGTTTGTTTGATGGTTTGTTGGTATGTTGGTTTGTTGGCTTGTTGGCTTGTTGGTTTGTTGGTTTGTACGCTTGTTGGTTACTTAGTTTGTTGGTTTGTTGGCATGTTGGCTTGTTGGTTTGTTGGTTTGTTGGCTTGTTGGCTTGTTGCTTTGTTCGTTTGATGGTTTTTTGGTTTGTTGCTTTGTTTGTTTGATGGTTTGTTGGTTTATTGGTTTGTTGGCTTGTTGGCTTGTTGGTTTGTTGGTTTGTGCGCTTGTTGGTTACTTAGTTTGTTGGTTTGTTGGCATGTTGGTTTGTTGGTTTGTTGGTTTGTTGGCTTGTTGGTTTGTTGGTTTGTTGGTTTGTTGGCTTGTTGGTTTGTTAGTTTGTTGGCTTTATGGTTACTTGGTTTGTTGGTTTATTTGTTTGTTGGTTTGTTGGCTTGTTGGTTTGTTGGTTTGTTGGTTTGTTGGCTTGTTGGCTTGTTGGTTTGTTGGTTTGTTGGCTTGTTGTTTTGTTGGCTTGTTGGTTTGTTGGTTTGTTGGCTTGTTGGCTTGTTGGCTTGTTGGTTTGTTAGTTTGTTGGCTTTTTAGTTACTTGGTTTGTTGGTTTGTTGGTTTGTTGGTTTTTTGGCTTGTTGGTTTGTTGGCTTGTTGGTTTGTTGGCTTGTTGGTTTGTTGGTTTGTTGGTTTGTTGGTTTGTTAGTTTGTTGGTTTGTTGGTTTGTTGGCTTGTTGGCTTGTTGGCTTGTTGGTTTATTAGTTTGTTGGCTTTTTAGTTACTTGGTTTGTTGGTTTGTTGGTTTGTTGGTTTGTTGGTTTTTTGGCTTGTTGGTTTGTTGGCTTGTTGGTTTGTTGGCTTGTTGGTTTGTTGGTTTGTTGGTTTGTTGGCTTGTTGGCTTTTTGGCTTGTTGGCTTGTTGGCTTATTAGTTTGTTGGTTTGTTGGTTTTTTGGTTTATTGGTTTGTTTGTCTTTTGGCTTGTGGGTTTGTTGGTTTGTTGGTTTGTTGGCTTGTTGGTTTGTTGGTTTGTTGGCTTGTTGGTTTGTTGGTTTGTTGGTTTGTTGGCTTGTTGGCTTGTTGGTTTGTTGGTTTGTTGGCTGGTTGGTTTGTTGACTTGTTGGCTTGTTGGCTTGTTGGCTTGTTGGTTTGTTAGTTTGTTGGCTTTTGGGTTACTTGGTTTGTTGGTTTGTTGGCTTTTTGGTTTGTTGGTTTGTTGGTTTGTTGGCTTGTTGGTTTGTTAGCTTGTTGGTTTGTTGGCTTGTTGGTTTGTTGGTTTGTTGGTTTGTTGGCTTGTTGGCTTGTTCGTTTGTTTATTTGTTGGTTTATTGGTTTGTTGGCTTGTTGGTTTGTTAGTTTGTTAGCTTGTTGGCTTGTTGGTTTGTTGGTTTGTTGGCTTTTTGATTACTTGGTTTGTTGGTTTGTTGGTTTGTTGGTTTGTTGGCTTGTTGTTTTGTTGGTTTGTTGTTTTTTTGGTTTGTTAGTTTATTTGTTTGTTGGTTTGTTGGCTTGTTGGTTTGTTGGTTTTTTGGTTTGTTGCTTTGTTTGTTTGATGGTTTGTTGGTTTATTGGTTTGTTGGCTTGTTGGCTTGTTGGTTTGTTGGTTTGTACGCTTGTTGGTTACTTAGTTTGTTGGTTTGTTGGCATGTTGGTTTGTTGGCTTGTTGGTTTGTTGGTTTGTTGGCTTGTTGGTTTGTTGGTTTGTTGGTTTGTTGGCTTGTTGGCTTGTTGGTTTGTTGGTTTGTTGGCTTGTTGTTTTGTTGGCTTGTTGGTTTGTTGGTTTGTTGGCTTGTTGGCTTGTTGGCTTGTTGGTTTGTTAGTTTGTTGGCTTTTTAGTTACTTGGTTTGTTGGTTTGTTGGTTTGTTGGTTTTTTGGTTTGTTAGTTTGTTGGTTTGTTGGTTTGTTGGCTTGTTGGCTTGTTGGCTTGTTGGTTTATTAGTTTGTTGGCTTTTTAGTTACTTGGTTTGTTGGTTTGTTGGTTTGTTGGTTTTTTGGCTTGTTGGTTTGTTGGCTTGTTGGTTTGTTGGCTTGTTGGTTTGTTGGTTTGTTGGTTTGTTGGCTTTTTGGCTTTTTGGCTTGTTGGCTTGTTGGCTTATTAGTTTGTTGGTTTGTTGGTTTTTTGGTTTATTGGTTTGTTTGTCTTTTGGCTTGTTGGTTTGTCGGTTTGTTGGTTTGTTGGCTTGTTGGTTTGTTGGTTTGTTGGCTTGTTGGTTTGTTGGTTTGTTGGTTTGTTGGCTTGTTGGCTTGTTGGTTTGTTGGTTTGTTGGCTGGTTGGTTTGTTGACTTGTTGGCTTGTTGGCTTGTTGGCTTGTTGTTTTGTTAGTTTGTTGGCTTTTCGGTTACTTGGTTTGTTGGTTTGTTGGCTTTTTGGTTTGTTGGTTTGTTGGTTTGTTGGCTTGTTGGTTTGTTAGCTTGTTGGTTTGTTGGCTTGTTGGTTTGTTGGTTTGTTGGTTTGTTGGCTTGTTGGCTTGTTCGTTTGTTTATTTGTTGGTTTATTGGTTTGTTGGCTTGTTGGTTTGTTAGTTTGTTAGCTTGTTGGCTTGTTGGTTTGTTGGTTTGTTGGCTTTTTGATTACTTGGTTTATTGGTTTGTTGGTTTGTTGGTTTGTTGGCTTGTTGTTTTGTTGGTTTGTTGTTTTTTTGGTTTGTTGGTTTATTTGTTTGTTGGTTTGTTGGCTTGTTGGTTTGTTGGTTTTTTGGTTTGTTGCTTTGTTTGTTTGATGGTTTGTTGGTTTATTGGTTTGTTGGCTTGTTGGCTTGTTGGTTTGTTGGTTTGTACGCTTGTTGGTTACTTAGTTTGTTGGTTTGTTGGCATGTTGGTTTGTTGGCTTGTTGGTTTGTTGGTTTGTTGGCTTGTTGGTTTGTTGGTTTGTTGGTTTGTTGGTTTGTTGGCTTGTTGGCTTGTTGGTTTGTTGGTTTGTTGGCTTGTTGTTTTGTTTGCTTGTTGGTTTGTTGGTTTGTTGGCTTGTTGCCTTGTTGGCTTGTTGGTTTGTTAGTTTGTTGGCTTTTTAGTTACTTGGTTTGTTGGTTTGTTGGTTTGTTGGTTTTTTGGCTTGTTGGTTTGTTGGCTTGTTGGTTTGTTGGCTTGTTGGTTTGTTGGTTTGTTGGTTTGTTGGTTTGTTGGTTTGTTAGTTTGTTGGTTTGTTGGTTTGTTGGCTTGTTGGCTTGTTGGCTTGTTGGTTTATTAGTTTGTTGGCTTTTTAGTTACTTGGTTTGTTGGTTTGTTGGTTTGTTGGTTTTTTGGCTTGTTTGTTTGTTGGCTTGTTGGTTTGTTGCCTTGTTGGTTTGTTTGTTTGTTGGTTTGTTGGCTTGTTGGCTTTTTGGCTTGTTGGCTTGTTGGCTTATTAGTTTGTTGGTTTGTTGGTTTTTTGGTTTATTGGTTTGTTTGTCTTTTGGCTTGTTGGTTTGTTGGTTTATTGGTTTGTTGGCTTGTTGGTTTGTTGGCTTGTTGGTTTGTTGGTTTGTTGGTTTGTTGGTTTGTTGGCTTGTTGGCTTATTGGTTTGTTGGTTTGTTGGCTGGTTGGTTTGTTGACTTGTTGGCTTGTTGGCTTGTTGGCTTGTTTATTATTTATTTGACAGGTTTTCATTTTTCTACATTTTTTGTACAATTTTTTTTTTTTTTTTTTTTTTTTTTTTTTTTTTTTTTTTTTTTTTTTAACACATACATGCGTTAAATGTTTAGTCATGAGAACACAGTCGCTCCTATGGAGCACATAGCGGCACCAGAAAACTCCGTTAACTCTCCTCCGTCTGCCTCTGCCCTGGGTTCCTGCCTGAGGTACGGTCTTGAGGTACGGTCCGGATGCTTCCGTGAACTCTCTTTCATCTGCTTCTGCCTTTGGGTTTTTGCCTGCGGTACGGTCTTGGGTTTTCGCCTGAGGTACGGTTTTTGCCCTGAGTACGATGAAAGCCAAATGAGTTCTTGTCTGAGGTACGGTCCGGTTGATTCTTCTTGTGCTGTTTCTTGATAAGGTGGTTTTTATAGCTTGCGGCTTATCAGACCAGCGAAGCAACCTCCAGTGACGTTGGGGGACCATACGGACTACATATTATAAGGCTTGTAGTCAGGCCTTTCACCCCGGCACCAATGCCGAGATGGCGGCAGCGGGAATCGAACCCGCCACCTACCGAGTGTGAGTCGGTCACCTTGACCATTGCACCACACACTCGGCTTTGTTGGCTTGTTGGTTTGTTAGTTTGTTGGCTTTTCGGTTACTTGGTTTGTTGGTTTGTTGGCTTTTTGGTTTGTTGGTTTGTTGGTTTGTTGGCTTGTTGGTTTGTTAGCTTGTTGGTTTGTTGGCTTGTTGGTTTGTTGGTTTGTTGGTTTGTTGGCTTGTTGGCTTGTTCGTTTGTTTATTTGTTGGTTTATTGGTTTGTTGGCTTGTTGGTTTGTTTGTTTGTTAGCTTGTTGGCTTGTTGGTTTGTTGGTTTGTTGGCTTTTTGATTACTTGGTTTGTTGGTTTGTTGGTTTGTTGGTTTGTTGGCTTGTTGTTTTGTTGGTTTGTTGTTTTTTTGGTTTGTTGGTTTATTTGTTTGTTGGTTTGTTGGCTTGTTGGTTTGTTGGTTTGTTGGTTTGTTGGTTTGTTAGTTTGTTGGTTTGTTGGCTTGTTGGTTTGTTGGTTTGTTGGCTTGTTGGCTTGTTGCTTTGTTGGTTTGTTAACTTGTTGGTTACTTAGTTTGTTGGTTTGTTGGTTAGTTCGTTTGTTGGTTTGTTAGTTTGTTGGTTTGTTGGCTTGTTGGTTTGTTGGTTTGTTGGTTTGTTGGTTTGTTGGTTTGTTGGTTTTTTGGTTTGTTGGTTTATTTGTTTGTTGGTTTGTTGGCTTGTTGGTTTGTTGGTTTGTTGGTTTGTTGGTTTGTTGGCTTGTTGGTTTGTTGGTTTGTTGGTTTGTTGGTTTGTTGGCTTGTTGGCTTGTTGGTTTGTTGGTTTGTTGGTTTTTTGGTTTGTTGGTTTGTTGGTTTGTTGGTTTGTTGGTTTGTTGGTTTATTTGTTTGTTGGTTTATTTGTTTGTTGGTTTGTTGGCTTATTTGTTTGTTGGTTTGTTGGTTTGTTGGTTTGTTGGCTTGTTGGCTTGTTCGTTTGTTTATTTGTTGGTTTATTGGTTTGTTGGCTTGTTGGTTTGTTAGTTTGTTAGCTTGTTGGCTTGTTGGTTTGTTGGTTTGTTGGCTTTTTGATTACTTGGTTTGTTGGTTTGTTGGTTTGTTGGTTTGTTGGCTTGTTGTTTTGTTGGTTTGTTGTTTTTTTGGTTTGTTGGTTTATTTGTTTGTTGGTTTGTTGGCTTGTTGGTTTGTTGGTTTGTTGGTTTGTTGGTTTGTTAGTTTGTTGGTTTGTTGGCTTGTTGGTTTGTTGGTTTGTTGGCTTGTTGGCTTGTTGCTTTGTTGGTTTGTTAACTTGTTGGTTACTTAGTTTGTTGGTTTGTTGGTTAGTTCGTTTGTTGGTTTGTTAGTTTGTTGGTTTGTTGGCTTGTTGGTTTGTTGGTTTGTTGGTTTGTTGGTTTGTTGGTTTGTTGGTTTTTTGGTTTGTTGGTTTATTTGTTTGTTGGTTTGTTGGCTTGTTGGTTTGTTGGTTTGTTGGTTTGTTGGTTTGTTGGCTTGTTGGTTTGTTGGTTTGTTGGTTTGTTGGTTTGTTGGCTTGTTGGCTTGTTGGTTTGTTGGTTTGTTGGTTTTTTGGTTTGTTGGTTTGTTGGTTTGTTGGTTTGTTGGTTTGTTGGTTTATTTGTTTGTTGGTTTATTTGTTTGTTGGTTTGTTGGCTTATTTGTTTGTTGGTTTGTTGGCTTGTTGGTTTGTTGGTTTGTTGGTTTGTTGCTTTGTTTGTTTGATGGTTTGTTGGTTTGTTGGTTTGTTGGTTTGTTGGCTTGTTGGCTTGTTGGTTTGTTGGTTTGTTGGCTTGTTGGTTACTTAGTTTGTTGGTTTGTTGGCATGGTGGTTTGTTGGTTTGTTGGTTTGTTGGCTTGTTGGTTTGTTGGTTTGTTGGCTTATTGGTTTGTTGGCTTGTTGGCTTGTTGGCTTGTTGGTTTGTTGGTTTGTTGGTTTGTTGGTTTGTTTGCTTGTTGGTTTGTTGGTTTGTTGGCTTGCTGGTTTGCTGGTTTGTTGGTTTGTTGGTTTGTTGGCTTGTTGGCTTGTTGGTTTGTTGGTTTGTTGGTTTGTTGGCTTGTTGGTTTGTTGGTTTGTTGGCTTGTTGGCTTGTTGCTTTGTTCGTTTGATGGTTTTTTGGTTTGTTGCTTTGTTTGTTTGATGGTTTGTTGGTATGTTGGTTTGTTGGCTTGTTGGCTTGTTGGTTTGTTGGTTTGTACGCTTGTTGGTTACTTAGTTTGTTGGTTTGTTGGCATGTTGGCTTGTTGGTTTGTTGGTTTGTTGGCTTGTTGGCTTGTTGCTTTGTTCGTTTGATGGTTTTTTGGTTTGTTGCTTTGTTTGTTTGATGGTTTGTTGGTTTATTGGTTTGTTGGCTTGTTGGCTTGTTGGTTTGTTGGTTTGTACGCTTGTTGGTTACTTAGTTTGTTGGTTTGTTGGCATGTTGGTTTGTTGGTTTGTTGGTTTGTTGGCTTGTTGGTTTGTTGGTTTGTTGGTTTGTTGGCTTGTTGGTTTGTTAGTTTGTTGGCTTTATGGTTACTTGGTTTGTTGGTTTATTTGTTTGTTGGTTTGTTGGCTTGTTGGTTTGTTGGTTTGTTGGTTTGTTGGCTTGTTGGCTTGTTGGTTTGTTGGTTTGTTGGCTTGTTGTTTTGTTGGCTTGTTGGTTTGTTGGTTTGTTGGCTTGTTGGCTTGTTGGCTTGTTGGTTTGTTAGTTTGTTGGCTTTTTAGTTACTTGGTTTGTTGGTTTGTTGGTTTGTTGGTTTTTTGGCTTGTTGGTTTGTTGGCTTGTTGGTTTGTTGGCTTGTTGGTTTGTTGGTTTGTTGGTTTGTTGGTTTGTTAGTTTGTTGGTTTGTTGGCTTGTTGGTTTGTTGGTTTGTTGGCTTGTTGGCTTGTTGCTTTGTTGGTTTGTTAGCTTGTTGGTTACTTAGTTTGTTGGTTTGTTGGTTAGTTCATTTGTTGGTTTGTTAGTTTGTTGGTTTGTTGGCTTGTTGGCTTGTTGGTTTGTTGGTTTTTTATGTTGTTGGTTTGTTGGTTTGTTGGTTTGTTGGTTTGTTGGTTTATTTGTTTGTTGGTTTGTTGGCTTGTTGGTTTGTTGGTTTGTTGGTTTGTTGGCTTGTTGCTTTGTTGGTTTGTTAGCTTGTTGGTTACTTAGTTTGTTGGTTTGTTGGTTAGTTCGTTTGTTGGTTTCTTAGTTTGTTGGTTTGTTGGCTTGTTGGCTTGTTGGTTTGTTGGTTTTTTAGTTTGTTGGTTTGTTGGTTTGTTGGTTTGTTGGTTTGTTGGTTTATTTGTTTGTTGGTTTGTTGGCTTGTTGGTTTGTTGGTTTGTTGGCTTGTTGGTTTGTTGGTTTGTTGGTTTGTTGGTTTGTTGGTTTGTTGGTTTTTTGGTTTGTTGGTTTATTTGTTTGTTGGTTTGTTGGCTTGTTGGTTTGTTGGTTTGTTGGTTTGTTGGTTTGTTGGCTTGTTGGTTTGTTGGTTTGTTGGTTTGTTGGCTTGTTGGCTTGTTGGTTTGTTGGTTTGTTGGTTTTTTGGTTTGTTGGTTTGTTGGTTTGTTGGTTTGTTGGTTTGTTGGTTTGTTGGTTTGTTGGTTTGTTGCTTGTTGGCTTGTTCGTTTGTTGGTTTGTTGGTTTGTTGGTTTGTTGGCTTGTTGGTTTGTTAGTTTGTTAGCTTGTTGGCTTGTTGGTTTGTTGGTTTGTTGGCTTGTTGATTACTTGGTTTGTTGGTTTGTTGGTTTGTTGGTTTGTTGGCTTGTTGTTTTGTTGGTTTGTTGTTTTTTTGGTTTGTTGGTTTATTTGTTTGTTGGTTTGTTGGTTTGTTGGTTTGTTGGTTTTTTGGTTTTTTGGTTTGTTGGTTTATTTGTTTGTTGGTTTGTTGGCTTGTTGGTTCGTTGGTTTGTTGGTTTGTTGGTTTGTTGGTTTGTTGGTTTGTTGGTTTGTTGGTTTGTTGGTTTGTTGGTTTTTTGGTTTTTTGGTTTGTTGGTTTATTTGTTTGTTGGTTTGTTGGCTTGTTGGTTTGTTGGTTTGTTGGTTTGTTGGTTTGTTGGCTTGTTGGTTTGTTGGTTTGTTGGTTTGTTGGCTTGTTGGCTTGTTGGTTTGTTGGTTTGTTGGTTTTTTGGTTTGTTGGTTTGTTGGTTTGTTGGTTTGTTGGTTTATTTGTTTGTTGGTTTGTTGGCTTATTTGTTTGTTGGTTTGTTGGCTTGTTGGTTTGTTGGTTTGTTGGTTTGTTGCTTTGTTTGTTTGATGGTTTGTTGGCTTGTTGGTTTGTTGGTTTGTTGGCTTGTTGGTTACTTAGTTTGTTGGTTTGTTGGCATGTTGGTTTGTTGGTTTGTTGGTTTGTTGGCTTGTTGGTTTGTTGGTTTGTTGGCTTGTTGGTTTGTTGGCTTGTTGGCTTGCTGGTTTGCTGGTTTGTTGGTTTGTTGGTTTGTTGGTTTGTTGGCTTGTTGGCTTGTTGGTTTGTTGGTTTGTTGGCTTGTTGGTTTGTTGGTTTGTTGGCTTGTTGGCTTGTTGCTTTGTTCGTTTGATGGTTTTTTGGTTTGTTGCTTTGTTTGTTTGATGGTTTGTTGGTTTGTTGGTTTGATGGTTTGTTGGCTTGTTGGCTTGTTGGTTTGTTGGTTTGTTGGCTTGTTGGTTACTTAGTTTGTTGGTTTGTTGGCATGTTGGTTTGTTGGTTTGTTGGTTTGTTGGCTTGTTGGTTTGTTGGTTTGTTGGTTTGTTGGCTTGTTGGTTTGTTAGTTTGTTGGCTTTATGGTTACTAGGTTTGTTGGTTTATTTGTTTCTTGGTTTGTTGGCTTGTTGGTTTGTTGGTTTGTTGGTTTGTTGGTTTGTTGGCTTGTTGGCTTGTTGGTTTGTTGGTTTGTTGGCTTGTTGTTTTGTTGGCTTGTTGGTTTGTTGGTTTGTTGGCTTGTTGGCTTGTTGGCTTGTTGGTTTGTTAGTTTGTTGGCTTTTTAGTTACTTGGTTTGTTGGTTTGTTGGTTTGTTGGTTTGTTGGTTTTTTGGCTTCTTGGTTTGTTGGCTTGTTGGTTTGTTGGCTTGTTGGTTTGTTGGTTTGTTGGTTTGTTGGTTTGTTAGTTTGTTGGTTTGTTGGCTTGTTGGTTTGTTGGTTTGTTGGCTTGTTGGCTTGTTGCTTTGTTGGTTTGTTAGCTTGTTGGTTACTTAGTTTGTTGGTTTGTTGGTTAGTTCATTTGTTGGTTTGTTAGTTTGTTGGTTTGTTGGCTTGTTGGCTTGTTGGTTTGTTGGTTTTTTAGTTTGTTGGTTTGTTGGTTTGTTGGTTTGTTGGTTTGTTGGTTTATTTGTTTGTTGGTTTGTTGGCTTGTTGGTTTGTTGGTTTGTTGGTTTGTTGACTTGTTGCTTTATTGGTTTGTTAGCTTGTTGGTTACTTAGTTTGTTGGTTTGTTGGTTAGTTCGTTTGTTGGTTTGTTAGTTTGTTGGTTTGTTGGCTTGTTGGTTTGTTGGTTTGTTGGTTTTTTAGTTTGTTGGTTTGTTGGTTTGTTGGTTTGTTGGTTTATTTGTTTGTTGGTTTGTTGTCTTGTTGGTTTGTTGGTTTGTTGGCTTGTTGGTTTGTTGGTTTGTTGGTTTGTTGGTTTGTTGGTTTGTTGGTTTTTTGGTTTGTTGGTTTATTTGTTTGTTGGTTTGTTGGCTTGTTGGTTTGTTGGTTTATTGGTTTATTGGTTTGTTGGTTTGTTGGCTTGTTGGTTTGTTGGTTTGTTGGTTTGTTGGCTTGTTGGCTTGTTGGTTTGTTGGTTTGTTGGTTTTTTGGTTTGTTGGTTTGTTGGTTTGTTGGTTTGTTGGTTTGTTGGTTTGTTGGTTTGTTGGTTTGTTGGTTTGTTGGTTTATTTGTTTGTTGGTTTGTTGGCTTATTTGTTTGTTGGTTTGTTGGCTTGTTGGTTTGTTGGTTTGTTGGTTTGTTGCTTTGTTTGTTTGATGGTTTGTTTATTTGTTGGCTTGTTGGCTTGTTGGCTTGTTGGTTTGTTGGTTTGTTGGTTTGTTGACTTGTTGCTTTATTGGTTTGTTAGCTTGTTGGTTACTTAGTTTGTTGGTTAGTTCGTTTGTTGGTTTGTTAGTTTGTTGGTTTGTTGGCTTGTTGGTTTGTTGGTTTGTTGGTTTTTTAGTTTGTTGGTTTGTTGGTTTGTTGGTTTGTTGGTTTGTTGGTTTATTTGTTTGTTGGTTTGTTGTCTTGTTGGTTTGTTGGTTTGTTGGCTTGTTGGTTTGTTGGTTTGTTGGTTTGTTGGTTTGTTGGTTTGTTGGTTTTTTGGTTTGTTGGTTTATTTGTTTGTTGGTTTGTTGGCTTGTTGGTTTGTTGGTTTATTGGTTTGTTGGTTTGTTGGCTTGTTGGTTTGTTGGTTTGTTGGTTTGTTGGCTTGTTGGCTTGTTGGTTTGTTGGTTTGTTGGTTTTTTGGTTTGTTGGTTTGTTGGTTTGTTGGTTTGTTTGTTTGTTGGTTTGTTGGTTTGTTGGTTTGTTGGTTTGTTGGTTTATTTGTTTGTTGGTTTGTTGGCTTATTTGTTTGTTGGCTTGTTGGCTTGTTGGTTTGTTGGTTTGTTGGTTTTTTGGTTTGTTGGTTTGTTGGTTTGTTGGTTTGTTGGTTTGTTGGTTTGTTGGTTTATTTGTTTGTTGGTTTGTTGGCTTATTTGTTTGTTGGTTTGTTGGTTTGTTGGCATGTTGGTTTGTTGGTTTGTTGGTTTGTTGGTTTGTTGGCTTGTTGGTTTGTTGGTTTGTTGGCTTGTTGGTTTGTTGGCTTGTTGGCTTGTTGGCTTGTTGGTTTGTTGGTTTGTTGGTTTGTTGGTTTGTTTGCTTGTCGGTTTGTTGGTTTTTTGGCTTGCTGGTTTGCTGGTTTGTTGGTTTGTTGGTTTGTTGGCTTGTTGGCTTGTTGGTTTGTTGGTTTGTTGGCTTGTTGGTTTGTTGGTTTGTTGGCTTGTTGGCTTGTTGCTTTGTTCGTTTGATGGTTTTTTGGTTTGTGGCTTTGTTTGTTTGATGGTTTGTTGGTTTGTTGGTTTGTTGGTTTGTTGGCTTGTTGGCTTGTTGGTTTGTTGGTTTGTTGGCTTGTTGGTTACTTAGTTTGTTGGTTTGTTGGCATGTTGGTTTGTTGGTTTGTTGGTTTGTTGGTTTGTTGGTTTATTTGTTTGTTGGTTTGTTGGCTGGTTGGTTTGTTGGTTTGTTGGTTTGTTGGCTTATTGCTTTGTTGGTTTGTTAGCTTGTTGGTTACTTAGTTTGTTGGTTTGTTGGTTAGTTCGTTTGTTGGTTTGTTAGTTTGTTGGTTTGTTGGCTTGTTGGCTTGTTGGTTTGTTGGTTTTTTAGTTTGTTGGTTTGTTGGTTTGTTGGTTTGTTGGTTTGTTGGTTTATTTGTTTGTTGGTTTGTTGGCTTGTTGGTTTATTGGTTTGTTGGTTTGTTGGTTTGTTGGTTTGTTGGTTTGTTGGTTTGTTGGTTTGTTGGTTTTTTAGTTTGTTGGTTTATTTGTTTGTTGGTTTGTTGGCTTGTTGGTTTGTTGGTTTGTTGGTTTGTTGGTTTGTTGGCTTGTTGGTTTGTTGGTTTGTTGGTTTGTTGGCTTGTTGGCTTGTTGGTTTGTTGGTTTGTTGGTTTTTTGGTTTGTTGGTTTGTTGGTTTGTTGGTTTGTTGGTTTGTTGGGTTTTTGGTTTATTTGTTTGTTGGTTTGTTGGCTTATTTGTTTGTTGGTTTGTTGGCTTGTTGGTTTGTTGGTTTGTTGGTTTGTTGCTTTGTTTGTTTGATGGTTTGTTGGTTTGTTGGTTTGTTGGTTTGTTGGCTTGTTGGCTTGTTGGATTGTTGGTTTGTTGGCTTGTTGGTTACTTAGTTTGTTAGTTTGTTGGCATGTTGGTTTGTTGGTTTGTTGGTTTGTTGGCTTGTTGGTTTGTTGGCTTGCTGGTTTGCTGGTTTGTTGGTTTGTTGGCTTGTTGGCTTGTTGGTTTGTTGGTTTGTTGGCTTGTTGGTTTGTTGGTTTGTTGGCTTGTTGGCTTGTTGCTTTGTTCGTTTGATGGTTTTTTGGTTTGTTGCTTTGTTTGTTTGATGGTTTGTTGGTTTGTTGGTTTGTTGGTTTGTTGGCTTGTTGGCTTGTTGGTTTGTTGGTTTGTTGGTTTGTTGGCTTGTTGGTTTGTTAGTTTGTTGGATTTATGGTTACTTGGTTTGTTGGTTTATTTGTTTGTTGGTTTGTTGGCTTGTTGGTTTGTTGGTTTGTTGGTTTGTTGGCTTGTTGGCTTGTTGGTTTGTTGGTTTGTTGGCTTGTTGGTTTGTTGGCTTGTTGGTTTGTTTGTTTGTTGGCTTGTTTGCTTGTTGGCTTGTTGGCTTGTTGGCTTATTAGTTTGTTAGTTTGTTGGCTTTTCGGTTACTTGGTTTGTTGGTTTGTTGGTTTGTTGGTGTGTTGGTTTTTTGGCTTCTTGGTTATTGGCTTGTTGGTTTGTTGGCTTGTTGGTTTGTTGGTTTGTTGGTTTGTTGGCTTGTTGGCTTGTTGGCTTGTTGGCTTGTTGGCTTATTAGTTTGTTAGTTTGTTGGCTTTTCGGTTACTTGGTTTGTTGGTTTGTTGGCTTTTTGGTTTGTTGGTTTGTTGGTTTGTTGGCTTGTTGGTTTGTTGGCTTGTTGGTTTGTTGGCTTGTTGGTTTGTTGGTTTGTTGGTTTGTTGGCTTGTTGGCTTGTTCGTTTGTTAGGTTGTTGGTTTGTTGGTTTGTTGGCTTGTTGGTTTGTTGGTTTGTTCGCTTGTTGGCTTGTTGGTTTGTTGGTTTGTTGGCTTGTTGGTTACTTGGTTTGTTGGTTTGTTGGTTTGTTGGTTTGTTGGCTTGTTGTTTTGTTGATTTGTTGTTTTTTTGGTTTGTTGGTTTATTTGTTTGTTGGTTTGTTGGCTTGTTGGTTTGTTAGTTTGTTGGTTTGTTGGTTTGTTAGTTTGTTGGTTTGTTGGCTTGTTGGTTTGTTGGTTTGTTGGCTTGTTGGCTTGTTGCTTTGTTGGTTTGTTAGCTTGTTGGTTACTTAGTTTGTTGGTTTGTTGGTTAGTTCGTTTGTTGGTTTGTTAGTTTGTTGGTTTGTTGGATTGTTGGCTTTTTGGTTTGTTGGTTTTTTAGTTTGTTGGTTTGTTGGTTTGTTGGTTTGTTGGTTTGTTGGTTTATTTGTTTGTTGGTTTGTTGGCTTGTTGGTTTGTTGGTTTGTTGGCTTGTTGGTTTGTTGGTTTGTTGGTTTGTTGGTTTGTTGGTTTGTTGGTTTGTTGGTTTTTTGGTTTGTTGGTTTATTTGTTTGTTGGTTTGTTGGATTGTTGGTTTGTTGGTTTGTTAGTTTCTTGGTTTGTTGGCTTGTTGGTTTGTTGGTTTGTTGGTTTGTTGGCTTGTTGGCTTGTTGGTTTGTTGGTTTGTTGGTTTTTTGGTTTGTTGTTTTGTTGGTTTGTTGGTTTGTTGGTTTGTTCGTTTATTTGTTTGTTGGTTTGTTGGCTTATTTGTTTGTTGGTTTGTTGGTTTGTTGCTTTGTTTGTTTAATGGTTTGTTGGTTTGTTGGTTTGTTGGTTTGTTGGCTTGTTGGCTTGTTGGTTTGTTGGTTTGTTGGCTTGTTGGTTACTTAGTTTGTTGGTTTGTTGGCATGTTGGTTTGTTGGTTTGTTGGTTTGTTGGCTTGTTGGTTTGTTGGTTTGTTGGCTTGTTGGTTTGTTGGCTTGTTGGCTTGTTGGCTTGTTGGTTTGTTGGTTTGTTGGTTTGTTGTTTTGTTTGCTTGTTGGTTTGTTGGCTTGTTGGCTTGCTGGTTTGCTGGTTTGTTGGTTTGTTGGTTTGTTGGCTTGTTGGCTTGTTGGCTTGTTGGTTTGTTGGCTTGTTGGTTTGTTGGTTTGTTGGCTTTTTGCTTACTTGGTTTGTTGGTTTGTTGGCTTGTTGGTTTGTTGGCTTGTTGGTTTGTTGGTTTGTTGGTTTGTTGGCTTGTTGGCTTGTTGGTTTGTTGGTTTGTTGGTTTGTGGGTTTGTTGGTTTGTTGGTTTGTTGGTTTTTTGGTTTGTTGGTTTGTTGGTTTGTTGGCTTCTTGGTTTGTTGGTTTGTTGTGTTGTTGGCTTGTTGGTTTGTTGGTTTGTTGGCTTGTTGGTTTGTTGGTTAGTTGGTATGTTGGCTTGTTGGCTTGTTGGTTTGTTGGTTTGTTGGTTTGTGGGCTTGTTGGTTTGTTGGCTTGTTGGCTTGTTGGTTTGTTGACTTGTTGGTTTGTTAGTTTGTTGGCTTTTTGCTTACTTGGTTTGTTGGTTTGTTGGCTTGTTGGTTTGTTGGCTTGTTGGTTTGTTGGTTTGTTGGTTTGTTGGCTTGTTGGCTTGTTGGTTTGTTTGTTTGTTGGTTTGTGGGTTTGTTGGTTTGTTGGTTTGTTGGTTTTTTGGTTTGTTGGTTTGTTGGTTTGTTGGCTTCTTGGTTTGTTGGTTTGTTGGGTTGTTGGCTTGTTGGTTTGTTGGTTTGTTGGCTTGTTGGTTTGTTGGTTAGTTGGTATGTTGGCTTGTTGGCTTGTTGGTTTGTTGGTTTGTTGGTTTGTGGGCTTGTTGGTTTGTTGGTTTGTTGGCTTCTTGGCTTGTTGCTTTGTTGGTTTGTTGGTTTGTTGGCTTGTTGGCTTGTTGGTTTGTTAGTTTGTTGGCTTTTTGGTTACTTGGTTTGTTGGTTTGTTGGTTTGTTGGCTTGTTGGTTTGTTGGCTTGTTGGTTTGTTGGTTTGTTGGTTTGTTGGCTTATTGGCTTGTTGGTTTGTTGGTTTGTTGGTTTGTTGGTTTGTTTATTTGTTGGTTTTTTGGTTTGTTGGTTTGTTAAATTGTGTGCTTGTTGGTTTGTTGGTTTGTTGGCTTGTTGGCTTGTTGGTTTGTTGGTTTGCTGGCTTGTTGGTTACTTAGTTTGTTGGTTTGTTGGTTTATTGGTTTGTTGGTTTGTTGGCTTGTTGGCTTGTTGGTTTGTTGGTTAGTTCGTTTGTTGGTTTGTTAGTTTGTTGGTTTGTTGGCTTGTTGGCTTGTTGGTTTGTTGGTTTTTTGGTTTGTTGGTTTATTTGTTTGTTGGTTTGTTGGCTTGTTGGTTTGTTGGTTTGTTAGTTTGTTGACTTGTTGGCTTGTTGGTTTGTTAGTTTGTTGTCTTTATGGTTACTTGGTTTGTTGGTTTATTTGTTTGTTGGTTTGTTGGCTTGTTGGTTTGTTGGTTTGTTGGTTTGTTGGTTTGTTGGCTTGTTGGTTTGTTGGTTTGTTGGCTTGTTGGCTTGTTGGTTTGTTGGTTTGTTAGCTTGTTGGTTACTTAGTTTGTTGGTTTGTTGGTTAGTTCGTTTGTTGGTTTGTTAGGTTGTTGGTTTGTTGGCTTGTTGGCTTGTTGGTTTGTTGGTTTTTTAGTTTGTTGGTTTGTTGGTTTGTTGGTTTGTTGGTTTATTTGTTTGTTGGCTTGTTGGTTTGTTGGTTTGTTGGTTTGTTGGCTTGTTGGTTTGTTGGTTTGTTGGTTTGTTGGTTTGTTGGTTTGTTGGTTTTTTGGTTTGTTGGTTTATTTGTTTGTTGGTTTGTTGGCTTGTTGGTTTGTTGGTTTGTTGGTTTGTTGGTTTGTTGGTTTGTTGGCTTGTTGGTTTGTTGGTTTGTTGGTTTGTTGACTTGTTCGCTTGTTGGTTTGTTGGTTTGTTGGTTTTTTGGTTTGTTGGTTTGTTGGTTTGTTGGTTTGTTGGTTTGTTGGTTTATTTGTTTGTTGGTTTGTTGGCTTATTTGTTTGTTGGTTTGTTGGCTTGTTGGTTTGTTGGTTTGTTGGTTTGTTGCTTTGTTTGTTTGATGGTTTGTTGGTTTGTTGGTTTGTTGGTTTGTTGGCTTGTTGGCTTGTTGGTTTGTTGGTTTGTTGGCTTGTTGGTTTGTTGGTTAGTTGGTATGTTGGCTTGTTGGCTTGTTTGTTTGTTGGTTTGTTGGTTTGTTGGCTTGTTGGTTTGTTGGTTTGTTGGCTTCTTGGCTTGTTGCTTTGTTGGTTTGTTGGTTTGTTGGCTTGTTGGCTTGTTGGTTTGGTAGTTTGTTGGCTTTTTGGTTACTTGGTTTGTTGGTTTGTTGGTTTGTTGGTTTGTTGGTTTGTTGGCTTGTTGGCTTGTTGGTTTGTTAGTTTGTTGGCTTGTTGGCTTGTTGGTTTGTTGGTTTGTTGGTTTGTTGGTTTTTTGGTTTGTTGGTTTGTTGGTTTGTTGGTTTGTTGGTTTGTTGGTTTATTTGTTTGTTGGTTTGTTGGCTTATTTGTTTGTTGGTTTGTTGGCTTGTTGGTTTGTTGGTTTGTTGGTTTGTTGCTTTGTTTGTTTGTTGGTTTGTTGGTTTGTTGGTTTGTTGGTTTGTTGGCTTGTTGGTTTGTTGGTTTGTTGGCTTGTTGGCTTGTTGGTTTGTTGGTTTGTTGGTTTGTTGGTTTGTTGGTTTGTTGGTTTGTTGGTTTGTTGGTTTGTTGGTTTATTTGTTTGTTGGTTTGTTGGCTTATTTGTTTGTTGGTTTGTTGGCTTGTTGGTTTGTTGGTTTGTTGGTTTGTTGCTTTGTTTGTTTGTTGGTTTGTTGGTTTGTTGGTTTGTTGGTTTGTTGGCTTGTTGGTTTGTTGGTTTGTTGGCTTGTTAGTTTGTTCGTTTGTTGGGTTCTTGGCTTGTTGCTTTGTTGGTTTGTTGGTTTGTTGGCTTGTTGGCTTGTTGGTTTGTTAGTTTGTTGGCTTTTTGGTTACTTGGTTTGTTGGTTTCTTGGTTTGTTGGCTTGTTGGTTTGTTGGCTTGTTGGTTTGTTGGTTTGTTGGTTTGTTGGCTTATTGGCTTGTTGGTTTGTTGGTTTGTTGGTTTGTTGGTTTGTTGGTTTTTTGGTTTGTTGGTTTGTTGGTTTGTTGGCTTGTTGGTTTGTTGGTTTGTTGGCTTGTTGGCTTGTTGGTTTGTTGGTTTGTTGGCTTGTTGGTTAATTAGTTTGTTGGTTTGTTGGTTTGTTGGTTTGTTGGTTTGTTGGCTTGTTGGCTTGTTGGTTTGTTGGTTAGTTCGTTTGTTGGTTTGTTAGTTTGTTGGTTTGTTGGCTTGTTGGCTTGTTGGTTTGTTGGTATTTTGGTTTGTTGGTTTATTTGTTTGTTGGTTTGTTGGCTTGTTTGTTTGTTGGTTTTTTAGTTTGTTGGCTTGTTGGCTTGTTGGTTTGTTAGTTTGTTGGCTTTATGGTTACTTGGTTTGTTGGTTGGTTGATTTGTTGGCTTGTAGGCTTGTTGGTTTGTTGGTTTGTTGGCTTGTTGGTTTGTTGGTTTGTTGGCTTGTTGGCTTGTTGCTTTCTTGGTTTGTTGGCTTGTTGGCTTGTTGGTTTGTTGGCTTGTTGGTTTGTTAGTTTGTTGGCTTTTTGGTTACTTGGTTTGTTGGTTTGTTGGCTTGTTGGTTTGTTGGCTTGTTGGTTTGTTGGTTTGTTGGTTTGTTGGCTTGTTGGCTTGTTGGCTTGTTGGTTTGTTGGTTTGTTGGTTTGTTGGTTTGTTGGTTTGTTGGTTTTTTGGTTTGTTGGTTTGTTGGTTTGTTGGCTTGTTGGTTTGTTGGTTTGTTAGGTTGTTGGCTTGTTGGTTTGTTGGTTTGTTGGCTTGTTGGTTTGTTGGTTTGTTGGTTTGTTGGCTTGTTGGCTTGTTGGTTTGTTGGTTTGTTGGTTTGTTGGTTTGTTGGCTTGTTGGTTTGTTGGTTTGTTGGCTTCTTGGCTTGTTGCTTTGTTGGTTTGTTGGTTTGTTGGCTTGTTGGCTTCTTGGTTTGTTAGTTTGTTGGCTTTTTGCTTACTTGGTTTGTTGGTTTGTTGGCTTGTTGGTTTGTTGGCTTGTTGGTTTGTTGGTTTGTTGGTTTGTTGGCTTGTTGGCTTGTTGGTTTGTTTGTTTGTTGGTTTGTGGGTTTGTTGGTATGTTGGTTTGTTGGTTTTTTGGTTTGTTGGTTTGTTGGTTTGTTGGCTTCTTGGTTTGTTGGTTTGTTGGGTTGTTGGCTTGTTGGTTTGTTGGTTTGTTGGCTTGTTGGTTTGTTGGTTAGTTGGTATGTTGGCTTGTTGGCTTGTTGGTTTGTTGGTTTGTTGGTTTGTGGGCTTGTTGGTTTGTTGGTTTGTTGGCTTCTTGGCTTGTTGCTTTGTTGGTTTGTTGGCTTGTTGGCTTGTTGGTTTGTTAGTTTGTTGGCTTTTTGGTTACTTGGTTTGTTGGTTTGTTGGTTTGTTGGCTTGTTGGTTTGTTGGCTTGTTGGTTTGTTGGTTTGTTGGTTTGTTGGCTTATTGGCTTGTTGGTTTGTTGGTTTGTTGGTTTGTTGGTTTGTTTATTTGTTGGTTTTTTGGTTTGTTGGTTTGTTAAATTGTGTGCTTGTTGGTTTGTTGGTTTGTTGGCTTGTTGGCTTGTTGGTTTGTTGGTTTGCTGGCTTGTTGGTTACTTAGTTTGTTGGTTTGTTGGTTTATTGGTTTGTTGGTTTGTTGGCTTGTTGGCTTGTTGGTTTGTTGGTTAGTTCGTTTGTTGGTTTGTTAGTTTGTTGGTTTGTTGGCTTGTTGGCTTGTTGGTTTGTTGGTTTTTTGGTTTGTTGGTTTATTTGTTTGTTGGTTTGTTGGCTTGTTGGTTTGTTGGTTTGTTAGTTTGTTGACTTGTTGGCTTGTTGGTTTGTTAGTTTGTTGTCTTTATGGTTACTTGGTTTGTTGGTTTATTTGTTTGTTGGTTTGTTGGCTTGTTGGTTTGTTGGTTTGTTGGTTTGTTGGTTTGTTGGTTTGTTGGCTTGTTGGTTTGTTGGTTTGTTGGCTTGTTGGCTTGTTGGTTTGTTGGTTTGTTAGCTTGTTGGTTACTTAGTTTGTTGGTTTGTTGGTTAGTTCGTTTGTTGGTTTGTTAGGTTGTTGGTTTGTTGGCTTGTTGGCTTGTTGGTTTGTTGGTTTTTTAGTTTGTTGGTTTGTTGGTTTGTTGGTTTGTTGGTTTATTTGTTTGTTGGCTTGTTGGTTTGTTGGTTTGTTGGTTTGTTGGCTTGTTGGTTTGTTGGTTTGTTGGTTTGTTGGTTTGTTGGTTTGTTGGTTTTTTGGTTTGTTGGTTTATTTGTTTGTTGGTTTGTTGGCTTGTTGGTTTGTTGGTTTGTTGGTTTGTTGGTTTGTTGGTTTGTTGGCTTGTTGGTTTGTTGGTTTGTTGGTTTGTTGACTTGTTCGCTTGTTGGTTTGTTGGTTTGTTGGTTTTTTGGTTTGTTGGTTTGTTGGTTTGTTGGTTTGTTGGTTTGTTGGTTTATTTGTTTGTTGGTTTGTTGGCTTATTTGTTTGTTGGTTTGTTGGCTTGTTGGTTTGTTGGTTTGTTGGTTTGTTGCTTTGTTTGTTTGATGGTTTGTTGGTTTGTTGGTTTGTTGGTTTGTTGGCTTGTTGGCTTGTTGGTTTGTTGGTTTGTTGGATTGTTGGTTTGTTGGTTAGTTGGTATGTTGGCTTGTTGGCTTGTTTGTTTGTTGGTTTGTTGGTTTGTTGGCTTGTTGGTTTGTTGGTTTGTTGGCTTCTTGGCTTGTTGCTTTGTTGGTTTGTTGGTTTGTTGGCTTGTTGGCTTGTTGGTTTGGTAGTTTGTTGGCTTTTTGGTTACTTGGTTTGTTGGTTTGTTGGTTTGTTGGTTTGTTGGTTTGTTGGTTTGTTGGCTTGTTGGCTTATTTGTTTGTTGGTTTGTTGGCTTGTTGGTTTGTTGGTTTGTTGGTTTGTTGCTTTGTTTGTTTGTTGGTTTGTTGGTTTGTTGGTTTGTTGGTTTGTTGGCTTGTTGGTTTGTTGGTTTGTTGGCTTGTTGGCTTGTTGGTTTGTTGGTTTGTTGGTTTGTTGGTTTGTTGGTTTGTTGGTTTGTTGGTTTGTTGGTTTGTTGGTTTATTTGTTTGTTGGTTTGTTGGCTTATTTGTTTGTTGGTTTGTTGGCTTGTTGGTTTGTTGGTTTGTTGGTTTGTTGCTTTGTTTGTTTGTTGGTTTGTTGGTTTGTTGGTTTGTTGGTTTGTTGGCTTGTTGGTTTGTTGGTTTGTTGGCTTGTTAGTTTGTTCGTTTGTTGGCTTCTTGGCTTGTTGCTTTGTTGGTTTGTTGGTTTGTTGGCTTGTTGGCTTGTTGGTTTGTTAGTTTGTTGGCTTTTTGGTTACTTGGTTTGTTGGTTTCTTGGTTTGTTGGCTTGTTGGTTTGTTGGCTTGTTGGTTTGTTGGTTTGTTGGTTTGTTGGCTTATTGGCTTGTTGGTTTGTTGGTTTGTTGGTTTGTTGGTTTGTTGGTTTTTTGGTTTGTTGGTTTGTTGGTTTGTTGGCTTGTTGGTTTGTTGGTTTGTTGGCTTGTTGGCTTGTTGGTTTGTTGGTTTGTTGGCTTGTTGGTTAATTAGTTTGTTGGTTTGTTGGTTTGTTGGTTTGTTGGTTTGTTGGCTTGTTGGCTTGTTGGTTTGTTGGTTAGTTCGTTTGTTGGTTTGTTAGTTTGTTGGTTTGTTGGCTTGTTGGCTTGTTGGTTTGTTGGTATTTTGGTTTGTTGGTTTATTTGTTTGTTGGTTTGTTGGCTTGTTTGTTTGTTGGTTTTTTAGTTTGTTGGCTTGTTGGCTTGTTGGTTTGTTAGTTTGTTGGCTTTATGGTTACTTGGTTTGTTGGTTGGTTGATTTGTTGGCTTGTAGGCTTGTTGGTTTGTTGGTTTGTTGGCTTGTTGGTTTGTTGGTTTGTTGGCTTGTTGGCTTGTTGCTTTCTTGGTTTGTTGGCTTGTTGGCTTGTTGGTTTGTTGGCTTGTTGGTTTGTTAGTTTGTTGGCTTTTTGGTTACTTGGTTTGTTGGTTTGTTGGCTTGTTGGTTTGTTGGCTTGTTGGTTTGTTGGTTTGTTGGTTTGTTGGCTTGTTGGCTTGTTGGCTTGTTGGTTTGTTGGTTTGTTGGTTTGTTGGTTTGTTGGTTTGTTGGTTTTTTGGTTTGTTGGTTTGTTGGTTTGTTGGCTTGTTGGTTTGTTGGTTTGTTAGGTTGTTGGCTTGTTGGTTTGTTGGTTTGTTGGCTTGTTGGTTTGTTGGTTTGTTGGTTTGTTGGCTTGTTGGCTTGTTGGTTTGTTGGTTTGTTGGTTTGTTGGTTTGTTGGCTTGTTGGTTTGTTGGTTTGTTGGCTTCTTGGCTTGTTGCTTTGTTGGTTTGTTGGTTTGTTGGCTTGTAAGTTTGTTGGTTAGTTCGTTTGTTGGTTTGTTAGTTTGTTTGTTTGTTGGCTTGTTGGCTTGTTGGTTTGTTGGTATTTTGGTTTGTTGGTTTATTTGTTTGTTAGTTTGTTGGCTTGTTGGTTTGTTGGTTTTTTAGTTTGTTGGCTTGTTGGCTTGTTGGTTTGTTAGTTTGTTGGCTTTATGGTTACTTGGTTTGTTGGTTTGTTGATTTGTTGGCTTGTAGGCTTGTTGGTTTGTTGGTTTGTTGGCTTGTTGGTTTGTTGGTTTATTGGCTTGTTGGCTTGTTGCTTTCTTGGTTTGTTGGTTTGTTGGCTTGTTGGTTTGTTGGCTTGTTGGCTTGTTGGTTTGTTAGTTTGTTGGCTTTTTGGTTACTTGGTTTGTTGGTTTGTTGGCTTGTTGGTTTGTTGGTTTGTTGGTTTCTTGGCTTGTTGGCTTGTTGGTTTGTTGGTTTGCTGGCTTGTTATTTTGTTGGTTTGTTGGCTTGTTGGCTTGCTGCTTTGTTCGTTTGATGGTTTGTTGGTTTGTTGGTTTTTTGGTTTGTTGGTTTTTTAGTTTGTTGCTTTGTTGGTTTATTGGTTTGTTGGCTTGTTGGCTTGTTGGTTTGTTGGCTTGTTGGTTTGTTAGTTTGTTGGCTTTTTGGTTACTTGGTTTGTTGGTTTGTTTGTTTTTGGTTTGTTGGTTTGTTGGTTTGTTGGCTTGTTGGTTTATTGGATTGTTGGTTTGTTGGCTTATTGGTTTGTTGGTTTGTTGGCTTGTTGGTTTGTTGGTTTGTTGGTTTGTTGGCTTGTTGGCTTTTTAGATTGTTGGTTTGTTGGCTTGTTGGTTTGTTGGTTTTTTGGTTTGTTGGTTTGTTGGTTTGTTGGCTTGTTGGTTTGTTGGTTTGTTCGTTTGTTGGCTTGTTGGTTTGTTGGTTTGTTGGCTTGTTGGTTTGTTGGTTTGTTGGTTTGTTGGCTTGTTCGCTCGTTGGTTTGTTGGTTTGTTGGCTTGTTGGTTTGTTGGCTTGTTGGTTTGTTGGTTTGTTGGCTTGTTGGCTTGTTGGCTTATTGGTTTGTTAGTTTGTTGGCTTTTTAGTTACTCGGTTTGTTGGTTTGTTGGTTTGTTGGTTTTTTGGCTTGTTGGTTTGTTAGCTTGTTGGTTTGTTGGTTTGTTGGTTTTTTGGTTTGTTGGTTTGTTGGTTTGTTGGCTTGTTGGCTTGTTGGTTTGTTCGTTTGTTGGCTTTTTGGTTACTTGGTTTGTTGGTTTGTTGGCTTGTTGGTTTGTTGGTTTGTTGGTTTCTTGGCTTGTTGGCTTGTTGGTTTGTTGGTTTGCTGGCTTGTTATTTTGTTGGTTTGTTGGCTTGTTGGCTTGCTGCTTTGTTCGTTTGATGGTTTGTTGGTTTGTTGGTTTTTTGGTTTGTTGGTTTGTTGGTTTGTTGGCTTGTTGGTTTGTTGGTTTGTTGGTTTTTTGGTTTGTTGGTTTGTTGGATTGTTGGCTTGTTGGTTACTTAGTTTGTTGGTTTGTTGGTTAGTTCGTTTGTTGGTTTGTTAGTTTGTGGGTTTGTCGGCTTGTTGGCTTGTTGGTTTGGTGGTTTTTTGGTTTGTTGGTTTGTTAGTTTGTTGGTTTGTTGGTTTGTTTGTTTTTTGGTTTGTTGGTTTGTTGGTTTGTTGGCTTGTTGGTTTGTTGATTTGTTGGTTTGTTGGCTTGTTGGCTTGTTGGTTTGTTGGTTTGTTGGTTTTTTGGTTTGTTGGTTTGTTGGTTTGTTAGTTTGTTGGTTTGTTGGTTTGTTGGTTTATTTGTTTGTTGGTTTGTTGGTTTATTTGTTTGTTGGCTTGTTGGCTTGTTGGTTTGTTGGTTTGTTGGTTTGTTACTTTGTTCGTTTGATGTTTTGTTGGTTTGTTGGTTACTTGGTTTGTTGGCTTGTTGGTTTGTTGGTTTGTTGGTTTGTTGGCTTGTTGGTTTGTTGGTTTGTTGGTTTGTTGGTTTGTTAGTTTGTTGGCTTGTTGGCTTGTTAGTTTGTTGGTTTGTTGGTTTGTTTGTTTTTTGGTTTGTTGGTTTGTTGGTTTGTTGGCTTGTTGGTTTGTTGATTTGTTGGTTTGTTGGCTTGTTGGCTTGTTGGTTTGTTGGTTTGTTGGTTTTTTGGTTTGTTGGTTTGTTGGTTTGTTAGTTTGTTGGTTTGTTGGTTTGTTGGTTTATTTGTTTGTTGGTTTGTTGGTTTATTTGTTTGTTGGCTTGTTGGCTTGTTGGTTTGTTGGTTTGTTGGTTTGTTACTTTGTTCGTTTGATGTTTTGTTGGTTTGTTGGTTACTTGGTTTGTTGGCTTGTTGGTTTGTTGGTTTGTTGGTTTGTTGGCTTGTTGGTTTGTTGGTTTGTTGGTTTGTTGGTTTGTTAGTTTGTTGGTTTGTTGGATTGTTGGCTTGTTGGTTACTTAGTTTGTTGGTTTGTTGGTTAGTTCGTTTGTTGGTTTGTTAGTTTGTGGGTTTGTCGGCTTGTTGGCTTGTTGGTTTGTTGGTTTTTTGGTTTGTTGGTTTGTTAGTTTGTTGGTTTGTTGGTTTGTTTGTTTTTTGGTTTGTTGGTTTATTTGTTTGTTGGTTTGTTGGCTTGTTGGTTTATTGGTTTGTTGGTTTGTTGGTTTGTTGGCTTGTTGGTTTGTTGATTTGTTGGTTTGTTGGCTTGTTGGCTTGTTGGTTTGTTGGTTTGTTGGTTTTTTGGTTTGTTGGTTTGTTGGTTTGTTGGTTTGTTGGTTTGTTGGTTTGTTGGTTTGTTGGTTTATTTGTTTGTTGGTTTGTTGGTTTATTTGTTTGTTGGCTTGTTGGCTTGTTGGTTTGTTGGTTTGTTAGTTTGTTACTTTGTTCGTTTGATGGTTTGTTGGTTTGTTGGTTACTTGGTTTGTTGGCTTGTTGGTTTGTTGGTTTGTTGGTTTGTTGGCTTGTTGGCTTGTTGGTTTGTTGGGTTGTTGGCTTGTTGGTTACTTAGTTTGTTGGTTTGTTGGCATGTTGGTTTGTTGGTTTGTTGGTTTGTTGGCTTGTTGGCTTGTTGGTTTGTTGTTTTGTTGGTTTGTTGGTTTGTTGGCTTGTTTGTTTGTTGGTTTGTTGGTTTGTTGGCTTGTTGGCTTGTTGGTTTGTTGGTTTGTTGGCTTGTTGGTTTGTTGGTTTGTTGGTTTTTTGGTTTGTTGCTTTGTTGGTTTGTTGGTTTGTTGGCTTGTTGGCTTGTTGTTTTGTTGGCTTGTTGGTTTGTTAGTTTGTTGGCTTTTTGGTTACTTGGTTTGTTGGTTTGTTGGTTTGTTGGCTTGTTGGTTTGTTGGCTTTTTCGTTTGTTGGTTTGTTGGTTTGTTGGCTTGTTGGCTTGTTGGTTTGTTGGTTTGTTGGTTTGTTGGTTTGTTGGTTTTTTGGTTTGTTGCTTTGTTGGTTTGTTGGGTTGTTGGCTTGTTGGCTTGTTGTTTTGTTGGCTTGTTGGTTTGTTAGTTTGTTGGCTTTTTGGTTACTTGGTTTGTTGGTTTGTTGACTTGTTGGTTTGTTGGCTTGTTGGTTTGTTGGCTTGTTATTTTGTTGGCTTGTTGGTTTGTTGGTTTGTTTGTTTGTTGGTTTGTTGGTTTGTTGGTTTTTTGGTTTGTTGGTTTGTTGGCTTGTTGGTTTGTTGGTTTGTTGGCTTGTTGGCTTGTTGGTTTGTTGGTTTGTTGGCTTGTTGGTTACTTAGTTTATTGGTTTGTTGGTTTGTTGGCTTGTTGGTTTGTTGGTTTGTTGGCTTGTTGGCTTGTTGGTTTGTTGGTTTGTTGGCTTGTTGGTTACTTAATTTATTGGTTTGTTGGTTTGTTGGTTAGTTCGTTTGTTGGTTTGTTAGTTTGTTGGTTTGTTGGCTTGTTGGTTTTTAGGCTTGTTGGCTTGTTGGTTTGTTGGTTTGTTGGTTAGTTCGTTTGTTGGTTTGTTAGTTTGTTGGTTTGTTGGCTTGTTGGCTTGTTGGCTTGTTGGTTTGTTGGTTTTTTGGTTTGTTGGTTTGTTGGTTTGTTGGTTTGTTCGTTTGTTGGTTTGTTTGTTTGTTGGTTTGTTGGCTTGTTGGTTTGTTGGTTTGTTGGTTTGTTGGCTTGTTGGCTTGTTGGTTTGTTAGTTTGTTGGCTTTTTGGTTACTTGGTTTGTTGGTTTGTTGGTGTTGGCTTGTTGGCTTGTTGGTTAGTTGGTTTGTTGGCTTGTTGGTTTGTTGGTTTGTTGGCTTGTTGGCATGTTGCTTTGTTGATTGTTGGTTTGTTGGCTTGTTGGTTTGTTGGCTTATTGGCTTGTTGGTTTGTTAGTTTGTTGGCTTTTTGGTTACTTGGTTTGTTGGTTTGTTGGTTTGTTGGTTTGTTGGCTTGTTGGTTTTTTGGTTTGTTGGTTTGTTGGTTTGTTGGTTTGTTGGTTTGTCGGTTTTTTGGTTTGTTGGTTTGTTGGTTTGTTGGCTTGTTGGTTTGTTGGTTTGTTGGCTTGTTGAATTGTTGGTTTGTTGGCTTGTTGGCTTGTTGGTTTGTTGGTTTGTTGGCTTGTTGGCTTGTTGGTTTGTTGGTTTGTTAGTTTGTTGGCTTTTTGGTTACTTGGTTTGTTGGTTTGTTGGTTTGTTGGCTTGTTGGCTTGTTGGTTTGTTAGTTTGTTGGCTTGTTGGTTTTTTGGTTTGTTGGTTTGTTGGTTTGTTAGTTTGTTGGCTTGTTGGTTTATTAGTTTGTTGGTTTGTTGGTTTGTTGGTTTGTTGGTTTGTTGGCTTGTTGGCTTGTTGGTTTGTTGGTTAGTTCGTTTGTTGGTTTGTTAGTTTGTTGGTTTGTTGGCTTGTTGGCTTGTTGGTTTGTTGGTATTTTGGTTTGTTGGTTTATTTGTTTGTTGGTTTGTTGGCTTGTTGGTTTGTTGGTTTTTTAGTTTGTTGGCTTGTTGGCTTGTTGGTTTGTTAGTTTGTTGGCTTTATGGTTACTTGGTTTATTGGTTTGTTGATTTGTTGGCTTGTAGGCTTGTTGGTTTGTTAGTTTGTTGGCTTGTTGGTTTGTTGGTTTGTTGGCTTGTTGGCTTGTTGCTTTCTTGGTTTGTTGGTTTGTTGGCTTGTTGGCTTGTTGGTTTGTTGGCTTGTTGGTTTGTTAGTTTGTTGGCTTTTTGGTTACTTGGTTTGTTGGTTTGTTGGCTTGTTGGTTTGTTGGCTTGTTGGTTTGTTGGTTTGTTGGCTTGTTGGCTTGTTGGCTTGTTGGTTTGTTGGTTTGTTGGTTTGTTAGTTTGTTGGTTTGTTGGTTTTTTGGTTTGTTGGTTTGTTGGTTTGTTGGCTTTTTGGTTTGTTGGTTTGTTGGGTTGTTGGCTTGTTGGTTTGTTGGTTTGTTGGCTTGTTGGTTTGTTGGTTTGTTGGTATGTTGGCTTGTTGGCTTGTTGGTTTGTTGGTTTGTTGGTTTGTTGGTTTGTTGGTTTGTTGGCTTGTTGGTTTGTTGGTTTGTTGGCTTCTTGGCTTGTTGCTTTGTTGGTTTGTTGGTTTGTTGGCTTGTTGGCTTGTTGGTTTGTTAGTTTGTTGGCTTTTTATTTACTTGGTTTGTTGGTTTGTTGGTTTGTTGGCTTCTTGGTTTGTTGGCTTGTTGGTTTGTTGGTTTGTTGGTTTGTTGGCTTATTGGCTTGCTGGTTTGTTGGTTTGTTGGTTTGTTGGTTTGTTGGTTTTTTGGTTTGTTGGTTTGTTGGTTTGTTGGCTTGTTGGTTTGTTGGTTTGTTTGCTTGTTGGCTTGTTGGCTTGTTGGTTTGTTGGTTTGTTGGCTTGTTGGTTACTTAGTTTGTTGGTTTGTTGGTTTGTTGGTTTGTTGGCTTGTTGGTTTGTTGGTTAGTTCGTTTGTTGGTTTGTTAGTTTGTTGGTTTGTTGGCTTGTTGGCTTGTTGGTTTGTTGGTATTTTGGTTTGTTGGTGTATTTGTTTGTTGGTTTGTTGGCTTGTTGGTTTGTTGGTTTTTTAGTTTGTTGGCTTGTTGGCTTGTTGGTTTGTTAGTTTGTTGGCTTTATGGTTACTTGGTTTGTTGGTTTGTTGATTTGTTGGCTTGTAGGCTTGTTGGTTTGTTGGTTTGTTGGCTTGTTGGCTTGTTGCTTTCTTGGTTTGTTGGTTTGTTGGCTTGTTGGTTTGTTGGCTTGTTGGCTTGTTGGTTTGTTAGTTTGTTGGCTTTTTGGTTACTTGGTTTGTTGGTTTGTTGGCTTGTTGGTTTGTTGGTTTGTTGGTTTCTTGGCTTGTTGGCTTGTTGGTTTGTTGGTTTGCTGGCTTGTTATTTTGTTGGTTTGTTGGCTTGTTGGCTTGCTGCTTTGTTCGTTTGATGGTTTGTTGGTTTGTTGGTTTTTTGGTTTGTTGGTTTTTTAGTTTGTTGCTTTGTTGGTTTATTGGTTTGTTGGCTTGTTGGCTTGTTGGTTTGTTGGCTTGTTGGTTTGTTAGTTTGTTGGCTTTTTGGTTTGTTGGTTTGTTTGTTTTTGGTTTGTTGGTTTGTTGGTTTGTTGGCTTGTTGGTTTATTGGATTGTTGGTTTGTTGGCTTATTGGTTTGTTGGTTTGTTGGCTTGTTGGTTTGTTGGTTTGTTGGTTTGTTGGCTTGTTGGCTTGTTAGTTTGTTGGTTTGTTGGCTTGTTGGTTTGTTGGTTTTTTGGTTTGTTGGTTTGTTGGTTTGTTGGCTTGTTGGTTTGTTGGTTTGTTCGTTTGTTGGCTTGTTGGTTTGTTGGTTTGTTGGCTTGTTGGTTTGTTGGTTTGTTGGTTTGTTGGCTTGTTCGCTTGTTGGTTTGTTGGTTTGTTGGCTTGTTGGTTTGTTGGCTTGTTGGTTTGTTGGTTTGTTGGCTTGTTGGCTTATTGGTTTGTTAGTTTGTTGGCTTTTTAGTTACTCGGTTTGTTGGTTTGTTGGTTTGTTGGTTTTTTGGCTTGTTGGTTTGTTGGCTTGTTGGTTTGTTGGCTTGTTGGTTTGTTGGTTTGTTGGCTTGTTGGTTTGTTGGTTTGTTGGTATGTTGGCTTGTTGGCTTGTTGGTTTGTTGGTTTGTTGGTTTGTTGGTTTGTTGGCTTGTTGGTTTGTTGGTTTGTTGGTTTGTTGGCTTTTTGGCTTGTTGCTTTGTTGGTTTGTTGGTTTGTTGGCTTGTTGGCTTGTTGGTTTGTTAGTTTGTTGGCTTTTTGGTTACTTGGTTTGTTGGTTTGTTGGTTTGTTGGCTTCTTGGTTTGTTGGCTTGTTGGTTTGTTGGTTTGTTGGTTTGTTGGCTTATTGGCTTGTTGGTTTGTTGGTTTGTTGGTTTGTTGGTTTGTTGGTTTTTTGGTTTGTTGGTTTGTTGGTTTGTTGGTTTGTTGGCTTGTTGGTTTGTTGGTTTGTTGGCTTGTTGGCTTGTTGGCTTGTTGGTTTGTTGGTTTGTTGGCTTGTTGGTTACTTAGTTTGTTGGTTTGTTGGTTTGTTGGTTTGTTGGCTTGTTGGTTTGTTGGTTAGTTCGTTTGTTGGTTTGTTAGTTTGTTGGTTTGTTGGCTTGTTGGCTTGTTGGTTTGTTGGTATTTTGGTTTGTTGGTTTATTTGTTTGTTGGTTTGTTGGTTTGTTGGTTTCTTAGTTTGTTGGCTTGTTGGCTTGTTGGTTTGTTAGTTTGTTGGCTTTATGGTTACTTGGTTTGTTGGTTTGTTGATTTGTTGGCTTGTAGGCTTGTTGGTTTGTTGGTTTGTTGGCTTGTTGGCTTGTTGCTTTCTTGGTTTGTTGGTTTGTTGGCTTGTTGGTTTGTTGGCTTGTTGGCTTGTTGGTTTGTTAGTTTGTTGGCTTTTTGGTTACTTGGTTTGTTGGTTTGTTGGCTTGTTGGTTTGTTGGTTTGTTGGTTTCTTGGCTTGTTGGCTTGTTGGTTTGTTGGTTTGCTGGCTTGTTATTTTGTTGGTTTGTTGGCTTGTTGGCTTGCTGCTTTGTTCGTTTGATGGTTTGTTGGTTTGTTGGTTTTTTGGTTTGTTGGTTTTTTAGTTTGTTGCTTTGTTGGTTTATTGGTTTGTTGGCTTGTTGGCTTGTTGGTTTGTTGGCTTGTTGGTTTGTTAGTTTGTTGGCTTTTTGGTTACTTGGTTTGTTGGTTTGTTTGTTTTTGGTTTGTTGGTTTGTTGGTTTGTTGGCTTGTTGGTTTATTGGATTGTTGGTTTGTTGGCTTATTGGTTTGTTGGTTTGTTGGCTTGTTGGTTTGTTGGTTTGTTGGTTTGTTGGCTTGTTGGCTTGTTAGTTTGTTGGTTTGTTGGCTTGTTGGTTTGTTGGTTTTTTGGTTTGTTGGTTTGTTGGTTTGTTGGCTTGTTGGTTTGTTGGTTTGTTCGTTTGTTGGCTTGTTGGTTTGTTGGTTTGTTGGCTTGTTGGTTTGTTGGTTTGTTGGTTTGTTGGCTTGTTCGCTTGTTGGTTTGTTGGTTTGTTGGCTTGTTGGTTTGTTGGCTTGTTGGTTTGTTGGTTTGTTGGTTTGTTGGCTTCTTGGCTTGTTGCTTTGTTGGTTTGTTGGTTTGTTGGCTTGTTGGCTTGTTGGTTTGTTAGTTTGTTGGCTTTTTAGTTACTCGGTTTGTTGGTTTGTTGGTTTGTTGGTTTTTTGGCTTGTTGGTTTGTTGGCTTGTTGGTTTGTTGGCTTGTTGGTTTGTTGGTTTGTTGGCTTGTTGGTTTGTTGGTTTGTTGGTATGTTGGCTTGTTGGCTTGTTGGTTTGTTGGTTTGTTGGTTTGTTGGTTTGTTGGCTTGTTGGTTTGTTGGTTTGTTGGCTTCTTGGCTTGTTGCTTTGTTGGTTTGTTGGTTTGTTGGCTTGTTGGCTTGTTGGTTTGTTAGTTTGTTGGCTTTTTGGTTACTTGGTTTGTTGGTTTGTTGGTTTGTTGGCTTCTTGGTTTGTTGGCTTGTTGGTTTGTTGGTTTGTTGGTTTGTTGACTTATTGGCTTGTTGGTTTGTTGGTTTCTTGGTTTGTTGGTTTGTTGGTTTGTTGGTTTTTTGGTTTGTTGGTTTGTTGGTTTGTTGGCTTGTTGGTTTGTTGGTTTGTTGGCTTGTTGGCTTGTTGGCTTGTTGGTTTGTTGGTTTGTTGGCTTGTTGGTTACTTAGTTTGTTGGTTTGTTGGTTTGTTGGTTTGTTGGCTTGTTGGTTTGTTGGTTAGTTCGTTTGTTGGTTTGTTAGTTTGTTGGTTTGTTGGCTTGTTGGCTTGTTGGTTTGTTGGTATTTTGGTTTGTTGGTTTATTTGTTTGTTGGTTTGTTGGCTTGTTGGTTTGTTGGTTTTTTAGTTTGTTGGCTTGTTGGCTTGTTGGTTTGTTAGTTTGTTGGCTTTATGGTTACTTGGTTTGTTGGTTTGTTGATTTGTTGGCTTGTAGGCTTGTTGGTTTGTTGGTTTGTTGGCTTGTTGGCTTGTTGCTTTCTTGGTTTGTTGGTTTGTTGGCTTGTTGGTTTGTTGGCTTGTTGGCTTGTTGGTTTGTTAGTTTGTTGGCTTTTTGGTTACTTGGTTTGTTGGTTTGTTGGCTTGTTGGTTTGTTGGTTTGTTGGTTTCTTGGCTTGTTGGCTTGTTGGTTTGTTGGTTTGCTGGCTTGTTATTTTGTTGGTTTGTTGGCTTGTTGGCTTGTTGCTTTGTTCGTTTGATGGTTTGTTGGTTTGTTGGTTTTTTGGTTTGTTGGTTTTTTAGTTTGTTGCTTTGTTGGTTTATTGGTTTGTTGGCTTGTTGGCTTGTTGGTTTGTTGGCTTGTTGGTTTGTTAGTTTGTTGGCTTTTTGGTTACTTGGTTTGTTGGTTTGTTTGTTTTTGGTTTGTTGGTTTGTTGGTTTGTTGGCTTGTTGGTTTATTGGATTGTTGGTTTGTTGGCTTATTGGTTTGTTGGTTTGTTGGCTTGTTGGTTTGTTGGTTTGTTGGTTTGTTGGCTTGTTGGCTTGTTAGTTTGTTGGTTTGTTGGCTTGTTGGTTTGTTGGTTTTTTGGTTTGTTGGTTTGTTGGTTTGTTGGCTTGTTAGTTTGTTGGTTTGTTCGTTTGTTGGCTTGTTGGTTTGTTGGTTTGTTGGCTTGTTGGTTTGTTGGTTTGTTGGTTTGTTGGCTTGTTCGCTTGTTGGTTTGTTGGTTTGTTGGCTTGTTGGTTTGTTGGCTTGTTGGTTTGTTGGTTTGTTGGCTTGTTGGCTTGTTGGCTTATTGGTTTGTTAGTTTGTTGGCTTTTTAGTTACTCGGTTTGTTGGTTTGTTGGTTTTTTGGCTTGTTGGTTTGTTGGCTTGTTGGTTTGTTGGCTTGTTGGTTTGTTGGTTTGTTGGCTTGTTGGTTTGTTGGTTTGTTGGTTTGTTGGTATGTTGGCTTGTTGGCTTGTTGGTTTGTTGGTTTGTTGGTTTGTTGGTTTGTTGGCTTGTTGGTTTGTTGGTTTGTTGGCTTCTTGGCTTGTTGCTTTGTTGGTTTGTTGGTTTGTTGGCTTGTTGGCTTGTTGGTTTGTTAGTTTGTTGGCTTTTTGGTTACTTGGTTTGTTGGTTTGTTGGTTTGTTGGCTTCTTGGTTTGTTGGCTTGTTGGTTTGTTGGTTTGTTGGTTTGTTGGCTTATTGGCTTGTTGGTTTGTTGGTTTGTTGGTTTGTTGGTTTGTTGGTTTTTTGGTTTGTTGGTTTGTTGGTTTGTTGGCTTGTTGGTTTGTTGGTTTGTTGGCTTGTTGGCTTGTTGGCTTGTTGGTTTGTTGGTTTGTTGGCTTGTTGGTTACTTAGTTTGTTGGTTTGTTGGTTTGTTGGTTTGTTGGCTTGTTGGTTTGTTGGTTAATTCGTTTGTTGGTTTGTTAGTTTGTTGGTTTGTTGGCTTGTTGGCTTGTTGGTTTGTTGGTATTTTGGTTTGTTGGTTTATTTGTTTGTTGGTTTGTTGGCTTGTTGGTTTGTTGGTTTTTTAGTTTGTTGGCTTGTTGGCTTGTTGGTTTGTTAGTTTGTTGGCTTTATGGTTACTTGGTTTGTTGGTTTGTTGATTTGTTGGCTTGTAGGCTTGTTGGTTTGTTGGTTTGTTGGCTTGTTGGTTTGTTGGTTTGTTGGCTTGTTGGCTTGTTGCTTTCTTGGTTTGTTGGTTTGTTGGCTTGTTGGCTTGTTGGTTTGTTAGTTTGTTGGCTTTTTGGTTACTTGGTTTGTTGGTTTGTTGGCTTGTTGGTTTGTTGGTTTGTTGGTTTCTTGGCTTATTGGCTTGTTGGTTTGTTGGTTTGCTGGCTTGTTATTTTGTTGGTTTGTTGGCTTGTTGGCTTGCTGCTTTGTTCGTTTGATGGTTTGTTGGTTTGTTGGTTTTTTGGTTTGTTGGTTTTTTAGTTTGTTGGCTTTTTGGTTACTTGGTTTGTTGGTTTGTTTGTTTTTGGTTTGTTGGTTTGTTGGTTTGTTGGCTTGTTGGTTTATTGGATTGTTGGTTTGTTGGCTTATTGGTTTGTTGGTTTGTTGGCTTGTTGGTTTGTTGGTTTGTGGGTTTGTTGGCTTGTTGGCTTGTTAGTTTGTTGGTTTGTTGGCTTGTTGGTTTGTTGGTTTTTTGGTTTGTTGGTTTGTTGGTTTGTTGGCTTGTTGGTTTGTTGGTTTGTTCGTTTGTTGGCTTGTTGGTTTGTTGGTTTGTTGGCTTGTTGGTTTGTTGGTTTGTTGGTTTGTTGGCTTGTTCGCTTGTTGGTTTGTTGGTTTGTTGGCTTGATGGTTTGTTGGCTTGTTGGTTTGTTGGTTTGTTGGCTTGTTGGCTTGTTGGCTTATTGGTTTGTTAGTTTGTTGGCTTTTTAGTTACTCGGTTTGTTGGTTTGTTGGTTTGTTGGTTTTTTGGCTTGTTGGTTTGTTGGCTTGTTGGTTTGTTGGTTTGTTGGTTTTTTGGTTTGTTGGTTTGTTGGTTTGTTTGCTTGTTGGTTTGTTGGTTTGTTCGTTTGTTGGCTTGTTGGTTTGTTGGTTTGTTGGCTTGTTGGTTTGTTGGTTTGTTGGCTTGTTGGCTTGTTCGTTTGTTGGTTTGTTGGTTTGTTGGTTTGTTGGCTTGTTGGTTTGTTGGTTTGTTGGCTTGTTGGCTTGTTGGTTTGTTGTTTTGTTGGCTTGTTGGTTACTTGGTTTGTTGGTTTGTTGGTTTGTTACTTTGTTGGCTTGTTGGTTTGTTGGTTTGCTGGTTTTTTGGTTTGTTGGTTTGTTGGATTGTTGGCTTGTTGGTTACTTAGTTTGTTGGTTTGTTGGTTAGTTCGTTTGTTGGTTTGTTAGTTTGTGGGTTTGTCGGCTTGTTGGCTTGTTGGTTTGTTGGTTTTTTGGTTTGTTGGTTTGTTAGTTTGTTGGTTTGTTGGTTTGTTTGTTTTTTGGTTTGTTGGTTTG
Source organism: Atherix ibis (assembly GCA_958298945.1). NCBI lineage: Eukaryota > Metazoa > Arthropoda > Insecta > Diptera > Athericidae > Atherix > Atherix ibis. Next base: position 36,356,149 of record OY282608.1, read on the forward strand.
TTGGTTTGTTGGTTTGTTGGCTTGTTGGTTTGTTGATTTGTTGGTTTGTTGGCTTGTTGGCTTGTTGGTTTGTTGGTTTGTTGGTTTTTTGGTTTGTTGGTTTGTTGGTTTGTTAGTTTGTTGGTTTGTTGGTTTGTTGGTTTATTTGTTTGTTGGTTTGTTGGTTTATTTGTTTGTTGGCTTGTTGGCTTGTTGGTTTTTTGGTTTGTTGGTTTGTTACTTTGTTCGTTTGATGTTTTGTTGGTTTGTTGGTTACTTGGTTTGTTGGCTTGTTGGTTTATTGGTTTGTTGGTTTGTTGGCTTGTTGGTTTGTTGGTTTGTTGGTTTGTTGGTTTGTTAGTTTGTTGGTTTGTTGGTTTGTTGGCTTGTTGGTTTGTTGGTTTGTTGGCTTTTTGACTTGTTGGTTTGTTGGATGGTTGGCTTGTTGGTTACTTAGTTTGTTGGTTTGTTGGTTAGTTCGTTTGTTGGTTTGTTAGTTTGTGGGTTTGTCGGCTTGTTGGCTTGTTGGTTTGTTGGTTTTTTGGTTTGTTGGTTTGTTAGTTTGTTAGTTTGTTGGTTTGTTTGTTTTTTGGTTTGTTGGTTTATTTGTTTGTTGGTTTGTTGGCTTGTTGGTTTGTTGGTTTGTTGGTTTGTTGGTTTGTTGGCTTGTTGGTTTGTTGATTTGTTGGTTTGTTGGCTTGTTGGCTTGTTGGTTTGTTGGTTTGTTGGTTTTTTGGTTTGTTGGTTTGTTGGTTTGTTGGTTTGTTGGTTTGTTGGTTTGTTGGTTTATTTGTTTGTTGGTTTGTTGGTTTATTTGTTTGTTGGCTTGTTGGCTTGTTGGTTTGTTGGTTTGTTACTTTGTTCGTTTGATGGTTTGTTGGTTTGTTGGTTACTTGGTTTGTTGGCTTGTTGGTTTGTTGGTTTGTTGGTTTGTTGGCTTGTTGGCTTTTTGGTTTGTTGGGTTGTTGGCTTGTTGGTTACTTAGTTTGTTGGTTTGTTGGCATGTTGGTTTGTTGGTTTGTTGGTTTGTTGGCTTGTTGGCTTGTTGGTTTGTTGTTTTGTTGGTTTGTTGGTTTGTTGGCTTGTTTGTTTGTTGGTTTGTTGGCTTGTTGGCTTGTTGGTTTGTTGGTTTGTTGGCTTGTTGGTTTGTTGGTTTGTTGGTTTTTTGGTTTGTTGCTTTGTTGGTTTGTTGGTTTGTTGGCTTATTGGCTTGTTGTTTTGTTGGCTTGTTGGTTTGTTAGTTTGTTGGCTTTTTGGTTACTTGGTTTGTTGGTTTGTTGGTTTGTTGGCTTGTTGGTTTGTTGGCTTTTTCGTTTGTTGGTTTGTTGGTTTGTTGGCTTGTTGGCTTGTTGGTTTGTTGGTTTGTTGGTTTGTTGGTTTGTTGGTTTTTTGGTTTGTTGCTTTGTTGGTTTGTTGGTTTGTTGGCTTGTTGGCTTGTTGTTTTGTTGGCTTGTTGGTTTGTTAGTTTGTTGGCTTTTTGGTTACTTGGTTTGTTAGTTTGTTGGTTTGTTGGCTTGTTGGTTTGTTGGCTTGTTGGTTTGTTGGTTTGTTGGTTTGTTGGCTTGTTATCTTGTTGGTTTGTTGGTTTGTTGGTTTGTTGGTTTGTTGGTTTGTTGGTTTTTTGATTTGTTGGTTTGTTGGCTTGGTGGTTTGTTAGTTTGTTGGTTTGTTGGCTTGTTGGTTTGTTGGTTTGTTGGCTTGTTGGTTTGTTGGTTTGTTGGTTTGTTGGCTTGTTGGCTTGTTGGTTTGTTGGCTTGTTGGTTTGTTGGTTTGTTGGCTTGTTGGCTTGTTGGCTTTTTGGTTACTTGGTTTGTTGGTTTGTTGGTTTGTTGACTTGTTGGTTTGTTGGCTTGTTGGTTTGTTGGCTTGTTATTTTGTTGGCTTGTTGGCTTGTTGGTTTGTTGGTTTGTTGGTTTGTTGGTTTGTTGGTTTGTTGGTTTTTTGGTTTGTTGGTTTGTTGGCTTGTTGGTTTGTTGTTTTGTTGGCTTGTTGGCTTGTTGGTTTGTTGGCTTGTTGGTTACTTAGTTTATTGGTTTGTTGGTTTGTTGGTTTGTTGGTTTGTTGGTTTTTTGGCTTGTTGGCTTGTTGGTTTGTTGGTTTGTTGGTTAGTTCGTTTGTTGGTTTGTTAGTTTGTTGGTTTGTTGGCTTGTTGGCTTGTTGGTTTGTTGGTTTTTTGGTTTGTTGGTTTGTTGGTTTGTTGGTTTGTTCGTTTGTTGGTTTGTTTGTTTGTTGGTTTGTTGGCTTGTTGGTTTGTTGGTTTGTTGGTTTGTTCGCTTGTTGGCTTGTTGGTTTGTTAGTTTGTTGGCTTTTTGGTTACTTGGTTTGTTGGTTTGTTGGTGTTGGCTTGTTGGCTTGTTGGTTAGTTGGTTTGTTGGCTTGTTGGTTTGTTGGATTGTTGGCTTGTTGGCATGTTGCTTTGTTGGTTTGTTGGTTTGTTGGCTTGTTGGTTTGTTGGCTTATTGGCTTGTTGGTTTGTTAGTTTGTTGGCTTTTTGGTTACTTGGTTTGTTGGTTTGTTGGTTTGTTGGTTTGTTGGCTTGTTGGTTTTTTGGTTTGTTGGTTTTTTGGTTTGTTGGTTTGTTGGTTTGTCGGTTTTTTGGCTTGTTGGTTTGTTGGTTTGTTGGCTTGTTGGTTTGTTGGTTTGTTGGCTTGTTGAATTGTTGGTTTGTTGGCTTGTTGGTTTGTTGGTTTGTTGGCTTGTTGGTTACTTAGTTTGTTGGTTTGTTGGTTTGTTGGTTTGTTGGTTTGTTGGTTTGTTGGCTTGTTGGCTTGTTGGTTTGTTGGTTTGTTGGCTTGTTGGTTTGTTGGTTTGTTAGTTTGTTGGCTTTTTGGTTACTTGGTTTGTTGGTTTGTTGGTTTGTTGGCTTGTTGGCTAGTTGGTTTGTTAGTTTGTTGGCTTGTTGGTTTGTTGCTTTGTTAGCTTGTTGGCTTGTTGCTTTGTTGGTTTGTTGGCTTGTTGGTTTGTTGGCTTGTTGGCTTGTTTGTTTGTTAGTTTGTTGGCTTTTTGGTTACTTGGTTTGTTGGTTTGTTGGTTTGTTGGTTTGTTGATTTTTTGGTTTGTTGGTTTGTTGGTTTGTTGGTGTGTTGGTTTGTTGGTTTATTTGTTTGTTGGTTTGTTGGCTTGTTGGTTTGTTGGTTTGTTGGTTTGTTGTTTTGTTGGCTTGTTGGTTTGTTGGTTTGTTGGTTTGTTGGCTTGTTGGCTTGTTGGTTTGTTGGTTTATTTGTTTGTTGGTTTGTTGGTTTGTTGGTTTGTTGGTTTGTTGGTTTGTTGGTTTGTTGGCTTGTTGGTTTGTTGGTTTGTTGGCTTGTTGGTTTGTTGGTTTGTTGGCTTGTTGGTTACTTAGTTTGTTGGTTTGTTAGCTTGTTGGTTTGTTGGTTTTTTGGTTTGTTGGTTTGTTGGTTTGTTGGCTTGTTGGTTTGTTGGTTTGTTGGTTTGTTGGTTTGTTGGTTTGTTGGCTTGTTGGCTTGTTGGTTTGTTGGTTTTTTAGTTTGTTGGTTTGTTGGTTTGTTGGTTTGTTCGTTTGTTGGTTTGTTTGTTTGTTGGTTTGTTGGCTTGTTGGTTTGTTGGTTTGTTTGTTTGTTGGCTTGTTGGCTTGTTGGTTTGTTAGTTTGTTGGCTTTTTGGTTACTTGGTTTGTTGATGTTGGCTTGTTGGCTTGTTGGTTAGTTGGTTTGTTGGCTTGTTGGTTTGTTGGTTTGTTGGCTTGTTGGCTTGTTGCTTTGTTGGTTTGTTGGTTTGTTGGCTTGTTGGTTTGTTGGTTTGTTGGCTTGTTGGTTACTTAGTTTGTTGGTTTGTTAGCTTGTTGGTTTGTTGGTTTTTTGGTTTGTTGGTTTGTTGGTTTGTTGGCTTGTTGGTTTGTTGGTTTGTTGGTTTGTTGGTTTGTTGGCTTGTTGGCTTGTTGGTTTGTTGGTTTTTTGGTTTGTTGGTTTGTTGGTTTGTTGGCTTGTTGGTTTGTTGGTTTGTTGGTTTGTTGGCTTGTTGGCTTGTTGGTTTGTTGGTTTCTTGGTTTATTTGTTTGTTGGTTTGTTGGTTTGTTGGTGTGTTGGTTTGTTGGTTTATTTGTTTGTTGGTTTGTTGGTGTGTTGGTTTGTTGGTTTATTTGTTTGTTGGTTTGTTGGCTTGTTGGTTTGTTGGTTTGTTGGCTTATTGTTTTGTTGGTTTGTTGGTTTGTTGGCTTGTTGGCTTGTTGGTTTGTTGGTTTATTTGTTTGTTGGTTTGTTGGTTTGTTGGTTTGTTGGCTTGTTGGTTTGTTGGTTTGTTGGCTTGTTGGTTACTTAGTTTGTTGGTTTGTTAGCTTGTTGGTTTGTTGGTTTTTTGGTTTGTTGGTTTGTTGGTATGTTGGCTTGTTGGTTTGTTGGTTTGTTGGTTTGTTGGTTTGTTGGCTTGTTGGCTTGTTGGTTTGTTGGTTTTTTAGTTTGTTGGTTTGTTGGTTTGTTGGTTTGTTCGTTTGTTGGTTTGTTTGTTTGTTGGTTTGTTGGCTTGTTGGTTTGTTGGTTTATTTGTTTGTTGGCTTGTTGGCTTGTTGGTTTGTTAGTTTGTTTGCTTTTTGGTTACTTGGTTTGTTGGTGTTGGCTTGTTGGCTTGTTGGTTAGTTGGTTTGTTGGCTTGTTGGTTTGTTGGTTTGTTGGCTTGTTGGCTTGTTGCTTTGTTGGTTTGTTGGTTTGTTGGCTTGTTGGTTTGTTGGTTTGTTGGCTTGTTGGTTACTTAGTTTGTTGGTTTGTTAGCTTGTTGGTTTGTTGGTTTTTCGGTTTGTTGGTTTGTTGGTTTGTTGGCTTGTTGGTTTGTTGGTTTGTTGGTTTGTTGTCTTGTTGGCTTGTTGGTTTGTTGGTTTTTTGGTTTGTTGGTTTGTTGGTTTGTTGGTTTGTTCGTTTGTTGGTTTGTTTGTTTGTTGGTTTGTTGGCTTGTTGGTTTGTTGGTTTGTTTGTTTGTTGGCTTGTTGGCTTGTTGGTTTGTTAGTTTGTTGGCTTTTTGGTTACTTGGTTTGTTGGTATTGGCTTGTTGGCTTGTTGGTTAGTTGGTTTGTTGGCTTGTTGGTTTGTTGGTTTGTTGGCTTGTTGGCTTGTTGCTTTGTTGGTTTGTTGGTTTGTTGGCTTGTTGGTTTGTTGGCTTATTGGCTTGTTGGTTTGTTAGTTTGTTGGCTTTTTGGTTACTTGGTTTGTTGGTTTGTTGGTTTGTTGGTTTGTTGGCTTGTTGGTTTGTTGGTTTGTTGGTTTGTTGGTTTGTTGGTTTGTTGGTTTGTTGGTTTGTCGGTTTTTTGGTTTGTTGGTTTGTTGGTTTGTTGGCTTGTTGGTTTGTTGGTTTGTTGGCTTGTTGAATTGTTGGTTTGTTGGCTTGTTGGCTTGTTGGTTTGTTGGTTTGTTGGCTTGTTGGTTACTTAGTTTGTTGGTTTGTTGGTTTGTTGGTTTGTTGGTTTGTTGGCTTGTTGGCTTGTTGGTTTGTTGGTTTGTTGGCTTGTTGGTTTGTTGGTTTGTTAGTTTGTTGGCTTTTTGGTTACTTGGTTTGTTTGTTTGTTGGTTTGTTGGCTTGTTGGCTTGTTGGCTTGTTGGTTTGTTGGCTTGTTGGTTTGTTGGTTTGTTGGCTTGTTGGCTTGTTGCTTTGTTGGTTTGTTGGTTTGTTGGCTTGTTGGTTTGTTGGCTTGTTGGCTTGTTGGTTTGTTAGTTTTGTTGGCTTTTTGTTTACTTGGTTTGTTGGTTTGTTGTTTTGTTGGTTTATTGGCTTGTTGGTTTGTTGGTTTGTTGGTTTGTTGGTTTGTTGGTTTTTTGGTTTGTTGGTTTGTTGGTGTGTTGGTTTTTTGGTTTGTTGGTTTATTTGTTTGTTGGTTTGTTGGCTTGTTGGTTTGTTGGTTTGTTGGTTTGTTGTTTTGTTGGCTTGTTGGTTTGTTGGTTTGTTGGTTTGTTGGCTTGTTGGCTTGTTGGTTTGTTGGTTTCTTGGTTTATTTGTTTGTTGGTTTGTTGGTTTGTTGGTTTGTTGGTTTGTTGGTTTGTTGGTTTGTTGGTTTGTTGGTTTGTTGGCTTGTTGGTTTGTTGGTTTGTTGGATTGTTGGTTTGTTGGTTTGTTGGCTTGTTGGTTACTTAGTTTGTTGGTTTGTTAGCTTGTTGGTTTGTTCGTTTTTTGGTTTGTTGGTTTGTTGGTTTGTTGGCTTGTTGGTTTGTTGGTTTGTTGGCTTGTTGGCTTGTTGGTTTGTTGGTTTGTTGGCTTGTTGGCTTGTTGGCTTGTTGGTTTGTTGGTTTGTTGGTTTGTTGGTTTGTTGCTTTGTTGGTTTGTTGGTTTGTTGGCTTGTTGGCTTGTTGGTTTGTTAGTTTGTTGGCTTTTTGGTTACTTGGTTTTTTGGATTGTTGGTATGTTGGCTTGTTGGTTTGTTGGCTTGTTGCTTTGTTGGTTTGTTGGTTTGTTGGCTTGTTGGCTTGTTGGTTTGTTGGTTTGTTGGTTTGTTAGTTTGTTGGCTTGTTGGTTTGTTGGTTTGTTGGCTTGTTGGTTTGTTGGTTTGTTGGCTTGTTGGCTTGTTGGCTTGTTAGTTTGTTGGTTTGTTGGTTTGTTGGTTTGTTGGCTTGTTGGTTTGTTGGTTTGTTGGCTTGTTGGTTACTTAGTTTGTTGGTTTGTTGGCATGTTGGTTTGTTGGTTTGTTGGTTTGTTGGCTTGTTGGTTACTTAGTTTGTTGGTTTGTTGGCATGTTGGTTTGTTGGTTTGTTGGTTTATTGGCTTGTTGGTTTGTTGGCTTGTTGGTTTGTTGCTTTGTTCGTTTGATGGTTTGTTGGTTTGTTGGTTACTTGGTTTTTTGGTTTGTTGGTTTGTTGGCTTGCTGGTTTGTTGGCTTGTTGGTTTGTTGGTTTGTTGGTTTGTTGGCTTGTTGGTTTGTTGGTTTGTTGGCTTGTTGGTTTGTTAGTTTGTTGGCTTTTTGGTTACTTGGTTTGTTGGTTTGTTGGTTTGTTGGCTTGTTGGTTTGTTGGCTTGTTGGTTTGTTGGTTTGTTGGTTTGTTGGCTTGTTCGTTTTTTGGTTTGTTGGTTTGTTGGCTTGTTGGCTTGTTGGTTTGTTGGTTTGTTGGCTTGTTGGTTTGTTGGTTTGTTGGCTTGTTGGCTTGTTGCTTTGTTCGTTTGATGGTTTGTTGGTTTGTTGGTTTTTTGGTTTGTTGGTTTTTTGGTTTGTTGCTTTGTTGGTTTGTTGGTTTGTTGGCTTGTTGGCTTGTTGGTTTGTTGGCTTGTTGGTTTGTTGGTTTGTTGGCTTGTTGGTTACTTGGTTTGTTGGTTTGTTGCTTTGTTGGTTTGTTGATTTGTTGGTTTGTTGGTTTGTTGGTTTGTTGGCTTGTTGGTTTGTTGGTTTGTTGGCTTGTCGGCTTGTTGGTTTGTTGGTTTGTTGGTTTGTTGGTTTGTTGGCTTGTTGGCTTGTTGGTTTGTTGGTTAGTTCGTTTGTTGGTTTGTTAGTTTGTTGGTTTGTTGGCTTGTTGGCTTGTTGGTTTGTTGGTTTTTTGGTTTGTTGGTTTGTTGGTTTGTTGGTTTGTTGGTTTGTTGGTTTATTTGTTTGTTGGTTTGTTGGCTTGTTGGTTTGTTGGTTTGTTGGCTTGTTGGCTTGTTGGTTTGTTGGTTTGTTGGTTTGTTGGTTTGTTGGTTTGTTTGTTTGTTGGCTTGTTGGTTTGTTGGTTTGTTGGTATGGTGGCTTGTTGGCTTGTTGGTTTGTGTGTTTGTTGGTTTATTTGTTTGTTGGTTTGTTGGCTTGTTGGTTTGTTGGTTTGTTGGCTTGTTGGCTTGTTGGTTTGTTGGTTTGTTGGTTTGTAGGCTTGTTGGTTTGTTGGCTTGTCGGTTTGTTGGTTTGTTGGTTTGTTGGCTTGTTGGTTTGTTGGTTTGTTGGCTTGTTGGCTTGTTGGTTTGTTGGTTTGTTGGTTTGTTGGTTTCTTGGCTTGTTGGTTTGTTGGTTTGTTGGCTTGTTGGTTTGTTGGTTTGTTGGTTTTTTGGTTTGTTGGTTTGTTGGTTTGTTGGCTTGTTGGTTTGTTGGTTTGTTGGTTTGTTGGCTTGTTGGTTTGTTGGTTTGTTGGCTTGTTGGGTTGTTAGTTTGTTGGTTTGTTGGCTTGTTGGTTTGTTGGTTTTTTGGTTTGTTGGTTTGTTGGTTTGTTTGCTTGTTGGTTTGTTGGTTTGTTAGTTTGTTGGCTTGTTGGTTTGTTGGTTTGTTGGCTTGTTGGTTTGTTGGTTTGTTGGCTTGTTGGCTTGTTGGTTTGTTGGTTTGTTGGCTTGTTGATTTGTTGGCTTGTTGGTTTGTTGGTTTGTTGGCTTGTTGGCTTGTTGGCTTGTTGGTTTGTTAGTTTGTTAGTTTGTTGGCTTTTTAGTTACTTGGTTTGTTGGTTTATTGGTTTGTTGGTTTGTTAGTTTTTTGGCTTGTTGGTTTGTTGGCTTGTTGGTTTGTTGGTTTGTTGGTTTGTTGGCTTGTTGGTTTGTTCGTTTGTTGGTTTGTAGGTTTGTTGGTTTGTTGGCTTGTTGGTTTGTTGGTTTGTTGGATTGTTGGATTGTTGGTTTGTTGGTTTGTTGGCTTGTTGGTTACTTGGTTTGTTGGTTTGTTGGCTTGTTGGCTTGTTGGTTTGTTGGTTTGTTGGCTTGTTGGTTACTTGGTTTGTTGGTTTGTTGGTTTGTTTGCTTGTTGGTTTGTTGGTTTGTTGGTTTTTTGGTTTGTTGGTTTATTTGTTTGTTGGTTTGTAGGCTTGTTAGTTTGTCGGTTTGTTGGTTTGTTGGTTTGTTAGTTTGTTGGTTTGTTGGTTTGTTGGCTTGTTGGTTTGTTGGTTTGTTGGCTTGTTGGCTTGTTGGTTTGTTGGTTTGTTGGCTTGTTGGTTCCTTAGTTTGTTGGTTTGTTGGCTAGTTGGTTTGTTGGTTTGTTAGTTTGTTGGTTTGTTGACTTGTTGGCTTGTTGGTTTGTTGGTTTTTTGGTTTGTTGGTTTGTTGGTTTGTTGGTTTGTTGGTTTGTTGGTTTGTTAGTTTGTTTGTTTGTTGGTTTGTTGGTTTGTTGGTTTGTTGGTTTGTTGGTTTGTTGGTTTGTTGCTTTGTTCGTTTGATGGTTTGTTGGTTTGTTGGTTACTTGGTTTGTTGGTTTGTTGGTTTGTTGGTTTGTTGGTTTGTTGGTTTGTTGGCTTGTTGGCTTGTTGGTTTGTTGGTTTGTTGGTTTGTTGGTTACTTAGTTTGTTGGTTTGTTGGCATGTTGGTTTGTTGGTTTGTTGGTTTGTTGGCTTGTTGGTTTGTTGGTTTGTTGGCTTGTTCGTTTGTTGGTTTGTTGGCTTGTTGGCTTGTTGGTTTAATGGTTTGTTGGTTTGTTGGTTTGTTGGCTTGTTGGTTTGTTGGTTTGTTGGCTTGTTGGTTTGTTGGTTTGTTTGTTTGTTGGCTTGTTGGCTTGTTGGTTTGTCGGTTTGTTGGCTTGTTGGTTTGTTGGTTTGTTGGCTTGTTGGCTTGTTGCTTTGTTCGTTTGATGGTTTGTTGGTTTGTTGGTTTTTTGGTTTATTGGTTTTTTGGTTTGTTGCTTTGCTGGTTTGTTGGTTTGTTGGCTTGTTGGCTTGTTGGTTTGTTTTTTTGTTGGCTTGTTGGTTTGTTAGTTTGTTGGCTTTTTGGTTACTTGGTTTGTTGGTTTGTTGGCTTGTTTGTTTGTTGGCTTGTTGGTTTGTTGGTTTGTTGGTTTGTTGGCTTGTTGGTTTGTTGGTTTGTTGGTTTGTTGGTTTGTTGGTTTGTTGGTTTGTTGGTTTGTTGGTTTTTTGGTTTGTTGGTTTGTTGGTTTGTTGGCTTTTTGGTTTGTAGGTTTGTTGGCTTGTTGGTTTGTTGGTTTGTTGGCTTGTTGGTTTGTTGGTTTGTTGGTTTGTTGGTTTATTGGCTTGTTGGCTTGTTGGTTTTTTGGTTTGTTGGTTTGTTGGTTTGTTGGTTTTTTGGTTTGTTGGTTTGTTGGTTTGTTGGCTTTTTGGTTTGTAGGTTTGTTGGCTTGTTGGTTTGTTGGTTTGTTGGCTTGTTGGTTTGTTGGTTTGTTGGTTTGTTGGTTTATTGGCTTGTTGGCTTGTTGGTTTGTTGGTTTGTTGGCTTGTTGGTTTGTTGGTTTGTTGGCTTGTTGGCTTGTTACTTTGTTCGTTTGATGGTTTGTTGGTTTGTTGGTTTTTGGTTTGTTGGTTTTTTGGTTTGTTGTTTGTTGGTTTGTTGGTTTGTTGGCTTGTTGGCTTGTTGGTTGGTTGGCTTGTTGGTTTGTTAGTTTGTTGGCTTTTTGGTTACTTGGTTTGTTGGTTTGTTGGATTGTTGGTTTGTTGGCTTGTTGGCTTGTTGGTTTGTTGGTTTGTTGGTTTGTTGGTTTGTTGGTTTGTTGGTTTGTTGGTTTGTTGGTTTGTTGGTTTGTTGGCTTGCTGGTTTGTTGGTTTGTTGGTTTGTTGGCTTGTTGGTTTGTTGGTTTTTTGGTTTGTTGGCTTGTTGGCTTGTTGGCTTGTTGGTTTGTTGGTTTGTTGGTTTGTTGGTTTGTTGGTTTGTTGGTTTGTTGGTTTGTTGGTTTGTTGGCTTGTTGGTTACTTAGTTTGTTGGTTTGTTAGCTTGTTGGTTTGTTGGTTTTTTGGTTTGTTGGTTTGTAGGTTTGTTGGCTTGTTGGTTTGTTGGTTTGTTGGCTTGTTGGTTTGTTGGTTTGTTGGTTTGTTAGTTTATTGGCTTGTTGGCTTGTTGGTTTGTTGGTTTGTTGGCTTGTTGGTTTGTTGGTTTGTTGGCTTGTTGGCTTGTTACTTTGTTCGTTTGATGGTTTGTTGGTTTGTTGGTTTTTGGTTTGTTGGTTTTTTGGTTTGTTGTTTGTTGGTTTGTTGGTTTGTTGGCTTGTTGGCTTGTTGGTTGGTTGGCTTGTTGGTTTGTTAGTTTGTTGGCTTTTTGGTTACTTGGTTTGTTGGTTTGTTGGATTGTTGGTTTGTTGGCTTGTTGGCTTGTTGGTTTGTTGGTTTGTTGGTTTGTTGGTTTGTTGGTTTGTTGGTTTGTTGGTTTGTTGGTTTGTTGGTTTGTTGGCTTGCTGGTTTGTTGGTTTGTTGGTTTGTTGGCTTGTTGGTTTGTTGGTTTTTTGGTTTGTTGGCTTGTTGGCTTGTTGGCTTGTTGGTTTGTTGGTTTGTTGGTTTGTTGGTTTGTTGGTTTGTTGGTTTGTCGGTTTGTTGGTTTGTTGGCTTGTTGGTTACTTAGTTTGTTGGTTTGTTAGCTTGTTGGTTTGTTGGTTTTTTGGTTTGTTGGTTTGTTGGTTTGTTGGCTTGTTGGTTTGTTGGTTTGTTGGCTTGTTGGCTTGTTGGTTTGTTGGTTTGTTGGCTTGTTGGTTTGTTGGTTTGTTGGTTTGTTGGTTTGTTGGTTTGTTGGTTTGTTGCTTTGTTGGTTTGTTGGTTTGTTGGCTTGTTGGCTTGTTGGTTTGTTAGTTTGTTGGCATTTTGGTTACTTGGTTTGTTGGATTGTTGGTTTGTTGGCTTGTTGGTTTGTTGGCTTGTTGCTTTGTTGGTTTGTTGGTTTGTTGGCTTGTTGGCTTGTTGGTTTGTTGGTTTGTTGGTTTGTTGGTTTGTTGGCTTGTTGGTTTGTTGGTTTGTTGGCTTGTTGGTTTGTTGGTTTGTTGGCTTGTTGGCTTGTTGGCTTGTTGGTTTGTTGGTTTGTTGGTTTGTTGGTTTGTTGGCTTGTTGGTTTGTTGGTTTGTTGGTTTGTTGGTTACTTAGTTTGTTGGTTTGTTGGTTTGTTGGTTTGTTGGCTTGTTGGTTTGTTGGTTTGTTGGCTTGTTGGTTTGTTGGCTTGTTGGTTTGTTGGTTTGTTGGTTTGTTGGTTTGTTGGCTTGTTGGTTTGTTGGTTTGTTGGCTTGTTGGTTACTTAGTTTGTTGGTTTGTTGGCATGTTGGTTTGTTGGTTTGTTGGTTTGTTGGTTTGTTGGCTTGTTGGTTACTTAGTTTGTTGGTTTGTTGGCATGTTGGTTTGTTGGTTTGTTGGTTTATTGGCTTGTTGGTTTGTTGGCTTGTTGGTTTGTTGCTTTGTTCGTTTGATGGTTTGTTGGTTTGTTGGTTACTTGGTTTGTTGGTTTGTTGGTTTGTTGGCTTGCTGGTTTGTTGGCTTGTTGGTTTGTTGGTTTGTTGGTTTGTTGGCTTGTTGGTTTGTTGGTTTGTTGGCTTGTTGGTTTGTTAGTTTGTTGGCTTTTTGGTTACTTGGTTTGTTGGTTTGTTGGTTTGTTGGCTTGTTGGTTTGTTGGCTTGTTGGTTTGTTGGTTTGTTGGTTTGTTGGCTTGTTGATTTTTTGGTTTGTTGGTTTGTTGGCTTGTTGGCTTGTTGGTTTGTTGGTTTGTTGGCTTGTTGGTTTGTTGGTTTGTTGGCTTGTTGGCTTGTTGCTTTGTTCGTTTGATGGTTTGTTGGTTTGTTGGTTTTTTGGTTTGTTGCTTTGTTGGTTTGTTGGTTTGTTGGCTTGTTGGCTTGTTGGTTTGTTGGCTTGTTGGTTTGTTGGCTTGTTGGTTACTTGGTTTGTTGGTTTGTTGGTTTGTTGGCTTGTTGGTTTTTTGGTTTGTTGGTTTGTTGGCTTGTTGGCTTGTTGGTTTGTTGGTTTGTTGGCTTGTTGGGTTGTTGGTTTGTTGGCTTGTTGGCTTGTTGCTTTGTTCGTTTGATGGTTTGTTGGTTTGTTGGTTTTTTGGTTTGTTGGTTTTTTGGTTTGTTACTTTGTTGGTTTGTTGGTTTGTTGGCTTGTTGGCTTGTTGGTTTGTTGGCTTGTTGGTTTGTTGGCTTGTTGGTTACTTGGTTTGTTGGTTTGTTGGTTTGTTGATTTGTTGGTTTGTTGGTTTGTTGGCTTGTTGGTTTGTTGGTTTGTTGGCTTGTCGGCTTGTTGGTTTGTTGGTTTGTTGGTTTGTTGGTTTGTTGGCTTGTTGGCTTGTTGGTTTGTTGGTTAGTTCGTTTGTTGGTTTGTTAGTTTGTTGGTTTGTTGGCTTGTTGGCTTGTTGGTTTGTTGGTTTTTTGGTTTGTTGGTTTTTTGGTTTGTTGGTTTGTTGGTTTGTGGGTTTATTTGTTTGTTGGTTTGTTGGCTTGTTGGTTTGTTGGTTTGTTGGCTTGTTGACTTGTTGGTTTGTTGGTTTGTTGGTTTGTTGGTTTGTTGGTTTGTTTGTTTGTTGGCTTGTTGGTTTGTTGGTTTGTTGGCTTGTTGGTTTGTTGGTTTGTTGGCTTGTTGGCTTGTTGGTTTGTTGGTTTGTTGGTTTGTTAGTTTGTAGGCTTGTTGGTTTGTTGGCTTGTCGGTTTGTTGGTTTGTTGGTTTGTTGGCTTGTTGGTTTGTTGGTTTGTTGGCTTGTTGGCTTGTTGGCTTGTTGGTTTGTTGGTTTGTTGGTTTGTTGGTTTCTTGGCTTGTTGGTTTGTTGGTTTGTTGGCTTGTTGGTTTGTTGGTTTGTTGGTTTTTTGGTTTGTTGGTTTGTTGGTTTGTTGGCTTGTTGGTTTGTTGGTTTGTTGGTTTGTTGGCTTGTTGGTTTGTTGGTTTGTTGGCTTGTTGGTTTGTTGGTTTGTTGGTTTGTTGGCTTGTTGGCTTGTTAGTTTGTTGGTTTGTTGGCTTGTTGGTTTGTTGGTTTTTTGGTTTGTTGGTTTGTTGGTTTGTTTGCTTGTTGGTTTGTTGGTTTGTTAGTTTGTTGGCTTGTTGGTTTGTTGGTTTGTTGGCTTTGTTGGTTTGTTGGTTTGTTGGCTAGTTGGCTTGTTGGTTTGTTGGTTTGTTGGCTTGTTGGTTTGTTGGCTTGTTGGTTTGTTGGTTTGTTGGCTTGTTGGCTTGTTGGCTTGTTGGTTTGTTAGTTTGATAGTTTGTTGGCTTTTTAGTTACTTGGTTTGTTGGTTTGTTGGTTTGTTAGTTTTTTGGCTTGTTGGTTTGTTGGCTTGTTGGTTTGTTGGTTTGTTGGTTTGTTGGCTTGTTGGTTTGTTCGTTTGTTGGTTTGTAGGTTTGTTGGTTTGTTGGCTTGTTGGTTTGTTGGTTTGTTGGCTTGTTGGATTGTTGGTTTGTTGGTTTGTTGGCTTGTTGGTTACTTGGTTTGTTGGTTTGTTGGCTTGTTGGCTTGTTGGTTTGTTGGTTTGTTGGCTTGTTGGTTACTTGGTTTGTTGGTTTGTTGGTTTGTTGGTTTGTTGGCTTGTTGGTTTGTTGGTTTGTTGGTTTGTTGGTTTTTTGGTTTTTTGGTTTATTTGTTTGTTAATTTGTTGGCTTGTTGGTTTGTCGGTTTGTTGGTTTGTTGGTTTGTTGGCTTGTTGGCTTGTTGGTTTGTTGGTTTGTTGGCTTGTTGGTTACTTAGTTTGTTGGTTTGTTGGCTAGTTGGTTTGTTGGTTTGTTAGTTTGTTGGTTTGTTGGCTTGTTGGCTTGTTGGTTTGTTGGTTTTTTGGTTTGTTGGTTTGTTGGATTGTTGGTTTGTTGGTTTGTTGGTTTGTTTGTTTGTTGGTTTGTTGGTTTGTTGGTTTGTTGGTTTGTTGGTTTGTTGGTTTGTTGGTTTGTTGCTTTGTTCGTTTGATGGTTTGTTGGTTTGTTGGTTACTTGGTTTGTTGGTTTGTTGGTTTGTTGGTTTGTTGGTTTGTTGGTTACTTGGTTTGTTGGTTTGTTGGTTTGTTGGTTTGTTGGTTTGTTGGCTTGTTGGCTTGTTGGTTTTTTGGTTTGTTGGTTTGTTGGATTGTTGGTTTGTTGGTTTGTTGGTTTGTTTGTTTGTTGGTTTGTTGGTTTGTTGGTTTGTTGGTTTGTTGGTTTGTTGGTTTGTTGCTTTGTTCGTTTGATGGTTTGTTGGTTTGTTGGTTACTTGGTTTGTTGGTTTGTTGGTTTGTTGGTTTGTTGGTTTGTTGGCTTTTTGGCTTGTTGGTTTGTTGGTTTGTTGGTTTGTTGGTTTGTTGGCTTGTTGGTTTGTTGGTTTGTTGGCTTGTTGGTTTGTTGGTTTGTTGGTTTGTTGGCTTGTTGGCTTGTTGGTTTGTTGGTTTGTTGGCTTGTTGGTTTGTTGGTTTGTTGGCTTGTTGGCTTGTTGCTTTGTTTGTTTGATGGTTTGTTGGTTTGTTGGCTTGTTGGCTTGTTGGTTTGTTGGTTTGTTGGCTTGTTGGTTTGTTAGTTTGTTGGCTTTTTGGTTACTTGGTTTGTTGGTTTGTTGGTTTGTTGGCTTGTTGGTTTGTTGGCTTGTTGGTTTGTTGGCTTGTTGGTTTGTTGGTTTGTTGGTTTGTTGGCTTGTTGGTTTGTTGGTTTGTTGGTTTGTTGGTTTGTTGGTTTGTTGGTTTGTTGGTTTTTTGGTTTGTTGGTTTGTTGGTTTGTTGGCTTTTTGGTTTGTAGGTTTGTTGGCTTGTTGGTTTGTTGGTTTGTTGGCTTGTTGGTTTGTTGGTTTGTTGGTTTGTTGGTTTGTTGGTTTGTTGGTTTGTTGGCTTGTTGGCTTGTTGGTTTGTTGGTTTGTTGGCTTGTTGGTTTGTTGGTTTGTTGGTTTGTTGGTTTGTTGGCTTGTTGGCTTGTTACTTTGTTCGTTTGATGGTTTGTTGGTTTGTTGGTTTTTTGGTTTGTTGGTTTTTTGATTTGTTGCTTTGTTGGTTTGTTGGTTTGTTGGCTTGTTGGCTTGTTGGTTGGTTGGCTTGTTGGTTTGTTAGTTTGTTGGCTTTTTGGTTACTTGGTTTGTTGGTTTGTTGGATTGTTGGTTTGTTGGCTTGTTGGTTTGTTGGTTTGTTGGTTTGTTGGCTTGTTGGCTTGTTGGTTTGTTTGCTTGTTGGTTTGTTGGTTTGTTGGTTTGTTGGTTTGTTGGCTTGCTGGTTTGTTGGTTTGTTGGTTTGTTGGCTTGTTGGTTTGTTGGTTTTTTGGTTTGTTGGCTTGTTGGCTTGTTGGCTTGTTGGTTTGTTGGTTTGTTGGTTTGTTGGTTTGTTGGTTTGTTGGTTTGTTGGTTTGTTGGCTTGTTGGTTTGTTGGTTTGTTGGCTTGTTGGTTACTTGGTTTTTTGGTTTGTTGGTTTGTTGGTTTGTTGGCTTGTTGGTTTGTTGGTTTGTTGGCTTGTTGGCTTGTTGGTTTGTTGGTTTGTTGGCTTGTTGGCTTGTTGGTTTGTTGGTTTGTTGGTTTGTTGGTTTGATGGTTTGTTGGTTTGTTGGTTTGTTGGTTTGTTGGTTTGTTGGTTTGTTGGTTTGTTGGTTTGTTGGTTTGTTGGTTTGTTGGTTTGTTGGTTTGTTGGCTTGTTGGCTTGTTGGTTTGTTAGTTTGTCGGCATTTTGGTTACTTGGTTTGTTGGATTGTTGGTTTGTTGGCTTGTTGGTTTGTTGGCTTGTTGCTTTGTTGGTTTGTTGGTTTGTTGGCTTGTTGGCTTGTTGGTTTGTTGGTTTGTTGGTTTGTTGGTTTGTTGGTTTGTTGGCTTGTTGGTTTGTTGGTTTTTTGGCTTGTTGGTTTGTTGGTTTGTTGGCTTGTTGGCTTGTTGGCTTCTTGGTTTGTTGGTTTGTTGGCTTGTTGGTTTGTTGGCTTGTTGGTTTGTTGGTTTGTTGGTTTGTTGGTTTGTTGGCTTGTTGGTTTGTTGGTTTGTTGGCTTGTTGGTTACTTAGTTTATTGGTTTGTTGGCATGTTGGTTTGTTGGTTTGTTGGTTTGTTGGCTTGTTGGTTACTTAGTTTGTTGGTTTGTTGGCATGCTGGTTTGTTGGTTTGTTGGTTTATTGGCTTGTTGGTTTGTTGGCTTGTTGGTTTGTTGCTTTGTTCGTTTGATGGTTTGTTGGTTTGTTGGTTACTTGGTTTGTTGGTTTGTTGGTTTGTTGGCTTGCTCTTTTGTTGGCTTGTTGGTTTGTTGGTTTGTTGGTTTGTTGGCTTGTTGGTTTGTTGGTTTGCTGGCTTGTTGGTTTGTTAGTTTGTTGGCTTTTTGGTTACTTGGTTTGTTGGTTTGTTGGTTTGTCGGCTTGTTGGTTTGTTGGCTTGTTGGTTTGTTAGCTTGTTGGTTTGTTGGTTTGTTGGTTTGTTGGCTTGTTGATTTTTTGGTTTAATGGTTTGTTGGCTTGTTGGCTTGTTGGTTTGTTGGTTTGTTGGCTTGTTGGTTTGTTGGTTTGATGGCTTGTTGGCTTGTTGCTTTGTTCGTTTGATGGTTTGTTGGTTTGTTGGTTTTTTGGTTTGTTGGTTTTTTGGTTTGTTGCTTTGTTGGTTTGTTGGTTTGTTGGCTTGTTGGCTTGTTGGTTTGTTGGCTTGTTGGTTTGTTGGCTTATTGGTTACTTGGTTTGTTGGTTTGTTGGTTTGTTGATTTGTTGGTTTGTTGGTTTGTTGGCTTGTTGGTTTGTTGGTTTGTTGGCTTGTCGGCTTGTTGGTTTGTTGGTTTGTTGGTTTGTTGGTTTGTTGGCTTGTTGGTTTGTTGGCTTGTTGGCTTGTTGGTTTTTGGTTAGTTCGTTTGTTGGTTTGTTAGTTTGTTGGTTTGTTGGCTTGTTGGCTTGTTGGTTTGTTGGTTTTTTGGTTTGTTGGTTTGTTGGTTTGTTGGTTTGTTGGTTTGTTGGTTTATTTGTTTGTTGGTTTGTTGGCTTGTTGGTTTGTTGGTTTGTTGGCTTGTTGGTTTGTTGGTTTGTTGGTTTGTTGGTTTGTTGGCTTGTTGGCTTGTTACTTTGTTCGTTTGATGGTTTGTTGGTTTGTTGGTTTTTTGGTTTGTTGGTTTTTTGGTTTGTTGCTTTGTTGGTTTGTTGGTTTGTTGGCTTGTTGGCTTGTTGGTTGGTTGGCTTGTTGGTTTGTTAGTTTGTTGGCTTTTTGGTTACTTGGTTTGTTGGTTTGTTGGATTGTTGGTTTGTTGGCTTGTTGGTTTGTTGGTTTGTTGGTTTGTTGGCTTGTTGGCTTGTTGGTTTGTTTGCTTGTTGGTTTGTTGGTTTGTTGGTTTGTTGGTTTGTTGGCTTGCTGGTTTGTTGGTTTGTTGGTTTGTTGGCTTGTTGGTTTGTTGGTTTTTTGGTTTGTTGGCTTGTTGGCTTGTTGGCTTGTTGGTTTGTTGGTTTGTTGGTTTGTTGGTTTGTTGGTTTGTTGGTTTGTTGGCTTGTTGGTTTGTTGGTTTGTTGGCTTGTTGGTTGCTTAGTTTGTTGGTTTGTTAGCTTGTTGGTTTGTTGGTTTTTTGGTTTGTTGGTTTGTTGGTTTGTTGGCTTGTTGGTTTGTTCGTTTGTTGGCTTGTTGGCTTGTTGGTTTGTTGGCTTGTTGGCTTGTTGGTTTGTTGGTTTGTTGGTTTGTTGGTTTGTTGGTTTGTTGGTTTGCTGGTTTGTTGGTTTGTTGGCTTGTTGGCTTGTTGGTTTGTTAGTTTGTCGGCATTTTGGTTACTTGGTTTGTTGGATTGTTGGTTTGTTGGCTTGTTGGTTTGTTGGCTTGTTGCTTTGTTGGTTTGTTGGTTTGTTGGCTTGTTGGCTTGTTGGTTTGTTGGTTTGTTGGTTTGTTGGTTTGTTGGCTTGTTGGTTTGTTGGTTTTTTGGCTTGTTGGTTTGTTGGTTTGTTGGCTTGTTGGCTTGTTGGCTTCTTGGTTTGTTGGTTTGTTGGCTTGTTGGTTTGTTGGCTTGTTGGTTTGTTGCTTTGTTGGTTTGTTGGTTTGTTGGCTTGTTGGTTTGTTGGTTTGTTGGCTTGTTGGTTACTTAGTTTATTGGTTTGTTGGCATGTTGGTTTGTTGGTTTGTTGGTTTGTTGGCTTGTTGGTTACTTAGTTTGTTGGTTTGTTGGCATGTTGGTTTGTTAGTTTGTTGGTTTATTGGCTTGTTGGTTTGTTGGCTTGTTGGTTTGTTGCTTTGTTCGTTTGATGGTTTGTTGGTTTGTTGGTTACTTGGTTTGTTGGTTTGTTGGTTTGTTGGCTTGCTCTTTTGTTGGCTTGTTGGTTTGTTGGTTTGTTGGTTTGTTGGCTTGTTGGTTTGTTGGTTTGTTGGCTTGTTGGTTTGTTAGTTTGTTGGCTTTTTGGTTACTTGGTTTGTTGGTTTGTTGGTTTGTTGGCTTGTTGGTTTGTTGGCTTGTTGGTTTGTTGGTTTGTTGGTTTGTTGGCTTGTTGATTTTTTGGTTTAATGGTGTGTTGGCTTGTTGGCTTGTTGGTTTGTTGGTTTGTTGGCTTGTTGGTTTGTTGGTTTGATGGCTTGTTGGCTTGTTGCTTTGTTCGTTTGATGGTTTGTTGGTTTGTTGGTTTTTTGGTTTGTTGGTTTTTTGGTTTGTTGCTTTGTTGGTTTGTTGGTTTGTTGGCTTGTTGGCTTGTTGGTTTGTTGGCTTGTTGGTTTGTTGGCTTATTGGTTACTTGGTTTGTTGGTTTGTTGGTTTGTTGATTTGTTGGCTTGTTGGTTTGTTTGCTTGTTGGTTTGTTGGTTTGTTGGTTTGTTGGTTTGTTGGCTTGCTGGTTTGTTGGTTTGTTGGTTTGTTGGCTTGTTGGTTTGTTGGTTTGTTGGTTTGTTGGCTTGTTGGTTTGTTGGTTTGTTGGCTTGTTGGTTACTTAGTTTGTTGGTTTGTTAGCTTGTTGGTTTGTTGGTTTTTTGGTTTGTTGGTTTGTTGGTTTGTTGGCTTGTTGGTTTGTTGGTTTGTTGGCTTGTTGGCTTGTTGGTTTGTTGGTTTGTTGGCTTGTTGGCTTGTTGGTTTGTTGGTTTGTTGGTTTGTTGGTTTGTTGGTTTGTTGCTTTGTTGGTTTGTTGGTTTGTTGGCTTGTTGGCTTGTTGGTTTGTTAGTTTGTCGGCATTTTGGTTACTTGGTTTGTTGGATTGTTGTTTTGTTGGCTTGTTGGTTTGTTGGCTTGTTGCTTTGTTGGTTTGTTGGTTTGTTGGCTTGTTGGCTTGTTGGTTTGTTGGTTTGTTGGTTTGTTGGTTTGTTGGCTTGTTGGTTTGTTGGTTTTTTGGCTTGTTGATTTGTTGGTTTGTTGGCTTGTTGGCTTGTTGGCTTCTTGGTTTGTTGGTTTGTTGGCTTGTTGGTTTGTTGGCTTGTTGGTTTGTTGGTTTGTTGGTTTGTTGGTTTGTTGGCTTGTTGGTTTGTTGGTTTGTTGGCTTGTTGGTTACTTAGTTTATTGGTTTGTTGGCATGTTGGTTTGTTGGTTTGTTGGTTTGTTGGCTTGTTGGTTACTTAGTTTGTTGGTTTGTTGGCATGTTGGTTTGTTGGTTTGTTGGTTTATTGGCTTGTTGGTTTGTTGGCTTGTTGGTTTGTTGCTTTGTTCGTTTGATGGTTTGTTGGTTTGTTGGTTACTTGGTTTGTTGGTTTGTTGGTTTGTTGGCTTGCTCTTTTGTTGGCTTGTTGGTTTGTTGGTTTGTTGGTTTGTTGGCTTGTTGGTTTGTTGGTTTGTTGGCTTGTTGGTTTGTTAGTTTGTTGGCTTTTTGGTTACTTGGTTTGTTGGTTTGTTGGTTTGTTGGCTTGTTGGTTTGTTGGCTTGTTGGTTTGTTGGTTTGTTGGTTTGTTGGCTTGTTGATTTTTGGGTTTAATGGTTTGTTGGCTTGTTGGCTTGTTGGTTTGTTGGTTTGTTGGCTTGTTGGTTTGTTGGTTTGTTGGCTTGTTGGTTTGTTGGTTTGTTGGTTTGTTGGTTTGTTGGTTTGTTGGCTTGTTGGCTTGTTGGTTTGTTGGTTTGTTGGCTTGTTGGTTTGTTGGTTTGTTGGTTTGTTGGTTTGTTGGCTTGTTGGCTTGTTACTTTGTTCGTTTGATGGTTTGTTGGTTTGTTGGTTTTTTGGTTTGTTGGTTTTTTGGTTTGTTGCTTTGTTGGTTTGTTGGTTTGTTGGCTTGTTGGCTTGTTGGTTGGTTGGCTTGTTGGTTTGTTAGTTTGTTGGCTTTTTGGTTACTTGGTTTGTTGGTTTGTTGGATTGTTGGTTTGTTGGCTTGTTGGTTTGTTGGTTTGTTGGTTTGTTGGCTTGTTGGCTTGTTGGTTTGTTTGCTTGTTGGTTTGTTGGTTTGTTGGTTTGTTTGTTTGTTGGCTTGCTGGTTTGTTGGTTTGTTGGTTTGTTGGCTTGTTGGTTTGTTGGTTTTTTGGTTTGTTGGCTTGTTGGCTTGTTGGCTTGTTGGTTTGTTGGTTTGTTGGTTTGTTGGTTTGTTGGTTTGTTGGTTTGTTGGCTTGTTGGTTTGTTGGTTTGTTGGCTTGTTGGTTACTTGGTTTTTTGGTTTGTTGGTTTGTTGGTTTGTTGGCTTGTTGGTTTGTTGGTTTGTTGGCTTGTTGGCTTGTTGGTTTGTTGGTTTGTTGGCTTGTTGGCTTGTTGGTTTGTTGGTTTGTTGGTTTGTTGGTTTGATGGTTTGTTGGTTTGTTGGTTTGTTGGTTTGTTGGTTTGTTGGTTTGTTGGTTTGTTGGTTTGTTGGTTTGTTGGTTTGTTGGTTTGTTGGCTTGTTGGCTTGTTGGTTTGTTAGTTTGTCGGCATTTTGGTTACTTGGTTTGTTGGATTGTTGGTTTGTTGGCTTGTTGGTTTGTTGGCTTGTTGCTTTGTTGGTTTGTTGGTTTGTTGGCTTGTTGGCTTGTTGGTTTGTTGGTTTGTTGGTTTGTTGGTTTGTTGGCTTGTTGGTTTGTTGGTTTTTTGGCTTGTTGGTTTGTTGGTTTGTTGGCTTGTTGGCTTGTTGGCTTCTTGGTTTGTTGGTTTGTTGGCTTGTTGGTTTGTTGGCTTGTTGGTTTGTTGGTTTGTTGGTTTGTTGGTTTGTTGGCTTGTTGGTTTGTTGGTTTGTTGGCTTGTTGGTTACTTAGTTTATTGGTTTGTTGGCATGTTGGTTTGTTGGTTTGTTGGTTTGTTGGCTTGTTGGTTACTTAGTTTGTTGGTTTGTTGGCATGTTGGTTTGTTGGTTTGTTGGTTTATTGGCTTGTTGGTTTGTTGGCTTGTTGGTTTGTTGCTTTGTTCGTTTGATGGTTTGTTGGTTTGTTGGTTACTTGGTTTGTTGGTTTGTTGGTTTGTTGGCTTGCTCTTTTGTTGGCTTGTTGGTTTGTTGGTTTGTTGGTTTGTTGGCTTGTTGGTTTGTTGGTTTGCTGGCTTGTTGGTTTGTTAGTTTGTTGGCTTTTTGGTTACTTGGTTTGTTGGTTTGTTGGTTTGTTGGCTTGTTGGTTTGTTGGCTTGTTGGTTTGTTGGTTTGTTGGTTTGTTGGCTTGTTGATTTTTTGGTTTAATGGTTTGTTGGCTTGTTGGCTTGTTGGTTTGTTGGTTTGTTGGCTTGTTGGTTTGTTGGTTTGATGGCTTGTTGGCTTGTTGCTTTGTTCGTTTGATGGTTTGTTGGTTTGTTGGTTTTTTGGTTTGTTGGTTTTTTGGTTTGTTGCTTTGTTGGTTTGTTGGTTTGTTGGCTTGTTGGCTTGTTGGTTTGTTGGCTTGTTGGTTTGTTGGCTTATTGGTTACTTGGTTTGTTGGTTTGTTGGTTTGTTGATTTGTTGGTTTGTTGGTTTGTTGGCTTGTTGGTTTGTTGGTTTGTTGGCTTGTCGGCTTGTTGGTTTGTTGGTTTGTTGGTTTGTTGGTTTGTTGGCTTGTTGGTTTGTTGGCTTGTTGGCTTGTTGGTTTGTTGGTTAGTTCGTTTGTTGGTTTGTTAGTTTGTTGGTTTGTTGGCTTGTTGGCTTGTTGGTTTGTTGGTTTTTTGGTTTGTTGGTTTGTTGGTTTGTTGGTTTGTTGGTTTGTTGGCTTGTTGGCTTGTTACTTTGTTCGTTTGATGGTTTGTTGGTTTGTTGGTTTTTTGGTTTGTTGGTTTTTTGGTTTGTTGCTTTGTTGGTTTGTTGGTTTGTTGGCTTGTTGGCTTGTTGGTTGGTTGGCTTGTTGGTTTGTTAGTTTGTTGGCTTTTTGGTTACTTGGTTTGTTGGTTTGTTGGATTGTTGGTTTGTTGGCTTGTTGGTTTGTTGGTTTGTTGGTTTGTTGGCTTGTTGGCTTGTTGGTTTGTTTGCTTGTTGGTTTGTTGGTTTGTTGGTTTGTTGGTTTGTTGGCTTGCTGGTTTGTTGGTTTGTTGGTTTGTTGGCTTGTTGGTTTGTTGGTTTTTTGGTTTGTTGGCTTGTTGGCTTGTTGGCTTGTTGGTTTGTTGGTTTGTTGGTTTGTTGGTTTGTTGGTTTGTTGGTTTGTTGGCTTGTTGGTTTGTTGGTTTGTTGGCTTGTTGGTTACTTAGTTTGTTGGTTTGTTAGCTTGTTGGTTTGTTGGTTTTTTGGTTTGTTGGTTTGTTGGTTTGTTGGCTTGTTGGTTTGTTGGTTTGTTGGCTTGTTGGCTTGTTGGTTTGTTGGTTTGTTGGCTTGTTGGCTTGTTGGTTTGTTGGTTTGTTGGTTTGTTGGTTTGTTGGTTTGTTGGTTTGTTGGTTTGTTGGTTTGTTGGTTTGTTGGCTTGTTGGCTTGTTGGTTTGTTAGTTTGTCGGCATTTTGGTTACTTGGTTTGTTGGATTGTTGGTTTGTTGGCTTGTTGGTTTGTTGGCTTGTTGCTTTGTTGGTTTGTTGGTTTGTTGGCTTGTTGGCTTGTTGGTTTGTTGGTTTGTTGGTTTGTTGGTTTGTTGGCTTGTTGGTTTGTTGGTTTTTTGGCTTGTTGGTTTGTTGGTTTGTTGGCTTGTTGGCTTGTTGGCTTCTTGGTTTGTTAGTTTGTTGGCTTGTTGGTTTGTTGGCTTGTTGGTTTGTTGGTTTGTTGGTTTGTTGGTTTGTTGGCTTGTTGGTTTGTTGGTTTGTTGGCTTGTTGGTTACTTAGTTTATTGGTTTGTTGGCATGTTGGTTTGTTGGTTTGTTGGTTTGTTGGCTTGTTGGTTACTTAGTTTGTTGGTTTGTTGGCATGTTGGTTTGTTAGTTTGTTGGTTTATTGGCTTGTTGGTTTGTTGGCTTGTTGGTTTGTTGCTTTGTTCGTTTGATGGTTTGTTGGTTTGTTGGTTACTTGGTTTGTTGGTTTGTTGGTTTGTTGGCTTGCTCTTTTGTTGGCTTGTTGGTTTGTTGGTTTGTTGGTTTGTTGGCTTGTTGGTTTGTTGGTTTGTTGGCTTGTTGGTTTGTTAGTTTGTTGGCTTTTTGGTTACTTGGTTTGTTGGTTTGTTGGTTTGTTGGCTTGTTGGTTTGTTGGTTTGTTGGCTTGTTGGTTTGTTGGTTTGATGGCTTGTTGGCTTGTTGCTTTGTTCGTTTGATGGTTTGTTGGTTTGTTGGTTTTTTGGTTTGTTGGTTTTTTGGTTTGTTGCTTTGTTGGTTTGTTGGTTTGTTGGCTTGTTGGCTTGTTGGTTTGTTGGCTTGTTGGTTTGTTGGCTTATTGGTTACTTGGTTTGTTGGTTTGTTGGTTTGTTGATTTGTTGGTTTGTTGGTTTGTTGGCTTGTTGGCTTGTTGGCTTGTTGGTTTGTTTGCTTGTTGGTTTGTTGGTTTGTTGGTTTGTTGGTTTGTTGGCTTGCTGGTTTGTTGGTTTGTTGGTTTGTTGGCTTGTTGGTTTGTTGGTTTGTTGGTTTGTTGGCTTGTTGGTTTGTTGGTTTGTTGGCTTGTTGGTTACTTAGTTTGTTGGTTTGTTAGCTTGTTGGTTTGTTGGTTTTTTGGTTTGTTGGTTTGTTGGTTTGTTGGCTTGTTGGTTTGTTGGTTTGTTGGCTTGTTGGCTTGTTGCTTTGTTCGTTTGATGGTTTGTTGGTTTGTTGGTTTTTTGGTTTGTTGGTTTTTTGGTTTGTTGCTTTGTTGGTTTGTTGGTTTGTTGGCTTGTTGGCTTGTTGGTTTGTTGGCTTGTTGGTTTGTTGGCTTATTGGTTACTTGGTTTGTTGGTTTGTTGGTTTGTTGATTTGTTGGTTTGTTGGTTTGTTGGCTTGTTGGCTTGTTGGCTTGTTGGTTTGTTTGCTTGTTGGTTTGTTGGTTTGTTGGTTTGTTGGTTTGTTGGCTTGCTGGTTTGTTGGTTTGTTGGTTTGTTGGCTTGTTGGTTTGTTGGTTTGTTGGTTTGTTGGCTTGTTGGTTTGTTGGTTTGTTGGCTTGTTGGTTACTTAGTTTGTTGGTTTGTTAGCTTGTTGGTTTGTTGGTTTTTTGGTTTGTTGGTTTGTTGGTTTGTTGGCTTGTTGGTTTGTTGGTTTGTTGGCTTGTTGGCTTGTTGGTTTGTTGGTTTGTTGGCTTGTTGGCTTGTTGGTTTGTTGGTTTGTTGGTTTGTTGGTTTGTTGGTTTGTTGCTTTGTTGGTTTGTTGGTTTGTTGGCTTGTTGGCTTGTTGGTTTGTTAGTTTGTCGGCATTTTGGTTACTTGGTTTGTTGGATTGTTGGTTTGTTGGCTTGTTGGTTTGTTGGCTTGTTGCTTTGTTGGTTTGTTGGTTTGTTGGCTTGTTGGCTTGTTGGTTTGTTGGTTTGTTGCTTTGTTGGTTTGTTGGCTTGTTGGTTTGTTGGTTTTTTGGCTTGTTGGTTTGTTGGTTTGTTGGCTTGTTGGCTTGTTGGCTTCTTGGTTTGTTGGTTTGTTGGCTTGTTGGTTTGTTGGCTTTTTGGTTTGTTGGTTTGTTGGTTTGTTGGTTTGTTGGCTTGTTGGTTTGTTGGTTTGTTGGCTTGTTGGTTACTTAGTTTATTGGTTTGTTGGCATGTTGGTTTGTTGGTTTGTTGGTTTGTTGGCTTGTTGGTTACTTAGTTTGTTGGTTTGTTGGCATGTTGGTTTGTTGGTTTGTTGGTTTATTGGCTTGTTGGTTTGTTGGCTTGTTGGTTTGTTGCTTTGTTCGTTTGATGGTTTGTTGGTTTGTTGGTTACTTGGTTTGTTGGTTTGTTGGTTTGTTGGCTTGCTCTTTTGTTGGCTTGTTGGTTTGTTGGTTTGTTGGTTTGTTGGCTTGTTGGTTTGTTGGTTTGTTGGCTTGTTGGTTTGTTAGTTTGTTGGCTTTTTGGTTACTTGGTTTGTTGGTTTGTTGGTTTGTTGGCTTGTTGGTTTGTTGGCTTGTTGGTTTGTTGGTTTGTTGGTTTGTTGGCTTGTTGATTTTTTGGTTTAATGGTTTGTTGGCTTGTTGGCTTGTTGGTTTGTTGGTTTGTTGGCTTGTTGGTTTGTTGGTTTGATGGCTTGTTGGCTTGTTGCTTTGTTCGTTTGATGGTTTGTTGGTTTGTTGGTTTTTTGGTTTGTTGGTTTTTTGGTTTGTTGCTTTGTTGGTTTGTTGGTTTATTGGCTTGTTGGCTTGTTGGTTTGTTGGCTTGTTGGTTTGTTGGCTTATTGGTTACTTGGTTTGTTGGTTTGTTGGTTTGTTGATTTGTTGGTTTGTTGGTTTGTTGGCTTGTTGGTTTGTTGGTTTGTTGGCTTGTCGGCTTGTTGGTTTGTTGGTTTGTTGGTTTGTTGGTTTGTTGGTTTGTTGGCTTGTTGGCTTGTTGGTTTGTTGGCTTGTTGGTTTGTTGGTTTGTTGGTTTGTTGGTTTGTTGGTTTGTTGGTTTGTTGGTTTGTTGGCTTGTTGGTTTGTTGGTTTGTTGGCTTGTTGGTTACTTAGTTTGTTGGTTTGTTAGCTTGTTGGTTTGTTGGTTTTTTGGTTTGTTGGTTTGTTGGTTTGTTGGCTTGTTGGTTTGTTGGTTTGTTGGCTTGTTGGCTTGTTGGTTTGTTGGTTTGTTGGCTTGTTGGCTTGTTGGTTTGTTGGTTTGTTGGTTTGTTGGTTTGTTGGTTTGTTGCTTTGTTGGTTTGTTGGTTTGTTGGCTTGTTGGCTTGTTGGTTTGTTAGTTTGTCGGCATTTTGGTTACTTGGTTTGTTGGATTGTTGGTTTGTTGGCTTGTTGGTTTGTTGGCTTGTTGCTTTGTTGGTTTGTTGGTTTGTTGGCTTGTTGGCTTGTTGGTTTGTTGGTTTGTTGGTTTGTTGGTTTGTTGGCTTGTTGGTTTGTTGGTTTTTTGGCTTGTTGGTTTGTTGGTTTGTTGGCTTGTTGGCTTGTTGGCTTCTTGGTTTGTTGGTTTGTTGGCTTGTTGGTTTGTTGGCTTGTTGGTTTGTTGGTTTGTTGGTTTGTTGGTTTGTTGGCTTGTTGGTTTGTTGGTTTGTTGGCTTGTTGGTTACTTAGTTTATTGGTTTGTTGGCATGTTGGTTTGTTGGTTTGTTGGTTTGTTGGCTTGTTGGTTACTTAGTTTGTTGGTTTGTTGGCATGTTGGTTTGTTGGTTTGTGGGTTTATTGGCTTGTTGGTTTGTTGGCTTGTTGGTTTGTTGCTTTGTTCGTTTGATGGTTTGTTGGTTTGTTGGTTACTTGGTTTGTTGGTTTGTTGGTTTGTTGGCTTGCTCTTTTGTTGGCTTGTTGGTTTGTTGGTTTGTTGGTTTGTTGGCTTGTTGGTTTGTTGGTTTGTTGGCTTGTTGGTTTGTTAGTTTGTTGGCTTTTTGGTTACTTGGTTTGTTGGTTTGTTGGTTTGTTGGCTTGTTGGTTTGTTGGCTTGTTGGTTTGTTGGTTTGTTGGTTTGTTGGCTTGTTGATTTTTTGGTTTAATGGTTTGTTGGCTTGTTGGCTTGTTGGTTTGTTGGTTTGTTGGCTTGTTGGTTTGTTGGTTTGATGGCTTGTTGGCTTGTTGCTTTGTTCGTTTGATGGTTTGTTGGTTTGTTGGTTTTTTGGTTTGTTGGTTTTTTGGTTTGTTGCTTTGTTGGTTTGTTGGTTTGTTGGCTTGTTGGCTTGTTGGTTTGTTGGCTTGTTGGTTTGTTGGCTTATTGGTTACTTGGTTTGTTGGTTTGTTGGTTTGTTGATTTGTTGGTTTGTTGGTTTGTTGGCTTGTTGGTTTGTTGGTTTGTTGGCTTGTCGGCTTGTTGGTTTGTTGGTTTGTTGGTTTGTTGGTTTGTTGGTTTGTTGGCTTGTTTTCTTGTTGGTTTGTTGGTTAGTTCGTTTGTTGGTTTGTTAGTTTGTTGGTTTGTTGGCTTGTTGGCTTGTTGGTTTGTTGGTTTTTTGGTTTGTTGGTTTGTTGGTTTATTGGTTTGTTGGTTTGTTGGTTTATTTGTTTGTTGGTTTGTTGGCTTGTTGGTTTGTTGGTTTGTTGGCTTGTTGGCTTGTTGGTTTGTTGGTTTGTTGGTTTGTTGGTTTGTTGGTTTATTGGTTTGTTTGTTTGTTGGCTTGTTGGTTTGTTGGTTTGTTGGTATGTTGGCTTGTTGGCTTGTTGGTTTATTTGTTTGTTGGTTTGTTGGCTTGTTGGTTTGTTGGTTTGTTGGCTTGTTGGCTTGTTGGTTTGTTGGTTTGTTGGTTTGTTGGCTTGTTGGTTTGTTGGCTTGTCGGTTTGTTGGTTTGTTGGTTTGTTGGCTTGTTGGTTTGTTGGTTTGTTGGCTTGTTGGCTTGTTGGTTTGTTGGTTTGTTGGTTTGTTGGTTTGTTGGTTTCTTGGCTTGTTGGTTTGTTGGTTTGTTGGCTTGTTGGTTTGTTGGTTTGTTGGTTTTTTGGTTTGTTGGTTTGTTGGTTTGTTGGCTTGTTGGTTTGTTGATTCGTTGGTTTGTTGGCTTGTTGGTTTGTTGGCTTGTTGGCTTGTTGGTTTGTTGGTTTGTTGGTTTGTTGGCTTGTTGGCTTTTTAGTTTGTTGGTTTGTTGGCTTGTTGGTTTGTTGGTTTTTTGGTTTGTTGGTTTGTTGGTTTGTTTGCTTGTTGGTTTGTTGGTTTGTTAGTTTGTTGGCTTGTTGGTTTGTTGGTTTGTTGGCTTGTTGGTTTGTTGGTTTGTTGGCTTGTTGGCTTGTTGGTTTGTTGGTTTGTTGGCTTGTTGGTTTGTTGGCTTGTTGGTTTGTTGGCTTGTTGGTTTGTTGGTTTGTTGGCTTGTTGGCTTGTTGGCTTGTTGGTTTGTTAGTTTGTTAGTTTGTTGGCTTTTTAGTTACTTGGTTTGTTGGTTTGTTGGTTTGTTGGTTTGTTAGTTTTTTGGCTTGTTGGTTTGTTGGCTTGTTGGTTTGTTGGTTTGTTGGTATGTTGGCTTGTTGGTTTGTTCGTTTGTTGGTTTGTGGGTTTGTTGGTTTGTTGGCTTGTTGGTTTGTTGGTTTGTTGGCTTGTTGGCTTGTTGGTTTGTTGGTTTGTTGGCTTGTTGGTTACTTGGTTTGTTGGTTTGTTGGTTTGTTGGCTTGTTGGTTTGTTGGTTTGTTGGTTTTTTGGTTTGTTGGTTTATTTGTTTGTTGGTTTGTTGGCTTGTTGGTTTGTCGGTTTGTTGGTTTGTTGGTTTGTTAGTTTGTTGGTTTGTTGGTTTGTTAGCTTGTTGGTTTGTTGGTTTGTTGGCTTGTTGGCTTGTTGGTTTGTTGGTTTGTTGGCTTGTTGGTTACTTATTTTGTTGGTTTGTTGGCTAGTTGGTTTGTTGGTTTGTTAGTTTGTTGGTTTGTTGGCTTGTTGGCTTGTTGGTTTGTTGGTTTTTTGGTTTGTTGGTTTGTTGGTTTGTTGGTTTGTTGGTTTGTTGGTTTGTTTGTTTGTTGGTTTGTTGGCTTGTTGGTTTGTTGGTTTGTTGGTTTGTTGGCTTGTTGGTTTGTTGGTTTGTTGGTTTGTTGGCTTGTTGGCTTGTTGGTTCGTTGGTTTGTTGGTTTTTTGTTTTGTTTTGTTTGTTGGTTTGTTGGTTTGTTGGTTTATTTGTTTGTTGGTTTGTTGGCCTGTTGGTTTGTTGGTTTGTTGGTTTGTTGCTTTGTTCGTTTGATGGTTTGTTGGTTTGTTGGTTTGTTGGTTTGTTGGCTTGTTGGCTTGTTGGTTTGTTGGTTTGTTGGTTTGTTGGTTACTTAGTTTGTTGGTTTGTTGGCATGTTGGTTTTTTGGTTTGTTGGTTTGTTGGCTTGTTGGTTTGTTGGTTT
Source organism: Atherix ibis (assembly GCA_958298945.1). Taxonomy (NCBI): domain Eukaryota; kingdom Metazoa; phylum Arthropoda; class Insecta; order Diptera; family Athericidae; genus Atherix; species Atherix ibis. The sequence continues at coordinate 36,385,562 of OY282608.1, forward strand.
GTTGGCTTGTTCGTTTGTTGGTTTGTTGGCTTGTTGGCTTGTTAGTTTGTTGGTTTGTTGGTTTGTTGGTTTGTTGGCTTGTTGGTTTGTTGGTTTGTTGGCTTGTTGGTTTGTTGGTTTGTTGGTTTGTTGGCTTGTTGGCTTGTTGGTTTGTTGGTTTGTTGGCTTGTTGGTTTGTTGGTTTGTTGGCTTGTTGGCTTGTTGCTTTGTTCGTTTGATGGTTTGTTGGTTTGTTGGTTTTTTGGTTTATTGGTTTTTTGGTTTGTTTCTTTGCTGGTTTGTTGGTTTGTTGGCTTGTTGGCTTGTTGGTTTGTTGGTTTGTTGGCTTGTTGGTTTGTTAGTTTGTTGGCTTTTTGGTTACTTGGTTTGTTGGTTTGTTGGTTTGTTGGCTTGTTGGTTTGTTGGATTGTTGGTTTGTTGGTTTGTTGGTTTGTTGGCTTGTTGGTTTGTTGGTTTGTTCGTTTGTTGGTTTGTTGGTTTGTTGGTTTGTTGGTTTGTTGGTTTTTTGGTTTGTTGGTTTGTTGGTTTGTTGGCTTGTTGGTTTGTTGGCTTGTTGGTTTGTTGGTTTGTTGGCTTGTTGGTTTGTTGGTTTCTTGGTTTCTTGGCTTGTTGGCTTGTTGGTTTGTTGGTTTGTTGGCTTGTTGTTTTGTTGGTTTGTTGGCTTGTTGGCTTGTTACTTTGTTTGTTTGATGGTTTGTTGGTTTGTTGGTTTTTTGGTTTGATGGTTTTTTGGTTTGTTGCTTTGTTGGTTTGTTGGTTTGTTGGCTTGTTGGCTTGTTGGTTGGTTGGCTTGTTGGTTTGTTAGTTTGTTGGCTTTTTGGTTTGTTGGTTTGTTAGTTTGTTGGCTTGTTGGTTTGTTGGTTTGTTGGCTTGTTGGTTTGTTGGTTTGTTGGCTTGTTGGCTTGTTGGTTTGTTGGTTTGTTGGCTTGTTGGTTTGTTGGCTTGTTGGTTTGTTGGTTTGTTGGCTTGTTGGCTTGTTGGCTTGTTGGTTTGTTAGTTTGTTAGTTTGTTGGCTTTTTAGTTACTTGGTTTGTTGGTTTGTTGGTTTGTTGGTTTGTTAGTTTTTTGGCTTGTTGGTTTGTTGGCTTGTTGGTTTGTTGGTTTGTTGGTATGTTGGCTTGTTGGTTTGTTCGTTTGTTGGTTTGTGGGTTTGTTGGTTTCTTGGCTTGTTGGTTTGTTGGTTTGTTGGCTTGTTGGCTTGTTGGTTTGTTGGTTTGTTGGCTTGTTGGTTACTTGGTTTGTTGGTTTGTTGGTTTGTTGGCTTGTTGGTTTGTTGGTTTGTTGGTTTTTTGGTTTGTTGGTTTATTTGTTTGTTGGTTTGTTGGCTTGTTGGTTTGTCGGTTTGTTGGTTTGTTGGTTTGTTAGTTTGTTGGTTTGTTGGTTTGTTAGCTTGTTGGTTTATTGGTTTGTTGGCTTGTTGGCTTGTTGGTTTGTTGGTTTGTTGGCTTGTTGGTTACTTAGTTTGTTGGTTTGTTGGCTAGTTGGTTTGTTGGTTTGTTAGTTTGTTGGTTTGTTGGCTTGTTGGCTTGTTGGTTTGTTGGTTTTTTGGTTTGTTGGTTTGTTGGTTTGTTGGTTTGTTGGTTTGTTGGTTTGTTTGTTTGTTGGTTTGTTGGCTTGTTGGTTTGTTGGTTTGTTGGTTTGTTGGCTTGTTGGTTTGTTGGTTTGTTGGTTTGTTGGCTTGTTGGCTTGTTGGTTCGTTGGTTTGTTGGTTTTTTGTTTTGTTGGTTTGTTGGTTTGTTGGTTTGTTGGTTTATTTGTTTGTTGGTTTGTTGGCTTGTTGGTTTGTTGGTTTGTTGGTTTGTTGGTTTGTTGCTTTGTTCGTTTGATGGTTTGTTGGTTTGTTGGTTTGTTGGTTTGTTGGCTTGTTGGCTTGTTGGTTTGTTGGTTTGTTAGTTTGTTGGTTACTTAGTTTGTTGGTTTGTTGGCATGTTGGTTTTTTGGTTTGTTGGTTTGTTGGCTTGTTGGTTTGTTGGTTTGTTGGCTTGTTCGTTTGTTGGTTTGTTGGCTTGTTGGCTTGTTAGTTTGTTGGTTTGTTGGTTTGTTGGTTTGTTGGCTTGTTGGTTTGTTGGTTTGTTGGCTTGTTGGTTTGTTGGTTTGTTGGTTTGTTGGCTTGTTGGCTTGTTGGTTTGTTGGTTTGTTGGCTTGTTGGTTTGTTGGTTTGTTGGCTTGTTGGCTTGTTGCTTTGTTCGTTTAATGGTTTGTTGGTTTGTTGGTTTTTTGGTTTATTGGTTTTTTGGTTTGTTGCTTTGCTGGTTTGTTGGTTTGTTGGCTTGTTGGCTTGTTGGTTTGTTGGTTTGTTGGCTTGTTGGTTTGTTAGTTTGTTGGCTTTTTGGTTACTTGGTTTGTTGGTTTGTTGGTTTGTTGGCTTGTTGGTTTGTTGGATTGTTGGTTTGTTGGTTTGTTGGTTTGTTGGCTTGTTGGTTTGTTGGTTTGTTCGTTTGTTGGTTTGTTGGTTTTTTGGTTTGTTGGTTTGTTGGTTTTTTGGTTTGTTGGTTTGTTGGTTTGTTGGCTTGTTGGTTTGTTGGCTTGTTGGTTTGTTGGTTTGTTGGCTTGTTGGTTTGTTGGTTTGTTGGTTTCTTGGCTTGTTGGCTTGTTGGTTTGTTGGTTTGTTGGCTTGTTGTTTTGTTGGTTTGTTGGCTTGTTGGCTTGTTACTTTGTTTGTTTGATGGTTTGTTGGTTTGTTGGTTTTTTGGTTTGATGGTTTTTTGGTTTGTTGCTTTGTTGGTTTGTTGGTTTGTTGGCTTGTTGGCTTGTTGGTTGGTTGGCTTGTTGGTTTGTTAGTTTGTTGGCTTTTTGGTTACTTGGTTTGTTGGTTTGTTGGCTTGTTGGTTTGTTGGCTTGTTGGTTTGTTGGTTTGTTGGTTTGTTGGCTTGTTGGCTTGTTGGTTTGTTGGTTTGTTGGTTTGTTGGTTTGTTGGTTTGTTGGTTTGTTGGCTTGCTGGTTTGTTGGTTTGTTGGTTTGTTGGCTTGTTGGTTTGTTGGTTTTTTGGTTTGTTGGTTTGTTGGTTTGTTGGTTTGTTGGTTTGTTGGTTTATTTTTTTATTGGTTTGTTGGCTTGTTGGTTTGTTGGTTTGTTGGTTTGTTGGTTTGTTGGCTTGTTGGTTTGTTGGTTTGTTGGTTTATTGGCTTGTTGGCTTATTGGGTCGTTGGTTTGTTGGTTTTTTGGTTTGTTAGTTTGTTCGTTTGTTGGTTTGTTGGTTTATTTGTTTGTTGGTTTGTTGGCTTGTTGGTTTGTTGGTTTGTTGGTTTGTTGGCTTGTTGGTTTGTTGGTTTGTTGGTTTGTTGGTATGTTGGCTTGTTGATTTGTTAGTTTGTTGGCTTTTTGGTTACTTGGTCTGTTGGTTTGTTGGCTTGTTGGTTTGTTGGCTTGTTGGTTTGTTGGTTTGTTGGTTTGTTGGCTTGTTGGTTTGTTGGTTTGTTGGTTTGTTGGCTTGTTGGCTTGTTGGTTTGTTGGATTGTTGGCTTGTTGGTTTGTTGGTTTGTTGGCTTGTTGGCTTGTTGCTTTGTTCGTTTGATGGTTTGTTGGTTTGTTGGTTTTTTGGTTTGTTGTTCTTTTGGTTTGTTGCTTTGTTGGTTTGTTGGGTTGTTGGCTTGTTGGCTTGTTGGTTTGTTGGCTTGTTGGTTTGTTGGCTTGTTGGTTACTTGGTTTGTTGGTTTGTTGGTTTGTTGATTTGTTGGTTTGTTGGTTTGTTGGCTTGTTGGTTTGTTGGTTTGTTGGCTTGTCGGCTTGTTGGTTTGTTGGTTTGTGGGTTTGTTGGTTTGTTGGCTTGTTGGCTTGTTGGTTTGTTGGTTAGTTCGTTTGTTGGTTTGTTAGTTTGTTGGTTTGTTGGCTTGTTGGCTTGTTGGTTTGTTGGTTTTTTGGTTTGTTGGTTTGTTGGTTTGTTGGTTTGTTGGTTTGTTAGTTTATTTGTTTGTTGGTTTGTTGGCTTGTTGGCTTTCTGGTTTGTTGGCTTGTTGGCTTGTTGGTTTGTTGGTTTGTTGGTTTGTTGGTTTGTTGGTTTGTTGGTTTGTTTGTTTGTTGGCTTGTTGGTTTGTTGGTTTGTTGGTATGTTGGCTTGTTGGCTTGTTGGTTTGTGTGTTTGTTGGTTTATTTGTTTGTTGGTTTGTTGGCTTGTTGGTTTGTTGGTTTGTTGGCTTGTTGGCTTGTTGGTTTGTTGGTTTGTTGGCTTGTTGGCTTGTTGGTTTGTTGGTTTGTTGGTTTTTGGTTTGTTGGCTTGTTGGCTTGTTAGTTTGTTGGTTTGTTAGCTTGTTGGTTTGTTGGTTTTTTGGTTTGTTGGTTTGTTGGTTTGTTGGCTTGTTGGTTTGTTGGTTTGTTGGTTTGTTGGCTTGTTGGTTTGTTGGTTTGTTGGCTTGTTGGTTTGTTGGTTTGTTGGCTTGTTGGCTTTTTGGTTTGTTGGTTTGTTGGCTTGTTGGTTTGTTGGCTTGTTGGTTTGTTGGTTTGTTGGCTTGTTGGCTTGTTGCCTTGTTGGTTTGTTGGTTTGTTGGCTTTTTAGTTACTTGGTTTGTTGGTTTGTTGGTTTGTTGGTTTGTTAGTTTTTTGGCTTGTTGGTTTGTTGGCTTGTTGGTTTGTTGGTTTGTTGGTTTGTTGGCTTGTTTATTTGTTCGCTTGTTGGTTTGTAGGTTTGTTGGTTTGTTGGCTTGTTGGTTTGTTGGTTTGTTGGCTTGTTGGTTTGTTGGTTTGTTGGCTTGTTGGTTACTTGGTTTGTTGGTTTGTAGGTTTGTTGGTTTGTTGGCTTGTTGGTTTGTTGGTTTGTTGGTTTTTTGGTTTGTTGGTTTATTTGTTTGTTGGTTTGTTGGCTTGTTGGTTTGTCGGTTTGTTGGTTTGTTGGTTTGTTAGTTTGGTGGTTTGTTGGTTTGTTGGCTTGTTGGTTTGTTGGTTTGTTGGCTTGTTGGCTTGTTGGTTTGTTGGTTTGTTGGCTTGTTGGTTACTTAGTTTGTTGGTTTGTTGGCTAGTTGGTTTGTTAGTTTGTTGGTTTGTTGGCTTGTTGGCTTGTTGGTTTGTTGGTTTTTTGGTTTGTTGGCTTGTTGGTTTGTTGGTTTGTTGGTTTGTTGGTTTGTTTGTTTGTTGGTTTGTTGGCTTGTTGGTTTCTTGGTTTGTTGGTTTGTTGGCTTGTTGGTTTGTTGGTTTGTTGGTTTGTTGGCTTGTTGGCTTGTTGGTTCGTTGGTTTGTTGGTTTTTTGGTTTGTTGGTTTGTTGTTTTGTTGGTTTGTTGGTTTGTTGGTTTGTTGGTTTGTTGGTTTATTTGTTTGTTGGTTTGTTGGCTTGTTGGTTTGTTGGTTTGTTGGTTTGTTGGTTTGTTGCTTTGTTCGTTTGATGGTTTGTTGGTTTGTTGGTTACTTGGTTTGTTGGTTTGTTGGTTTGTTGGTTTGTTGGTTTGTTGGCTTGTTGGCTTGTTGGTTTGTTGGTTTGTTGGCTTGTTGGTTACTTAGTTTGTTGGTTTGTTGGCATGTTGGTTAGTTGGTTTGTTGGTTTGTTGGCTTGTTGGTTACTTAGTTTGTTGGTTTGTTGGCATGTTGGTTTGTTGGTTTGTTGGTTTATTGGCTTGTTGGTTTGTTGGCTTGTTGGTTTGTTGCTTTGTTCGTTTGATGGTTTGTTGGTTTGTTGGTTACTTGGTTTGTTGGTTTGTTGGTTTGTTGGCTTGCTGATTTGTTGGCTTGTTGGTTTGTTGGTTTGTTGGTTTGTTGGCTTGTTGGTTTGTTGGTTTGTTGGCTTGTTGGTTTGTTAGTTTGTTGGCTTTTTGGTTACTTGGTTTGTTGGTTTGTTGGTTTGTTGGCTTGTTGGTTTGTTGGCTTGTTGGTTTGTTGGTTTGTTGGTTTGTTGGCTTGTTGATTTTTTGGTTTGTTGATTTGTTGGCTTGTTGGCTTGTTGGTTTGTTGGTTTGTTGGCTTGTTGGTTTGTTGGTTTGTTGGCTTGTTGGCTTGTTGCTTTGTTCGTTTGATGGTTTGTTGGTTTGTTGGTTTTTTGGTTTGTTGGTTTTTTGGTTTGTTGCTTTGTTGGTTTGTTGGTTTGTTGGCTTGTTGGCTTGTTGGTTTGTTGGCTTGTTGGTTTGTTGGCTTGTTGGTTACTTGGTTTGTTGGTTTGTTGGTTTGTTGGCTTGTTGGTTTTTTGGTTTGTTGGTTTGTTGGCTTGTTGGCTTGTTGGTTTGTTGGTTTGTTGGCTTGTTGGTTTGTTGGTTTGTTGGCTTGTTGGCTTGTTGCTTTGTTCGTTTGATGGTTTGTTGGTTTGTTGGTTTTTTGGTTTGTTGGTTTTTTGGTTTGTTGCTTTGTTGGTTTGTTGGTTTGTTGGCTTGTTGGCTTGTTGGTTTGTTGGCTTGTTGGTTTGTTGGCTTGTTGGTTACTTGGTTTGTTGGTTTGTTGGTTTGTTGGTTTGTTGATTTGTTGGTTTGTTGGTTTGTTGGTTTGTTGGTTTGTTGGTTTGTTGGCTTGTCGGCTTGTTGGTTTGTTGGTTTGTTGGTTTGTTGGTTTGTTGGCTTGTTGGCTTGTTGGTTTGTTGGTTAGTTCGTTTGTTGGTTTGTTAGTTTGTTGGTTTGTTGGCTTGTGATCTTGTTGGTTTGTTGGTTTTTTGGTTTGTTGGTTTGTTGGTTTGTTGGTTTGTTGGTTTGTTGGTTTATTTGTTTGTTGGTTTGTTGGCTTGTTGGTTTGTTGGTTTGTTGGCTTGTTGGCTTGTTGGTTTGTTGGTTTGTTGGTTTGTTGGTTTGTTTGTTTGTTGGCTTGTTGGTTTGTTGGTTTGTTGGCTTGTTGTTTTGTTGGTTTGTTGGCTTGTTGGCTTGTTACTTTGTTTGTTTGATGGTTTGTTGGTTTGTTGGTTTTTTGGTTTGATGGTTTTTTGGTTTGTTGCTTTGTTGGTTTGTTGGTTTGTTGGCTTGTTGGCTTGTTGGTTGGTTGGCTTGTTGGTTTGTTAGTTTGTTGGCTTTTTGGTTACTTGGTTTGTTGGTTTGTTGGCTTGTTGGTTTGTTGGCTTGTTGGTTTGTTGGTTTGTTGGTTTGTTGGTTTGTTGGCTTGTTGGCTTGTTGGTTTGTTGGTTTGTTGGTTTGTTGGTTTGTTGGTTTGTTGGTTTGTTGGCTTGCTGGTTTGTTGGTTTGTTGGTTTGTTGGCTTGTTGGTTTGTTGGTTTTTTGGTTTGTTGGTTTGTTGGTTTGTTGGTTTGTTGGTTTGTTGGTTTATTTTTTTATTGGTTTGTTGGCTTGTTGGTTTGTTGGTTTGTTGGTTTGTTGGTTTGTTGGCTTGTTGGTTTGTTGGTTTGTTGGTTTATTGGCTTGTTGGCTTATTGGGTCGTTGGTTTGTTGGTTTTTTGGTTTGTTAGTTTGTTCGTTTGTTGGTTTGTTGGTTTATTTGTTTGTTGGTTTGTTGGCTTGTTGGTTTGTTGGTTTGTTGGTTTGTTGGCTTGTTGGTTTGTTGGTTTGTTGATTTGTTGGTATGTTGGCTTGTTGATTTGTTAGTTTGTTGGCTTTTTGGTTACTTGGTCTGTTGGTTTGTTGGCTTGTTGGTTTGTTGGCTTGTTGGCTTGTTGGTTTGTTGGATTGTTGGCTTGTTGGTTTGTTGGTTTGTTGGCTTGTTGGCTTGTTGCTTTGTTCGTTTGATGGTTTGTTGGTTTGTTGGTTTTTTGGTTTGTTGTTCTTTTGGTTTGTTGCTTTGTTGGTTTGTTGGTTTGTTGGCTTGTTGGCTTGTTGGTTTGTTGGCTTGTTGGTTTGTTGGCTTGTTGGTTACTTGGTTTGTTGGTTTGTTGGTTTGTTGATTTGTTGGTTTGTTGGTTTGTTGGCTTGTTGGTTTGTTGGTTTGTTGGCTTGTCGGCTTGTTGGTTTGTTGGTTTGTGGGTTTGTTGGTTTGTTGGCTTGTTGGCTTGTTGGTTTGTTGGTTAGTTCGTTTGTTGGTTTGTTAGTTTGTTGGTTTGTTGGCTTGTTGGCTTGTTGGTTTGTTGGTTTTTTGGTTTGTTGGTTTGTTGGTTTGTTGGTTTGTTGGTTTGTTAGTTTATTTGTTTGTTGGTTTGTTGGCTTGTTGGCTTTCTGGTTTGTTGGCTTGTTGGTTTGTTGGTTTGTTGGTTTGTTGGTTTGTTGGTTTGTTGGTTTGTTTGTTTGTTGGCTTGTTGGTTTGTTGGTTTGTTGGTATGTTGGCTTGTTGGCTTGTTGGTTTGTGTGTTTGTTGGTTTATTTGTTTGTTGGTTTGTTGGCTTGTTGGTTTGTTGGTTTGTTGGCTTGTTGGCTTGTTGGTTTGTTGGTTTGTTGGCTTGTTGGCTTGTTCGTTTGTTGGTTTGTTGGTTTTTGGTTTGTTGGCTTGTTGGCTTGTTAGTTTGTTGGTTTGTTAGCTTGTTGGTTTGTTGGTTTTTTGGTTTGTTGGTTTGTTGGTTTGTTGGCTTGTTGGTTTGTTGGTTTGTTGGTTTGTTGGCTTGTTGGTTTGTTGGTTTGTTGGCTTGTTGGTTTGTTGGTTTGTTGGCTTGTTGGCTTTTTGGTTTGTTGGTTTGTTGGCTTGTTGGTTTGTTGGCTTGTTGGTTTGTTGGTTTGTTGGCTTGTTGGCTTGTTGCCTTGTTGGTTTGTTGGTTTGTTGGCTTTTTAGTTACTTGGTTTGTTGGTTTGTTGGTTTGTTGGTTTGTTAGTTTTTTGGCTTGTTGGTTTGTTGGCTTGTTGGTTTGTTGGTTTGTTGGTTTGTTGGCTTGTTTATTTGTTCGCTTGTTGGTTTGTAGGTTTGTTGGTTTGTTGGCTTGTTGGTTTGTTGGTTTGTTGGCTTGTTGGTTTGTTGGTTTGTTGGCTTGTTGGTTACTTGGTTTGTTGGTTTGTAGGTTTGTTGGTTTGTTGGCTTGTTGGTTTGTTGGTTTGTTGGTTTTTTGGTTTGTTGGTTTATTTGTTTGTTGGTTTGTTGGCTTGTTGGTTTGTCGGTTTGTTGGTTTGTTGGTTTGTTAGTTTGGTGGTTTGTTGGTTTGTTGGCTTGTTGGTTTGTTGGTTTGTTGGCTTGTTGGCTTGTTGGTTTGTTGGTTTGTTGGCTTGTTGGTTACTTAGTTTGTTGGTTTGTTGGCTAGTTGGTTTGTTAGTTTGTTGGTTTGTTGGCTTGTTGGCTTGTTGGTTTGTTGGTTTTTTGGTTTGTTGGCTTGTTGGTTTGTTGGTTTGTTGGTTTGTTGGTTTGTTTGTTTGTTGGTTTGTTGGCTTGTTGGTTTCTTGGTTTGTTGGTTTGTTGGCTTGTTGGTTTGTTGGTTTGTTGGTTTGTTGGCTTGTTGGCTTGTTGGTTCGTTGGTTTGTTGGTTTTTTGGTTTGTTGGTTTGTTGTTTTGTTGGTTTGTTGGTTTGTTGGTTTGTTGGTTTGTTGGTTTATTTGTTTGTTGGTTTGTTGGCTTGTTGGTTTGTTGGTTTGTTGGTTTGTTGGTTTGTTGCTTTGTTCGTTTGATGGTTTGTTGGTTTCTTGGTTTGTTGGTTTGTTGGCTTGTTGGTTTGTTGGTTTGTTGGTTTGTTGGCTTGTTGGCTTGTTGGTTCGTTGGTTTGTTGGTTTTTTGGTTTGTTGGTTTGTTGTTTTGTTGGTTTGTTGGTTTGTTGGTTTGTTGGTTTGTTGGTTTATTTGTTTGTTGGTTTGTTGGCTTGTTGGTTTGTTGGTTTGTTGGTTTGTTGGTTTGTTGCTTTGTTCGTTTGATGGTTTGTTGGTTTGTTGGTTACTTGGTTTGTTGGTTTGTTGGTTTGTTGGTTTGTTGGTTTGTTGGCTTGTTGGCTTGTTGGTTTGTTGGTTTGTTGGCTTGTTGGTTACTTAGTTTGTTGGTTTGTTGGCATGTTGGTTTGTTGGTTTGTTGGTTTGTTTGCTTGTTGGTTACTTAGTTTGTTGGTTTGTTGGCATGTTGGTTTGTTGGTTTGTTGGTTTATTGGCTTGTTGGTTTGTTGGCTTGTTGGTTTGTTGCTTTGTTCGTTTGATGGTTTGTTGGTTTGTTGGTTACTTGGTTTGTTGGTTTGTTGGTTTGTTGGCTTGCTGATTTGTTGGCTTGTTGGTTTGTTGGTTTGTTGGTTTGTTGGCTTGTTGGTTTGTTGGTTTGTTGGCTTGTTGGTTTGTTAGTTTGTTGGCTTTTTGGTTACTTGGTTTGTTGGTTTGTTGGTTTGTTGGCTTGTTGGTTTGTTGGCTTGTTGGTTTGTTGGTTTGTTGGTTTGTTGGCTTGTTGATTTTTTGGTTTGTTGATTTGTTGGCTTGTTGGCTTGTTGGTTTGTTGGTTTGTTGGCTTGTTGGTTTGTTGGTTTGTTGGCTTGTTGGCTTGTTGCTTTGTTCGTTTGATGGTTTGTTGGTTTGTTGGTTTTTTGGTTTGTTGGTTTTTTGGTTTGTTGCTTTGTTGGTTTGTTGGTTTGTTGGCTTGTTGGCTTGTTGGTTTGTTGGCTTGTTGGTTTGTTGGCTTGTTGGTTACTTGGTTTGTTGGTTTGTTGGTTTGTTGGCTTGTTGGTTTTTTGGTTTGTTGGTTTGTTGGCTTGTTGGCTTGTTGGTTTGTTGGTTTGTTGGCTTGTTGGTTTGTTGGTTTGTTGGCTTGTTGGCTTGTTGCTTTGTTCGTTTGATGGTTTGTTGGTTTGTTGGTTTTTTGGTTTGTTGGTTTTTTGGTTTGTTGCTTTGTTGGTTTGTTGGTTTGTTGGCTTGTTGGCTTGTTGGTTTGTTGGCTTGTTGGTTTGTTGGCTTGTTGGTTACTTGGTTTGTTGGTTTGTTGGTTTGTTGGTTTGTTGATTTGTTGGTTTGTTGGTTTGTTGGTTTGTTGGTTTGTTGGTTTGTTGGCTTGTCGGCTTGTTGGTTTGTTGGTTTGTTGGTTTGTTGGTTTGTTGGCTTGTTGGCTTGTTGGTTTGTTGGTTAGTTCGTTTGTTGGTTTGTTAGTTTGTTGGTTTGTTGGCTTGTGATCTTGTTGGTTTGTTGGTTTTTTGGTTTGTTGGTTTGTTGGTTTGTTGGTTTGTTGGTTTGTTGGTTTATTTGTTTGTTGGTTTGTTGGCTTGTTGGTTTGTTGGTTTGTTGGCTTGTTGGCTTGTTGGTTTGTTGGTTTGTTGGTTTGTTGGTTTGTTTGTTTGTTGGCTTGTTGGTTTGTTGGTTTGTTGGTATGGTGGCTTGTTGGCTTGTTGGTTTGTGTGTTTGTTGGTTTATTTGTTTGTTGGTTTGTTGGCTTGTTGGTTTGTTGGTTTGTTGGCTTGTTGGCTTGTTGGTTTGTTGGTTTGTTGGTTTGTTGGTTTGTAGGCTTGTTGGTTTGTTGGCTTGTCGGTTTGTTGGTTTGTTGGTTTGTTGGCTTGTTGGTTTGTTGGTTTGTTGGCTTGTTGGCTTGTTGGTTTGTTGGTTTGTTGGTTTGTTGGTTTCTTGGCTTGTTGGTTTGTTGGTTTGTTGGCTTGTTGGTTTGTTGGTTTGTTGGTTTTTTGGTTTGTTGGTTTGTTGGTTTGTTGGCTTGTTGGTTTGTTGGTTTGTTGGTTTGTTGGCTTGTTGGTTTGTTGGTTTGTTGGCTTGTTGGCTTGTTGGTTTGTTGGTTTGTTGGTTTGTTGGCTTGTTGGCTTGTTAGTTTGTTGGTTTGTTGGCTTGTTGGTTTGTTGGTTTTTTGGTTTGTTGGTTTGTTGGTTTGTTTGCTTGTTGGTTTGTTGGTTTGTTAGTTTGTTGGCTTGTTGGTTTGTTGGTTTGTTGGCTTGTTGGTTTGTTGGTTTGTTGGCTTGTTGGCTTGTTGGTTTGTTGGTTTGTTGGCTTGTTGGTTTGTTGGCTTGTTGGTTTGTTGGTTTGTTGGCTTGTTGGCTTGTTGGCTTGTTGGTTTGTTAGTTTGTTAGTTTGTTGGCTTTTTAGTTACTTGGTTTGTTGGTTTGTTGGTTTGTTGGTTTGTTGGTTTGTTAGTTTTTTGGCTTGTTGGTTTGTTGGCTTGTTGGTTTGTTGGTTTGTTGGTTTGTTGGCTTGTTGGTTTGTTCGTTTGTTGGTTTGTAGGTTTGTTGGTTTGTTGGCTTGTTGGTTTGTTGGTTTGTTGGCTTGTTGGATTGTTGGTTTGTTGGTTTGTTGGCTTGTTGGTTACTTGGTTTGTTGGTTTGTTGGCTTGTTGGCTTGTTGGTTTGTTGGTTTGTTGGCTTGTTGGTTACTTGGTTTGTTGGTTTGTTGGTTTGTTGGTTTGTTGGCTTGTTGGTTTGTTGGTTTGTTGGTTTTTTGGTTTGTTGGTTTATTTGTTTGTTGGTTTGTTGGCTTGTTGGTTTGTCGGTTTGTTGGTTTGTTGGTTTGTTAGTTTGTTGGTTTGTTGGTTTGTTGGCTTGTTGGTTTGTTGGTTTGTTGGCTTGTTGGCTTGTTGGTTTGTTGGTTTGTTGGCTTGTTGGTTACTTAGTTTGTTGGTTTGTTGGCTAGTTGGTTTGTTGGTTTGTTAGTTTGTTGGTTTGTTGGCTTGTTGGCTTGTTGGTTTGTTGGTTTTTTGGTTTGTTGGTTTGTTGGTTTGTTGGTTTGTTGGTTTGTTGGTTTGTTTGTTTGTTGGTTTGTTGGTTTGTTGGTTTGTTGGTTTGTTGGTTTGTTGGTTTGTTGGTTTGTTGCTTTGTTCGTTTGATGGTTTGTTGGTTTGTTGGTTACTTGGTTTGTTGGTTTGTTGGTTTGTTGGTTTGTTGGTTTGTTGGCTTGTTGGCTTGTTGGTTTGTTGGTTTGTTGGTTTGTTGGTTACTTAGTTTGTTGGTTTGTTGGCATGTTGGTTTGTTGGTTTGTTGGTTTGTTGGCTTGTTGGTTTGTTGGTTTGTTGGCTTGTTCGTTTGTTGGTTTGTTGGCTTGTTGGCTTGTTGGTTTGTTGGTTTGTTGGTTTGTTGGTTTGTTGGCTTGTTGGTTTGTTGGTTTGTTGGCTTGTTGGTTTGTTGGTTTGTTGGTTTGTTGGCTTGTTGGCTTGTTGGTTTGTTGGTTTGTTGGCTTGTTGGTTTGTTGGTTTGTTGGCTTGTTGGCTTGTTGCTTTGTTCGTTTGATGGTTTGTTGGTTTGTTGGTTTTTTGGTTTATTGGTTTTTTGGTTTGTTGCTTTGCTGGTTTGTTGGTTTGTTGGCTTGTTGGCTTGTTGGTTTGTTGGTTTGTTGGCTTGTTGGTTTGTTAGTTTGTTGGCTTTTTGGTTACTTGGTTTGTTGGTTTGTTGGTTTGTTGGCTTGTTGGTTTGTTGGCTTGTTGGTTTGTTGGTTTGTTGGTTTGTTGGCTTGTTGGTTTGTTGGTTTGTTGGTTTGTTGGTTTGTTGGTTTGTTGGTTTTTTGGTTTGTTGGTTTGTTGGTTTGTTGGCTTTTTGGTTTGTAGGTTTGTTGGCTTGTTGGTTTGTTGGTTTGTTGGCTTGTTGGTTTGTTGGTTTGTTGGTTTGTTGGTTTGTTGGCTTGTTGGCTTGTTGGTTTGTTGGTTTGTTGGCTTGTTGGTTTGTTGGTTTGTTAGTTTGTTGGCTTGTTACTTTGTTCGTTTGATGGTTTGTTGGTTTGTTGGTTTTTTGGTTTGTTGGTTTTTTGGTTTGTTGCTTTGTTGGTTTGTTGGTTTGTTGGCTTGTTGGCTTGTTGGTTGGTTGGCTTGTTGGTTTGTTAGTTTGTTGGCTTTTTGGTTACTTGGTTTGTTGGTTTGTTGGATTGTTGGTTTGTTGGCTTGTTGGTTTGTTGGTTTGTTGGTTTGTTGGCTTGTTGGCTTGTTGGTTTGTTGGTTTGTTGGTTTGTTGGTTTGTTGGTTTGTTGGTTTGTTGGCTTGCTGGTTTGTTGGTTTGTTGGTTTGTTGGCTTGTTGGTTTGTTGGTTTTTTGGTTTGTTGGCTTGTTGGCTTGTTGGCTTTTGGTTTGTTGGTTTGTTGGTTTGTTGGTTTGTTGGTTTGTTGGCTTGTTGGTTTGTTGGTTTGTTGGCTTGTTGGTTACTTAGTTTGTTGGTTTGTTAGCTTGTTGGTTTGTTGGTTTTTTGGTTTGTTGGTTTGTTGGTTTGTTGGCTTGTTGGTTTGTTGGTTTGTTGGCTTGTTGGCTTGTAGGTTTGTTGGTTTGTTGGCTTGTTGGCTTGTTGGTTTGTTGGTTTGTTGGTTTGTGGGTTTGTTGGTTTGTTGCTTTGTTGGTTTGTTGGTTTGTTGGCTTGTTGGCTTGTTGGTTTGTTAGTTTGTTGGCATTTTGGTTACTTGGTTTGTTGGATTGTTGGTTTGTTGGCTTGTTGGTTTGTTGGCTTGTTGCTTTGTTGGTTTGTTGGTTTGTTGGCTTGTTGGCTTGTTGGTTTGTTGGTTTGTTGGTTTGTTGGTTTGTTGGCTTGTTGGTTTGTTGGTTTGTTGGCTTGTTGGTTTGTTGGTTTGTTGGCTTGTTGGCTTGTTGGCTTCTTGGTTTGTTGGTTTGTTGGCTTGTCGGTTTGTTGGCTTGTTGGTTTGTTGGTTTGTTGGTTTGTTGGTTTGTTGGCTTGTTGGTTTGTTGGTTTGTTGGCTTGTTGGTTACTTAGTTTGTTGGTTTGTTGGCATGTTGGTTTGTTGGTTTGTTGGTTTGTTGGCTTGTTGGTTACTTAGTTTGTTGGTTTGTTGGCATGTTGGTTTGTTGGTTTGTTGGTTTATTGGCTTGTTGGTTTGTTGGCTTGTTGGTTTGTTGCTTTGTTCGTTTGATGGTTTGTTGGTTTGTTGGTTACTTGGTTTGTTGGTTTGTTGGATTGTTGGTTTGTTGGCTTGTTGGTTTGTTGGTTTGTTGGTTTGTTGGTTTGTTGGTTTGTTGGCTTGTTGGTTTGTTAGTTTGTTGGCTTTTTGGTTACTTGGTTTGTTGGTTTGTTGGATTGTTGGTTTGTTGGCTTGTTGGTTTGTTGGTTTGTTGGTTTGTTGGCTTGTTGGCTTGTTGGTTTGTTGGTTTGTTGGTTTGTTGGTTTGTTGGTTTGTTGGCTCGCTGGTTTGTTGGTTTGTTGGTTTGTTGGCTTGCTGGTTTGTTGGCTTGTTGGTTTGTTGGTTTGTTGGTTTGTTGGCTTGTTGGTTTGTTGGTTTGTTGGCTTGTTGGTTTGTTGGTTTGTTGGTTTGTTGGTTTGTTGGTTTGTTTGTTTGTTGGCTTGTTGGTTTGTTGGTTTGTTGGTATGTTGGCTTGTTGGCTTGTTGGTTTGTGTGTCTGTTGGTTTATTTGTTTGTTGGTTTGTTGGCTTGTTGGTTTGTTGGTTTGTTGGCTTGTTGGCTTTTCGGTTTGTTGGTTTGTTGGTTTGTTGGCTTGTTGGTTTGTTGGTTTGTTGGCTTGTTGGCTTGTTGGTTTGTTGGTTTTTTGGTTTGTTGGTTTCTTGGCTTGTTGGTTTGTTGGCTTGTTGGTTTGTTGGTTTGTTGGTTTTTTGGTTTGTTGGTTTGTTGGTTTGTTGGCTTGTTGGTTTGTTGGTTTGTTGGTTTGTTGGCTTGTTGGTTTGTTGGCTTGATGGCTTGTTGGTTTGTTGGTTTGTTGGTTTGTTGGCTTGTTGGCTTGTTAGTTTGTTGGTTTGTTGGCTTGTTGGTTTGTTGGTTTTTTGGTTTGTTGGTTTGTTGGTTTGTTTGCTTGTTGGTTTGTTGGTTTGTTAGTTTGTTGGCTTGTTGGTTTGTTGGCTTGTTGGTTTGTTGGTTTGTTGGCTTGTTGGCTTGTTGTTTTGTTGGTTTGTTGGCTTGTTGGTTTGTTGGCTTGTTGGTTTGTTGGTTTGTTGGCTTGTTGGCTTGTTGGCTTGTTGGTTTGTTAGTTTGTTAGTTTGTTGGCTTTTTAGTTACTTGGTTTGTTGGTTTGTTGGTTTGTTGGTTTGTTGGTTTGTTGGCTTGTTGGCTTGTTGGTTACTTGGTTTGTTGGTTTGTTGGTTTGTTGGTTTGTTGGCTTGTTGGTTTGTTGGTTTGTTGGTTTTTTGGTTTGTTGGTTTATTTGTTTGTTGGTTTGTTGGCTTGTTGGTTTGTCGGTTTGTTGGTTTGTTTGTTTGTTAGTTTGTTGGTTTGTTGGTTTGTTGGCTTGTTGGTTTGTTGGTTTGTTGGCTTGTTGGCTTGTTGGTTTGTTGGTTTGTTTGCTTGTTAGTTACTTAGTTTGTTGGTTTGTTGGCTAGTTGGTTTGTTGGTTTGTTAGTTAGTTGGTTTGTTGGCTTGTTGGCTTGTTGGTTTGTTGGTTTTTTGGTTTGTTGGTTTGTTGGTTTGTTGGTTTGTTAGTTTGTTGATTTGTTTGTTTGTTGGTTTGTTGGCTTGTTGGTTTGTTGGTTTGTTGGTTTGTTGGCTTGTTGGCTTGTTGGTTTGTTGGTTTGTTGGTTTGTTGGCTTGTTGGCTTGTTGGTTCGTTGGTTTGTTGGTTTTTTGGTTTGTTGGTTTGTTGGTTTGTTGGTTTGTTGGTTTGTTGGTTTATTTGTTTGTTGGTTTGTTGGCTTGTTGGTTTGTTGGTTTGTTGGTTTGTTGCTTTGTTCGTTTGATGGTTTGTTGGTTTGTTGGTTACTTGGTTTGTTGGTTTGTTGGTTTGTTGGTTTGTTGGGTTGTTGGCTTGTTGGCTTGTTGGTTTGTTGGTTTGTTGGTTTGTTGGTTACTTAGTTTGTTGGCATGTTGGTTTGTTGGTTTGTTGGTTTGTTGGCTTGTTGGTTTGTTGGTTTGTAGGCTTGTTCGTTTGTTGGTTTGTTGGCTTGTTGGCTTGTTGGTTTGTTGGTTTGTTGGTTTGTTGGTTTGTTGGCTTGTTGGTTTGTTGGTTTGTTGGCTTGTTGGTTTGTTGGTTTGTTGGTTTGTTGGCTTGTTGGCTTGTTGGTTTGTTGGTTTGTTGGCTTGTTGGTTTGTTAGTTTGTTGAATTTTTGGTTACTTGGTTTGTTGGTTTGTTGGTTTGTTGGCTTGTTGGTTTGTTGGAATGTTGGTTTGTTGGTTTGTTGGTTTGTTGGCTTGTTGGTTTGTTGGTTTGTTGGTTTGTTGGTTTGTTGGTTTGTTGGTTTGTTGGTTTGTTGGTTTGTTGGTTTTTTGGTTTGTTGGTTTGTTGGTTTGTTGGCTTGTTGGTTTGTTGGTTTGTTGGCTTGTTGGTTTGTTGGTTTGTTGGCTTGTTGGTTTGTTGGTTTGTTGGTTTGTTGGCTTGTTGGCTTGTTGGTTTGTTGGTTTGTTGGCTTGTTGTTTTGTTGGTTTGTTGGCTTGTTGGCTTGTTACTTTGTTTGTTTGATGGTTTGTTGGTTTGTTGGTTTTTTGGTTTGTTGGTTTTTTGGTTTGTTGGTTTTTTGGTTTGTTGGTTTTTTGGTTTGTTGCTTTGTTGGTTTGTTGGTTTGTTGGCTTGTAGGCTTGTTGGTTGGTTGGCTTGTTGGTTTGTTAGTTTGTTGGCTTTTTGGTTACTTGGTTTGTTGGTTTGTTGGCTTGTTGGTTTGTTGGCTTGTTGGTTTGTTGGTTTGTTGGTTTGCTGGCTTGTTGGCTTGTTGGTTTGTTGGTTTGTTGGTTTGTTGGTTTGTTGGTTTGTTGGTTTGTTGGCTTGCTGGTTTGTTGGTTTGTTGGTTTGTTGGCTTGTTGGTTTGTTGGTTTTTTGCTTTGTTGGTTTGTTGGTTTGTTGGTTTATTTTTTTATTGGTTTGTTGGCTTGTTGGTTTGTTGGTTTGTTGGTTTGTTGGTTTGTTGGCTTGTTGGTTTGTTGGTTTGTTGGTTTATTGGCTTGTTGGCTTGTTGGTTCGTTGGTTTGTTGGTTTTTTGGTTTGTTAGTTTGTTCGTTTGTTGGTTTGTTGGTTTATTTGTTTGTTGGTTTGTTGGCTTGTTGGTTTGTTGGTTTGTTGGTTTGTTGGCTTGTTGGTTTGTTGGTTTATTGGCTTGTTGGTATGTTGGCTTGTTGGTTTGTTAGTTTGTTGGCTTTTTGGTTACTTGGTCTGTTGGTTTGTTGGTTTGTTGGCTTCTTGGTTTGTTGGCTTGTTGGTTTGTTGGTTTGTTGGTTTGTTGGCTTGTTGGTTTGTTGGTTTGTTGGTTTGTTGGCTTGTTGGCTTGTTGGTTTGTTGGTTTGTTGGCTTGTTGGTTTGTTGGTTTGTTGGCTTGTTGGCTTGTTGCTTTGTTCGTTTGATGGTTTGTTGGTTTGTTGGTTTTTTGGTTTGTTGGTTTTTTGGTTTGTTGCTTTGTTGGTTTGTTGGTTTGTTGGCTTGTTGGCTTGTTGGTTTGTTGGCTTGTTGGTTTGTTGGCTTGTTGGTTACTTGGTTTGTTGGTTTGTTGGTTTGTTGATTTGTTGGTTTGTTGGTTTGTTGGCTTGTTGGTTTGTTGATTTGTTGGCTTGTCGGCTTGTTGGTTTGTTGGTTTGTGGGTTTGTTGGTTTGTTGGCTTGTTGGCTTGTTGGTTTGTTGGTTAGTTCGTTTGTTGGTTTGTTAGTTTGTTGGTTTGTTGGCTTGTTGGCTTGTTGGTTTGTTGGTTTTTTGGTTTGTTGGTTTGTTGGTTTGTTGGTTTGTTGGTTTGTTAGTTTATTTGTTTGTTGGTTTGTTGGCTTGTTGGCTTACTGGTTTGTTGGCTTGTTGGCTTGTTGGTTTGTTGGTTTGTTGGTTTGTTGGTTTGTTGGTTTGTTTGTTTGTTGGCTTGTTGGTTTGTTGGTTTGTTGGTATGTTGGCTTGTTGGCTTGTTGGTTTGTGTGTTTGTTGGTTTATTTGTTTGTTGGTTTGTTGGCTTGTTGGTTTGTTGGTTTGTTGGCTTGTTGGCTTGTTGGTTTGTTGGTTTGTTGGTTTGTTGGCTTGTTGGTTTGTTGGCTTGTTGGTTTGTTGGTTTTTTGGTTTGTTGGCTTGTTGGTTTATTGGTTTGTTGGCTTGTTGGTTTGTTGGTTTGTTGGTTTGTTGGCTTGTTGGTTTGTTGGTTTGTTGGTTTGTTGGTTTGTTGGCTTGTTGGCTTGTTAGTTTGTTGGTTTGTTGGCTTGTTGGTTTGTTGGTTTTTTGGTTTGTTGGTTTGTTGGTTTGTTGGCTTGCTGGTTTGTTGGTTTGTTGGTTTGTTGGCTTGTTGGTTTGTTGGTTTGTTGGCTTGTTGGTTTGTTGGTTTGTTGGCTTGTTGGCTTTTTGGTTTGTTGGTTTGTTGGCTTGTTGGTTTATTGGCTTGTTGGTTTGTTGGCTTGTTGGCTTGTTGGCTTGTTGCCTTGTTGGTTTGTTAGTTTATTGGCTTTTTAGTTACTTGGTTTGTTGGTTTGTTGGTTTGTTGGTTTGTTGGTTTGTTAGTTTTTTGGCTTGTTGGTTTGTTGGCTTGTTGGTTTGTTGGTTTGTTGGTTTGTTGGCTTGTTTATTTGTTCGTTTGTTGGTTTGTAGGTTTGTTGGTTTGTTGGCTTGTTGGTTTGTTGGTTTGTTGGCTTGTTGGTTTGTTGGTTTGTTGGCTTGTTGGTTGCTTGGTTTGTTGGTTTGTTGGTTTGTTGGTTTGTTGGCTTGTTGGTTTGTTGGTTTGTTGGTTTTTTGGTTTGTTGGTTTATTTGTTTGTTGGCTTGTTGGTTTGTCGGTTTGTTGGTTTGTTGGTTTGTTAGTTTGGTGGTTTGTTGGTTTGTTGGCTTGTTGGTTTGTTGGTTTGTTGGCTTGTTGACTTGTTGGTTTGTTGGTTTGTTGGCTTGTTGGTTACTTAGTTTGTTGGTTTGTTGGCTAGTTGGTTTGTTGGTTTGTTAGTTTGTTGGTTTGTTGGCTTGTTGGCTTGTTGGTTTGTTGGTTTTTTGGTTTGTTGGTTTGTTGGTTTGTTGGTTTGTTGGTTTGTTGGTTTATTTGTTTGTTGGTTTGTTGGCTTGTTGGTTTGTTGGCTTGTTGGTTTGTTGGTTTGTTGGTTTGTTGGCTTGTTGGCTTGTTGGTTCGTTGGTTTGTTGGTTTTTTGGTTTGTTGGTTTGTTGGTTTGTTGGTTTGTTGGTTTGTTGGTTTATTTGTTTGTTGGTTTGTTGGCTTGTTGGTTTGTTGGTTTGTTGGTTTGTTGCTTTGTTCGTTTGATGGTTTGTTGGTTTGTTGGTTACTTGGTTTGTTGGTTTGTTGGTTTGTTGGTTTGTTGGTTTGTTGGTTTGTTGGCTTGTTGGTTTGTTGGCATGTTGGTTTGTTGGTTGTTGGTTTGTTGGCTTGTTGGTTTGTTGGTTTGTTGGCTTGTTCGTTTGTTGGTTTGTTGGCTTGTTGGCTTGTTGGTTTGTTAGTTTGTTGGTTTGTTGGTTTGTTGGCTTGTTGGTTTGTTGGTTTGTTGGCTTGTTGGTTTGTTGGTTTGCTGGTTTGTTGGCTTGTTGGCTTGTTGGTTTGTTGGTTTGTTGGCTTGTTGGTTTGTTAGTTTGTTGGCTTGTTGGCTTGTTGCTTTGTTCGTTTGATGGTTTGTTGGTTTGTTGGTTTTTTGGTTTGTTGGTTTTTTGGTTTGTTGCTTTGCTGGTTTGTTGGCTTGTTGGCTTGTTGGTTTGTTGGCTTGTTGGTTTTTTAGTTTGTTGGCTTTTTGGTTACTTGGTTTGTTGATTTGTTGGTTTGTTGGCTTGTTGGTTTGTTGGCTTGTTGGTTTGTTGTTTTGTTGATTTGTTGGCTTGTTGGTTTGTTGGTTTGTTGGTTTGTTGGCTTGTTGGTTTGTTGGTTTGTTGGCTTGTTGGTCTGTTGGTTTGTTGGTTTGTTGGCTTGTTGGCTTGTTGGTTTGTTGGTTTGTTGGCTTGTTGGTTTGTTGGTTTTTTGGCTTGTTGGCTTGTTACTTTGTTCGTTTGATGGTTTGTTGGTTTGTTGGTTTTTTGTTTTGTTGGTTTTTTGGTTTGTTGCTTTGTTGGTTTGTTGGTTTGTTGGCTTGTTGGCTTGTTGGTTGGTTGGCTTGTTGGTTTGTTAGTTTGTTGGCTTTTTGGTTAATTGGTTTGTTGGTTTGTTGGCTTGTTGGTTTGTTGGCTTGTTGGTTTGTTGGTTTGTTGGTTTGTTGGCTTGTTGGCTTGTTGGTTTGTTGGTTTGTTGGTTTGTTGGTTTGTTGGTTTGTTGGTTTGTTGGTTTGTTGGCTTGCTGGTTGTTGGTTTGTTTGTTTGTTGGCTTGTTGGTTTGTTGGTTTTTTGGTTTGTTGGTTTGTTGGTTTGTTGGTTTGTTGGTTTGTTGGTTTGTTGGTTTATTTGTTTGTTGGTTTGTTGGCTTGTTGGTTTGTTGGTTTGTTGGTTTGTTGGCTTGTTGGTTTGTTGGTTTGTTGGTTTGTTGGCTTGTTGGCTTGTTGGTTCGTTGGTTTGTTGGTTTTTTGGTTTGTTGGTTTGTTGGTTTGTTGGTTTGTTGGTTTATTTGTTTGTTGGTTTGTTGGCTTGTTGGTTTGTTGGTTTGTTAGTTTGTTGCTTTGTTCGTTTGATGGTTTGTTGGTTTATTGGTTACTTGGTATGTTGGTTTGTTGGTTTGTTGGTTTGTTGGCTTGTTGGCTTGATGGTTTGTTGGTTTGTTGGCTTGTTGGTTACTTAGTTTGTTGGTTTGTTGGTATGTTGGTTTGTTGGTTTGTTGGTTTGTTGGCTTGTTGG
Source organism: Atherix ibis (assembly GCA_958298945.1). NCBI lineage: Eukaryota > Metazoa > Arthropoda > Insecta > Diptera > Athericidae > Atherix > Atherix ibis. Next base: position 36,406,786 of record OY282608.1, read on the forward strand.
TTTGTTGGTTTGTTGGCTTGTTGGTTTGTTGGCATGTTGGTTTGTTGGTTGTTGGTTTGTTGGCTTGTTGGTTTGTTGGTTTGTTGGCTTGTTCGTTTGTTGGTTTGTTGGCTTGTTGGCTTGTTGGTTTGTTAGTTTGTTGGTTTGTTGGTTTGTTGGCTTGTTGGTTTGTTGGTTTGTTGGCTTGTTGGTTTGTTGGCTTGTTGGTTTGTTGGTTTGTTGGCTTGTTGGTTTGTTGGTTTGCTGGTTTGTTGGCTTGTTGGCTTGTTGGTTTGTTGGTTTGTTGGCTTGTTGGTTTGTTAGTTTGTTGGCTTGTTGGCTTGTTGCTTTGTTCGTTTGATGGTTTGTTGGTTTGTTGGTTTTTTGGTTTGTTGGTTTTTTGGTTTGTTGCTTTGCTGGTTTGTTGGCTTGTTGGCTTGTTGGTTTGTTGGCTTGTTGGTTTTTTAGTTTGTTGGCTTTTTGGTTACTTGGTTTGTTGATTTGTTGGTTTGTTGGCTTGTTGGTTTGTTGGCTTGTTGGTTTGTTGTTTTGTTGATTTGTTGGCTTGTTGGTTTGTTGGTTTGTTGGTTTGTTGGCTTGTTGGTTTGTTGGTTTGTTGGCTTGTTGGTCTGTTGGTTTGTTGGTTTGTTGGCTTGTTGGCTTGTTGGTTTGTTGGTTTGTTGGCTTGTTGGTTTGTTGGTTTTTTGGCTTGTTGGCTTGTTACTTTGTTCGTTTGATGGTTTGTTGGTTTGTTGGTTTTTTGTTTTGTTGGTTTTTTGGTTTGTTGCTTTGTTGGTTTGTTGGTTTGTTGGCTTGTTGGCTTGTTGGTTGGTTGGCTTGTTGGTTTGTTAGTTTGTTGGCTTTTTGGTTAATTGGTTTGTTGGTTTGTTGGCTTGTTGGTTTGTTGGCTTGTTGGTTTGTTGGTTTGTTGGTTTGTTGGCTTGTTGGCTTGTTGGTTTGTTGGTTTGTTGGTTTGTTGGTTTGTTGGTTTGTTGGTTTGTTGGTTTGTTGGCTTGCTGGTTGTTGGTTTGTTTGTTTGTTGGCTTGTTGGTTTGTTGGTTTTTTGGTTTGTTGGTTTGTTGGTTTGTTGGTTTGTTGGTTTGTTGGTTTGTTGGTTTATTTGTTTGTTGGTTTGTTGGCTTGTTGGTTTGTTGGTTTGTTGGTTTGTTGGCTTGTTGGTTTGTTGGTTTGTTGGTTTGTTGGCTTGTTGGCTTGTTGGTTCGTTGGTTTGTTGGTTTTTTGGTTTGTTGGTTTGTTGGTTTGTTGGTTTGTTGGTTTATTTGTTTGTTGGTTTGTTGGCTTGTTGGTTTGTTGGTTTGTTAGTTTGTTGCTTTGTTCGTTTGATGGTTTGTTGGTTTATTGGTTACTTGGTATGTTGGTTTGTTGGTTTGTTGGTTTGTTGGCTTGTTGGCTTGATGGTTTGTTGGTTTGTTGGCTTGTTGGTTACTTAGTTTGTTGGTTTGTTGGTATGTTGGTTTGTTGGTTTGTTGGTTTGTTGGCTTGTTGGTTTGTTGGTTTGTTGGCTTGTTCGTTTGTTGGTTTGTTGGCTTGTTGGCTTGTTGGTTTGTTGGTTTGTTGGTTTGTTAGTTTGTTGGCTTGTTGGTTTGTTGGTTTGTTGGTTTGTTGGCTTGTTGGCTTGTTGGTTTGTTGGTTTGTTGGCTTGTTGGTTTGTTGGTTTGTTGGTTTTTTGGTTTGTTGGTTTTTTGGTTTGTTGCTTTGCTGGTTTGTTGGTTTGTTGGCTTGTTGGCTTGTTGGTTTGTTGGCTTGTTGGTTTGTTAGGTTGTTGGCTTTTTGGTTACTTGGTTTGTTGGTTTGATGGTTTGTTGGTTTGTTGGCTTGTTCGTTTGTTGGTTTGTTGGTTTGTTGGCTTGTTGGTTTGTTGGTTTGTTGGTTTGTTGGTTTGTTGGTTTGTTGGTTTGTTGGTTTTTTGGTTTGTTGGTTTGTTGGTTTGTTGGCTTGTTGGTTTGTTGGTTTGTTGGTTTGTTGGTTTGTTGGTTTGTTGGTTTGTTGGCTTGTTGGTTTGTTGGTTTGTTGGTTTGTTGGCTTGTTGGCTTGTTGGTTTGTTGGTTTGTTGGCTTGTTGGTTTGTTGGTTTGTTGGCTTGTTGGTTTGTTACTTTGTTCGTTTGATGGTTTGTTGGTTTGTTGGTTTTTTTGGTTTGTTGGTTTTTTGGTTTGTTGCTTTGTTGGTGTGTTGGTTTGTTGGCTTGTTGGCTTGTTGGTTGGTTGGCTTGTTGGTTTGTTAGTTTGTTGGCTTTTTGGTTACTTGGTTTGTTGGTTTGTTGGCTTGTTGGTTTGTTGGCTTGTTGATTTGTTGGTTTGTTGGTTTGTTGGCTTGTTGGCTTGTTGGTTTGTTGGTTTGTTGGTTTGTTGGCTTGTTGGTTTGTTGGTTTGTTGGCTTGTTGGTTTGTTGGTTTATTGGTTTGTTGGCTTGTTGGCTTGTTGGTTTGTTGGTTTGTTCGCTTGTTGGCTTGTTGGCTTGTTGGTTTGTTAGTTTGTTGGCTTTTTAGTTATTGGTTTGTTGGTTTGTTGGTTTGTTGGCTTTTTGGTTACTTGGTTTGTTGGTTTGTTGGCTTGTTGGTTTGTTGGCTTGTTGATTTGTTGGCTTGTTGGTTTGTTGGTTTGTTGGTTTGTTGATTTGTTGGCTTGTTGGCTTGTTGGTTGGTTGGCTTTTTGGTTTGTTAGTTTGTTGGCTTCTTGGTTACTTGGTTTGTTGGTTTGTTGGCTTGTTGGTTTGTTGGCTTGTTGATTTGTTGGTTTGTTGGTTTGTTGGCTTGTTGGTTTGTTGGTTTGTTGGTTTGTTGGTTTGTTGGCTTGTTGGTTTGTTGGTTTGTTGGCTTGTTGGTTTGTTGGTTTATTGGCTTGTTGGTTTGTTGGCTTGTTGGTTTGTTGGTTTGTTGGCTTGTTGGCTTGTTGGCTTGTTGGTTTGTTAGTTTGTTGGCTTTTTAGTTATTGGTTTGTTGGTTTGTTGGTTTGTTGGTTTGTTGGTTTTTTGGCTTGTTGATTTGTTGGCTTGTTGGTTTGTTGGTTTGTTGGTTTGTTGGCTTGTTGGTCTGTTCGTTTGTTGGTTTGTTGGTTTGTTGGTTTGTTGGCTTGTTGGTTTGTTGGTTTGTTGGCTTGTTGGCTTGTTGGTTTGTTGGTTTGTTGGCTTGTTGGTTACTTGGTTTGTTAGTTTGTTGGTTTGTTGGTTTGTTGGCTTGTTGGTTTGTTGGTTTGTTGGTTTTTTGGTTTGTTGGTTTATTTGTTTGTTGGTTTGTTGGCTTGTTGGTTTGTCGGTTTGTTGGTTTGTTGGTTTGTTAGTTTGTTGGTTTGTTGGTTTGTTGGTTTGTTGGATTGTTGGTTTGTTGGTTTGTTGGCTTGTTGGCTTGTTGGTTTGTTGGTTTGTTGGCTTGTTGATTACTTAGTTTGTTGGTTTGTTGGTTAGTTGGTGTGTTGGTTTGTTAGTTTGTTGGTTTGTTGGCTTGTTGGCTTGTTGGTTTGTTGGTTTTTTGGTTTGTTGGTTTGTTGGTTTGTTGGTTTGTTGGTTTGTTGGTTTATTTGTTTGTTGGTTTGTTGGCTTGTTGGTTTGTTGGTTTGTTGGCTTGTTGGTTTGTTGGTTTGTTGGTTTGTTGGTTTGTTGGCTTGTTGGCTTGTTGGTTCGTTGGTTTGTTGGTTTTTTGGCTTGTTGGTTTGTTGGTTTGTTGGTTTGTTGGTTTGTTGGTTTGTTGGTTTATTTGTTTGTTGGTTTGTTGGTTTATTTGTTTGTTGGTTTGTTGGTTTATTTGTTTGTTGGTTTGTTGGTTTGTTGCTTTGTTCGTTTGATGGTTTGTTGGTTTGTTGGTTACTTGGTTTGTTGGTTTGTTGGTTTGTTGGTTTGTTGGCTTGTTGGCTTGTTGGTTTGTTGGTTTGTTGGCTTGTTGGTTACTTAGTTTGTTGGTTTGTTGGCATGTTGGTTTGTTGGTTTGTTGGTTTGTTGGCTTGTTGGTTTGTTGGTTTGTTGGCTTGTTCGTTTGTTGGTTTGTTGGCTTGTTGGCTTGTTGGTTTGTTGGTTTGTTGGTTTGTTGGTTTGTTGGCTTGTTGGTTTGTTGGTTTGTTGGCTTGTTGGTTTGTTGGTTTGTTGGTTTGTTGGCTTGTTGGCTTGTTGGTTTGTTGGTTTGTTGGCTTGTTGGTTTGTTGGTTTGTTGGCTTGTTGGCTTGTTGCTTTGTTTGTTTGATGGTTTGTTGGTTTGTTGGTTTTTTGGTTTATTGGTTTTTTGGTTTGTTGCTTTATTGGTTTGTTGGTTTGTTGGTTTGTTGGCTTGTTGGCTTGTTGGCTTGTTGGTTTGTTGGCTTGTTGGTTTATTAGTTTGTTGGTTTTTTGGTTACTTGGTTTGTTGGTTTGTTGGTTTGTTGGCTTGTTGGTTTGTTGGCTTGTTGGTTTGTTGGTTTGTTGGTTTGTTTGCTTGTTGGCTTGTTGGTTTGTTGGTTTGTTGGTTTGTTGGTTTGCTGCTTTGTTGGTTTTTTAGTTTGTTGATTTGTTGGTTTGTTGGCTTGTTGGTTTGTTGGTTTGTTGGTTTGTTGGCTTGTTGGCTTGTTGGTTTGTTGGTTTGTTGGCTTGTTGGTTTGTTGGTTTGTTGGTTTGTTAGTTTGTTTGCTTTTTGGTTACTTGGTTTGTTGGTTTGTTGTTTTGTTGGCTTATTGGTTTGTTGGCTTGTTGGTTTGTTGGTTTGTTGGTTTGTTGGTTTGTTGGTTTGTTGGTTTGTTGGTTTGTTGGTATGTTGGTTTGTTTGTTTGTTGGTTTGTTGGCTTTTTGGTTTGTTGGTTTGTTGGTTTGTTGGCTTGTCGGTTTGTTAGTTTGTTGGCTTTTTGGTTACTTGGTTTGTTGTTTTGTTGGTGTTGGCTTGTTGGCTTGTTGGTTAGTTGGTTTGTTGGTTTGTTGGTTTGTTGGTTTATTTGTTTGTTGGTTTGTTGTTTTATTTGTTTGTTGGTTTGTTGGCTTGTTGGTTTGTTGGTTTGTTGGTTTGTTGCTTTGTTCGTTTGATGGTTTGTTGGTTTGTTGGTTACTCGGTTTGTTGGTTTGTTGGTTTGTTGGTTTGTTCGTTTGTTGGCTTGTTGGCTTGTTGGTTTGTTGGTTTGTTGGCTTGTTGGTTACTTAGTTTGTTGGTTTGTTGGCATGTTGGTTTGTTGGTTTGTTGGTTTGTTGGCTTGTTGGTTTGTTGGTTTGTTGGTTTGTTGGCTTGTTCGTTTGTTGGTTTGTTGGCTTGTTGGCTTGTTGGTTTGTTGGTTTGTTGGTTTGTTGGTTTGTTGGCTTGTTGGTTTGTTGGTTTGTTGGCTTGTTGGTTTGTTGGTTTGTTGGTTTGTTGGCTTGTTGGTTTGTTGGTTTGTTGGCTTGTTGGCTTGTTGCTTTGTTCGTTTGATGGTTTGTTGGTTTGTTGGTTTTTTGGTTTGTTGGTTTTTTGGTTTGTTGCTTTGTTGGTTTGTTGGTTTGTTGGCTTGTTGGCTTGTTGGTTTGTTGGCTTGTTGGTTTGTTAGTTTGTTGGTTTTTTGGTTACTTGGTTTGTTGGTTTGTTGGTTTGTTGGCTTGTTGGTTTGTTGGCTTGTTGGTTTGTTGGTTTGTTGGTTTGTTTGCTTGTTGGCTTGTTGGTTTGTTGGTTTGTTGGTTTGTTGGTTTGCTGCTTTGTTGGTTTTTTAGTTTGTTGGTTTGTTGGTTTGTTGGCTTGTTGGTTTGTTGGTTTGTTGGTTTGTTGGCTTGTTGGTTTGTTGGTTTGTTGGTTTGTTGGCTTGTTGGTTTGTTGGTTTGTTGGTTTGTTGGCTTGTTGGCTTGTTGGTTTGTTTATTTGTTGGTTTGTGGGTTTGTTGGTTTGTTGGCTTGTTGGCTTGTTGGTTTGTTGGTTAGTTCGTTTGTTGGTTTGTTAGTTTGTTGGTTTGTTGGCTTGTTGGCTTGTTGTTTTGTTGGTTTTTTGGTTTGTTGGTTTGTTGGTTTGTTGGATTGTTGGTTTGTTAGTTTATTTGTTTGTTGGTTTGTTGGGTTGTTGGCTTACTGGTTTGTTGGCTTGTTGGCTTGTTGGTTTGCTGGTTTGTTAGTTTGTTGGTTTGTTGGTTTGTTGGTTTGTTTGTTTGTTGGCTTGTTGGTTTGTTGGTTTGTTGGTATGTTGGCTTGTTGGCTTGTTGGTTTGTGTGTTTGTTGGTTTATTTGTTTGTTGGTTTGTTGGCTTGTTGGTTTGTTGGTTTGTTGGCTTGTTGGCTTGTTGGTTTGTTGGTTTGTTGGTTTGTTGGTTTGTTGGCTTGTTGGTTTGTTGGCTTGTTGGTTTGTTGGTTTTTTGGTTTGTTGGCTTGTTGGTTTATTGGTTTGTTGGCTTGTTGGTTTGTTGGTTTGTTGGCTTGTTGGCTTGTTGGTTTGTTGGTTTGTTGGTTTGTTGGTTTGTTGGCTTGTTGGCTTGTTAGTTTGTTGGTTTGTTGGCTTGTTGGTTTGTTGGTTTTTTGGTTTGTTGGTTTGTTGGTTTGTTGGCTTGTTGGTTTGTTGGTTTGTTGGTTTGTTGGCTTGTTGGTTTGTTGGTTTGTTGGCTTGTTGGTTTGTTGGTTTGTTGGCTTGTTGGCTTTTTGGTTTGTTGGTTTGTTGGCTTGTTGGTTTGTTGGCTTGTTGGTTTGTTGGTTTGTTGGCTTGTTGGCTTGTTGCCTTGTTGGTTTGTTAGTTTGTTGGCTTTTTAGTTACTTGGTTTGTTGGTTTGTTGGTTTGTTGGTTTGTTAGTTTTTTGGCTTGTTGGTTTGTTGGCTTGTTGGTTTGTTGGTTTGTTGGTTTGTTGGCTTGTTTATTTGTTCGTTTGTTGGTTTGTAGGTTTGTTGGTTTGTTGGCTTGTTGGTTTGTTGGTTAGTTGGCTTGTTGGTTTGTTGGTTTGTTGGCTTGTTGGTTGCTTGGTTTGTTGGTTTGTTGGTTTGTTGGTTTGTTGGCTTGTTGGTTTGTTGGTTTGTTGGTTTTTTGGTTTGTTGGTTTATTTGTTTGTTGGTTTGTTGGCTTGTTGGTTTGTCGGTTTGTTGGTTTGTTGGTTTGTTAGTTTGGTGGTTTGTTGGTTTGTTGGCTTGTTGGTTTGTTGGTTTGTTGGCTTGTTGGCTTGTTGGTTTGTTGGTTTGTTGGCTTGTTGGTTACTTAGTTTGTTGGTTTGTTGGCTAGTTGGTTTGTTGGTTTGTTAGTTTGTTGGTTTGTTGGCTTGTTGGCTTGTTGGTTTGTTGGTTTTTTGGTTTATTGGTTTGTTGGTTTGTTGGTTTCTTGGTTTGTTGGTTTATTTGTTTGTTGGTTTGTTGGCTTGTTGGTTTGTTGGCTTGTTGGTTTGTTGGTTTGTTGGTTTGTTGGCTTGTTGGCTTGTTGGTTCGTTGGTTTGTTGGTTTTTTGGTTTGTTGGTTTGTTGGTTTGTTGGTTTGTTGGTTTGTTGGTTTATTTGTTTGTTGGTTTGTTGGCTTGTTGGTTTGTTGGTTTGTTGGTTTGTTGCTTTGTTCGTTTGATGGTTTGTTGGTTTGTTGGTTACTTGGTTTGTTGGTTTGTTGGTTTGTTGGTTTGTTGGTTTGTTGGTTTGTTGGCTTGTTGGTTACTTAGCTTGTTGGTTTGTTGGCATGTTGGTTTGTTGGTTTGTTGGTTTGTTGGCTTGTTGGTTTGTTGGTTTGTTGGCTTGTTCGTTTGTTGGTTTGTTGGCTTGTTGGCTTGTTGGTTTGTTGGTTTGTTGGTTTGTTGGTTTGTTGGCTTGTTGGTTTGTTGGTTTGTTGGCTTGTTGGTTTGTTGGTTTGCTGGTTTGTTGGCTTGTTGGCTTGTTGGTTTGTTGGTTTGTTGGCTTGATGGTTTGTTGGTTTGTTGGCTTGTTGGCTTGTTGCTTTGTTCGTTTGATGGTTTGTTGGTTTATTGGTTTTTTGGTTTGTTGGTTTTTTGGTTTGTTGCTTTGCTGGTTTGTTGGTTTGTTGGCTTGTTGGCTTGTTGGTTTGTTGGCTTGTTGGTTTGTTAGTTTGTTGGCTTTTTGGTTACTTGGTTTGTTGATTTGTTGGTTTGTTGGCTTGTTGGTTTGTTGGCTTGTTGGTTTGTTGTTTTGTTGATTTGTTGGCTTGTTGGTTTGTTGGTTTGTTGGCTTGTTGGTTTGTTGGTTTGTTGGTTTGTTGGTTTGTTGGTTTGTTGGTTTGTTGGTTTTTTGGTTTGTCGGTTTGTTGGTTTGTTGGCTTGTTGGTTTGTTGGTTTGTTGGTTTGTTGGCTTGTTGGTTTGTTGGTTTATTGGCTTGTTGGTTTGTTGGTTTGTTGGTTTGTTGGCTTGTTGGCTTGTTGGTTTGTTGGTTTGTTGGCTTGTTGATTTGTTGGTTTTTTGGCTTGTTGGCTTGTTACTTTGTTCGTTTGATGGTTTGTTGGTTTGTTGGTTTTTTGTTTTGTTGGTTTTTTGGTTTGTTGCTTTGTTGGTTTGTTGGTTTGTTGGCTTGTTGGCTTGTTGGTTGGTTGGCTTGTTGGTTTGTTAGTTTGTTGGCTTTTTGGTTAATTGGTTTGTTGGTTTGTTGGCTTGTTGGTTTGTTGGCTTGTTGGTTTGTTGGTTTGTTGGTTTGTTGGCTTGTTGGCTTGTTGGTTTGTTGGTTTGTTGGTTTGTTGGTTTGTTGGTTTGTTGGTTTGTTGGTTTGTTGGTTTGTTGGTTTGTTGGCTTGCTGGTTTGTTGGTTTGTTTGTTTGTTGGCTTGTTGGTTTGTTGGTTTTTTGGTTTGTTGGTTTGTTGGTTTGTTGGTTTGTTGGTTTGTTGGTTTATTTGTTTGTTGGTTTGTTGGCTTGTTGGTTTGTTGGTTTGTTGGTTTGTTGGCTTGTTGGTTTGTTGGTTTACTGGTTTGTTGGCTTGTTGGCTTGTTGGTTCGTTGGTTTGTTGGTTTTTTGGTTTGTTGGTTTGTTGGTTTGTTGGTTTGTTGGTTTATTTGTTTGTTGGTTTGTTGGCTTGTTGGTTTGTTGGTTTGTTGGTTTGTTGCTTTGTTCCTTTGATGGTTTGTTGGTTTGTTGGTTACTTGGTATGTTGGCTTGTTGGTTTGTTGGTTTGTTGGTTTGTTGGCTTGTTGGCTTGTTGGTTTGTTGGTTTGTTGGCTTGTTGGGTACTTAGTTTGTTGGTTTGTTGGTATGTTGGTTTGTTGGTTTGTTGGTTTGTTGGCTTGTTGGTTTGTTGGTTTGTTGGCTTGTTCGTTTGTTGGTTTGTTGGCTTGTTGGCTTGTTAGTTTGTTGGTTTGTTGGTTTGTTAGTTTGTTGGCTTGTTGGTTTGTTGGTTTGTTGGTTTGTTGGTTTGTTGGCTTGTTGGCTTGTTGGTTTGTTGGTTTGTTGGCTTGTTGGTTTGTTGGTTTGTTGGTTTTTTGGTTTGTTGGTTTTTTGGTTTGTTGCTTTGCTGGTTTGTTGGTTTGTTGGCTTGTTGGCTTGTTGGTTTGTTGGCTTGTTGGTTTGTTAGTTTGTTGGCTTTTTGGTTACTTGGTTTGTTGGTTTGTTGGTTTGTTGGTTTGTTGGCTTGTTGGTTTTTGGTTTGTTGGTTTGTTGGCTTGTTGGTTTGTTGGTTTGTTGGTTTGTTGGTTTGTTGGTTTGTTGGTTTGTTGGTTTTTTGGTTTGTTGGTTTGTTGGTTTGTTGGCTTGTTGGTTTGTTGGTTTGTTGGTTTGTTGGTTTGTTGGTTTGTTGGTTTGTTGGCTTGTTGGTTTGTTGGTTTGTTGGTTTGTTGGCTTGTTGGCTTGTTGGTTTGTTGGTTTGTTGCTTTGTTCGTTTGATGGTTTGTTGGTTTGTTGGTTACTCGGTTTGTTGGTTTGTTGGTTTGTTGGTTTGTTCGTTTGTTGGCTTGTTGGCTTGTTGGTTTGTTGGTTTGTTGGCTTGTTGGTTACTTAGTTTGTTGGTTTGTTGGCATGTTGGTTTGTTGGTTTGTTGGTTTGTTGGCTTGTTGGTTTGTTGGTTTGTTGGTTTGTTGGCTTGTTCGTTTGTTGGTTTGTTGGCTTGTTGGCTTGTTGGTTTGTTGGTTTGTTGGTTTGTTGGTTTGTTGGCTTGTTGGTTTGTTGGTTTGTTGGCTTGTTGGTTTGTTGGTTTGTTGGTTTGTTGGCTTGTTGGTTTGTTGGTTTGTTGGCTTGTTGGCTTGTTGCTTTGTTCGTTTGATGGTTTGTTGGTTTGTTGGTTTTTTGGTTTGTTGGTTTGTTGGTTTGTTGGTTTGTTGGTTTGTTGGTTTGTTGGTTTGTTGGCTTGTTGGTTTGTTGGTTTGTTGGTTTGTTGGCTTGTTGGCTTGTTGGTTTGTTGGTTTGTTGGCTTGTTGGTTTGTTGGTTTGTTGGCTTGTTGGCTTGTTACTTTGTTCGTTTGATGGTTTGTTGGTTTGTTGGTTTTTTGGTTTGTTGGTTTTTTGGTTTGTTGCTTTGTTGGTGTGTTGGTTTGTTGGCTTGTTGGCTTGTTGGTTGGTTGGCTTGTTGGTTTGTTAGTTTGTTGGCTTTTTGGTTACTTGGTTTGTTGGTTTGTTGGCTTGTTGGTTTGTTGGCTTGTTGATTTGTTGGTTTGTTGGTTTGTTGGCTTGTTGGCTTGTTGGTTTGTTGGTTTGTTGGTTTGTTGGTTTGTTGGTTTGTTGGTTTGTTGGTTTGTTGGCTTGCTGGTTTGTTGGTTTGTTGGTTTGTTGGCTTGTTGGTTTGTTGGTTTGTTGGCTTGTTGGTTTGTTGGTTTGTTGGTTTGTTGATTTGTTGGTTTGTTGGTTTGTTGGTTGGTTGGCTTGTTAGTTTGTTGGTTTGTTGGCTTGTTGGTTTGTTGGTTTGTTGGGTTGTTGGCTTGTTAGTTTGTTGGTTTGTTGACTTGTTGGTTTGTTGGTTTTTTGGGTTGTTGGTTTGTTGGTTTGTTAGCTTGTTGGTTTGTTGGTTTGTTGGCTTGTTGGTTTGTTGGTTTGTTGGCTTGTTGGTTTGTTGGTTTATTGGTTTGTTGGCTTGTTGGCTTGTTGGTTTGTTGGTTTGTTGGCTTGTTGGCTTGTTGGCTTGTTGGCTTGTTGGTTTGTTAGTTTGTTGGCTTTTTAGTTATTGGTTTGTTGGTTTGTTGGTTTGTTGGCTTTTTGGTTACTTGGTTTGTTGGTTTGTTGGCTTGTTGGTTTGTTGGCTTGTTGATTTGTTGGCTTGTTGGTTTGTTGGTTTGTTGGTTTGTTGATTTGTTGGCTTGTTGGCTTGTTGGTTGGTTGGCTTTTTGGTTTGTTAGTTTGTTGGCTTCTTGGTTACTTGGTTTGTTGGTTTGTTGGCTTGTTGGTTTGTTGGCTTGTTGATTTGTTGGTTTGTTGGTTTGTTGGCTTGTTGGTTTGTTGGTTTGTTGGTTTGTTGGTTTGTTGGTTTGCTGGCTTGTTGGTTTGTTGGTTTGTTGGCTTGTTGGTTTGTTGGTTTATTGGCTTGTTGGTTTGTTGGCTTGTTGGCTTGTTGGTTTGTTGGTTTGTTGGCTTGTTGGCTTGTTGGCTTGTTGGTTTGTTAGTTTGTTGGCTTTTTAGTTATTGGTTTGTTGGTTTGTTGGTTTGTTGGTTTGTTGGTTTGTTGGTTTTTTGGCTTGTTGATTTATTGGCTTGTTGGTTTGTTGGTTTGTTGGTTTGTTGGCTTGTTGGTCTGTTCGTTTGTTGGTTTGTTGGTTTGTTGGTTTGTTAGCTTGTTGGTTTGTTGGTTTGTTGGCTTGTTGGCTTGTTGGTTTGTTGGTTTGTTGGCTTGTTGGTTACTTGGTTTGTTAGTTTGTTGGTTTGTTGGTTTGTTGGCTTGTTGGTTTGTTGGTTTGTTGGTTTTTTGGTTTGTTGGTTTATTTGTTTGTTGGTTTGTTGGCTTGTTGGTTTGTCGGTTTGTTGGTTTGTTGGTTTGTTAGTTTGTTGGTTTGTTGGTTTGTTGGATTGTTGGTTTGTTGGTTTGTTGGCTTGTTGGCTTGTTGGTTTGTTGGTTTGTTGGCTTGTTGATTACTTAGTTTGTTGGTTTGTTGGTTAGTTGGTTTGTTGGTTTGTTAGTTTGTTGGTTTGTTGGCTTGTTGGCTTGTTGGTTTGTTGGTTTTTTGGTTTGTTGGTTTGTTGGTTTGTTGGTTTGTTGGTTTGTTGGTTTATTTGTTTGTTGGTTTGTTGGCTTGTTGGTTTGTTGGTTTGTTGGCTTGTTGGTTTGTTGGTTTGTTGGTTTGTTGGTTTGTTGGCTTGTTGGCTTGTTGGTTCGTTGGTTTGTTGGTTTTTTGGCTTGTTGGTTTGTTGGTTTGTTGGTTTGTTGGTTTGTTGGTTTGTTGGTTTGTTGGTTTATTTGTTTGTTGGTTTGTTGGTTTATTTGTTTGTTGGCTTGTTGGTTTGTTGGCATGTTGGTTTGTTGGTTTGTTGGTTTGTTGGCTTGTTGGTTTGTTGGTTTGTTGGCTTGTTCGTTTGTTGGTTTGTTGGCTTGTTGGCTTGTTGGTTTGTTGGTTTGTTGGTTTGTTGGTTTGTTGGCTTGTTGGTTTGTTGGTTTGTTGGCTTGTTGGTTTGTTGGTTTGTTGGTTTGTTGGTTTGTTGGCTTGTTGGTTTGTTGGTTTGTTGGCTTGTTGGTTTGTTGGTTTGTTGGCTTGTTGGCTTGTTGCTTTGTTTGTTTGATGGTTTGTTGGTTTGTTGGTTTTTTGGTTTATTGGTTTTTTGGTTTGTTGCTTTATTGGTTTGTTGGTTTGTTGGTTTGTTGGCTTGTTGGCTTGTTGGCTTGTTGGTTTGTTGGCTTGTTGGTTTATTAGTTTGTTGGTTTTTTGGTTACTTGGTTTGTTGGTTTGTTGGTTTGTTGGCTTGTTGGTTTGTTGGCTTGTTGATTTGTTGGTTTGTTGGTTTGTTTGCTTGTTGGCTTGTTGGTTTGTTGGTTTGTTGGTTTGTTGGTTTGCTGCTTTGTTGGTTTTTTAGTTTGTTGATTTGTTGGTTTGTTGGCTTGTTGGTTTGTTGGTTTGTTGGTTTGTTGGCTTGTTGGCTTGTTGGTTTGTTGGTTTGTTGGTTTGTTGGTTTGTTGGCTTGTTGGTTTGTTGGTTTGTTGGCTTGTTGGTTTGTTGGTTTGTTGGTTTGTTGGCTTGTTGGTTTGTTGGTTTGTTGGCTTGTTGGCTTGTTGCTTTGTTCGTTTGATGGTTTGTTGGTTTGTTGGTTTTTTGGTTTGTTGGTTTTTTGGTTTGTTGCTTTGTTGGTTTGTTGGTTTGTTGGCTTGTTGGCTTGTTGGTTTGTTGGCTTGTTGGTTTGTTAGTTTGTTGGTTTTTTGGTTACTTGGTTTGTTGGTTTGTTGGTTTGTTGGCTTGTTGGTTTGTTGGTTTGTTGGTTTGTTTGCTTGTTGGCTTGTTGGTTTGTTGGTTTGTTGGTTTGTTGGTTTGCTGCTTTGTTGGTTTTTTAGTTTGTTGGTTTGTTGGTTTGTTGGCTTGTTGGTTTGTTGGTTTGTTGGTTTGTTGGCTTGTTGGTTTGTTGGTTTGTTGGCTTGATGGTTTGTTGGTTTGTTGGTTTGTTGGCTTGTTGGCTTGTTGGTTTGTTGGTTTGTTGGCTTGTTGGTTTGTTGGTTTGTTGGCTTGTTGGCTTGTTGCTTTGTTGGTTTATTGGTTTATTGGCTTGTTGGTTTGTTGGTTTGTTGGCTTGTTGGTTTGTTGGTTTGTTGGCTTGTTGGCTTGTTGCTTTGTTCGTTTGATGGTTTGTTGGTTTGTTGGTTTGTTGGTTTGTTGGTTTGTTGGTTTTTTGGTTTTTTGGTTTGTTGGTTTGTTGGTTTGTTGGCTTGTTGGTTTGTTGGCTTGTTGGCTTGTTGGCTTGTTGGTTTGTTTGTTTGTTGGCTTGTTGGTTACTTAGTTTGTTGGTTTGTTGGTTTGTTGGTTTGTTGGTTTGTTGGTTTGTTGGCTTGTTGGCTTGTTGGTTTGTTGGTTAGTTCGTTTGTTGGTTTGTAGTTTGTTGGTTTGTTGGCTTGTTGGCTTGTTGGTTTGTTGGTTTGTTGGTTTGTTGGTTTGTTGCTTTGTTGGTTTGTTGGCTTTTTGGCTTGTTGGTTTGTTAGTTTGTTGGCTTTTTGGTTACTTGGTTTGTTGGTTTGTTGGTTTGTTGGCTTGTTGGTTTGTTGGCTTGTTGCTTTGTTGGTTTGTTGGTTTGTTGGCTTGTTGGCTTGTTGGTTTGTTGGTTTGTTGGTTTGTTGGTTTGTTGGTTTGTTGGTTTGTTGGCTTGTTGGATTGTTGGCTTGTTGGTTTGTTGGTTTGTTGGCTTGTTGGCTTGTTGGTTTGTTGGTTTGTTGGCTTGTTGGATTGTTGGCTTGTTGGTTTGTTGGTTTGTTGGTTTGTTGGCTTGTTGGTTTGTTTGTTTGTTGGCTTGTTGGTTACTTAGTTTGTTGGTTTGTTGGTTTGTTGGTTTGTTGGCTTGTTGGCTTGTTGGTTTATTGGTTAGTTCGTTTGTTGGTTTGTAGTTTGTTGGTTTGTTGGTTTGTTGGCTTGTTGGTTTGTTGGCTTGTTGGTTTGTTGGTTTGTTGGTTTGTTTGCTTGTTGGCTTGTTGGTTTGTTGGTTTGTTGGTTTGTTGGTTTGTTGGTTTGCTGCTTTGTTGGTTTTTTAGTTTGTTGGTTTGTTGGTTTGTTGGCTTGTTGGTTTGTTGGTTTGTTGGTTTGTTGGCTTGTTGGTTTGTTGGTTTGTTGGCTTGTTGGTTTGTTGGTTTGTTGGTTTGTTGGCTTGTGGGCTTGTTGGCTTGTTGGTTTGTTGGTTTGTTGGCTTGTTGGTTTGTTGGTTTGTTGGCTTGTTGGCTTGTTGCTTTGTTGGGTTATTGGTTTGTTGGCTTGTTGGCTTGTTGGTTTGTTAGTTTGTTTGCTTTTTGGTTACTTGGTTTGTTGGTTTATTGTTTTGTTGGCTTTTTGGTTTGTTGGCTTGTTGGTTTGTTGGTTTGTTGGTTTGTTGGCTTGTTGGCTTGTTGGTTTGTTGGTTTGTTGGTTTGTTGGTTTGTTGGTTTGTTGGTTTTTTGGTTTGTTGGTTTGTTGGTTTGTTGGTTTGTTGGTTTGTTGGCTTGTTGGCTTGTTGGTTTGTTGGTTAGTTCGTTTGTTGGTTTGTAGTTTGTTGGTTTGTTGGCTTGTTGGCTTGTTGGCTTGTTGGTTTGTTGGTTTGTTGGTTTGTTGCTTTGTTGGTTTGTTGGTTTGTTGGCTTGTTGGCTTGTTGGTTTGTTAGTTTGTTGGCTTTTTGGTTTGTTGGTTTGTTGGTTTGTTGGTTTGTTAGTTTGTTGGTTTATTTGTTTGTTGGTTTGTTGGTTTATTTGTTTGTTGGTTTGTTGGCTTGTTGGTTTGTTGGTTTGTTGGTTTGTTGGTTTGTTGCTTTGTTCGTTTGAAGGTTTGTTGGTTTGTTGGTTACTTGGTTTGTTGGTTTGTTGGTTTGTTGGTTTGTTGGTTTGTTGGCTTGTTGGCTTGTCGGTTTGTTGGTTTGTTGGCTTGTTGGTTGCTTAGTTTGTTGGTTTGTTGGCATGTTGGTTTGTTGGTTTGTTGGTTTGTCGGCTTGTTGGTTTGTTGGTTTGTTGGTTTGTTTGCTTGTTGGTTTGTTGGTTTGTTGGCTTGTTGGCTTGTTGGTTTGTTAGTTTGTTGGTTTGTTGGTTTGTTGGCTTGTTGGTTTGTTAGTTTGTTGGCTTGTTGGTTTGTTGGTTTGTTGGTTTGTTGGCTTGTTGGCTTGTTGGTTTGTTGGTTTGTTGGCTTGTTGGTTCGTTGGTTTGTTGGCTCGTTGGCTTGTTGCTTTGTTCGTTTGATGGTTTGTTGGTTTGTTGGTTTGTTGGCTTGTTGGCTTGTTGGTTTGTTGGCTTGTTGGTTTGTTAGTTTGTTGGCTTTTTGGTTACTTGGTTTGTTGGTTTGTTGGCTTGTTGCTTTGTTCGTTTGATGGTTTGTTGGTTTGTTGGTTTGTTGGTTTTTTGGTTTGTTAGTTTGTTGGTTTTTTGGTTATTTGGTTTGTTGGTTTGTTGGTTTGTTGGCTTGTTGGTTTGTTGGCTTGTTGGTTTGTTGGTTTGTTGGTTTGTTTGCTTGTTGGTTTGTTGGTTTGTTTGTTTGTTGGCTTGTTGGTTTGTTGGTTTGTTCATTTGTTGGCTTGTTGGCTTGTTGGTTTGTTGGTTTGTTAGTTTGTTGGCTTGTTGGTTTGTTGGTTTGTTGGTTTGTTGGCTTGTTGGCTTGTTGGTTTGTTGGTTTGTTGGCTTGTTGGTTTGTAGGTTTGTTGGCTCGTTGGCTTGTTGCTTTGTTCGTTTGATGGTTTGTTGGTTTGTTGGTTTGTTGGTTTGTTGGTTTGTTGGTTTGCTGCTTTGTTGGTTTTTTAGTTTGTTGGTTTGTTGGTTTGTTGGCTTGTTGGTTTGTTGGTTTGTTGGTTTGTTGGCTTGTTGGTTTGTTGGTTTGTTGGCTTGATGGTTTGTTGGTTTGTTGGTTTGTTGGCTTGTTGGCTTGTTGGTTTGTTGGTTTGTTGGCTTGTTGGTTTGTTGGTTTGTTGGCTTGTTGGCTTGTTGCTTTGTTGGTTTATTGGTTTATTGGCTTGTTGGTTTGTTGGTTTGTTGGCTTGTTGGTTTGTTGGTTTGTTGGCTTGTTGGCTTGTTGCTTTGTTCGTTTGATGGTTTGTTGGTTTGTTGGTTTGTTGGTTTGTTGGTTTGTTGGTTTTTTGGTTTTTTGGTTTGTTGGTTTGTTGGTTTGTTGGCTTGTTGGTTTGTTGGCTTGTTGGCTTGTTGGCTTGTTGGTTTGTTTGTTTGTTGGCTTGTTGGTTACTTAGTTTGTTGGTTTGTTGGTTTGTTGGTTTGTTGGTTTGTTGGTTTGTTGGCTTGTTGGCTTGTTGGTTTGTTGGTTAGTTCGTTTGTTGGTTTGTAGTTTGTTGGTTTGTTGGCTTGTTGGCTTGTTGGTTTGTTGGTTTGTTGGTTTGTTGGTTTGTTGCTTTGTTGGTTTGTTGGCTTTTTGGCTTGTTGGTTTGTTAGTTTGTTGGCTTTTTGGTTACTTGGTTTGTTGGTTTGTTGGTTTGTTGGCTTGTTGGTTTGTTACCTTGTTGCTTTGTTGGTTTGTTGGTTTGTTGGCTTGTTGGCTTGTTGGTTTGTTGGTTTGTTGGTTTGTTGGTTTGTTGGTTTGTTGGTTTGTTGGCTTGTTGGATTGTTGGCTTGTTGGTTTGTTGGTTTGTTGGCTTGTTGGCTTGTTGGTTTGTTGGTTTGTTGGCTTGTTGGATTGTTGGCTTGTTGGTTTGTTGGTTTGTTGGTTTGTTGGCTTGTTGGTTTGTTTGTTTGTTGGCTTGTTGGTTACTTAGTTTGTTGGTTTGTTGGTTTGTTGGTTTGTTGGCTTGTTGGCTTGTTGGTTTATTGGTTAGTTCGTTTGTTGGTTTGTAGTTTGTTGGTTTGTTGGTTTGTTGGCTTGTTGGTTTGTTGGCTTGTTGGTTTGTTGGTTTGTTGGTTTGTTTGCTTGTTGGCTTGTTGGTTTGTTGGTTTGTTGGTTTGTTGGTTTGTTGGTTTGCTGCTTTGTTGGTTTTTTAGTTTGTTGGTTTGTTGGTTTGTTGGCTTGTTGGTTTGTTGGTTTGTTGGTTTGTTGGCTTGTTGGTTTGTTGGTTTGTTGGCTTGTTGGTTTGTTGGTTTGTTGGTTTGTTGGCTTGTGGGCTTGTTGGCTTGTTGGTTTGTTGGTTTGTTGGCTTGTTGGTTTGTTGGTTTGTTGGCTTGTTGGCTTGTTGCTTTGTTGGGTTATTGGTTTGTTGGCTTGTTGGCTTGTTGGTTTGTTAGTTTGTTTGCTTTTTGGTTACTTGGTTTGTTGGTTTATTGTTTTGTTGGCTTTTTGGTTTGTTGGCTTGTTGGTTTGTTGGTTTGTTGGTTTGTTGGCTTGTTGGCTTGTTGGTTTGTTGGTTTGTTGGTTTGTTGGTTTGTTGGTTTGTTGGTTTTTTGGTTTGTTGGTTTGTTGGTTTGTTGGTTTGTTGGTTTGTTGGCTTGTTGGCTTGTTGGTTTGTTGGTTAGTTCGTTTGTTGGTTTGTAGTTTGTTGGTTTGTTGGCTTGTTGGCTTGTTGGCTTGTTGGTTTGTTGGTTTGTTGGTTTGTTGCTTTGTTGGTTTGTTGGTTTGTTGGCTTGTTGGCTTGTTGGTTTGTTAGTTTGTTGGCTTTTTGGTTTGTTGGTTTGTTGGTTTGTTGGTTTGTTAGTTTGTTGGTTTATTTGTTTGTTGGTTTGTTAATTTATTTGTTTGTTGGTTTGTTGGCTTGTTGGTTTGTTGGTTTGTTGGTTTGTTGGTTTGTTGCTTTGTTCGTTTGAAGGTTTGTTGGTTTGTTGGTTACTTGGTTTGTTGGTTTGTTGGTTTGTTGGTTTGTTGGTTTGTTGGCTTGTTGGCTTGTCGGTTTGTTGGTTTGTTGGCTTGTTGGTTGCTTAGTTTGTTGGTTTGTTGGCATGTTGGTTTGTTGGTTTGTTGGTTTGTCGGCTTGTTGGTTTGTTGGTTTGTTGGTTTGTTTGCTTGTTGGTTTGTTGGTTTGTTGGCTTGTTGGCTTGTTGGTTTGTTGGTTTGTTGGTTTGTTGGTTTGTTGGCTTGTTGGTTTGTTAGTTTGTTGGCTTGTTGGTTTGTTGGTTTGTTGGTTTGTTGGCTTGTTGGCTTGTTGGTTTGTTGGTTTGTTGGCTTGTTGGTTCGTTGGTTTGTTGGCTCGTTGGCTTGTTGCTTTGTTCGTTTGATGGTTTGTTGGTTTGTTGGTTTGTTGGCTTGTTGGCTTGTTGGTTTGTTGGCTTGTTGGTTTGTTAGTTTGTTGGCTTTTTGGTTACTTGGTTTGTTGGTTTGTTGGCTTGTTGCTTTGTTCGTTTGATGGTTTGTTGGTTTGTTGGTTTGTTGGTTTTTTGGTTTGTTAGTTTGTTGGTTTTTTGGTTATTTGGTTTGTTGGTTTGTTGGTTTGTTGGCTTGTTGGTTTGTTGGCTTGTTGGTTTGTTGGTTTGTTGGTTTGTTTGCTTGTTGGTTTGTTGGTTTGTTTGTTTGTTGGCTTGTTGGTTTGTTGGTTTGTTCATTTGTTGGCTTGTTGGCTTGTTGGTTTGTTGGTTTGTTAGTTTGTTGGCTTGTTGGTTTGTTGGTTTGTTGGTTTGTTGGCTTGTTGGCTTGTTGGTTTGTTGGTTTGTTGGCTTGTTGGTTTGTAGGTTTGTTGGCTCGTTGGCTTGTTGCTTTGTTCGTTTGATGGTTTGTTGGTTTGTTGGTTTTTTGGTTTGTTGGTTTTTTGGTTTGTTGCTTTGTTGGTTTGTTGGTTTGTTGGCTTGTTGGCTTGTTGGTTTGTTGGCTTGTTGGTTTGTTAGTTAGTTGGCTTTTTGGTTACTTGGTTTGTTGGTTTGTTGGCTTGTTGCTTTGTTCGTTTGATGGTTTGTTTGTTTGTTGGTTTTTTGGTTTGTTGGTTTTTTGGTTTGTTGCTTTGTTGGTTTGTTGGTTTGTTGGCTTGTTGGCTTGTTGGTTTGTTGGCTTGTTGGTTTGTTAGTTTGTTGGTTTTTTGGTTACTTGGTTTGTTGGTTTGTTGGTTTGTTGGCTTGTTGGTTTGTTGGCTTGTTGGTTTGTTGGTTTGTTGGTTTGTTTGCTTGTTGGCTTGTTGGTTTGTTGGTTTGTTGGTTTGTTGGTTTGCTGCTTTGTTGGTTTTTTAGTTTGTTGGTTTGTTGGCTTGTTGGTTTGTTGGTTTGTTGGTTTGTTGGTTTGTTGGCTTGTTGGTTTGTTGGTTTGTTGGCTTGTTGGTTTGTTGGTTTGTTGGTTTGTTGGTTTGTTGGCTTGTTGGCTTGTTGGTTTGTTGGTTTGTTGGCTTGTTGGTTTGTTGGTTTGTTCGTTTGTTGGCTTGTTGGCTTGTTGCTTTGTTGGGTTATTGGTTTGTTGGCTTGTTGGCTTGTTGGTTTGTTAGTTTGTTTGCTTTTTGGTTACTTGGTTTGTTGGTTTGTTGTTTTGTTGGCTTTTTGGTTTGTTGGCTTGTTGGTTTGTTGGTTTGTTGGTTTGTTGGCTTGTTGGCTTGTTGGTTTGTTGGTTTGTTGGTTTGTTGGTTTGTTGGTTTGTTGGTTTGTTGGTTTGTTGGTTTTTTGGTTTGTTGGTTTGTTGGTTTGTTGGCTTGTTGGTTTGTTGGCTTGTTGGCTTGTTGGCTTGTTGGTTTGTTTGTTTGTTGGCTTGTTGGTTACTTAGTTTGTTGGTTTGTTGGTTTGTTGGTTTGTTGGCTTGTTGGCTTGTTCGTTTGTTGGTTAGTTCGTTTGTTGGTTTGTAGTTTGTTGGTTTGTTGGCTTGTTGGCTTGTTGGTTTGTTGGTGTTTTGGTTTGTTGGTTTGTTGGTTTGTTGGTTTGTTGGTTTGTTGGTTTGTTTGTTTGTTGGTTTGTTGGCTTGTTGGTTTGTTGGTTTGTTGGTTTGTTGGCTTGTTGGTTTGTTAGTTTGTTGGCTTTTTGGTTACTTGGTTTGTTGTTTTGTTGGTGTTGGCTTATTGGCTTGTTGCTTAGTTGGTTTGTTGGCTTGTTGGTTTGTTGGTTTGTTGGCTTATTGGCTTGTTGGTTTGTTGGTTTGTTGGTTTGTTGGTTTGTTGCTTTGTTGGTTTGTTGGTTTGTTAGTTTGTTGACTTTTTGGTTACTTGGTTTGTTGGTTTGTTGGTTTGTTGGCTTGTTGGCTTGTTGGTTTGTTGGCTTGTTGCTTTGTTGGTTTGTTGGTTTGTTGGCTTGTTGGCTTGTTGGTTTGTTGGTTTGTTGGTTTGTTAGTTTGTTGGCTTGTTGGTTTGTTGGCTTGTTGGATTGTTGGCTTGTTGGTTTGTTGGTTTGTTGGCTTGTTGGCTTGTTGGTTTGTTGGTTTGTTGGCTTGTTGGATTGTTGGCTTGTTGGTTTGTTGGGTTGTCGGTTTGTTGGTTTGTTGGCTTGTTGGTTCGTTGGTTTGTTGGCTTGTTGGTTACTTAGTTTGTTGGTTTGTTGGCATGTTGGTTTGTTGGTTTGTAGGCTTGTTGGTTACTTAGTTTGTTGGTTTGTTGGCATGTTGGTTTGTTGGTTTGTTGGTTTGTTGGCTTGTTGGTTTGTTGGCTTGTTGGTTTGTTGCTTTGTTCGTTTGATGGTTTGTTGGTTTGTTGGTTACTTGTTTTGTTGGTTTGTTGGTTTGTTTGCTTGCTGGTTTGTTGGTTTGTTGGCTTGTTGGTTTGTTGGTTTGTTGGTTTGTTGGCTTGTTGGTTTGTTAGTTTGTTGGCTTGTTGGTTTGTTAGTTTGTTGGCTTTTTGGTTACTTGGTTTGTTGGTTTGTTGGTTTGTTGACTTGTTGGTTTGTTGGTTTGTTGGTTTGTTGGCTTGTTGGTTTGTTAGTTTGTTGGTTTGTTGGTTTGTTGGCTTGTTGGTTTGTTGGTTTGTTGGTTTGTTGGCTTGTTGGTTTGTTGGTTTGTTGGCTTGTTGGTTTGTTGGTTTGTTGGTTTGTTGGCTTGTTGGCTTGTTGGTTTATTGCTTTTTTGGCTTGTTGGCTTGTTGGTTTGTTGGTTTTTTGGCTTGTTGGCTTGTTGGCTTGTTGGTTTGTTAGCTTATTGGCTTTTTAGTTTCTTGGTTTGTTGGTTTGTTGGTTTGTTGGATTGTTGGTTTGTTCGTTTGTTGGTTTTTTGGCTTGTTGGTTTGTTGGCTTGTTGGTTTGTTGGTTTGTTGGTTTGTTGGTTTGTTGGCTTGTTCGTTTTTTGGTTTGTTGGTTTGATGGTTTGTTGGCTTGTTGGTTTGTTGGTTTGTTGGCTTGTTGGTTTGTTTGTTTGTTGGTTTGTTGGCTTGTTGGTTACTTGGTTTGTTGGTTTGTTGGTTTGTTGTTTTGTTGGCTTGTTGGTTTGTTGGTTTGTCGGTTTTTTGGTTTGTTGGTTTATTTGTTTGTTGGTTTGTTGGCTTGTTGGTTTGTTGGTTTGTTGGTTTGTTGGCTTGTTGGTTTGTTGGTGTGTTGGTTTGTTGGCTTGTTGGCTTGTTGGCTTGTTGGTTTGTTGGTTTGTTGGTTTTTTGGTTTGTTGGTTTGTTGGCTTGTTGGCTTGTTGGTTTGTTGGTTTGTTGGTTTGTTGGCTTGTTGGATTGTTGGCTTGTTGGTTTGTTGGTTTGTTGGTTTGTTGGCTTGTTGGTTTGTTGGTTTGTTGGCTTGTTGGTTACTTAGTTTGTTGGTTTGTTGGCATGTTGGTTTATTGGTTTGTTGGTTTGTAGGCTTGTTGGTTACTTAGTTTGTTGGTTTGTTGGCATGTTGGTTTGTTGGTTTTTTGGCTTGTTGGCTTGTTGGTTTGTTGGCTTGTTAGTTTGTTGCTTTGTTCGTTTGATGGTTTGTTGGTTTGTTGGTTACTTGTTTTGTTGGTTTGTTGGTTTGTTTGCTTGCTGGTTTGTTGGTTTGTTGGCTTGTTGGTTTGTTGGTTTGTTGGTTTGTTGGTTTGTTGGCTTGTTGGTTTGTTGGTTTGTTGGCTTGTTGGTTACTTAGTTTGTTGGTTTGTTGGCATGTTGGTTTGTTGGTTTGTAGGCTTGTTGGTTACTTAGTTTGTTGGTTTGTTGGCATGTTGGTTTGTTGGTTTGTTGGTTTGTTGGCTTGTTGGTTTGTTGGCTTGTTGGTTTGTTGCTTTGTTCGTTTGATGGTTTGTTGGTTTGTTGGTTACTTGTTTTGTTGGTTTGTTGGTTTGTTTGCTTGCTGGTTTGTTGGTTTGTTGGCTTGTTGGTTTGTTGGTTTGTTGGTCTGTTGGCTTGTTGGTTTGTTAGTTTGTTGGCTTGTTGGTTTGTTAGTTTGTTGGCTTTTTGGTTACTTGGTTTGTTGGTTTGTTGGTTTGTTGGCTTGTTGGTTTGTTGGTTTGTTGGTTTGTTGGCTTGTTGGTTTGTTAGTTTGTTGGTTTGTTGGCTTGTTGGTTTGTTGGTTTTTTGGTTTGTTGGTTTGTTGGTTTGTTGGCTTGTTGGTTTGTTGGCTTGTTGGTTTGTTGGTTTTTTGGCTTGTTGGTTTGTTGGTTTGTTGGCTTGTTAAATGTTGGTTTATTGGTTTTTTGGCTTGTTGGCTTGTTGGTTTGTTGGTTTGTTGGCTTGTTGGTTTGTTGGCTTGTTGGTTTGTTAGCTTGTTGGCTTTTTAGTTAATTGGTTTGTTGGTTTGTTGGTTTGTTGGATTGTTGGTTTGTTGGTTTGTTGGTTTTTTGGCTTGTTGGTTTGTTGGCTTGTTGGTTTGTTGGTTTGTTGGTTTGTTGGCTTGTTGGGTTGTTGGTTTTTTGGTTTGTTGGTTTGATGGTTTGTTGGCTTGTTGGTTTGTTGGTTTGTTGGCTTATTGGCTTGTTTGTTTGTTGGTTTGTTGGCTTGTTGGTTACTTGGTTTGTTGGTTTGTTGGTTTGTTGTTTTGTTGGCTTGTTGGTTTGTTGGTTTGTTGGTTTTTTGGTTTGTTGGTTTATTTGTTAGTTGGTTTGTTGGCTTGTTGGTTTGTTGGTTTGTTGGTTTGTTGGTTTGTTGGTTTGTTGGCTTGTTGGTTTGTTGGTTTGTTGGTTTGTTGGCTTGTTGGCTTGTTGGTTTGTTGGTTTGTTGGTTTTTTGGTTTGTTGGTTTGTTGGTTTGTTGGTTTGTTGGTTTGTTGGTTTATTTGTTTGTTGGTTAGTTGGTTTATTTGTTTGTTGGTTTGTTGGCTTGTTGGTTTGTTGGTTTGTTGGTTTGTTGGTTTGTTGCTTTGTTCGTTTGAAGGTTTGTTGGTTTGTTGGTTACTTGGTTTGTTGGTTTGTTGGTTTGTTGGTTTGTTGGTTTGTTGGTTTGTTGGCTTGTTGGCTTGTTGGTTTGTTGGTTTGTTGGCTTGTTGGTTGCTTAGTTTATTGGTTTGTTGGCATGTTGGTTTGTTGGTTTGTCGGCTTGTTGGTTTGTTGGTTTGTTGGTTTGTTGGCTTGTTGGTTTGTTGGTTTGTTGGTTTGTTGGCTTGTTGGCTTGTTGGTTTGTTGGTTTGTTGGCTTGTTGGTTGCTTAGTTTATTGGTTTGTTGGCATGTTGGTTTGTTGGTTTGTCGGCTTGTTGGTTTGTTGGTTTGTTGGTTTGTTGGCTTGTTGGTTTGTTGGCTTGTTGGTTTGTTGCTTTGTTCGTTTGATGGTTTGTTGGTTTGTTGGTTACTTGTTTTGTTGGTTTGTTGGTTTGTTTGCTTGCTGGTTTGTTGGTTTGTTGGCTTGTTGGTTTGTTGGTTTGTTGGTTTGTTGGCTTGTTGGTTTGTTAGTTTGTTGGCTTGTTGTTTTGTTAGTTTGTTGGCTTTTTGGTTTTTTGGTTTGTTGGTTTGTTGGCTTGTTGGCTTGTTGGTTTGTTGGTTTGTTGGCTTGTTGGATTGTTGGCTTGTTGGTTTGTTGGTTTGTTGGTTTGTTGGCTTGTTGGTTTGTTGGTTTGTTGGCTTGTTGGTTACTTAGTTTGTTGGTTTGTTGGCATGTTGGTTTATTGGTTTGTTGGTTTGTAGGCTTGTTGGTTACTTAGTTTGTTGGTTTGTTGGCATGTTGGTTTGTTGGTTTTTTGGTTTGTTGGCTTGTTGGTTTGTTGGCTTGTTAGTTTGTTGCTTTGTTCGTTTGATGGTTTGTTGGTTTGTTGGTTACTTGTTTTGTTGGTTTGTTGGTTTGTTTGCTTGCTGGTTTGTTGGTTTGTTGGCTTGTTGGTTTGTTGGTTTGTTGGTTTGTTGGTTTGTTGGCTTGTTGGTTTGTTGGTTTGTTGGCTTGTTGGTTACTTAGTTTGTTGGTTTGTTGGCATGTTGGTTTGTTGGTTTGTAGGCTTGTTGGTTACTTAGTTTGTTGGTTTGTTGGCATGTTGGTTTGTTGGTTTGTTGGTTTGTTGGCTTGTTGGTTTGTTGGCTTGTTGATTTGTTGCTTTGTTCGTTTGATGGTTTGTTGGTTTGTTGGTTACTTGTTTTGTTGGTTTGTTGGTTTGTTTGCTTGCTGGTTTGTTGGTTTGTTGGCTTGTTGGTTTGTTGGTTTGTTGGTTTGTTGGCTTGTTGGTTTGTTAGTTTGTTGGCTTGTTGGTTTGTTAGTTTGTTGGCTTTTTGGTTACTTGGTTTGTTGGTTTGTTGGCTTGTTGGTTTGTTGGTTTGTTGGTTTGTTGGCTTGTTGGTTTGTTAGTTTGTTGGTTTGTTGGCTTGTTGGTTTGTTGGTTTTTTGGTTTGTTGGTTTGTTGGTTTGTTGGCTTGTTGGTTTGTTGGTTTGTTTGTTTGTTGGCTTGTTGGTTTGTTGGTTTTTTGGCTTGTTGGTTTGTTGGTTTGTTGGCTTGTTAAATGTTGGTTTATTGGTTTTTTGGCTTGTTGGCTTGTTGGTTTGTTGGTTTGTTGGCTTGTTGGCTTGTTGGCTTGTTGGTTTGTTAGCTTGTTGGCTTTTTAGTTACTTGGTTTGTTGGTTTGTTGGTTTGTTGGATTGTTGGTTTGTTGGTTTGTTGGTTTTTTGGCTTGTTGGTTTGTTGGCTTGTTGGTTTGTTGGTTTGTTGGTTTGTTGGCTTGTTGGCTTGTTGGTTTTTTGGTTTGTTGGTTTGATGGTTTGTTGGCTTGTTGGTTTGTTGGTTTGTTGGCTTATTGGCTTGTTTGTTTGTTGGTTTGTTGGTTTATTTGTTTGTTGGTTATTTGGTTTATTTGTTTGTTGGTTTGTTGGCTTGTTGGTTTGTTGGTTTGTTGGTTTGTTGGTTTGTTGCTTTGTTCGTTTGAAGGTTTGTTGGTTTGTTGGTTACTTGGTTTGTTGGTTTGTTGGTTTGTTGGTTTGTTGGTTTGTTGGTTTGTTGGTTTGTTGGCTTGTTGGCTTGTTGGTTTGTTGGTTTGTTGGCTTGTTGGTTGCTTAGTTTATTGGTTTGTTGGCATGTTGGTTTGTTGGTTTGTCGGCTTGTTGGTTTGTTGGTTTGTTGGTTTGTTGGCTTGTTGGTTTGTTGGTTTGTTGGCTTGTTGGCTTGTTGGTTTGTTGGTTTGTTGGTTTGTTGGTTTGTCGGCTTGTTGGTTTGTTAGTTTGTTGGCTTGTTGGTTTGTTGGTTTGTTGGTTTGTTGGCTTGTTGGCTTGTTGGCTTGTTGGTTTGTTGGTTTGTTGGCTTGTTGGCTCGTTGGCTTGTTGCTTCGTTCGTTTGATGGTTTGTTGGTTTGTTGGTTTTTTGGTTTGTTGGTTTTTTGGTTTGTTGCTTTGTTGGTTTGTTGGTTTGTTGGCTTGTTGGCTTGTTGGTTTGTTGGCTTGTTGGTTTGTTGGCTTGTTGGTTTGTTAGTTTGGTAGCTTGTTGGTTTGTTAGTTTGTTGGCTTGTTGATTTGTTGGTTTGTTGGTTTGTTGGCTTGTTGGCTTGTTGGCTTGTTGGTTTGTTGGTTTGTTGGTTTGTTGGCTCGTTGGCTTGTTGCTTTGTTCGTTTGATGGTTTGTTGGTTTGTTGGTTTTTTGGTTTGTTGGTTTTTTGCTTTGTTGCTTTGTTGGTTTGTTGGTTTGTTGGCTTGTTGGCTTGTTGGTTTGTTGGCTTGTTGGTTTGTTATTTTGGTGGCTTTTTGGTTACTTGGTTTGTTGGTTTGTTGGTTTGTTGGCTTGTTGGTTTATTGGCTTGTTTGTTTGTTGGCTTGTTGGTATGTTGGGTTGTTGGCTTGTTGGCTTGTTGCTTTGTTGGTTTATTGGTTTGTTGGCTTGTTGGCTTGTTGGTTTGTTAGTTTGTTGGCTTTTTGGTTACTTGGTTTGTTGGCTTGTTAGTTTGTTGGCTTGTTGGTTTGTTGGTTTGTTGGTTTGTTGGCTTGTTGGCTTGTTGGTTTGTTGGTTTGTTGGTTTGTTGGTTTGTTGGTTTGTTGGTTTGTTGGTTTTTTGGTTTTTTGGTTTGTTGGTTTGTTAGTTTGTTGGTTTGTTGGTTTGTTGGTTTGTTGGTTTGTTGGTTTGTTGGCTTGTTGGTTTGTTGGTTTGTTGGCTTGTTGGTTACTTAGTTTGTTGGTTTGTTGGTTTGTTGGTTTGTTGGCTTGTTGGCTTGTTCGTTTGTTGGTTAGTTCGTTTGTTGGTTTGTTAGTTTGTTGGTTTGTTGGCTTGTTGGCTTGTTGGTTTGTTGGTTTTTTAGGTTGTTGGTTTGTTGGTTTGTTGGTTTGTTTGTTTGTTGGTATATTGGCTTGTTGGTTTGTTGGTTTGTTGGTTTGTTGGCTTGTTGGCTTGTTGGTTTGTTAGTTTGTTAACTTTTTGGTTACTTGGTTTGTTGGGTTGTTGGTGTTGGCTTGTTGGCTTGTTGGTTAGTTGGTTTGTTGGCTTGTTGCTTTGTTGGTTTGTTGGCTTGTTGGCTTGTTGCTTTGTTGGTTTGTTGGTTTGTTGGCTTGTTGGATTGTTGGCTTGTTGGCTTATTGGTTTGTTAGTTTGTTGGCTTTTTGGTTACTTGGTTTGTTGGTTTGTTGGTTTGTTGGCTTTTTGGTTTGTTGGTTTGTTGGTTTGTTGGTTTGTTGGTTTGTTGGTTTTTTGGTTTGTTGGTTTGTTGGTTTGTTGGCTTGTTGGTTTGTTGGTTTGTTTGCTTGTTGGTTTGTTGGTTTTTTGGCTTGTTGGCTTGTTGGTTTGTTGGTTTGTTGGCTTGTTGGTTACTTAGTTTGTTGGTGTGTAGGTTTGTTGGTTTGTTGGTTTGTTGGCTTGTTGGCTTGTTGGTTTATTGGTTTGTTGGTTTGTTGGCTTGTTCGTTTGTTAGTTTGTTAGCTTTTTGGTTATTTGGTTTGTTGGTTTGTTGGTTTGTTGGTTTGTTGGCTTGTTGGCTTGTTGGTTTGTTGGTTTGTTGGTTTGTTGGCTTGTTGGTTTGTTGGTTTGTTGGCTTGTTGGCTTGTTGCTTTGTTTGTTTGTTGGTTTGTTGGCTTTTTGGTTTGTTGGCTTGTTGGCTTGTTGGTTTGTTAGTTTGTTGGCTTTTTGGTTACTTGGTTTGTTGGTTTGTTAGTTTGTTGGCTTGTTGGTTTGTTGGTTTGTTGGTTTTTTGGTTTGTTGGTTTGTTGGTTTGTTGGTGTGTTGGTTTTTTGGTTTGTTGGTTTATTTGTTTGTTGGTTTGTTGGCTTGTTGGTTTGTTGGTTTGTTGGTTTGTTGATTTGTTGGTTTGTTGGTTTGTTGGTTTGTTGGTTTGTTGGTTTGTTGGTTTGTTGGTTTGTTGGTGTGTTGGCTTGTTGGTTTGTTGGTTTGTTGTTTTGTTGGTTTGTTTGCTTGTTGGTTTGTTGGTTTGTGGCTTGTTGGTTACTTAGTTTGTTGGTTTGTTGGCTTGTTGGTTCGTTGGTTTTTTGGTTTGTTGGTTTGTTGGTTTGTTGACTTGTTGGTTTGTTGGCTTGTTGGCTGTTGGCTTGTTGGTTTGTTGGTTTGTTGGTTTGTTGGCTTGTTGATTTGTTGGTTTGTTGGTTTGTTGGCTTGTTGGCTTGTTGGTTTGTTAGTTTGTTGGCTTTTTGGTTACTTGGTTTGTTGGTTTGTTGGTTTGTTGGCTTGTTGGTTTGTTGGTTTGTTCCTTTGTTGGTTTGTTGGTTTGTTGGCTTGTTGGCTTGTTGGTTTGATGGTTTGTTGGTTTGTTGGCTTGATGGTTTGTTAGTTTGGTAGCTTGTTGGTTTGTTAGTTTGTTGGCTTGTTGATTTGTTGGTTTGTTGGTTTGTTGGCTTGTTGGCTTGTTGGCTTGTTGGCTTGTTGGTTTGTTGGTTTGTTGGTTTGTTGGCTCGTTAGCTTGTTGCTTTGTTCGTTTGATGGTTTGTTGGTTTGTTGGTTTTTTGGTTTGTTAGTTTTTTGCTTTGTTGCTTTGTTGGTTTGTTGGTTTGTTGGTTTGTTGGCTTGTTGGCTTGTTGGTTTGTTGGCTTGTTGGTTTGTTAGTTTGGTGGCTTTTTGGTTACTTGGTTTGTTGGTTTGTTGGTTTGTTGGCTTGTTGGTTTATTGGCTTGTTTGTTTGTTGGCTTGTTGGTTTGTTGGGTTGTTGGCTTGTTGGCTTGTTGATTTGTTGGTTTATTGGTTTGTTGGCTTGTTGGCTTGTTGGTTTGTTAGTTTGTTGGCTTTTTGGTTACTTGGTTTGTTGGCTTGTTAGTTTGTTGGCTTGTTGGTTTGTTGGTTTGTTGGTTTGTTGGCTTGTTGGCTTGTTGGTTTGTTGGTTTGTTGGTTTGTTGGTTTGTTGGTTTGTTGGTTTTTTGGTTTTTTGGTTTGTTGGTTTGTTAGTTTGTTGGTTTGTTGGTTTGTTGGTTTGTTGGTTTGTTGGCTTGTTGGTTTGTTGGTTTGTTGGCTTGTTGGTTACTTAGTTTGTTGGTTTGTTGGTTTGTTGGTTTGTTGGTTTGTTGGCTTGTTGGCTTGTTGGTTTGTTGGTTAGTTCGTTTGTTGGTTTGTTAGTTTGTTGGTTTGTTGGCTTGTTGGCTTGTTGGTTTGTTGGTTTTTTAGGTTGTTGGTTTGTTGGTTTGTTGGTTTGTTTGTTTGTTGGTATGTTGGCTTGTTGGTTTGTTGGTTTGTTGGTTTGTTGGCTTGTTGGCTTGTTGGTTTGTTAGTTTGTTAACTTTTTGGTTACTTGGTTTGTTGGGTTGTTGGTGTTGGCTTGTTGGCTTGTTGGTTAGTTGGTTTGTTGGCTTGTTGCTTTGTTGGTTTGTTGGCTTGTTGGCTTGTTGCTTTGTTGGTTTGTTGGTTTGTTGGCTTGTTGGATTGTTGGCTTGTTGGCTTATTGCTTTGTTAGTTTGTTGGGTTTTTGGTTACTTGGTTTGTTGGTTTGTTGGTTTGTTGGTTTGTTGGCTTTTTGATTTGTTGGTTTGTTGGTTTGTTGGTTTGTTGGTTTGTTGGTTTTTTGGTTTGTTGGTTTGTTGGTTTGTTGGCTTGTTGGTTTGTTGGTTTGTTTGCTTGTTGGTTTGTTGGTTTTTTGGCTTGTTGGCTTGTTGGTTTGTTGGTTTGTTGGCTTGTTGGTTACTTAGTTTGTTGGTGTGTAAGTTTGTTGGTTTGTTGGTTTGTTGGCTTGTTGGCTTGTTGGTTTATTGGTTTGTTGGTTTGTTGGCTTGTTCGTTTGTTAGTTTGTTGGCTTTTTGGTTATTTGGTTTGTTGGTTTGTTGGTTTGTTGGTTTGTTGGCTTGTTGGCTTGTTGGTTTGTTGGTTTTTTGGTTTGTTGGCTTGTTGGTTTGTTGGTTTGTTGGCTTGTTGGCTTGTTGCTTTGTTTGTTTGTTGGTTTGTTGGCTTGTTGGTTTGTTGGCTTGTTGGCTTGTTGGTTTGTTAGTTTGTTGGCTTTTTGGTTACTTGGTTTGTTGGTTTGTTAGTTTGTTGGCTTGTTGGTTTGTTGGTTTGTTGGTTTTTTGGTTTGTTGGTTTGTTGGTTTGTTGGTGTGTTGGTTTTTTGGTTTGTTGGTTTATTTGTTTGTTGGTTTGTTGGCTTGTTGGTTTGTTGGTTTGTTGGTTTGTTGGTTTGTTGGTTTGTTGGTTTGTTGGTTTGTTGGTTTGTTGGTTTGTTGGTTTGTTGGTTTGTTGGTTTGTTGGTTTGTTGGTTTGTTGGTGTGTTGGCTTGTTGGTTTGTTGGTTTGTTGTTTTGTTGGTTTGTTTGCTTGTTGGTTTGTTGGTTTGTGGCTTGTTGGTTACTTAGTTTGTTGGTTTGTTGGTTTTTTGGTTTGTTGGTTTGTTGGTTTGTTGACTTGTTGGTTTGTTGGCTTGTTGGTTTGTTGGCTTGTTGGTTTGTTGGTTTGTTGGTTTGTTGGCTTGTTGATTTGTTGGTTTGTTGGTTTGTTGGCTTGTTGGCTTGTTGGTTTGTTAGTTTGTTGGCTTTTTGGTTACTTGGTTTGTTGGTTTGTTGGTTTGTTGGCTTGTTGGTTTGTTGGTTTGTTCCTTTGTTGGTTTGTTGGTTTGTTGGCTTGTTGGCTTGTTGGTTTGTTGGTTTGTTGGTTTGTTGGTTTGTTGGCTTGATGGTTTGTTGGTTTGTTGGCTTGTTGGTTTGTTGGTTTGTTGGTTTGTTGGCTTGTTGGCTTGTTGGTTTGTTGGTTTTATGGCTTGTTGGTTTTTTGGCTTGTTGGTTTGTTAGTTTGTTGGTTTGTTGGTTTGTTGGCTTGTTGGTTTGTTGGTTTGTTGGCTTGTTGGTTACTTATTTTGTTGGTTTGTTGGCATGTTGGTTTGTTGGTTTGTTCGTTTGTTGGCTTGTTGGTTACTTAGTTTGTTGGTTTGTTGGCATGTTGGTTTGTTGGTTTGTTGGTTTGTTGCTTTGCACGTTTGATGGTTTGTTGGTTTGTTGGTTACTTCGTTTGTTGGTTTGTTGGTTTGTTGGCTTGCTGGTTTGTTGGATTGTTGGTTTGTTGGTTTGTTGGTTTGTTGGCTTGTTGGCTTGTTGGTTTGTTGGTTTGTTGGCTTGTTGGTTTGTTAGTTTGATGGTTTGTTGGTTTGTTGGTTACTTGGTTTGTTGGTTTGTTGGTTTGTTGGCTTGCTGGTTTGTTGGATTGTTGGTTTGTTGGTTTGTTGGTTTGTTGGCTTGTTGGCTTGTTGGTTTGTTGGTTAGTTAGTTTGTTGGTTTGTTGGCATGTTGGTTTGTTGGTTTGTTGGTTTGTTGCTTTGTTCGTTTGATGGTTTGTTGGTTTGTTGGTTACTTGGTTTGTTGGTTTGTTGGTTTGTTGGCTTGCTGGTTTGTTGGATTGTTGGTTTGTTGGTTTGTTGGTTTGTTGGCTTGTTGGCTTGTTGGTTTGTTGGTTTGTTGGCTTGTTGGTTTGTTAGTTTGATGGTTTGTTGGTTTGTTGGTTACTTGGTTTGTTGGTTTGTTGGTTTGTTGGCTTGCTGGTTTGTTGGATTGTTGGTTTGTTGGTTTGCTGGTTTGTTGGCTTGTTGGCTTGTTGGTTTGTTGGTTTGTTGGCTTGTTGGTTTGTTAGTTTATTGGCTTTTTGGTTACTTGGTTTGTTGGTTTGTTGGTTTGTTGGCGTGTTGGTTTGTTGGTTTGTTGGCGTGTTGGTTTGTTGGTTTGTTGGCTTGTTGGTTTGTTGGTTTGTTGGTTTGTTGGCTTGTTGGCTTGTTGGTTTGTTGGTTTGTTGGCTTGTTGGTTTGTTGGTTTGTTGGCTTGTTGGCTTGTTGCTTTGTTCGTTTGATGGTTTGTTGGTTTGTTGGTTTTTTGGTTTGTTGGTTTTTTGGTTTGTTGCTTTGTTGGTTTGTTGGCTTGTTGGATTGTTGGTTTGTTGGCTTGTTGGTTTGCTGGCTTGTTGGTTACTTGGTTTGTTGGTTTGTTGGCTTGTTGGTTTGTTGGTTTGTTGGTTTGTTGGCTTGTTGGTTTGTTGGTTTGTTGGCTTGTTGGCTTGTTGGTTTGTTGGTTTGTTGGTTTGTTGGTTTGTTGGCTTGCTGGCTTGTTGGTTTGTTGGTTAGTTCGTTTGTTGGATTGTTAATTTGTTGGTTTGTTGGTTTGTTGGCTTGTTGGTTTTTTGGCTTGTTGGTTTGTTGCTTTGTTCGTTTGATGGTTTGTTGGTTTGTTGGTTACTTGGTTTGTTGGTTTGTTGGTTTGTTATCTTGCTGGTTTGTTGGATTGTTGGTTTGTTGGTTTGTTGGTTTGTTGGCTTGTTGGCTTGTTGGTTTGTTGGTTTGTTGGCTTGTTGGTTTGTTAGTTTATTGGCTTTTTGGTTACTTGGTTTGTTGGTTTGTTGGTTTGTTGGCTTGTTGGTTTGTTGGCGTGTTGGTTTGTTGGTTTGTTGGTTTGTTGGCTTGTTGGTTTGTTGGTTTGTTGGTTTTTTGGCTTGTTGGCTTGTTGGTTTGTTGGTTTGTTGGCTTGTTGGTTTGTTGGTTTGTTGGCTTGTTGGCTTGTTGCTTTGTTCGTTTGATGGTTTGTTGGTTTGTTGGTTTTTTGGTTTGTTGGTTTTTTGGTTTGTTGATTTGTTGGTTTGTTGGCTTGTTGGATTGTTGGTTTGTTGGCTTGTTGGTTTGTTGGCTTGTTGGTTACTTGGTTTGTTGGTTTGTTGGTTTGTTGGCTTGTTGGTTTGTTGGTTTGTTGGTTTGTTGGCTTGTTGGTTTGTTGGTTTGTTGGCTTGTTGGCTTGTTGGTTTGTTGGTTTGTTGGTTTGTTGGTTTGTTGGCTTGCTGGCTTGTTGGTTTGTTGGTTTGTTGGTTAGTTCGTTTGTTGGATTGTTAATTTGTTGGTTTGTTGGCTTGTTGGCTGGTTGGTTTGTTGGTGTTTTGGTTTGTTGGTTTGCTGGTTTGTTGGTTTGTTGGTTTATTTGTTTGTTGGTTTGTTGGCTTGTTATCTTGTGGGTTTGTTGGTTTATTGGCTTGTTGGTTTGTTGGTTTGTTGGTTTGTTGGTTTGTTGGTTTGTTGGCTTGTTGGTTTTTTGGTTTGTTGGTATGTTGGCTTGTTGGCTTGTTGGTTTGTTGGTTTGTTGGTTTATTTGTTTGTTGGTTTGTTGGCTTGTTTGTTTGTTGGTTTGCTGGCTTATTGGCTTGTTGGTTTGTTGGCTTGTTGGCTTTTTGGTTTGTTGGTTTGTTGGCTTGTTGGTTTGTTGGCTTTTTGGTTTGTTGGTTTGTTGGTTTGTTGGCTTGTTGGTTTGTTGGTTTGTTGGCTTGTTGGCTTGTTGTTTTGTTGGTTTGTTGGTTTGTTGGTTTGTTGGCTTGTTGGTTTGTTGGTTTGTTGGCTTGTTGGTTTGTTGGTTTGTTGGTTTGTTGGCTTGTTGGTTACTTAGTTTGTTGGTTTGTTGGCATGTTGGTTTTTTGGGTTGTTGGTTTGTTGGCTTGTTGGTTTGTTGGTTTGTTGGCTTGTTGGTTTGTTGGTTTGTTGGTTTGTTGGTTTGTTGGTTTGTTGGTTTATTGCTTTGTTCGTTTGAAGGTTTGTTGGTTTGTTGGTTACTTGGTTTGTTGGTTTGTTGGTTTGTTGGTTTGTTGGTTTGTTGGTTTGTTGGCTTGTTGGCTTGTTGGTTTGTTGGTTTGTTGGTTTGTTGGCTTGTTGGTTGCTTAGTTTGTTGGTTTGTTGGCATGTTGGTTTATTTGTTTGTTGGATTGTTGGCTTGTTGGCTTGTTGGTTTGTTGCTTTGTTGGCTTGTTGGTTTATTGGTTTGTTGGTTTGTTGGCTTGTAGGCTTGTTGGCTTGTTGGTTTGTTGGCTTATTGGTTTGTTGGCTTGTTGGTTTGTTGGTTTGTTGTTTTGTTGGCTTGTTGGCTTTTTGGTTACTTGGTTTGTTGGTTTGTTGGTTTGTTGGTTTGTTGGTTTGTTGGTTTGTTGGCTTGTTGGTTTGTTGGTTTGTTGGTTTGTTGGCTTGTTGGCTTGTTGGTTTCTTGGTGTTTTGGTTTGTTGGTTTGTTGGTTTGTTGGCTTGTTGGCTTGTTGGCTTGTTGGTTTGTTGGTTTGTTGGCTTGTTGGTTTGTTGGTTTGTTGGCTTGTTGGCTTGTTGCTTTGCTGGTTTGTTGGTTTGTTGGCTTGTTGGCTTGTTGGTTTGTTAGTTTGTTGGTTTCTTGGTTTTTTGGTTTGTTGGTTTGTTGGTTTGTTGGCTTGTTGGTTTGTTGGTTTGTTGGCTTGTTGGCTTGTTGCTTTGCTGGTTTGTTGGTTTGTTGGTTTGTTGGTTTGTTGGCTTGTTGGCTTGTTGGTTTCTTGGTTTTTTGGTTTGTTGGTTTGTTGGTTTGTTGGCTTGTTGGCTTGTTGGCTTGTTGGTTTGTTGGTTTGTTGGCTTGTTGGTTTGTTGGTTTGTTGGTTTGTTGGTTTATTGCTTTGTTCGTTTGAAGGTTTGTTGGTTTGTTGGTTACTTGGTTTGTTGGTTTGTTGGTTTGTTGGTTTGTTGGTTTGTTGGTTTGTTGGCTTGTTGGCTTGTTGGTTTGTTGGTTTGTTGGCTTGTTGGTTTGTTGGCGTGTTGGTTTGTTGGTTTGTTGGTTTGTTGGCTTGTTGGTTTGTTGGTTTGTTGGTTTTTTGGCTTGTTGGCTTGTTGGTTTGTTGGTTTGTTGGCTTGTTGGTTTGTTGGTTTGTTGGCTTGTTGGCTTGTTGCTTTGTTCGTTTGATGGTTTGTTGGTTTGTTGGTTTTTTGGTTTGTTGGTTTTTTGGTTTGTTGCTTTGTTGGTTTGTTGGCTTGTTGGATTGTTGGTTTGTTGGCTTGTTGGTTTGTTGGCTTGTTGGTTACTTGGTTTGTTGGTTTGTTGGTTTGTTGGCTTGTTGGTTTGTTGGTTTGTTGGTTTGTTGGCTTGTTGGTTTGTTGGTTTGTTGGCTTGTTGGCTTGTTGGTTTGTTGGTTTGTTGGTTTGTTGGTTTGTTGGCTTGCTGGCTTGTTGGTTTGTTGGTTTGTTGGTTAGTTCGTTTGTTGGATTGTTAATTTGTTGGTTTGTTGGCTTGTTGGCTGGTTGGTTTGTTGGTGTTTTGGTTTGTTGGTTTGCTGGTTTGTTGGTTTGTTGGTTTATTTGTTTGTTGGTTTGTTGGCTTGTTATCTTGTGGGTTTGTTGGTTTATTGGCTTGTTGGTTTGTTGGTTTGTTGGCTTGTTGGTTTGTTGGTTTGTTGGCTTGTTGGTTTTTTGGTTTGTTGGTATGTTGGCTTGTTGGCTTGTTGGTTTGTTGGTTTGTTGGTTTATTTGTTTGTTGGTTTGTTGGCTTGTTTGTTTGTTGGTTTGCTGGCTTATTGGCTTGTTGGTTTGTTGGCTTGTTGGCTTTTTGGTTTGTTGGTTTGTTGGCTTGTTGGTTTGTTGGCTTGTTGGTTTGTTGGTTTGTTGGTTTGTTGGCTTGTTGGTTTGTTGGTTTGTTGGCTTGTTGGCTTGTTGTTTTGTTGGTTTGTTGGTTTGTTGGTTTGTTGGCTTGTTGGTTTGTTGGTTTGTTGGCTTGTTGGTTTGTTGGTTTGTTGGTTTGTTGGCTTGTTGGTTACTTAGTTTGTTGGTTTGTTGGCATGTTGGTTTTTTGGGTTGTTGGTTTGTTGGCTTGTTGGTTTGTTGGTTTGTTGGCTTGTTGGTTTGTTGGTTTGTTGGTTTGTTGGTTTGTTGGTTTGTTGGTTTGTTGGTTTATTGCTTTGTTCGTTTGAAGGTTTGTTGGTTTGTTGGTTACTTGGTTTGTTGGTTTGTTGGTTTGTTGGTTTGTTGGTTTGTTGGTTTGTTGGCTTGTTGGCTTGTTGGTTTGTTGGTTTGTTGGTTTGTTGGCTTGTTGGTTGCTTAGTTTGTTGGTTTGTTGGCATGTTGGTTTATTTGTTTGTTGGATTGTTGGCTTGTTGGCTTGTTGGTTTGTTGCTTTGTTGGCTTGTTGGTTTATTGGTTTGTTGGTTTGTTGGCTTGTAGGCTTGTTGGTTTGTTGGTTTGTTGGCTTATTGGTTTGTTGGCTTGTTGGTTTGTTGGTTTGTTGTTTTGTTGGCTTGTTGGCTTTTTGGTTACTTGGTTTGTTGGTTTGTTGGTTTGTTGGTTTGTTGGTTTGTTGGCTTGTTGGTTTGTTGGTTTGTTGGTTTGTTGGCTTGTTGGCTTGTTGGTTTCTTGGTTTTTTGGTTTGTTGGTTTGTTGGTTTGTTGGCTTGTTGGCTTGTTGGCTTGTTGGTTTGTTGGTTTGTTGGCTTGTTGGTTTGTTGGTTTGTTGGCTTGTTGGCTTGTTGCTTTGCTGGTTTGTTGGTTTGTTGGCTTGTTGGCTTGTTGGTTTGTTAGTTTGTTGGCTTTTTGGTTACTTGGTTTGTTGGTTTGTTGGTTTGTTGGCTTGTTGGTTTTTTGGCTTGTTGGTTTGTTGGTTTGTTGGCTTGTTGGGTTGTTGGTTTGTTAGTTTGTTGGTGTGTTGGTTTTTTGGTTTGTTGGTTTGTTAGTTTGTTGACTTGTTGGTTTGTTGGTTTGTTGGTTTGTTGGTTTGTTGGTTTGTTGGTTTGTTGGCTTGTTGGTTTGTTGGTTTGTTGGTTTGTTGGCTTGT
Source organism: Atherix ibis (assembly GCA_958298945.1). NCBI lineage: Eukaryota > Metazoa > Arthropoda > Insecta > Diptera > Athericidae > Atherix > Atherix ibis. The sequence continues at coordinate 36,443,229 of OY282608.1, forward strand.
TGGTTTGTTGGTTTGTTGGTTTGTCGGCTTGTTGGCTCGTTGGTTTGGTGGTTTGTTGGCTTGTTGGTTTGTTGGCTTGTTGGTTTGTTGGTTTGTTGGCTTGTTGGTTACTTAGTTTGTTGGTTTGTTGGCATGTTGGTTTGTTGGTTTGTTGGTTTGTTGGCTTGTTGGTTTGTTGGTTTGTTGGCTTGTTGGCTTGTTGGTTTGTTGGTTTGTTTGTTTGTTGGCTTGTTGGCTTGTTGGTTTGTTGGCTTGTTGGTTTGTTGGTTTGTTGGTTTGTTGGCTTGTTGGCTTGTTGGTTTGTTGGTTTGTTGGCTTGTTGGTTACTTAGTTTGTTGGTTTGTTGGCATGTTGGTTTGTTGGTTTGTTGGTTTGTTGGCTTGTTGGTTTGTTGGTTTGTTGGCTTGTTGGCTTGTTGGTTTGTTGGTTTGTTTGTTTGTTGGCTTGTTGGTTTGTTGGTTTGTTGGTCTGTTGGCTTATTGGCTTGTTGGTTTGTTGGTTTGTTGGTTTGTTGGTTTGTTGGTTTGTTGGTTTGTTGGCTTGTTGGTTTGTTGGTTTGTTGGTTTGTTGGTTTGTTGGCTTGTTGGCTTGTTGGTTTGTTGGTTTGTTAGTTTATTTGTTTGCTGGTTTGTTGGCTTGTTGGTTTGTTGGTTTGTTGGCTTGTTGGCTTGTTGGTTTGTTGGTTTGTTGGCTTGTTGGCTAGTTGGTTTGTTGGTTTGTTGGCTTGTTGGTTTGTTGGCTTGTTGGTTTGTTGGTTTGTTGGTTTGTTGGCTTGTTGGTTTGTTGGTATGTTGGCTTGTTGGGTTGTTGGTTTGTTGGTTTGTTGGTTTGTTGGTTTGTTGGTTTGTTGGCTTGTTGGTTTGTTGGTTTGTTCGCTTGTTGGTTTGTTGGTTTGTTGGCTTGTTGGTTTGTTGGCTTGTTGGTTTGTTGGTTTGTTGGCTTGTTGGTTTGTTGGCTTGTTGGTTTGTTGGTTTGTTAGTTTGTTTGCTTGTTGGGTTGTTGGTTTGTTGTTTGTTGGTTTGTTGGCTTCTTGCTTTGTTAGTTTGTTGGTTTGTTGGTTTGTTGGTTTGTTGGTTTGTTGGCTTGTTGGTTTGTTGGTTTGTTGGCTTGTTGGTTTGTTGGTTTGTTGGCTTGTTGGCTTGTTGGTTTGTTGGTTTGTTGGCTTGTTGGCTTGTTGGTTTGTTGGTTTGTTGGTTTGTTGGTTTGTTGGCTTGTTGGCTTGTTGGTTTGTTAGTTTGTTGGCTTTTTGGTTACTTGGTTTGTTGGTTTGTTGGTTTGTTGGCTTGTTGGTTTGTTGGTTTGTGTGTTTGTTGGTTTGTTGGCTTGTTGGTTTGTTGGTTTGTTGGTTTGTTGGCTTGTTGGTTTGTTGGTTTGTTAGTTTGTTGGCTTTTTGGTTACTTGGTTTGCTGGTTTGTTAGCTTGTTGGCTTGTTGGTTTGTTGCTTTATTCGTTTGATGGTTTGTTGGTTTGTTGGTTACTTGGTTTGTTGGTTTGTTGGTTTGTTGGTTTGTTGGTTTGTTGGCTTGTTGGCTTGTTGGTTTGTTGGTTTGTTGGCTTGTTGGTTACTTAGTTTGTTGGTTTGTTGGCATGTTGGTTTGATGGTTTGTTGGTTTGTTGGGTTGTTGGTTTGTTGGTTTGTTGGCTTGTTGGTTTGTTAGTTTGTTGGTTTGTTGGTTTGTTGGTTTGTTGGTTTGTTGGTTTGTTGGCTTGTTGGCTTGTTGGTTTGTTGGTTAGTTCGTTTGTTGGTTTGTTAGTTTGTTGGTTTGTTGGTTTGTTGGTTTGTTGGCTTGTTGGTTTGTTGGTTTGTTGGTTTGTTGGTTTGTTGGTTTGTTAGTTTTTTGGTTTGTTGGTTTGTTGTTTTGTTGGTTTGTTGGTTTGTTGGTTTGTTGGTTTGTTGGCTTGTTGGTTTGTTGGTTTATTGGTTTGTTGGCTTGTTGGTTTGTTGGTTTGTTGCTTTGTTGGTTTGATGGTTTGTTGGCTTGTTGGCTTGTTGGTTTGTTGGCTTGGTGGTTTGTTAGTTTGTTGGCTTTTTCGTTACTTGATTTGTTGGTTTGTTGGCTTGTTGGTTTGTTGGTTTGTTGGTTTGTTGGTTTGTTGGTTTGTTGGTTTTTTGGTTTGTTGGTTTGTTGGTTTGTTGCCTTGTTGGTTTGTTGGTTTGTTGGCTTGTTGGTTTGTTGGTTTGTTGGCTTGTTGGCTTGTTGGTTTGTTGGTTTGTTGGCTTGTTGGTTACTTGGCTTGTTGGTTTGTTGGCTTGTTGGTTTGTTGGTTTGTTGGTTTGTTGGCTTGTTGGTTACTTAGTTTGTTGGTTTGTTGGCATGTTGGCTTGTTGGCTTGTTGGCTTGTTGGTTTGTTGGCTTGTTGGTTTGTTGGTTTGTTGGTTTGTTGGCTTGTTGGGTTGTTGGTTTGTTGGTTTGTTGGTGTGTTGGTTTTTTGGTTTGTTGGTTTGTTGGTTAGTTGACTTGTTGGTTTGTTGGTTTGTTGGCCTGTTGGCTTGTTGGTTACTTAGTTTGTTGGTTTGTTGGCTTGTTGGTTTGTTGGCTTGTTGCTTTGTTGGTTTGTTGGTTTGTTGGCTTGTTGGTTTGTTGGCTTGTTGGTTTGTTGGCTTGTTGATTTGTTGGTTTGTTGGCTTGTTGGTTTGTTGGTTTTTTGGCTTGTTGGCTTGTTGGTTTGTTGGTTTGTTGGTTTGTTGGTTTGTTGGTTTGTTGGCTTGTTGGTTTGTTGGCTTGTTGGCTTGTTGGTTTGGTGGTTTGTTGGCTTGTTGGTTACTTAGTTTGTTGGTTTGTTGGCATGTTGGTTTGATGGTTTGTTGGTTTGTTGGCTTGTTGGTTTGTTGGTTTGTTGGCTTGTTGGTTTGTTAGTTTGTTGGTTTGTTCGTTTGTTGGTTTGTTGGTTTGTTGGTTTGTTGGTTTGTTGGCTTGTTGGCTTGTTGGTTTGTTGGTTAGTTCGTTTGTTGGTTTGTTAGTTTGTTGGTTTGTTGGTTTGTTGGTTTGTTGGCTTGTTGGTTTGTTGGTTTGTTGGTTTGTTGGTTTGTTGGTTTGTTAGTTTTTTGGTTTGTTGGTTTGTTGTTTTGTTGGTTTGTTGGTTTGTTGGTTTGTTGGTTTGTTGGCTTGTTGGTTTGTTGGTTTATTGGTTTGTTGGCTTGTTGGTTTGTTGGTTTGTTGCTTTGTTGGTTTGATGGTTTGTTGGCTTGTTGGCTTGTTGGTTTGTTGGCTTGGTGGTTTGTTAGTTTGTTGGCTTTTTCGTTACTTGGTTTGTTGGTTTGTTGGCTTGTTGGTTTGTTGGTTTGTTGGTTTGTTGGTTTGTTGGTTTTTTGGTTTGTTGGTTTGTTGGTTTGTTGCCTTGTTGGTTTGTTGGTTTGTTGGCTTGTTGGTTTGTTGGTTTGTTGGCTTGTTGGCTTGTTGGTTTGTTGGTTTGTTGGCTTGTTGGTTACTTGGCTTGTTGGTTTGTTGGCTTGTTGGTTTGTTGGTTTGTTGGTTTGTTGGCTTGTTGGTTACTTAGTTTGTTGGTTTGTTGGCATGTTGGCTTGTTGGCTTGTTGGCTTGTTGGTTTGTTGGCTTGTTGGTTTGTTGGTTTGTTGGTTTGTTGGTTTGTTGGCTTGTTGGGTTGTTGGTTTGTTGGTTTGTTGGTGTGTTGGTGTGTTGGTTTTTTGGTTTGTTGGTTTGTTGGTTTGTTGACTTGTTGGTTTGTTGGTTTGTTGGCCTGTTGGCTTGTTGGTTACTTAGTTTGTTGGTTTGTTGGCTTGTTGGTTTGTTGGCTTGTTGCTTTGTTGGTTTGTTGGTTTGTTGGCTTGGTGGTTTGTTGGCTTGTTGGTTTGTTGGCTTGTTGGTTTGTTGGTTTGTTGGTTTGTTGGCTTGTTGGTTTGTTGGTTTTTTGGCTTGTTGGCTTGTTGGTTTGTTGGTTTGTTGGTTTGTTGGTTTGTTGGTTTGTTGGCTTGTATGTTTGTTGGTTTGTTGGCTTATTGGTTTGTTGGTTTGTTCGTTTGTCGGCTTGTTGGCTCGTTGGTTTGTTGGTTTGTTGGCTTGTTGGTTTGTTGGCTTGTTGGTTTGTTGGTTTGTTGGTTTGTTGGCTTGTTGGCTTGTTGGTTTGTTGGTTTGTTGGCTTGTTGGTTACTTAGTTTGTTGGTTTGTTGGCATGTTGGTTTGTTGGTTTGTTGGTTTGTTGGCTTGTTGGTTTGTTGGTTTGTTGGCTGGTTGGTTTGTTGGTTTGTTGGTTTGTTGGTTTGTTGGCTTGTTGGTTTGTTGGTTTATTGGTTTGTTGGCTTGTTGGTTTGTTGGTTTGTTGCTTTGTTGGTTTGATGGTTTGTTGGCTTGTTGGCTTGTTGGTTTGTTGGCTTGGTGGTTTGTTAGTTTGTTGGCTTTTTCGTTACTTGGTTTGTTGGTTTGTTGGCTTGTTGGTTTGTTGGTTTGTTGGTTTGTTGGTTTGTTGGTTTTTTGGTTTGTTGGTTTGTTGGTTTGTTGCCTTGTTGGTTTGTTGGTTTGTTGGCTTGTTGGTTTGTTGGTTTGTTGGCTTGTTGGCTTGTTGGTTTGTTGGTTTGTTGGCTTGTTGGTTACTTGGCTTGTTGGTTTGTTGGCTTGTTGGTTTGTTGGTTTGTTGGTTTGTTGGCTTGTTGGTTACTTAGTTTGTTGGTTTGTTGGCATGTTGGCTTGTTGGCTTGTTGGCTTGTTGGTTTGTTGGCTTGTTGGTTTGTTGGTTTGTTGGTTTGTTGGTTTGTTGGCTTGTTGGGTTGTTGGTTTGTTGGTTTGTTGGTGTGTTGGTGTGTTGGTTTTTTGGTTTGTTGGTTTGTTGGTTTGTTGACTTGTTGGTTTGTTGGTTTGTTGGCCTGTTGGCTTGTTGGTTACTTAGTTTGTTGGTTTGTTGGCTTGTTGGTTTGTTGGCTTGTTGCTTTGTTGGTTTGTTGGTTTGTTGGCTTGGTGGTTTGTTGGCTTGTTGGTTTGTTGGCTTGTTGGTTTGTTGGTTTGTTGGTTTGTTGGCTTGTTGGTTTGTTGGTTTTTTGGCTTGTTGGCTTGTTGGTTTGTTGGTTTGTTGGTTTGTTGGTTTGTTGGTTTGTTGGCTTGTATGTTTGTTGGTTTGTTGGCTTGTTGGTTTGTTGGTTTGTTCGTTTGTCGGCTTGTTGGCTCGTTGGTTTGTTGGTTTGTTGGCTTGTTGGTTTGTTGGCTTGTTGGTTTGTTGGTTTGTTGGTTTGTTGGCTTGTTGGCTTGTTGGTTTGTTGGTTTGTTGGCTTGTTGGTTACTTAGTTTGTTGGTTTGTTGGCATGTTGGTTTGTTGGTTTGTTGGTTTGTTGGCTTGTTGGTTTGTTGGTTTGTTGGCTGGTTGGCTTGTTGGTTTGTTGGTTTGTTTGTTTGTTGGCTTGTTGGTTTGTTGGTTTGTTGGTTTGTTGGCTTATTGGCTTGTTGGTTTGTTGGTTTGTTGGTTTGTTGGTTTGTTGGTTTGTTGGTTTGTTGGCTTGTTGGTTTGTTGGTTTGTTGGTTTGTTGGTTTGTTGGCTTGTTGGCTTGTTGGTTTGTTGGTTTGTTAATTTATTTGTTTGCTGGTTTGTTGGTTTGTTGGTTTGTTGGCTTGTTGGCTTGTTGGTTTGTTGGTTTGTTGGCTTGTTGGCTTGTTGGTTTGTTGGTTTGTTGGCTTGTTGGCTTTTTGGTTTGTTGGTTTGTTGGCTTGTTGGTTTGTTGACTTGTTGGTTTGTTGGTTTGTTGGTTTGTTGGCTTGTTGGTTTGTTGGTTTGTTGGTATGTTGGCTTGTTGGCTTGTTGGTTTGTTGGTTTGTTGGTTTATTTGTTTGTTGGTTTGTTGGCTTGTTTGTTTGTTGGTTTGTTGGCTTGTTGGCTTGTTGGTTTGTTGGTTTGTTGGCTTGTTGGCTTTTTGGTTTGTTGGTTTGTTGGCTTGTTGGTTTGTTGGCTTGTTGGTTTGTTGGTTTGTTGGTTTGTTGGTTTGTTGGCTTGTTGGTTTGTTGGTTTGTTGGCTTGTTGGCTTGTTGTTTTGTTGGTTTGTTGGTTTGTTGGTTTGTTGGTTTGTTGGCTTGTTGGTTTGTTGGTTTGTTGGCTTGTTGGTTTGTTGGTTTGTTGGTTTGTTGGCTTGTTGGTTACTTAGTTTGTTGGTTTGTTGGCATGTTGGTTTGTTGGGTTGTTGGTTTGTTGGCTTGTTGGTTTGTTGGTTTGTTGGCTTGTTGGTTTGTTGGTTTGTTGGTTTGTTGGTTTGTTGGTTTGTTGGTTTGTTGCTTTGTTCGTTTGAAGGTTTGTTGGTTTGTTGGTTACTTGGTTTGTTGGTTTGTTGGTTTGTTGGTTTGTTGGTTTGTTGGCTTGTTGGCTTGTTGGTTTGTTGGTTTGTAGGTTTGTTGGCTTGTTCGTTGCTTAGTTTGTTGGTTTGTTGGCATGTTTGTTTATTTGTTTGTTGGTTTGTTGGCTTGTTGGTTTGTTGGTTTGTCGGCTTGTTGGCTTGTTGGTTTGTTGGTTTGTTGGTTTGTTGGCTTGTTGGCTTGTTGGTTTGTCGGTTTGTTGGCTTGTTGGTTTGTTCTTTTGTTGGCTTGTTGGCTTGTTGGTTTGTTGGTTTGTTGGTTTGTTGGCTTGTTGGCTTGTTGGTTTGTTGCTTTGTTGGCTTGTTGGTTTGTTGGTTTGTTGGCTTATTGGTTTGTTGGCTTGTTGGTTTGTTGGTTTGTTGTTTTGTTGGCTTGTTGGCTTTTTGGTTACTTGGTTTGTTGGTTTGTTGGTTTGTTGGCTTGTTGGTTTGTTGGCTTGTTGGTTTGTTGGTTTGTTGGTTTGTTGGCTTGTTGGCTTGTTGGCTTGTTGGTTTGTTGGTTTGTTGGTTTGTTGGGTTGTTGGTTTGTTCGTTTGTTGCTTTGTTGGTAAATTGGTTTGTTGGTTTGTTGATTTGTGGGTTGGTTGCTTTATTTGTTTGTTGGTTTGTTGGTTTGTTGGTTTGTTGGTTTGTTGGTTTATTTGTTTGTTGGTTTGTTGGTTTGTTGGTTTGTTGGCTTGTTGGTTTGTTGGCTTGTTGGCTTGTTGGCTTGTTGGCTTGTTGGCTTGTTGGTTTGTTGGTTTGTTGGTTTTTTGGTTTGTTGGTTTTTTGGTTTGTTGGTTTATTTGTTTGTTGGTTTGTTGGCTTGTTGGTTTGTTGGTTTGTTGGTTTCTTGGTTTATTTGTTTGTTGGTTTGTTGGCTTGTTGGTTTGTTGGTTTGTTAGTTTGTTGGTTTGTTGGTTTGTTGGCTTGTTTGTTTCTTGGTTTCTTGGTTTTTTGGTTTGTTGGTTTGTTGGTTTGTTGGCTTGTTGGCTTGTTGGCTTGTTGGTTTGTTGGTTTGTTGGCTTGTTGGTTTGTTGGTTTGTTGGCTTGTTGGCTTGTTGCTTTGCTGGTTTGTTGGTTTGTTGGCTTGTTGGCTTGTTGGTTTGTTAGTTTGTTGGCTTTTTGGTTACTTGGTTTGTTGGTTTGTTGGTTTGTTGGCTTGTTGGTTTGTTGGCTTGTTGGTTTGTTGGTTTGTTGGTTTGTTGGCTTGTTGGGTTGTTGGTTTGTTGGTTTGTTGGTGTGTTGGTTTTTTGGTTTGTTGGTTTGTTGGTTTGTTGACTTGTTGGTTTGTTGGTTTGTTGGTTTGTTGGTTTGTTGGTTTGTTGGCTTGTTGGTTTGTTGGTTTGTTGGCTTGTTGGTTTGTTGGTTTGTTGGTTTGTCGGCTTGTTGGCTTATTGGTTTGTTGGTTTGTTGGCTTGTTGGTTTGTTGGCTTGTTGGTTTGTTGGTTTGTTGGCTTGTTGGTTACTTAGTTTGTTGGTTTATTGGCATGTTGGTTTGTTGGTTTTTTGGTTTGTTGGCTTGTTGGTTTGTTGGTTTGTTGGCTTGTTGGCTTGTTGGTTTGTTGGTTTGTTTGTTTGTTGGCTTGTTGGCTTGTTGGTTTGTTGGCTTGTTGGTTTGTTGGTTTGTTGGTTTGTTGGCTTTTTGGCTTGTTGGTTTGTTGGTTTGTTGGCTTGTTGGTTACTTAGTTTGTTGGTTTGTTGGCATGTTGGTTTGTTGGTTTGTTGGTTTGTTGGCTTGTTGGTTTGTTGGCTTGTTGGCTTGTTGGTTTGTTGGTTTGTTTGTTTGTTGGTTTGTTGGTTTGTTGGTTTGTTGGGCTGTTGGCTTATTGGCTTGTTGGTTTGTTGGTTTGTTGGTTTGTTGGTTTGTTGGTTTGTTGGCTTGTTGGTTTGTTGGTTTGTTGGTTTGTTGGCTAGTTGGGTTGTTGGTTTGTTGGTTTGTTGGTTTGTTGGTTTGTTGGTTTGTTAGTTTGTTGGCTTGTTGGTTTGTTGGTTTGTTGGCTTGTTGGTTTGTTGGTTTGTTGGTTTGTCGGCTTGTTGGCTCGTTGGTTTGTTGGTTTGTTGGCTTGTTGGTTTGTTGGCTTGTTGGTTTGTTGGTTTGTTGGCTTGTTGGTTACTTAGTTTGTTGGTTTATTGGCATGTTGGTTTGTTGGTTTGTTGGCTTGTTGGTTTGTTGGTTTGTTGGCTTGTTGGCTTGTTGGTTTGTTGGTTTGTTTGTTTGTTGGCTTGTTGGCTTGTTGGTTTGTTGGCTTGTTGGTTTGTTGGTTTGTTGGTTTGTTGGCTTTTTGGCTTGTTGGTTTGTTGGTTTGTTGGCTTGTTGGTTACTTAGTTTGTTGGTTTGTTGGCATGTTGGTTTGTTGGTTTGTTGGTTTGTTGGCTTGTTGGTTTGTTGGTTTGTTGGCTTGTTGGCTTGTTGGTTTGTTGGTTTGTTTGTTTGTTGGTTTGTTGGTTTGTTGGTTTGTTGGTCTGTTGGCTTATTGGCTTGTTGGTTTGTTGGTTTGTTGGTTTGTTGGTTTGTTGGTTTGTTGGTTTGTTGGTTTGTTGGTTTGTTGGCTTGTTGGTTTGTTGGTTTGTTGGTTTGTTGGTTTGTTGGCTTGTTGGCTTGTTGGTTTGTTGGTTTGTTAGTTTATTTGTTTGCTGGTTTGTTGGCTTGTTGGTTTGTTGGTTTGTTGGCTTGTTGGCTTGTTGGTTTGTTGGTTTGTTGGCTTGTTGGCTAGTTGGTTTGTTGGTTTGTTGGCTTGTTGGTTTGTTGGCTTGTTGGTTTGTTGGTTTGTTGGTTTGTTGGCTTGTTGGTTTGTTGGTTTGTTGGCTTGTTGGGTTGTTGGTTTGTTGGTTTGTTGGTTTGTTGGTTTGTTGGTTTGTTGGCTTGTTGGTTTGTTGGTTTGTTCGCTTGTTGGTTTGTTGGTTTGTTGGCTTGTTGGTTTGTTGGCTTGTTGGTTTGTTGGTTTGTTGGCTTGTTGGTTTGTTGGCTTGTTGGTTTGTTGGTTTGTTAGTTTGTTTGCTTGTTGGGTTGTTGGTTTGTTGTTTGTTGGTTTGTTGGCTTGTTGCTTTGTTAGTTTGTTGGTTTGTTGGTTTGTTGGTTTTTTGGTTTGTTGGCTTGTTGGTTTGTTGGTTTGTTGGCTTGTTGGTTTGTTGGTTTGTTGGCTTGTTGGCTTGTTGGTTTGTTGGTTTGTTGGCTTGTTGGCTTGTTGGTTTGTTGGTTTGTTGGTTTGTTGGTTTGTTGGCTTGTTCGCTTGTTGGTTTGTTAGTTTGTTGGCTTTTTGGTTACTTGGTTTGTTGGTTTGTTGGTTTGTTGGCTTGTTGGTTTGTTGGTTTGTGTGTTTGTTGGTTTGTTGGCTTGTTGGTTTGTTGGTTTGTTGGTTTGTTGGCTTATTTATTTGTTGGTTTGTTAGTTTGTTGGCTTTTTGGTTACTTGGTTTGCTGGTTTGTTAGCTTGTTGGCTTGTTGGTTTGTTGCTTTATTCGTTTGATGGTTTGTTGGTTTGTTGGCTTATTGGCTTGTTGGTTTGTTGGTTTGTTGGTTTGTTGGTTTGTTGGTTTGTTGGTTTGTTTGTTTGTTGGCTTGTTGGTTTGTTGGTTTGTTGGTTTGTTGGTTTGTTGGCTTGTTGGCTTGTTGGTTTGTTGGTTTGTTAGTTTATTTGTTTGCTGGTTTGTTGGCTTGTTGGTTTGTTGGTTTGTTGGCTTGTTGGCTTGTTGGTTTGTTGGTTTGTTGGCTTGTTGGCTTGTTGGTTTGTTGGTTTGTTGGCTTGTTGGCTTTTTGGTTTGTTGGTTTGTTGGCTTGTTGGTTTGTTGACTTGTTGGTTTGTTGGTTTGTTGGTTTGTTGGTTTGTTGGCTTGTTGGTTTGTTGGTTTGTTGGTATGTTGGCTTGTTGGCTTGTTGGTTTGTTGGTTTGTTGGTTTATTTGTTTGTTGGTTTGTTGGCTTGTTTGTTTGTTGGTTTGTTGGCTTGTTGGCTTGTTGGTTTGTTGGTTTGTTGGCTTGTTGGCTTTTTGGTTTGTTGGTTTGTTGGCTTGTTGGTTTGTTGGCTTGTTGGTTTGTTGGTTTGTTGGTTTGTTGGTTTGTTGGCTTGTTGGCTTGTTGGTTTGTTGGTTTGTTGGCTTGTTGGCTTGTTGTTTTGTTGGTTTGTTGGTTTGTTGGTTTGTTGGTTTGTTGGCTTGTTGGTTTGTTGGTTTGTTGGCTTGTTGGTTTGTTGTTTTGTTGGTTTGTTGGCTTGTTGGTTACTTAGTTTGTTGGTTTGTTGGCATGTTGGTTTGTTGGGTTGTTGGTTTGTTGTCTTGTTGGTTTGTTGGTTTGTTGGCTTGTTGGTTTGTTGGTTTGTTGGTTTGTTGGTTTGTTGCTTTGTTCGTTTGAAGGTTTGTTGGTTTGTTGGTTACTTGGTTTGTGTGTTTGTTGGTTTGTTGGTTTGTTGGTTTGTTGGCTTGTTGGCTTGTTGGTTTGTTGGTTTGTAGGTTTGTTGGCTTGTTGGTTGCTTAGTTTGTTGGTTTGTTGGCATGTTTGTTTATTTGTTTGTTGGTTTGTTGGCTTGTTGGTTTGTTGGTTTGTTGGCTTGTTGGCTTGTTGGTTTGTTGGTTTGTTGGTTTTTTGGCTTGTTGGCTTGTTGGTTTGTCGGTTTGTTGGCTTGTTGGTTTGTTCTTTTGTTGGTTTGTTGGTTTGTTGGCTTGTTGGTTTGTTGGTTTGTTGGCTTGTTGGTTTGTTGTTTTGTTGGTTTGTTGGCTTGTTGGTTGCTTAGTTTGTTGGTTTGTTGGCATGTTTGTTTATTTGTTTGTTGGTTTGTTGGCTTGTTGGTTTGTTGGTTTGTTGGCTTGTTGGCTTGTTGGTTTGTTGGTTTGTTGGTTTGTTGGCTTGTTGGCTTGTTGGTTTGTTGGTTTGTTGGTTTGTTGGTTTGTTGGCTTGTTGGCTTGTTGGTTTGTTGCTTTGTTGGCTTGTTGGTTTATTGGTTTGTTGGTTTGTTGGCTTGTAGGCTGTTTGGTTTGTTGGTTTGTTGGCTTATTGGTTTGTTGGCTTGTTGGTTTGTTGGTTTGTTGTTTTGTTGGCTTATTGGCTTTTTGGTTACTTGGTTTGTTGGTTTGTTGGTTTGTTGGCTTGTTGGTTTGTTTGCTTGTTGGTTTGTTGGTTTGTTGGTTTGTTGGTTTGTTGGCTTGTTGGCTTGTTGGCTTGTTGGTTTGTTGGTTTGTTGGTTTGTTGGGTTATTGGTTTGTTCGTTTGTTGCTTTGTTGGTAAATTGGTTTGTTGGTTTGTTGATTTGTTGGTTGGTTGCTTTATTTGTTTGTTGGTTTGTTGGTTTGTTGGTTTGTTGGTTTGTTGGTTTGTTGGTTTATTTGTTTGTTGGTTTGTTGGTTTGTTGGTTTGTTGGCTTGTTGGTTTGTTGGCTTGTTGGCTTGTTGGCTTGTTGGCTTGTTGGCTTGTTGGTTTGTTGGTTTGTTGGTTTGTTGGTTTTTTGGTTTGTTGGTTTTTTGGTTTGTTGGTTTATTTGTTTGTTGGTTTGTTGGCTTGTTGGTTTGTTGGTTTGTTGGTTTCTTGGTTTGTTGGCTTGTTGGTTTGTTGGTTTATTGGTTTGTTGGCTTGTTGGCTTGTTGGTTTGTTGGTTTGTTGGTTTATTTGTTTGTTGGTTTAATGGCTTGTTGGTTTGTTGGTTTGTTGGTTTGTTGGTTTGTTGGCTTGTTGGTTTCTTGGTTTCTTGGTTTTTTGGTTTGTTGGTTTGTTGGTTTGTTGGCTTGTTGGCTTGTTGGCTTGTTGGCTTGTTGGTTTGTTGGTTTGTTGGCTTGTTGGTTTGTTGGTTTGTTGGCTTGTTGGCTTGTTGCTTTGCTGGTTTGTTGGTTTGTTGGCTTGTTGGCTTGTTGGTTTGTTAGTTTGTTGGCTTTTTGGTTACTTGGTTTGTTGGTTTGTTGGTTTGTTGGCTTGTTGGTTTGTTGGCTTGTTGGTTTGTTGGTTTGTTGGTTTGTTGGCTTGTTGGGTTGTTGGTTTGTTGGTTTGTTGGTGTGTTGGTTTTTTGGTTTGTTGGTTTGTTGGTTTGTTGACTTGTTGGTTTGTTGGTTTGTTGGTTTGTTGGTTTGTTGGTTTGTTGGTTTGTTGGCTTGTTGGTTTGTTGGTTTGTTGGCTTGTTGGTTTGTTGGTTTGTTGGTTTGTCGGCTTGTTGGCTCGTTGGTTTGTTGGTTTGTTGGCTTGTTGGTTTGTTGGCTTGTTGGTTTGTTGGTTTGTTGGCTTGTTGGTTACTTAGTTTGTTGGTTTATTGGCATGTTGGTTTGTTGGTTTGTTGGCTTGTTGGTTTGTTGGTTTGTTGGCTTGTTGGCTTGTTGGTTTGTTGGTTTGTTTGTTTGTTGGCTTGTTGGCTTGTTGGTTTGTTGGCTTGTTGGTTTGTTGGTTTGTTGGTTTGTTGGCTTTTTGGCTTGTTGGTTTGTTGGTTTGTTGGCTTGTTGGTTACTTAGTTTGTTGGTTTGTTGGCATGTTGGTTTGTTGGTTTGTTGGTTTGTTGGCTTGTTGGTTTGTTGGTTTGTTGGCTTGTTGGTTTGTTGGTTTGTTGGTTTGTTTGTTTGTTGGTTTGTTGGTTTGTTGGTTTGTTGGTCTGTTGGCTTATTGGCTTGTTGGTTTGTTGGTTTGTTGGTTTGTTGGTTTGTTGGTTTGTTGGTTTGTTGGTTTGTTGGCTTGTTGGTTTGTTGGTTTGTTGGTTTGTTGGTTTGTTGGCTTGTTGGCTTGTTGGTTTGTTGGTTTGTTAGTTTATTTGTTTGCTGGTTTGTTGGCTTGTTGGTTTGTTGGTTTGTTGGCTTGTTGGCTTGTTGGTTTGTTGGTTTGTGGGCTTGTTGGCTAGTTGGTTTGTTGGTTTGTTGGCTTGTTGGTTTGTTGGCTTGTTGGTTTGTTGGTTTGTTGGTTTGTTGGCTTGTTGGTTTGTTGGTTTGTTGGCTTGTTGGGTTGTTGGTTTGTTGGTTTGTTGGTTTGTTGGTTTGTTGGTTTGTTGGCTTGTTGGTTTGTTGGTTTGTTGGCTTGTTGGTTTGTTGGTTTGTTGGGTTGTTGGTTTGTTGTTTGTTGGTTTGTTGGCTTGTTGCTTTGTTAGTTTGTTGGTTTGTTGGTTTGTTGGTTTGTTGGTTTGTTGGCTTGTTGGTTTGTTGGTTTGTTGGCTTGTTGGTTTGTTGGTTTGTTGGCTTGTTGGCTTGTTGGTTTGTTGGTTTGTTGGCTTGTTGGCTTGTTGGTTTGTTGGTTTGTTGGTTTGTTGGTTTGTTGGCTTGTTGGCTTGTTGGTTTGTTAGTTTGTTGGCTTTTTGGTTACTTGGTTTGTTGGTTTGTTGGTTTGTTGGCTTGTTGGTTTGTTGGTTTGTGTGTTTGTTGGTTTGTTGGCTTGTTGGTTTGTTGGTTTGTTGGTTTGTTGGCTTATTGGTTTGTTGGTTTGTTAGTTTGTTGGCTTTTTGGTTACTTGGTTTGCTGGTTTGTTAGCTTGTTGGCTTGTTGGTTTGTTGCTTTATTCGTTTGATGGTTTGTTGGTTTGTTGGTTACTTGGTTTGTTGGTTTGTTGGTTTGTTGGTTACTTAGTTTGTTGGTTTGTTGGCATGTTGGTTTGATGGTTTGTTGGTTTGTTGGCTTGTTGGTTTGTTGGTTTGTTGGCTTGTTGGTTTGTTAGTTTGTTGGTTTGTTGGTTTGTTGGTTTGTTGGTTTGTTGGTTTGTTGGCTTGTTGGCTTGTTGGTTTGTTGGTTAGTTCGTTTGTTGGTTTGTTACTTTGTTAGTTTGTTGGTTTGTTGGTTTGTTGGTTTGTTGGCTTGTTGGTTTGTTGGTTTGTTGGTTTGTTGGTTTGTTGGTTTGTTAGTTTTTTGGTTTGTTGGTTTGTTGGTTTGTTGGTTTGTTGGTTTGTTAGTTTGTTGGCTTGTTGGTTTGTTGGTTTATTGGTTTGTTGGCTTGTTGGTTTGTTGGTTTGTTGCTTTGTTGGTTTGATGGTTTGTTGGCTTGTTGGCTTGTTGGTTTGTTGGCTTGGTGGTTTGTTAGTTTGTTGGCTTTTTCGTTACTTGGTTTGTTGGTTTGTTGGCTTGTTGGTTTGTTGGTTTGTTGGTTTGTTGGTTTGTTGGTTTGTTGGTTTTTTGGTTTGTTGGTTTGTTGGTTTGTTGCCTTGTTGGTTTGTTGGTTTGTTGGCTTGTTGGTTTGTTGGTTTGTTGGCTTGTTGGCTTGTTGGTTTGTTGGTTTGTTGGCTTGTTGGTTACTTGGCTTGTTGGTTTGTTGGCCTGTTGGTTTGTTGGTTTGTTGGTTTGTTGGCTTGTTGGTTACTTAGTTTGTTGGTTTGTTGGCATGTTGGCTTGTTGGCTTGTTGGCTTGTTGGTTTGTTGGCTTGTTGGTTTGTTGGTTTGTTGGTTTGTTGGCTTGTTGGGTTGTTGGTTTGTTGGTTTGTTGGTGTGTTGGTTTTTTGGTTTGTTGGTTTGTTGGTTTGTTGACTTGTTGGTTTGTTGGTTTGTTGGCCTGTTGGCTTGTTGGTTACTTAGTTTGTTGGTTTGTTGGCTTGTTGGTTTGTTGGCTTGTTGCTTTGTTGGTTTGTTGGTTTGTTGGCTTGTTGGTTTGTTGGCTTGTTGGTTTGTTGGCTTGTTGGTTTGTTGGTTTGTTGGTTTGTTGGCTTGTTGGTTTGTTGGTTTTTTGGCTTGTTGGCTTGTTGGTTTGTTGGTTTGTTGGTTTGTTGGTTTGTTGGTTTGTTGGTTTGTTGGTTTGTTGGTTTGTTGGCTTGTTGGCTTGTTGGTTTGGTGGTTTGTTGGCTTGTTGGTTACTTAGTTTGTTGGTTTGTTGGCATGTTGGTTTGATGGTTTGTTGGTTTGTTGGCTTGTTGGTTTGTTGGTTTGTTGGTTTGTTGGCTTGTTGGTTCGTTAGTTTGTTGGTTTGTTCGTTTGTTGGTTTGTTGGTTTGTTGGTTTGTTGGCTTGTTGGCTTGTTGGTTTGTTGGTTAGTTCGTTTGTTGGTTTGTTTGTTTGTTGGTTTGTTGGTTTGTTGGCTTGTTGGTTTGTTGGTTTGTTGGTTTGTTGGTTTGTTGGTTTGTTAGTTTTTTGGTTTGTTGGTTTGTTGTTTTGTTGGTTTGTTGGTTTGTTGGTTTGTTGGTTTTTTGGCTTGTTGGTTTGTTGGTTTATTGGTTTGTTGGCTTGTTGGTTTGTTGGTTTGTTGCTTTGTTGGTTTGATGGTTTGTTGGCTTGTTGGCTTGTTGGTTTGTTGGCTTGGTGGTTTGTTAGTTTGTTGGCTTTTTCGTTACTTGGTTTGTTGGTTTGTTGGCTTGTTGGTTTGTTGGTTTGTTGGTTTGTTGGTTTGTTGGTTTGTTGGTTTTTTGGTTTGTTGGTTTGTTGGTTTGTTGCCTTGTTGGTTTGTTGGTTTGTTGGCTTGTTGGTTTGTTGGTTTGTTGGCTTGTTGGCTTGTTGGTTTGTTGGTTTGTTGGCTTGTTGGTTACTTGGCTTGTTGGTTTGTTGGCTTGTTGGTTTGTTGGTTTGTTGGTTTGTTGGCTTGTTGGTTACTTAGTTTGTTGGTTTGTTGGCATGTTGGCTTGTTGGCTTGTTGGCTTGTTGGTTTGTTGGCTTGTTGGTTTGTTGGTTTGTTGGTTTGTTGGCTTGTTGGGTTGTTGGTTTGTTGGTTTGTTGGTGTGTTGGTTTTTTGGTTTGTTGGTTTGTTGGTTTGTTGACTTGTTGGTTTGTTGGTTTGTTGGCCTGTTGGCTTGTTGGTTACTTAGTTTGTTGGTTTGTTGGCTTGTTGGTTTGTTGGTTTGTTGCTTTGTTGGTTTGTTGGTTTGTTGGCTTGGTGGTTTTTTGGCTTGTTGGTTTGTTGGCTTGTTGGTTTGTTGGTTTGTTGGTTTGTTGGCTTGTTGGTTTGTTGGTTTTTTGGCTTGTTGGCTTGTTGGTTTGTTGGTTTGTTGGTTTGTTGGTTTGTTGGTTTGTTGGCTTGTTGGTTTGTTGGTTTGTTGGTTTGTTGGCTTGTTGGTTTGTTGGTTTGTTGGTTTGTCGGCTTGTTGGCTCGTTGGTTTGTTGGTTTGTTGGCTTGTTGGTTTGTTGGCTTGTTGGTTTATTGGCTTGTTGGTTTGTTGGCTTGTTGGCTTGTTGGTTTGTTGGTTTGTTGGCTTGTTGGTTACTTAGTTTGTTGGTTTGTTGGCATGTTGGTTTGTTGGTTTGTTGGTTTGTTGGCTTGTTGGTTTGTTGGTTTGTTGGCTTGTTGGCTTGTTGGTTTGTTGGTTTGTTTGTTTGTTGGCTTGTTGGTTTGTTGGTTTGTTGGTTTGTTGGCTTATTGGCTTGTTGGTTTGTTGGTTTGTTGGTTTGTTGGTTTGTTGGTTTTGTTGGTTTGTTGGTTTGTTGGCTTGTTGGTTTGTTGGTTTGTTGGTTTGTTGGTTTGTTGGCTTGTTGGCTTGTTGGCTTGTTGGTTTGTTGGTTTGTTAGTTTATTTGTTTGCTGGTTTGTTGGCTTGTTGGTTTGCTGGTTTGTTGGCTTGTTGGCTTGTTGGTTTGTTGGTTTGTTGGCTTGTTGGCTTGTTGGTTTGTTGGTTTTTTGGCTTGTTGGTTTCTTGGCTTGTTGGTTTGTTGGTTTGTTGGTTTGTTGGCTTGTTGGTTTGTTGGTTTGTTGGCTTGTTGGGTTGTTGGTTTGTTGGTTTGTTGGTTTGTTGGTTTGTTGGTTTGTTGGCTTGTTGGTTTGTTGGTTTGTTCGCTTGTTGGTTTGTTGGTTTGTTGGCTTGTTGGTTTGTTGGCTTGTTGGTTTGTTGGTTTGTTGGCTTGTTGGTTTGTTGGCTTGTTGGTTTGTTGGTTTGTTAGTTTGTTTGCTTGTTGGGTTGTTGGGTTGTTGGTTTGTTGTTTGTTGGTTTGTTGGCTTGTTGCTTTGTTAGTTTGTTGATTTGTTGGTTTGTTGGTTTGTTGGCTTGTTGGTTTGTTGGTTTGTTGGCTTGTTGGTTTGTTGGTTTGTTGGCTTGTTGGCTTGTTGGTTTGTTGGTTTGTTGGCTTGTTGGCTTGTTGGTTTGTTGGTTTGTTGGTTTGTTGGCTTGTTGGTTTGTTGGTTTGTTAGTTTGTTGGCTTTTTGGTTACTTGGTTTGCTGGTTTGTTAGCTTGTTGGCTTGTTGGTTTGTTGCTTTATTCGTTTGATGGTTTGTTGGTTTGTTGGTTACTTGGTTTGTTGGTTTGTTGGTTTGTTGGTTTGTTGGTTTGTTGGTTTGTTGGTTTGTTGGCTTGTTGGCTTGTTGGTTTGTTGATTTGTTGGCTTGTTGGCTTGTTGGCTTGTTGGTTACTTAGTTTGTTGGTTTGTTGGCATGTTGGTTTGATGGTTTGTTGGTTTGTTGGCTTGTTGGTTTGTTGGTTTGTTGGGGTGTTGGTTTGTTAGTTTGTTGGTTTATTGGTTTGTTGGTTTGTTGGTTTGTTGGTTTGTTGGCTTGTTGGCTTGTTGGCTTGTTGGTTTGTTGGTTAGTTCGTTTGTTGGTTTGTTAGTTTGTTGGTTTGTTGGTTTGTTGGTTTGTTGGCTTGTTGGTTTGTTGGTTTGTTGGTTTGTTGGTTTGTTGGTTTGTTAGTTTTTTGGTTTGTTGGTTTGTTGTTTTGTTGGTTTGTTGGTTTGTTGGTTTGTTGGTTTGTTGGTTTGTTGGCTTGTTGGTTTGTTGGTTTATTGGTTTGTTGGCTTGTTGGTTTGTTGGTTTGTTGCTTTGTTGGTTTGATGGTTTGTTGGCTTGTTGGCTTGTTGGTTTGTTGGCTTGGTGGTTTGTTAGTTTGTTGGCTTTTTCGTTACTTGGTTTGTTGGTTTGTTGGTTTGTTGGCTTGTTGGTTTGTTGGTTTGTTGGTTTGTTGGTTTGTTGGTTTGTTGGTTTGTTGGTTTTTTGGTTTGTTGGTTTGTTGGTTTGTTGCCTTGTTGGTTTGTTGGTTTGTTGGCTTGTTGGTTTGTTGGTTTGTTGGCTTGTTGGCTTGTTGGTTTGTTGGTTTGTTGGCTTGTTGGTTACTTGGCTTGTTGGTTTGTTGGCTTGTTGGTTTGTTGGTTTGTTGGTTTGTTGGCTTGTTGGTTACTTAGTTTGTTGGTTTGTTGGCATGTTGGCTTGTTGGCTTGTTGGTTTGTTGGTTTGTTGGTTTGTTGGTTTGTTGGTTTGTTGGTTTGTTGGTTTGTTGGTTTGTTGGTTTGTTGGTTTGTTGGCTTGTTGGTTTGTTGGTTTGTTGGTTTGTTTGTTTGTTGGTTTGTTGGTGTGTTGGTTTGTTGGTTTTTTGGTTTGTTGGTTTGTTGCTTTGTTGGTTTGTTGGTTTGTTGGCTTGTTGGTTTGTTAGTTTGTTGGCTTGTTGGTTTGTTGGTTGGTTGGTGTGTTGGCTTGTTGGTTTGTTGGTTTGTTGCTTTGTTGGTTTGTTGGTTTGTTGGCTTGTTGGCTTGTTGGTTTGTTGGCTTGTTGGTTTGTTAGTTTGTTGGCTTTTTCGTTACTTGGTTTGTTGGTTTGTTGGCTTGTTGGTTTGTTGGTTTGTTGGTTTGTTGGTTTGTTGGTTTGTTGGTTTGTTGGTTTGTTGGCTTTATGGTTTGTTGGTTTGTTGGTTTGTTGGTTTGTTGGTTTTTTGGTTTGTTGGTTTGTTGTTTTGTTGGTTTGTTGGTTTGTTGGCTTGTTGGTTTGTTGGTTTGTTGGCTTGATGGATTGTTGGTTGGTTGGTTTGTTGGCTTGTTGGTTTGTTGGTTTGTTGCTTTGTTAATTTGTTGGTTTGTTGGCTTGTTGGCTTGTTGGTTTGTTGGCTTGTTGGTTTGTTAGTTTGTTGGCTTTTTCGTTACTTGGTTTGCTGGTTTCTTGGTTTGTTGGTTTGTTGGCTTGTTGGTTTGTTGGTTTGTTGGTTTGGTGGTTCGTTGGTTTGTTTGTTTGTTGGTTTTTTGGTTTTTGTTGGTTTGTTGGCTTGTTGGTTTGTTGGTTTGTTGGCTTGTTGGTTTGTTGGTTTGTTGGCTTGTTGGCTTGTTGGTTTGTTGGTTTGGTGGCTTGTTGGTTACTTGGCTTGTTGGTTTGTTGGTTTGTTGGCTTGTTGGTTTGTTGGTTTGTTGGTTTGTTGATTTGTTGGTTTGTTGGTTTGTTGGTTTATTTGTTTGTTGGTTTGATGGCTTGTTGGTTTGTTGGTCTGTTGGTTTGTTGGCTTGTTGGTTTGTTGGTTTGTTGGCTTGTTGGCTTGTTAGTTTGTTGGCTTTTTCGTTACTTGGTTTGTTGGTTTGTTGGTTTGTTGGCTTGTTGGTTTGTTGGCTTGTTGGTTTGTTGGTTTGTTGGCTTGTTGGCTTGTTGGCTTGTTGGTTTGTTGGTTTGGTGGCTTGTTGGTTACTTGGCTTGTTGGTTTGTTGGTTTGTTGGCTTGTTGGTTTGTTGGTTTGTTGGTTTGTTGATTTGTTGGTTTGTTGGTTTGTTGGTTTATTTGTTTGTTGGTTTGATGGCTTGTTGGTTTGTTGGTCTGTTGGTTTGTTGGCTTGTTGGCTTGTTGGTTTGTTGGCTTGTTGGTTTGTTAGTTTGTTGGCTTTTTCGTTACTTGGTTTGTTGGTTTGTTGGCTTGTTGGTTTGTTGGTTTGTTGGTTTGTTGGTTTGTTGGTTTGTTGGTTTGTTGGCTTTATGGTTTGTTGGTTTGTTGGTTTGTTGGTTTGTTGGTTTTTTGGTTTGTTGGTTTGTTGTTTTGTTGGTTTGTTGGTTTGTTGGCTTGTTGGTTTGTTGGTTTGTTGGCTTGATGGATTGTTGGTTGGTTGGTTTGTTGGCTTGTTGGTTTGTTGGTTTGTTGCTTTGTTAGTTTGTTGGTTTGTTGGCTTGTTGGCTTGTTGGTTTGTTGGCTTGTTGGTTTGTTAGTTTGTTGGCTTTTTCGTTACTTGGTTTGCTGGTTTCTTGGTTTGTTGGTTTGTTGGCTTGTTGGTTTGTTGGTTTGTTGGTTTGGTGGTTCGTTGGTTTGTTTGTTTGTTGGTTTTTTGGTTTTTGTTGGTTTGTTGGCTTGTTGGTTTGTTGGTTTGTTGGCTTGTTGGTTTGTTGGTTTGTTGGCTTGTTGGCTTGTTGGTTTGTTGGTTTGGTGGCTTGTTGGTTACTTGGCTTGTTGGTTTGTTGGTTTGTTGGCTTGTTGGTTTGTTGGTTTGTTGGTTTGTTGATTTGTTGGTTTGTTGGTTTGTTGGTTTATTTGTTTGTTGGTTTGATGGCTTGTTGGTTTGTTGGTCTGTTGGTTTGTTGGCTTGTTGGTTTGTTGGTTTGTTGGCTTGTTGGCTTGTTAGTTTGTTGGCTTTTTCGTTACTTGGTTTGTTGGTTTGTTGGTTTGTTGGCTTGTTGGTTTGTTGGCTTGTTGGTTTGTTGGTTTGTTGGCTTGTTGGCTTGTTGGCTTGTTGGTTTGTTGGTTTGGTGGCTTGTTGGTTACTTGGCTTGTTGGTTTGTTGGTTTGTTGGCTTGTTGGTTTGTTGGTTTGTTGGTTTGTTGATTTGTTGGTTTGTTGGTTTGTTGGTTTATTTGTTTGTTGGTTTGATGGCTTGTTGGTTTGTTGGTCTGTTGGTTTGTTGGCTTGTTGGCTTGTTGGTTTGTTGGCTTGTTGGTTTGTTAGTTTGTTGGCTTTTTCGTTACTTGGTTTGTTGGTTTGTTGGCTTGTTGGTTTGTTGGTTTGTTGGTTTGTTGGTTTGTTGGTTTGTTGGTTTGTTGGCTTTATGGTTTGTTGGTTTGTTGGTTTGTTGGTTTGTTGGTTTTTTGGTTTGTTGGTTTGTTGTTTTGTTGGTTTGTTGGTTTGTTGGCTTGTTGGTTTGTTGGTTTGTTGGCTTGATGGATTGTTGGTTGGTTGGTTTGTTGGCTTGTTGGTTTGTTGGTTTGTTGCTTTGTTAGTTTGTTGGTTTGTTGGCTTGTTGGCTTGTTGGTTTGTTGGCTTGTTGGTTTGTTAGTTTGTTGGCTTTTTCGTTACTTGGTTTGCTGGTTTCTTGGTTTGTTGGTTTGTTGGCTTGTTGGTTTGTTGGTTTGTTGGTTTGGTGGTTCATTGGTTTGTTGGTTTGTTGGTTTTTTGGTTTTTGTTGGTTTATTTGTTTGTTGGTTTGATGGCTTGTTGGTTTGTTGGTTTGTTGGTTTGTTGGCTTGTTGGCTTGTTGGTTTGTTGGTTTGGTGGCTTGTTGGTTACTTGGCTTGTTGGTTTGTTGGTTTGTTGGCTTGTTGGTTTGTTGGTTTGTTGGTTTGTTGATTTGTTGGTTTGTTGGTTTGTTGGTTTATTTGTTTGTTGGTTTGATGGCTTGTTGGTTTGTTGGTCTGTTGGTTTGTTGGCTTGTTGGTTTGTTGGTTTGTTGGCTTGTTGGCTTGTTTGTTTGTTGGTTTGTTGGTTTGTTGGTTTGTTGGTTTGTTGGTTTTTTGGTTTGTTGGTTTGTTGGTTTGTTGGCTTGTTGGTTTGTTGGTTTGTTAGTTTGTTGGTTTGTTGGTTTGTTGGCTTGTTGGCTTGTTGATTACTTAGTTTGTTGGTTTTTTGGTTTGTTGGCTGTTGGTTTGTTGGCTTGTTGCTTTGTTGGTTTGTTGGTTTGTTGGCTTGTTGGCTTTTTCGTTACTTGGTTTGCTGGTTTCTTGGTTTGTTGGTTTGTTGGCTTGTTGGTTTGTTGGTTTGTTGGTTTGGTGGTTCGTTGGTTTGTTGGTTTGTTGGTTTTTTGGTTTTTGTTGGTTTGTTGGCTTGTTGGTTTGTTGGTTTGTTGGCTTGTTGGTTTGTTGGTTTGTTGGCTTGTTGGCTTGTTGGTTTGTTGGTTTGGTGGCTTGTTGGTTACTTGGCTTGTTGGTTTGTTGGTTTGTTGGTTTGTTGGTTTGTTGGTTTGTTGGTTTGTTGATTTGTTGGTTTGTTGGTTTGTTGGTTTATTTGTTTCTTGGTTTGATGGCTTGTTGGTTTGTTGGTCTGTTGGTTTGTTGGCTTGTTGGTTTGTTGGTTTGTTGGCTTGTTGGCTTGTTTGTTTGTTGGTTTGTTGGTTTGTTGGTTTGTTGGTTTGTTGGTTTTTTGGTTTGTTGGTTTGTTGGTTTGTTGGCTTGTTGGTTTGTTGGTTTGTTAGTTTGTTGGTTTGTTGGTTTGTTGGCTTGTTGGCTTGTTGATTACTTAGTTTGTTGGTTTGTTGGTTTGTTGGCTTGTTGGTTTGTTGGCTTGTTGCTTTGTTGGTTTGTTGGTTTGTTGGCTTGTTGGTTTGTTGGCTTGTTGGTTTGTTGGCTTGTTGGTTTGATGGTTTGTTGGTTTGTTGGTTTGTTGGCTTGTTGGTTTGTTGGTTTGTTTGTTTGTTGGCTTGTTGGCTTGTCGGTTTGTTGGTTTGTTGGCTTGCTGGTTTGTTGGCTTGTTGGTTTGTTGGTTTGTTGGCTTGTTGGTGTGTTGGTTTGTTGGTTTGTTGGCTTGTTGGCTTGTTGGTTTATTGGTTTGTTGGCTTGTTGGTTTATTGGCTTGTTGGTTTGTTGGTATGTTGGTTTGTTGGTTTGTTGGCTTATTGGCTTGTTGGTTTGTTTGTTTGTTGGCTTGTTGGTTACTTAGTTTGTTGGTTTGTTGGCGTGATGGTTTGTTGGTTTGTTGGTTTGTTTGGCTTGTTGGTTACTTAGTTTGTTGGTTTGTTGGCATATGGGTTTGTTGGTTTGTTGGTTTGTTGGCTTGTTGGTTTGTTGGTTTGTTGGCTTGTTGGCTTGTTGGTTTGTTGGTTTGTTGGTTTGTTGGCTTGTTGGTTTGTTGGTTTGTTGGCTTGTTGG
This sequence comes from Atherix ibis, assembly GCA_958298945.1. Taxonomy (NCBI): domain Eukaryota; kingdom Metazoa; phylum Arthropoda; class Insecta; order Diptera; family Athericidae; genus Atherix; species Atherix ibis. Next base: position 36,466,093 of record OY282608.1, read on the forward strand.
CGTGTTGGTTTGTTGGTTTGTTGGTTTGTTGGCTTGTTGGTTTGTTGGCTTATTGGTTTGTTGGTTTGTTGGTTTGTTGGCTTGTTGGCTTATTGGTTTGTTGGTTTGTTGGTTTATTTGTTTGTTGGTTTGTTGGCTTGTTGGCTTGTTGGTTTGTTGGTTTGTTGGCTTGTTGGTTTGTTAGTTTGTTGGTTTGTTGGCTTGTTGGCTTGTTGATTTGTTGGTTTGTTGGCTTGTTGGTTTGTTGGTTTGTTGGCTTGTTGGCTTGTTGCTTTGTTCGTTTGATGGTTTGTTGGTTTTTCGGTTTGTTGGTTTTTTGGTTTGTTGCTTTGTTGGTTTGTTGGTTTGTTGGCTTGTTGGCTTGTTGGTTTGTTGGCTTATTGGTTTGTTAGCTTATTGGCTTCTTGGTTACTTGGTTTGTTGGTTTGTTGGCTTGTTGGTTTGTTGCTTTGTTCGTTTGATGGTTTGTTGGTTTGTTGGTTACTTGGTTTGTTGGTTTGTTGGTTTGTTGGCTTGTTGGTTTGTTGGCTTGTTGGTTTGTTGGTTTGTCGGTTTGTTGGCTTGTTGGCTTGTTGGTTTGTTGGTTTGTTGGTTCGTTGGTTTGTTGGCTTGTTGGTTTGTTGGTTTGTTGGTTTGTTGGCTTGTTGGCTTGTTGGTTTGTTGGTTTGTTGGCTTGTTGGTTTGTGGGTTTGTTGGCTTGTTGGCTTGTTGCTCTGTTCGTTTGATGGTTTGTTGGTTTGTTGGTTTGTTTTCTTGTTGGTTTGTTAGTTTGTTGGTTTGTAGGTTTGTTGGTTTGTTTGTTTGTTGGCTTGTTGGTTTGTTGGTTTGTTGGCTTGTTGGTTTGTTGGTTTGTTGGTTTGTTGGCTTGTTGGCTTGTTGGATTGTTGGTTTGTTGGTTTGTTGGATTGTTGGCTTGTTGGTTTGTTGGTGTGTTGGTTTGTTGGTTTGTTGGTTTGTTCGTTTGTTGGTTTGTTGGTTAATTGGTTTGTTGGTTTGTTGGTTTGTTGGTTTGTTGGTTTATTTGTTTGTTGGTTTGTTGGTTTGTTGGTTTGTTGGCTTGTTGGTTTGTTGGTTTGTTGGCTTGTTGGCTTGCTGGTTTGTTGGTTTGTTGGTTTGTTGGTTTGTTGGTTTGTTGGTTTGTTGGTTTTTTGGTTTGTTCGTTTGTCAGTTTGTTGGCTTGTTGGTTTGTTGGTTTGTTGGTTTGTTGGTTTGTTGGTTTGTTGGTTTGTTGGCTTGTTGGCTTGTTGGTTACTTAGTTTGTTGGTTTGTTGGTTTGTTGGCTTGTTGGTTTGTTGGCTTGTTGCTTTGTTGGTTTGTTGGTTTGTTGGCTTGTTGGTTTATTGGCTTGTTGGTTTGTTGGCTTGTTGGTTTATTGGTTTGTTGGTTTGTTGGCTTGTTGGTTTGTTGGTTTGTTGGCTTGTTGGCTTGTTGGTTTGTTGGTTTGTTGGTTTGTTGGTTTGTTGGCTTGTTGGCTGGTTGGTTTGTTGGCTTGTTGGTTTGTTGGTTTGTTGGTTAGTTCGTTTGTTGGTTTGTTAATTTGTTGGTTTGTTCGCTTGTTGGCTTGTTGGGTTGTTGGTTTTTTTGTTTGTTGGTTTGTTGGCTTGTTGGTTTGTTGGTTTGTTGGTTTGTTGGTTTGTTGGCTTGTTGGCTTGTTGGTTTGTTGGCTGTTTGGCTTGTTGGTTTGTTAGTTTGTTGGATTTTTGATTACTTGGTTTGTTGGTTTGTTGGTTTGTTGGTTTGTTGGTTTGTTGGCTTGTTGGTTTATTGGTTTGTTGGCTTGTTGGTTTGTTGGTTTGTTGGTTTGTTCGTTTGTTGGTTTGTTGGTTAATTGGTTTGTTGGCTTGTTGGTTTGTTGGTTTGTTGGTTTGTTGGCTTGTTGGCTTGTTGGCTTGTTGGTTTGTTGGTTTGTTGGTTTATTTGTTTTTTGGTTTGTTGGCTTGTTGGTTTGTTGGTTTGTTGGCTTGTTGGCTTGTTGGTTTGTTGGTTTGTTGGCTTGTTGGCTTGTTGGTTTGTTGGTTTGTTGGCTTGTTGGTTTGTTGGCTTGTTGGTTTGTTGGTTTGTTGGTTTGTTGGCTTGTTGGTTTGTTGGCTTGTTTGTTTGTTGGCTTGTTGGTTTGTTAGTTTGTTGGTTTGTTGGTTTGTTGGTTTGTTGGTTTGTTGGTTTGTTGGTTTATTTGTTTGTTGGTTTGTTTGCTTGTTGGTTTGTTGGTTTGTTGGTTTGTTGGCTTGTTGGTTTGTTGGTTTGTTGGCTTGTTGGTTTGTTGGTTAGATGGTTTGTTTGTTTGTTGGCTTGTTGGCTTGTTGGTTTGTTGGTTTGTTGGCTTGTTGGTTTATTGGTTTGTTGGCTTGTTGGCTTGTTGCTTTGTTCGTTTGATGGTTTGTTGGTTTGTTGGTTTTTTGGTTTGTTTGTTTTTTGGTTTGTTAATTGTTGGTTTGTTGGTTTGTTGGCTTGTTGGCTTGTTGGTTTGTTGGCTTGTTGGTTTGTTAGTTTGTTGGCTTTTTGGTTACTGGGTTTGTTGGTTTATTGGCTTGTTGGCTTGTTGGTTTGTTGCTTTGTTCGTTTGATGGTTTGTTGGTTTGTTGGTTACTTGGTTTGTTGGTTTGTTGGTTTGTTGGCTTGTTGGTTTGTTGGCTTGTCGGTTTGTTGGTTTGTTGGTTTGTTGGTTTATTGGCTTGTTGGCTTGTTGGTTTGTTGATTTGTTGGTTTGTTGGTTTGTTGGTTTGTAGGTTTTTTGGTTTGTTGGTTTGTTGGTTTGTTGGTTTGTTGGCTTATTGGTTTGTTTGTTTGTTGGCTTGTTGGTTTGTTGGTCTGTTGGCTTGTTGGCTTGTTGGCTTGTTGGTTTGTTGGTTTGTTGGCTTGTTGGCTTGTTGGTTTGTTGGTTTGTTGGTTTGTTGGTTTGTTGGTTTGTTCGTTTATTGGTTTGTTGGTTAATTGGTTTGTTGGTTTGTTGGTTTGTTGGGGTGTTGGTTTGTTGGTTTGTTGGTTTGTTGGTTTTTTGGTTTGTTGGTTTATTTGTTTGTTTGTTTGTTGGCTTGATGGTTTGTTGGTTTGCTGGTTTGTTAGTTTGTTGGCTTGTTGGTTTGTTGGTTTGTCGGTTTGTTGGCTGGTTGGTTTGTTGGTTTGTTAGCTTGTTGATTTGTTGGTTTGTTGGCTTGTTGGCTTGTTGCTTTGTTCGTTTGAAGGTTTGTTTGTTTGTTGGCTTGTTGGTTTGTTAGTTTGTTGGTTTGTTGGTTTGTTGGTTTGTTGGTTTGTTGGCTTGTTGGTTTGTTGGTTTGTTGGCTTGTTGGTTTGTTGGTTTGTTGGCTTGTTGGCTTGTTGGTTTGTTGGTTTGTTGGCTTGTTGGCTTGTTGGTTTGTTGGTTTGTTGGTTTGTTGGTTTGTTGGTTTGTTGGTTTGTTGGTTAGTTCGTTTGTTGGTTTGTTAGTTTGTTGGTTTGTTGGCTTGTTGGCTTGTTGGTTTGTTGGTTTTTTGGTTTGTTGGTTTGTTGGTTTGTTGGTTTGTTGGTTTATTTGTTTGTTGGTTTGTTGGCTTGTTGGTTTGTTGGTTTGTTGGTTTGTTGGTTTGTTGGCTTGTTGGCTTGATGATTTGTTAGTTTGTTGGTTTGTTGGCTTGTTGGCTTGTTGGCTTGTTGGTTTGTTGGTTTGTTGGTTTGTTGGTTTATTTGTTTTTTGGTTTGTTGGCTTGTTGGTTTGTTGGTTTGTTGGCTTGTTGGCTTGTTGGTTTGTTGGTTTGTTGGCTTGTTGGCTTGTTGGTTTGTTGGTTTGTTGGCTTGTTGGTTTGTTGGCTTGTTGGTTTGTTGGTTTGTTGGTTTGTTGGCTTGTTGGTTTGTTGGCTTATTTGTTTGTTGGCTTGTTGGTTTGTTAGTTTGTTGGTTTGTTAGTTTGTTGGTTTGTTGGTTTGTTGGTTTGTTGGTTTATTTGTTTGTTGGTTTGTTTGCTTGTTGGTTTGTTGGTTTGTTGGTTTGTTGGCTTGTTGGTTTGTTGGTTTGTTGGCTTGTTGGTTTGTTGGTTAGATGGTTTGTTTGTTTGTTGGCTTGTTGGCTTGTTGGTTTGTTGGTTTGTTGGCTTGTTGGTTTATTGGTTTGTTGGCTTGTTGGCTTGTTGCTTTGTTCGTTTGATGGTTTGTTGGTTTGTTGGTTTTTTGGTTTGTTTGTTTTTTGGTTTGTTAATTGTTGGTTTGTTGGTTTGTTGGCTTGTTGGCTTGTTGGTTTGTTGGCTTGTTGGTTTGTTAGTTTGTTGGCTTTTTGGTTACTGGGTTTGTTGGTTTATTGGCTTGTTGGCTTGTTGGTTTGTTGCTTTGTTCGTTTGATGGTTTGTTGGTTTGTTGGTGACTTGGTTTGTTGGTTTGTTGGTTTGTTGGCTTGTTGGTTTGTTGGCTTGTCGGTTTGTTGGTTTGTTGGTTTGTTGGTTTATTGGCTTGTTGGCTTGTTGGTTTGTTGATTTGTTGGTTTGTTGGTTTGTTGGTTTGTAGGTTTTTTGGTTTGTTGGTTTGTTGGTTTGTTGGTTTGTTGGCTTATTGGTTTGTTTGTTTGTTGGCTTGTTGGTTTGTTGGTCTGTTGGCTTGTTGGCTTGTTGGCTTGTTGGTTTGTTGGTTTGTTGGCTTGTTGGCTTGTTGGTTTGTTGGTTTGTTGGTTTGTTGGTTTGTTGGTTTGTTCGTTTATTGGTTTGTTGTTTAATTGGTTTGTTGGTTTGTTGGTTTGTTGGTTTGTTGGTTTGTTGGTTTGTTGGTTTGTTGGTTTGTTGGTTTTTTGGTTTGTTGGTTTATTTGTTTGTTTGTTTGTTGGCTTGTTGGTTTGTTGGTTTGCTGGTTTGTTAGTTTGTTGGCTTGTTGGTTTGTTGGTTTGTCGGTTTGTTGGCTGGTTGGTTTGTTGGTTTGTTAGCTTGTTGATTTGTTGGTTTGTTTTCTTGTTGGCTTGTTGCTTTGTTCGTTTGAAGGTTTGTTGGTTTGTTGGCTTGTTGGTTTGTTAGTTTGTTGGTTTGTTGGTTTGTTGGTTTGTTGGTTTGTTGGCTTGTTGGTTTGTTGGTTTGTTGGCTTGTTGGTTTGTTGGTTTGTTGGCTTGTTGGCTTGTTGGTTTGTTGGTTTGTTGGCTTGTTGGCTTGTTGGTTTGTTGGTTTGTTGGTTTGTTGGTTTGTTGGTTTGTTGGTTAGTTCGTTTGTTGGTTTGTTAGTTTGTTGGTTTGTTGGCTTGTTGGCTTGTTGGTTTGTTGGTTTTTTGGTTTGTTGGTTTGTTGGTTTGTTGGTTTGTTGGTTTATTTGTTTGTTGGTTTGTTGGCTTGTTGGTTTGTTGGTTTGTTGGTTTGTTGGTTTGTTGGCTTGTTGGCTTGATGATTTGTTAGTTTGTTGGCTTTTTGGTTACTTGGTTTGTTGGTTTGTTGGTTTGTTGGTTTGTTGGCTTGTTGGCTTGTTGGTTTGTTGGTTTGTTGGCTTGTTGGTTTGTTGGTTTGTTGGCTTGTGGCTTGTTGCTTTGTTGGTTTGTTGGTTTGTTGGCTTGTTCGTTTGTTGGCTTGTTGGTTTGTTAGTTTGTTGGCTTTTTGGTTTATTGGTTTGTTGTTTTGTTGGTTTGTTGGTTTGTTGGTTTATTGGTTTTTTTGGTTTGTTGGTTTGTTGGTTTGTTGGCTTGTTGGTTTGTTCGTTTGTTGGCTTGTTGGTTTGTTGGTTTGTTGGCCGGTTGGCTTGTTGGTTTGTTGGTTTGTTGGCTTGTTGGTTACTTAGTTTGTTGGTTTGTTGGTTTGTTGGTTTGTTGGTTTGTTGGCTTGTTGGCTTGTTGGTTTGTTGGTTTGTTGGCTTGTTGGCTTGCTGGTTTGTTAGTTTGTTAGCTTTTTGGTTACTTGGTTTGTTGGTTTGTTGGTTTGTTGGCTTGTTGGCTTGTTGGTTTGTTGGTTTGTTGGCTTGTTGGTTTGTTGGTTTGTTGGCTTGTTGGCTTGTTGCTTTGTTGGTTTGTTGGTTTGTTGGCTTGTTGCTTTGTTGGCTTGTTGGCTTGTTGGTTTGTTAGTTTGTTGGCTTTTTGGTTACTTGGTTTGTTGGTTTGTTGGTTTGTTGGTTTGTTGGCTTGTTGGTTTGTTGGTTTGTTGGTTTGTTGGTTTGTTGGTTTGTTGGTTTGTAGGTTTTTTGGTTTGTTGGTTTGTTGGTTTGTTGGTTTGTTGGTTTGTTGGCTTGTTGGTTTGTTGGTTTGTTGGCTTGTTGGTTTGTTGATTTGTTGGTTTGTTGGCTTGTTGTCTTGTTGGTTTGTTGGTTTGTTGGCTTGTTGGTTTGTTGGCTTGTTCGTTTGTTGGTTTGTTGGTTTGTTGAATTGTTGGCTTGTTGGCTTGTTGGTTTGTTGGTTTGTTGGTTTGTTGGCTTGTTGGTTACTTAGTTTGTTGGTTTGTTGGCATGTTGGTTTGTTGGTTTGTTGGTTTGTCGGCTTGTTGGTTACTTAGTTTGTTGGTTTGTTGGCATGTTGGTTTGTTGGTTTGTTGACTTGTTGGTTTGTTGGCTTATTGGTTAGTTGCTTTGTTCGTTTGATGGTTTGTTGGTTTGTTGGTTACTTGGTTTGTTTATTTGTTGGTTTGTTGGCTTGTCGGTTTGTTGGCTTGTTGGTTTATTGGTTTGTTGGTTTGTTGGCTTGTTGGCTTGTTGGTTTGTTGGTTTGTTGGTTTGTTGGCTTGTTGGCTTGTTGGTTTGTTAGTTTGTTGGCTTTTTGGTTACTTGGTTCATTGGCTTGTTGGTTTGTTGGCTTATTGGTTTGTTGGTTTGTTGGTTTGTTGGCTTGTTGGTTTGTTGGTTTGTTGGTTTGTTGGCTTGTTGGCTTGTTGGCTTTTTGGTTTGTTGGTTTGTTGGTTTGTTGGTTTGTTCCTTTGTTATTTTGTAGGTTTTTTGGTTTGTTGGTTTGTTGGTTTGTTGGTTTGTTGGTTTGTTGGCTTGTTGGTTACTTAGTTTGTTGGTTTGTTGGCATGTTGGTTTGTTGGTTTGTTGGTTTGTTGGCTTGTTGGTTACTTAGTTTGTTGGTTTGTTGGCATGTTGGTTTGTTGGTTTGTTGACTTGTTGGTTTGTTGGCTTATTGGTTAGTTGCTTTGTTCGTTTGATGGTTTTTTGGTTTGTTGGTTACTTGGTTTGTTTATTTGTTGGTTTGTTGGCTTGTCGGTTTGTTGGCTTGTTGGTTTATTGGTTTGTTGGTTTGTTGGCTTGTTGGCTTGTTGGTTTGTTGGTTTGTTGGTTTGTTGGCTTGTTGGTTTGTTAGTTTGTTGGCTTTTTGGTTACTTGGTTCATTGGCTTGTTGGTTTGTTGGCTTGTTGTCTTGTTGGTTTATTGGTTTGGTGGCTTGTTGGTTTGTTGGCTTGTTCGTTTGTTGGTTTGTTGGTTTGTTGGCTTGTTGGCTTGTTGGTTTGTTGGTTTGTTGGTTTGTTGGTTTGTTGGCTTGTTGGTTACTTAGTTTGTTGGTTTGTTGGCATGTTGGTTTGTTGGTTTGTTGGCTTGTTGGTTACTTAGTTTGTTGGCTTGTTGGCATGCTGGTTTGTTGGTTTGTTGGTTTGTTGGCTTGTTGGTTTGTTGGCTTATTGGTTAGTTGCTTTGTTCGTTTGATGGTTTGTTGGTTTGTTGGTTACTTGGTTTGTTGGTTTGTTGGCTTGTTGGTTTGTTGGCTTGTTGGTTTATTGGTTTGTTGGTTTGTTGGCTTGTTGGCTTGTTGGTTTGTTGGTTTGTTGGTTTGTTGGCTTGTTGGTTTGTTAGTTTGTTGGCTTTTTGGTTACTTGGTTCATTGGCTTGTTGGTTTGTTGGCTTATTGGTTTGTTGGTTTGTTGGTTTGTTGGCTTGTTGGTTTGTTGGTTTGTTGATTTGTTGGCTTGTTGGCTTTTTGGTTTGTTGGTTTGTTTGTTTGTTGGTTTGTTGCTTTGTTGGTTTGTTGGTTTGTTGGTTTGTTGGCTTGTTGGCTTTTTGGTTTGTTGGCTTGTTGGTTTGTTAGTTTCTTGGCTTTTTGGTTACTTGGTTTGTTGGTTTGTGGGTTTGTTGGCTTGTTGGTTTGTTGGTTTGTTGGCTTTTTGGTTTGTTGGTTTGTTTGTTTGTTGGTTTATTGGCTTGTTGGTTTGTTGGTTTGTTGGTTTGTTGGTTTGTTGGCTTGTTGGCTTGTTGGTTCGTTGGTTTGTTGGTTACTTAGTTTGTTGGTTTGTTGGTTTGTTGGTTTGTTGGCTTGTTGGCTTGTTGGGTTGGTGGTTAGTTCGTTTGTTGGTTTGTTAGTTTGTTGGTTTGTTGGCTTGTTGGCTTGTTGGTTTGTTGGTTTGTTGGTTTGTTGGTTTGTTGGTTTGTTGGTTTGTTGGTTTATTTGTTTGTTGGTTTGTTGGCTTGTTGGTTTGTTGGTTTGTTGGTTTGTTGGTTTGTTGGCTTGTTGGCTTTTTGGTTTGTTAGTTTGATGGCTTTTTGGCTACTTGGTTTGTTGGTTTGTTGGTTTGTTGGTTTGTTGGCTTGTTGGCTTGTTGCTTTGTTGGTTTATTGGTGTGTTGACTTGTTGGTTTGTTGGCTTGTGTGCTTGTTGGTTTGTTAGTTTGTTGGCTTTTTGGTTACTTGGTTTGTTGGTTTGTTTATTTGTTGGTTTGTTGGCTTGTTGGTTTGTGGGTTTTTTGGTTTGTTGGTTTGTTGGTTTGTTGGTTTTTTGGTTTGTTGGTTTGTTGGCTTGTTGGTTTGTTGGTTTGTTGGCTTGTTGTTTTGTTGGTTTGTTGACTTGTTGGCTTGTTGGTTTGTTGGTTTGTTGGCTTGTTGGTTACTTGGTTTGTTTGTTTGTTGGTTTGTTGGTTTGTTGGCTTGTTGGTTTGTTGGTTTGTTGGGTTGTTGTTTTTTTGGTTTGTTGGTTTATTTGTTTGTTGGTTTGTTGGATTGTTGGTTTGTTGGTTTGTTGGTTTGTTGGTTTGTTGGCTTGTTGGTTTGTTGGTTTGTTGGCTTGTTGTTTTGTTGGTTTGTTGACTTGTTGGCTTGTTGGTTTGTTGGTTTGTTGGCTTGTTGGTTACTTGGTTTGTTAGTTTGTTGGTTTGGTGGTTTGTTGGCTTGTTGGTTTGTTGGTTTGTTGGCTTGTTGGCTTGTTGGTTTGTTGGTTTGTTTTCTTGTTGGTTTGTTGGTTTGTTGTTTGTTGGTTTGTTGGCTTATTGGTTTGTAAGTTTGTTGGCTTTTTGGTTACTTGGTTTGTTAATTTGTTGGTTTGTTGGCTTGTTACTTTGTTGGTTTGTTGGCTTGTTGGTTTGTTGGTTGGTTGGCTTGTTGGCTTGTTGGTTTGTTGGTTTATTGGCTTGTTAGTTACTTGTTTTGTTGGTTTGTTGGTGTGTTGGTTTGTGGGCTTGTTGGTTTGTTGGTTTGTTGGTTTTTTGGTTTGTTGGTTTATTTGTTTGTTGGTTTGTTGGCTTGTTGGTTTGTTGGTTTGTTGGTTTGTTAGCTTGTTGGTTTGTTAGTTTGTTGGATTTTTGGTTACTTGGTTTGTTGGTTTCTTGGTTTGTTGGCTTGTTGGTTTGTTGGCTTGTTGGTTTGTTGGTTTGTTGGTTTGTTGGCTTGTTGGTTTTTTGGTTTGTTGGTTTGTTGGCTTGTTGGCTTGTTGGTTTGTTGGTTTGTTGGCTTGTTGATGTTGTTGGTTTGTTGGCTTGTTGGTTTGTTGGTTTGTTGGCTTGTTCGTTTGTTGGCTTGTTGGCTTGTTGGTTTGTTGGTTTGTTGGTTTGTTGGCTTGTTGGTAACTTAGTTTGTTGGTTTGTTGGCATGTTGGTTTGTTGGTTTGTTGGCTTGTTGGTTATTTAGTTTGTTGGTTTGTTGGCATGTTGGTTTGTTGGTTTGTTGGTTTGTTGGCTTGTTGGTTTGTTGGCTTATTGGTTAGTTGCTTTGTTCGTTTGATGGTTTGTTGGTTTGTTGGTTACTTGGTTTGTTGGTTTGTTGGTTTGTTGGCTTGTTGGTTTGTTGGCTTGTTGGTTTATTGGTTTGTTGGTTTGTTGGCTTGTTGGCTTGTTGGTTTGTTGGTTTGTTCGTTTGTTGGTTTGTTGGCTTGTTGGCTTGTTGGTTTGTTGGTTTGTTGTTTGTTGGTTTGTTGGCTTATTGGTTTGTAAGTTTGTTGGCTTTTTGGTTACTTGGTTTGTTAATTTGTTGGTTTGTTGGCTTGTTACTTTGTTGGTTTGTTGGCTTGTTGGTTTGTTGGTTGGTTGGCTTGTTGGCTTGTTGGTTTGTTGGTTTATTGGCTTGTTAGTTACTTGTTTTGTTGGTTTGTTGGTGTGTAGGTTTGTGGGCTTGTTGGTTTGTTGGTTTGTTGGTTTTTTGGTTTGTTGGTTTATTTGTTTGTTGGTTTGTTGGCTTGTTGGTTTGTTGGTTTGTTGGTTTGTTAGCTTGTTGGTTTGTTAGTTTGTTGGATTTTTGGTTACTTGGTTTGTTGGTTTCTTGGTTTGTTGGCTTGTTGGTTTGTTGGCTTGTTGGTTTGTTGGTTTGTTGGTTTGTTGGCTTGTTGGTTTTTTGGTTTGTTGGTTTGTTGGCTTGTTGGCTTGTTGGTTTGTTGGTTTGTTGGTTTGTTGGCTTGTTGATGTTGTTGGTTTGTTGGCTTGTTGGTTTGTTGGTTTGTTGGCTTGTTCGTTTGTTGGTTTGTTGGCTTGTTGGTTTGTTGGTTTGTTGGTTTGTTGGCTTGTTGGTTACTTAGTTTGTTGGTTTGTTGGCATGTTGGTTTGTTGGTTTGTTGGCTTGTTGGTTATTTAGTTTGTTGGTTTGTTGGCATGTTGGTTTGTTGGTTTGTTGGTTTGTTGGCTTGTTGGTTTGTTGGCTTATTGGTTAGTTGCTTTGTTCGTTTGATGGTTTGTTGGTTTGTTGGTTACTTGGTTTGTTGGTTTGTTGGTTTGTTGGCTTGTTGGTTTGTTGGCTTGTTGGTTTATTGGTTTGTTGGTTTGTTGGCTTGTTGGCTTGTTGGTTTGTTGGTTTGTTGGTTTGTTGGTTTGTTGGTTTGTTGGTTTGTTGGCTTGTTGGTTTGTTAGTTTGTTGGCTTTTTGGTTACTTGTTTCATTGGCTTGTTGGTTTGTTGGCTTATTGGTTTGTTGGTTTGTTGGTTTGTTGGCTTGTTGGTTTGTTGGTTTGTTGGTTTGTTGGCTTGTTGGCTTGTTGGCTTGTTGGTTTGTTGGTTTGTTGGCTTGTTGGCTTGTTGGTTTGTTGGTGTGTTGGTTTGTTGGTTTGTTGGTTTGTTCGTTTGTTGGTTTGTTGGTTAATTGGTTTGTTGGTTTGTTGGTTTGTTGGTTTGTTGGTTTATTTGTTTGTTGGTTTGTTGGTTTGTTGGCTTGTTGGTTTGTTGGTTTGTTGGCTTGTTGGCTTGCTGGTTTGTTGGTTTGTTGGTTTGTTGGTTTGTTGGTTTGTTGGTTTGTTGGTTTGTTGGTTTTTTGGTTTGTTCGCTTGTCAGTTTGTTGGCTTGTTGGTTTGTTGGTTTGTTGGTTTGTTGGTTTGTTGGTTTGTTGGCTTGTTGGCTTGTTGGTTACTTAGTTTGTTGGTTTGTTGGTTTGTTAGCTTGTTGGTTTGTTGGCTTGTTGCTTTGTTGGTTTGTTGGTTTGTTGGCTTGTTGGTTTATTGGCTTGTTGGTTTGTTGGCTTGTTGGTTTATTGGTTTGTTGGTTTGTTGGCTTGTTGGTTTGTTGGTTTGTTGGCTTGTTGGCTTGTTGGTTTGTTGGTTTGTTGGTTTGTTGGTTTGTTGGTTTGTTGGCTTGTTGGCTGGTTAGTTTGTTGGCTTGTTGGTTTGTTGGTTTGTTGGTTAGTTCGTTTGTTGGTTTGTTAATTTGTTGGTTTGTTCGCTTGTTGGCTTGTTGGGTTGTTGGTTTTTTTGTTTGTTGGTTTGTTGGCTTGTTGGTTTGTTGGTTTGTTGGTTTGTTGGCTTGTTGGCTTGTTGGTTTGTTGGCTGTTTGGCTTGTTGGTTTGTTAGTTTGTTGGATTTTTGATTACTTGGTTTGTTGGTTTGTTGGTTTGTTGGTTTGTTGGTTTGTTGGTTTATTGGCTTGTTGGCTTGTTGGTTTGTTGGTTTGTTGGTTTGCTCGTTTGTTGGTTTGTTGGTTAATTGGTTTGTTGGCTTGTTGGTTTGTTGGTTTGTTGGTTTGTTGGCTTGTTGGCTTGTTGGCTTGTTGGTTTGTTGGTTTGTTTGTTTATTTGTTTTTTGGTTTGTTGGCTTGTTGGTTTGTTGGTTTGTTGGCTTGTTGGCTTGTTGGTTTGTTGGTTTGTTGGCTTGTTGGCTTGTTGGTTTGTTGGTTTGTTGGCTTGTTGGTTTGTTGGCTTATTGGTTTGTTGGTTTGTTGGTTTGTTGGCTTGTTGGTTTGTTGGCTTGTTTGTTTGTTGGCTTGTTGGTTTGTTAGTTTGTTGGTTTGTTGGTTTGTTGGTTTGTTGGTTTGTTGGTTTATTTGTTTGTTGGTTTGTTGGCTTGTTGGCTTGTTGGTTTGTTGGTTTGTTGGTTTGTTGGTTTGTTGGTTTGTTGGTTTGTTGGTTTGTTGGTTTATTTGTTTGTTGGTTTGTTGGCTTGTTGGCTTGTTGGTTTTTTGGTTTGTTGGTTTATTTGTTTGTTGGTTTGTTGGCTTGTTGGTTTGTTGGTTTGTTGGTTTGTTAGCTTGTTGGTTTGTTAGTTTGTTGGATTTTTGGTTACTTGGTTTGTTGGTTTCTTGGTTTGTTGGCTTGTTGGTTTGTTGGCTTGTTGGTTTGTTGGTTTGTTGGTTTGTTGGCTTTTTGGTTTTTTGGTTTGTTGGTTTGTTGGCTTGTTGGCTTGTTGGTTTGTTGGTTTGTTGGTTTGTTGGCTTGTTGATGTTGTTGGTTTGTTGGCTTGTTGGTTTGTTGGTTTGTTGGCTTGTTCGTTTGTTGGTTTGTTGGCTTGTTGGTTTGTTGGTTTGTTGGTTTGTTGGCTTGTTGGTTACTTAGTTTGTTGGTTTGTTGGCATGTTGGTTTGTTGGTTTGTTGGCTTGTTGGTTATTTAGTTTGTTGGTTTGTTGGCATGTTGGTTTGTTGGTTTGTTGGTTTGTTGGCTTGTTGGTTTGTTGGCTTATTGGTTAGTTGCTTTGTTCGTTTGATGGTTTGTTGGTTTGTTGGTTACTTGGTTTGTTGGTTTGTTGGTTTGTTGGCTTGTTGGTTTGTTGGCTTGTTGGTTTATTGGTTTGTTGGTTTGTTGGCTTGTTGGCTTGTTGGTTTGTTGGTTTGTTGGTTTGTTGGTTTGTTGGTTTGTTGGCTTGTTGGTTTGTTAGTTTGTTGGCTTTTTGGTTACTTGTTTCATTGGCTTGTTGGTTTGTTGGCTTATTGGTTTGTTGGTTTGTTGGTTTGTTGGCTTGTTGGTTTGTTGGTTTGTTGGTTTGTTGGCTTGTTGGCTTGTTGGCTTGTTGGTTTGTTGGTTTGTTGGCTTGTTGGCTTGTTGGTTTGTTGGTGTGTTGGTTTGTTGGTTTGTTGGTTTGTTCGTTTGTTGGTTTGTTGGTTAATTGGTTTGTTGGTTTGTTGGTTTGTTGGTTTGTTGGTTTATTTGTTTGTTGGTTTGTTGGTTTGTTGGCTTGTTGGTTTGTTGGTTTGTTGGCTTGTTGGCTTGCTGGTTTGTTGGTTTGTTGGTTTGTTGGTTTGTTGGTTTGTTGGTTTGTTGGTTTGTTGGTTTTTTGGTTTGTTCGCTTGTCAGTTTGTTGGCTTGTTGGTTTGTTGGTTTGTTGGTTTGTTGGTTTGTTGGTTTGTTGGCTTGTTGGCTTGTTGGTTACTTAGTTTGTTGGTTTGTTGGTTTATTGGCTTGTTGGTTTGTTGGCTTGTTGCTTTGTTGGTTTGTTGGTTTGTTGGCTTGTTGGTTTATTGGCTTGTTGGTTTGTTGGCTTGTTGGTTTATTGGTTTGTTGGTTTGTTGGCTTGTTGGTTTGTTGGTTTGTTGGCTTGTTGGCTTGTTGGTTTGTTGGTTTGTTGGTTTGTTGGTTTGTTGGTTTGTTGGCTTGTTGGCTGGTTAGTTTGTTGGCTTGTTGGTTTGTTGGTTTGTTGGTTAGTTCGTTTGTTGGTTTGTTAATTTGTTGGTTTGTTCGCTTGTTGGCTTGTTGGGTTGTTGGTTTTTTTGTTTGTTGGTTTGTTGGCTTGTTGGTTTGTTGGTTTGTTGGTTTGTTGGCTTGTTGGCTTGTTGGTTTGTTGGCTGTTTGGCTTGTTGGTTTGTTAGTTTGTTGGATTTTTGATTACTTGGTTTGTTGGTTTGTTGGTTTGTTGGTTTGTTGGTTTGTTGGTTTATTGGCTTGTTGGCTTGTTGGTTTGTTGGTTTGTTGGTTTGCTCGTTTGTTGGTTTGTTGGTTAATTGGTTTGTTGGCTTGTTGGTTTGTTGGTTTGTTGGTTTGTTGGCTTGTTGGCTTGTTGGCTTGTTGGTTTGTTGGTTTGTTTGTTTATTTGTTTTTTGGTTTGTTGGCTTGTTGGTTTGTTGGTTTGTTGGCTTGTTGGCTTGTTGGTTTGTTGGTTTGTTGGCTTGTTGGCTTGTTGGTTTGTTGGTTTGTTGGCTTGTTGGTTTGTTGGCTTGTTGGTTTGTTGGTTTGTTGGTTTGTTGGCTTGTTGGTTTGTTGGCTTGTTTGTTTGTTGGCTTGTTGGTTTGTTAGTTTGTTGGTTTGTTGGTTTGTTGGTTTGTTGGTTTGTTGGTTTGTTGGTTTATTTGTTTGTTGGTTTGTTGGCTTGTTGGCTTGTTGGTTTGTTGGTTTGTTGGTTTGTTGGCTTGTTGGTTTTTTGTTTTGTTGGCTTGTTGGTTTGTTGGTTAGATGGTTTGTTTGTTTGTTGGCTTGTTGGCTTGTTGGTTTGTTGGTTTGTTGGCTTGTTGGTTTATTGGTTTGTTGGCTTGTTGGCTTGTTGCTTTGTTCGTTTGATGGTTTGTTGGTTTGTTGGTTTTTTGGTTTGTTTGTTTTTTGGTTTGTTAATTGTTGGTTTGTTGGTTTGTTGGTTTGTTGGCTTGTTGGCTTGTTGGTTTGTTGGCTTGTTGGTTTGTTAGTTTGTTGGCTTTTTGGTTACTGGGTTTGTTGGTTTATTGGCTTGTTGGCTTGTTGGTTTGTTGCTTTGTTCGTTTGATGGTTTGTTGGTTTGTTGGTTACTTGGTTTGTTGGTTTGTTGGTTTGTTGGCTTGTTGGTTTGTTGGCTTGTCGGTTTGTTGGTTTGTTGGTTTGTTGGTTTATTGGCTTGTTGGCTTGTTGGTTTGTTGGTTTGTTGGTTTGTTGGTTTGTTGGTTTGTAGGTTTTTTGGTTTGTTGGTTTGTTGGTTTGTTGGTTTGTTGGCTTATTGGTTTGTTGGTTTGTTGGCTTGTTGGTTTGTTGGTCTGTTGGCTTGTTGGCTTGTTGGCTTGTTGGTTTGTTGGTTTGTTGGCTTGTTGGCTTGTTGGTTTGTTGGTTTGTTGGTTTGTTGGTTTGTTGGTTTGTTCGTTTATTGGTTTGTTGGTTAATTGGTTTGTTGGTTTGTTGGTTTGTTGGTTTGTTGGTTTGTTGGTTTGTTGGTTTGTTGGTTTGTTGGTTTTTTGGTTTGTTGGTTTATTTGTTTGTTTGTTTGTTGGCTTGTTGGTTTGTTGGTTTGCTGGTTTGTTGGTTTGTTGGCTTGTTGGTTTGTTGGTTTGTCGGTTTGTTGGCTGGTTGGTTTGTTGGTTTGTTAGCTTGTTGATTTGTTGGTTTGTTGGCTTGTTGGCTTGTTGCTTTGTTCGTTTGATGGTTTGTTGGTTTGTTGGCTTGTTGGTTTGTTAGTTTGTTGGTTTGTTGGTTTGTTGGTTTGTTGGTTTGTTGGCTTGTTGGTTTGTTGGTTTGTTGGCTTGTTGGTTTGTTGGTTTGTTGGCTTGTTGGCTTGTTGGTTTGTTGGTTTGTTGGCTTGTTGGCTTGTTGGTTTGTTGGTTTGTTGGTTTGTTGGTTTGTTGGTTTGTTGGTTTGTTGGTTAGTTCGTTTGTTGGCTTGTTAGTTTGTTGGTTTGTTGGCTTGTTGGCTTGTTGGTTTGTTGGTTTTTTGGTTTGTTGGTTTGTTGGTTTGTTGGTTTGTTGGTTTATTTGTTTGTTGGTTTGTTGGCTTGTTGGTTTGTTGGTTTGTTAGTTTGTTGGTTTGTTGGCTTGTTGGCTTGTTGGTTTGTTAGTTTGTTGGCTTTTTGGTTACTTGGTTTGTTGGTTTGTTGGTTTGTTGGTTTGTTGGCTTGTTGGCTTGTTGGTTTGTTGGTTTGTTGGCTTGTTGGTTTGTTGGTTTGTTGGCTTGTGGCTTGTTGCTTTGTTGGTTTGTTGGTTTGTTGGCTTGTTCGTTTGTTGGCTTGTTGGTTTGTTAGTTTGTTGGCTTTTTGGTTTATTGGTTTGTTGTTTTGTTGGTTTGTTGGTTTGTTGGTTTATTGGTTTTTTGGTTTGTTGGTTTGTTGGTTTGTTGGCTTGTTGGTTTGTTCGTCTTTTTGGCTTGTTGGTTTGTTGGTTTGTTGGCCGGTTGGCTTGTTGGTTTGTTGGTTTGTTGGCTTGTTGGTTACTTAGTTTGTTGGTTTGTTGGTTTGTTGGTTTGTTGGTTTGTTGGCTTGTTGGCTTGTTGGTTTGTTGGTTTGTTGGCTTGTTGGCTTGCTGGTTTGTTAGTTTGTTAGCTTTTTGGTTACTTGGTTTGTTGGTTTGTTGGTTTGTTGGCTTGTTGGCTTGTTGGTTTGTTGGTTTGTTGGTTTGTTGGCTTGTTGGCTTGTTGGTTTGTTGGTGTGTTGGTTTGTTGGTTTGTTGGTTTGTTCGTTTGTTGGTTTGTTGGTTAATTGGTTTGTTGGTTTGTTGGTTTGTTGGTTTGTTGGTTTATTTGTTTGTTGGTTTGTTGGTTTGTTGGCTTGTTGGTTTGTTGGTTTGTTGGCTTGTTGGCTTGCTGGTTTGTTGGTTTGTTGGTTTGTTGGTTTGTTGGTTTGTTGGTTTGTTGGTTTTTTGGTTTGTTCGTTTGTCAGTTTGTTGGCTTGTTGGTTTGTTGGTTTGTTGGTTTGTTGGTTTGTTGGTTTGTTGGCTTGTTGGCTTGTTGGTTACTTAGTTTGTTGGTTTGTTGGTTTGTTGGCTTGTTGGTTTGTTGGCTTGTTGCTTTGTTGGTTTGTTGGTTTGTTGGCTTGTTGGTTTATTGGCTTGTTGGTTTGTTGGCTTGTTGGTTTATTGGTTTGTTGGTTTGTTGGCTTGTTGGTTTGTTGGTTTGTTGGCTTGTTGGCTTGTTGGTTTGTTGGTTTGTTGGTTTGTTGGTTTGTTGGCTTGTTGGCTGGTTGGTTTGTTGGCTTGTTGGTTTGTTGGTTTGTTGGTTAGTTCGTTTGTTGGTTTGTTAATTTGTTGGTTTGTTCGCTTGTTGGCTTGTTGGGTTGTTGGTTTTTTTGTTTGTTGGTTTGTTGGCTTGTTGGTTTGTTGGTTTGTTGGTTTGTTGGCTTGTTGGCTTGTTGGTTTGTTGGCTGTTTGGCTTGTTGGTTTGTTAGTTTTTTGGATTTTTGATTACTTGGTTTGTTGGTTTGTTGGTTTGTTGGTTTGTTGGTTTGTTGGTTTATTGGCTTGTTGGCTTGTTGGTTTGTTGGTTTGTTGGTTTGTTCGTTTGTTGGTTTGTTGGTTAATTGGTTTGTTGGCTTGTTGGTTTGTTGGTTTGTTGGTTTGTTGGCTTGTTGGCTTGTTGGCTTGTTGGTTTGTTGGTTTGTTGGTTTATTTGTTTTTTGGTTTGTTGGCTTGTTGGTTTGTTGGTTTGTTGGCTTGTTGGCTTGTTGGTTTGTTGGTTTGTTGGCTTGTTGGCTTGTTGGTTTGTTGGTTTGTTGGCTTGTTGGTTTGTTGGCTTGTTGGTTTGTTGGTTTGTTGGTTTGTTGGCTTGTTGGTTTGTTGGCTTGTTTGTTTGTTGGCTTGTTGGTTTGTTAGTTTGTTGGTTTGTTGGTTTGTTGGTTTGTTGGTTTGTTGGTTTGTTGGTTTATTTGTTTGTTGGTTTGTTGGCTTGTTGGTTTGTTGGTTTGTTGGTTTGTTGGCTTGTTGGTTTGTTGGTTTGTTGGCTTGTTGGTTTGTTGGTTAGATGGTTTGTTTGTTTGTTGGCTTGTTGGCTTGTTGGTTTGTTGGTTTGTTGGCTTGTTGGTTTATTGGTTTGTTGGCTTGTTGGCTTGTTGCTTTGTTCGTTTGATGGTTTGTTGGTTTGTTGGTTTTTTGGTTTGTTTGTTTTTTGGTTTGTTAATTGTTGGTTTGTTGGTTTGTTGGCTTGTTGGCTTGTTGGTTTGTTGGCTTGTTGGTTTGTTAGTTTGTTGGCTTTTTGGTTACTGGGTTTGTTGGTTTATTGGCTTGTTGGCTTGTTGGTTTGTTGCTTTGTTCGTTTGATGGTTTGTTGGTTTGTTGGTTACTTGGTTTGTTGGTTTGTTGGTTTGTTGGCTTGTTGGTTTGTTGGCTTGTCGGTTTGTTGGTTTGTTGGTTTGTTGGTTTATTGGCTTGTTGGCTTGTTGGTTTGTTGGTTTGTTGGTTTGTTGGTTTGTTGGTTTGTAGGTTTTTTGGTTTGTTGGTTTGTTGGTTTGTTGGTTTGTTGGCTTATTGGTTTGTTGGTTTGTTGGCTTGTTGGTTTGTTGGTCTGTTGGCTTGTTGGCTTGTTGGCTTGTTGGTTTGTTGGTTTGTTGGCTTGTTGGCTTGTTGGTTTGTTGGTTTGTTGGTTTGTTGGTTTGTTGGTTTGTTCGTTTATTGGTTTGTTGGTTAATTGGTTTGTTGGTTTGTTGGTTTGTTGGTTTGTTGGTTTGTTGGTTTGTTGGTTTTTTAGTTTGTTGGTTTATTTGTTTGTTTGTTTGTTGGCTTGTTGGTTTGTTGGTTTGCTGGTTTGTTGGTTTGTTGGCTTGTTGGTTTGTTGGTTTGTCGGTTTGTTGGCTGGTTGGTTTGTTGGTTTGTTAGCTTGTTGATTTGTTGGTTTGTTGGCTTGTTGGCTTGTTGCTTTGTTCGTTTGATGGTTTGTTGGTTTTTTGGCTTGTTGGTTTGTTAGTTTGTTGGTTTGTTGGTTTGTTGGTTTGTTGGCTTGTTGGTTTGTTGGTTTGTTAGCTTGTTGGTTTGTTGGTTTGTTGGCTTGTTGGCTTGTTGGTTTGTTGGTTTGTTGGCTTGTTGGCTTGTTGGTTTGTTGGTTTGTTGGTTTGTTGGTTTGCTGGTTTGTTGGTTTGTTGGTTAGTTCGTTTGTTGGCTTGTTAGTTTGTTGGTTTGTTGGCTTGTTGGCTTGTTGGTTTGTTGGTTTTTTGGTTTGTTGGTTTGTTGGTTTGTTGGTTTGTTGGTTTATTTGTTTGTTGGTTTGTTGGCTTGTTGGTTTGTTGGTTTGTTGGTTTGTTGGTTTGTTGGCTTGTTGGCTTGTTGGTTTGTTAGTTTGTTGGCTTTTTGGTTACTTGGTTTGTTGGTTTGTTGGTTTGTTGGTTTGTTGGCTTGTTGGCTTGTTGGTTTGTTGGTTTGTTGGCTTGTTGGTTTGTTGGTTTGTTGGCTTGTGGCTTGTTGCTTTGTTGGTTTGTTGGTTTGTTGGCTTGTTCGTTTGTTGGCTTGTTGGTTTGTTAGTTTGTTGGCTTTTTGGTTTATTAGTTTGTTGTTTTGTTGGTTTGTTGGTTTGTTGGTTTATTGGTTTTTTGGTTTGTTGGTTTGTTGGTTTGTTGGCTTGTTGGTTTGTTCGTTTGTTGGCTTGTTGGTTTGTTGGTTTGTTGGCCGGTTGGCTTGTTGGTTTGTTGGTTTGTTGGCTTGTTGGTTACTTAGTTTGTTGGTTTGTTGGTTTGTTGGTTTGTTGGTTTGTTGGCTTGTTGGCTTGTTGGTTTGTTGGTTTGTTGGCTTGTTGGCTTGTTGGTTTGTTAGTTTGTTAGCTTTTTGGTTACTTGGTTTGTTGGTTTGTTGGTTTGTTGGCTTGTTGGCTTGTTGGTTTGTTGGTTTGTTGGCTTGTTGGTTTGTTGGTTTGTTGGCTTGTTGGCTTGTTGCTTTGTTGGTTTGTTGGTTTGTTGGCTTGTTGCTTTGTTGGCTTGTTGGCTTGTTGGTTTGTTAGTTTGTTGGCTTTTTGGTTACTTGGTTTGTTGGTTTGTTGGTTTGTTGGTTTGTTGGCTTGTTGGTTTGTTGGTTTGTTGGTTTGTTGGTTTGTTGGTTTGTAGGTTTTTTGGTTTGTTGGTTTGTTGGTTTGTTGGTTTGTTGGTTTGTTGGCTTTGTTGGTTTGTTGGTTTGTTGGCTTGTTGGTTTGTTGGTTTGTTGGTTTGTTGGCTTGTTGTCATGTTGGTTTGTTGGTTTGTTGGCTTGTTGGTTTGTTGGCTTGTTCGTTTGTTGGTTTGTTGGTTTCTTGGCTTGTTGGCTTGTTGGCTTGTTGGTTTGTTGGTTTGTTGGTTTGTTGGCTTGTTGGTTACTTAGTTTGTTGGTTTGTTGGCATGTTGGTTTGTTGGTTTGTTGGTTTGTTGGCTTGTTGGTTACTTAGTTTGTTGGTTTGTTGGCATGTTGGTTTGTTGGTTTGTTGACTTGTTGGTTTGTTGGCTTATTGGTTAGTTGCTTTGTTCGTTTGATGGTTTGTTGGTTTGTTGGTTACTTGGTTTGTTTATTTGTTGGTTTGTTGGCTTGTCGGTTTGTTGGCTTGTTGGTTTATTGGTTTGTTGGTTTGTTGGCTTGTTAGCTTGTTGGTTTGTTGGTTTGTTGGTTTGTTGGCTTGTTGGTTTGTTAGTTTGTTGGCTTTTTGGTTACTTGGTTCATTGGCTTGTTGGTTTGTTGGCTTATTGGTTTGTTGGTTTGTTGGTTTGTTGGCTTGTTGGTTTGTTGGTTTGTTGGTTTGTTGGCTTGTTGGCTTGTTGGCTTTTTGGTTTGTTGGTTTGTTGGTTTGTTGGTTTGTTCCTTTGTTATTTTGTAGGTTTTTTGGTTTGTTGGTTTGTTGGTTTGTTGGTTTGTTGGTTTGTTGGCTTGTTGGTTACTTAGTTTGTTGGTTTGTTGGCATGTTGGTTTGTTGGTTTGTTGGTTTGTTGGCTTGTTGGTTACTTAGTTTGTTCGTTTGTTGGCATGTTGGTTTGTTGGTTTGTTGACTTGTTGGTTTGTTGGCTTATTGGTTAGTTGCTTTGTTCGTTTGATGGTTTGTTGGTTTGTTGGTTACTTGGTTTGTTTATTTGTTGGTTTGTTGGCTTGTCGGTTTGTTGCCTTGTTGGTTTATTGGTTTGTTGGTTTGTTGGCTTGTTGGCTTGTTGGTTTGTTGGTTTGTTGGTTTGTTGGCTTGTTGGTTTGTTAGTTTGTTGGCTTTTTGGTTACTTGGTTCATTGGCTTGTTGGTTTGTTGGCTTGTTGTCTTGTTGGTTTATTGGTTTGGTGGCTTGTTGGTTTGTTGGCTTGTTCGTTTGTTGGTTTGTTGGTTTGTTGGCTTGTTGGCTTGTTGGTTTGTTGGTTTGTTGGTTTGTTGGCTTGTTGGTTACTTAGTTTGTTGGTTTGTTGGCATGTTGGTTTGTTGGTTTGTTGGCTTGTTGGTTACTTAGTTTGTTGGTTTGTTGGCATGTTGGGTTGTTGGTTTGTTGGTTTGTTGGCTTGTTGGTTTGTTGGCTTATTGGTTAGTTGCTTTGTTCGTTTGATGGTTTGTTGGTTTGTTGGTTACTTGGTTTGTTGGTTTGTTGGTTTGTTGGCTTGTTGGTTTGTTGGCTTGTTGGTTTATTGGTTTGTTGGTTTGTTGGCTTGTTGGCTTGTTGGTTTGTTGGTTTGTTGGTTTGTTGGCTTGTTGGTTTGTTAGTTTGTTGGCTTTTTGGTTACTTGGTTCATTGGCTTGTTGGTTTGTTGGCTTATTGGTTTGTTAGTTTGTTGGTTTGTTGGCTTGTTGGTTTGTTGGTTTGTTGGTTTGTTGGCTTGTGGCTTTTTGGTTTGTTGGTTTGTTCGTTTGTTGGTTTGTTGCTTTGTTGGTTTGTTGGTTTGTTGGTTTGTTGGCTTGTTGGCTTTTTGGTTTGTTGGCTTGTTGGTTTGTTAGTTTGTTGGCTTTTTGGTTACTTGGTTTGTTGGTTTGTGGGTTTGTTGGCTTGTTGGTTTGTTGGTTTGTTGGCTTTTTGGTTTGTTGGTTTGTTTGTTTGTTGGTTTATTGGCTTGTTGGTTTGTTGGTTTGTTGGTTTGTTGGTTTGTTGGTTTGTTGGTTTGTTGGCTTGTTGGCTTGTTGGGTTGTTGGTTAGTTCGTTTGTTGGTTTGTTAGTTTGTTGGTTTGTTGGCTTGTTGGCTTGTTGGTTTGTTGGTTTGTTGGTTTGTTGGTTTGTTGGTTTGTTGGTTTGTTGGTTTATTTGTTTGTTGGTTTGTTGGCTTGTTGGTTTGTTGGTTTGTTGGTTTGTTGGTTTGTTGGCTTGTTGGCTTTTTGGTTTGTTAGTTTGATGGCTTTTTGGCTACTTGGTTTTTTGGTTTGTTGGTTTGTTGGTTTGTTGGCTTGTTGGCTTGTTGGTTTGTTGGTTTGTTGGCTTGTTGGTTTGTTGGTTTGTTGGCTTGTTGGCTTGTTGGCTTGTTGCTTTGTTGGTTTATTGGTGTGTTGGCTTGTTGGTTTGTTGGCTTGTGTGCTTGTTGGTTTGTTAGTTTGTTGGCTTTTTGGTTACTTGGTTTGTTGGTTTGTTTATTTGTTGGTTTGTTGGCTTGTTGGTTTGTTGGTTTTTTGGTTTGTTGGTTTGTTGGTTTGTTGGTTTTTTGGTTTGTTGGTTTGTTGGTTTGTTGGCTTGTTGGTTTGTTGGTTTGTTGGCTTGTTGTTTTGTTGGTTTGTTGACTTGTTGGCTTGTTGGTTTGTTGGTTTGTTGGCTTGTTGGTTACTTGGTTTGTTTGTTTGTTGGTTTGTTGGTTTGTTGGCTTGTTGGTTTGTTGGTTTGTTGGTTTGTTGGTTTTTTGGTTTGTTGGTTTATTTGTTTGTTGGTTTGTTGGATTGTTGGTTTGTTGGTTTGTTGGTTTGTTGGTTTGTTGGCTTGTTGGTTTGTTGGTTTGTTGGCTTGTTGTTTTGTTGGTTTGTTGACTTGTTGGCTTGTTGGTTTGTTGGTTTGTTGGCTTGTTGGTTACTTGGTTTGTTAGTTTGTTGGTTTGGTGGTTTGTTGGCTTGTTGGTTTGTTGGTTTGTTGGCTTGTTGGCTTGTTGGTTTGTTGGTTTGTTTTCTTGTTGGTTTGTTGGTTTGTTGTTTGTTGGTTTGTTGGCTTATTGGTTTGTAAGTTTGTTGGCTTTTTGGTTACTTGGTTTGTTAATTTGTTGGTTTGTTGGCTTGTTACTTTGTTGGTTTGTTGGCTTGTTGGTTTGTTGGTTGGTTGGCTTGTTGGCTTGTTGGTTTGTTGGTTTATTGGCTTGTTAGTTACTTGTTTTGTTGGTTTGTTGGTGTGTTGGTTTGTGGGCTTGTTGGTTTGTTGGTTTGTTGGTTTTTTGGTTTGTTGGTTTATTTGTTTGTTGGTTTGTTGGCTTGTTGGTTTGTTGGTTTGTTGGTTTGTTAGCTTGTTGGTTTGTTAGTTTGTTGGATTTTTGGTTACTTGGTTTGTTGGTTTCTTGGTTTGTTGGCTTGTTGGTTTGTTGGCTTGTTGGTTTGTTGGTTTGTTGGTTTGTTGGCTTGTTGGTTTTTT
Organism: Atherix ibis; assembly: GCA_958298945.1. NCBI lineage: Eukaryota > Metazoa > Arthropoda > Insecta > Diptera > Athericidae > Atherix > Atherix ibis. Next base: position 36,489,494 of record OY282608.1, read on the forward strand.
GGTTTGTTGGTTTGTTGGCTTGTTGGCTTGTTGGTTTGTTGGTTTGTTGGTTTGTTGGCTTGTTGGTGTTGTTGGTTTGTTGGCTTGTTGGTTTGTTGGTTTGTTGGCTTGTTGGCTTGTTTGTTTGTTGGTTTATTGGCTTGTTGGTTACTTGGTTTGTTGGTTTGTTGGTTTGTTGGTTTGTTGGCTTGTTGGTTTGTTGGTTTGTTGGTTTTTTTGTTTGTTGGTTTATTTATTTGTTGGTTTGTTGGCTTGTTGGTTTGTTGGTTTGTTGGTTTGTTGGTTTGTTGGTTTGTTAGTTTGTTGGTTTGGTGGTTTGTTGGCTTGTTGGTTTGTTGGTTTGTTGGCTTGTTGGCTTGTTGGTTTGTTGGTTTGTTGGCTTGTTGGTTTGTTGGTTTGTTGTTTGTTGGTTTGTTGGCTTATTGGTTTGTAAGTTTGTTGGCGTTTTGGTTACTTGGTTTGTTAATTTGTTGGTTTGTTGGCTTGTTGCTTTGTTGGTTTGTTGGCTTGTTGGTTTGTGGGCTTGTTGGTCTGTTGGTTTGTTGGTTTTTTGGTTTGTTGGTTTATTTGTTTGTTGGTTTGTTGGATTGTTGGTTTGTTGGTTTGTTGGTTTGTTGGTTTGTTAGCTTGTTGGTTTGTTAGTTTGTTGGATTTTTGGTTACTTGGTTTATTGGTTTCTTGGTTTGTTGGCTTGTTGGTTTGTTGGCTTGTTGGTTTGTTGGTTTGTTGGTTTGTTGGCTTGTTGCTTTTTTGGTTTGTTGGTTTGTTGGTTTGTTGGTTTGTTGGCTTGTTGGTGTTGTTGGTTTGTTGGCTTGTTGGTTTGTTGGTTTGTTGGCTTGTTGGCTTGTTTGTTTGTTGGTTTATTGGCTTGTTGGTTACTTGGTTTGTTGGTTTGTTGGTTTGTTGGTTTGTTGGTTTGTTGGCTTGTTGGTTTGTTGGTTCGTTGGTTTTTTTGTTTGTTGGTTTATTTATTTGTTGGTTTGTTGGCTTGTTGGTTTGTTGGTTTGTTGGTTTGTTGGTTTGTTGGTTTGTTAGTTTGTTGGTTTGTTTGCTTGTTGGTTTGTTGGTTTGTTGGCTTGTTGGTTTGTTGGTTTGTTGGTTTGTTGGCTTGTTGGTTTGTTGGTTTGTTGGTTTGTTGGCTTGTTGGCTTGTTGGTTTGTTGGTTTGTTGGCTTATTGGTTTGTTGGTTTGTTGGCATGTTGGTTTGTTGGTTTGTTGGTTTGTTGGCTTATTGGTTACTTAGTTTGCTGGTTTCTTGGCATGTTGGTTTGTTGGTTTGTTGGTTTTTTGGTTTGTTGGTTTGTTGGTTTGTTGGTTTGTTGGTTTATTGGTTTGTTGGCTTGTTGGTTTGTTGGTTTGTTGGTTTGTTGGCTTGTTGGTTTGTTAGTTTGTTGGCTTTTTGGTTACTTGGTTTGTTGGTTTGTTGGTTTGTTAGCTTGTTGGTTTGTTGGTTTGTTGGTTTGTTGGCTTGTTGGTTTGTTGGTTTGTTGGTTCGTTGCCTTGTTGGCTTGTTGGTTTGTTGGTTTGTTGGTTTGTTGGTTTGTTGCTTTGTTGGTTTGTTTGTTTGCTGGCTTGTTGGCTTGTTGGTTTGTTGGCTTGTTGATTTGTTAGTTTGTTGGCTTTTTGGTTACTTGGTTTGTTGGTTTGTTGGCTTGTTGGCTTGTTGGTTTGTTGGTTTGTTGGTTTGTTGGATTGTTGGCTTGTTGGTTTGTTGGCTTGTTGGTTACTTGGTTTGTTGGCTTGTTGGTTTGTTGGTTTGTTGGCTTGTTGGTTTGTTGGTTTGTTGGCTTGTTGGCTTGTTGGTTTGTTGGTTTGTTGGCTTGTTGGTTACTTGGTTTGTTGGTTTGTTGGTTTATTGGTTTGTGGACTTGTTGGTTTGTTGGCTTGTTGGTTTGTTGGTTTGTTGGTTTCTTGGTTTGTTGGCTTGTTGGTTTGTTGGTTTGTTGGCTTGTTGGTTTGTTGGTTTGTTGGTTTGTTGGTTTGTTGGTTTGTTGGTTTGTTGGTTTGTTGGTTTGTTGCTTTGTTGGTTTGTTGGTTTGTTGGTTTGTTGGTTTGTTGGCTTGTTGGCTTGTTGGTTTGTTGGTTTGTTGGTTTGTTGGTTTGTTGGTTTGTTGGCTTGTTGGCTTGTTGGTTTGTTGGTTTGTTGGCTTGTTGGTTATTTAGTTTGTTGGTTTGTTGGCTTGTTGGTTTGTTGGTTTGTTGGCTTGTTGGTTATTTAGTTTGTTGGTTTGTTGGTTTGTTGGTTTGTTGGTTTGTTGGCTTGTTGGCTTGTTGGTTTGTTGGTTAGTTCGTTTGTTGGTTTGTTAGTTTGTTGGTTTGTTGGTTTGTTGGTTTGTTGGTTTATTTGTTTGTTGGTTTGTTGGCTTGTTGGTTTGTTAGTTTGTTGGTATGTTAGTTTGTTGGTTTGTTGGCTTGTTGGCTTGTTGCCTTGTTGGCTTGTTGGTTTGTTAGTTTGATGGCTTTTTGGTTACTTGTTTTGTTGGTTTGTTGGCTTGTTGGTTTGTTGGTTTGTTGGTTTGTTGGTTTGTTGGTTTGTTGGTTTGTTGGCTTGTTGGTTTTTTGGTTTGTTGGCTTGTTGGTTTGTTGGTTTGATGGCTTGTTGGCTTGTTGGTTTGTTGGTTTGTTGGCTTGTTGGTTACTTGGTTTGTTGGTTTATTGGTTTGTTGGTTTGTTGGCTTGTTGGTTTGTTGGTTTGTTGGTTTATTTGTTTGTTGGTTTGTTTCCTTGTTGGTTTGTTGGTTTGTTGGTATGTTGGTTTGTTAGTTTGTTGGTTTGTTGGTTTGTTGGCTTGTTGGTTTGATGGTTTGTTGGCTTGTTGGCTTGTTGATTTGTTGGTTTGTTGGCTTGTTGGTTACTTAGTTTGTTGGTTTGTTGGTTTGTTGGTTTGTTTGTTTGTTTGTTTGTTGGTTTGTTAGCTTGTTGGCTTGTTGGTTTGTTGGTTAGTTCGTTTGTTGGTTTGTTAGTTTGTTGGTTTGTTGGTTTGTTGGCTTGTTGGTTTGTTGGTTTTTTGGTTTGTTGGTTTTTTGGTTTGTTGGTTTGTTGGTTTGTTGGTTTGTTGGTTTGTTGGTTTATTTGTTTGTTGGTTTGTTGGCTTGCTGGTTTGTTGGTTTGTTGGTTTGTTGACTTGTTGGCTTGTTGGTTTGTTAGCTTGTTGTCTTTTTGGTTACTTGGTTTGTTGGTTTGTTGGTTTGTTGGCTTGTTGGCATGTTGGTTTGTTGGTTAGTTCGTTTGTTGGTTTGTTAGTTTGTTGGTTTGTTGGCTTGTTGGTTTGTTGGTTTGTTGGTTTGTTGGTTTGTTGGTTTGTTGGTTTGTTGCTTTGGTTTGTTGGCTTTTTGGCTTGTTAGTTTGTTAGTTTGTTGGCTTTTGGTTACTTGGTTTGTTGGTTTGTTGGTTTGTTGGTTTGTTGGCTTGTTGGCTTGTTGGTTTGTTGGTTTGTTGGCTTGTTGGTTTGTTGGTTTGTTGGCTTGTTGGCTTGTTGGTTTGTTAGTTTGTTGGCTTTTTGTTTACTTGGTTTGTTGGTTTGTTGGTTTGTTGGTTTGTTGGCTTGTGGGTTTGTTGGTTTGTTGGTTTGTTGGCTTGTTGGCTTGTTGGCTTGTTGGTTTGTTGGTTTGTTGGTTTGTTGGTTAGTTCGTTTGTTGGTTTGTTAGTTTGTTGGTTTGTTGGTTTGTTGGCTTGTTGGTTTGTTGGTTTTTTGGTTTGTTGGTTTCTTGGTTTGTTGGTTTGTTGGTTTGTTGGTTTATTTGTTTGTTGGTTTGTTGGCTTGTTGGTTTGTTGGTTTGTTGGTTTGTTAGCTTGTTGGCTTGTTGGCTTGTTAGTTTGTTGGCTTTTTGGTTACTTTGTTTGTTGGTTTGTTGGTTTGTTGGCTTGTTGGTTTGTTGGTTTGTTGGCTTGTTGGTTTGTTGGTTTGTTGGTTAGTTCGTTTGTTGGTTTGTTAGTTTGTTGGTTTGTTGGTTTGTTGGTTTGTTGGTTTATTTGTTTGTTGGTTTGTTGGCTTGTTGGTTTGTTAGTTTGTTGGTATGTTAGTTTGTTGGTTTGTTGGCTTGTTGGCTTGTTGCCTTGTTGGCTTGTTGGTTTGTTAGTTTGATGGCTTTTTGGTTACTTGTTTTGTTGGTTTGTTGGCTTGTTGGTTTGTTGGTTTGTTGGTTTGTTGGTTTGTTGGTTTGTTGGTTTGTTGGCTTGTTGGTTTTTTGGTTTGTTGGCTTGTTGGTTTGTTGGTTTGATGGCTTGTTGGCTTGTTGGTTTGTTGGTTTGTTGGCTTGTTGGTTACTTGGTTTGTTGGTTTGTTGGTTTGTTGGTTTGTTGGCTTGTTGGTTTGTTGGTTTGTTGGTTTATTTGTTTGTTGGTTTGTTTCCTTGTTGGTTTGTTGGTTTGTTGGTATGTTGGTTTGTTAGTTTGTTGGTTTGTTGGTTTGTTGGCTTGTTGGTTTGATGGTTTGTTGGCTTGTTGGCTTGTTGATTTGTTGGTTTGTTGGCTTGTTGGTTACTTAGTTTGTTGGTTTGTTGGTTTGTTGGTTTGTTTGTTTGTTTGTTTGTTGGTTTGTTAGCTTGTTGGCTTGTTGGTTTGTTGGTTAGTTCGTTTGTTGGTTTGTTAGTTTGTTGGTTTGTTGGTTTGTTGGCTTGTTGGTTTGTTGGTTTTTTGGTTTATTGGTTTTTTGGTTTGTTGGTTTGTTGGTTTGTTGGTTTGTTGGTTTGTTGGTTTATTTGTTTGTTGGTTTGTTGGCTTGCTGGTTTGTTGGTTTGTTGGTTTGTTGACTTGTTGGCTTGTTGGTTTGTTAGCTTGTTGTCTTTTTGGTTACTTGGTTTGTTGGTTTGTTGGTTTGTTGGCTTGTTGGCATGTTGGTTTGTTGGTTAGTTCGTTTGTTGGTTTGTTGGCTTGTTGGTTTGTTGGTTTGTTGGTTTGTTGGTTTGTTGGTTTGTTGCTTTGGTTTGTTGGCTTTTTGGCTTGTTGGTTACTTAGTTTGTTGGTTTGTTGGCATGTTGGTTTGTTGGTTTGTTGACTTGTTGGTTTGTTGGCTTATTGGTTAGTTGCTTTGTTCGTTTGATGGTTTGTTGGTTTGTTGGTTACTTGGTTTGTTTATTTGTTGGTTTGTTGGCTTGTCGGTTTGTTGCCTTGTTGGTTTATTGGTTTGTTGGTTTGTTGGCTTGTTGGCTTGTCGGTTTGTTGGTTTGTTGGTTTGTTGGCTTGTTGGTTTGTTAGTTTGTTGGCTTTTTGGTTACTTGGTTCATTGGCTTGTTGGTTTGTTGGCTTGTTGTCTTGTTGGTTTATTGGTTTGGTGGCTTGTTGGTTTGTTGGCTTGTTCGTTTGTTGGTTTGTTGGTTTGTTGGCTTGTTGGCTTGTTGGTTTGTTGGTTTGTTGGTTTGTTGGCTTGTTGGTTACTTAGTTTGTTGGTTTGTTGGCATGTTGGTTTGTTGGTTTGTTGGCTTGTTGGTTACTTAGTTTGTTAGTTTGTTGGCATGTTGGGTTGTTGGTTTGTTGGTTTGTTGGCTTGTTGGTTTGTTGGCTTATTGGTTAGTTGCTTTGTTCGTTTGATGGTTTGTTGGTTTGTTGGTTACTTGGTTTGTTGGTTTGTTGGTTTGTTGGCTTGTTGGTTTGTTGGCTTGTTGGTTTATTGGTTTGTTGGTTTGTTGGCTTGTTGGCTTGTTGGTTTGTTGGTTTGTTGGTTTGTTGGCTTGTTGGTTTGTTAGTTTGTTGGCTTTTTGGTTACTTGGTTCATTGGCTTGTTGGTTTGTTGGCTTATTGGTTTGTTGGTTTGTTGGTTTGTTGGCTTGTTGGTTTGTTGGTTTGTTGGTTTGTTGGCTTGTGGCTTTTTGGTTTGTTGGTTTGTTCGTTTGTTGGTTTGTTGCTTTGTTGGTTTGTTGGTTTGTTGGTTTGTTGGCTTGTTGGCTTTTTGGTTTGTTGGCTTGTTGGTTTGTTAGTTTGTTGGCTTTTTGGTTACTTGGTTTGTTGGTTTGTGGGTTTGTTGGCTTGTTGGTTTGTTGGTTTGTTGGCTTTTTGGTTTGTTGGTTTGTTTGTTTGTTGGTTTATTGGCTTGTTGGTTTGTTGGTTTGTTGGTTTGTTGGTTTGTTGGTTTGTTGGTTTGTTGGCTTGTTGGCTTGTTGGGTTGTTGGTTAGTTCGTTTGTTGGTTTGTTAGTTTGTTGGTTTGTTGGCTTGTTGGCTTGTTGGTTTGTTGGTTTGTTGGTTTGTTGGTTTGTTGGTTTGTTGGTTTGTTGGTTTATTTGTTTGTTGGTTTGTTGGCTTGTTGGTTTGTTGGTTTGTTGGTTTGTTGGTTTGTTGGCTTGTTGGCTTTTTGGTTTGTTAGTTTGATGGCTTTTTGGCTACTTGGTTTTTTGGTTTGTTGGTTTGTTGGTTTGTTGGCTTGTTGGCTTGTTGGTTTGTTGGTTTGTTGGCTTGTTGGTTTGTTGGTTTGTTGGCTTGTTGGCTTGTTGGCTTGTTGCTTTGTTGGTTTATTGGTGTGTTGGCTTGTTGGTTTGTTGGCTTGTGTGCTTGTTGGTTTGTTAGTTTGTTGGCTTTTTGGTTACTTGGTTTGTTGGTTTGTTTATTTGTTGGTTTGTTGGCTTGTTGGTTTGTTGGTTTTTTGGTTTGTTGGTTTGTTGGTTTGTTGGTTTTTTGGTTTGTTGGTTTGTTGGTTTGTTGGCTTGTTGGTTTGTTGGTTTGTTGGCTTGTTGTTTTGTTGGTTTGTTGACTTGTTGGCTTGTTGGTTTGTTGGTTTGTTGGCTTGTTGGTTACTTGGTTTGTTTGTTTGTTGGTTTGTTGGTTTGTTGGCTTGTTGGTTTGTTGGTTTGTTGGTTTGTTGGTTTTTTGGTTTGTTGGTTTATTTGTTTGTTGGTTTGTTGGATTGTTGGTTTGTTGGTTTGTTGGTTTGTTGGTTTGTTGGCTTGTTGGTTTGTTGGTTTGTTGGCTTGTTGTTTTGTTGGTTTGTTGACTTGTTGGCTTGTTGGTTTGTTGGTTTGTTGGCTTGTTGGTTACTTGGTTTGTTAGTTTGTTGGTTTGGTGGTTTGTTGGCTTGTTGGTTTGTTGGTTTGTTGGCTTGTTGGCTTGTTGGTTTGTTGGTTTGTTTTCTTGTTGGTTTGTTGGTTTGTTGTTTGTTGGTTTGTTGGCTTATTGGTTTGTAAGTTTGTTGGCTTTTTGGTTACTTGGTTTGTTAATTTGTTGGTTTGTTGGCTTGTTACTTTGTTGGTTTGTTGGCTTGTTGGTTTGTTGGTTGGTTGGCTTGTTGGCTTGTTGGTTTGTTGGTTTATTGGCTTGTTAGTTACTTGTTTTGTTGGTTTGTTGGTGTGTTGGTTTGTGGGCTTGTTGGTTTGTTGGTTTGTTGGTTTTTTGGTTTGTTGGTTTATTTGTTTGTTGGTTTGTTGGCTTGTTGGTTTGTTGGTTTGTTGGTTTGTTAGCTTGTTGGTTTGTTAGTTTGTTGGATTTTTGGTTACTTGGTTTGTTGGTTTCTTGGTTTGTTGGCTTGTTGGTTTGTTGGCTTGTTGGTTTGTTGGTTTGTTGGTTTGTTGGCTTGTTGGTTTTTTGGTTTGTTGGTTTGTTGGCTTGTTGGCTTGTTGGTTTGTTGGTTTGTTGGTTTGTTGGCTTGTTGGTGTTGTTGGTTTGTTGGCTTGTTGGTTTGTTGGTTTGTTGGCTTGTTGGCTTGTTTGTTTGTTGGTTTATTGGCTTGTTGGTTACTTGGTTTGTTGGTTTGTTGGTTTGTTGGTTTGTTGGCTTGTTGGTTTGTTGGTTTGTTGGTTTTTTTGTTTGTTGGTTTATTTATTTGTTGGTTTGTTGGCTTGTTGGTTTGTTGGTTTGTTGGTTTGTTGGTTTGTTGGTTTGTTAGTTTGTTGGTTTGGTGGTTTGTTGGCTTGTTGGTTTGTTGGTTTGTTGGCTTGTTGGCTTGTTGGTTTGTTGGTTTGTTGGCTTGTTGGTTTGTTGGTTTGTTGTTTGTTGGTTTGTTGGCTTATTGGTTTGTGAGTTTGTTGGCGTTTTGGTTACTTGGTTTGTTAATTTGTTGGTTTGTTGGCTTGTTGCTTTGTTGGTTTGTTGGCTTGTTGGTTTGTGGGCTTGTTGGTCTGTTGGTTTGTTGGTTTTTTGGTTTGTTGGTTTATTTGTTTGTTGGTTTGTTGGATTGTTGGTTTGTTGGTTTGTTGGTTTGTTGGTTTGTTAGCTTGTTGGTTTGTTAGTTTGTTGGATTTTTGGTTACTTGGTTTATTGGTTTCTTGGTTTGTTGGCTTGTTGGTTTGTTGGCTTGTTGGTTTGTTGGTTTGTTGGTTTGTTGGCTTGTTGGTTTTTTGGTTTGTTGGTTTGTTGGTTTGTTGGTTTGTTGGCTTGTTGGTGTTGTTGGTTTGTTGGCTTGTTGGTTTGTTGGTTTGTTGGCTTGTTGGCTTGTTTGTTTGTTGGTTTATTGGCTTGTTGGTTACTTGGTTTGTTGGTTTGTTGGTTTGTTGGTTTGTTGGTTTGTTGGCTTGTTGGTTTGTTGGTTCGTTGGTTTTTTTGTTTGTTGGTTTATTTATTTGTTGGTTTGTTGGCTTGTTGGTTTGTTGGTTTGTTGGTTTGTTGGTTTGTTGGTTTGTTAGTTTGTTGGTTTGTTTGCTTGTTGGTTTGTTGGTTTGTTGGCTTGTTGGTTTGTTGGTTTGTTGGTTTGTTGGCTTGTTGGTTTGTTGGTTTGTTGGTTTGTTGGCTTGTTGGCTTGTTGGTTTGTTGGTTTGTTGGCTTATTGGTTTGTTGGTTTGTTGGCATGTTGGTTTGTTGGTTTGTTGGTTTGTTGGCTTATTGGTTACTTAGTTTGCTGGTTTCTTGGCATGTTGGTTTGTTGGTTTGTTGGTTTTTTGGTTTGTTGGTTTGTTGGTTTGTTGGTTTGTTGGTTTATTGGTTTGTTGGCTTGTTGGTTTGTTGGTTTGTTGGTTTGTTGGCTTGTTGGTTTGTTAGTTTGTTGGCTTTTTGGTTACTTGGTTTGTTGGTTTGTTGGTTTGTTAGCTTGTTGGTTTGTTGGTTTGTTGGTTTGTTGGCTTGTTGGTTTGTTGGTTTGTTGGTTCGTTGCCTTGTTGGCTTGTTGGTTTGTTGGTTTGTTGGTTTGTTGGTTTGTTGCTTTGTTGGTTTGTTTGTTTGCTGGCTTGTTGGCTTGTTGGTTTGTTGGCTTGTTGATTTGTTAGTTTGTTGGCTTTTTGGTTACTTGGTTTGTTGGTTTGTTGGCTTGTTGGCTTGTTGGTTTGTTGGTTTGTTGGTTTGTTGGATTGTTGGCTTGTTGGTTTGTTGGCTTGTTGGTTACTTGGTTTGTTGGCTTGTTGGTTTGTTGGTTTGTTGGCTTGTTGGTTTGTTGGTTTGTTGGCTTGTTGGCTTGTTGGTTTGTTGGTTTGTTGGCTTGTTGGTTACTTGGTTTGTTGGTTTGTTGGTTTATTGGTTTGTGGACTTGTTGGTTTGTTGGCTTGTTGGCTTGTTGGTTTGTTAGTTTGTTGGCTTTTTGGTTACTTGGTTTGTTGGTTTCTTGGTTTGTTGGCTTGTTGGTTTGTTAGCTTGTTGGTTTGTTGGTTTGTTGGTTTCTTGGCTTGTTGGTTTTTTGGTTTGTTGGTTTGTTGGCTTGTTGGCTTGTTGGTTTTTCTGGTTTGTTGGTTTATTGGCTTGTTGGTTTGTTAGTTTGTTGGTTTGGTGGTTTGTTGGCTTGTTGGTTTGTTGGTTTGTTGGTTTGTTGGCTTGTTGGTTTGTTGGTTTGTTGGCTTGTTGGCTTGTTGGTTTGTTGGCTTGTTGATTTGTTAGTTTGTTGGCTTTTTGGTTACTTGGTTTGTTGGTTTATTGGCTTGTTGGTTTGTTGGTTTGTTGGTTTCTTGGTTTGTTGGCTTGTTGGTTTGTTGGTTTGTTGGCTTGTTGGTTTGTTGGTTTGTTGGTTTGTTGGTTTGTTGGTTTGTTGGTTTGTTGGTTTGTTGCTTTGTTGGTTTGTTGGTTTGTTGGTTTGTTGGTTTGTTGGCTTGTTGGCTTGTTGGTTTGTTGGTTTGTTGGTTTGTTGGTTTGTTGGCTTGTTGGCTTGTTGGTTTGTTGGTTTGTTGGCTTGTTGGTTATTTAGTTTGTTGGTTTGTTGGCTTGTTGGTTTGTTGGTTTGTTGGCTTGTTGGTTATTTAGTTTGTTGGTTTGTTGGTTTGTTGGTTTGTTGGTTTGTTGGCTTGTTGGCTTGTTGGTTTGTTGGTTAGTTCGTTTGTTGGTTTGTTAGTTTGTTGGTTTGTTGGTTTGTTGGTTTGTTGGTTTATTTGTTTGTTGGTTTGTTGGCTTGTTGGTTTGTTAGTTTGTTGGTATGTTAGTTTGTTGGTTTGTTGGCTTGTTGGCTTGTTGCCTTGTTGGCTTGTTGGTTTGTTAGTTTGATGGCTTTTTGGTTACTTGTTTTGTTGGTTTGTTGGCTTGTTGGTTTGTTGGTTTGTTGGTTTGTTGATTTGTTGGTTTGTTGGTTTGTTGGCTTGTTGGTTTTTTGGTTTGTTGGCTTGTTGGTTTGTTGGTTTGATGGCTTGCTGGCTTGTTGGTTTGTTGGTTTGTTGGCTTGTTGGTTACTTGGTTTGTTGGTTTATTGGTTTGTTGGTTTGTTGGCTTGTTGGTTTGTTGGTTTGTTGGTTTATTTGTTTGTTGGTTTGTTTCCTTGTTGGTTTGTTGGTTTGTTGGTATGTTGGTTTGTTAGTTTGTTGGTTTGTTGGTTTGTTGGCTTGTTGGTTTGATGGTTTGTTGGCTTGTTGGCTTGTTGATTTGTTGGTTTGTTGGCTTATTGGTTACTTAGTTTGTTGGTTTGTTGGTTTGTTGGTTTGTTTGTTTGTTTGTTTGTTGGTTTGTTAGCTTGTTGGCTTGTTGGTTTGTTGGTTAGTTCGTTTGTTGGTTTGTTAGTTTGTTGGTTTGTTGGTTTGTTGGCTTGTTGGTTTGTTGGTTTTTTGGTTTGTTGGTTTTTTGGTTTGTTGGTTTGTTGGTTTGTTGGTTTGTTGGTTTGTTGGTTTATTTGTTTGTTGGTTTGTTGGCTTGCTGGTTTGTTGGTTTGTTGGTTTGTTGACTTGTTGGCTTGTTGGTTTGTTAGCTTGTTGTCTTTTTGGTTACTTGGTTTGTTGGTTTGTTGGTTTGTTGGCTTGTTGGCATGTTGGTTTGTTGGTTAGTTCGTTTGTTGGTTTGTTAGTTTGTTGGTTTGTTGGCTTGTTGGTTTGTTGGTTTGTTGGTTTGTTGGTTTGTTGGTTTGTTGCTTTGGTTTGTTGGCTTTTTGGCTTGTTGGTTTGTTAGTTTGTTGGCTTTTGGTTACTTGGTTTGTTGGTTTGTTGGTTTGTTGGTTTGTTGGCTTGTTGGCTTGTTGGTTTGTTGGTTTGTTGGCTTGTTGGTTTGTTGGTTTGTTGGCTTGTTGGCTTGTTGGTTTGTTAGTTTGTTGGCTTTTTGTTTACTTGGTTTGTTGGTTTGTTGGTTTGTTGGTTTGTTGGCTTGTGGGTTTGTTGGTTTGTTGGTTTGTTGGCTTGTTGGCTTGTTGGCTTGTTGGTTTGTTGGTTTGTTGGTTTGTTGGTTAGTTCGTTTGTTGGTTTGTTAGTTTGTTGGTTTGTTGGTTTGTTGGCTTGTTGGTTTGTTGGTTTTTTGGTTTGTTGGTTTCTTGGTTTGTTGGTTTGTTGGTTTGTTGGTTTATTTGTTTGTTGGTTTGTTGGCTTGTTGGTTTGTTGGTTTGTTGGTTTGTTAGCTTGTTGGCTTGTTGGCTTGTTAGTTTGTTGGCTTTTTGGTTACTTTGTTTGTTGGTTTGTTGGTTTGTTGGCTTGTTGGTTTGTTGGTTTGTTGGCTTGTTGGTTTGTTGGTTTGTTGGTTAGTTCGTTTGTTGGTTTGTTAGTTTGTTGGTTTGTTGGTTTGTTGGTTTGTTGGTTTATTTGTTTGTTGGTTTGTTGGCTTGTTGGTTTGTTAGTTTGTTGGTATGTTAGTTTGTTGGTTTGTTGGCTTGTTGGCTTGTTGCCTTGTTGGCTTGTTGGTTTGTTAGTTTGATGGCTTTTTGGTTACTTGTTTTGTTGGTTTGTTGGCTTGTTGGTTTGTTGGTTTGTTGGTTTGTTGGTTTGTTGGTTTGTTGGTTTGTTGGCTTGTTGGTTTTTTGGTTTGTTGGCTTGTTGGTTTGTTGGTTTGATGGCTTGTTGGCTTGTTGGTTTGTTGGTTTGTTGGTTTGTTGGCTTGTTGGTTACTTGGTTTGTTGGTTTGTTGGTTTGTTGGTTTGTTGGCTTGTTGGTTTGTTGGTTTGTTGGTTTATTTGTTTGTTGGTTTGTTTCCTTGTTGGTTTGTTGGTTTGTTGGTATGTTGGTTTGTTAGTTTGTTGGTTTGTTGGTTTGTTGGCTTGTTGGTTTGATGGTTTGTTGGCTTGTTGGCTTGTTGATTTGTTGGTTTGTTGGCTTGTTGGTTACTTAGTTTGTTGGTTTGTTGGTTTGTTGGTTTGTTTGTTTGTTTGTTTGTTGGTTTGTTAGCTTGTTGGCTTGTTGGTTTGTTGGTTAGTTCGTTTGTTGGTTTGTTAGTTTGTTGGTTTGTTGGTTTGTTGGCTTGTTGGTTTGTTGGTTTTTTGGTTTATTGGTTTTTTGGTTTGTTGGTTTGTTGGTTTGTTGGTTTGTTGGTTTGTTGGTTTATTTGTTTGTTGGTTTGTTGGCTTGCTGGTTTGTTGGTTTGTTGGTTTGTTGACTTGTTGGCTTGTTGGTTTGTTAGCTTGTTGTCTTTTTGGTTACTTGGTTTGTTGGTTTGTTGGTTTGTTGGCTTGTTGGCATGTTGGTTTGTTGGTTAGTTCGTTTGTTGGTTTGTTGGCTTGTTGGTTTGTTGGTTTGTTGGTTTGTTGGTTTGTTGGTTTGTTGCTTTGGTTTGTTGGCTTTTTGGCTTGTTGGTTTGTTAGTTTGTTGGCTTTTGATTACTTGGTTTGTTGGTTTGTTGGTTTGTTGGTTTGTTGGCTTGTTGGCTTGTTGGTTTGTTGGTTTGTTGGCTTGTTGGTTTGTTGGTTTGTTGGCTTGTTGGCTTGTTGGTTTGTTAGTTTGTTGGCTTTTTGTTTACTTGGTTTGTTGGTTTGTTGGTTTGTTGGTTTGTTGGCTTGTGGCTTTGTTGGTTTGTTGGTTTGTTGGCTTGTTGGCTTGTTGGCTTGTTGGTTTGTTGGTTTGTTGGTTTGTTGGTTAGTTCGTTTGTTGGTTTGTTAGTTTGTTGGTTTGTTGGCTTGTTGGCTTGTTGGTTTGTTGGTTTTTTGGTTTGTTGGTTTCTTGGTTTGTTGGTTTGTTGGTTTGTTGGTTTATTTGTTTGTTGGTTTGTTGGCTTGTTGGTTTGTTGGTTTGTTGGTTTGTTAGCTTGTTGGCTTGTTGGCTTGTTAGTTTGTTGGCTTTTTGGTTACTTTGTTTGTTGGTTTGTTGGTTTGTTGGCTTGTTGGTTTGTTGGTTTGTTGGCTTGTTCGCTTGTTGCTTTGTTGGTTTGTTGGTTTGTTGGCTTGTTGGTTTGTTGGCTTGTTGGCTTGTTGGTTTGTTAGTTTGTTGGCTTTTTGGTTACTTGGTTTGTTGGTTTGTTGGTTTGTTGGTTTGTTGGTTTGTTGGCTTGTTGGTTTGTTGGTTTGTTGGTTTGTTGCTTTGTTGGTTTGTTGGTTTGTTGGCTTGTTGGCTTGTTGGTTTGTTGGCTTGTTGGTTTGTTAGTTTGTTGGCTTTTTGGTTACTTGGTTTGTTGGTTTGTTGGTTTGTTGGGTTGTTGGTTTGTTGGTTTGTTGGTTTGTTGGTTTGTTGGTTTGTTGGTTTGTTGGTTTTTTGGTTTGTTGGTTTGTTGGTTTGTTGGCTTGTTGGTTTGTTGGTTTGTTGGCTTTTTGGTTTGTTTGTTTGTTGGTTTGTTGGTTTGTTGGCTTGCTGGTTACTTGGTTTGTTGGTTTGTTGTTTTGTTGGTTTGTTAGCTTGTTGGCTTGTTGGTTTGTTGGTTAGTTCGTTTGTTGGTTTGTTAGTTTGTTGGCTTGTTGGTTTGTTGGTTTGTTGGTTTGTTGGTTTGTTGGTTTGTTGGTTTGTTGGTTTGTTGCTTTGTTGGTTTGTTGGTTTGTTGGCTTGTTGGCTTGTTGGTTTGTTGGCTTGTTGGTTTGTTAGTTTGTTGGCTTTTTGGTTTTTTGGTTTGTTGGTTTGTTGGTTTGTTGGTTTGTTGGCTTGTTGGTTTGTTGGTTTGTTGGCTTGTTGGCTTGTTGGTTTGTTGGTTTGTTGGTTTGTTGGTTAGTTTGTTTGTTGGTTTGTTAGTTTGTTGATTTGTTGGCTTGTTGGCTTATTGGTTTGTTGGTTTTTTGGTTTGTTGGTTTGTTGGTTTGTTGGTTTGTTGGTTTGTTGGTTTGTTGGTTTGTTGGTTTGTTGGCTTGTTGGCTTGTTGGTTTGTTAGTTTGTTGGCTTTTTGGTTACTTGGTTTGTTGGTTTATTGGCTTGTTGGTTTGTTGGTTTGTTGGCTTGTTGGTTTGTTGGTTTGTTGGCTTGTTGGCTTGTTGCTTTGTTGGTTTGTTGGTTTGTTGGCTTGTTGGTTTGTTGGCTTGTTAGCTTGTTGGTTTGTTAGTTTGTTAGCTTTTTGGTTGCTTGGTTTGTTGGTTTGTTGGGTTGTTGGTTTGTTGACTTGTTGGTTTGTTGGTTTGTTGGTTTGTTGGTTTCTTGGTTTGTTGGTTTCTTGGTTTTTTTGGTTTGTTGGTTTGTTGGTTTGTTGCCTTGTTGGTTTGTTGGTTTGTTGGCTTGTTGGTTTGTTGGTTTGTTGGCTTGTTGGGTTGTTGGTTTGTTGGTTTGTTGGCTTGTTGGTTACTTTGTTTGTTGGATTGTTGGTTTGTTGGTTTGTTGGTTTGTTGGCTTGTTGGCTTGTTGGCTTGTTGGTTTGTTGGTTAGTTCGTTTGTAGGTTTGTTAGTTTGTTGGTTTGTTGGCTTGTTGGCTAGTTGGTTTGTTGGTTTGTTGGTTTGTTACTTTATTGGTTTGTTGGTTTGTTGGTTTGTTGGCTTGTTGGCTTGTTGGCTTGTTGGTTTGTTAGTTTGTTGGCTTTTTAGTTACTTGGTTTGTTGGTTTGTTGGCTTGTTGGTTTGTTAGTTTGTTGGCTTTTTGGTTACTTGGTTTGTTGGTTTGTTGGTTTGTTGGTTTGTTGGCTTGTTGGTTTGTTGGTTTGTTGGTTTGTTGCTTTGTTGGTTTGTTGGTTTGTTGGCTTGTTGGCTTGTTGGTTTGTTGGCTTGTTGGTTTGTTAGTTTGTTGGCTTTTTGGTTACTTGGTTTGTTGGTTTGTTGGTTTGTTGGGTTGTTGGTTTGTTGGTTTGTTGGTTTGTTGGTTTGTTGGTTTGTTGGTTTTTTGGTTTGTTGGTTTGTTGGTTTGTTGGCTTGTTGGTTTGTTGGTTTGTTGGCTTTTTGGTTTGTTTGTTTGTTGGTTTGTTGGTTTGTTGGCTTGCTGGTTACTTGGTTTGTTGGTTTGTTGTTTTGTTGGTTTGTTAGCTTGTTGGCTTGTTGGTTTGTTGGTTAGTTCGTTTGTTGGTTTGTTAGTTTGTTGGCTTGTTGGTTTGTTGGTTTGTTGGTTTGTTGGTTTGTTGGTTTGTTGGTTTGTTGGTTTGTTGCTTTGTTGGTTTGTTGGTTTGTTGGCTTGTTGGCTTGTTGGTTTGTTGGCTTGTTGGTTTGTTAGTTTGTTGGCTTTTTGGTTTTTTGGTTTGTTGGTTTGTTGGTTTGTTGGTTTGTTGGCTTGTTGGTTTGTTGGTTTGTTGGCTTGTTGGCTTGTTGGTTTGTTGGTTTGTTGGTTTGTTGGTTAGTTTGTTTGTTGGTTTGTTAGTTTGTTGATTTGTTGGCTTGTTGGCTTATTGGTTTGTTGGTTTTTTGGTTTGTTGGTTTGTTGGTTTGTTGGTTTGTTGGTTTGTTGGTTTGTTGGTTTGTTGGTTTGTTGGCTTGTTGGCTTGTTGGTTTGTTAGTTTGTTGGCTTTTTGGTTACTTGGTTTGTTGGTTTATTGGCTTGTTGGTTTGTTGGTTTGTTGGCTTGTTGGTTTGTTGGTTTGTTGGCTTGTTGGCTTGTTGGCTTGTTGCTTTGTTGGTTTGTTGGTTTGTTGGCTTGTTGGTTTGTTGGCTTGTTAGCTTGTTGGTTTGTTAGTTTGTTAGCTTTTTGGTTGCTTGGTTTGTTGGTTTGTTGGTTTGTTGGTTTGTTGACTTGTTGGTTTGTTGGTTTGTTGGTTTGTTGGTTTCTTGGTTTGTTGGTTTCTTGGTTTTTTTGGTTTGTTGGTTTGTTGGTTTGTTGCCTTGTTGGTTTGTTGGTTTGTTGGCTTGTTGGTTTGTTGGTTTGTTGGCTTGTTGGGTTGTTGGTTTGTTGGTTTGTTGGCTTGTTGGTTACTTTGTTTGTTGGATTGTTGGTTTGTTGGTTTGTTGGTTTGTTGGCTTGTTGGCTTGTTGGCTTGTTGGTTTGTTGGTTAGTTCGTTTGTAGGTTTGTTAGTTTGTTGGTTTGTTGGCTTGTTGGCTAGTTGGTTTGTTGGTTTGTTGGTTTGTTACTTTATTGGTTTGTTGGTTTGTTGGTTTGTTGGCTTGTTGGCTTGTTGGCTTGTTGGTTTGTTAGTTTGTTGGCTTTTTAGTTACTTGGTTTGTTGGTTTGTTGTTTTGTTGGTTTGTTGGTTTGTTGGTTTGTTGGCTTGTTGGTTTGTTGGTTTGTTGGCTTGTTGGCTTGTTGGTTTTTTGGTTTGTTGGTTTCTTGGTTTGTTGGTTTGTTGGTTTGTTGGTTTATTTGTTTGTTGGTTTGTTGGCTTGTTAGTTTGTTGGTTTGTTGGTTTGTTAGCTTGTTGGCTTGTTGGTTTGTTAGTTTGTTGGCTTTTTGGTTACTTGGTTTGTTGGTTTGTTGGTTTGTTGGCTTGTTGGCTTGTTGGTTTGTTGGTTTGTTGGCTTGTTGGTTTGTTGATTTGTTGGCTTGTTGGCTTGTTGCTTTGTTGGTTTGTTGGTTTGTTGGCTTGTTGGTTTGTTGGCTTGTTGGCTTGTTGGTTTGTTAGTTTGTTGGCTTTTTGGTTACTTGGTTTGTTGGTTTGTTGGTTTGTTGGTTTGTTGGCTTGTTGGCTTGTTGGTTACTTGGTTTGTTGGTTTGTTGTTCTGTTGGTTTGTTGGCTTGTTGGCTTGTTGGTTTGTTGGTTAGTTCGTTTGTTGGTTTGTTAGTTTGTTGGCTTGTTGGTTTGTTGGTTTGTTGGTTTGTTGGTTTTTTGGTTTGTTGCTTTGTTGGTTTGTTGGTTTGTTGGCTTGTTGGCTTGCTGGTTAGTTGGCTTGTTGGTTTGTTAGTTTGTTGGCTTTTTGGTTTTTTTGTTTGTTGGTTTGTTGGTTTGTTGGCTTGTTGGTTTGTTGGTTTGTTGGCTTGTTGGCTTGTTGGTTTGTTGGTTTGTTGGTTTGTTGGCTTGTTGGCTTGTTGGCTTGTTGGTTTGTTAGTTTGTTGGCTTTTTGGTTACTTGGTTTGTTGGTTTGTTGGCTTGTTGGCTTGTTGGTTTGTTGGTTTGTTGGCTTGTTGGTTTGTTGGTTTGTTGGCTTGTGGGCTTGTTGCTTTGTTGGTTTGTTGGTTTGTTGGCTTGTTGGTTTGTTGGCTTGTTGGCTTGTTGGTTTGTTAATTTGTTGGCTTTTTGGTTGCTTGGTTTGTTGGTTTGTTGGTTTGTTGACTTGTTGGTTTGATGGTTTGTTGGTTTGTTGGTTTGTTAGTTTGTTGGTTTTTTGGTTTGTTGGTTTGTTGGTTTGTTGCCTTGTTGGTTTGTTGGTTTGTTGGCTTGTTGGTTTGTTGGTTTGTTGGCTTGTTGGCTTGTTGGTTTGTTGGTTTGTTGGCTTGTTGGTTACTTGGTTTGTTGCTTTGTTGGTTTGTTGGTTTGTTGGTTTGTTGGCTTGTTGGCTTGTTGGTTTGTTGGTTAGTTCGTTTGTAGGTTTGTTAGTTTGTTGGTTTATTGGCTTGTTGGCTTGTTGGCTTGTTGGTTTGTTGGTTTGTTGGTTTGTTACTTTGTTGGTTTGTTGGTTTGTTGGTTTGTTGGTTTGTTGCCTTGTTGGCTTGTTGGTTTGTTAGTTTGATGGCTTTTTGGTTACTTGTTTTGTTGGTTTGTTGGTTTGTTGGCTTGTTGGTTTGTTGGTTTGTTGGTTTGTTGGTTTGTTGGTTTGTTGGTTTTTTGGTTTGTTGGTTTGTTGGTTTGTTGGCTTGTTGGTTTGTTGGTTTGTTGGCTTTTTGGTTTGTTGGTTTGTTGGCTTGTTGGCTTGTTGGTTTGTTGGTTTGTTGGCTTGTTGGTTACTTAGTTTGTTGGTTTGTTGGTTTGTTGGTTTGTTGGCTTGTTGGTTTGTTGGTTTGTTGGTTTATTTGTTTGTTGGTTTGTTGGTTTGTTGGTTTGTTGTTTTGTTAGTTTATTGGTTTGTTGGTTTTTTGGTTTGTTGGTTCGTTGGTTTGATGGTTTGTTGGCTTGTTGGCTTGTTGATTTGTTGGTTTGTTGGCTTGTTGGTTACTTAGTTTGTTGGTTTGTTGGTTTGTTGGTTTGTTGGTTTGTTGGTTTGTTGGCTTGTTGGCTTGTTGGTTTGTTGGTTAGTTCGTTTGTTGGTTTGTTAGTTTGTTGGTTTGTTGCTTTGTTGGCTTGTTGGTTTGTTGATTTTTTGGTTTGTTAGTTTTTTGGTTTGTTGGTTTGTTGGTTTGTTGGTTTGTTGGTTTGTTGGTTTATTTGTTTGTTGGTTTGTTAGCTTGCTGGTTTGTTGGTTTGTTGGTTTGTTGGCTTGTTGGCTTGTTGGTTTGTTAGTTTGTTGGCTTTTTGGTTACTTGGTTTGTTGGTTTGTTGGTTTGTTGGCTTGTTGGCATGCTGGTTTGTTGGTTAGTTCGTTTGTTGGTTTGTTAATTTGTTGGTTTGTTGGCTTGTTGGTTTGTTGGTTTGTTGGTTTGTTGGTTTGTTGGTTTGTTGCTTTGTTGGTATGTTGGTTTGTTGGCTTTTTGGCTTGTTGGTTTGTTGGCTTGTTGGTTTGTTAGTTTGTTGGCTTTTTCGTTGTTTGTTTTGTTGGTTTGTTGGTTTGTGGTTTGTTGGCTTGTTGGTTTGTTGGTTTGTTGGTTTGTTGGTTTGTTGGTTTGTTGGTTTGTTGGTTTGTTGGTTTGTTGGTTTTTTGGTTTGTTGGTTTGTTGGTTTGTTGGCTTGTTGGTTTGTTGGTTTGTTGGCTTGTTGGTTTGTTGGTTTGTTGGCTTGTTGGCTTGTTGGTTTGTTGGTTTGTTGGCTTGTTGCTTACTTGGTTTGTTGGTTTGTTGGTTTGTTGGTTTGTTGGTTTGTTGGTATGTTGGCTTGTTGGTTTGTTGGCTTGTTGGCTTGTTGGTTTGTTGGTTTGTTGATTTCTTACTTTGTTGGTTTTTTGGTTTGTTGGCTTGTTGGCTTGTTGGTTTGTTGGCTTGTTGGTTTGTTAGTTTGTTGTCTTTTTGGTTTGTTAGTTTGTTGGTTTGTTGGCTTGTTGGCTTGTTGGTTTGTTGGTTTTTTGGTTTGTTGGTTTGTTGGTTTGTTGGTTTGTTGGTTTGTTGGTTTATTTGTTTGTTGGTTTGTTGGCTTGTTGGTTTGTTAGTTTGTTGGTTTGTTGGCTTTTTGGCTTGTTGGTTTGTTAGTTTGTTGGCTTTTGGTTACTTGGTTTGTTGGTTTGTTGGTTTGTTGGTTTGGTGGTTTGTTGGCTTGTTGGCTTGTTGGTTTGTTGGTTTGTTGGCTTGTTGGTTTGTTGGTTTGTTGGCTTGTTGGCTTGTTGCTTTGTTGGTTTGTTGGTTTGTTGGCTTGTTGGCTTATTGGTTTGTTAGTTTGTTGGCTTTTTGGTTACTTGGTTTGTTGGTTTGTTGGTTTGTTGGTTGTTGGTTTTTTTGGTTTGTTGGTTTGTTGGCTTGTTGGCTTGTTGGTTTGTTAGTTTGTTGGCTTTTTGGTTACTTGGTGTGTTGGTTTGTTGGTTTGTTGGTTTGTTGGCTTGTTGGTTTGTTGGTTTGTTGGTTTGTTGGCTTGTTGGCTTGTTGGCTTGTTGGTTTGTTAGTTTGTTGGCTTTTTAGTTACTTGGTTTGTTGGTTTGTTGGTTTGTTGGTTTGTTGGTTTGTTGGTTTGTTGGCTTGTCGGTTTGTTGGTTTGTTGGATTGTTGGCTTGTTGGTTTGTTGGTTTGTTGGTTTGTTGGTTAGTTCGTTTATTGGTTTGTTAGTTTGTTGGTTTGTTGGCTTGTTGGCTTGTTGGTTTGTTGGTTTTTTGGTTTGTTGGTTTGTTGGTTTGTTGGTATGTTGGTTTGTTGGCTTGTTGGTTTGTTGGTTTGTTGGATTGTTGGTTTGTTGGTTTGTTGGCTTGTTGGCTTGTTGCTTTGTTGGTTTGTTGGTTTGTTGGTTTGTTGGTTTGTTGGCTTGTTGGTTACTTGGTTTGTTGGTTTGTTGTTTTGTTGGTTTGTTGGCTTGTTGGCTTGTTGGTTTGTTGGTTAGTTCGTTTGTTGGTTTGTTAGTTTGTTGGCTTGTTGGTTTGTTGGTTTGTTGGTTTGTTGGTTTGTTGGTTTGTTGCTTTGTTGGTTTGTTGGCTTGTTGGCTTGTTGGTTTGTTGGCTTGTTGGTTTGTTAGTTTGTTGGCTTTTTGGTTTTTTGGTTTGTTGGTTTGTTGGTTTGTTGGCTTGTTGGTTTGTTGGTTTGTTGGCTTGTTGGCTTGTTGGTTTGTTTGTTTGTTAGTTTGTTGGTTAGTTTGTTTGTTGGTTTGTTAGTTTGTTGATTTGTTGGCTTGTTGACTTGTTGGTTTGTTGGTTTTTTGGTTTGTTGGTTTGTTGGTTTGTTGGTTTGTTGGTTTGTTGGTTTGTTGGTTTGTTGGTTTGTTGGTTTGTTGGCTTGTTGGCTTGTTGGTTTGTTAGTTTGTTGGCTTTTTGGTTACTTGGTTTGTTGGTTTATTGGCTTGTTGGCTTGTTGGTTTGTTGGTTTGTTGGCTTGTTGGTTTGTTGGTTTGTTGGTTTATTTGTTTGTTGGTTTGTTGGTTTGTTGGTTTGTTGTTTTGTTAGTTTATTGGTTTGTTGGTTTTTTGGTTTGTTGGTTCGTTGGTTTGATGGTTTGTTGGCTTGTTGGCTTGTTGATTTGTTGGTTTGTTGGCTTGTTGGTTACTTAGTTTGTTGGTTTGTTGGTTTGTTGGTTTGTTGGTTTGTTGGTTTGTTGGTTTGTTGGCTTGTTGGCTTGTTGGTTTGTTGGTTAGTTCGTTTGTTGGTTTGTTAGTTTGTTGGTTTGTTGCTTTGTTGGCTTGTTGGTTTGTTGATTTTTTGGTTTGTTAGTTTTTTGGTTTGTTGGTTTGTTGGTTTGTTGGTTTGTTGGTTTGTTGGTTTATTTGTTTGTTGGTTTGTTAGCTTGCTGGTTTGTTGGTTTGTTGGTTTGTTGGCTTGTTGGCTTGTTGGTTTGTTAGTTTGTTGGCTTTTTGGTTACTTGGTTTGTTGGTTTGTTGGTTTGTTGGCTTGTTGGCATGCTGGTTTGTTGGTTAGTTCGTTTGTTGGTTTGTTAATTTGTTGGTTTGTTGGCTTGTTGGTTTGTTGGTTTGTTGGTTTGTTGGTTTGTTGGTTTGTTGCTTTGTTGGTATGTTGGTTTGTTGGCTTTTTGGCTTGTTGGTTTGTTGGCTTGTTGGTTTGTTAGTTTGTTGGCTTTTTCGTTGTTTGTTTTGTTGGTTTGTTGGTTTGTGGTTTGTTGGCTTGTTGGTTTGTTGGTTTGTTGGTTTGTTGGTTTGTTGGTTTGTTGGTTTGTTGGTTTGTTGGTTTTTTGGTTTGTTGGTTTGTTGGTTTGTTGGCTTGTTGGTTTGTTGGTTTGTTGGCTTGTTGGTTTGTTGGTTTGTTGGCTTGTTGGCTTGTTGGTTTGTTGGTTTGTTGGCTTGTTGCTTACTTGGTTTGTTGGTTTGTTGGTTTGTTGGTTTGTTGGTTTGTTGGTATGTTGGCTTGTTGGTTTGTTGGCTTGTTGGCTTGTTGGTTTGTTGGTTTGTTGATTTCTTACTTTGTTGGTTTTTTGGTTTGTTGGCTTGTTGGCTTGTTGGTTTGTTGGCTTGTTGGTTTGTTAGTTTGTTGTCTTTTTGGTTTGTTAGTTTGTTGGTTTGTTGGCTTGTTGGCTTGTTGGTTTGTTGGTTTTTTGGTTTGTTGGTTTGTTGGTTTGTTGGTTTGTTGGTTTGTTGGTTTATTTGTTTGTTGGTTTGTTGGCTTGTTGGTTTGTTAGTTTGTTGGTTTGTTGGCTTTTTGGCTTGTTGGTTTGTTAGTTTGTTGGCTTTTGGTTACTTGGTTTGTTGGTTTGTTGGTTTGTTGGTTTGGTGGTTTGTTGGCTTGTTGGCTTGTTGGTTTGTTGGTTTGTTGGCTTGTTGGTTTGTTGGTTTGTTGGCTTGTTGGCTTGTTGGCTTGTTGCTTTGTTGGTTTGTTGGTTTGTTGGCTTGTTGGCTTATTGGTTTGTTAGTTTGTTGGCTTTTTGGTTACTTGGTTTGTTGGTTTGTTGGTTTGTTGGTTGTTGGTTTTTTTGGTTTGTTGGTTTGTTGGCTTGTTGGCTTGTTGGTTTGTTAGTTTGTTGGCTTTTTGGTTACTTGGTGTGTTGGTTTGTTGGTTTGTTGGTTTGTTGGCTTGTTGGTTTGTTGGTTTGTTGGTTTGTTGGCTTGTTGGCTTGTTGGCTTGTTGGTTTGTTAGTTTGTTGGCTTTTTAGTTACTTGGTTTGTTGGTTTGTTGGTTTGTTGGTTTGTTGGTTTGTTGGCTTGTCGGTTTGTTGGTTTGTTGGATTGTTGGCTTGTTGGTTTGTTGGTTTGTTGGTTTGTTGGTTAGTTCGTTTATTGGTTTGTTAGTTTGTTGGTTTGTTGGCTTGTTGGCTTGTTGGTTTGTTGGTTTTTTGGTTTGTTGGTTTGTTGGTTTGTTGGTATGTTGGTTTGTTGGCTTGTTGGTTTGTTGGTTTGTTGGATTGTTGGTTTGTTGGTTTGTTGGCTTGTTGGCTTGTTGCTTTGTTGGTTTGTTGGTTTGTTGGTTTGTTGGTTTGTTGGCTTGTTGGTTACTTGGTTTGTTGGTTTGTTGTTTTGTTGGTTTGTTGGCTTGTTGGCTTGTTGGTTTGTTGGTTAGTTCGTTTGTTGGTTTGTTAGTTTGTTGGCTTGTTGGTTTGTTGGTTTGTTGGTTTGTTGGTTTGTTGGTTTGTTGCTTTGTTGGTTTGTTGGCTTGTTGGCTTGTTGGTTTGTTGGCTTGTTGGTTTGTTAGTTTGTTGGCTTTTTGGTTTTTTGGTTTGTTGGTTTGTTGGTTTGTTGGCTTGTTGGTTTGTTGGTTTGTTGGCTTGTTGGCTTGTTGGTTTGTTTGTTTGTTAGTTTGTTGGTTAGTTTGTTTGTTGGTTTGTTAGTTTGTTGATTTGTTGGCTTGTTGACTTGTTGGTTTGTTGGTTTTTTGGTTTGTTGGTTTGTTGGTTTGTTGGTTTGTTGGTTTGTTGGTTTGTTGGTTTGTTGGTTTGTTGGTTTGTTGGTTTGTTGGCTTGTTGGCTTGTTGGTTTGTTAGTTTGTTGGCTTTTTGGTTACTTGGTTTGTTGGTTTATTGGCTTGTTGGCTTGTTGGTTTGTTGGTTTGTTGGCTTGTTGGTTTGTTGGTTTGTTGGCTTGTTGGCTTGTTGCTTTGTTGGTTTGTTGGTTTGTTGGCTTGTTGGTTTGTTGGCTTGTTGGCTTGTTGGTTTGTTAGTTTGTTGGGTTTTTGGTTGCTTGGTTTGTTGATTTGTTGGTTTGTTGACTTGTTGGTTTGTCGGTTTGTTGGTTTGTTGGTTTGTTGGTTTTTTGGTTTGTTGGTTTGTTGGTTTGTTGCCTTGTTGGTTTGTTGGTTTGTTGGCTTGTTGGTTTGTTGGTTTGTTGGCTTGTTGGCTTGTTGGTTTGTTAGTTTGTTGGTTTGTTACTTTGTTGGTTTGTTGGTTTGTTGGTTGGTTGGCTTGTTGGCCTGTTGGTTTGTTAGTTTGTTGGCTTTTTAGTTACTTGGTTTGTTGGTTTGTTGTTTTGTTGGTTTGTTGGTTTGTTGGTTTGTGGGCTTGTTGGTTTGTTGGTTTGTTGGCTTGTTGGCTTGTTGGTTTGTTGGTTTGTTGGTTTGTTGGTTAGTTCGTTTGTTGGTTTGTTAGTTTGTTGGTTTGTTGTCTTGTTGGCTTGTTGGTTTGTTGGTTTTTTGGTTTGTTGGTTTCTTGGTTTGTTGGTTTGTTAGTTTGTTGGTTTATTTGTTTGTTGGTTTGTTGGCTTGTTGGTTTGTTGGTTTGTTGGTTTGTTAGCTTGTTGGCTTGTTGGTTTGTTAGTTTGTTGGCTTTTTGGTTGCTTGGTTTGTTGGTTTGTTGGTTTGTTGGCTTGTTGGCTTGTTGGTTTGTTGGTTTGTTGGCTTGTTGGTTTGTTGATTTTTTGGCTTGTTGGCTTGTTGCTTTGTTGGTTTGTTGGTTTGTTGGCTTGTTGGTTTGTTGGCTTGTTGACTTGTTGGTTTCTTAGTTTGTTGGCTTTCTGGTTACTTGGTTTGTTGGTTTGTTGGTTTGTTGGTTTGTTGGCTTGTTGGTTTGTTGGTTTGTTGGTTTGTTGCTTTGTTGGTTTGTTGGTTTGTTGGCTTGTTGGCTTGTTGGTTTGTTGGCTTGTTGGTTTGTTAGTTTGTTGGCTTTTTGTTTACTTGGTTTGTCGGTTTGTTGGTTTGTTGGGTTGTTGGTTTGTTAGTTTGTTGGTTTGTTGGTTTGTTGGTTTGTTGGTTTGTTGGTTTTCTGGTTTGTTGGTTTGTTGGTTTGTTGGCTTGTTGGTTTGTTGGTTTGTTGGCTTGTTGGTTTTTTGGTTTGTTGGTTTGTTGGCTTGTTGGTTACTTGGTTTGTTGGTTTGTTGTTTTGTTGGTTTGTTGGCTTGTTGGCTTATTGGTTTGTTGGTTAGTTCGTTTGTTGGTTTGTTAGTTTGTTGGCTTGTTGGTTTGTTGGTTTGTTAGTTTGTTGGTTTGCTGGTTTGTTGCTTTGTTGGTTTGTTGGTTTGTTGGCTTGTTGGCTTGTTGGTTTGTTGGCTTGTTGGTTTGTTAGTTTGTTGGCTTTTTGGTTTTTTGGGATGTTGGTTTGTTGGTTTGTTGGCTTGTTGGTTTGTTGGTTTGTTGGCTTGTTGGCTTGTTGGTTTGTTGGTTTGTTGGTTTGTTGGTTAGTTCGTTTGTTGGTTTGTTAGTTTGTTGAATTGTTGGCTTGTTGGCTTGTTGGTTTGTTGGTTTTTTGGTTTGTTGGTTTGTTGGTTTGTTGGTTTGTTGGTTTGTTGGTTTGTTGGCTTGTTGGCTTGTTGGTTTGTTAGTTTGTTGGCTTTT
Source organism: Atherix ibis (assembly GCA_958298945.1). Lineage (NCBI taxonomy): Eukaryota > Metazoa > Arthropoda > Insecta > Diptera > Athericidae > Atherix > Atherix ibis. The sequence continues at coordinate 36,514,637 of OY282608.1, forward strand.
TGGTTACTTGGTTTGTTGGTTTGTTGGCTTGTTGGCTTGTTGGTTTGTTGGTTTGTTGGCTTGTTGGTTTGTTGGTTTGTTGGCTTGTTGGCTTGTTGCTTTGTTGGTTTGTTGGTTTGTTGGTTTGTTGGCTTGTTGGTTTGTTGGCGTATTGGCTTGTTGGTTTGTTAGTTTGTTGGGTTTTTGGTTGCTTGGTTTGTTGGTTTGTTGGTTTGTTGGTTTGTTGACTTGTTGGTTTGTTGGTTTGTTGGTTTGTTGGTTTGTTGGTTTGTTCGTTTTTTGGTTTGTTGGTTTGTTGGTTTGTTGCCTTGTTGGTTTGTTGGTTTGTTGGCTTGTTGGTTTGTTGGTTTGTTGGCTTGTTGGCTTGTTGGTTTGTTGGTTTGTTGGCTTGTTGGTTACTTGGTTTGTTGGTTTGTTGGTTTGTTGGTTTGTTGGTTTGTTGGTTTGTTGGTTTGTTGGCTTGTTGGTTTGTTGGTTAGTTCGTTTGAAGGTTTGTTAGTTTGTTGGTTTGTTGGCTTGTTGGCTTGTTGGTTTGTTAGTTTGTTGGCTTTTTGGTTACTTGGTTTGTTGGTTTGTTGGCTTGTTGGCTTGTTGGTTTGTTGGTTTGTTGGCTTGTTGGTTTGTTGGTTTGTTGGCTTGTTGGCTTGTTGCTTTGTTGGTTTGTTGGTTTGTTGGTTTGTTGGCTTGTTGGTTTGTTGGCGTATTGGCTTGTTGGTTTGTTAGTTTGTTGGGTTTTTGGTTGCTTGGTTTGTTGGTTTGTTGGTTTGTTGGTTTGTTGACTTGTTGGTTTGTTGGTTTGTTGGTTTGTTGGTTTGTTGGTTTGTTCGTTTTTTGGTTTGTTGGTTTGTTGGTTTGTTGCCTTGTTGGTTTGTTGGTTTGTTGGCTTGTTGGTTTGTTGGTTTGTTGGCTTGTTGGCTTGTTGGTTTGTTGGTTTGTTGGCTTGTTGGTTACTTGGTTTGTTGGTTTGTTGGTTTGTTGGTTTGTTGGTTTGTTGGTTTGTTAGCTTGTTGGCTTGTTGGTTTGTTAGTTTGTTGGCTTTTTGGTTGCTTGGTTTGTTGGTTTGTTGGTTTGTTGGCTTGTTGGCTTGTTGGTTTGTTGGTTTGTTGGCTTGTTGGTTTGTTGATTTTTTGGCTTGTTGGCTTGTTGCTTTGTTGGTTTGTTGGTTTGTTGGCTTGTTGGTTTGTTGGCTTGTTGACTTGTTGGTTTGTTAGTTTGTTGGCTTTCTGGTTACTTGGTTTGTTGGTTTGTTGGTTTGTTGGTTTGTTGGCTTGTTGGTTTGTTGGTTTGTTGGTTTGTTGCTTTGTTGGTTTGTTGGTTTGTTGGCTTGTTGGCTTGTTGGTTTGTTGGCTTGTTGGTTTGTTAGTTTGTTGGCTTTTTGTTTACTTGGTTTGTCGGTTTGTTGGTTTGTTGGGTTGTTGGTTTGTTAGTTTGTTGGTTTGTTGGTTTGTTGGTTTGTTGGTTTGTTGGTTTTCTGGTTTGTTGGTTTGTTGGTTTGTTGGCTTGTTGGTTTGTTGGTTTGTTGGCTTGTTGGTTTTTTGGTTTGTTGGTTTGTTGGCTTGTTGGTTACTTGGTTTGTTGGTTTGTTGTTTTGTTGGTTTGTTGGCTTGTTGGCTTATTGGTTTGTTGGTTAGTTCGTTTGTTGGTTTGTTAGTTTGTTGGCTTGTTGGTTTGTTGGTTTGTTAGTTTGTTGGTTTGCTGGTTTGTTGCTTTGTTGGTTTGTTGGTTTGTTGGCTTGTTGGCTTGTTGGTTTGTTGGCTTGTTGGTTTGTTAGTTTGTTGGCTTTTTGGTTTTTTGGGATGTTGGTTTGTTGGTTTGTTGGCTTGTTGGTTTGTTGGTTTGTTGGCTTGTTGGCTTGTTGGTTTGTTAGTTTGTTGGCTTTTTGGTTACTTGGTTTGTTGGTTTATTGGCTTGTTGGCTTGTTGGTTTGTTGGTTTGTTGGCTTGTTGGTTTGTTGGTTTGTTGGCTTGTTGGCTTGTTGCTTTGTTGGTTTGTTGGTTTGTTGGCTTGTTGGTTTGTTGGCTTGTTGGCTTGTTGGTTTGTTAGTTTGTTGGCTTTTGGTTACTTGGTTTGTTGGTTTGTTGGTTTGTTGGTTTGGTGGTTTGTTGGCTTGTTGGCTTGTTGGTTTGTTGGTTTGTTGGCTTGTTGGTTTGTTGGTTTGTTGGCTTGTTGGCTTGTTGCTTTGTTGGTTTGTTGGTTTGTTGGCTTGTTGGCTTATTGGTTTGTTAGTTTGTTGGCTTTTTGGTTACTTGGTTTGTTGGTTTGTTGGTTTGTTGGTTGTTGGTTTTTTTGGTTTGTTGGTTTGTTGGCTTGTTGGCTTGTTGGTTTGTTAGTTTGTTGGCTTTTTGGTTACTTGGTGTGTTGGTTTGTTGGTTTGTTGGTTTGTTGGCTTGTTGGTTTGTTGGTTTGTTGGTTTGTTGGCTTGTTGGCTTGTTGGCTTGTTGGTTTGTTAGTTTGTTGGCTTTTTAGTTACTTGGTTTGTTGGTTTGTTGGTTTGTTGGTTTGTTGGTTTGTTGGCTTGTCGGTTTGTTGGTTTGTTGGATTGTTGGCTTGTTGGTTTGTTGGTTTGTTGGTTTGTTGGTTAGTTCGTTTATTGGTTTGTTAGTTTGTTGGTTTGTTGGCTTGTTGGCTTGTTGGTTTGTTGGTTTTTTGGTTTGCTGGTTTGTTGGTTTGTTGGTATGTTGGTTTGTTGGCTTGTTGGTTTGTTGGTTTGTTGGATTGTTGGTTTGTTGGTTTGTTGGCTTGTTGGCTTGTTGCTTTGTTGGTTTGTTGGTTTGTTGGTTTGTTGGTTTGTTGGCTTGTTGGTTACTTGGTTTGTTGGTTTGTTGTTTTGTTGGTTTGTTGGCTTGTTGGCTTGTTGGTTTGTTGGTTAGTTCGTTTGTTGGTTTGTTAGTTTGTTGGCTTGTTGGTTTGTTGGTTTGTTGGTTTGTTGGTTTGTTGGTTTGTTGCTTTGTTGGTTTGTTGGCTTGTTGGCTTGTTGGTTTGTTGGCTTGTTGGTTTGTTAGTTTGTTGGCTTTTTGGTTTTTTGGTTTGTTGGTTTGTTGGTTTGTTGGCTTGTTGGTTTGTTGGTTTGTTGGCTTGTTGGCTTGTTGGTTTGTTTGTTTGTTAGTTTGTTGGTTAGTTTGTTTGTTGGTTTGTTAGTTTGTTGATTTGTTGGCTTGTTGACTTGTTGGTTTGTTGGTTTTTTGGTTTGTTGGTTTGTTGGTTTGTTGGTTTGTTGGTTTGTTGGTTTGTTGGTTTGTTGGTTTGTTGGTTTGTTGGCTTGTTGGCTTGTTGGTTTGTTAGTTTGTTGGCTTTTTGGTTACTTGGTTTGTTGGTTTATTGGCTTGTTGGCTTGTTGGTTTGTTGGTTTGTTGGCTTGTTGGTTTGTTGGTTTGTTGGCTTGTTGGCTTGTTGCTTTGTTGGTTTGTTGGTTTGTTGGCTTGTTGGTTTGTTGGCTTGTTGGCTTGTTGGTTTGTTAGTTTGTTGGGTTTTTGGTTGCTTGGTTTGTTGATTTGTTGGTTTGTTGACTTGTTGGTTTGTCGGTTTGTTGGTTTGTTGGTTTGTTGGTTTTTTGGTTTGTTGGTTTGTTGGTTTGTTGCCTTGTTGGTTTGTTGGTTTGTTGGCTTGTTGGTTTGTTGGTTTGTTGGCTTGTTGGCTTGTTGGTTTGTTGGTTTGTTGGTTTGTTACTTTGTTGGTTTGTTGGTTTGTTGGTTGGTTGGCTTGTTGGCCTGTTGGTTTGTTAGTTTGTTGGCTTTTTAGTTACTTGGTTTGTTGGTTTGTTGTTTTGTTGGTTTGTTGGTTTGTTGGTTTGTGGGCTTGTTGGTTTGTTGGTTTGTTGGCTTGTTGGCTTGTTGGTTTGTTGGTTTGTTGGTTTGTTGGTTAGTTCGTTTGTTGGTTTGTTAGTTTGTTGGTTTGTTGTCTTGTTGGCTTGTTGGTTTGTTGGTTTTTTGGTTTGTTGGTTTCTTGGTTTGTTGGTTTGTTAGTTTGTTGGTTTATTTGTTTGTTGGTTTGTTGGCTTGTTGGTTTGTTGGTTTGTTGGTTTGTTAGCTTGTTGGCTTGTTGGTTTGTTAGTTTGTTGGCTTTTTGGTTGCTTGGTTTGTTGGTTTGTTGGTTTGTTGGCTTGTTGGCTTGTTGGTTTGTTGGTTTGTTGGCTTGTTGGTTTGTTGATTTTTTGGCTTGTTGGCTTGTTGCTTTGTTGGTTTGTTGGTTTGTTGGCTTGTTGGTTTGTTGGCTTGTTGACTTGTTGGTTTGTTAGTTTGTTGGCTTTCTGGTTACTTGGTTTGTTGGTTTGTTGGTTTGTTGGTTTGTTGGCTTGTTGGTTTGTTGGTTTGTTGGTTTGTTGCTTTGTTGGTTTGTTGGTTTGTTGGCTTGTTGGCTTGTTGGTTTGTTGGCTTGTTGGTTTGTTAGTTTGTTGGCTTTTTGTTTACTTGGTTTGTCGGTTTGTTGGTTTGTTGGGTTGTTGGTTTGTTAGTTTGTTGGTTTGTTGGTTTGTTGGTTTGTTGGTTTGTTGGTTTTCTGGTTTGTTGGTTTGTTGGTTTGTTGGCTTGTTGGTTTGTTGGTTTGTTGGCTTGTTGGTTTTTTGGTTTGTTGGTTTGTTGGCTTGTTGGTTACTTGGTTTGTTGGTTTGTTGTTTTGTTGGTTTGTTGGCTTGTTGGCTTATTGGTTTGTTGGTTAGTTCGTTTGTTGGTTTGTTAGTTTGTTGGCTTGTTGGTTTGTTGGTTTGTTAGTTTGTTGGTTTGCTGGTTTGTTGCTTTGTTGGTTTGTTGGTTTGTTGGCTTGTTGGCTTGTTGGTTTGTTGGCTTGTTGGTTTGTTAGTTTGTTGGCTTTTTGGTTTTTTGGGATGTTGGTTTGTTGGTTTGTTGGCTTGTTGGTTTGTTGGTTTGTTGGCTTGTTGGCTTGTTGGTTTGTTGGTTTGTTGGTTTGTTGGTTAGTTCGTTTGTTGGTTTGTTAGTTTGTTGAATTGTTGGCTTGTTGGCTTGTTGGTTTGTTGGTTTTTTGGTTTGTTGGTTTGTTGGTTTGTTGGTTTGTTGGTTTGTTGGTTTGTTGGCTTGTTGGCTTGTTGGTTTGTTAGTTTGTTGGCTTTTTGGTTACTTGGTTTGTTGGTTTGTTGGCTTGTTGGCTTGTTGGTTTGTTGGTTTGTTGGCTTGTTGGTTTGTTGGTTTGTTGGCTTGTTGGCTTGTTGCTTTGTTGGTTTGTTGGTTTGTTGGTTTGTTGGCTTGTTGGTTTGTTGGCGTATTGGCTTGTTGGTTTGTTAGTTTGTTGGGTTTTTGGTTGCTTGGTTTGTTGGTTTGTTGGTTTGTTGGTTTGTTGACTTGTTGGTTTGTTGGTTTGTTGGTTTGTTGGTTTGTTGGTTTGTTCGTTTTTTGGTTTGTTGGTTTGTTGGTTTGTTGCCTTGTTGGTTTGTTGGTTTGTTGGCTTGTTGGTTTGTTGGTTTGTTGGCTTGTTGGCTTGTTGGTTTGTTGGTTTGTTGGCTTGTTGGTTACTTGGTTTGTTGGTTTGTTGGTTTGTTGGTTTGTTGGTTTGTTGGTTTGTTGGTTTGTTGGCTTGTTGGTTTGTTGGTTAGTTCGTTTGAAGGTTTGTTAGTTTGTTGGTTTGTTGGCTTGTTGGCTTGTTGGTTTGTTAGTTTGTTGGCTTTTTGGTTACTTGGTTTGTTGGTTTGTTGGCTTGTTGGCTTGTTGGTTTGTTGGTTTGTTGGCTTGTTGGTTTGTTGGTTTGTTGGCTTGTTGGCTTGTTGCTTTGTTGGTTTGTTGGTTTGTTGGTTTGTTGGCTTGTTGGTTTGTTGGCGTATTGGCTTGTTGGTTTGTTAGTTTGTTGGGTTTTTGGTTGCTTGGTTTGTTGGTTTGTTGGTTTGTTGGTTTGTTGACTTGTTGGTTTGTTGGTTTGTTGGTTTGTTGGTTTGTTGGTTTGTTCGTTTTTTGGTTTGTTGGTTTGTTGGTTTGTTGCCTTGTTGGTTTGTTGGTTTGTTGGCTTGTTGGTTTGTTGGTTTGTTGGCTTGTTGGCTTGTTGGTTTGTTGGTTTGTTGGCTTGTTGGTTACTTGGTTTGTTGGTTTGTTGGTTTGTTGGTTTGTTGGTTTGTTGGTTTGTTAGCTTGTTGGCTTGTTGGTTTGTTAGTTTGTTGGCTTTTTGGTTGCTTGGTTTGTTGGTTTGTTGGTTTGTTGGCTTGTTGGCTTGTTGGTTTGTTGGTTTGTTGGCTTGTTGGTTTGTTGATTTTTTGGCTTGTTGGCTTGTTGCTTTGTTGGTTTGTTGGTTTGTTGGCTTGTTGGTTTGTTGGCTTGTTGACTTGTTGGTTTGTTAGTTTGTTGGCTTTCTGGTTACTTGGTTTGTTGGTTTGTTGGTTTGTTGGTTTGTTGGCTTGTTGGTTTGTTGGTTTGTTGGTTTGTTGCTTTGTTGGTTTGTTGGTTTGTTGGCTTGTTGGCTTGTTGGTTTGTTGGCTTGTTGGTTTGTTAGTTTGTTGGCTTTTTGTTTACTTGGTTTGTCGGTTTGTTGGTTTGTTGGGTTGTTGGTTTGTTAGTTTGTTGGTTTGTTGGTTTGTTGGTTTGTTGGTTTGTTGGTTTTCTGGTTTGTTGGTTTGTTGGTTTGTTGGCTTGTTGGTTTGTTGGTTTGTTGGCTTGTTGGTTTTTTGGTTTGTTGGTTTGTTGGCTTGTTGGTTACTTGGTTTGTTGGTTTGTTGTTTTGTTGGTTTGTTGGCTTGTTGGCTTATTGGTTTGTTGGTTAGTTCGTTTGTTGGTTTGTTAGTTTGTTGGCTTGTTGGTTTGTTGGTTTGTTAGTTTGTTGGTTTGCTGGTTTGTTGCTTTGTTGGTTTGTTGGTTTGTTGGCTTGTTGGCTTGTTGGTTTGTTGGCTTGTTGGTTTGTTAGTTTGTTGGCTTTTTGGTTTTTTGGGATGTTGGTTTGTTGGTTTGTTGGCTTGTTGGTTTGTTGGTTTGTTGGCTTGTTGGCTTGTTGGTTTGTTGGTTTGTTGGTTTGTTGGTTAGTTCGTTTGTTGGTTTGTTAGTTTGTTGAATTGTTGGCTTGTTGGCTTGTTGGTTTGTTGGTTTTTTGGTTTGTTGGTTTGTTGGTTTGTTGGTTTGTTGGTTTGTTGGTTTGTTGGCTTGTTGGCTTGTTGGTTTGTTAGTTTGTTGGCTTTTTGGTTACTTGGTTTGTTGGTTTGTTGGCTTGTTGGCTTGTTGGTTTGTTGGTTTGTTGGCTTGTTGGTTTGTTGGTTTGTTGGGTTGTTGGCTTGTTGCTTTGTTGGTTTGTTGGTTTGTTGGTTTGTTGGCTTGTTGGTTTGTTGGCGTATTGGCTTGTTGGTTTGTTAGTTTGTTGGGTTTTTGGTTGCTTGGTTTGTTGGTTTGTTGGTTTGTTGGTTTGTTGACTTGTTGGTTTGTTGGTTTGTTGGTTTGTTGGTTTGTTGGTTTGTTCGTTTTTTGGTTTGTTGGTTTGTTGGTTTGTTGCCTTGTTGGTTTGTTGGTTTGTTGGCTTGTTGGTTTGTTGGTTTGTTGGCTTGTTGGCTTGTTGGTTTGTTGGTTTGTTGGCTTGTTGGTTACTTGGTTTGTTGGTTTGTTGGTTTGTTGGTTTGTTGGTTTGTTGGTTTGTTGGTTTGTTGGTTTGTTGGCTTGTTGGTTTGTTGGTTAGTTCGTTTGAAGGTTTGTTAGTTTGTTGGTTTGTTGGCTTGTTGGCTTGTTGGTTTGTTGGTTTGTTGGTTTGTTACTTTGTTGGTTTGTTGGTTTGTTGGTTTGTTGGTTTGTTGGTTTGTTGGCTTGTTTGCTTGTTGTTTTGTTGGCTTGTTGGTTTGTTAGTTTGTTGGCTTTTTGGTTTTTTGGTTTGTTGGTTTGTTGGTTTGTTGACTTGTTGGTTTGTTGGTTTGTTGGCTTGTTGGCTTGTTGGTTTGTTGGTTTGTTGGTTTGTTGGTTAGTTCGTTTGTTGGTTTGTTAGTTTGTTGGTTTGTTGGCTTGTTGGCTTATTGGTTTGTTGGTTTTTTGATTTGTTCGTTTGTTGGCTTTTTGGCTTGTTGGTTTGTTAGTTTGTTGGCTTTTTGGTTACTTGGTTTGTTGGTTTGTTGGTTTGTTGGCTTGTTCGCGTGTTGGTTTGTTGGCTTGTTGGTTTGTTGGTTTGTTGGCTTGTTGGCTTGTTGCTTTGTTGGTTTGTTGGTTTGTTGGTTTGTTGGCTTGTTGGTTTGTTAGTTTGTTGGCTTTTTGGTTACTTGGTTTGTTGGTTTGTGGGTTTGTTGGTTTTTGGTTTGTTGGTTTATTGGTTTGTTGGCTTGTTGGCTTGTTGGCTTGTTAGTTTGTTGGCTTTTTGGTTACTTGGTTTGTTGGTTTGTTGGTTTGTTGGTTTGTTGGTTTGTTGGCTTGTTGGTTTGTTGGTTTGTTGGTTTGTTGGCTTGTTAGCTTGTTGGTTTGTTAGTTTGTTGGCTTTTTGGTTACTTGGTTTGTTGGTTTGTTGGTTTGTTGGTTTGTTGGTTTGTTGGTGTTTTGGTTTGTTGGTTTGTTGGCTTGTTGGTTTGTTGGTTTGTTGGCTTGTTGGCTAGTTGGTTTGTTGGTTTGTTGGTTTGTTGGTTAGTTCGTTTGTTGCTTTGTTAGTTTGTTGGTTTGTTGGCTTGTTGGCTTGTTGGTTTGTTGGTTTTTTGGTTTGTTGGTTTGTTGGTTTGTTGGTTTGTTGGTTTGTTGGTGTGTTGGTTTATTTGTTTGTTGGTTTGTTGGCTTGTTATTTTGTTGGTTTGTTGGCTTGTTGGCTTGTTGGTTTGTTAGTTTGTTGGCTTTTTGGTTACTTGGTTTGTGGGTTTGTTGGCTTGTTGTTTTGTTGGTTTGTTGGCTTGTTGGCTTGTTGCTATGTTGGTTTGTTGGTTTGTTGGCTTGTTGGTTTGTTGGCTTCTTGTCTTGTTGGTTTGTTAGTTTGTTGGCTTTTTGGTAACTTGGTTTGTTGGTTTGTTGGTTTGTTGGTTTGTTGGCTTGTTGGTTTGTTGGTTTGTTGGTTTGTTGCTTTGTTGCTTTGTTGCTTTGTTGGTTTGTTGGTTTGTTGGCTTGTTGGCTTGTTGGTTTGTTGGCTTGTTGGTTTGTTAGTTTGTTGGCTCTTTGGTTACTTGGTTTGTTGGTTTGTTGGTTTGTTGGCTTGTTGGTTTGTTGGTTTGTTGGTTTGTTGGTTTGTTGGTTTGTTGGTTTGTTGGTTTGTTGGTTTGTTGGTTTTTTGGTTTGTTGGTTTGTTGGTTTGTTGGCTTGTTGGTTTGTTGGTTTGTTGGCTTGTTGGTTTGTTGGTTTGTTGGTTTGTTGGCTTGTTGGTTTGTTGGTTTGTTGGCTTGTTGGTTACTTGGTTTGTTGGTTTGTTGGTTTGTTGGTTTGTTGGCTTGTTGGCTTGTTGGTTTGTTGGATAGGTCGTTTGTTACTTTGTTAGTTTGTTGGTTTGTTGCTTTTTTGGTTTTGTTGGTTTGTTGGCTTGTTGGCTTGTTGGTTTGTTGGCTTGTTGGTTTGTTAGTTTGTTGGCTTTATGGTTATTTGGTTTGTTGGTTTGTTGGTTGGTTGGCTTGTTGGGTTGTTGGTTTGTTGGCTTATTGGCTTGTTGGTTTGTTGGTTTGTTGGTTTGTTGGTTAGTTCGTTTGTTGGTTTGTTAGTTTGTTGGTTTGTTGGCTTGTTGGCTTGTTGGTTTGTTGGTTTTTTGGTTTGTTGGTTTGTTGGTTTGTTGGCTTGTTGGTTTGTTGGTTTATTTGTTTGTTGGTTTGTTGGCTTGTTGGTTTGTTGGTTTGTTGGTTTGTTGGTTTGTTGGCTTGTTGGCTTGTTGGTTTGTTAGTTTGTTGGCTTTTTGGTTACTTGGTTTGTTGGCTTGTTGGCTTGTTGGCTTGTTGGTTTGTTGGTTTGTTGGCTTGTTGGTTTGTTGGTTTGTTGGCTTGTTGGCTTGTTGCTTTGTTGGTTTGTTGGTTTGTTACTTTGTTCGTTTGTTGGTTTGTTGGCTAGTTGGCTTGTTGGTTTGTTGGTTTGTTGGTTTTTTGGTTTGTTGGTTTATTTGTTTGTTGGTTTGTTGGCTTGTTGATTTGTTGGTTTGTTGGTTTGTTGGCTTGTCGGTTTGTTGGTTTGTTGGCTTGTTGGCTTGTTGGTTACTTAGTTTGTTGGTTTGTTGGTTTGTTGGTTTGTTGGCTTGTTGGCTTGTTAGTTTGTTGGCTAGTTCGTTTGTTGGTTTGTTAGTTTGTTGGTTTGTTGGCTTGTTGGCTTGTTGGTTTGTTGGTTTTTTGGTTTGTTGGTTTGTTGGCTTGCTGGTTTGTTGGTTTGTTGGTTTGTTGGCTTGTTGGCTTGTTTGTTTGTTAGTTTGTTTTCTTTTTGGTTACTTGGTTTGTTGGTTTGTTGGTTTGTTGGTTTGTTGGTTTGTTGGCTTGTTGGCTTGTTGGTTTGTTGGTTAGTTCGTTTGTTGGTTTGTTAGTTTGTTGGTTTGTTGGCTTGTTGGTTTGTTGGTTTGTTGGTTTGTTGGTTTGTTGGTTTGTTGGTTTGTTGGTTTGTTGGTTTGTTGCTTTGTTGGTTTGTGGGCTTGTTGGCTTGTTGGTTTGTTGGTTTGTTGGTTTGTTAGTTTGTTGGCTTTTTGGTTACTTGGTTTGTTGGTTTGTTGGTTTGTTATTTTGTTGGCTTGTTGGATTGTTGGTTGGTTGGTTTGTTGGTTTGTTGGTTTTTTGGTTTGTTGGTTTGTTGGTTTGTTGGTTTGTTGGCTTGTTGGTTTGTTGGTTTGTTGGCTCGTTGGTTTGTTGGTTTGTTGGCTTGTTGGCTTGTTGGTTTGTTAGTTTGTTGGCTTGTTGGTTACTTGGTTTGTTGGTTTGTTGGTTTGTTGGTTTGTTGGTTTGTTGGTTTGTTGGCTTGTTGGCTTGTTGGTTTGTTGGTTAGTTCGTTTGTTGGTTTGTTAGTTTGTTGGCTTTTTGGTTACTTGGTTTGTTGGTTTGTTGGTTTGTTGGTTTGTTGGCTTGTTGGTTTGTTGGTTTGTTGGCTTGTTGGTTTGTTAGTTTGTTGGCTTTTTGGTTACTTGGTTTGTTGGTTTGTTGGTTTGTTGGTTTGCTGGCTTGTTGGTTTGTTTGTTTGTTGGTTTGTTGGTTTGTTGGTTTGTTGGTTTGTTGGCTTGATGGCTTGTTGGTTTGTTGGTTAGTTTGTTTGTTGGTTTGTTAGTTTGTTGGTTTGTTGGCTTGTTGGCTTGTTGGTTTGTTGGTTTGTTGGTTTGTTGGTTTGTTGCTTTGTTGGTTTGTTGGTTTCTTGGTTTGTTAGCTTGTTGGTTTGTCAGTTTGTTGGCTTTTTGGTTTTTTGGTTTGTTGGTTTGTTGGTTGGTTGGCTTGTGGGCTTGTTGGTTTGTTGGTTTGTTGGCTTGTTGGCTTGTTGGTTTGTTAATTTGTTGGTTTGTTGGTTAGTTCGTTTGTTGGTTTGTTAGTTTGTTGGTTTTTGGCTTCTTGGCTTGTTGGTTTGTTGGTTTTTTGGTTTGTTGGTTTGTTGATTTGTTGGTTTGTTTGTTTGTTGGTTTATTTGTTTGTTGGTTTGTTGGCTTGTTGGCTTGTTGGTTTGTCGGTTTGTTGGCTTGTTGGCTTGTTGGTTTGTTAGTTTGTTGACTTTTTGGTTACTTGGTGTTTTGGTTTGTTGGCTTGTTGGCTTGTTGGTTTGTTGGTTTGTTGGCTTGTTGGCTTGTTGGCTTGTTGGTTTGTTGGTTTGTTGGCTTGTTGGTTACTTGGTTTGTTGGTTTGTTGGTTTGTTGGTTTGTTGGTTTGTTGGCTTGTTGGCTTGTTGGTTTGTTGGTTAGTTCGTTTGTTGGTTTGTTAGTTTGTTGGCTTTTTGGTTACTTGGTTTGTTGGTTTGTTGGTTTGTTGGTTTGTTGGCTTGTTGGTTTGTTGGTTTGTTGGTTTGTTGCTTTGTTGGTTTGTTGGTTTGTTGGCTTGTTGGCTTGTTGGTTTGTTGGCTTGTTGGTTTGTTAGTTTGTTGGCTTTTTGGTTACTTGGTCTGTTGGTTTGTTGGTTTGTTGATTTGTTGGCTTGTTGGTTTGTTGGTTTGTTGGTTTGTTGGTTTATTGGTTTGTTGGTTTTTTGGTTTGTTGGTTTGTTGGTTTGTTGGTTTGTTCGCTTGTTGGTTTGTTGGTTTGTTGGCTTGTTGGTTTGTTGGTTTGTTGGCTTGTTGGCTTGTTGGTTTGTTGGTTTGTTGGCTTGTTGGTTGCTTGGTTTGTTGGTTTGTTGGTTTGTTGGTTTGTTGGCTTGTTGGCTTTTTGATTTGTTGGTTTGTTGGTTAGTTCGTTTGTTGGTTTGTTAGTTTGTTGGTTTCTTGGCTTGTTGGCTTGTTGGTTTGTTGGTTTGTCGGTTTGTTGGTTTGTTGGTTTGTTGGTTTGTTGGCTTGTTGGCTTGTTGGTTTGTTGGTTTGTTGGCTTGTTGGCTTGTTGGTTTGTTAGTTTGTTGGCTTTTTGGTTTTTTGGTTTGTTGGTTTGTTGGTTGGTTGGCTTGTTGGCTTTTTGGTTTGTTGGTTTGTTGGTTTGTTGGCTTGTTGGTTTGTTGGTTTGTTGGTTTGTTGGTTTGTTGGTTAGTTCGTTTGTTGGTTTGTTAGTTTGTTGGTTTGTTGGCTTGTTGCCTTGTTGGTTTGTTGGTTTTTTGGTTTGTTAGTTTGTTGGTTTGTTGGTTTGTTGGTTTGTTAGTTTATTAGTTTATTTGTTTGTTGGTTTCTTGGCTTGTTGGTTTGTTGGTTTGTTGATTTGTTGGCTTGTTGGCTTGTTGGTTTGTTAGTTTGTTGGCTTTTTGGTTACTTGGTGTGTTGGTTTGTTGGCTTGTTGGCTTGTTGGTTTGTTGGTTTGTTGGCTTGTTGGTTTGTTGATATGTTGGCTTGTTGGCTTGTTGCTTTGTTGGTTTGTTGGTTTGTTGGCTTGTTGGTTTGTTGGCTTGTTGGCTTGTTGGTTTGTTAGGTTGTTGGCTTTTTGGTTACTTGTTTTGTTGGTTTATTGGTTTGTTGGTTTGTTGGCTTGTTGGTTTGTTGGTTTGTTGGTTTGTTGGTGTTTTGGTTTGTTGGTTTGTTGGCTTGTTGGTTTGTTGGTTTGTTGGCTTGTTGGCTAGTTGGTTTGTTGGTTTGTTGGTTTGTTGGTTAGTTCGTTTGTTGGTTTGTTAGTTTGTTGGTTTGTTGGCTTGTTGGCTTGTTGGTTTGTTGGTTTTTTGGTTTGTTGGTTTGTTGGTTTGTTGGTTTGTTGGTTTATTTGTTTTTTGGTTTGTTGGCTTGTTGTTTTGTTGGTTTGTTGGCTTGTTGGCTTGTTGGTTTGTTAGTTTGTTGGCTTTTTGGTTACTTGGTTTGTGGGTTTGTTGGCTTGTTGGTTTGTTGGTTTGTTGGCTTGTTGGCTTGTTGCTTTGTTGGTTTGTTGGTTTGTTGGCTTGTTGGTTTGTTGGCTTGTTGGCTTGTTGGTTTGTTAGTTTGTTGGCTTTTTGGTTACTTGGTTTGTTGTTTTGTTGGTTTGTTGGCTTGTTGGTTTGTTGGTTTGTTGGTTTGTTGCTTTGTTGCTTTGTTGGTTTGTTGGTTTGTTGGCTTGTTGGCTTGTTGGTTTGTTGGCTTGTTGGTTTGTTAGTTTGTTGGCTCTTTGGTTACTTGGTTTGTTGGTTTGTTGGTTTGTTGGTTTGTTGGTTTGTTGGTTTGTTGGTTTGTTGGTTTGTTGGTTTTTTGGTTTGTTGGTTTGTTGGTTTGTTGGCTTGTTGGTTTGTTGGTTTGTTGGCTTGTTGGTTTGTTGGTTTGTTGGTTTGTTGGCTTGTTGGTTTGTTGGTTTGTTGGCTTGTTGGTTACTTGGTTTGTTGGTTTGTTGGTTTGTTGGTTTGTTGGCTTGTTGGCTTGCTGGTTTGTTGGGTAGGTCGTTTGTTACTTTGTTAGTTTGTTGGTTTGTTGGCTTGTTGGCTTGTTGGTTTGTTGGTTTGTTGGTTTGTTGGTTTGTTGGTTTGTTGGTTTGTTGCTTTTTTGGTTTGTTGGTTTGTTGGTTTGTTGGTTTGTTGCTTTGTTGGTTTGTTGGTTTGTTGGCTTGTTGGCTTGTTGGTTTGTTGGCTTGTTGGTTTGTTAGTTTGTTGGCTTTTTGGTTACTTGGTCTGTTGGTTTGTTGGTTTGTTGATTTGTTGGCTTGTTGGTTTGTTGGTTTGTTGGTTTGTTGGTTTATTGGTTTGTTGGTTTTTTGGTTTGTTGGTTTGTTGGTTTGTTGGTTTGTTCGCTTGTTGGTTTGTTGGTTTGTTGGCTTGTTGGTTTGTTGGTTTGTTGGCTTGTTGGCTTGTTGGTTTGTTGGTTTGTTGGCTTGTTGGTTGCTTGGTTTGTTGGTTTGTTGGTTTGTTGGTTTGTTGGCTTGTTGGCTTTTTGATTTGTTGGTTTGTTGGTTAGTTCGTTTGTTGGTTTGTTAGTTTGTTGGTTTCTTGGCTTGTTGGCTTGTTGGTTTGTTGGTTTGTCGGTTTGTTGGTTTGTTGGTTTGTTGGTTTGTTGGCTTGTTGGCTTGTTGGTTTGTTGGTTTGTTGGCTTGTTGGCTTGTTGGTTTGTTAGTTTGTTGGCTTTTTGGTTTTTTGGTTTGTTGGTTTGTTGGTTGGTTGGCTTGTTGGCTTTTTGGTTTGTTGGTTTGTTGGTTTGTTGGCTTGTTGGTTTGTTGGTTTGTTGGTTTGTTGGTTTGTTGGTTAGTTCGTTTGTTGGTTTGTTAGTTTGTTGGTTTGTTGGCTTGTTGCCTTGTTGGTTTGTTGGTTTTTTGGTTTGTTGGTTTGTTGGTTTGTTGGTTTGTTGGTTTGTTAGTTTATTAGTTTATTTGTTTGTTGGTTTCTTGGCTTGTTGGTTTGTTGGTTTGTTGATTTGTTGGCTTGTTGGCTTGTTGGTTTGTTAGTTTGTTGGCTTTTTGGTTACTTGGTGTGTTGGTTTGTTGGCTTGTTGGCTTGTTGGTTTGTTGGTTTGTTGGCTTGTTGGTTTGTTGATATGTTGGCTTGTTGGCTTGTTGCTTTGTTGGTTTCTTGGTTTGTTGGCTTGTTGGTTTGTTGGCTTGTTGGCTTGTTGGTTTGTTAGGTTGTTGGCTTTTTGGTTACTTGTTTTGTTGGTTTATTGGTTTGTTGGTTTGTTGGCTTGTTGGTTTGTTGGTTTGTTGGTTTGTTGGTGTTTTGGTTTGTTGGTTTGTTGGCTTGTTGGTTTGTTGGTTTGTTGGCTTGTTGGCTAGTTGGTTTGTTGGTTTGTTGGTTTGTTGGTTAGTTCGTTTGTTGGTTTGTTAGTTTGTTGGTTTGTTGGCTTGTTGGCTTGTTGGTTTGTTGGTTTTTTGGTTTGTTGGTTTGTTGGTTTGTTGGTTTGTTGGTTTATTTGTTTGTTGGTTTGTTGGCTTGTTGTTTTGTTGGTTTGTTGGCTTGTTGGCTTGTTGGTTTGTTAGTTTGTTGGCTTTTTGGTTACTTGGTTTGTGGGTTTGTTGGCTTGTTGGTTTGTTGGTTTGTTGGCTTGTTGGCTTGTTGCTTTGTTGGTTTGTTGGTTTGTTGGCTTGTTGGTTTGTTGGCTTGTTGGCTTGTTGGTTTGTTAGTTTGTTGGCTTTTTGGTTACTTGGTTTGTTGTTTTGTTGGTTTGTTGGCTTGTTGGTTTGTTGGTTTGTTGGTTTGTTGCTTTGTTGCTTTGTTGGTTTGTTGGTTTGTTGGCTTGTTGGCTTGTTGGTTTGTTGGCTTGTTGGTTTGTTAGTTTGTTGGCTCTTTGGTTACTTGGTTTGTTGGTTTGTTGGTTTGTTGGTTTGTTGGTTTGTTGGTTTGTTGGTTTGTTGGTTTGTTGGTTTTTTGGTTTGTTGGTTTGTTGGTTTGTTGGCTTGTTGGTTTGTTGGTTTGTTGGCTTGTTGGTTTGTTGGTTTGTTGGTTTGTTGGCTTGTTGGTTTGTTGGTTTGTTGGCTTGTTGGTTACTTGGTTTGTTGGTTTGTTGGTTTGTTGGTTTGTTGGCTTGTTGGCTTGCTGGTTTGTTGGGTAGGTCGTTTGTTACTTTGTTAGTTTGTTGGTTTGTTGGCTTGTTGGCTTGTTGGTTTGTTGGTTTGTTGGTTTGTTGGTTTGTTGGTTTGTTGGTTTGTTGCTTTTTTGGTTTGTTGGTTTGTTGGCTTGTTGGATTGTTGGTTTGTTGGCTTGTTGGTTTGTTAGTTTGTTGGCTTTTTGGTTATTTGGTTTGTTGGTTTGTTGGTTGGTTGGCTTGTTGGTTTGTTGGTTTGTTGGGTTATTGGCTTGTTGGTTTGTTGGTTTGTTGGTTTGTTGGTTAGTTCGTTTGTTGGTTTGTTAGTTTGTTGGTTTGTTGGCTTGTTGGTTTGTTGGTTTTTTGGTTTGTTGGTTTGTTGGTTTGTTGGTTTGTTGGTTTGTTGGTTTATTTGTTTGTTGGTTTGTTGGTTTGTTGGCTTGTTGGTTTGTTGGTTTGTTGGTTTGTTGGCTTGTTGGCTTGTTGGCTTGTTGGTTTGTTAGTTTGTTGGCTTTTTGGTTACTTGGTTTGTTGGTTTGTTGGCTTGTTGGCTTGTTGGTTTGTTGGTTTGTTGGCTTGTTGGTTTGTTGGTTTGTTGGCTTGTTGGCTTGTTGCTTTGTTGGTTTGTTGGTTTGTTACTTTGTTCGTTTGTTGGTTTTTTGGCTTGTTGGCTTGTTGGTTTGTTGGTTTGTTGGTTTTTTGGTTTGTTGGTTTATTTGTTTGTTGGTTTGTTGGCTTGTTGATTTGTTGGTTTGTTGGTTTGTTGGCTTGTTGGTTTGTTGGTTTGTTGGCTTGTTGGCTTGTTGGTTACTTAGTTTGTTGGTTTGTTGGTTTGTTGGTTTGTTGGCTAGTTCGTTTGTTGGTTTGTTAGTTTGTTGGTTTGTTGGCTTGTTGGCTTGTTGGTTTGTTGGTTTTTTGGTTTGTTGGTTTGTTGGCTTGCTGGTTTGTTGGTTTGTTGGTTTGATGGCTTGTTGGCTTGTTTGTTTGTTAGTTTGTTTTCTTTTTGGTTACTTGGTTTGTTGGTTTGTTGGTTTGTTGGTTTGTTGGCTTGTTGGCTTGTTGGTTTGTTGGTTAGTTCGTTTGTTGGTTTGTTAGTTTGTTGGTTTGTTGGCTTGTTGGTTTGTTGGTTTGTTGGTTTGTTGGTTTGTTGGTTTGTTAGTTTGTTGGTTTGTTGCTTTGTTGGTTTGTGGGCTTGTTGGCTTGTTGGTTTGTTGGTTTGTTGGTTTGTTAGTTTGTTGGCTTTTTGGTTACTTGGTTTGTTGGTTTGTTGGTTTGTTATTTTGTTGGCTTGTTGGATTGTTGGTTGGTTGGTTTGTTGGATTGTTGGTTTTTTGGTTTGTTGGTTTGTTGGTTTGTTGGTTTGTTGGTTTGTTGGCTTGTTGGTTTGTTGGTTTGTTGGCTCGTTGGTTTGTTGGTTTGTTGGCTTGTTGGCTTGTTGGTTTGTTAGTTTGTTGGCTTGTTGGTTACTTGGTTTGTTGGTTTGTTAGTTTGTTGGTTTGTTGGTTTGTTGGTTTGTTGGCTTGTTGGCTTGTTGGTTTGTTGGTTAGTTCGTTTGTTGGTTTGTTAGTTTGTTGGCTTTTTGGTTACTTGGTTTGTTGGTTTGTTGGTTTGTTGGTTTGTTGGCTTGTTGGTTTGTTGGTTTGTTGGCTTGTTGGTTTGTTAGTTTGTTGGCTTTTTGGTTACTTGGTTTGTTGGTTTGTTGGTTTGTTGGTTTGTTGGTTTGTTGGCTTGTTGGTTTGTTGGTTTGTTGGCTCGTTGGTTTGCTGGCTTGTTGGTTTGTTGGTTTGTTGGTTTGTTGGTTTGTTGGTTTTTTGGTTTATTGGTTTGTTGGTTTGTTGGTTTGTTGGCTTGTTGGTTACTTGGTTTGTTGGTTTGTTGGTTTGTTGGTTTGTTGGCTTGATGGCTTGTTGGTTTGTTGGTTAGTTTGTTTGTTGGTTTGTTAGTTTATTGGTTTGTTGGCTTGTTGGCTTGTTGGTTTGTTGGTTTGTTGGTTTGTTGGTTTGTTGCTTTGTTGGTTTGTTGGTTTGTTGGCTTGTTGGCTTGTTGGTTTGTTGGTTTGTTAGATTGTTGGTTTGTCAGTTTGTTGGCTTTTTGGTTGTTTGGTTTGTTGGTTTGTTGGTTGGTTGGCTTGTTGGCTTGTTGGTTTGTTGGTTTGTTGGCTTGTTGGCTTGTTGGTTTGTTGGTTTGTTGGTTTGTTGGTTAGTTCGTTTGTTGGTTCGTTAGTTTGTTGGTTTTTGGCTTCTTGGCTTGTTGGTTTGTTGGTTTTTTGGTTTGTTGGTTTGTTGATTTGTTGGTTTGTTTGTTTGTTGGTTTATTTGTTTGTTGGTTTGTTGGCTTGTTGGCTTGTTGGTTTGTCGGTTTGTTGGCTTGTTGGCTTGTTGGTTTGTTAGTTTGTTGGCTTTTTGGTTACTTGGTGTTTTGGTTTGTTGGCTTGTTGGCTTGTTGGTTTGTTGGTTTGTTGGCTTGTTGGCTTGTTGGCTTTTTGATTTGTTGGTATGTTGGCTTGTTGGTTACTTGGTTTGTTGGTTTGTTGGTTTGTTGGTTTGTTGGTTTGTTGGCTTGTTGGCTTGTTGGTTTGTTGGTTAGTTCGTTTGTTGGTTTGTTAGTTTGTTGGCTTTTTGGTTACTTGGTTTGTTGGTTTGTTGGTTTGTTGGTTTGTTGGCTTGTTGGGTTGTTGGTTTGTTGGTTTGTTGCTTTGTTGGTTTGTTGGTTTGTTGGCTTCTTGGCTTGTTGGTTTATTGGCTTGTTGGTTTGTTAGTTTGTTGGCTTTTTGGTTTCTTGGTTTGTTGGTTTGTTGGTTTGTTGGTTTGTTGGCTTGTTGGTTTGTTAGTTTGTTGGTTTGTTGGTTTATTGGTTTGTTGGTTTTTTGGTTTGTTGGTTTGTTGGTTTGTTCGCTTGTTGGTTTGTTGGTTTGTTGGCTTGTTGGTTTGTTGGTTTGTTGGCTTGTTGGCTTGTTGGTTTGTTGGTTTGTTGGCTTGTTGGTTACTTGGTTTGTTGGTTTGTTGGTTTGTTGGTTTGTTGGCTTGTTGGCTTGTTGATTTGTTGGTTTGTTGGTTAGTTCGTTTGTTGGTTTGTTAGTTTGTTGGTTTCTTGGCTTGTTGGCTTGTTGGTTTGTTTGTTTTTTCGGTTTGTTGGTTTGTTGGTTTGTTGCTTTGTTGGTTTGTTGGTTTGTTGGCTTGTTGACTTGTTGGTTTGTTGGTTTGTTGGCTTGTTGGCTTGTTGTTTTGTTAGTTTGTTGGCTTTTTGGTTTTTTGGTTTGTTGGTTTGTTGGTTGGTTGGCTTGTTGGCTTTTTGGTTTGTTGGTTTGTTGGTTTGTTGGCTTGTTGGTTTGTTGGTTTGTTGGTTTGTTGGTTAGTTCGTTTGTTGGTTTGTTAGTTTGTTGGTTTGTCGGCTTGTTGCCTTGTTGGTTTGTTGGTTTTTTGGTTTGTTGGTTTGTTGGTTTGTTGGTTTGTTGGTTTGTTAGTTTATTAGTTTATTTGTTTGTTGGTTTCTTGGCTTGTTGGTTTGTTGGTTTGTTGATTTGTTGGCTTGTTGGCTTGTTGGTTTGTTAGTTTGTTGGCTTTTTGGTTACTTGGTGTGTTGGTTTGTTGGCTTGTTGGCTTGTTGGTTTGTTGGTTTGTTGGCTTGTTCGTTCGTTGATGTGTTGGCTTGTTGGCTTGTTGCTTTGTTGGTTTGTTGGTTTGTTGGCTTGTTGGTTTGTTGGCTTGTTGGCTTGTTGGTTTGTTAGGTTGTTGGCTTTTTGGTTACTTGGTTTGTTGGTTTATTGGTTTGTTGGTTTGTTGGCTTGTTGGTTTGTTGGTTTGTTGGTTTGTTGGTTTGTTGGTTTGTTGGTTTTTTGGTTTGTTGGTTTGTTGGTTTGTTGGCTTGTTGGTTTGTTGGTTTGTTGGCTTGTTGGTTTGTTGGTTTGTTGGCTTGTTGGCTTGTTGGTTTGTTGGTTTGTTGGCTTGTTGGTTACTTGGTTTGATGGTTGGTTGGTTTGTTGGTTTGTTGGCTTGTTGGTTTGTTGGTTTGTTGGTTTTTTGGTTTGTTGGTTTATTTGTTTGTTGGTTTGTTGACTTGTTGGTTTGTTGGTTTGTTGGTTTGTTGGTTTGTTGGCTTGTTGGTTTGTTGGTTTGTTGGCTTGTTGGTTACTTAGTTCTTTGGTTTGTTGGTTTGTTGGTTTGTTGGTTTGTTGGCTTGTTGGCTTGTTGGCTTGTTGGTTTGTTGGTTAGTTCGTTTGTTGGCTTGTTAGTTTGTTGGTTTGTTGGCTTGTTGGCTTGTTGGTTTTGTTGGTTTTTTGGTTTGTTGGTTTTTTGGTTTGTTGGTTTGTTGGTTTGTTGGCTTGTTGGTTTGTTGGTTTATTTGTTTGTTGGTTTGTTGGCTTGCTGGTTTGTTGGTTTGTTGGTTTGTTGGCTTGTTGGCTTGTTTGTTTGTTAGTTTGTTGGCTTTTTGGTTACTTGGTTTGTTGGTTTGTTGGTTTGTTGGTTTGTTGGCTTGTTGGCTTGTTGGTTTGTTAGGTTGTTGGCTTTTTGGTTACTTGGTTTGTTGGTTTATTGGTTTGTTGGTTTGTTGGCTTGTTGGTTTGTTGGTTTGTTGGTTTGTTAGTTTGTTGGTTTGTTGGTTTTTTGGTTTGTTGGTTTGTTGGTTTGTTGGCTTGTTGGTTTGTTGGTTTGTTGGCTTGTTGGTTTGTTGGTTTGTTGGCTTGTTGGCTTGTTGGTTTGTTGGTTTGTTGGTTTGTTAGTTTGTTGGCTTTTTGGTTACTTGGTTTGTTGGTTTGTTGGTTTGTTGGTTTGTTGGCTTGTTGGTTTGTTGGTTTGTTGGCTTGTTGGTTTGTTAGTTTGTTGGCTTTTTGGTTACTTGGTTTGTTGGTTTGTTGGTTTGTTGGTTTGCTGGCTTGTTGGTTTGTTGGTTTGTTGGTTTGTTGGTTTGTTGGTTTTTTGGTTTGTTGGTTTGTTGGTTTGTTGGTTTGTTGGCTTGTTGGTTACTTGGTTTGTTGGTTTGTTGGTTTGTTGGTTTGTTGGCTTGATGGCTTGTTGGTTTGTTGGTTAGTTTGTTTGTTGGTTTGTTAGTTTGTTGGTTTGTTGGCTTGTTGGCTTGTTGGTTTGTTGGTTTGTTGGTTTGTTGGTTTGTTGCTTTGTTGGTTTGTTGGTTTGTTGGCTTGTTGGCTTGTTGGTTTGTTAGCTTGTTGGTTTGTCAGTTTGTTGGCTTTTTGGTTTTTTGGTTTGTTGGTTTGTTGGTTGGTTGGCTTGTTGGCTTGTTGGTTTGTTGGTTTGTTGGCTTGTTGGCTTGTTGGTTTGTTGGTTTGTTGGTTTGTTGGTTAGTTCGTTTGTTGGTTTGTTAGTTTGTTGGTTTTTGGCTTCTTGGCTTGTTGGTTTGTTGGTTTTTTGGTTTGTTGGTTTGTTGATTTGTTGGTTTGTTTGTTTGTTGGTTTATTTGTTTGTTGGTTTGTTGGCTTGTTGGCTTGTTGGTTTGTCGGTTTGTTGGCTTGTTGGCTTGTTGGTTTGTTAGTTTGTTGGCTTTTTGGTTACTTGGTGTTTTGGTTTGTTGGCTTGTTGGCTTGTTGGTTTGTTGGTTTGTTGGCTTGTTGGCTTGTTGGCTTGTTGGTTTGTTGGTTTGTTGGCTTGTTGGTTACTTGGTTTGTTGGTTTGTTGGTTTGTTGGTATGTTGGTTTGTTGGCTTGTTGGCTTGTTGGTTTGTTGGTTAGTTCGTTTGTTGGTTTGTTAGTTTGTTGGCTTTTTGGTTACTTGGTTTGTTGGTTTGTTGGTTTGTTGGTTTGTTGGCTTGTTGGTTTGTTGGTTTGTTGGTTTGTTGCTTTGTTGGTTTGTTGGTTTGTTGGCTTCTTGGCTTGTTGGTTTGTTGGCTTGTTGGTTTGTTAGTTTGTTGGCTTTTTGGTTACTTGGTTTGTTGGTTTGTTGGTTTGTTGGCTTGTTGGTTTGTTGGTTTGTTGGTTTGTTGGTTTATTGGTTTGTTGGTTTTTTGGTTTGTTGGTTTGTTCGCTTGTTGGTTTGTTGGTTTGTTGGCTTGTTGGTTTGTTGGTTTGTTGGCTTGTTGGCTTGTAGGTTTGTTGGTTTGTTGGCTTGTTGGTTACTTGGTTTGTTGGTTTGTTGGTTTGTTGGTTTGTTGGCTTGTTGGCTTGTTGATTTGTTGGTTTGTTGGTTAGTTCGTTTGTTGGTTTGTTAGTTTGTTGGTTTGTTGGCTTGTTGGCTTGTTGGTTTTGTTGGTTTTTTGGTTTGTTGGTTTTTTGGTTTGTTGGTTTGTTGGTTTGTTGGCTTGTTGGTTTGTTGGTTTATTTGTTTGTTGGTTTGTTGGCTTGCTGGTTTGTTGGTTTGTTGGTTTGTTGGCTTGTTGGTTTGTTTGTTTGTTAGTTTGTTGGCTTTTTGGTTACTTGGTTTGTTGGCTTGTTGGTTTGTTGGTTTGTCGGTTTGTTGGTTTGTTGGTTTGTTGCCTTGTTGGTTTGTTGGTTTGTTGGCTTGTTGGCTTGTTGGTTTGTTGGTTTGTTGGCTTGTTGGCTTGTTGGTTTGTTAGTTTGTTGGCTTTTTGGTTTTTTGGTTTGTTGGTTTGTTGGTTTGTTAGTTTGTTGGTTTTTGGCTTCTTGGCTTGTTGGTTTGTTGGTTTTTTGGTTTGTTGGTTTGTTGATTTGTTGGTTTGTTTGTTTGTTGGTTTATTTGTTTGTTGGTTTGTTGGCTTGTTGGCTTGTTGGTTTGTCGGTTTGTTGGCTTGTTGGCTTGTTGGTTTGTTAGTTTGTTGGCTTTTTGGTTACTTGGTGTTTTGGTTTGTTGGCTTGTTGGTTTGTTGGTTTGTTGGCTTGTTGGCTTGTTGGCTTGTTGGTTTGTTGGTTTGTTGGCTTGTTGGTTACTTGGTTTGTTGGTTTGTTGGTTTGTTGGTTTGTTGGTTTGTTGGCTTGTTGGCTTGTTGGTTTGTTGGTTAGTTCGTTTGTTGGTTTGTTAGTTTGTTGGCTTTTTGGTTACTTGGTTTGTTGGTTTGTTGGTTTGTTGGTTTGTTGGGTTGTTGGTTTGTTGGTTTGTTGGTTTGTTGCTTTGTTGGTTTGTTGGTTTGTTGGCTTCTTGGCTTGTTGGTTTGTTGGCTTGTTGGTTTCTTAGTTTGTTGGCTTTTTGGTTACTTGGTTTGTTGGTTTGTTGGTTTGTTGGCTTGTTGGTTTGTTGGTTTGTTGGTTTGTTGGTTTATTGGTTTGTTGGTTTTTTGGTTTGTTGGTTTGTTCGCTTGTTGGTTTGTTGGTTTGTTGGCTTGTTGGTTTGTTGGTTTGTTGGCTTGTTGGCTTGTAGGTTTGTTGGTTTGTTGGCTTGTTGGTTACTTGGTTTGTTGGTTTGTTGGTTTGTTGGTTTGTTGGCTTGTTGGCTTGTTGATTTGTTGGTTTGTTGGTTAGTTCGTTTGTTGGTTTGTTAGTTTGTTGGTTTGTTGGCTTGTTGGCTTGTTGGTTTTGTTGGTTTTTTGGTTTGTTGGTTTTTTGGTTTGTTGGTTTGTTGGTTTGTTGGCTTGTTGGTTTGTTGGTTTATTTGTTTGTTGGTTTGTTGGCTTGCTGGTTTGTTGGTTTGTTGGTTTGTTGGCTTGTTGGTTTGTTTGTTTGTTAGTTTGTTGGCTTTTTGGTTACTTGGTTTGTTGGCTTGTTGGTTTGTTGGTTTGTCGGTTTGTTGGTTTGTTGGTTTGTTGCCTTGTTGGTTTGTTGGTTTGGTGGCTTGTTGGCTTGTTGGTTTGTTGGTTTGTTGGCTTGTTGGCTTGTTGGTTTGTTAGTTTGTTGGCTTTTTGGTTTTTTGGTTTGTTGGTTTGTTGGTTGGTTGGCTTGTTGGCTTTTTGGTTTGTTGGTTTGTTGGTTTGTTGGCTTGTTGGTTTGTTGGTTTGTTGGTTTGTTGGTTAGTTCGTTTGTTGGTTTGTTAGTTTGTTGGTTTGTTGGCTTGTTGCCTTGTTGGTTTGTTGGTTTTTTGGTTTGTTGGTTTGTTGGTTTGTTGGTTTGTTGGTTTGTTAGTTTATTAGTTTATTTGTTTGTTGGTTTCTTGGCTTGTTGGTTTGTTGGTTTGTTGATTTGTTGGCTTGTTGGCTTGTTGGTTTGTTAGTTTGTTGGCTTTTTGGTTACTTGGTGTGTTGGTTTGTTGGCTTGTTGGCTTGTTGGTTTGTTGGTTTGTTGGCTTGTTCGTTTGTTGATATGTTGGCTTGTTGGCTTGTTGCTTTGTTGGTTTGTTGGTTTGTTGGCTTGTTGGTTTGTTGGCTTGTTGGCTTGTTGGTTTGTTAGGTTGTTGGCTTTTTGGTTACTTGGTTTGTTGGTTTATTGGTTTGTTGGTTTGTTGGCTTGTTGGTTTGTTGGTTTGTTGGTTTGTTGGTTTGTTGGTTTGTTGGTTTTTTGGTTTGTTGGTTTGTTGGTTTGTTGGCTTGTTGGTTTGTTGGTTTGTTGGCTTGTTGGTTTGTTGGTTTGTTGGCTTGTTGGCTTGTTGGTTTGTTGGTTTGTTGGCTTGTTGGTTACTTGGTTTGATGGTTGGTTGGTTTGTTGGTTTGTTGGCTTGTTGGTTTGTTGGTTTGTTGGTTTTTTGGTTTGTTGGTTTATTTGTTTGTTGGTTTGTTGACTTGTTGGTTTGTTGGTTTGTTGGTTTGTTGGCTTGTTGGTTTGTTGGTTTGTTGGCTTGTTGGTTACTTAGTTCGTTGGTTTGTTGGTTTGTTGGTTTGTTGGTTTGTTGGCTTGTTGGCTTGTTGGTTTTGTTGGTTTTTTGGTTTGTTGGTTTTTTGGTTTGTTGGTTTGTTGGTTTGTTGGCTTGTTGGTTTGTTGGTTTATTTGTTTGTTGGTTTGTTGGCTTGCTGGTTTGTTGGTTTGTTGGTTTGGTGGCTTGTTGGCTTGTTTGTTTGTTAGTTTGTTGGCTTTTTGGTTACTTGGTTTGTTGGTTTGTTGGTTTGTTGGTTTGTTGGCTTGTTGGCTTCTTGGTTTGTTAGGTTGTTGGCTTTTTGGTTACTTGGTTTGTTGGTTTATTGGTTTGTTGGTTTGTTGGCTTGTTGGTTTGTTGGTTTGTTGGTTTGTTAGTTTGTTGGTTTGTTGGTTTTTTGGTTTGTTGGTTTGTTGGTTTGTTGGCTTGTTGGTTTGTTGGTTTGTTGGCTTGTTGGTTTGTTGGTTTGTTGGCTTCTTGGCTTGTTGGTTTGTTGGTTTGTTGGCTTGTTGGTTACTTGGTTTGATGGTTTGTTGGTTTGTTGATATGTTGGCTTGTTGGCTTATTGCTTTGTTGGTTTGTTGGTTTGTTGGCTTGTTGGTTTGTTGGCTTGTTGGCTTGTTGGTTTGTTAGGTTGTTGGCTTTTTGGTTACTTGGTTTGTTGGTTTATTGGTTTGTTGGTTTGTTGGCTTGTTGGTTTGTTGGTTTGTTGGTTTGTTGGTTTGTTGGTTTGTTGGTTTTTTGGTTTGTTGGTTTGTTGGTTTGTTGGCTTGTTGGTTTGTTGGTTTGTTGGTTTGTTGGCTTGTTGGCTTGTTGGTTTGTTGGTTTGTTGGCTTGTTGGTTACTTGGTTTGATGGTTGGTTGGTTTGTTGGTTTGTTGGCTTGTTGGTTTGCTGGTTTGTTGGTTTTTTGGTTTGTTGGTTTATTTGTTTGTTGGTTTGTTGTCTTGTTGGTTTGTTGGTTTGTTGGTTTGTTGGCTTGTTGGTTTGTTGGTTTGTTGGCTTGTTGGTTACTTAGTTCGTTGGTTTGTTGGTTTGTTGGTTTGTTGGCTTGTTGGCTTGTTGGTTTGTTGGTTAGTTCGTTTGTTGGCTTGTTAGTTTGTTGGTTTGTTGGCTTGTTGGCTTGTTGGTTTTGTTGGTTTTTTGGTTTGTTGGTTTTTTGGTTTGTTGGTTTGTTGGTTTGTTGGCTTGTTGGTTTGTTGGTTTATTTGTTTGTTGGTTTGTTGGCTTGCTGGTTTGTTGGTTTGTTGGTTTGTTGGCTCGTTGGTTTGTTTGTTTGTTAGTTTGTTGGCTTTTTGGTTACTTGGTTTGTTGGTTTGTTGGTTTGTTTGTTTGTTGGCTTGTTGGCTTGTTGGTTTGTTAGGTTGTTGGCTTTTTGGTTACTTGGTTTGTTGGTTTATTGGTTTGTTGGTTTGTTGGCTTGTTGGATTGTTGGTTTGTTCGTTTGTTAGTTTGTTGGTTTGTTGGTTTTTTGGTTTGTTGGTTTGTTGGCTTGTTGGTTTGTTGGTTTGTTGGCTTGTTGGTTTGTTGGTTTGTTGGCTTGTTGGCTTGTTGGTTTGTTGGTTTGTTGGCTTGTTGGTTACTTGGTTTGATGGTTTGTTGGTTTGTTGGTTTGTTGGCTTGTTGGTTTGTTGGTTTGTTGGTTTTTTGGTTTGTTGGTTTATTTGTTTGTTGGTTTGTTGGCTTGTTGGTTTGTTGGTTTGTTGGTTTGTTGGTTTGTTGGCTTGTTGGTTTGTTGGTTTGTTGGCTTTTTGGTTACTTTGTTTGTTGGTTTATTGGTTTGTTGGTTTGTTGGCTTGTTGGTTTGTTGGTTTGTTAGTTTGTTGGTTTGTTGGTTTTTTGGTTTGTTGGTTTGTTGGTTTGTTGGCTTGTTGGTTTGTTGGTTTGTTGGCTTGTTGGTTTGTTGGTTTGTTGGCTTGTTGGCTTGTTGGTTTGTTGGTTTGTTGGCTTGTTGGTTACTTGGTTTGATGGTTTGTTGGTTTGTTGATATGTTGGCTTGTTGGCTTGTTGCTTTGTTGGTTTGTTGGTTTGTTGGCTTGTTTGTTTGTTGGCTTGTTGGCTTGTTGGTTTGTTAGGTTGTTGGCTTTTTGGTTACTTGGTTTGTTGGTTTATTGGTTTGTTGGTTTGTTGGCTTGTTGGATTGTTGGTTTGTTCGTTTGTTAGTTTGTTGGTTTGTTGGTTTTTTGGTTTGTTGGTTTGTTGGCTTGTTGGTTTGTTGGTTTGTTGGCTTGTTGGTTTGTTGGTTTGTTGGCTTGTTGGCTTGTTGGTTTGTTGGTTTGTTGGCTTGTTGGTTACTTGGTTTGATGGTTTGTTGGTTTGTTGGTTTGTTGGCTTGTTGGTTTGTTGGTTTGTTGGTTTTTTGGTTTGTTGGTTTATTTGTTTGTTGGTTTGTTGGCTTGTTGGTTTGTTGGTTTGTTGGTTTGTTGGTTTGTTGGCTTGTTGGTTTGTTGGTTTGTTGGCTTTTTGGTTACTTTGTTTGTTGGTTTATTGGTTTGTTGGTTTGTTGGCTTGTTGGTTTGTTGGTTTGTTAGTTTGTTGGTTTGTTGGTTTTTTGGTTTGTTGGTTTGTTGGTTTGTTGGCTTGTTGGTTTGTTGGTTTGTTGGCTTGTTGGTTTGTTGGTTTGTTGGCTTGTTGGCTTGTTGGTTTGTTGGTTTGTTGGCTTGTTGGTTACTTGGTTTGATGGTTTGTTGGTTTGTTGATATGTTGGCTTGTTGGCTTGTTGCTTTGTTGGTTTGTTGGTTTGTTGGCTTGTTGGTTTGTTGGCTTGTTGGCTTGTTGGTTTGTTAGGTTGTTGGCTTTTTGGTTACTTGGTTTGTTGGTTTATTGGTTTGTTGGTTTGTTGGCTTGTTGGTTTGTTGGTTTGTTGGTTTGTTGGTTTGTTGGTTTGTTGGTTTTTTGGTTTGTTGGTTTGTTGGTTTGTTGGCTTGTTGGTTTGTTGGTTTGTTGGTTTGTTGGCTTGTTGGCTTGTTGGTTTGTTGGTTTGTTGGCTTGTTGGTTACTTGGTTTGATGGTTGGTTGGTTTGTTGGTTTGTTGGCTTGTTGGTTTGTTGGTTTGTTGGTTTTTTGGTTTGTTGGTTTATTTGTTTGTTGGTTTGTTGACTTGTTATTTTGTTGGTTTGTTGGTTTGTTGGCTTGTTGGTTTGTTGGCTTGTTGGTTACTTAGTTCGTTGGTTTGTTGGTTTGGTGGTTTGTTGGTTTGTTGGCTTGTTGGCTTGTTGGTTTGTTGGTTAGTTCGTTTGTTGGCTTGTTAGTTTGTTGGTTTGTTGGCTTGTTGGTTTTGTTGGTTTTTTGGTTTGTTGGTTTTTTGGTTTGTTGGTTTGTTGGTTTGTTGGCTTGTTGGTTTGTTGGTTTATTTGTTTGTTGGTTTGTTGGCTTGCTGGTTTGTTGGTTTGTTGGTTTGTTGGCTTGTTGGCTTGTTTGTTTGTTAGTTTGTTGGCTTTTTGGTTACTTGGTTTGTTGGTTTGTTGGTTTGTTGGTTTGTTGGCTTGTTGGCTTGTTGGTTTGTTAGGTTGTTGGCTTTTTGGTTACTTGGTTTGTTGGTTTATTGGTTTGTTGGTTTGTTGGCTTGTTGGTTTGTTGGTTTGTTGGTTTGTTAGTTTGTTGGTTTGTTGGTTTGTTGGTTTTTTGGTTTGTTGGTTTGTTGGTTTGTTGGCTTGTTGGTTTGTTGGTTTGTTGGCTTGTTGGTTTGTTGGTTTGTTGGCTTGTTGGCTTGTTGGTTTGTTGGTTTGTTGGCTTGTTGGTTACTTGGTTTGATGGTTTGTTGGTTTGTTGGTTTGTTGGCTTGTTGGTTTGTTGGTTTGTTGGTTTTTTGGTTTGTTGGTTTATTTGTTTGTTGGTTTGTTGGCTTGTTGGTTTGTTGGTTTGTTGGTTTGTTGGTTTGTTGGCTTGTTGGTTTGTTGGTTTGTTGGCTTGTTGGTTACTTAGTTTGTTGGTTTGTTGGTTGTTGGTTTGTTGGTTTGTTGGCTTGTTGGCTTGTTGGTTTGTTGGTTAGTTCGTTTGTTGGTTTGTTAGTTTGTTGGTTTATTGGCTTGTTGGCTTGTTGGTTTGTTGGTTTTTTGGTTTGTTGGTTTTTTGGTTTGTTGGCTTGTTGGTTTGTTGGTTTATTTGTTTGTTAGTTTGTTGGCTTTTTGGTTACTTGATTTGTTGGTTTGATGGTTTGTTGGTTTGTTGGCTTGTTGGCTTGTTGGTTTGTTTTTTAGTTCGTTTGTTGGTTTGTTAGTTTGTTGGTTTGTTGGCTTGTTGGTTTGTTGGTTTGTTGGCTTGTTGGTTTGTTGGTTTGTTGTCTTTTTGGTTACTTGGTTTGTTGGTTTATTGGTTTGTTGGTTTGTTGGCTTGTTGGTTTGTTGGTTTGTTGGTTTGTTAGTTTGTTGGTTTGTTGGTTTTTTGGTTTGTTGGTTTGTTGGTTTGTTGGCTTGTTGGTTTGTTGGTTTGTTGGTTTGTTGGTTTGTTGGTTTGTTGGCTTGTTGGCTTGTTGGTTTGTTGGTTTGTTGGCTTGTTGGTTACTTGGTTTGATGGTTTGTTGGTTTGTTGATATGTTGGCTTGTTGGCTTGTTGCTTTGTTGGTTTGTTGGTTTGTTGGCTTGTTGGTTTGTTGGCTTGTTGGCTTGTTGGTTTGTTAGGTTGTTGACTTTTTGGTTACTTGGTTTGTTGGTTTATTGGTTTGTTGGTTTGTTGGCTTGTTGGTTTGTTAGTTTGTTGGTTTGTTGGTTTGTTGGTTTGTTGGTTTTTTGGTTTGTTGGTTTGTTGGTTTGTTGGCTTGTTGGTTTGTTGGTTTGTTGGTTTGTTGGCTTGTTGGCTTGTTGGTTTGTTGGTTTGTTGGCTTGTTGGTTACTTGGTTTGATGGTTGGTTGGTTTGTTGGTTTGTTGGCTTGTTGGTTTGTTGGTTTGTTGGTTTTTTGGTTTGTTGGTTTATTT
This sequence comes from Atherix ibis, assembly GCA_958298945.1. NCBI lineage: Eukaryota > Metazoa > Arthropoda > Insecta > Diptera > Athericidae > Atherix > Atherix ibis. The sequence goes on from OY282608.1 coordinate 36,544,016, forward strand.
GTTTGTTGGTTTGTTGACTTGTTGGTTTGTTGGTTTGTTGGTTTGTTGGCTTGTTGGTTTGTTGGCTTGTTGGTTACTTAGTTCGTTGGTTTGTTGGTTTGGTGGTTTGTTGGTTTGTTGGCTTGTTGGCTTGTTGGTTTGATGGTTAGTTCGTTTGTTGGCTTGTTAGTTTGTTGGTTTGTTGGCTTGTTGGCTTGTTGGTTTTGTTGGTTTTTTGGTTTGTTGGTTTTTTGGTTTGTTGGTTTGTTGGTTTGTTGGCTTGTTGGTTTGTTGGTTTATTTGTTTGTTGGTTTGTTGGCTTGCTGGTTTGTTGGTTTGTTGGTTTGTTGGCTTGTTGGCTTGTTTGTTTGTTAGTTTGTTGGCTTTTTGGTTACTTGGTTTGTTGGTTTGTTGGTTTATTGGTTTGTTGGCTTGTTGGCTTGTTGGTTTGTTAGGTTGTTGGCTTTTTGGTTACTTGGTTTGTTGGTTTATTGGTTTGTTGGTTTGTTGGCTTGTTGGTTTGTTGGTTTGTTGGTTTGTTAGTTTGTTGGTTTGTTGGTTTGTTGGTTTTTTGGTTTGTTGGTTTGTTGGTTTGTTGGCTTGTTGGTTTGTTGGTTTGTTGGCTTGTTGGTTTGTTGGTTTGTTGGCTTGTTGGCTTGTTGGTTTGTTGGTTTGTTGGCTTGTTGGTTACTTGGTTTGATGGTTTGTTGGTTTGTTGGTTTGTTGGCTTGTTGGTTTGTTGGTTTGTTGGTTTTTTGGTTTGTTGGTTTATTTGTTTGTTGGTTTGTTGGCTTGTTGGTTTGTTGGTTTGTTGGTTTGTTGGTTTGTTGGCTTGTTGGTTTGTTGGTTTGTTGGCTTGTTGGTTACTTAGTTTGTTGGTTTGTTGGTTGTTGGTTTGTTGGTTTGTTGGCTTGTTGGCTTGTTGGTTTGTTGGTTAGTTCGTTTGTTGGTTTGTTAGTTTGTTGGTTTATTGGCTTGTTGGCTTGTTGGTTTGTTGGTTTTTTGGTTTGTTGGTTTTTTGGTTTGTTGGCTTGTTGGTTTGTTGGTTTATTTGTTTGTTAGTTTGTTGGCTTTTTGGTTACTTGGTTTGTTGGTTTGTTGGTTTGTTGGTTTGTTGGCTTGTTGGCTTGTTGGTTTGTTTTTTAGTTCGTTTGTTGGTTTGTTAGTTTGTTGGTTTGTTGGCTTGTTGGTTTGTTGGTTTGTTGGGTTGTTGGTTTGTTTGTTTGTTGCTTTGTTGGTTTGTTGGTTTGTTGGCTTGTTGGTTTGTTGGTTTGTAGGCTTGTTGGTTTGTTAGTTTGTTGGCTTTTTGGTTACTTGGTTTGTTGGTTTGTTAGTTTGTTGGCTTGTTGGCTTGTTGGTTTGTTGGTTTGTTGGCTTGTTAGTTACTTGGTTTGTTGGTTTGTTGGTTTGTTGGTTTGTTAGTTTGTTGGTTTGTTGGCTTGTTGGCTTGTTGGTTTGTTGGTTAGTTCGTTTGTTGGTTTGTTAGTTTGTTGGTTTGTTGGCTTGTTGGCTTGTTGGTTTGTTGGTTTGTTGGTTTGTTGGTTTGTTGGTTTGTTGCTTTGTTGGTTTGTTGGTTTGTTGGTTTGTTGGCTAGTTGGCTTGTTGGTTTGTTGGTTTGTTGGTTTGTTGGTTTGTTGGTTTGTTGCTTTGTTGGTTTGTTGGTTTGTTGGCTTGTTGGCTTGTTGGTTTGTTAGTTTGTTGGCTTTTTGGTTACTTGGTTTGTTGGTTTGTTGGCCTGTTGGCTTGTTGGTTTGTTAGTTTGTTGGCCTTTTGGTTACTTGGTTTGTTGGTTTGTTGGTTTGTTGGCTTGTTGGTTTGTTGGTTTGTTGGTTTGTTGGTTTGTTAGTTTTTGGTTTGTTGGTTTGTTGGTTTATTGGCTTGTTGGTTTGTTGGTTTGTTGGCTTGTTGGTTTGTTGGTTTGTTGGCTTGTTGGCTTGTTGGCTTGTTGGTTTGTTAGTTTGTTGGGTTTTTGGTTACTTGGTTTGTTGGTTTGTTGGTTTGTTGGCTTGTTGGTTTGTTGGTGTGTTGGTTTGTTGGCTTATTGATTTGTTGGTTTGTTGGTTTGTTGGTTTGTTGGCTTGTTGGTTTGTTGGTTTGTTGGCTTGTTGGTTTTTGGTTTGTTGGTTTGTTGGCTTGTTGGTTACTTGGTTTGTTGGTTTGTTGGTTTGTTGGTTTTTTGGTTTGTTGGTTTGTTGGTTTGTTGGCTTGTTGATTTGTTGGTTTGTTGGCTTGTTGGTTTGTTGGTTTGTTGGCTTGTTGGCTTGTTGGTTTGTTGGTTTGTTGGCTTGTTGGTTACTCTGTTTTTTGGTTTGTTGGTTTGTTGGCTTGTTGGCTTGTTGGTTTGTTAGTTTGTTGGCTTTTTGGTTACTTGGTTTGTTGGTTTGTTGGTTTGTTGGTTTGTTGGTTTGTTGGCTTGTTGGCTTGTTGGTTTGTTGGTTAGTTCGTTTGTTGGTTTGTTAGTTTGTTGGTTTGTTGGCTTGTTGGTTTGTTGGTTTGTTGGTTTGTTGGTTTGTTGGTTTGTTGCTTTGTTGGTTTGTTGGTTTGTTGGCTTGTTGGCTTGTTGGTTTGTTGGCTTGTTGGTTTGTCAGTTTGTTGGCTTTTTGGTTACTTGGTATGTTGGTTTGTTGGTTTGTTGGCTTGTTGGTTTGTTGGTTTGTTGGCTTGTTGGTTTGTTGGTTTGTTGGCTTGTTGGCTTGTTGGTTTGTTGGTTTGTTGGCTTGTTGGTTACTTGGTTTGTTGGTTTGTTGGTTTGTTGGTTTGTTGGCTTGTTGGCTTGTTGGTTTGTTGGTTAGTTCGTTTGTTGGTTTGTTAGTTTGTTGGTTTGTTGGCTTGTTGGCTTGTTGGTTTGTTGGTTTGTTGGTTTGTTGCTTTGTTGGTTTGTTGGTTTGTTGACTTGTTGGCTTGTTGGTTTGTTGGTTTGTTGGCTTGTTGGCTTGCTGGTTTGTTGGTTTGTTGGTTTGTTGGTTTGTTGCTTTGTTGGTTTGTTGGTTTGTTGGCTTGTTGGCTTGTTGGTTTGTTAGTTTGTTGGCTTTTTGGTTACTTGGTTTGTTGGTTTGTTGGTTTGTTGGCTTGTTGGTTTGTTAGTTTGTTGGTTTGTTGGCTTGTTATATTGTTGGTTTGTTGGTTTGTTGGCTTGTTGGTTTGTTGGCTTGTTGGTTTATTGGTTTGTTGGTTTGTTGGCTTGTTGGCTTGTTGCTTTGTTGGTTTGTTGGTTTGTTGGTTTGTTGGCTTGTTGGCTTGTTGGTTTGTTGGTTTGTTGGTTTGTTGGTTTGTTGGCTTGTTGGTTTGTTGGTTTGTTGGCTTGTTGGTTTGTTGGTTTGTTGGTTTGTTGGCTTGTTGGCTTGTCGGTTTGTTGGTTTGTTGGCTTGTTGGTTTGTTGGCTTGTTGGTTTATTAGTTTGTTGGTTTGTTGGATTGTTGGCTTGTTGGTTTGTTGGTTTGTTGGCTTTTTGGTTACTTAGTTTGTTGGTTTGTTGGCATGTTCGTTTGTTGGTTTGTTGGTTTGTTGGCTTGTTGGTTACTTAGTTTGTTGGTTTGTTGGTTTGTTGGTTTGTTGGTTTGTTGGTTTGTTGGTTTGTTGGCTTGTTGGTTTGTTGGCTTGTTGGCTTGTTGGTTTGTTAGTTTGTTGGCCTTTTGGTTACTTGGTTTGTTGGTTTGTTGGTTTGTTGGCTTGTTGGCTTGTTGCTTTGTTGGTTTGTTGGTTTGTTGGCTTGTTGGTTTGTTGGCTTGTTGGCTTGTTGGTTTGTTAGTTTGTTGGCCTTTTGGTTACTTGATTTGTTGGTTTGTTGGTTTGTTGGCTTGTTGGTTTGTTGGTTTGTTGGTTTGTTGGTTTGTTGGTTTGGTGGTTTTTTGGTTTGTTGGTTTGTTGGTTTGTTGGCTTGTTGGTTTGTGGGTTTGTTGGCTTGTTGGTTTGTTGGTTTGTTGGCTTGTTGGCTTGTTGGCTTGTTGGTTTTTTAGTTTGTTGGCTTTTTGGTTACTTGGTTTGTTGGTTTGTTTGTTTGTTGGCTTGTTGGTTTGTCGGTTTGTTGGTTTGTTGGCTTGTTGGTTTGTTGGCTTGTTGGTTTGTTGGCTTGTTGGTTTGTTGGTTTGTTGGTTTGTTGGCTTGTTGGCTTGTTGGCTTGTTGGCTTGTTGGTTTGTTGGTTTGTTGGTTTGTTGGTTTTTTGGCTTGTTGGTTTGTTGGTTTGTTGGTTTGTTGGCTTGTCGGTTTTTGGTTTGTTTGTTTGTTGGCTTGTTGGTTACTTGGTTTGCTGGTTTGTTGGTTTGTTGGTTTGTTGGCTTGTTGGTTTGTTGGTTTGTTGGTGTTTTCGTTTGTCGGTTTATTTGTTTGTTGGTTTGTTGGCTTGTTGGTTTGTTGGTTTGTTGGTTTGTTGGTTTGTTAGTTTGTTGGTTTGTTGGTTTGTTGGCTTGTTGGTTTGTTGGTTTGTTGGCTTGTTGGCTTGTTGGTTTGTTGGTTTGTTGGCTTGTTGGTTACTTAGTTTGCTGGTTTGTTGATTAGTTCGTTTGTTGGTTTGTTAGTTTGTTGGTTTGTTGGCTTGTTGGATTGTTGGTTTGTTGGTTTTTTGGTTAGTTGGTTTGTTGGTTTGTTGGTTTGTTGGTTTATTTGTTTGTTGGTTTGTTGGCTTGTTGGTTTGTTGGTTTGTTGGTTTGTTGGTTTTTTGGTTTGTTGGTTTATTTATTTGTTGGTTTGTTGGCTTGTTGGTTTGTTGGTTTGTTGGTTTGTTGGTTTGTTGGTTTGTTGGCTTGTTGGTTTGTTGGTTTGTTGGTTTGTTGGCTTGTTGGCTAGTTGGTTTGTTGGCTTGTTGGCTTGTTGGTTTGTTGGTTTGTTGGTTTTTTGGTTTGTTGGTTTGTTGGTTTGTTGGTTTATTTGTTTGTTGGTTTGTTGGTTTATTTGTTTGTTGGTTTGTTGGCTTGTTGGTTTTTTGGTTTGTTGGTTTGTTGCTTTGTTCGTTTGATGGTTTGTTGGTTTGTTGGTTACTTGGTTTGTTGGTTTGTTGGTTTGTTGGTTTGTTGGCTTGTTGGCTTGTTGGTTTGTTGGTTTGTTGGCGTGTTGGTTACTTAGTTTGTTGGTTTGTTGGCATGTTGGTTTGTTGGTTTGTTGGTTTGTTGGCTTGTTGGTTTGTTGGTTTCTTGGCTTGTTGGTTTGTTGGTTTGTTGGCTTGTTGGTTTGTTGGTTTGTTGCTTTGTTGGTTTGTTGGTTTGTTGGTTTGTTGGCTTGTTGGTTTGTTGGTTTGTTGGCTTGTTGGTTTGTTGGTTTGTTGGTTTGTTGGCTTGTTGGCTTGTTGGTTTGTTGGTTTGTTGGCTTGTTGGTTTGTTGGTTTGTTGGCTTGTTGGCTTGTTGCTTTGTTCGTTTGATGGTTTGTTGGTTTGTTGGTTTTTTGGTTTGTTGGTTTTTTGGTTTGTTGCTTTGTTGGTTTGTTGGTTTGTTGGCTGGTTGGCTTGTTGGTTTGTTGGCTTGTTGGTTTGTTGGTTTGTTGGTTTGTTGGCTTGTTGGTTTGTTGGTTTGTTGGTTTGTTGGCTTGTTGGCTTGTTGGTTTGTTGGTTTGTTTGCTTGTTGATTTGTTGGTTTGTTGGCTTGTTGGTTTGTTGGTTTGGTGGTTTGTTGGCTTGTTGGCTTGTTGGTTTGTTGGTTTGTAGGCTTGTTGGTTTGTTGATTTGTTGGCTTGTTGGCTTGTTGCTTTGTTGGTTTGTTGGTTTGTTGGCTTGTTGGCTTGTTGGTTTGTTAGTTTGTTTGCTTTTTGGTTACTTGGTTTGTTGGTTTGTTGGTTTGTTGGCTTGTTGGTTTGTTGGCTTGTTGGTTTGTTGGTTTGTTAGTTTGTTGGTTTGTTGGCTTGTTGGCTTGTTGGTTTGTTGGTTTGTTGGTTTGTTGGTTTGTTGGTTTGTTGCTTTGTTGGGTTGTTGGTTTGTTGGCATGTTGGTTTGTTGGTTTGTTGGTTTGTTGGCTTGTTGGTTACTTAGTTTGTTGGTTTGTTGGCATGTTGGTTTGTTGGTTTGTTGGTTTGTTGGTTTGTTGGTTTGTTGGTTTGCTGGCTTGTTGGTTTGTTGGTTTGTTGGCTTGTTGGCTTGTTGGCTTGTTGGTTTGTTAGTTTGTTGGCTTTTTGGTTACTTGGTTGGTTGGCTTGTTGGTTTGTTGGCTTGTTGGCTTGTTGGTTTGTTAGTTTGTTGGTTTGTTGGTTTGTTGGCTTGTTGGTTTGTTGGTTTGTTGGCTTGTTGGCTTGTTGGTTTGTTGGTTTCTTGGCTTGTTGGTTACTTAGTTTGCTGGTTTGTTGATTAGTTCGTTTGTTGGTTTGTTAGTTTGTTGGTTTGTTGGCTTGTTGGATTGTTGGTTTGTTGGTTTTTTGGTTAGTTGGTTTGTTGGTTTGTTGGTTTGTTGGTTTATTTGTTTGTTGGTTTGTTGGCTTGTTGGTTTGTTGGTTTGTTGGTTTGTTGGTTTGTTGGTTTATTTATTTGTTGGTTTGTTGGCTTGTTGGTTTGTTGGTTTGTTGGTTTGTTGGTTTGTTGGTTTGTTGGCTTGTTGGTTTGTTGGTTTGTTGGTTTGTTGGCTTGTTGGCTTGTTGGTTTGTTGGCTTGTTGGCTTGTTGGTTTGTTGGTTTGTTGGTTTGTTGGTTTTTTGGTTTGTTGGTTTGTTGGTTTGTTGGTTTGTTGGTTTGTTGGTTTGTTGGTTTGTTGGTTTGTTGGTTTATTTGTTTGTTGGTTTGTTGGTTTATTTGTTTGTTGGTTTGTTGGCTTGTTGGTTTTTTGGTTTGTTGGTTTGTTGCTTTGTTCGTTTGATGGTTTGTTGGTTTGTTGGTTACTTGGTTTGTTGGTTTGTTGGTTTGTTGGTTTGTTGGCTTGTTGGCTTGTTGGTTTGTTGGTTTGTTGGCGTGTTGGTTACTTAGTTTGTTGGTTTGTTGGCATGTTGGTTTGTTGGTTTGTTGGTTTGTTGGCTTGTTGGTTTGTTGGTTTGTTGGCTTGTTGGTTTGTTGGTTTGTTGGCTTGTTGGTTTGTTGGTTTGTTGGTTTGTTGGTTTGTTGGTTTGTTGGTTTGTTAGCTTGTTGGTTTGTTGGTTTGTTGGCTTGTTGGTTTGTTGGTTTGTTGGTTTGTTGGTTTGTTGGCTTGTTGGCTTGTTGGTTTGTTGGTTTGTTGGCTTGTTGGTTTGTTGGTTTGTTGGCTTGTTGGCTTGTTGCTTTGTTCGTTTGATGGTTTGTTGGTTTGTTGGTTTTTTGGTTTGTTGGTTTTTTGGTTTGTTGCTTTGTTGGTTTGTTGGTTTGTTGGCTTGTTGGCTTGTTGGTTTGTTGGCTTGTTGGTTTGTTGGTTTGTTGGTTTGTTGGCTTGTTGGTTTGTTGGTTTGTTGGTTTGTTGGCTTGTTGGCTTGTTGGTTTGTTGGTTTGTTGGTTTGTTGGTTTGTTGGTTTGTTGGGTTTTTGGTTTGTTGGTTTGTTGGTTTATTGGCTTGTTGGTTTGTTGGTTTGTTGGTTTGTTTGCTTGTTGGTTTGTTGGTTTGTTGGTTTGTTGGCTTGTAGGTTTGTTGGTTTGTTGGTTTGTTGGCTTGTTGGCTTGTTGGTTTGTTGGTTTGTAGGCTTGTTGGTTTGTTGATTTGTTGGCTTGTTGGCTTGTTGCTTTGTTGGTTTGTTGGTTTGTTGGCTTGTTGGCTTGTTGGTTTGTTAGTTTGTTTGCTTTTTGGTTACTTGGTTTGTTGGTTTGTTGGTTTGTTGGCTTGTTGGTTTGTTGGCTTGTTGGTTTGTTGGTTTGTTAGTTTGTTGGTTTGTTGGCTTGTTGGCTTGTTGGTTTGTTGGTTTGTTGGTTTGTTGGTTTGTTGGTTTGTTGCTTTGTTGGGTTGTTGGTTTGTTGGCATGTTGGTTTGTTGGTTTGTTGGTTTGTTGGCTTGTTGGTTACTTAGTTTGTTGGTTTGTTGGCATGTTGGTTTGTTGGTTTGTTGGTTTGTTGGCTTGTTGGTTTGTTGGTTTGCTGGCTTGTTGGTTTGTTGGTTTGTTGGCTTGTTGGCTTGTTGGCTTGTTGGTTTGTTAGTTTGTTGGCTTTTTGGTTACTTGGTTGGTTGGCTTGTTGGTTTGTTGGCTTGTTGGCTTGTTGGTTTGTTAGTTTGTTGGTCTTTTGGTTACTTGATTTGTTGGTTTGTTGGTTTGTTGGTTTGTTGGCTTGTTGTTTGTTGGTTTGTTGGTTTGTTGGTTTGTTGGTTTGTTGGTTTTTTGGTTTGTTGGTTTGTTGGTTTGTTGGCTTGTTGGTTTGTTGGTTTGCTGGCTTGTTGGTTTGTTGGTTTGTTGGCTTGTTGGCTTGTTGGCTTGTTGGTTTGTTAGTTTGTTGGCTTTTTGGTAACTTGGTTTGTTGATTTGTTGGTTTGTTGGCTTGTTGGTTTGTTGGTTTGTTAGTTTGTTGGCTTGTTGGTTTGTTGGTTTGTTGGTTTGTTGGTTTGGTGGCCTGTTGGTTTGTTGGTTTGTTGGCTTGTTGGTTTTTGGTTTGATGGTTTGTTGGCTTGTTGGTTACTGGGTTTTGTTGGTTTGTTGGTTTGTTGGTTTGTTGGCATGTTAGTTTGTTGGTTTGTTGGTTTTTTGGTTTGTTGGTTTGGGGGTTTTTGGTTTGTTGGTTTGTAGGCTTGTTGGTTTGTTGGTTTGTTGGCTTGTTGGTTTGTTGGTTTGTTGGCTTGTTGGCTTGTTGGTTTGTTGGTTTGTTGGCTTGTTGGTTACTTGGTTTGTTGGTTTGTTGGTTTGTTGGTTTGTTGGTTTGTTGGTTTGTTGGTTTGTTGGTTTTTTGGTTTGTTGGTTTATTTGTTTGTTGGTTTGTTGGCTTGTTGGTTAGTTGGTTTGTTGGTTTGTTGGCTTGTTGGTTTGTTGGTTTGTTGGCTTGTTGGTTACTTAGTTTGTTGGTTTGTTGGTTTGTTGGTTTGTTGGTTTGTTGGCTTGTTGGCTTGTTGGCTTGTTGGTTTGTTGGTTAGTTCGTTTGTTGGTTTGTTAGCTTGTTGGTTTGTTGGCTTGTTGGTTTGTTGGCTTGTCGGTTTTTGGTTTGTTGGTTTGTTGGCTTGTTGGTTACTTGGTTTGTTGGTTTGTTGGTTTGTTGGTTTGTTGGTTTGTTGGCTTGTTGGTTTGTTGGTTTGTTGGTTTTTTGGTTTGTTGGTTTATTTGTTTGTTGGTTTATTGGCTTGTTGGTTTGTTGGTTTGTTGGTTTGTTGGTTTGTTAGTTTGTTGGTTTATTGGCTTGTTGGTTTGTTGGTTTGTTGGTTTGTTGGTTTGTTAGTTTGTTGGTTTGTTGGTTTGTTGGCTTGTTGGTTTGTTGGTTTGTGGGCTTGTTGGCTTGTTGGTTTGTTGGTTTGTTGGCTTGTTGGTTACTTAGTTTGCTGGTTTGTTGATTAGTTCGTTTGTTGGTTTGTTAGTTTGTTGGTTTGTTGGCTTGTTGGCTTGTTGGTTTGTTGGTTTTTTGGTTTTTTGGTTTGTTGGTTTGTTGGTTTGTTGGTTTGTTGGTTTATTTGTTTGTTGGTTTGTTGGCTTGTTGGTTTGTTGGTTTGTTGGTTTGTTGGCTTGTTGGTTTGTTGGCTTGTTGGTTTGTTGGCTTGTTGGCTTGTTAATTTGTTGGTTTGTTGGTTTTTTGGTTTGTTGGTTTGTTCGTTTTTTGGTTTGTTTGTTTATTTATTTGTTGGTTTGTTGGCTTGTTGGTTTGTTGGTTTGTTGGTTTGTTGGTTTGTTGGTTTGTTGGTTTGTTGCCTTGTTGGTTGGTTGGTTTGTTGGTTTGTTGGCTTGTTGGTTTGTTGGCTTGTTGGCTTGTTAGTTTGTTGGTTTGTTGGTTTTTTGGTTTGTTGGTTTGTTGGTTTGTTGGTTTGTTGGTTTGTTGGTTTGTTGGTTTATTTGTTTGTTGGTTTGTTGGTTTATTTGTTTGTTGGTTTGTTGGCTTGCTGGTTTTTTGGTTTGTTGTATTGTTGCTTTGTTCGTTTGATGGTTTTTTGGTTTGTTGGTTACTTGGTTTGTTGGTATGTTGGTTTGTTGGTTTGTTGGTTTGTTGGCTTGTTGGCTTGTTGGTTTGTTGGTTTGTTGGCTTGTTGGTTACTTAGTTTGTTGGTCTGTTGGCATGTTGGTTTGTTGGTTTGTTGGTTTGTTGGCTTGTTGGTTCGTTGGTTTGTTGGCTTGTTATTTTGTTGGCTTGTTTGCTTGTTGGTTTGTTGGTTTGTTGGTTTGTTGGTTTGTTGGCTTGTTGGTTTGTTGGTTTGTTGGCTTGTTGGTTTGTTGGTTTGTTGGTTTGTTGGCTTGTTGGCTTGTTGGTTTGTTGGTTTGTTGGCTTGTTGGTTTGTTGGTTTGTTGGCTTGTTGGCTTGTTGCTTTGTTCGTTTGATGGTTTGTTGGTTTGTTGGTTTTTTGGTTTGTTGGTTTTTTGGTTTGTTGCTTTGTTGGTTTGTTGGTTTGTTGGCTTGTTGGCTTGTTGGTTTGTTGGCTTGTTGGTTTGTTGGTTTGTTGGTTTGTTGGTTTGTTGGCTTGTTGGTTTGTTGTCTTGTTGGTTGGTTGGTTTGTTGGCTTGTTGGCTTGTTGGTTTGTTGGTTTGTTGGTTTGTTGGTTTGTTGGTTTGTTGGTTTGTTGGTTTGTTGGGTTTTTGGTTTGTTGGTTTGTTGGTTTGTTGGCTTGTTGGTTTGTTGGTTTGTTGGTTTGTTTGCTTGTTGGTTTGTTGGTTTGTTGGCTTGTTGGTTTGTTGGTTTCTTGGTATGTTGGCTTGTTGGCTTGTTAGTTTGTTGGTTTGTAGGCTTGTTGGTTTGTTGATTTGTTGGCTTGTTGGATTGTTGCTTTGTTGGTTTGTTGGTTTGTTGGCTTGTTGGCTTGTTGGTTTGTTGGTTTGTTGGTTTGTTGGTTTGTTGGTTTGTTGCTTTGTTGGCTTGTTGGTTTGTTGGCATGTTGGTTTGTTGGTTTGTTGGTTTGTTGGCTTGTTGGTTACTTAGTTTGTTGGTTTTTCGGCATGTTGGCTTGTTGGTTTGTTGGGTTTTTGGTTTGTTGGTTTGTTGGTTTGTTGGCTTGTTGGCTTGTTGGCTTGTTGGTTTGTTGGGTTTTTGGTTTGTTGGTTTGTTGGTTTGTTGGCTTGTTGGATTGTTGCTTTGTTGGTTTGTTGGCTTGTTGGCTTGTTGGTTTGTTGGCTTGTTGGTTTGTTGGTTTGTTGGTTTGTTGGCTTGTTGGTTTGTTGGCTTGTTGGTTGGTTGGTTTGTTGGCTTGTTGGCTTGTTGGTTTGTTGGTTTGTTCGTTTGTTGGTTTGTTGGTTTGTTGGTTTGTTGGTTTGTTGGGTTTTTGGTTTGTTGGTTTGTTGGTTTGTTGGCTTGTTGGTTTGTTGGTTTGTTGGCTTGTTGGCTTGTTGGTTTGTTGGTTTGTTGGTTTGTTGGTTTGTTGGTTTGTTGGCTTGTTGGTTTGTTGGTTTGTTGGCTTGTTGGTTTGTTGGTTTGTTGGTTTGTTGGTTTGTTGGCTTGTTGGCTTGTTGGTTTGTTGGTTTGTTGGCTTGTTGGTTTGTTGGTTTGTTGGCTTGTTGGCTTGTTGCTTTGTTCGTTTGATGGTTTGTTGGTTTGTTGGTTTTTTGGTTTGTTGGTTTTTTGGTTTGTTGCTTTGTTGGTTTGTTGGTTTGTTGGCTTGTTGGCTTGTTGGTTTGTTGGCTTGTTGGTTTGTTGGTTTGTTGGTTTGTTGGCTTGTTGGTTTGTTGGTTTGTTGGTTTGTTGGCTTGTTGGCTTGTTGGTTTGTTGGTTTGTTGGTTTGTTGGTTTGTTGGGTTTTTGGTTTGTTGGTTTGTTGGTTTATTGGCTTGTTGGTTTGTTGGTTTGTTGGTTTGTTTGCTTGTTGGTTTGTTGGTTTGTTGGCTTGTAGGTTTGTTGGTTTGTTGGTTTGTTGATTTGTTGGCTTGTTGGCTTGTTGCTTTGTTGGTTTGTTGGTTTGTTGGCTTGTTGGCTTGTTGGTTTGTTAGTTTGTTTGCTTTTTGGTTACTTGGTTTGTTGGTTTGTTGGTTTGTTGGCTTGTTGGTTTGTTGGCTTGTTGGTTTGTTGGTTTGTTAGTTTGTTGGTTTGTTGGCTTGTTGGCTTGTTGGTTTGTTGGTTTGTTGGTTTGTTGGTTTGTTGGTTTGTTGCTTTGTTGGGTTGTTGGTTTGTTGGCATGTTGGTTTGTTGGTTTGTTGGTTTGATGGCATGTTGGTTACTTAGTTTGTTGGTTTGTTGGCATGTTGGTTTGTTGGTTTGTTGGTTTGTTGGCTTGTTGGTTTGTTGGTTTGCTGGCTTGTTGGTTTGTTGGTTTGTTGGCTTGTTGGCTTGTTGGCTTGTTGGTTTGTTAGTTTGTTGGCTTTTTGGTTACTTGGTTGGTTGGCTTGTTGGTTTGTTGGCTTGTTGGCTTGTTGGTTTGTTAGTTTGTTGGTCTTTTGGTTACTTGGTTTGTTGGTTTGTTGGTTTGTTGGTTTGTTGGCTTGTTGTTTGTTGGTTTGTTGGTTTGTTGGTTTGTTGGTTTGTTGGTTTTTTGGTTTGTTGGTTTGTTGGTTTGTTGGCTTGTTGGTTTGTTGGTTTGCTGGCTTGTTGGTTTGTTGGTTTGTTGGCTTGTTGGCTTGTTGGCTTGTTGGTTTGTTAGTTTGTTGGCTTTTTGGTAACTTGGTTTGTTGATTTGTTGGTTTGTTGGTTTGTTAGTTTGTTGGCTTGTTGGTTTGTTGGTTTGTTGGTTTGTTGGTTTGGTGGCCTGTTGGTTTGTTGGTTTGTTGGCTTGTTGGTTTTTGGTTTGTTGATTTGTTGGCTTGTTGGTTACTGGGTTTTGTTGGTTTGTTGGTTTGTTGGTTTGTTGGCTTGTTGGTTTGTTGGTTTGTTGGTTTTTTGGTTTGTTGGTTTGGGGGTTTTTGGTTTGTTGGTTTGTAGGCTTGTTGGTTTGTTGGTTTGTTGGCTTGTTGGTTTGTTGGTTTGTTGGCTTGTTGGCTTGTTGGTTTGTTGGTTTGTTGGCTTGTTGGTTACTTGGTTTGTTGGTTTGTTGGTTTGTTGGTTTGTTGGTTTGTTGGTTTGTTGGTTTTTTGGTTTGTTGGTTTATTTGTTTCTTGGTTTGTTGGCTTGTTGGTTAGTTGGTTTGTTGGTTTGTTGGTTTGTTGGCTTGTTGGTTTGTTGGTTTGTTGGCTTGTTGGTTACTTAGTTTGTTGGTTTGTTGGTTTGTTGGTTTGTTGGTTTGTTGGCTTGTTGGCTTGTTGGCTTGTTGGTTTGTTGGTTAGTTCGTTTGTTGGTTTGTTAGCTTGTTGGTTTGTTGGCTTGTTGGTTTGTTGGCTTGTCGGTTTTTGGTTTGTTGGTTTGTTGGCTTGTTGGTTACTTGGTTTGTTGGTTTGTTGGTTTGTTGGTTTGTTGGTTTGTTGGCTTGTTGGTTTGTTGGTTTGTTGGTTTTTTGGTTTGTTGGTTTATTTGTTTGTTGGTTTATTGGCTTGTTGGTTTGTTGGTTTGTTGGTTTGTTGGTTTGTTAGTTTGTTGGTTTGTTGGTTTGTTGGCTTGTTGGTTTGTTGGTTTGTGGGCTTGTTGGCTTGTTGGTTTGTTGGTTTGTTGGCTTGTTGGTTACTTAGTTTGCTGGTTTGTTGATTAGTTCGTTTGTTGGTTTGTTAGTTTGTTGGTTTGTTGGCTTGTTGGCTTGTTGGTTTGTTGGTTTTTTGGTTTTTTGGTTTGTTGGTTTGTTGGTTTGTTGGTTTGTTGGTTTATTTGTTTGTTGGTTTGTTGGCTTGTTGGTTTGTTGGTTTGTTGGTTTGTTGGCTTGTGGGTTTGTTGGTTTGTTGGTTTGTTGGTTTGTTGGTTTGTTGGTTTGTTGGTTTGTTGGTTTGTTGGCTTGTTGGTTTGTTGGCTTGTTGGCTTGTTAATTTGTTGGTTTGTTGGTTTTTTGGTTTGTTGGTTTGTTCGTTTTTTGGTTTGTTTGTTTATTTATTTGTTGGTTTGTTGGCTTGTTGGTTTGTTGGTTTGTTGGTTTGTTGGTTTGTTGGTTTGTTGGTTTGTTGCCTTGTTGGTTGGTTGGTTTGGTGGTTTGTTGGCTTGTTGGTTTGTTGGCTTGTTGGCTTGTTAGTTTGTTGGTTTGTCGGTTTTTTGGTTTGTTGGTTTGTTGGTTTGTTGGTTTGTTGGTTTGTTGGTTTGTTGGTTTATTTGTTTGTTGGTTTGTTGGTTTATTTGTTTGTTGGTTTGTTGGCTTGCTGGTTTTTTGGTTTGTTGTATTGTTGCTTTGTTCGTTTGATGGTTTTTTGGTTTGTTGGTTACTTGGTTTGTTGGTATGTTGGTTTGTTGGTTTGTTGGTTTGTTGGCTTGTTGGCTTGTTGGTTTGTTGGTTTGTTGGCTTGTTGGTTACTTAGTTTGTTGGTCTGTTGGCATGTTGGTTTGTTGGTTTGTTGGTTTGTTGGCTTGTTGGTTCGTTGGTTTGTTGGCTTGTTATTTTGTTGGCTTGTTTGCTTGTTGGTTTGTTGGTTTGTTGGTTTGTTGGTTTGTTGGCTTGTTGGTTTGTTGGTTTGTTGGCTTGTTGGTTTGTTGGTTTGTTGGTTTGTTGGCTTGTTGGCTTGTTGGTTTGTTGGTTTGTTGGCTTGTTGGTTTGTTGGTTTGTTGGCTTGTTGGCTTGTTGCTTTGTTCGTTTGATGGTTTGTTGGTTTGTTGGTTTTTTGGTTTGTTGGTTTTTTGGTTTGTTGCTTTGTTGGTTTGTTGGTTTGTTGGCTTGTTGGCTTGTTGGTTTGTTGGCTTGTTGGTTTGTTGGTTTGTTGGTTTGTTGGCTTGTTGGTTTGTTGGCTTGTTGGTTGGTTGGTTTGTTGGCTTGTTGGCTTGTTGGTTTGTTGGTTTGTTGGTTTGTTGGTTTGTTGGTTTGTTGGTTTGTTGGTTTGTTGGTTTGTTGGGTTTTTGGTTTGTTGGTTTGTTGGTTTGTTGGCTTGTTGGTTTGTTGGTTTGTTGGTTTGTTTGCTTGTTGGTTTGTTGGTTTGTTGGCTTGTTGGTTTGTTGGTTTGTTGGTATGTTGGCTTGTTGGCTTGTTAGTTTGTTGGTTTGTAGGCTTGTTGGTTTGTTGATTTGTTAGCTTGTTGGATTGTTGCTTTGTTGGTTTGTTGGTTTGTTGGCTTCTTGGCTTGTTGGTTTGTTGGTTTGTTGGTTTGTTGGTTTGTTGGTTTGTTGCTTTGTTGGCTTGTTGGTTTGTTGGTTTGTTGGCATGTTGGTTTGTTGGTTTGTTGGTTTGTTGGCTTGTTGGTTACTTAGTTTGTTGGTTTTTCGGCATGTTGGCTTGTTGGTTTGTTGATTTGTTGGTTTGTTGGTTTGTTGGTTTCTTGGTTTTTTGGTTTTTTGGTTTGTTGGTTTGTTGGTTTGTTGGCTTGTTGGTTTGTTGGTTTGCTGGCTTGTTGGTTTGTTGGTTTGTTGGCTTGTTGGCTTGTTGGCTTGTTGGTTTGTTAGTTTGTTGGCTTTTTGGTTACTTGATTTGTTGGTTTGTTGGTTTGTTGGCTTGTTGGTTTGTTGGCTTGTTGGCTTGTTGGTTTGTTGGTTTGTTGGTTTGTTGGCTTGTTGGTTTTTGGTTTGTTGGCTTGTTGGTTACTTGTTTTGTTGGTTTGTTGGTTTGTTGGTTTGTTGGCTTGTTGGTTTGTTGGTTTGTTGGTTTTTTGGTTTGTTGGTTTGTTGGTTTTTTGGTTTGTTGGTTTGTTGGTTTGTTGGCTTGTTGGTTTGTTGGTTTGTTGGCTTGTTGGTTTGTTGGTTTGTTGGCTTGTTGGCTTGTTGGCTTGTTGGTTTGTTGGTTTGTTGGCTTGTTGGTTACTTGGTTTGTTGGTTTGTTGGTTTGTTGGTTTGTTGGTTTGTTGGTTTGTTGGTTTGTTGGTTTTTTGGTTTGTTGGTTTATTTGTTTGTTGGTTTGTTGGCTTGTTGGTTTGTTGGTTTGTTGGTTTGTTGGTTTGTTGGCTTGTTGGTTTGTTTGTTTGTTGGCTTGTTGGTTACTTAGTTTGTTGGTTTGTTGGTTTATTGGTTTGTTGGCTTGTTGGCTTGTTGATTTGTTGGTTAGTTCGTTTGTTGGTTTGTTAGCTTGTTGGTTTGTTGGCTTGTTGGCTTGTTGGTTTGTTGGTTTTTTGGTTTGTTGGTTTTTTGGTTTGTTGGTTTGTTGGTTAGTTGGTTTGTTGGTTTATTTGTTTGTTGGTTTGTTGGCTTGCTGGTTTGTTGGTTTGTTGGTTTGTTGGCTTGTTGGTTTGTTAGTTTGTTGGCTTTTTGGTTACTTGGTTTGTTGGTTTGTTGGTTTGTTGGTGTGTTGGCTTGTTGGCTTGTTGGTTTGTTGGCTAGTTCAGTTGTTGGTTTGTTAGTTTGTTGGTTTGTTGGCTTGTTGGTTTGTTGGTTTGTTGGTTTGTTGGTTTGTTGGTTTGTTGGTTTGTTGCTTTGTTGGTTTGTTGGTTTGTTGGCTTGTTGGCTTGTTGGCTTGTTGGTTTGTTGGCTTGTTGGTTTGTTAGTTTGTTGGTTTTTTGGTTACTTGGTTTGTTGGTTTGTTGGTTTGTTGGTTTGTTGGCTTGTTGGCTTGTTGGTTTGTTGGTTAGTTCGTTTGTTGGTTTGTTAGTTTGTTGGTTTGTTGGCTTGTTGGTTTGTTGGTTTGTTGGCTTGTTGGCTTGTTGGCTTGTTGGTTTGTTGGCTTGTTGGTTTGTTAGTTTGTTGGTTTTTTGGTTACTTGGTTTGTTGGTTTGTTGGTTTGTTGGTTTGTTGATTTGTTGGCTTGTTGGATTGTTAGTTTGTTGGTTTGTTGGTTTGTTGGTTTGTTGGTTTGTTGGCTTGTTGGCTTGTTGGTTTGTTGGTTAGTTCGTTTGTTGGTTTGTTAGTTTGTTGGTTTGTTGGCTTGTTGGTTTGTTGGTTTGTTGGTTTGTTGGTTTGTTGGTTTGTTGGTTTGTTGCTTTGTTGGTTTGTTGGTTTGTTGGCTTGTTGGCTTGTGGCTTGTTGGTTTGTTGGCTTGTTGGCTTGTTGGTTTGTTGGTTTGTTGGCTTGTTGGTTTGTTGGTTTGTTGGTTTGTTGGCTTGTTGGTTTGTTGGTTTGTTGGTTTGTTGGTTTGTTGGTTTGTTGGCTTGTTGGTTTGTTGGTTTGTTGGCTTGTTGGTTTGTTGGTTTGTTGGTTTGTTAGCTTGTTGGCTTGTTGGTTTGTTGGTTTGTTGGCTTGTTGGTTTGTTGGTTTGTTGGCTTGTTGGCTTGTTGCTTTGTTCGTTTGATGGTTTGTTGGTTTGTTGGTTTTTTGGTTTGTTGGTTTTTTGGTTTGTTGCTTTGTTGGTTTGTTGGTTTGTTGGCTTGTTGGCTTGTTGGTTTGTTGGCTTGTTGGTTTGTTGGTTTGTTGGTTTGTTGGCTTGTTGGTTTGTTGGTTTGTTGGTTTGTTGGCTTGTTGGCTTGTTGGTTTGTTGGTTTGTTGGTTTGTTGGTTTGTTGGTTTGTTGGGTTTTTGGTTTGTTGGTTTGTTGGTTTATTGGCTTGTTGGTTTGTTGGTTTGTTGGTTTGTTTGCTTGTTGGTTTGTTGGTTTGTTGGCTTGTTGGTTTGTTGGTTTGTTGGTTTGTTGGCTTGTTGGCTTGTTGGTTTGTTGGTTTGTAGGCTTGTTGGTTTGTTGATTTGTTGGCTTGTTGGCTTGTTGCTTTGTTGGTTTGTTGGTTTGTTGGCTTGTTGGCTTGTTGGTTTGTTAGTTTGTTTGCTTTTTGGTTACTTGGTTTGTTGGTTTGTTGGTTTGTTGGCTTGTTGGTTTGTTGGCTTGTTGGTTTTTTGGTTTGTTAGTTTGTTGGTTTGTTGGCTTGTTGGCTTGTTGGTTTGTTGGTTTGTTGGTTTGTTGGTTTGTTGGTTTGTTGCTTTGTTGGGTTGTTGGTTTGTTGGCATGTTAGTTTGTTGGTTTGTTGGCTTGTTGGTTACTTAGTTTGTTGGTTTGTTGGCATGTTGGTTTGTTGGTTTGTTGGTTTGTTGGCTTGTTGGTTTGTTGGTTTGCTGGCTTGTTGGTTTGTTGGTTTGTTGGCTTGTTGGCTTGTTGGTTTGTTGGTTTGTTGGCTTGTTAGTTTGTTGGCTTTTTGGTTACTTGGTTGGTTGGCTTGTTGGTTTGTTGGCTTGTTGGCTTGTTGGTTTGTTAGTTTGTTGGTCTTGTGGTTACTTGGTTTGTTGGTTTGTTGGTTTGTTGGTTTGTTGGCTTGTTGTTTGTTGGTTTGTTGGTTTG
Source organism: Atherix ibis (assembly GCA_958298945.1). NCBI lineage: Eukaryota > Metazoa > Arthropoda > Insecta > Diptera > Athericidae > Atherix > Atherix ibis. The sequence continues at coordinate 36,562,089 of OY282608.1, forward strand.
TTGGTTTGTTGGTTTGTTGGTTTTTTGGTTTGTTGGTTTGTTGGTTTGTTGGCTTGTTGGTTTGTTGGTTTGTTGGTTTGCTGGCTTGTTGGTTTGTTGGTTTGTTGGCTTGTTGGCTTGTTGGCTTGTTGGTTTGTTAGTTTGTTGGCTTTTTGGTAACTTGGTTTGTTGGTTTGTTGGTTTGTTGGCTTGTTGGTTTGTTAGTTTGTTAGTTTGTTGGCTTGTTGGTTTGTTGGTTTGTTGGTTTGTTGGTTTGGTGGCTTGTTGGTTTGTTGGTTTGTTGGCTTGTTGGTTTTTGTTTTGTTGGTTTGTTGGCTTGTTGGTTACTGGGTTTTGTTGGTTTGTTGGTTTGTTGGTTTGTTGGCTTGTTGGTTTGTTGGTTTGTTGGTTTTTTGGTTTGTTGGTTTGGGGGTTTTTGGTTTGCTGGTTTGTAGGCTTGTTGGTTTGTTGGTTTGTTGGCTTGTTGGTTTGTTGGTTTGTTGGCTTGTTGGCTTGTTGGTTTGTTGGTTTGTTGGCTTGTTGGTTACTTGGTTTGTTGGTTTGTTGGTTTGTTGGTTTGTTGGTTTGTTGGTTTGTTGGTTTTTTGGTTTGTTGGTTTATTTGTTTGTTGGTTTGTTGGCTTGTTGGTTAGTTGGTTTGTTGGTTTGTTGGTTTGTTGGCTTTTTGGTTTGTTGGTTTGTTGGCTTGTTGGTTACTTAGTTTGTTGGTTTGTTGGTTTGTTGGCTTGTTGGTTTGTTGGCTTGTTGGCTTGTTGGTTTGTTGGTTAGTTCGTTTGTTGGTTTGTTAGCTTGTTGGTTTGTTGGCTTGTTGGTTTGTTGGCTTGTCGGTTTTTGGTTTGTTGGTTTGTTGGCTTGTTGGTTACTTGGTTTGTTGGTTTGTTGGAATGTAGGTTTGTTGGTTTGTTGGCTTGTTGGTTTGTTGGTTTGTTGGTTTTTTGGTTTGTTGGTTTATTTGTTTGTTGGTTTATTGGCTTGTTGGTTTGTTGGTTTGTTGGTTTGTTGGTTTGTTAGTTTGTTGGTTTGTTGGTTTGTTGGCTTGTTGGTTTGTTGGTTTGTGGGCTTGTTGGCTTGTTGGTTTGTTGGTTTGTTGGCTTGTTGGTTACTTAGTTTGCTGGTTTGTTGATTAGTTCGTTTGTTGGTTTGTTAGTTTGTTGGTTTGTTGGCTTGTTGGCTTGTTGGTTTGTTGGTTTTTTGGTTTTTTGGTTTGTTGGTTTGTTGGTTTGTTGGTTTGTTGGTTTATTTGTTTGTTGGTTTGTTGGCTTGTTGGTTTGTTGGTTTGTTGGTTTGTTGGCTTGTGGGTTTGTTGGTTTGTTGGTTTGTTGGTTTGTTGGTTTGTTGGTTTGTTGGTTTGTTGGTTTGTTGGCTTGTTGGTTTGTTGGCTTGTTGGCTTGTTAGTTTGTTGGTTTGTTGGTTTTTTGGTTTGTTGGTTTGTTCGTTTTTTGGTTTGTTTGTTTATTTATTTGTTGGTTTGTTGGCTTGTTGGTTTGTTGGTTTGTTGGTTTGTTGGTTTGTTGCCTTGTTGGTTTGTTGGTTTGTTTGTTTGTTGGCTTGTTGGTTTGTTGGCTTGTTGGCTTGTTAGTTTGTTGGTTTGTTGGTTTTTTGGTTTGTTGGTTTGTTGGTTTGTTGGTTTGTTGGTTTGTTGGTTTGTTGGTTTGTTGGTTACTTGGTTTGTTGGTATGTTGGTTTGTTGGTTTGTTGGTTTGTTGGCTTGTTGGCTTGTTGGTTTGTTGGTTTGTTGGCTTGTTGGTTACTTAGTTTGTTGGTCTGTTGGCATGTTGGTTTGTTGGTTTGTTGGTTTGTTGGCTTGTTGGTTCGTTGGTTTGTTGGCTTGTTATTTTGTTGGTTTGTTGGCTTGTTTGCTTGTTGGTTTGTTGGTTTGTTGGTTTGTTGGTTTGTTGGCTTGTTGGTTTGTTGGTTTGTTGGCTTGTTGGTTTGTTGGTTTGTTGGTTTGTTGGCTTGTTGGCTTGTTGGTTTGTTGGTTTGTTGGCTTGTTGGTTTGTTGGTTTGTTGGCTTGTTGGCTTGTTGCTTTGTTCGTTTGATGGTTTGTTGGTTTGTTGGTTTTTTGGTTTGTTGGTTTTTTGGTTTGTTGCTTTGTTGGTTTATTGGTTTGTTGGCTTGTTGGCTTGTTGGTTTGTTGGCTTGTTGGTTTGTTGGTTTGTTGGTTTGTTGGCTTGTTGGTTTGTTGGCTTGTTGGTTGGTTGGTTTGTTGGCTTGTTGGCTTGCTGGTTTGTTGGTTTGTTGGTTTGTTGGTTTGTTGGTTTGTTGGTTTGTTGGGTTTTTGGTTTGTTGGTTTGTTGGTTTGTTGGCTTGTTGGTTTGTTGGTTTGTTGGTTTGTTTGCTTGTTGGTTTGTTGGTTTGTTGGCTTGTTGGTTTGTTGGTTTGTTGGTATGTTGGCTTGTTGGCTTGTTAGTTTGTTGGTTTGTAGGCTTGTTTGTTTGTTGATTTGTTGGCTTGTTGGATTGTTGCTTTGTTGGTTTGTTGGTTTGTTGGCTTGTTGGCTTGTTGGTTTGTTGGTTTGTTGTTTTGTTGGTTTGTTGGTTTGTTGCTTTGTTGGCTTGTTGGTTTGTTGGCATGTTGGTTTGTTGGTTTGTTGGTTTGTTGGCTTGTTGGTTACTTAGTTTGTTGGTTTTTCGGCATGTTGGCTTGTTGGTTTGTTGATTTGTTGGTTTGTTGGTTTGTTGGTTTCTTGGTTTTTTGGTTTGTTGGTTTGTTGGTTTGTTGGCTTGTTGGTTTGTTGGTTTGCTGGCTTGTTGGTTTGTTGGTTTGTTGGCTTGTTGGCTTGTTGGCTTGTTGGTTTGTTAGTTTGTTGGCTTTTTGGTTACTTGATTTGTTGGTTTGTTGGTTTGTTGGCTTGTTGGTTTGTTGGTTTGTTGGTTTGTTGGCTTGTTGGCTTGTTGGTTTGATGGTTTGTTGGCTTGTTGGTTTTTGGTTTGTTGGCTTGTTGGTTACTTGTTTTGTTGGTTTGTTGGTTTGTTGGTTTGTTGGCTTGTTGGTTTGTTGGTTTGTTGGTTTTTTGGTTTGTTGGTTTGTTGGTTTTTTGGTTTGTTGGTTTGTTGGTTTGTTGGCTTGTTGGTTTGTTGGTTTGTTGGCTTGTTGGTTTGTTGGTTTGTTGGCTTGTTGGCTTGTTGGCTTGTTGGTTTGTTGGTTTGTTGGCTTGTTGGTTACTTGGTTTGTTGGTTTGTTAGTTTGTTGGTTTGTTGGTTTGTTGGTTTGTTGGTTTGTTGGTTTTTTGGTTTGTTGGTTTATTTGTTTGTTGGTTTGTTGGCTTGTTGGTTTGTTGGTTTGTTGGTTTGTTGGTTTGTTGGCTTGTTGGTTTGTTTGTTTGTTGGCTTGTTGGTTACTTAGTTTGTTGGTTTATTGGTTTGTTAGCTTGTTGGCTTGTTGGTTTGTTGGTTAGTTCGTTTGTTGGTTTGTTAGCTTGTTGGTTTGTTGGCTTGTTGGCTTGTTGGTTTGTTGGTTTTTTGGTTTGTTGGTTTTTTGGTTTGTTGGTTTGTTGGTTAGTTGGTTTGTTGGTTTATTTGTTTGTTGGTTTGTTGGCTTGCTGGTTTGTTGGTTTGTTGGTTTGTTGGCTTGTTGGTTTGTTAGTTTGTTGGCTTTTTGGTTACTTGGTTTGTTGGTTTGTTGGTTTGTTGGCTTGTTGGCTTGTTGGTTTGTTGGTTAGTTCGTTTGTTGGTTTGTTAGTTTGTTGGTTTGTTGGCTTGTTGGTTTGTTGGTTTGTTGGTTTGTTGGTTTGTTGCTTTGTTCGTTTGATGGTTTGTTGGTTTGTTGGTTTTTTGGTTTGTTGGTTTTTTGGTTTGTTGCTTTGTTGGTTTATTGGTTTGTTGGCTTGTTGGCTTGTTGGTTTGTTGGCTTGTTGGTTTGTTGGTTTGTTGGTTTGTTGGCTTGTTGGTTTGTTGGCTTGTTGGTTGGTTGGTTTGTTGGCTTGTTGGCTTGCTGGTTTGTTGGTTTGTTGGTTTGTTGGTTTGTTGGTTTGTTGGTTTGTTGGGTTTTTGGTTTGTTGGTTTGTTGGTTTGTTGGCTTGTTGGTTTGTTGGTTTGTTGGTTTGTTTGCTTGTTGGTTTGTTGGTTTGTTGGCTTGTTGGTTTGTTGGTTTGTTGGTATGTTGGCTTGTTGGCTTGTTAGTTTGTTGGTTTGTAGGCTTGTTTGTTTGTTGATTTGTTGGCTTGTTGGATTGTTGCTTTGTTGGTTTGTTGGTTTGTTGGCTTGTTGGCTTGTTGGTTTGTTGGTTTGTTGTTTTGTTGGTTTGTTGGTTTGTTGCTTTGTTGGCTTGTTGGTTTGTTGGCATGTTGGTTTGTTGGTTTGTTGGTTTGTTGGCTTGTTGGTTACTTAGTTTGTTGGTTTTTCGGCATGTTGGCTTGTTGGTTTGTTGATTTGTTGGTTTGTTGGTTTGTTGGTTTCTTGGTTTTTTGGTTTGTTGGTTTTTTGGTTTGTTGGCTTGTTGGTTTGTTGGTTTGCTGGCTTGTTGGTTTGTTGGTTTGTTGGCTTGTTGGCTTGTTGGCTTGTTGGTTTGTTAGTTTGTTGGCTTTTTGGTTACTTGATTTGTTGGTTTGTTGGTTTGTTGGCTTGTTGGTTTGTTGGTTTGTTGGTTTGTTGGCTTGTTGGCTTGTTGGTTTGATGGTTTGTTGGCTTGTTGGTTTTTGGTTTGTTGGCTTGTTGGTTACTTGTTTTGTTGGTTTGTTGGTTTGTTGGTTTGTTGGCTTGTTGGTTTGTTGGTTTGTTGGTTTTTTGGTTTGTTGGTTTGTTGGTTTTTTGGTTTGTTGGTTTGTTGGTTTGTTGGCTTGTTGGTTTGTTGGTTTGTTGGCTTGTTGGTTTGTTGGTTTGTTGGCTTGTTGGCTTGTTGGCTTGTTGGTTTGTTGGTTTGTTGGCTTGTTGGTTACTTGGTTTGTTGGTTTGTTGGTTTGTTGGTTTGTTGGTTTGTTGGTTTGTTGGTTTGTTGGTTTTTTGGTTTGTTGGTTTATTTGTTTGTTGGTTTGTTGGCTTGTTGGTTTGTTGGTTTGTTGGTTTGTTGGTTTGTTGGCTTGTTGGTTTGTTTGTTTGTTGGCTTGTTGGTTACTTAGTTTGTTGGTTTATTGGTTTGTTAGCTTGTTGGCTTGTTGGTTTGTTGGTTAGTTCGTTTGTTGGTTTGTTAGCTTGTTGGTTTGTTGGCTTGTTGGCTTGTTGGTTTGTTGGTTTTTTGGTTTGTTGGTTTTTTGGTTTGTTGGTTTGTTGGTTAGTTGGTTTGTTGGTTTATTTGTTTGTTGGTTTGTTGGCTTGCTGGTTTGTTGGTTTGTTGGTTTGTTGGCTTGTTGGTTTGTTAGTTTGTTGGCTTTTTGGTTACTTGGTTTGTTGGTTTGTTGGTTTGTTGGCTTGTTGGCTTGTTGGTTTGTTGGTTAGTTCGTTTGTTGGTTTGTTAGTTTGTTGGTTTGTTGGCTTGTTGGTTTGTTGGTTTGTTGGTTTGTTGGTTTGTTGGTTTGTTGCTTTGTTGGTTTGTTGGTTTGTTGGCTTGTTGGCTTGTTGGCTTGTTGGTTTGTTGGCTTGTTGGTTTGTTAGTTTGTTGGTTTTTTGGTTACTTGGTTTGTTGGTTTGTTGGTTTGTTGGTTTGTTGATTTGTTGGCTTGTTGGTTTGTTGGTTTGTTGGTTTGTTGGTTTGTTGGTTTGTTGGTTTTTTGGTTTGTTGGCTTGTTGGTTTGTTGGCTTGTTGGTTTGTTGGTTTGTTGGCTTCTTGGTTTGTTGGTTTGTTGGCTTGTTGGCTTGTTTGTTTGTTGGTTTGTTGGCTTGTTGGTTACTTGGTTTGTTGGTTTGTTGGTTTGTTGGTTTGTTGGCTTGTTGGCTTGTTGGTTTGTTGGTTAGTTTGTTTGTTGGTTTGTTAGTTTGTTGGTTTGTTGGCTTGTTGGCTTGTTGGTTTGTTGGTTTGTTGGCTTGTTGGTTTGTTGGTTTGTTGGCTTGTCGGTTTTTGGTTTGTTGGTTTGTTGGCTTGTTGGTTACTTGGTTTGTTGGTTTGTTGGTTTGTTGGTTTGTTGGCTTGTTGGTTTGTTGGTTTGTTAGTGTTTTGGTTTGTTAATTTATTTGTTTGTTGGTTTGTTGGTTTGTTGGTTTGTTGGCTTGTTGGTTTGTTGGTTTGTTGGCTTGTTGGCTTGTAGCTTTGTTCGTTTGATGGTTTGTTGGTTTGTTGGTTTTTTGGTTTGTTGGTTTTTTGGTTTGTTGCTTTGTTGGTTTGTTGGTTTGTTGGCTTGTTGGCTTGTTGGTTTGTTGGCTTGTTGGTTTGTTGGTTTGTTGGTTTGTTGGCTTGTTGGTTTGTTGGCTTGTTGGTTGGTTGGTTTGTTGGCTTGTTGGCTTGTTGGTTTGTTGGTTTGTTGGTTTGTTGGTTTGTTGGTTTGTTGGTTTGTTGGGTTTTTGGTTTGTTGGTTTGTTGGTTTGTTGGCTTGTTGGTTTGTTGGTTTGTTGGTTTGTTTGCTTGTTGGTTTGTTGGTTTGTTGGCTTGTTGGTTTGTTGGTTTGTTGGTATGTTGGCTTGTTGGCTTGTTAGTTTGTTGGTTTGTAGGCTTGTTGGTTTGTTGATTTGTTGGCTTGTTGGATTGTTGCTTTGTTGGTTTGTTGGTTTGTTGGCTTGTTGGCTTGTTGGTTTGTTGGTTTGTTGGTTTGTTGGTTTGTTGGTTTGTTGCTTTGTTGGCTTGTTGGTTTGTTGGCAAGTTTGGTTTGTTGGTTTGTTGGCTTGTTGGTTACTTAGTTTGTTGGTTTTTCGGCATGTTGGCTTGCTGGTTTGTTGATTTGTTGGTTTGTTGGTTTGTTGGTTTCTTGGTTTTTTGGTTTGTTGGTTTGTTGGTTTGTTGGCTTGTTGGTTTGTTGGTTTGCTGGCTTGTTGGTTTGTTGGTTTGTTGGCTTGTTGGCTTGTTGGCTTGTTGGTTTGTTAGTTTGTTGGCTTTTTGGTTACTTGATTTGTTGGTTTGTTGGTTTGTTGGCTTGTTGGTTTGTTGGTTTGTTGGTTTGTTGGCTTGTTGGCTTGTTGGTTTGTTGGTTTGTTGGCTTGTTGGTTTTTGGTTTGTTGGCTTGTTGGTTACTTGTTTTGTTGGTTTGTTGGTTTGCTGGTTTGTTGGCTTGTTGGTTTGTTGGTTTGTTGGTTTTTTGGTTTGTTGGTTTGTTGGCTTTTTGGTTTGTTGGTTTGTTGGTTTGTTGGCTTGTTGGTTTGTTGGTTTGTTGGCTTGTTGGTTTGTTGGTTTGTTGGCTTGTTGGCTTGTTGGCTTGTTGGTTTGTTGGTTTGTTGGCTTGTTGGTTACTTGGTTTGTTGGTTTGTTGGTTTGTTGGTTTGTTGGTTTTTTGGTTTGTTGGTTTGTTGGTTAGTTGGTTTGTTGGTTTATTTGTTTGTTGGTTTGTTGGTTTGTTGGCTTGTTGGTTTGTTTGTTTGTTGGCTTGTTGGTTACTTAGTTTGTTGGTTTGTTGGTTTATTGGTTTGTTGGCTTGTTGGCTTGTTGGTTTGTTGGTTTGTTGGCTTGTTGGCTTGTTGGTTTGTTGGTTTGTTGGCTTGTTGGTTTTTGGTTTGTTGGCTTGTTGGTTACTTGTTTTGTTGGTTTGTTGGTTTGCTGGTTTGTTGGCTTGTTGGTTTGTTGGTTTGTTGGTTTTTTGGTTTGTTGGTTTGTTGGCTTTTTGGTTTGTTGGTTTGTTGGTTTGTTGGCTTGTTGGTTTGTTGGTTTGTTGGCTTGTTGGTTTGTTGGTTTGTTGGCTTGTTGGCTTGTTGGCTTGTTGGTTTGTTGGTTTGTTGGCTTGTTGGTTACTTGGTTTGTTGGTTTGTTGGTTTGTTGGTTTGTTGGTTTTTTGGTTTGTTGGTTTGTTGGTTTGTTGGCTTGTTGGTTTGTTGGTTTGTTGGTTTGTTGGTTTGTTGGCTTGTTGGTTTGTTTGTTTGTTGGCTTGTTGGTTACTTAGTTTGTTGGTTTGTTGGTTTATTGGTTTGTTGGCTTGTTGGCTTGTTGGTTTGTTGGTTAGTTCGTTTGTTGGTTTGTTAGCTTGTTGGTTTGTTGGCTTGTTGGCTTGTTGGTTTGTTGGTTTTTTGGTTTGTTGGTTTTTTGGTTTGTTGGTTTGTTGGTTAGTTGGTTTGTTGGTTTATTTGTTTGTTGGTTTGTTGGCTTGCTGGGTTGTTGGTTTGTTGGTTTGTTGGCTTGTTGGTTTGTTAGTTTGTTGGCTTTTTGGTTACTTGGTTTGTTGGTTTGTTGGTTTGTTGGTTTGTTGGCTTGTTGGCTTGTTGGTTTGTTGGTTAGTTCGTTTGTTGGTTTGTTAGTTTGTTGGTTTGTTGGCTTGTTGGTTTGTTGGTTTGTTGGTTTGTTGGTTTGTTGGTTTGTTGGTTTGTTGCTTTGTTGGTTTGTTGGTTTGTTGGCTTGTTGGCTTGTTGGCTTGTTGGCTTGTTGGTTTGTTGGCTTGTTGGTTTGTTAGTTTGTTGGTTTTTTGGTTACTTGGTTGGTTGGTTTGTTGGTTTGTTGGTTTGTTGATTTGTTGGCATGTTGGATTGTTGGTTTGTTGGTTTGTTGGTTTGTTGGTTTGTTGGTTTTTTGGTTTGTTGGCTTGTTGGTTTGTTGGCTTGTTGGTTTGTTGGTTTGTTGGCTTCTTGGTTTGTTGGTTTGTTGGCTTGTTGGCTTGTTTGTTTGTTGGTTTGTTGTCTTGTTGGCTTGTTGGTTTGCTGGTTTGTTAGCTTTTTGGTTACTTAAATTGTTGGTTTGTTGGCATGTTGGTTTGTTGGTTTGCTGGTTTGTTGGCTTGTTGGTTACTTAGTTTGTTGGCATGTTGTTTTGTTGGTTTGTTGGTTTGTTGGTTTGTTGGTTTGTTGGTTTGTTGGTTTGTTGGCTTGTTTGTTTGTTGGCTTGTTGGCTTGTTGGTTTGTTAGTTTGTTGGCCTTTTGGTTACTTGGTTTGTTGGCTTGTTGGCTTGTTGCTTTGTTGGTTTGTTGGTTTGTTGGCTTGTTGGTTTGTTGGCTTGTTGGCTTGTTGGTTTGTTAGTTTGTTGGCCTTTTGGTTACTTGGTTTGTTGGTTTGTTGGTTTGTTGGTTTGTTGATTTGTTGGCTTGTTGGTTTGTTGGTTTGTTGGTTTGTTGGTTTGTTGGTTTGTTGGTTTGTTGGCTTGTTGGCTTGTTGGCTTGTTGGTTTGTTAGTTTGTGAGCTTTTTGGTTACTTGGTTTGTTGGTTTGTTGGTTTGTTGGCTTGTTGGTTTGTTGGTTTGTTAGTTTGTTGGCTTGTTGGTTTGTTGGCTTGTTGGTTTGTTGGTTTGTTGGCTTGTTGGATTGTTGGTTTGTTGGCTTGTTGGTTTGTTGGTTTGTTGGTTTTTTGGTTTGTTGGCTTGTTGGTTTGTTGGCTTGTTGGTTTGTTGGTTTGTTGGCTTCTTGGTTTGTTGGTTTGTTGGCTTGTTGGCTTGTTTGTTTGTTGGTTTGTTGGCTTGTTGGTTACTTGGTTTGTTGGTTTGTTGGTTTGTTGGTTTGTTGGCTTGTTGGCTTGTTGGTTTGTTGGTTAGTTTGTTTGTTGGTTTGTTAGTTTGTTGGTTTGTTGGCTTGTTGGCTTGTTGGTTTGTTGGTTTGTTGGCTTGTTGGTTTGTTGGTTTGTTGGCTTGTCGGTTTTTGGTTTGTTGGTTTGTTGGCTTGTTGGTTACTTGGTTTGTTGGTTTGTTGGTTTGTTGGTTTGTTGGCTTGTTGGTTTGTTGGTTTGTTGGTGTTTTGGTTTGTTGGTTTATTTGTTTGTTGGTTTGTTGGCTTATTGGTTTGTTGGTTTGTTGGTTTGTTGGTTTGTTAGTTTGTTGGTTTGTTGGTTTGTTGGTTTGTTGGCTTGTTGGTTTGTTGGTTTGTTGGCTTGTTGGCTTGTTGGTTTGTTGGTTTGTTGGGTTGTTGGTTACTTAGTTTGTTGATTTGTTGATTAGTTCGTTTGTTGGTTTGTTAGTTTGTTGGTTTGTTGGCTTGTTGGCTTGTTGGTTTGTTGGTTTTTTGGTTTGTTGGTTTGTTGGTTTGTTGGTTTGTTGGTTTGTTGGTTTGTTGGTTTGTTGGTTTATTTGTTTGTTGGTTTGTTGGCTTGTTGGTTTGTTGGTTTGTTGGCTTGTTGGTTACTTGGTTTGTTGGTTTGTTGGTTTGTTGGTTTGTTGGCTTGTTGGCTTGTTTGTTTGTGTGTTAGTTTGTTTGTTGGTTTGTTAGTTTGTTGGTTTGTTGGCTTGTTAGCTTGTTGGTTTGTTGGTTTGTTGGTTTGTTGGTTTGTTGGTTTGTTGGTTTGTTGCTTTGTTGGTTTGTTGGTTTATTGGCTTGTTGGCTTGTTGGTTTGTTGGTTTGTTGGCTTGTTGGCTTGTTGGTTTGTTGGTTTGTTGGTTTGTTGGTTTGTTGGCTTGTTGGTTTGTTGGTTTGTTGGCTTTTTGATTACTTAAATTGTTGGTTTGTTGGCATGTTGGTTTGTTGGTTTGCTGGTTTGTTGGCTTGTTGGTTACTTAGTTTGTTGGTTTGTTGGCATGTTGGTTTGTTGGTTTGTTGGTTTGTTGGTTTGTTGGTTTGTTGGCTTGTTGGCTTGTTGGTTTGTTGGTTTGTTAGTTTGCTGGCTCTTTGGTTACTTGGTTTGTTGGTTTGTTGGTTTGTTGGCTTGTTGGTTTGTTGGCTTGTTGCTTTGTTGGTTTGTTGGTTTGTTGGCTTGGTGGCTTGTTGGTTTGTTGGTTTCTTGGTTTGTTGGCTTGTTGGTTTATTGGTTTGTTGGCTTGTTGGTTTGTTGGTTTGTTGGTTTGTTGGCTTGTTGGCTTGTTGGTTTGTTGGTTTGTCGGCTTGTTGGTTTGTTGGCTTGTTGGTTTGTTGGTTTGTTGGTTTGTTGGCTTGTTGGCTTGTTGGTTTGTTGGTTTGTTGGCATGTTGGTTTGTTGGTTTGTTGGTTTGTTGGCTTGTTGGTTACTTAGTTTGTTGGTTTGTTGGCATGTTGGTTTGTTGGTTTGTTGGTTTGTTGGTTTGTTGGTTTGTTGGTTTGTTGGTTTGTTGGTTTGTTGGTTTGTTGGTTTGTTGGTTTGTTGGCTTGTTGGTTTGTTGGCTTGTTGGCTTGTTGGTTTGTTAATTTGTTGGCCTTTTGGTTACTTGGTTTGTTGGCTTGTTGGCTTGTTGCTTTGTTGGTTTGTTGGTTTGTTGGCTTGTTGGTTTGTTGGCTTGTTGGCTTGTTGGTTTGTTAGTTTGTTGGCCTTTTGGTTACTTGGTTTGTTGGTTTGTTGGTTTGTTGGTTTGTTGGTTTGTTGGCTTGTTGGTTTGTTGGTTTGTTGGTTTGTTGGTTTGTTGGTTTGTTGGCTTGTTGGCTTGTTGGCTTGTTGGCTTGTTAGTTTGTGAGCTTTTTGGTTACTTGGTTTGTTGGTTTGTTGGCTTGTTGGTTTGTTGGTTTGTTGGTTTGTTGGTTTCTTGGTTTGTTGGTTTGTTGGTTTGTTGGTTTGTTGGCTTGTTGGTTTGTTGGTTTGTTGGTGTTTTGGTTTGTTGGTTTATTTGTTTGTTGGTTTGTTGGTTTGTTGGCTTGTCGGTTTTTGGTTTGTTGGTTTGTTGGCTTGTTGGTTACTTGGTTTGTTGGTTTGTTGGTTTGTTGGTTTGTTGGCTTGTTGGTTTGTTGGTTTGTTGGTGTTTTGGTTTGTTAATTTATTTGTTTGTTGGTTTGTTGGCTTATTGGTTTGTTGGTTTGTTGGTTTGTTGGTTTGTTAGTTTGTTGGTTTGTTGCTTTGTTGGTTTGTTGGTTTGTTGGCTTGTTGGTTTGTTGGTTTGTTGGCTTGTTGGCTTGTTGGTTTGTTGGCTTGTTGGCTTGTTGGTTACTTAGTTTGTTGATTTGTTGATTAGTTCGTTTGTTGGTTTGTTAGTTTGTTGGTTTGTTGGCTTGTTGGCTTGTTGGGTTGTTGGTTTTTTGGTTTGTTGGTTTGTTGGTTTGTTGGTTTGTTGGTTTGTTGGTTTGTTGGTTTGTTGGTTTGTTGGTTTGTTGGTTTGTTGGTTTATTAGTTTGTTGGTTTGTTGGCTTATTAATTTGTTGGTTTGTTGGATTGTTGGTTACTTGGTTTGTTGGTTTGTTGGTTTGTTGGTTTGTTGGCTTGTTGGCTTGTTGGCTTGTTTGTTTGTGTGTTAGTTTGTTTGTTGGTTTGTTAGTTTGTTGGTTTGTTGGCTTGTTGGTTTGTTGGTTTGTTGGTTTGTTGGTTTGTTGGTTTGTTGCTTTGTTGGTTTGTTGGTTTGTTGGCTTGTTGGCTTGTTGTTTTGTTGGTTTGTTGGCTTTTTGGCTTGTTGGTTTGTTGGTTTGTTGGTTTGTTGGTTTGTTGGTTTGTTGGTTTGTTGCTTTGTTGGTTGGTTGGTTTGTTGGCTTGTTGGCTTGTTGGTTTGTTAGTTTGCTGGCTTTTTGGTTACTTGGTTTGTTGGTTTGTTGGTTTGTTGGCTTGTTGGTTTGTTGGCTTGTTGCTTTGTTGGTTTGTTGGTTTGTTGGCTTGGTGGCTTGTTGGTTTGTTGGTTTGTTGGTTTGTTGGCTTGTTGGTTTATTGGTTTGTTGGCTTGTTGGTTTGTTGGTTTGTTGGTTTGTTGGCTTGTTGGCTTGTTGGTTTGTTGGTTTGTTGGCTTGTTGGCTTGTTGGTTTGTTGGTTTGTTGGCTTTTTGGTTACTTAAATTGTTGGTTTGTTGGCATGTTGGTTTGTTGGTTTGCTAGTTTGTTGGCTTGTTGGTTACTTAGTTTGTTGGTTTGTTGGCATGTTGGTTTGTTGGTTTGTTGGTTTGTTGGTTTGTTGGTTTGTTGGTTTGTTGGTTTGTTGGCTTGTTGGTTTGTTGGCTTGTTGGCTTGTTGGTTTGTTAGTTTGTTGGCCTTTTGGTTACTTGGTTTGTTGGCTTGGTGGCTTGTTGGTTTGTTGGTTTGTTGGTTTGTTGGCTTGTTGGTTTATTGGTTTGTTGGCTTGTTGCTTTGTTGGTTTGTTGGTTTGTTGGCTTGTTGGTTTGTTGGCTTGTTGGCTTGTTGGTTTGTTAGTTTGTTGGCCTTTTGGTTACTTGGTTTGTTGGTTTGTTGGTTTGTTGGTTTGTTGATTTGTTGGCTTGTTGGTTTGTTGGTTTGTTGGTTTGTTGGTTTGTTGGTTTGTTGGCTTGTTGGCTTGTTGGCTTGTTGGTTTGTTAGTTTGTGAGCTTTTTGGTTACTTGGTTTGTTGGTTTGTTGGTTTGTTGGCTTGTTGGTTTGTTGGTTTGTTAGTTTGTTGGCTTGTTGGTTTGTTGGCTTGTTGGTTTGTTGGTTTGTTGGTTTGTTGGCTTGTTGGATTGTTGGTTTGTTGGTTTGTTGGTTTGTTGGTTTGTTGGTTTTTTGGTTTGTTGGCTTGTTGGTTTGTTGGCTTGTTGGTTTGTTGGTTTGTTGGCTTCTTGGTTTGTTGGTTTGTTGGCTTGTTGGCTTGTTCGTTTGTTGGTTTGTTGGCTTGTTGGTTACTTGGTTTATTGGTTTGTTGGTTTGTTGGCTTGTTGGCTTGTTGGTTTGTTGGTTAGTTTGCTTGTTGGTTTGTTAGTTTGTTGGTTTGTTGGCTTGTTGGCTTGTTGGTTTGTTGGTTTGTTGGCTTGTTGGTTTGTTGGTTTGTTGGCTTGTCGGTTTTTGGTTTGTTGGTTTGTTGGCTTGTTGGTTACTTGGTTTGTTGGTTTGTTGGTTTGTTGGTTTGTTGGCTTGTTGGTTTGTTGGTTTGTTGGTGTTTTGGTTTGTTGGTTTATTTGTTTGTTGGTTTGTTGGCTTATTGGTTTGTTGGTTTGTTGGTTTGTTGGTTTGTTAGTTTGTTGGTTTGTTGGTTTGTTGGCTTGTTGGTTTGTTGGTTTGTTGGCTTGTTGGCTTGTTGGTTTGTTGGGTTGTTGGTTACTTAGTTTGTTGATTTGTTGATTAGTTCGTTTGTTGGTTTGTTAGTTTGTTGGTTTGTTGGCTTGTTGGCTTGTTGGTTTGTTGGTTTTTTTGTTTGTTGGTTTGTTGGTTTGTTGGTTTGTTGGTTTGTTGGTTTGTTGGTTTATTTGTTTGTTGGTTTGTTGGCTTGTTGGTTTGTTGGTTTGTTGGCTTGTTGGTTACTTGGTTTGTTGGTTTGTTGGTTTGTTGGTTTGTTGGCTTGTTGGCTTGTTTGTTTGTGTGTTAGTTTGTTTGTTGGTTTGTTAGTTTGTTGGTTTGTTGGCTTGTTAGCTTGTTGGTTTGTTGGTTTGTTGGTTTGTTGGTTTGTTGGTTTGTTGGTTTGTTGCTTTGTTGGTTTGTTGGTTTGTTGGCTTGTTGGCTTGTTGGTTTGTTGGTTTGTTGGCTTGTTGGCTTGTTGGTTTGTTGGTTTGTTGGTTTGTTGGTTTGTTGGTTTGTTGCTTTGTTGGTTTGTTGGTTTGTTGGCTTGTTGGCTTGTTGGTTTGTTAGTTTGCTGGCTTTTTGGTTACTTGGTTTGTTGGTTTGTTGGCTTGTTGGTTTGTTGGCTTGTTGCTTTGTTGGTTTGTTGGTTTGTTGGCTTGGTGGCTTGTTGGTTTGTTGGTTTCTTGGTTTGTTGGCTTGTTGGTTTATTGGTTTGTTGGCTTGTTGGTTTGTTGGTTTGTTGGTTTGTTGGCTTGTTGGCTTGTTGGTTTGTTGGTTTGTTGGCTTGTTGGTTTGTTGGCTTGTTGGTTTGTTGGTTTGTTGGTTTGTTGGCTTGTTGGCTTGTTGGCTTGTTGGTTTGTTGGTTTGTTGGCTTTTTGGTTACTTAGTTTGTTGGTTTGTTGGCATGTTGGTTTGTTGGTTTGTTGGTTTGTTGGCTTGTTGGTTACTTAGTTTGTTGGTTTGTTGGCATGTTGGTTTGTTGGTTTGTTGGTTTGTTGGTTTGTTGGTTTGTTGGTTTGTTGGTTTGTTGGTTTGTTGGCTTGTTGGTTTGTTGGCTTGTTGGCTTGTTGGTTTGTTAATTTGTTGGCCTTTTGGTTACTTGGTTTGTTGGCTTGTTGGCTTGTTGCTTTGTTGGTTTGTTGGTTTGTTGGCTTGTTGGTTTGTTGGCTTGTTGGCTTGTTGGTTTGTTAGTTTGTTGGCCTTTTGGTTACTTGGTTTGTTGGTTTGTTGGTTTGTTGGTTTGTTGGTTTGTTGGCTTGGTGGTTTGTTGGTTTGTTGGTTTGTTGGTTTGTTGGTTTGTTGGCTTGTTGGCTTGTTGGCTTGTTGGTTTGTTAGTTTGTGAGCTTTTTGGTTACTTGGTTTGTTGGTTTTTTGGCTTGTTGGTTTGTTGGTTTGTTGGTTTGTTGGTTACTTGGTTTGTTGGTTTGTTGGTTTGTTGGTTTGTTGGCTTGTTGGTTTGTTGGTTTGTTGGTGTTTTGGTTTGTTGGTTTATTTGTTTGTTGGTTTGTTGGCTTATTGGTTTGTTGGTTTGTTGGTTTGTTGGTTTGTTAGTTTGTTGGTTTGTTGGTTTGTTGGCTTGTTGGTTTGTTGGTTTGTAGGCTTGTTGGCTTGTTGGTTTGTTGGTTTGTTGGCTTGTTGGTTACTTAGTTTGTTGATTTGTTGATTAGTTCGTTTGTTGGTTTGTTAGTTTGTTGATTTGTTGGCTTGTTGGCTTGTTGGTTTGTTGGTTTTTTGGTTTGTTGGCTTGTTGGTTTGTTGGTTTGTTGGTTTGTTGGTTTGTTAGTTTATTTGTTTGTTGGTTTGTTGGCTTGTTGGTTTGTTGGCTTGTTGGTTACTTGGTTTGTTGGTTTGTTGGTTTGTTGGTTTGTTGGCTTGTTGGCTTGTTGGCTTGTTTGTTTGTGTGTTAGTTTGTTTGTTGGTTTGTTAGTTTGTTGGTTTGTTGGCTTGTTGGCTTGTTGGTTTGTTGGTTTGTTGGTTTGTTGGTTTGTTGTTTTGTTGCTTTGTTGGTTTGTTGGTTTGTTGGATTGTTGGCTTGTTGGTTTGTTGGTTTGTTGGCTTGTTGGCTTGTTGGTTTGTTGGTTTGTTGGTTTGTTGGTTTGTTGGTTTGTTGCTTTGTTGGTTTGTTGGTTTGTTGGCTTGTTGGCTTGTTGGTTTGTTAGTTTGCTGGCTTTTTGGTTACTTGGTTTGTTGGTTTGTTGGTTTGTTGGCTTGTTGGTTTGTTGGCTTGTTGCTTTGTTGGTTTGTTGGTTTGTTGGCTTGGTGGCTTGTTGGTTTGTTGGTTTGTTGGTTTGTTGGCTTGTTGGTTTATTGGTTTGTTGGCTTGTTGGTTTGTTGGTTTGTTGGTTTGTTGGCTTGTTGGCTTGTTGGTTTGTTGGTTTGTTGGCTTGTTGGTTTGTTGGCTTGTTGGTTTGTTGGTTTGTTGGTTTGTTGGCTTGTTGGCTTGTTGGTTTGTTGGTTTGTTGGCTTTTTGGTTACTTAGTTTGTTGGTTTGTTGGCATGTTGGTTTGTTGGTTTGTTGGTTTGTTGGTTTGTTGGTTTGTTGGTTTGTTGGTTTGTTGGTTTGTTGGCTTGTTGGTTTGTTGGCTTGTTGGCTTGTTGGTTTGTTAGTTTGTTGGCCTTTTGGTTACTTGGTTTGTTAGCTTGTTGGCTTGTTGCTTTGTTGGTTTGTTGGTTTGTTGGCTTGTTGGTTTGTTGGCTTGTTGGCTTGTTGGTTTGTTAGTTTGTTGGCCTTTTGGTTACTTGGTTTGGTGGTTTGTTGGTTTGTTGGTTTGTTGGTTTGTTGGCTTGTTGGTTTGTTGGCTTGTTGCTTTGTTGGTTTGTTGGTTTGTTGGTTTGTTGGCTTGTTGGTTTGTTGGTTTGTTGGTTTGTTGGCTTGTTGGTTTGTTGGCTTGTTGGTTTGTTGGTTTGTTGGTTTGTTGGTTTGTTGGCTTGTTGGCTTGTTTGTTTGTTGGTTTGTTGGTTTGTTGGCTTGTTGGTTTGTTGGCTTGTTAGTTTGTTGGTTTGTTGGCTTGTTGGTTTATTGGTTTGTTGGCTTGTCGGTTTTTGGTTTGTTGGTTTGTTGGTTTGTTGGTTACTTGGTTTGTTGGTTTGTTGGTTTGTTGGTTTGTTGGCTTGTTGGTTTGTTGGTTTGTTGGTGTTTTGGTTTGTTGGTTTATTTGTTTGTTGGTTTGTTGGCTTATTGGTTTGTTGGTTTGTTGGTTTGTTGGTTTGTTAGTTTGTTGGTTTGTTGGTTTGTTGGCTTGTTGGTTTGTTGGTTTGTTGGCTTGTTGGCTTGTTGGTTTGTTGGTTTGTTGGCTTGTTGGTTACTTAGTTTGTTGATTTGTTGATTAGTTCGTTTGTTGGTTTGTTAGTTTGTTGGTTTGTTGGCTTGTTGGCTTGTTGGTTTGTTGGTTTTTTGGTTTGTTGGTTTGTTGGTTTGTTGGTTTGTTGGTTTGTTGGTTTATTTGTTTGTTGGTTTGTTGGCTTGTTGGTTTGTTGGTTTGTTGGTTTGTTGCCTTGTTGGTTTGTTGGTTTGTTGGTTTGTTCGTTTGTTGGTTTGTTGGTTTTTGGGTTTGTTGGTTTATTTGTTTGTTGATTTGTTGGCTTGTTGGTTTGTTGGTTTGTTGGTTTGTTGGTTTGTTGGCTTGTTGGTTTGTTGGTTTGTTGGCTTGTTGGCTTGTTGGTTTGTTGGCTTGTTGGCTTGTTGGTTTGTTGGTTTGTTGGTTTTTTGGTTTGTTGGTTTGTTGGTTTGTTGGTTTGTTGGTTTGTTGGTTTATTTGTTTGTTGGTTTGTTGGTTTATTTGTTTGTTGGTTTGTTGGCTTGTTGGTTTGTTGGTTTGTTGGTTTGTTGGTTTGTTGGCTTGTTGGTTTGTTGGTTTGTTGGCTTGTTGGTTTGTTGGTTTGTTGGCTTGTTGGCTTGTTGGTTTGTTGGTTTGTTGGTTTGTTGGCTTGTTGGCTTGTTGGTTTGTTAGTTTGCTGGCTTTTTGGTTACTTGGTTTGTTGGTTTGTTGGTTTGTTGGCTTGTTGGTTTGTTGGCTTGTTGCTTTGTTGGTTTGTTGGTTTGTTGGCTTGGTGGCTTGTTGGTTTGTTGGTTTGTTGGTTTGTTGGCTTGTTGGTTTATTGGTTTGTTGGCTTGTTGGTTTGTTGGTTTGTTGGTTTGTTGGCTTGTTGGCTTGTTGGTTTGTTGGTTTGTTGGCTTGTTGGTTTGTTGGCTTGTTGGTTTGTTGGTTTGTTGGTTTGTTGGCTTGTTGGCTTGTTGGTTTGTTGGTTTGTTGGCTTTTTGGTTACTTAGTTTGTTGGTTTGTTGGCATGTTGGTTTGTTGGTTTGTTGGTTTGTTGGTTTGTTGGTTTGTTGGTTTGTTGGTTTGTTGGCTTGTTGGTTTGTTGGCTTGTTGGCTTGTTGGTTTGTTAGTTTGTTGGCCTTTTGGTTACTTGGTTTGTTAGCTTGTTGGCTTGTTGCTTTGTTGGTTTGTTGGTTTGTTGGCTTGTTGGTTTGTTGGCTTGTTGGCTTGTTGGTTTGTTAGTTTGTTGGCCTTTTGGTTACTTGGTTTGGTGGTTTGTTGGTTTGTTGGTTTGTTGGTTTGTTGGCTTGTTGGTTTGTTGGTTTGTTGGTTTGTTGGTTTGTTGGTTTGTTGGTTGGTTGGCTTGTTGGCTTGTTGGCTTGTTGGTTTGTTAGTTTGTGAGCTTTTTGGTTACTTGGTTTGTTGGTTTGTTGGTTTGTTGGTTTGTTGGCTTGTTGGTTTGTTGGTTTGTTGGTTTGTTGGCTTGTTGGTTTGTTGGCTTGTTGGCTTGTTTGTTTGTTGGTTTGTTGGTTTGTTGGCTTGTTGGTTTGTTGGCTTGTTAGTTTGTTGGTTTGTTGGCTTGTTGGTTTATTGGTTTGTTGGCTTGTCGGTTTTTGGTTTGTTGGTTTGTTGGTTTGTTGGTTACTTGGTTTGTTGGTTTGTTGGTTTGTTGGCTTGTTGGTTTGTTGGTTTGTTGGTGTTTTGGTTTGTTGGTTTATTTGTTTGTTGGTTTGTTGGCTTATTGGTTTGTTGGTTTGTTGGTTTGTTGGTTTGTTAGTTTGTTGGTTTGTTGGTTTGTTGGCTTGTTGGTTTGTTGGTTTGTTGGCTTGTTGGCTTGTTGGTTTGTTGGTTTGTTGGCTTGTTGGTTACTTAGTTTGTTGATTTGTTGATTAGTTCGTTTGTTGGTTTGTTAGTTTGTTGGTTTGTTGGCTTGTTGGCTTGTTGGTTTGTTGGTTTTTTGGTTTGTTGGTTTGTTGGTTTGTTGGTTTGTTGGTTTGTTGGTTTATTTGTTTGTTGGTTTGTTGGCTTGTTGGTTTGTTGGTTTGTTGGTTTGTTGCCTTGTTGGTTTGTTGGTTTGTTGGTTTGTTCGTTTGTTGGTTTGTTGGTTTTTGGGTTTGTTGGTTTATTTGTTTGTTGATTTGTTGGCTTGTTGGTTTGTTGGTTTGTTGGTTTGTTGGTTTGTTGGGTTGTTGGTTTGTTGGTTTGTTGGCTTGTTGGCTTGTTGGTTTGTTGGCTTGTTGGCTTGTTGGTTTGTTGGTTTGTTGGTTTTTTGGTTTGTTGGTTTGTTGGTTTGTTGGTTTGTTGGTTTGTTGGTTTATTTGTTTGTTGGTTTGTTGGTTTATTTGTTTGTTGGTTTGTTGGCTTGTTGGTTTGTTGGTTTGTTGGTTTGTTGGTTTGTTGGCTTGTTGGTTTGTTGGTTTGTTGGCTTGTTGGTTTGTTGGTTTGTTGGCTTGTTGGCTTGTTGGTTTGTTGGTTTGTTGGTTTGTTGGTTTGTTGGTTTGTTGGCTTGTTGGTTTGTTGGTTTGTTGGCTTATTGGTTTGTTGGTTTGTTGGTTTGTTGGCTTGTTGGCTTGTTGGTTTGTTGGTTTGTTGGCTTGTTGGTTTGTTGGTTTGTTGGCTTGTTGGCTTGTTGCTTTGTTCGTTTTATGGTTTGTTGGTTTGTTGGTTTTTTGGTTTGTTGGTTTTTTGTTATGTTGCTTTGTTGGTTTGTTGGTTTGTTGGCTTGTTGGCTTGTTGGTTTGTTGGCTTGTTGGTTTGTTAGTTTGTTGGCTTTTTGGTTACTTGGTTTGTTGGTTTGTTGGCTTGTTGGTTCGTTGGATTGTTGGTTTGTTGGTTTGTTGGTTTGTTGGCTGGTTATCTTGTTGGTTTGTTGGTTTGTTGGTTTGTTGGTTTGCTGGTTTGTTGGTTTTTTGGTTTTTTGGTTTGTTGGTTTGTTGGCTTGTTGGTTTGTTGGTTTGTTGGTTTGTTTGCTTGTTGGTTTGTTGGTTTGTTGGCTTGTTGGTTTGTTGGTTTGTTGGTTAGTTGGCTTGTTGGCTTGTTGGTTTGTTGGTTTGTTGGCTTGTTGGTTTGTTGGTTTGTTGGCTTGTTGGCTTGTTGCTTTGTTGGTTTGCTGGTTTGTTGGCTTGTTGGCTTGTTGGTTTGTTAGTTTGTTGGCTTTTTGGTTACTTGGTTTGTTGGTTTGTTGGTTTGTTGGCTTGTTAGTTTGTTGGGTTGTTGGTTTGTTGGTTTGTTAGTTTGTTGGTTTGTTGGCTTATTGGCTTGTTGGTTTGTTGGTTTGTTGGCTTGTTGGTTACTTGGTTTGTTGGTTTGTTGGTTGGTTGGTTTGTTGGTTTGTTGGTTTGTTGGCTTGTTGGCTTGTTTGTTTGTTGGTTAGTTTGTTTGTTGGTTTGTTACTTTGTTGGTTTGTTGGCTTGTTGGCTTGTTGGTTTGTTGGTTTGTTGGTTTGTTGGTTTGTTGGTTTGTTGCTTTGTTGGTTTGTTGG
Organism: Atherix ibis; assembly: GCA_958298945.1. Taxonomy (NCBI): domain Eukaryota; kingdom Metazoa; phylum Arthropoda; class Insecta; order Diptera; family Athericidae; genus Atherix; species Atherix ibis. Next base: position 36,582,578 of record OY282608.1, read on the forward strand.
TTTGTTGGCTTGTTGGCTTGTTGGTTTGTTTGTTTGTTGGCTTGTTGGCTTGCTGGTTTGTTAGTTTGTTGGTTTGTTGGCTTGTTGGTTTGTTAGTTTGCTGGCTTTTTGGTTACTTGGTTTGTTCGTTTGTTGGTTTGTTGGCTTGTTGGTTTGTTGGCTTGTTGCTTTGTTGGTTTGTTGGTTTGTTGGCTTGTTGGCTTGTTGGTTTGTTGGTTTGTTGGTTTGTTGGCTTGTTGGTTTGTTGGTTTGTTGGTTTGTTAGTTTGTTGGTTTGTTGGCTTGTTGGTTTGTTGGTTTGTTGGTTTGTTGCCTTGTTGGTTTGTTGGTTTGTTGGTTTGTTGGTTTGTTGGTTTGTTGGTTTTTGGGTTTGTTGGTTTATTTGTTTGTTGATTTGTTGGCTTGTTGGTTTGTTGGTTTGTTGGTTTGTTGGTTTGTTGGCTTGTTGGTTTGTTGGTTTGTTGGCTTGTTGGCTTGTTGGTTTGTTGGCTTGTTGGCTTGTTGGTTTGTTGGTTTGTTGGTTTTTTGGTTTGTTGGTTTGTTGGTTTGTTGGTTTGTTGGTTTGTTGGTTTATTTGTTTGTTAGTTTGTTGGTTTATTTGTTTGTTGGTTTGTTGGCTTGTTGGTTTGTTGGTTTGTTGGTTTGTTGCTTTGTTCGTTTGATGGTTTGTTGGTTTTTTGGTTACTTGGTTTGTTGGTTTGTTGGTTTGTTGGTTTGTTGGTTTGTTGGCTTGTTGGCTTGTTGGCTTGTTGGTTTGTTGGTTTGTTGGGTTGTTGGTTACTTAGTTTGTTGGTTTGTTGGCATGTTGGTTTGTTGGTTTGTTGGTTTGTTGGCTTGTTGGTTTGTTGGTTTGTTGGCTTGTTGGTTTGTTGGTTTGTTGGTTTGTTGGCTTGTTGGTTTGTTGGCTTGTTGGTTTGTTGGTTTGTTGGTTTGTTGGTTTGTTGGCTTGTTGGCTTGTTTGTTTGTTGGTTTGTTGGTTTGTTGGCTTGTTGGTTTGTTGGCTTGTTAGTTTGTTGGTTTGTTGGCTTGTTGGTTTATTGGTTTGTTGGCTTGTCGGTTTTTGGTTTGTTGGTTTGTTGGTTTGTTGGTTACTTGGTTTGTTGGTTTGTTGGTTTGTTGGTTTGTTGGTTTGTTGGCTTGTTGGTTTGTTGGTTTGTTGGTGTTTTGGTTTGTTGGTTTATTTGTTTGTTGGTTTGTTGGCTTATTGGTTTGTTGGTTTGTTGGTTTGTTGGTTTGTTAGTTTGTTGGTTTGTTGGTTTGTTGGCTTGTTGGTTTGTTGGTTTGTTGGCTTGTTGGCTTGTTGGTTTGTTGGTTTGTTGGCTTGTTGGTTACTTAGTTTGTTGATTTGTTGATTAGTTCGTTTGTTGGTTTGTTAGTTTGTTGGTTTGTTGGCTTGTTGGGTTGTTGGTTTGTTGGTTTTTTGGTTTGTTGGTTTGTTGGTTTGTTGGTTTGTTGGTTTGTTGGTTTATTTGTTTGTTGGTTTGTTGGCTTGTTGGTTTGTTGGTTTGTTGGTTTGTTGCCTTGTTGGTTTGTTGGTTTGTTGGTTTGTTCGTTTGTTGGTTTGTTGGTTTTTGGGTTTGTTGGTTTATTTGTTTGTTGATTTGTTGGCTTGTTGGTTTGTTGGTTTGTTAGTTTGTTGGTTTGTTGGTTTGTTGGCTTGTTGGTTTTTTGGTTTGTTGGCTTGTTGGCTTGTTGGTTTGTTGGCTTGTTGGCTTGTTGGTTTGTTGGTTTGTTGGTTTTTTGGTTTGTTGGTTTGTTGGTTTGTTGGTTTGTTGGTTTGTTGGTTTATTTGTTTGTTGGTTTGTTGGTTTATTTGTTTGTTGGTTTGTTGGCTTGTTGGTTTGTTGGTTTGTTGGTTTGTTGGTTTGTTGGCTTGTTGGTTTGTTGGTTTGTTGGCTTGTTGGTTTGTTGGTTTGTTGGCTTGTTGGCTTGTTGGTTTGTTGGTTTGTTGGTTTGTTGGTTTGTTGGTTTGTTGGCTTGTTGGTTTGTTGGTTTGTTGGCTTATTGGTTTGTTGGTTTGTTGGTTTGTTGGCTTGTTGGCTTGTTGGTTTGTTGGTTTGTTGGCTTGTTGGTTTGTTGGTTTGTTGGCTTGTTGGCTTGTTGCTTTGTTCGTTTTATGGTTTGTTGGTTTGTTGGTTTTTTGGTTTGTTGGTTTTTTGTTATGTTGCTTTGTTGGTTTGTTGGTTTGTTGGCTTGTTGGCTTGTTGGTTTGTTGGCTTGTTGGTTTGTTAGTTTGTTGGCTTTTTGGTTACTTGGTTTGTTGGTTTGTTGGCTTGTTGGTTCGTTGGATTGTTGGTTTGTTGGTTTGTTGGTTTGTTGGCTTGTTATCTTGTTGGTTTGTTGGTTTGTTGGTTTGTTGGTTTGCTGGTTTGTTGGTTTTTTGGTTTTTTGGTTTGTTGGTTTGTTGGCTTGTTGGTTTGTTGGTTTGTTGGTTTGTTTGCTTGTTGGTTTGTTGGTTTGTTGGCTTGTTGGTTTGTTGGTTTGTTGGTTAGTTGGCTTGTTGGCTTGTTGGTTTGTTGGTTTGTTGGCTTGTTGGTTTGTTGGTTTGTTGGCTTGTTGGCTTGTTGCTTTGTTGGTTTGCTGGTTTGTTGGCTTGTTGGCTTGTTGGTTTGTTTTTTTGTTGGCTTTTTGGTTACTTGGTTTGTTGGTTTGTTGGTTTGTTGGCTTGTTGGTTTGTTGGGTTGTTGGTTTGTTGGTTTGTTAGTTTGTTGGTTTGTTGGCTTGTTGGCTTGTTGGTTTGTTGGTTTGTTGGCTTGTTGGTTACTTGGTTTGTTGGTTTGTTGGTTGGTTGGTTTGTTGGTTTGTTGGTTTGTTGGTTTGTTGGCTTGTTGGCTTGTTTGTTTGTTGGTTAGTTTGTTTGTTGGTTTGTTACTTTGTTGGTTTGTTGGCTTGTTGGCTTGTTGGTTTGTTGGTTTGTTGGTTTGTTGGTTTGTTGGTTTGTTGCTTTGTTGGTTTGTTGGTTTGTTGGCTTGTTGGCTTGTTGGTTTGTTGGTTTGTTGGCTTGTTGGCTTGCTGGTTTGTTAGTTTGTTGGTTTGTTGGCTTGTTGGTTTGTTAGTTTGCTGGCTTTTTGGTTACTTGGTTTGTTCGTTTGTTGGTTTGTTGGCTTGTTGGTTTGTTGGCTTGTTGCTTTGTTGGTTTGTTGGTTTGTTGGCTTGTTGGCTTGTTGGTTTGTTGGTTTGTTGGTTTGTTGGCTTGTTGGTTTGTTGGTTTGTTGGTTTGTTAGTTTGTTGGTTTGTTGGCTTGTTGGTTTGTTGGTTTGTTGGTTTGTTGCCTTGTTGGTTTGTTGGTTTGTTGGTTTGTTGGTTTGTTGGTTTGTTGGTTTTTGGGTTTGTTGGTTTATTTGTTTGTTGATTTGTTGGCTTGTTGGTTTGTTGGTTTGTTGGTTTGTTGGTTTGTTGGCTTGTTGGTTTGTTGGTTTGTTGGCTTGTTGGCTTGTTGGTTTGTTGGCTTGTTGGCTTGTTGGTTTGTTGGTTTGTTGGTTTTTTGGTTTGTTGGTTTGTTGGTTTGTTGGTTTGTTGGTTTGTTGGTTTATTTGTTTGTTAGTTTGTTGGTTTATTTGTTTGTTGGTTTGTTGGCTTGTTGGTTTGTTGGTTTGTTGGTTTGTTGCTTTGTTCGTTTGATGGTTTGTTGGTTTTTTGGTTACTTGGTTTGTTGGTTTGTTGGTTTGTTGGTTTGTTGGTTTGTTGGCTTGTTGGCTTGTTGGCTTGTTGGTTTGTTGGTTTGTTGGGTTGTTGGTTACTTAGTTTGTTGGTTTGTTGGCATGTTGGTTTGTTGGTTTGTTGGTTTGTTGGCTTGTTGGTTTGTTGGTTTGTTGGCTTGTTGGTTTGTTGGTTTGTTGGCTTGTTGGCTTGTTGGTTTGTTGGTTTGTTGGTTTGTTGGTTTGTTGGTTTGTTGGCTTGTTGGTTTGTTGGTTTGTTGGCTTATTGGTTTGTTGGTTTGTTGGTTTGTTGGCTTGTTGGCTTGTTGGTTTGTTGGTTTGTTGGCTTGTTGGTTTGTTGGTTTGTTGGCTTGTTGGCTTGTTGCTTTGTTCGTTTTATGGTTTGTTGGTTTGTTGGTTTTTTGGTTTGTTGGTTTTTTGTTTTGTTGCTTTGTTGGTTTGTTGGTTTGTTGGCTTGTTGGCTTGTTGGTTTGTTGGCTTGTTGGTTTGTTAGTTTGTTGGCTTTTTGGTTACTTGGTTTGTTGGTTTGTTGGCTTGTTGGTTTGTTGGATTGTTGGTTTGTTGGTTTGTTGGTTTGTTGGCTTGTTGGCTTGTTGGTTTGTTGGTTTGTTGGTTTGTTGGTTTGCTGGTTTGTTGGTTTTTTGGTTTTTTGGTTTGTTGGTTTGTTGGCTTGTTGGTTTGTTGGTTTGTTGGTTTGTTTGCTTGTTGGTTTGTTGGTTTGTTGGCTTGTTGGTTTGTTGGTTTGTTGGTTAGTTGGCTTGTTGGCTTGTTGGTTTGTTGGTTTGTTGGCTTGTTGGTTTGTTGGTTTGTTGGCTTGTTGGCTTGTTGCTTTGTTGGTTTGCTGGTTTGTTGGCTTGTTGGCTTGTTGGTTTGTTAGTTTGTTGGCTTTTTGGTTACTTGGTTTGTTGGTTTGTTGGTTTGTTGGCTTGTTGGTTTGTTGGGTTGTTGGTTTGTTGGTTTGTTAGTTTGTTGGTTTGTTGGCTTCTTGGCTTGTTGGTTTGTTGGTTTGTTGGCTTGTTGGTTACTTGGTTTGTTGGTTTGTTGGTTTGTTGGTTTGTTGGTTTGTTGGCTTGTTGGCTTGTTGGCTTGTTTGTTTGTTGGTTAGTTTGTTTGTTGGTTTGTTACTTTGTTGGTTTGTTGGCTTGTTGGCTTGTTGGTTTGTTGGTTTGTTGGTTTGTTGGTTTGTTGGTTTGTTGCTTTGTTGGTTTGTTGGTTTGTTGGCTTGTTGGCTTGTTGGTTTGTTGGTTTGTTGGCTTGTTGGCTTGTTGGCTTGCTGGTTTGTTGGTTTGTTGGTTTGTTGGTTTGTTGCTTTGTTGGTTTGTTGGTTTGTTGGCTTGTTGGCTTGTTGGTTTGTTAGTTTGCTGGCTTTTTGGTTACTTGGTTTGTTCGTTTGTTGGTTTGTTGGCTTGTTGGTTTGTTGGCTTGTTGCTTTGTTGGTTTGTTGGCTTGTTGGCTTGTTGGTTTGTTGGTTTGTTGGGTTGTTGGCTTGTTGGTTTGTTGGTTTGTTGGCTTAATGGTTTGTTGGTTTGTTGGCTTGTTGGCTTGTTGGTTTGTTGGTTTGTTGGCTTGTTGGTTTGTTGGTTTGTTGGTTTCTTGGCTTGTTAACTTGTTGGTTTGTTGGTTTGTTGGCTTTTTGGTTACTTAGTTTGTTGGTTTGTTGGCATGTTGGTTTGTTGGTTTGTTGGTTTGTTCGTTTGTTGGTTACTTATTTTGTTGGTTTGTTGGCATGTTGGTTTGCTGGTTTGTTGGTTTGTTGGTTTGTTGGTTTGTTGGCTTGTTGGTTTGTTGGCTTGTTGGCTTGTTGGTTTGTTAGTTTGTTGGCCTTTTGGTTACTTGGTTTGTTGGCTTGTTGGCTTGTTGCTTTGTTGGTTTGTTGGTTTGTTGGCTTGTTGGTTTGTTGGCTTGTTGGCTTGTTGGTTTGTTAGTTTGTTGGCCTTTTGGTTACTTGGTTTGTTGGTTTGTTCGTTTGTTGGTTTGTTGGCTTGTTGGTTTGTTGGTTTGTTGGTTTGTTGGTTTGTTGGTTTGTTGGCTTGCTGGCTTGTTGGCTTGTTGGTTTGTTAGTTTGTGAGCTTTTTGGTTACTTGGTTTGTTGGTTTGTTGGTTTGTTGGTTTGTTGGTTTGTTGGTTTGTTGGTTTGTTGGCTTGTTGGTTTGTTGGCTTGTTGGTTTGTTGGTTTGTTGGTTTGTTGGCTTGTTGGCTTGTTGGCTTGTTGGTTTGTTGGTTTGTTGGCTTATTGGCTTGTTGGTTTGTTGGTTTGTTGGTTTGTTGGCTTGTTGGTTTGTTGGCTTGTTGGTTTGTTGGTTTGTTGGTTTATTGGCTTGTTGGCTTGTTGGTTTGTTGGTTTGTTGGTTTGTTGGTTTGTTGGCTTGTTGGTTTGTTGGTTTGTTGGCTTGTCGGTTTTTGGTTTGTTGGTTTGTTGGCTTGTTGGTTACTTGGTTTGTTGGTTTGTTGGTTTGTTGGCTTGTTGGTTTATTGGTTTGTTGGTGTTTTGGTTTGTTGGTTTATTTGTTTGTTGGTTTGTTGGCTTGTTGGTTTGTTGGTTTGTTGGTTTGTTGGTTTGTTAGTTTGTTGGTTTGTTGGTTTGTTGGCTTGTTGGTTTGTTGGTTTGTTGGCTTGTTGGCTTGTTGGTTTGTTGGTTTGTTGGCTTGTTGGTTACTTAGTTTGTTGATTTGTTGATTAGTTCGTTTGTTGGTTTGTTAGTTTGTTGGTTTGTTGGCTTGTTGGCTTGTTGGTTTGTTTGTTTTTTGGTTTGTTGGTTTGTTGGTTTGTCGGTTTGTTGGTTTGTTGGTTTATTTGTTTGTTGGTTTGTTGGCTTGTTGGTTTGTTAGTTTGTTGGTTTGTTGGTTTGTTGGTTTGTTGGTTTGTTGGTTTGTTGGTTTGTTGGTTTGTTGGTTTGTTGGTTTGTTGGTTTGTTGGTTTGTTGGTTTGTTGGTTTGATGGTTTCTTGGTTTGTTGGTTTATTTGTTTGTTGATTTGTTGGCTTGTTGGTTTGTTGGTTTATTGGTTTTTTGGTTTGTTGGTTTGTTGGTTTGTTGGTTTATTTGTTTGTTGGTTTGTTGGTTTATTTGTTTGTTGGTTTGTTTGCTTGTTGGTTTGTTGGTTTGTTGGTTTGTTGCTTTGTTCGTTTGATGGTTTGTTGGTTTTTTGGTTACTTGGTTTGTTGGTTTGTTGGTTTGTTGGTTTGTTGGCTTGTTGGCTTGTTGGTTTGTTGGTTTGTTGGCTTGTTGGTTACTTAGTTTGTTGGTTTGTTGGCATGTTGGTTTGTTGGTTTGTTGGTTTGTTGGCTTGTGGGTTTGTTGGTTTGTTGGCTTGTTGGTTTGTTGGTTTGTTGGCTTGTTGGCTTGTTGGTTTGTTGGTTTGTTGGTTTGTTGGTTTGTTGGTTTGTTGCTTTGTTGGTTTGTTGGTTTGTTGGCTTGTTGGCTTGTTGGTTTGTTGGTTTGTTGGCTTGTTGGCTTGCTGGTTTGTTGGTTTGTTGGTTTGTTGGTTTGTTGCTTTGTTGGTTTGTTGGTTTGTTGACTTGTTGGCTTGTTGGTTTGTTAGTTTGCTGGCTTTTTGGTTACTTGGTTTGTTCGTTTGTTGGTTTGTTGGCTTGTTGGTTTGTTGGCTTGTTGCTTTGTTGGTTTGTTGGCTTGTTGGCTTGTTGGTTTGTTGGTTTGTTGGTTTGTTGGCTTGTTGGTTTGTTGGTTTGTTGGCTTGTTGGTTTGTTGGTTTGTTGGCTTGTTGGCTTGTTGGTTTGTTGGCTTGTTGGTTTGTTGGTTTGTTATTTTCTTGGCTTGTTAACTTGTTGGTTTGTTGGTTTGTTGGCTTTTTGGTTACTTAGTTTGTTGGTTTGTTGGCATGTTGGTTTGTTGGTTTGTTGGTTTGTTGGTTTGTTGGTTACTTATTTTGTTGGTTTGTTGGCATGTTGGTTTGCTGGTTTGTTGGTTTGTTGGTTTGTTGGTTTGTTGGCTTGTTGGTTTGTTGGCTTGTTGGCTTGTTGGTTTGTTAGTTTGTTGGCCTTTTGGTTACTTGGTTTGTTGGCTTGTTGGCTTGTTGCTTTGTTGGTTTGTTGGTTTGTTGGCTCGTTGGTTTGTTGGCTTGTTGGCTTGTTGGTTTGTTAGTTTGTTGGCCTTTTGGTTACTTGGTTTGTTGGTTTGTTGGTTTGTTCGTTTGTTGGTTTGTTGGCTTGTTGGTTTGTTGGTTTGTTGGTTTGTTGGTTTGTTGGTTTGTTGGTTTGTTGGCTTGTTGGCTTGTTGGCTTGTTGGTTTGTTAGTTTGTGAGCTTTTTGGTTACTTGGTTTGTTGGTTTGTTGGTTTGTTGGTTTGTTGGTTTGTTGGTTTGTTGGTTTGTTGGCTTTTTGGTTTGTTGGCTTGTTGGTTTGTTGGTTTGTTGGTTTGTTGGCTTGTTGGCTTGTTGGTTTGTTGGTTTGATGGCTTGTTGGCTTGTTGGCTTATTGGCTTGTTCGTTTGTTAGTTTGTGAGCTTTTTGGTTACTTGGTTTGTTGGTTTGTTGGTTTGTTGGCTTGTTGGTGTGTTGGTTTGTTGGTTTGTTGGCTTGTTGGTTTGTTGGCTTGTTGGTTTGTTGGTTTGTTGGTTTGTTGGCTTGTTGGCTTGTTGGTTTGTTGGTTTGTTGGTTTGTTGGTTTGTTGGCTTGTTGGTTTGTTGGTTTGTTGGCTTGTCGGTTTTTGGTTTGTTGGTTTGTTGGCTTGTTGGTTACTTGGTTTGTTGGTTTGTTGGTTTGTTGGTTTGTTGGCTTGTTGGTTTATTGGTTTGTTGGTGTTTTGGTTTGTTGGTTTATTTGTTTGTTGGTTTGTTGGCTTGTTGGTTTGTTGGTTTGTTGGTTTGTTGGTTTGTTAGTTTGTTGGTTTGTTGGTTTGTTGGCTTGTTGGTTTGTTGGTTTGTTGGCTTGTTGGCTTGTTGGTTTGTTGGTTTGTTGGCTTGTTGGTTACTTAGTTTGTTGATTTGTTGATTAGTTCGTTTGTTGGTTTGTTAGTTTGTTGGTTTGTTGGCTTGTTGGCTTGTTGGTTTGTTGGTTTTTTGGTTTGTTGGTTTGTTGGTTTGTTGGTTTGTTGGTTTGTTGGTTTATTTGTTTGTTGGTTTGTTGACTTGTAAGTTTGTTTGTTTGTTGGTTTGTTGGTTTGTTGGTTTGTTGGTTTGTTGGTTTGTTGGTTTGTTGGTTTGTTGGTTTGTTGGTTTGTTGGTTTGTTGGTTTTTTGGTTTGTTGGTTTATTTGTTTGTTGATTTGTTGGCTTGTTGGCTTGTTGGTTTGTTGGTTTGTTGGTTTTTTGGTTTGTTGGTTTGTTGGTTTGTTGGTTTGTTGGTTTGTTGGTTTATTTGTTTGTTGGTTTGTTGGTTTATTTGTTTGTTGGTTTGTTTGCTTGTTGGTTTGTTGGTTTGTTGGTTTGTTGCTTTGTTCGTTTGATGGTTTGTTGGTTTTTTGGTTACTTGGTTTGTTGGTTTGTTGGTTTGTTGGTTTGTTGGTTTGTTGGCTTGTTGGCTTGTTGGTTTGTTGGTTTGTTGGCTTGTTGGTTACTTAGTTTGTTGGTTTGTTGGCATGTTGGTTTGTTGGTTTGTTGGTTTGTTGGCTTGTGGGTTTGTTGGTTTGTTGGCTTGTTGGTTTGTTGGTTTGTTGGCTTGTTGGCTTGTTGGTTTGTTGGTTTGTTGGTTTGTTGGTTTGTTGGTTTGTTGGCTTGTTGGTTTGTTGGTTTGTTGGCTTGTTGATTTGTTGGTTTGTTGGCTTGTTGGCTTGTTGCTTTGTTCGTTTGATGGTTTGTTGGTTTGTTGGTTTTTTGGTTTTTTGGTTTGTAGCTTTGTTGGTTTGTTGGTTTGTTGGCTTGTTGGCTTGTTGGTTTGTTGGCTTGTTGGTTTGTTAGTTTGTGGGCTTTTTGGTTACTTGGTTTGTTGGTTTGTTGGTTTGTTGGTTTGTTGGTTTGTTGGATTGTTGGTTTGTTGGTTTGTTGGTTTGTTGGCTTGTTGGCTTGTTGGTTTGTTGGTTTGTTGGTTTGTTGGTTTGTTGGTTTGTTGGTTTTTTGGTTTTTGGGTTTGTTGGTTTGTTGGCTTGTTGGTTTGTTGGTTTGTTGGTTTGTTTGCTTGTTGGTTTGTTGGTTTGTTGGCTTGTTGGTTTGTTGGTTTGTTGGTTTGTTGGCTTGTTGGCTTGTTGGCTTGTTGGTTTGTTGGTTTGTTGGCTTGTTGGTTTGTTGGTTTGTTGGCTTGTTGGCTTGTTGCTTTGTTGGTTTGCTGGTTTGTTGGCTTGTTGGCTTGTTGGTTTGTTAGTTTGTTGGCTTTTTGGTTACTTGGTTTGTTGGTTTGTTGGTTTGTTGGCTTGTTGGTTTGTTGGCTAGTTGGTTTGTTGGTTTGTTAGTTTGTTGGTTTGTTGGTTTGTTGGCTTGTTGGCGTGTTGGTTTGTTGGTTTGTTGGCTTGTTGGTTACTTGGTTTGTTGGTTTGTTGGTTTGTTGGTTTGTTGGCTTGTTGGCTTGTTTGTTTGTTGGTTAGTTTGTTTGTTGGTTTGTTAGTTTGTTGGTTTGTTGGCTTGTTGGCTTGTTGGTTTGTTGGTTTGTTGGTTTGTTGGTTTGTTGGTTTGTTGGCTTGTTGGTTTGTTGGTTTGTTGGTTTGTTGGCTTGTTGGCTTGTTGGTTTGTTGGTTTGTTGGCTTGTTGGTTTGTTGGCTTGTTGGTTTGTTAGTTTGTTGGTTTGTTGGCTTGTTGGCTTGTTGGTTTGTTGGTTTGTTGGCTTTTTGGTTACTTAGTTTGTTGGTTTGTTGGCATGTTGGTTTGTTGGTTTGTTGGTTTGTTGGCTTGTTGGTTACTTAGTTTGTTGGTTTGTTGGCATGTTGGTTTGTTGGTTTGTTGGTTTGTTGGTTTGTTGGTTTGTCGGTTTGTTGGCTTGTTGGTTTGCTGGCTTGTTGGCTTGTTGGTTTGTTAGTTTGTTGGCCTTTTGGTTACTTGGTTTGTGTGCTTGTTGGCTTGTTGCTTTGTTGGTTTGTTGGTTTGTTGGTTTGTTGGCTTGTTGGTTTGTTGGTTTGTTGGTTTGTTGGCTTGTTGGCTTGTTGGTTTGTTGGTTTGTTGGCTTGTTGGTTTGTTGGTTTGTTGGCTTGTTGGCTTGTTGCTTTGTTCGTTTGATGGTTTGTTGGTTTGTTGGTTTTTTGGTTTGTTGGTTTGTTGGTTTGTTCGTTTGTTGGCTTGTTGGTTTGTTGGATTGTTGGTTTGTTGGTTTGTTGGTTTGTTGGCTTGTTGGCTTGTTGGTTTGCTGGTTTGTTGGCTTGTTGGCTTGTTGGTTTGTTGGTTTTTTGGTTTTTTGGTTACTTGGTTTGTTGGTTTGTTGGTTTGTTGGCTTGTTGGTTTGTTGGCTTGTTGGTTTGTTGGTTTGTTAGTTTGTTGGTTTGTTGGTTTGTTGGCTTGTTGGCTTGTTGGTTTGTTGGTTTGTTGGCTTGTTGGTTACTTGGTTTGTTGGTTTGTTGGTTTGTTGGTTTGTTGGCTTGTTGGCTTGTTTGTTTGTTGGTTAGTTTGTTTGTTGGTTTATTAGTTTGTTGGTTTGTTGGCTTGTTGGCTTGTTGGTTTGTTGGTTTGTTGGCTTGTTGGTTACTTAGTTTGTTGATTTGTTGATTAGTTCATTTGTTCGTTTGTTAGTGTGTTGGTTTGTTGGCTTGTTGGTTTGTTGGTTTGTTGGTTTTTTCGGTTTGTTGGTTTGTTGGTTTGTTGGTTTGTTGGTTTGTTGGTTTATTTGTTTGTTGGTTTGTTGGCTTGTTGGTTTGTTGGCTTGTTGGCTTGTTGGTTTGTTGGCTTGTTGCTTTGTTGGTTTGTTGGTTTGTTGGCTTGTTGGCTTGTTGGTTTGTTGGTTTGTTGGTTTGTTGGCTTGTTGGTTTGTTGGTTTGTTGGCTTGTTGGTTTGTTGGTTTGTTGGTTTGTTGGTTTGTTGGCTTGTTGGCTTGTTGGTTTGTTGGTTTGTTGGCTTGTTGGTTTGTTGGCTTGTTGGTTTGTTGGTTTGTTGGTTTGTTGGCTTGTTGGTTTGTTGGTTTGTTGGTTTGTTGGTTTGTTGGCTTTTTGGTTACTTAGTTTGTTGGTTTGTTGGCATGTTGGTTTGTTGGTTTGTTGGTTTGTTGGCTTGTTGGTTACTTAGTTTGTTGGTTTGTTGGCATGTTGGTTTGTTGGTTTGTTGGTTTGTTGGTTTGTTGGTTTGTTGGTTTGTTGGCTTGTTGGTTTGCTGGCTTGTTGGCTTGTTGGTTTGTTAGTTTGTTGGCCTTTTGGTTACTTGGTTTGTGTGCTTGTTGGCTTGTTGCTTTGTTGGTTTGTTGGTTTGTTGGCTTGTTGGTTTGTTGGCTTGTTGGCTTGTTGGTTTGTTAGTTTGTTGGCCGTTTGGTTACTTGGTTTGTTGGTTTGTTAGTTTGTTGGTTTGTTGGCTTGTTGGTTTGTTGGTTTGTTGGTTTGTTGGTTTGTTGGTTTTTTGGTTTGTTGGCTTGTTGGCTTGTTGGCTTGTTGGTTTGTTAGTTTGTGAGCTTTTTGGTTACTTGGTTTGTTGGTTTGTTGGCTTGTTGGTTTGTTGGTTTGTTGGTTTGTTGGTTTGTTGGCTTGTTGGTTTGTTGGCTTGTTGGTTTGTTGGTTTGTTGGTTTGTTGGTTTGTTGGTTTGTTGCTTTGTTGGTTTGTTGGCTTGTTGGTTACTTGGTTTGTTGGTTTGTTGGTTTGTTGGTTTGTTGGCTTGTTGGTTTGTTGGTTTGTTGGTGTTTTGGTTTGTTGGTTTATTTGTTTGTTGGTTTGTTGGCTTGTTGGTTTGTTGGTTTGTTGGTTTGTTGGTTTGTTGGTTTGTTAGTTTGTTGGTTTGTTGGTTTGTTGGCTTGTTGGTTTGTTGGTTCGTTGGCTTGTTGGCTTGTTGGTTTGTTGGTTTGTTGGCTTGTTGGTTACTTAGTTTGTTGATTTGTTGATTAGTTCGTTTGTTCGTTTGTTAGTGTGTTGGTTTGTTGGCTTGTTGGCTTGTTGGTTTGTTGGTTTTTTCGGTTTGTTGGTTTGTTGGTTTGTTGGTTTGTTGGTTTGTTGGTTTGTTGGTTTATTTGTTTGTTGGTTTGTTGGCTTGTTGGTTTGTTGGTTTGTTGGTTTGTTGGCTTGTTGGTTTGTTGGTTTGTTGGTTTGTTGGTTTGTTGGTTTGTTGGTTTGTCGGTTTTTTGGTTTGTTGGTTTATTTGTTTGTTGATTTGTTGGCTTGTTGGTTTGTTGGTTTGTTGGTTTGTTGGTTTGTTGGCTTGTTGGTTTGTTGATTTGTTGGTTTGTTGGCTTGTTGGCTTGTTGGTTTGTTGGCTTGTTGGCTTGTTGGTTTGTTGGTTTGTTGGTTTTTTGGTTTGTTGGTTTGTTGATTTGTTGGTTTGTTGGTTTGTTGGTTTGTTGGTTTATTTGTTTGTTGGTTTGTTGGTTTATTTGTTTGTTGGTTTGTTGGCTTGTTGGTTTGTTGGTTTGTTGGTTTGTTGCTTTGTTCGTTTGATGGTTTGTTGGTTTTTTGGTTACTTGGTTTGCTGGTTTGTTGGTTTGTTGGTTTGTTGGTTTGTTGGCTTGTTGGCTTGTTGGTTTGTTGGTTTGTTGGCTTGTTAGTTACTTAGTTTGTTGGTTTGTTGGTATGTTGGTTTGTTGGTTTGTTGGTTTGTTGGCTTGTTGGTTTGTTGGTTTGTTGGCTTGTTGGTTTGTTGGTTTGTTGGCTTGTTGGCTTGTTGGTTTGTTGGTTTGTTGGTTTGTTGGTTTGTTGGTTTGTTGGCTTGTTGGTTTGTTGGTTTGTTGGCTTGCTGGTTTGTTGGTTTGTTGGTTTGTTGGCTTGTTGGCTTGTTGGTTTGTTGGTTTGTTGGCTTGTTGGTTTGTTGGCTTGTTGGTTACTTAGTTTGTTGATTTGTTGATTAGTTCGTTTGTTCGTTTGTTAGTGTGTTGGTTTGTTGGCTTGTTGGCTTGTTGGTTTGTTGGTTTTTTCGGTTTGTTGGTTTGTTGGTTTGTTGGTTTGTTGGTTTGTTGGTTTATTTGTTTGTTGGTTTGTTGGCTTGTTGGTTTGTTGGTTTGTTGGTTTGTTGGCTTGTTGGTTTGTTGGTTTGTTGGTTTGTTGGTATGTTGGTTTGTTGGTTTGTCGGTTTTTTGGTTTGTTGGTTTATTTGTTTGTTGATTTGTTGGCTTGTTGGTTTGTTGGTTTGTTGGTTTGTTGGTTTGTTGGCTTGTTGGTTTGTTGATTTGTTGGTTTGTTGGCTTGTTGGCTTGTTGGTTTGTTGGCTTGTTGGCTTGTTGGTTTGTTGGTTTGTTGGTTTTTTGGTTTGTTGGTTTGTTGGTTTGTTGGTTTGTTGGTTTGTTGGTTTGTTGGTTTGTTGGTTTATTTGTTTGTTGGTTTGTTGGTTTATTTGTTTGTTGGTTTGTTGGCTTGTTGGTTTGTTGGTTTGTTGGTTTGTTGCTTTGTTCGTTTGATGGTTTGTTGGTTTTTTGGTTACTTGGTTTGCTGGTTTGTTGGTTTGTTGGTTTGTTGGTTTGTTGGCTTGTTGGCTTGTTGGTTTGTTGGTTTGTTGGCTTGTTAGTTACTTAGTTTGTTGGTTTGTTGGTTTGTTGGCTTGTTGGTTTGTTGGTTTGTTGGCTTGTTGGTTTGTTGGTTTGTTGGCTTGTTGGCTTGTTGGTTTGTTGGTTTGTTGGTTTGTTGGTTTGTTGGTTTGTTGGCTTGTTGGCTTGTTGGTTTGTTGGTTTGTTGGCTTGTTGGTTTGTTGGTTTGTTGGTTTGTTGGCTTGTTGGCTTGTTGGTATGTTGGTTTGTTGGCTTGTTGGTTTGTTGGCTTGTTGGCTTGTTGCTTTGTTCGTTTGATGGTTTGTTGGTTTGTTGGTTTTTTGGTTTGTTGGTTTTTTGGTTTGTTGCTTTGTTGGTTTGTTGGTTTGTTGGCTTGTTGGCTTGTTGGTTTGTTGGCTTGTTGGTTTGTTAGATTGTTGGCTTTTTGGTTACTTGGTTTGTTGGTTTGTTGGTTTGTTGGCTTGTTGGTTTGTTGGATTGTTGGTTTGTTGGTTTGTTGGTTTGTTGGCTTGTTGGCTTGTTGGTTTGTTGGTTTGTTGGTTTGTTGGTTTGTTGGTTTGTTGGTTTGTTGGTTTTTTGGTTTTTTGGTTTGTTGGTTTGTTGGCTTCTTGGTTTGTTAGTTTGTTGGTTTGTTTGCTTGTTGGTTTGTTGGTTTGTTGGCTTGTTGGTTTGTTGGTTTGTTGGTTTGTTGGCTTGTTGGCTTGTTGGTTTGTTGGTTTGTTGGCTTGTTGGTTTGCTGGTTTGTTGGCTTGTTGGCTTGTTGGTTTGTTAGTTTGTTGGCTTTTTGGTTACTTGGTTTGTTGGTTTGTTGGTTTGTTGGCTTGTTGGTTTGTTGGGTTGTTGGTTTGTTGGTTTGTTAGTTTGTTGGTTTGTTGGCTTGTTGGCTTGTTGGTTTGTTGGTTTGTTGGTTTGTTGGCTTGTTGGTTACTTGGTTTGTTGGTTTGTTGGTTTGTTGGTTTGTTGGTTTGTTGGCTTGTTGGCTTGTTTGTTTGTTGGTTAGTTTGTTTGTTGGTTTGTTACTTTGTTGGTTTGTTGGCTTGTTGGCTTGTTGGTTTGTTGGTTTGTTGGTTTGTTGGTTTGTTGGTTTGTTGCTTTGTTGGTTTGTTGGTTTGTTGGCTTGTTGGCTTGTTGGTTTGTTGGTTTGTTGGCTTGTTGGCTTGCTGGTTTGTTGGTTTGTTGGTTTGTTGGTTTGTTGCTTTGTTGGTTTGTTTGTTTGTTGGCTTGTTGGCTTGTTGGTTTGTTAGTTTGCTGGCTTTTTGGTTACTTGGTTTGTTCGTTTGTTGGTTTGTTGGCTTGTTGGTTTGTTGGCTTGTTGCTTTGTTGGTTTGTTGGTTTGTTGGCTTGTTGGCTTGTTGGTTTGTTGGTTTGTTGGTTTGTTGGCTTGTTGGTTTGTTGGTTTGTTGGCTTGTTGGTTTGTTGGTTTGTTGGCTTGTTGGCTTGTTGGTTTGTTGGTTTGTTGGCTTGTTGGTTTGTTGGTTTGTTGGTTTCTTGGCTTGTTAACTTGTTGGTTTGTTGGTTTGTTGGCTTTTTGGTTACTTAGTTTGTTGGTTTGTTGGCATGTTGGTTTGTTGGTTTGTTGGTTTGTTGGTTTGTTGGTTACTTATTTTGTTGGTTTGTTGGCATGTTGGTTTGCTGGTTTGTTGGTTTGTTGGTTTGTTGGTTTGTTGGCTTGTTGGTTTGTTGGCTTGTTGGCTTGTTGGTTTGTTAGTTTGTTGGCCTTTTGGTTACTTGGTTTGTTGGCTTGTTGGCTTGTTGCTTTGTTGGTTTGTTGGTTTGTTGGCTTGTTGGTTTGTTGGCTTGTTGGCTTGTTGGTTTGTTAGTTTGTTGGCCTTTTGGTTACTTGGTTTGTTGGTTTGTTGGTTTGTTCGTTTGTTGGTTTGTTGGCTTGTTGGTTTGTTGGTTTGTTGGTTTGTTGGTTTGTTGGTTTGTTGGCTTGTTGGTTTGTTGGTTTGTTGTCTTGTTAGTTACTTAGTTTGTTGGTTTGTTGGTTTGTTGGTTTGTTGGCTTGTTGGTTTGTTGGTTTGTTGGCTTGTTGGTTTGTTGGTTTGTTGGCTTGTTGGCTTGTTGGTTTGTTGGTTTGTTGGTTTGTTGGTTTGTTGGTTTGTTGGTTTGTTGGCTTGTTGGTTTGTTGGTTTGTTGGCTTGTTGGTTTGTTGGTTTGTTGGTTTGTTGGCTTGTTGGCTTGTTGGTTTGTTGGTTTGTTGGCTTGTTGGTTTGTTGGTTTGTTGGCTTGTTGGCTTGTTGCTTTGTTCGTTTGATGGTTTGTTGGTTTGTTGGTTTTTTGGTTTGTTGGTTTTTTGGTTTGTTGCTTTGTTGGTTTGTTGGTTTGTTGGCTTGTTGGCTTGTTGGTTTGTTGGCTTGTTGGTTTGTTAGTTTGTTGGTTTTTTGGTTACTTGGTTTGTTGGTTTGTAGGTTTGTTGGCTTGTTGGTTTGTTGGTTTGTTGGTTTGTTGCTTTGTTGGTTTGTTGGTTTGTTGGCTTGTTGGCTTGTTGGTTTGTTAGTTTGCTGGCTTTTTGGTTACTTGGTTTGTTCGTTTGTTGGTTTGTTGGCTTGTTGCTTTGTTGGTTTGTTGGTTTGTTGGCTTGTTGGCTTGTTGGTTTGTTGGTTTGTTGGTTTGTTGGCTTGTTGGTTTGTTGGTTTGTTGGCTTGTTGGTTTGTTGGTTTGTTGGCTTGTTGGCTTGTTGGTTTGTTGGTTTGTTGGCTTGTTGATTTGTTGGTTTGTTGGTTTCTTGGCTTCTTAACTTGTTGGTTTGTTGGTTTGTTGGCTTTTTGGTTACTTAGTTTGTTGGTTTGTTGGCATGTTGGTTTGTTGGTTTGTTGGTTTGTTGGTTTGTTGGTTACTTATTTTGTTGGTTACTTATTTTGTTGGTTTGTTGGCATGTTGGTTTGCTGGTTTGTTGGTTTGTTGGTTTGTTGGTTTGTTGGCTTGTTGGTTTGTTGGCTTGTTGGCTTGTTGGTTTGTTAGTTTGTTGGCCTTTTGGTTACTTGGTTTGTTGGCTTGTTGGCTTGTTGCTTTGTTGGTTTGTTGGTTTGTTGGCTTGTTGGTTTGTTGGCTTGTTGGCTTGTTGGTTTGTTAGTTTGTTGGCCTTTTGGTTACTTGGTTTGTTGGTTTGTTGGTTTGTTCGTTTGTTGGTTTGTTGGCTTGTTGGTTTGTTGGTTTGTTGGTTTGTTGGTTTGTTGGTTTGTTGGCTTGTTGGTTTGTTGGTTTGTTGGCTTGTTAGTTACTTAGTTTGTTGGTTTGTTGGTATGTTGGTTTGTTGGTTTGTTGGTTTGTTGGCTTGTTGGTTTGTTGGTTTGTTGGCTTGTTGGTTTGTTGGTTTGTTGGCTTGTTGGCTTGTTGGTTTGTTGGTTTGTTGGTTTGTTGGTTTGTTGGTTTGTTGGTTTGTTGGCTTGTTGGTTTGTTGGTTTGTTGGCTTGTTGGTTTGTTGGTTTGTTGGTTTGTTGGCTTGTTGGCTTGTTGGTTTGTTGGTTTGTTGGCTTGTTGGTTTGTTGGTTTGTTGGCTTGTTGGCTTGTTGCTTTGTTCGTTTGATGGTTTGTTGGTTTGTTGGTTTTTTGGTTTGTTGGTTTTTTGGTTTGTTGCTTTGTTGGTTTGTTGGTTTGTTGGCTTGTTGGCTTGTTGGTTTGTTGGCTTGTTGGTTTGTTAGTTTGTTGGTTTTTTGGTTACTTGGTTTGTTGGTTTGTAGGTTTGTTGGCTTGTTGGTTTGTTGGATTGTTGGTTTGTTGGTTTGTTGGTTTGTTGGCTTGTTGGCTTGTTGGTTTGTTGGTTTGTTGGTTTGTTGGTTTGTTGGTTTGTTGGTTTGTTGGTTTTTTGGTTTTTTGGTTTGTTGGTTTGTTGGCTTGTTGGTTTGTTGGTTTGTTGGTTTGTTTGCTTGTTGGTTTGCTGGTTTGTTGGCATGTTGGTTTGTTGGTTTGTTGGTTTGTTGGCTTGTTGGCTTGTTGGTTTGTTGGTTTGTTGGCTTGTTGGTTTGCTGGTTTGTTGGCTTGTTGGCTTGTTGGTTTGTTAGTTTGTTGGCTTTTTGGTTACTTGGTTTGTTGGTTTGTTGGTTTGTTGGTTTGTTGGCTTGTTGGCTTGTTGGTTTGTTGGTTTGTTGGCTTGTTGGTTACTTGGTTTGTTGGTTTGTTGGTTTGTTGGTTTGTTGGTTTGTTGGTTTGTTGGCTTGTTGGCTTGTTTGTTTGTTGGTTAGTTTGTTTGTTGGTTTGTTACTTTGTTGGTTTGTTGGCTTGTTGGCTTGTTGGTTTGTTGGTTTGTTGGTTTGTTGGTTTGTTGGTTTGTTGCTTTGTTGGTTTGTTGGTTTGTTGGCTTGTTGGCTTGTTGGTTTGTTGGTTTGTTGGCTTGTTGGCTTGCTGGTTTGTTGGTTTGTTGGTTTGTTGGTTTGTTGGTTTGTTGCTTTGTTGGTTTGTTGGTTTGTTGGCTTGTTGGCTTGTTGGTTTGTTAGTTTGCTGGCTTTTTGGTTACTTGGTTTGTTCGTTTGTTGGTTTGTTGGCTTGGTGGTTTGTTGGCTTGTTGCTTTGCTGGTTTTTTGGTTTGTTGGCTTGTTGGCTTGTTGGTTTGTTGGTTTGTTCGTTTGTTGGCTTGTTGGTTTGTTGGTTTGTTGGCTTGTTGGTTTGTTGGTTTGTTGGCTTGTTGGCTTGTTGGTTTGTTGGTTTGTTGGCTTGTTGGTTTGTTGGTTTGTTGCTTTCTTGGCTTGTTAACTTGTTGGTTTGTTGGTTTGTTGGCTTTTTGGTTACTTAGTTTGTTGGTTTGTTGGTTTGTTGGTTTGTTGGTTTGTTGGTTACTTATTTTGTTGGTTTGTTGGCATGTTGGTTTGCTGGTTTGTTGGTTTGTTGGTTTGTTGGTTTGTTGGCTTGTTGGTTTGTTGGCTTGTTGGCTTGTTGGTTTGTTAGTTTGTTGGCCTTTTGGTTACTTGGTTTGTTGGCTTGTTGGCTTGTTGCTTTGTTGGTTTGTTGGTTTGTTGGCTTGTTGGTTTGTTGGCTTGTTGGCTTGTTGGTTTGTTAGTTTGTTGGCCTTTTGGTTACTTGGTTTGTTGGTTTGTTGGTTTGTTCGTTTGTTGGTTTGTTGGCTTGTTGGTTTGTTGGTTTGTTGGTTTGTTGGTTTGTTGGTTTGTTGGCTTGTTGGCTTGTTGGCTTGTTGGTTTGTTAGTTTGTGAGCTTTTTGGTTACTTGGTTTGTTGGTTTGTTGGTTTGTTGGTTTGTTGGTTTGTTGGTTTGTTGGTTTGTTGGTTTGTTGGCATGTTGGTTTGTTGGCTTGTTGGTTTGTTGGTTTGTTGGTTTGTTGGCTTGTTGGCTTGTTGGTTTGTTGGTTTGTTGGCTTGTTGGCTTGTTCGTTTGTTAGTTTGTGAGCTTTTTGGTTACTTGGTTTGTTGGTTTGTTGGTTTGTTGGCTTGTTGGTTTGTTGGTTTGTTGGTTTGTTGGCTTGTTGGTTTGTTGGCTTGTTGGTTTGTTGGTTTGTTGGTTTGTTGGCTTGTTGTCTTGTTGGTTTGTTGGTTTGTTGGTTTGTTGGTTTGTTGGCTTGTTGGTTTGTTGGTTTGTTGGCTTGTCGGTTTTTGGTTTGTTGGTTTGTTGGCTTGTTGGTTACATGGTTTGTTGGTTTGTTGGTTTGTTGGTTTGTTGGCTTGTTGGTTTATTGGTTTGTTGGTGTTTTGGTTTGTTGGTTTATTTGTTTGTTGGTTTGTTGGCTTGTTGGTTTGTTGGTTTGTTGGTTTGTTGGTTTGTTAGTTTGTTAGTTTGTTGGTTTGTTGGCTTGTTGGTTTGTTGGTTTGTTGGCTTGTTGGCTTGTTGGTTTGTTGGTTTTTTGGTTTGTTGGTTTGTTGGTTTGTTGGTTTGTTGGTTTGTTGCTTTATGTGTTTGTTGGTTTGTTGGCTTGTTGGTTTGTTAGTTTGTTGGTTTGTTGGTTTATTGGTTTGTTGGTTTGTTGGTTTGTTGGTTTGTTGGTTTGTTGGTTTTTTGGTTTGTTGGTTTATTTGTTTGTTGATTTGTTGGCTTGTTGGCTTGTTGGTTTGTTGGTTTGTTGGTTTTTTGGTTTGTTGGTTTGTTGGTTTGTTGGTTTGTTGGTTTGTTGGTTTATTTGTTTGTTGGTTTGTTGGTTTATTTGTTTGTTGGTTTGTTTGCTTGTTGGTTTGTTGGTTTGTTGGTTTGTTGCTTTGTTCGTTTGATGGTTTGTTGGTTTTTTGGTTACTTGGTTTGTTGGTTTGTTGGTTTGTTGGTTTGTTGGCTTGTTGGCTTGTTGGTTTGTTGGTTTGTTGGCTTGTTGGTTACTTAGTTTGTTGGTTTGTTGGCATGTTGGTTTGTTGGTTTGTTGGTTTGTTGGCTTGTGGGTTTGTTGGTTTGTTGGCTTGTTGGTTTGTTGGTTTGTTGGCTTGTTGGCTTGTTGGTTTGTTGGTTTGTTGGTTTGTTGGTTTGTTGGTTTGTTGGCTTGTTGGTTTGTTGGTTTGTTGGCTTGTTGGTTTGTTGGTTTGTTGGTTTGTTGGCTTGTTGGCTTGTTGGTTTGTTGGTTTTTTGGCTTGTTGATTTGTTGGTTTGTTGGCTTGTTGGCTTGTTGCTTTGTTCGTTTGATGGTTTGTTGGTTTGTTGGTTTTTTGGTTTGTTGGTTTTTTGGTTTGTAGCTTTGTTGGTTTGTTGGTTTGTTGGCTTGTTGGCTTGTTGGTTTGTTGGCTTGTTGGTTTGTTAGTTTGTTGGCTTTTTGGTTACTTGGTTTGTTGGTTTGTTGGTTTGTTGGCTTGTTGGTTTGTTGGATTGTTGGTTTGTTGGTTTGTTGGTTTGTTGGCTTGTTGGCTTGTTGGCTTGTTGGTTTGTTGGTTTGTTGGTTTGTTGGTTTGTTGGTTTGTTGGTTTTTTGGTTTTTTGGTTTGTTGATTTGTTGGCTTGTTAGCTTGTTGGTTTGTTGGTTTGTTGGTTTGTTTGCTTGTTGGTTTGTTGGTTTGTTGGCTTGTTGGTTTGTTGGTTTGTTGGTTTGTTGGTTTGTTGGCTTGTTGGCTTGTTGGTTTGTTGGTTTGTTGGCTTGTTGGTTTGTTGGTTTCTTGGCTTGTTGGCTTGTTGCTTTGTTGGTTTGCTGGTTTGTTGGCTTGTTGGCTTGTTGGTTTGTTAGTTTGTTGGATTTTTGGTTACTTGGTTTGTTGGTTTGTTGGTTTGTTGGCTTGTTGGTTTGTTGGCTTGTTGGTTTGTTGGCTTGTTGGTTTGTTGGTTTGTTAGTTTGTTGGTTTGTTGGTTTGTTGGCTTGTTGGCGTGTTGGTTTGTTGGTTTGTTGGCTTGTTGGTTACTTGGTTTGTTGGTTTGTTGGTTTGTTGGTTTGTTGGCTTGTTGGCTTGTTTGTTTGTTGGTTAGTTTGTTTGTTGGTTTGTTAGTTTGTTGGTTTGTTGGCTTGTTGGCTTGTTGGTTTGTTGGTTTGTTGGTTTGTTGGTTTGTTGGTTTGTTGCTTTGTTGGTATGTTGGTTTGTTGGCTTGTTGGCTTGTTGGTTTGTTGGTTTGTTGGCTTGTTGGCTTGTTGGCTTGTTGATTTGTTGGTTTGTTGGTTTGTTGGTTTGTTGCTTTGTTGGTTTGTTGGTGTGTTGGTTTGTTGGCTTGTTGGCTTGTTTGTTTGTTAGTTTGCTGGCTTTTTGGTTACTTGGTTGGTTGGTTTGTTGGTTTGTTGGCTTGTTGGTTTGTTGGCTTGTTGCTTTGTTGGTTTGTTGGTTTGTTGGCTTGTTGGCTTGTTGGTTTGTTGGTTTGTTGGTTTGTTGGCTTGTTGGTTTGTTGGTTTGTTGGCTTGTTGGTTTGTTGGTTTGTTGGTTTGTTGGCTTGTTGGCTTGTTGGTTTGTTGGTTTGTTGGCTTGTTGGTTTGTTGGCTTGTTGGTTTGTTAGTTTGTTGGTTTGTTGGCTTGTTGGCTTGTTGGTTTGTTGGTTTGTTGGCTTTTTGGTTACTTAGTTTGTTGGTTTGTTGGCATGTTGGTTTGTTGGTTTGTTGGTTTGTTGGCTTGTTGGTTACTTAGTTTGTTGGTTTGTTGGCATGTTGGTTTGTTGGTTTGTTGGTTTGTTGGTTTGTTGGTTTGTTGGTTTGTTGGCTTGTTGGTTTGCTGGCTTGTTGGCTTGTTGGTTTGTTAGTTTGTTGGCCTTTTGGTTACTTGGTTTGTTGGTTTGTTGGCTTGTTGGTTTGTTGGCTTGTTGGTTTATTGGTTTGTTGGTTTGTTGGCTTGTTGGCTTGTTGCTTTGTTGGTTTGTTGGTTTGTTGGCTTGTTGGCTTGTTGGTTTGTTGGTTTGTTGGTTTGTTGGTTTGTTGGCTTGTTGGTTTGTTGGTTTGTTGGCTTGTTGGTTTGTTGGTTTGTTGGTTTGTTGGCTTGTTGGCTTGTTGGTTTGTTGGTTTGTTGGCTTGTTGGTTTGTTGGCTTGTTGGTTTATTAGTTTGTTGGTTTGTTGGCTTGTTGGCTTGTTGGTTTGTTGGTTTGTTGGCTTTTTGGTTACTTAGTTTGTTGGTTTGTTGGCATGTTGGTTTGTTGGTTTGTTGGTTTGTTGGCTTGTTGGTTACTTAGTTTGTTGGTTTGTTGGCATGTTGGTTTGTTGGTTTGTTGGTTTATTGGTTTGTTGGTTTGTTGGTTTGTTGGTTTGTTGGTTTGTTGGTTTGTTGGCTTGTTGGTTTGTTGGCTTGTTGGCTTGTTGGTTTGTTAGTTTGTTGGCCTTTTGGTTACTTGGTTTGTTGGTTTGTTGGTTTGTTGGCTTGTTGGCTTGTTGCTTTGTTGGTTTGTTGGTTTGTTGGCTTGTTGGTTTGTTGGTTTGTTGGTTTGTTGGTTTGTTGGTTTGTTGGTTTGTTGGTTTTTTGGTTTGTTGGTTTGTTGGTTTGTTGGCTTGTTGGTTTGTGGGTTTGTTGGCTTGTTGGTTTGTTGGTTTGTTGGCTTGTTGGCTTGTTGGCTTGTTGGTTTTTTAGTTTGTTGGTTTTTGGTTACTTGGTTTGTTGGTTTGTTGGTTTGTTGGCTTGTTGGTTTGTCGGTTTGTTGGTTTGTTGGCTTGTTGGTTTGTTGGCTTGTTGGTTTGTTGGCTTGTCGGTTTTTGGTTTGTTGGTTTGTTGGCTTGTTGGTTACTTGGTTTGCTGGTTTGTTGGTTTGTTGGTTTGTTGGCTTGTTGGTTTGTTGGTTTGTTGGTGTTTTCGTTTGTCGGTTTATTTGTTTGTTGGTTTGTTGGCTTGTTGGTTTGTTGGTTTGTTGGTTTGTTGGTTTGTTAGTTTGTTGGTTTGTTGGTTTGTTGGCTTGTTGGTTTGTTGGTTTGTTGGCTTGTTGGCTTGTTGGTTTGTTGGTTTGTTGGCTTGTTGGTTACTTAGTTTGCTGGTTTGTTGATTAGTTCGTTTGTTGGTTTGTTAGTTTGTTGGTTTGTTGGCTTGTTGGATTGTTGGTTTGTTGGTTTTTTGGTTAGTTGGTTTGTTGGTTTGTTGGTTTGTTGGTTTATTTGTTTGTTGGTTTGTTGGCTTGTTGGTTTGTTGGTTTGTTGGTTTGTTGGTTTTTTGGTTTGTTGGTTTATTTATTTGTTGGTTTGTTGGCTTGTTGGTTTGTTGGTTTGTTGGTTTGTAGGTTTGTTGGTTTGTTGGCTTGTTGGTTTGTTGGTTTGTTGGTTTGTTGGCTTGTTGGCTTGTTGGTTTGTTGGCTTGTTGGCTTGTTGGTTTGTTGGTTTGTTGGTTTTTTGGTTTGTTGGTTTGTTGGTTTGTTGGTTTGTTGGTTTGTTGGTTTGTTGGTTTATTTGTTTGTTGGTTTGTTGGTTTATTTGTTTGTTGGTTTGTTGGCTTGTTGGTTTTTTGGTTTGTTGGTTTGTTGCTTTGTTCGTTTGATGGTTTTTTGGTTTGTTGGTTACTTGGTTTGTTGGTTTGTTGGTTTGTTGGTTTGTTGGCTTGTTGGCTTGTTGGTTTGTTGGTTTGTTGGCGTGTTGGTTACTTAGTTTGTTGGTTTGTTGGCATGTTGGTTTGTTGGTTTGTTGGTTTGTTGGCTTGTTGGTTTGTTGGTTTGTTGGCTTGTTGGTTTGTTGGTTTGTTGGCTTGTTGGCTTGTTGGTTTGTTGGTTTGTTGGTTTGTTGGTTTGTTGGTTTGTTGGTTTGTTGGCTTGTTGGTTTGTTGGTTTGTTGGCTTGTTGGTTTGTTGGTTTGTTGGTTTGTTGGCTTGTTGGCTTGGTGGTTTGTTGGTTTGTTGGCTTGTTGGTTTGTTGGTTTGTTGGCTTGTTGGCTTGTTGCTTTGTTCGTTTGATGGTTTGTTGGTTTGTTGGTTTTTTGGTTTGTTGGTTTTTTGGTTTGTTGCTTTGTTGGTTTGTTGGTTTGTTGGCTTGTTGGCTTGTTGGTTTGTTGGCTTGTTAGTTTGTTGGTTTGTTGGTTTGTTGGCTTGTTGGTTTGTTGGTTTGTTGGTTTGTTGGCTTGTTGGCTTGTTGGTTTGTTGGTTTGTTGGTTTGTTGGTTTGTTGGTTTGTTGGGTTTTTGGTTTGTTGGTTTGTTGGTTTGTTGGCTTGTTGGTTTGTTGGTTTGTTGGTTTGTTTGCTTGTTGGTTTGTTGGTTTGTTGGCCTGTTGGTTTGTTGGTTTGTTGGTTTGTTGGCTTGTTGGCTTGTTGGTTTGTTGGTTTGTTGGTTTGTAGGCTTGTTGGTTTGTTGATTTGTTGGCTTGTTGGCTTGTGCTTTGTTGGTTTGTTGGTTTGTTGGCTTGTTGGCTTGTTGGTTTGTTAGTTTGTTTGCTTTTTGGTTACTTGGTTTGTTGGTTTGTTGGTTTGTTGGCTTGTTGGTTTGTTGGCTTGTTGGTTTGTTTGTTTGTTAGTTTGTTGGTTTGTTGGCTTGTTGGCTTGTTGGTTTGTTGGTTTGTTGGTTTGTTGGTTTGTTGGTTTGTTGCTTTGTTGGGTTGTTGGTTTGTTGGCATGTTGGTTTGTTGGTTTGTTGGTTTGTTGGCTTGTTGGTTACTTAGTTTGTTGGTTTGTTGGCATGTTGGTTTGTTGGTTTGTTGGTTTGTTGGCTTGTTGGTTTGTTGGTTTGCTGGCTTGTTGGTTTGTTGGTTTGTTGGCTTGTTGGCTTGTTGGCTTGTTGGTTTGTTAGTTTGTTGGCTTTTTGGTTACTTGGTTGGTTGGCTTGTTGGTTTGTTGGCTTGTTGGCTTGTTGGTTTGTTAGTTTGTTGGTCTTTTGGTTACTTGGTTTGTTGGTTTGTTGGTTTGTTGGTTTGTTGGCTTGTTGTTTGTTGGTTTGTTGGTTTGTTGGTTTGTTGGTTTGTTGGTTTGTTGGTTTTTTGGTTTGTTGGTTTGTTGGTTTGTTGGCTTATTGGTTTGTTGGTTTGCTGGCTTGTTGGTTTGTTGGTTTGTTGGCTTGTTGGCTTGTTGGCTTGTTGGTTTGTTAGTTTGTTGGCTTTTTGGTAACTTGGTTTGTTGGTGTTGGTTTGTTGGCTTGTTGGTTTGTTGGTTTGTTAGTTTGTTGGCTTGTTGGTTTGTTGGTTTGTTGGTTTGTTGGTTTGGTGGCTTGTTGGTTTGTTGGTTTGTTGGCTTGTTGGTTTTTGGTTTGTTGGTTTGTTGGCTTGTTGGTTACTGGGTTTTGTTGGTTTGTTGGTTTGTTGGTTTGTTGGCTTGTTGGTTTATTGGTTTGTTGGTTTGTTGGTTTGTTGGTTTGTTGGTTTGTTGGTTTGTTGGTTTGTTGGCTTGTTGGTTTGTTGGCTTGTTGGCTTGTTGGTTTGTTAGTTTGTTGGCCTTTTGGTTACTTGGTTTGTTGGTTTGTTGGTTTGTTGGCTTGTTGGCTTGTTGCTTTGTTGGTTTGTTGGTTTGTTGGCTTGTTGGTTTGTTGGCTTGTTGGCTTGTTGGTTTGCTAGTTTGTTGGCCTTTTGGTTACTTGATTTGTTGGTTTGTTGGCCTTTTGGTTACTTGATTTGTTGGTTTGTTGGCTTGTTGGTTTGTTGGTTTGTTGGTTTGTTGGTTTGTTGGTTTGTTGGTTTGTTGGTTTGTTGGTTTTTTGGTTTGTTGGTTTGTTGGTTTGTTGGCTTGTTGGTTTGTGGGTTTGTAGGCTTGTTGGTTTGTTGGTTTGTTGGCTTGTTGGCTTGTTGGCTTGTTGGTTTTTTAGTTTGTTGGCTTTTTGGTTACTTGGTTTGTTGGTTTGTTGGTTTGTTGGCTTGTTGGTTTGTCGGTTTGTTGGTTTGTTGGCTTGTTGGTTTGTTGGCTTGTTGGTTTGTTGGCTTGTTGGTTTGTTGGTTTGTTGGTTTGTTGGCTTGTTGGCTTGTTGGCTTGTTGGTTTGTTGGTTTGTTGGTTTGTTGGTTTGTTGGTTTGTTGGTTTTTTGGCTTGTTGGTTTGTTGGTTTGTTGGTTTGTTGGCTTGTCGGTTTTTGGTTTGTTGGTTTGTTGGCTTGTTGGTTACTTGGTTTGCTGGTTTGTTGGTTTGTTGGTTTGTTGGCTTGTTGGTTTGTTGGTTTGTTGGTGTTTTCGTTTGTCGGTTTATTTGTTTGTTGGTTTGTGGGCTTGTTGGTTTGTTGGTTTGTTGGTTTGTTAGTTTGTTGGTTTGTTGGTTTGTTGGCTTGTTGGTTTGTTGGTTTGTTGGCTTGTTGGCTTGTTGGTTTGTTGGTTTGTTGGCTTGTTGGTTACTTAGTTTGCTGGTTTGTTGATTAGTTCGTTTGTTGGTTTGTTAGTTTGTTGGTTTGTTGGCTTGTTGGATTGTTGGTTTGTTGGTTTTTTGGTTAGTTGGTTTGTTGGTTTGTTGGTTTGTTGGTTTATTTGTTTGTTGGTTTGTTGGCTTGTTGGTTTGTTGGTTTGTTGGTTTGTTGGTTTTTTGGTTTGTTGGTTTATTTATTTGTTGGTTTGTTGGCTTTTTGGTTTGTTGGTTTGTTGGTTTGTTGGTTTGTTGGTTTGTTGGCTTGTTGGTTTGTTGGTTTGTTGGTTTGTTGGCTTGTTGGCTTGTTGGTTTGTTGGCTTGTTGGCTTGTTGGTTTGTTGGTTTTTTGGTTTGTTGGTTTGTTGGTTTGTTGGTTTGTTGGTTTGTTGGTTTGTTGGTTTGTTGGTTTGTTGGTTTATTTGTTTGTTGGTTTGTTGGTTTATTTGTTTGTTGGTTTGTTGGCTTGTTGGTTTTTTGGTTTGTTGGTTTGTTGCTTTGTTCGTTTGATGGTTTTTTGGTTTGTTGGTTACTTGGTTTGTTGGTTTGTTGGTTTGTTGGTTTGTTGGTTTTTGGCTTGTTGGTTTGTTGGTTTGCTGGCTTGTTGGTTTGTTGGTTTGTTGGCTTGTTGGCTTGTTGGCTTGTTGGTTTGTTAGCTTGTTGGCTTTTTGGTTACTTGGTTGGTTGGCTTGTTGGTTTAATAGCTTGTTGGCTTGTTGGTTTGTTAGTTTGTTGGTCTTTTGGTTACTTGGTTTGTTGGTTTGTTGGTTTGTTGGTTTGTTGGCTTGTTGTTTGTTGGTTTGTTGGTTTGTTGGTTTGTTGGTTTGTTGGTTTTTTGGTTTGTTGGTTTGTTGGTTTGTTGGCTTATTGGTTTGGGGGTTTGCTGGCTTGTTGGTTTGTTGGTTTGTTGGCTTGTTGGCTTGTTGGCTTGTTGGTTTGTTAGTTTGTTGGCTTTTTGGTAACTTGGTTTGTTGGTGTTGGTTTGTTGGCTTGTTGGTTTGTTGGTTTGTTAGTTTGTTGGCTTGTTGGTTTGTTGGTTTGTTGGTTTGTTGGTTTGGTGGCTTGTTGGTTTGTTGGTTTGTTGGCTTGTTGGTTTTTGGTTTGTTGGTTTGTTGGCTTGTTGGCTACTGGGTTTTGTTGGTTTGTTGGTTTGTTGGTTTGTTGGCTTGTTGGTTTATTGGTTTGTTGGTTTGTTGGTTTGTTGGTTTGTTGGTTTGTTGGTTTGTTGGCTTGTTGGTTTGTTGGCTTGTTGGTTTGTTAGTTTGTTGGCCTTTTGGTTACTTGGTTTGTTGGTTTGTTGGTTTGTTGGCTTGTTGGCTTGTTGCTTTGTTGGTTTGTTGGTTTGTTGGCTTGTTGGTTTGTTGGCTTGTTGGCTTGTTGGTTTGTTAGTTTGTTGGCCTTTTGGTTACTTGATTTGTTGGTTTGTTGGTTTGTTGGCTTGTTGGTTTGTTGGTTTGTTGGTTTGTTGGTTTGTTGGTTTGTTGGTTTTTTGGTTTGTTGGTTTGTTGGTTTGTTGGCTTGTTGGTTTGTGGGTTTGTTGGCTTGTTGGTTTGTTGGTTTGTTGGCTTGTTGGCTTGTTGGCTTGTTGGTTTTTTAGTTTGTTGGCTTTTTGGTTACTTGGTTTGTTGGTTTGTTGGTTTGTTGACTTGTTGGTTTCTCGGTTTGTTGGTTTGTTGGCTTGTTGGTTTGTTGGCTTGTTGGTTTGTTGGCTTGTTGGTTTGTTGGTTTGTTGGTTTGTTGGCTTGTTGGCTTGTTGGCTTGTTGGCTTGTTGGTTTGTTGGTTTGTTGGTTTGTTGGTTTGTTGGTTTTTTGGCTTGTTGGTTTGTTGGTTTGTTGGTTTGTTGGCTTGTCGGTTTTTGGTTTGTTGGTTTGTTGGCTTGTTGGTTACTTGGTTTGCTGGTTTGTTGGTTTGTTGGTTTGTTGGCTTGTTGGTTTGTTGGTTTGTTGGTGTTTTCGTTTGTCGGTTTATTTTTTTGTTGGTTTGTTGGCTTGTTGGTTTGTTGGTTTGTTGGTTTGTTGGTTTGTTAGTTTGTTGGTTTGTTGGTTTGTTGGCTTGTTGGTTTGTTGGTTTGTTGGCTTGTTGGCTTGTTGGTTTGTTGGTTTGTTGGCTTGTTGGTTACTTAGTTTGCTGGTTTGTTGATTAGTTCGTTTGTTGGTTTGTTAGTTTGTTGGTTTGTTGGCTTGTTGGATTGTTGGTTTGTTGGTTTTTTGGTT
This sequence comes from Atherix ibis, assembly GCA_958298945.1. Lineage (NCBI taxonomy): Eukaryota > Metazoa > Arthropoda > Insecta > Diptera > Athericidae > Atherix > Atherix ibis. The sequence goes on from OY282608.1 coordinate 36,611,471, forward strand.
AGTTGGTTTGTTGGTTTGTTGGTTTATTTGTTTGTTGGTTTGTTGGCTTGTTGGTTTGTTGGTTTGTTGGTTTGTTGGTTTTTTGGTTTGTTGGTTTATTTATTTGTTGGTTTGTTGGCTTGTTGGTTTGTTGGTTTGTTGGTTTGTTGGTTTGTTGGTTTGTTGGCTTGTTGGTTTGTTGGTTTGTTGGTTTGTTGGCTTGTTGGCTTGTTGGTTTGTTGGCTTGTTGGCTTGTTGGTTTGTTGGTTTGTTGGTTTTTTGGTTTGTTGGTTTGTTGGTTTGTTGGTTTGTTGGTTTGTTGGTTTGTTGGTTAATTTGTTTGTTGGTTTGTTGGTTTATTTGTTTGTTGGTTTGTTGGCTTGTTGGTTTTTGGTTTGTTGGTTTGATGCTTTGTTCGTTTGATGGTTTTTTGGTTTGTTGGTTACTTGGTTTGTTGGTTTGTTGGTTTGTTGGTTTGTTGGCTTGTTGGCTTGTTGGTTTGTTGGTTTGTTGGCGTGTTGGTTACTTAGTTTGTTGGTTTGTTGGCATGTTGGTTTGTTGGTTTGTTGGTTTGTTGGCTTGTTGGTTTGTTGGTTTGTTGGCTTGTTGGTTTGTTGTTTTGTTGGCTTGTTGGCTTGTTGGTTTGTTGGTTTGTTGGTTTGTTGGTTTGTTGGTTTGTTGGTTTGTTGGCTTGTTGGTTTGTTGGTTTGTTGGCTTGTTGGTTTGTTGGTTTGTTGGTTTGTTGGCTTGTTGGCTTGTTGGTTTGTTGGTTTGTTGGCTTGTTGGTTTGTTGGTTTGTTGGCTTGTTGGCTTGTTGCTTTGTTCGTTTGATGGTTTGTTGGTTTGTTGGTTTTTTGGTTTGTTGGTTTTTTGGTTTGTTGCTTTGTTGGTTTGTTGGTTTGTTGGCTTGTTGGCTTGTTGGTTTGTTGGCTTGTTAGTTTGTTGGTTTGTTGGTTTGTTGGCTTGTTGGTTTGTTGGTTTGTTGGTTTGTTGGCTTGTTGGCTTGTTGGTTTGTTGGTTTGTTGGTTTGTTGGTTTGTTGGTTTGTTGGGTTTTTGGTTTGTTGGTTTGTTGGTTTGTTGGCTTGTTGGTTTGTTGGTTTGTTGGTTTGTTTGCTTGTTGGTTTGTTGGTTTGTTGGCTTGTTGGTTTGTTGGTTTGGTGGTTTGTTGGCTTGTTGGCTTGTTGGTTTGTTGGTTTGTTGGTTTGTAGGCTTGTTGGTTTGTTGATTTGTTGGCTTGTTGGCTTGTGCTTTGTTGGTTTGTTGGTTTGTTGGCTTGTTGGCTTGTTGGTTTGTTAGTTTGTTTGCTTTTTGGTTACTTGGTTTGTTGGTTTGTTGGTTTGTTGGCTTGTTGGTTTGTTGGCTTGTTGGTTTGTTTGTTTGTTAGTTTGTTGGTTTGTTGGCTTGTTGGCTTGTTGGTTTGTTGGTTTGTTGGTTTGTTGGTTTGTTGGTTTGTTGCTTTGTTGGGTTGTTGGTTTGTTGGCATGTTGGTTTGTTGGTTTGTTGGTTTGTTGGCTTGTTGGTTACTTAGTTTGTTGGTTTGTTGGCATGTTGGTTTGTTGGTTTGTTGGTTTGTTGGCTTGTTGGTTTGTTGGTTTGCTGGCTTGTTGGTTTGTTGGTTTGTTGGCTTGTTGGCTTGTTGGCTTGTTGGTTTGTTAGTTTGTTGGCTTTTTGGTTACTTGGTTGGTTGGCTTGTTGGTTTGTCGGCTTGTTGGCTTGTTGGTTTGTTAGTTTGTTGGTCTTTTGGTTACTTGGTTTGTTGGTTTGTTGGTTTGTTGGTTTGTTGGCTTGTTGTTTGTTGGTTTGTTGGTTTGTTGGTTTGTTGGTTTGTTGGTTTTTTGGTTTGTTGGTTTGTTGGTTTGTTGGCTTGTTGGTTTGTTGGTTTGCTGGCTTGTTGGTTTGTTGGTTTGTTGGCTTGTTGGCTTGTTGGCTTGTTGGTTTGTTAGTTTGTTGGCTTTTTGGTAACTTGGTTTGTTGGTGTTGGTTTGTTGGCTTGTTGGTTTGTTGGTTTGTTAGTTTGTTGGCTTGTTGGTTTGTTGGTTTGTTGGTTTGTTGGTTTGGTGGCTTGTTGGTTTGTTGGTTTGTTGGCTTGTTGGTTTTTGGTTTGTTGGTTTGTTGGCTTGTTGGTTACTGGGTTTTGTTGGTTTGTTGGTTTGTTGGTTTGTTGGCTTGTTGGTTTGTTGGTTTGTTGGTTTTTTGGTTTGTTGGTTTGGGGGTTTTTGGTTTGTTGGTTTGTAGGCTTGTTGGTTTGTTGGTTTGTTGGCTTGTTGGTTTGTTGGTTTGTTGGCTTGTTGGCTTGTTGGTTTGTTGGTTTGTTGGCTTGTTGGTTACTTGGTTTGTTGGTTTGTTGGTTTGTTGGTTTGTTGGTTTGTTGGTTTGTTGGTTTTTTGGTTTGTTGGTTTATTTATTTGTTGGTTTGTTGGCTTGTTGGTTAGTTGTTTAGTTGGTTTGTTGGTTTGTTGGCTTGTTGGTTTGTTGGTTTGTTGGCTTGTTGGTTACTTAGTTTGTTGGTTTGTTGGTTTGTTGGTTTGTTGGCTTGTTGGCTTGTTGGTTTGTTGGTTAGTTCGTTTGTTGGTTTGTTAGCTTGTTGGTTTGTTGGCTTGTTGGTTTGTTGGCTTGTCGGTTTTTGGTTTGTTGGTTTGTTGGCTTGTTGGTTACTTGGTTTGTTGGTTTGTTGGTTTGTTGGTTTGTTGGTTTGTTGGCTTGTTGGTTTGTTGGTTTGTTGGTTTTTTGGTTTGTTGGTTTATTGGTTTATTTGTTTGTTGGTTTATTGGCTTGTTGGTTTGTTGGTTTGTTGGTTTGTTGGTTTGTTAGTTTGTTGGTTTGTTGGTTTGTTGGCTTGTTGGTTTGTTGGTTTGTGGGCTTGTTGGCTTGTTGATTTGTTGGTTTGTTGGCTTGTTGGTTACTTAGTTTGCTGGTTTGTGGATTAGTTCGTTTGTCGGTTTGTTAGTTTGTTGGTTTGTTGGCTTGTTGGCTTGTTGGTTTGTTGGTTTTTTGGTTTTTTGGTTTGTTGGTTTGTTGGTTTGTTGGTTTGTTGGTTTATTTGTTTGTTGGTTTGTTGGCTTGTTGGTTTGTTGGTTTGTTGGTTTGTTGGCTTGTGGGTTTGTTGGTTTGTTGGTTTGTTGGTTTGTTGGTTTGTTGGTTTGTTGGTTTGTTCGTTTTTTGGTTTGTTTGTTTATTTATTTGTTGGTTTGTTGGCTTGTTGGTTTGTTGGTTTGTTGGTTTGTTGGTTTGTTGCCTTGTTGGTTTGTTGGTTTGTTGGTTTGTTGGCTTGTTGTTTTGTTGGCTTGTTGGCTTGTTAGTTTGTTGGTTTGTTGGTTTTTTGGTTTGTTGGTTTGTTGGTTTGTTGGTTTGTTGGTTTGTTGGTTTGTTGGTTTGTTGGTTTATTTGTTTGTTGGTTTGTTGGTTTATTTGTTTGTTGGTTTGTTGGCTTGCTGGTTTTTTGGTTTGTTGTATTGTTGCTTTGTTCGTTTGATGGTTTTTTGGTTTGTTGGTTACTTGGTTTGTTGGTATGTTGGTTTGTTGGTTTGTTGGTTTGTTGGCTTGTTGGCTTGTTGGTTTGTTGGTTTGTTGGCTTGTTGGTTACTTAGTTTGTTGGTCTGTTGGCATGTTGGTTTGTTGGTTTGTTGGTTTGTTGGCTTGTTGGTTCGTTGGTTTGTTGGCTTGTTATTTTGTTGGTTTGTTGGCTTGTTTGCTTGTTGGTTTGTTGGTTTGTTAGTTTGTTGGTTTGTTGGCTTGTTGGTTTGTTGGTTTGTTGGCTTGTTGGTTTGTTGGTTTGTTGGTTTGTTGGCTTGTTGGCTTGTTGGTTTGTTGGTTTGTTGGCTTGTTGGTTTGTTGGTTTGTTGGCTTGTTGGCTTGTTGCTTTGTTCGTTTGATGGTTTGTTGGTTTGTTCGTTTTTTGGTTTGTTGGTTTTTTGGTTTGTTGCTTTGTTGGTTTGTTGGTTTGTTGGCTTGTTGGCTTGTTGGCTTGTTGGTTTGTTGGCTTGTTGGTTTGTTGGTTTGTTGGTTTGTTGGCTTGTTGGTTTGTTGGCTTGTTGGTTGGTTGGTTTGTTGGCTTGTTGGCTTGTTGGTTTGTTGGTTTGTTGGTTTGTTGGTTTGTTGGTTTGTTGGTTTGTTGGGTTTTTGGTTTGTTGGTTTGTTGGTTTGTTGGCTTGTTGGTTTGTTGGTTTGTTGGTTTGTTTGCTTGTTGGTTTGTTGGTTTGTTGGCTTGTTGGTTTGTTGGTTTGTTGGTTTGTTGGCTTGTTAGTTTGTTGGTTTGTAGGCTTGTTGGTTTGTTGATTTGTTGGCTTGTTGGATTGTTGCTTTGTTGGTTTGTTGGTTTGTTGGTTTGTTGGTTTGTTGGTTTGTTGGCTTGTTGGTTTGTTGGTTTGTTGGCTTGTTGGTTTGTTGGTTTGTTGGTTTGTTGGCTTGTTGGCTTGTTGGTTTGTTGGTTTGTTGGCTTGTTGGTTTGTTGGTTTGTTGGCTTGTTGGCTTGTTGCTTTGTTCGTTTGATGGTTTGTTGGTTTGTTGGTTTTTTGGTTTGTTGGTTTTTTGGTTTGTTGCTTTGTTGGTTTGTTGGTTTGTTGGCTTGTTGGCTTGTTGGTTTGTTGGCTTGTTGGTTTGTTGGTTTGTTGGTTTGTTGGCTTGTTGGTTTGTTGGCTTGTTGGTTGGTTGGTTTGTTGGCTTGTTGGCTTGTTGGTTTGTTGGTTTGTTGGTTTGTTGGTTTGTTGGTTTGTTGGTTTGTTGGGTTTTTGGTTTGTTGGTTTGTTGGTTTGTTGGCTTGTTGGTTTGTTGGTTTGTTGGTTTGTTTGCTTGTTGGTTTGTTGGTTTGTTGGCTTGTTGGTTTGTTGGTTTGTTGGTTTGTTGGCTTGTTGGCTTGTTAGTTTGTTGGTTTGTAGGCTTGTCGGTTTGTTGATTTGTTGGCTTGTTGGATTGTTGCTTTGTTGGTGTGTTGGTTTGTTGGCTTGTTGGCTTGTTGGTTTGTTGGTTTGTTGGTTTGTTGGTTTGTTGGTTTGTTGCTTTGTTGGCTTGTTGGTTTGTTGGCATGTTGGTTTGTTGGTTTGTTGGTTTGTTGGCTTGCTGGTTACTTAGTTTGTTGGTTTTTCGGCATGTTGGCTTGTTGGTTTGTTGATTTGTTGGTTTGTTGGTTTGTTGGTTTCTTGGTTTTTTGGTTTGTTGGTTTGTTGGTTTGTTGGCTTGTTGGCTTGTTGGCTTGTTGGTTTGTTAGTTTGTTGGCTTTTTGGTAACTTGGTTTGTTGGTGTTGGTTTGTTGGCTTGTTGGTTTGTTGGTTTGTTAGTTTGTTGGCTTGTTGGTTTGTTGGTTTGTTGGTTTGTTGGTTTGGTGGCTTGTTGGTTTGTTGGTTTGTTGGCTTGTTGGTTTTTGGTTTGTTGGTTTGTTGGCTTGTTGGTTACTGGGTTTTGTTGGTTTGTTGGTTTGTTGGTTTGTTGGCTTGTTGGTTTGTCGGTTTGTTGGTTTTTTGGTTTGTTGGTTTGGGGGTTTTTGGTTTGTTGGTTTGTAGGCTTGTTGGTTTGTTGGTTTGTTGGCTTGTTGGTTTGTTGGTTTGTTGGCTTGTTGGCTTGTTGGTTTGTTGGTTTGTTGGCTTGTTGGTTACTTGGTTTGTTGGTTTGTTGGTTTGTTGGTTTGTTGGTTTGTTGGTTTGTTGGTTTTTTGGTTTGTTGGTTTATTTGTTTGTTGGTTTGTTGGCTTGTTGGTTAGTTGTTTTGTTGGTTTGTTGGTTTGTTGGCTTGTTGGTTTGTTGGTTTGTTGGCTTGTTGGTTACTTAGTTTGTTGGTTTCTTGGTTTGTTGGTTTGTTGGTTTGTTGGCTTGTTGGCTTGTTGGTTTGTTGGTTAGTTCGTTTGTTGGTTTGTTAGCTTGTTGGTTTGTTGGCTTGTTGGTTTGTTGGCTTGTCGGTTTTTGGTTTGTTGGTTTGTTGGCTTGTTGGTTACTTGGTTTGTTGGTTTGTTGGTTTGTTGGTTTGTTGGCTTGTTGGTTTGTTGGTTTGTTGGTTTTTTGGTTTGTTGGTTTATTTGTTTGTTGGTTTATTGGCTTGTTGGTTTGTTGGTTTGTTGGTTTGTTGGTTTGTTAGTTTGTTGGTTTGTTGGTTTGTTGGCTTGTTGGTTTGTTGGTTTGTGGGCTTGTTGGCTTGTTGGTTTGTTGGTTTGTTGGCTTGTTGGTTACTTAGTTTGCTGGTTTGTTGATTAGTTCGTTTGTCGGTTTGTTAGTTTGTTGGTTTGTTGGCTTGTTGGCTTGTTGGTTTGTTGGTTTTTTGGTTTTTTGGTTTGTTGGTTTGTTGGTTTGTTGGTTTGTTGGTTTATTTGTTTGTTGGTTTGTTGGCTTGTTGGTTTGTTGGTTTGTTGGTTTGTTGGCTTGTGGGTTTGTTGGTTTGTTGGTTTGTTGGTTTGTTGGTTTGTTGGTTTGTTGGTTTGTTGGTTTGTTCGTTTTTTGGTTTGTTTATTTATTTATTTGTTGGTTTGTTGGCTTGTTGGTTTGTTGGTTTGTTGGTTTGTTGGTTTGTTGCCTTGTTGGTTTGTTGGTTTGTTGGTTTGTTGGCTTGTTGTTTTGTTGGCTTGTTGGCTTGTTAGTTTGTTGGTTTGTTGGTTTTTTGGTTTGTTGGTTTGTTGGTTTGTTGGTTTGTTGGTTTGTTGGTTTGTTGGTTTATTTGTTTGTTGGTTTGTTGGTTTATTTGTTTGTTGGTTTGTTGGCTTGCTGGTTTTTTGGTTTGTTGTATTGTTGCTTTGTTCGTTTGATGGTTTTTTGGTTTGTTGGTTACTTGGTTTGTTGGTATGTTGGTTTGTTGGTTTGTTGGTTTGTTGGCTTGTTGGCTTGTTGGTTTGTTGGTTTGTTGGCTTGTTGGTTACTTAGTTTGTTGGTCTGTTGGCATGTTGGTTTGTTGGTTTGTTGGTTTGTTGGCTTGTTGGTTCGTTGGTTTGTTGGCTTGTTATTTTGTTGGTTTGTTGGCTTGTTGGTTTGTTGGTTTGTTGGTTTGTTGGCTTGTTAGTTTGTTGGTTTGTAGGCTTGTTGGTTTGTTGATTTGTTGGCTTGTTGGATTGTTGCTTTGTTGGTTTGTTGGTTTGTTGGTTTGTTGGTTTGTTGGTTTGTTGGCTTGTTGGTTTGTTGGTTTGTTGGCTTGTTGGTTTGTTGGTTTGTTGGTTTGTTGGCTTGTTGGCTTGTTGGTTTGTTGGCTTGTTGGTTTGTTGGTTTGTTGGTTTGTTGGCTTGTTGGTTACTTAGTTTGTTGGTCTGTTGGCATGTTGGTTTGTTGGTTTGTTGGCTTGTTGGTTTGTTGGTTTGTTGGTTTGTTTGCTTGTTGGTTTGTTGGTTTGTTGGCTTGTTGGTTTGTTGGTTTGTTGGCTTGTTAGTTTGTTGGTTTGTAGGCTTGTTGGTTTGTTGATTTGTTGGCTTGTTGGATTGTTGCTTTGTTGGTTTGTTGGTTTGTTGGTTTGTTGGTTTGTTGGTTTGTTGGCTTGTTGGTTTGTTGGTTTGTTGGCTTGTTGGTTTGTTGGTTTGTTGGTTTGTTGGTTTGTTGGCTTGCTGGTTTTTTGGTTTGTTGTATTGTTGCTTTGTTCGTTTGATGGTTTTTTGGTTTGTTGGTTACTTGGTTTGTTGGTATGTTGGTTTGTTGGTTTGTTGGTTTGTTGGCTTGTTGGCTTGTTGGTTTGTTGGTTTGTTGGCTTGTTGGTTACTTAGTTTGTTGGTCTGTTGGCATGTTGGTTTGTTGGTTTGTTGGTTTGTTGGCTTGTTGGTTCGTTGGTTTGTTGGCTTGTTATTTTGTTGGTTTGTTGGCTTGTTGGTTTGTTGGTTTGTTGGTTTGTTGGCTTGTTAGTTTGTTGGTTTGTAGGCTTGTTGGTTTGTTGATTTGTTGGCTTGTTGGATTGTTGCTTTGTTGGTTTGTTGGTTTGTTGGTTTGTTGGTTTGTTGGTTTGTTGGCTTGTTGGTTTGTTGGTTTGTTGGCTTGTTGGTTTGTTGGTTTGTTGGTTTGTTGGCTTGTTGGCTTGTTGGTTTGTTGGCTTGTTGGTTTGTTGGTTTGTTGGTTTGTTGGCTTGTTGGTTACTTAGTTTGTTGGTCTGTTGGCATGTTGGTTTGTTGGTTTGTTGGCTTGTTGGTTTGTTGGTTTGTTGGTTTGTTTGCTTGTTGGTTTGTTGGTTTGTTGGCTTGTTGGTTTGTTGGTTTGTTGGTTTGTTGGCTTGTTAGTTTGTTGGTTTGTAGGCTTGTTGGTTTGTTGATTTGTTGGCTTGTTGGATTGTTGCTTTGTTGGTTTGTTGGTTTGTTGGTTTGTTGGTTTGTTGGTTTGTTGGCTTGTTGGTTTGTTGGTTTGTTGGCTTGTTGGTTTGTTGGTTTGTTGGTTTGTTGGCTTGTTGGCTTGTTGGTTTGTTGGTTTGTTGGCTTGTTGGTTTGTTGGTTTGTTGGCTTGTTGGCTTGTTGCTTTGTTCGTTTGATGGTTTGTTGGTTTGTTGGTTTTTTGGTTTGTTGGTTTTTTGGTTTGTTGCTTTGTTGGTTTGTTGGTTTGTTGGCTTGTTGCCTTGTTGGTTTGTTGGCTTGTTGGTTTGTTGGTTTGTTGGTTTGTTGGCTTGTTGGTTTGTTGGCTTGTTGGTTGGTTGGTTTGTTGGCTTGTTGGCTTGTTGGTTTGTTGGTTTGTTGGTTTGTTGGTTTGTTGGTTTGTTGGTTTGTTGGGTTTTTGGTTTGTTGGTTTGTTGGTTTGTTGGCTTGTTGGTTTGTTGGTTTGTTGGTTTGTTTGCTTGTTGGTTTGTTGGTTTGTTGGCTTGTTGGTTTGTTGGTTTGTTGGTTTGTTGGCTTGTTGGCTTGTTAGTTTGTTGGTTTGTAGGCTTGTTGGTTTGTTGATTTGTTGGCTTGTTGAATTGTTGCTTTGTTGGTTTGTTGGTTTGTTGGCTTGTTGGCTTGTTGGTTTGTTGGTTTGTTGGTTTGTTGGTTTGTTGGTTTGTTGCTTTGTTGGCTTGTTGGTTTGTTGGCATGTTGGTTTGTTGGTTTGTTGGTTTGCTGGCTTGTTGGTTTGTTGGTTTGTTGGCTGGTTGGCTTGTTGGCTTGTTGGTTTGTTAGTTTGTTGGCTTTTTGGTTACTTGATTTGTTGGTTTGTTGGTTTGTTGGCTTGTTGGTTTGTTGGTTTGTTGGTTTGTTGGCTTGTTGGCTTGTTGGTTTGTTGGTTTGTTGGCTTGTTGGTTTTTGGTTTGTTGGCTTGTTGGTTACTTGTTTTGTTGGTTTGTTGGTTTGTTGGTTTGTTTGCTTGTTGGTTTGTTGGTTTGTTGGTTTTTTGGTTTGTTGGTTTGTTGGTTTTTTGGTTTGTTGGTTTGTTGGTTTGTTGGCTTGTTGGTTTGTTGGTTTGTTGGCTTGTTGGTTTGTTGGTTTGTTGGCTTGTTGGCTTGTTGGCTTGTTGGTTTGTTGGTTTGTTGGCTTGTTGGTTACTTGGTTTGTTGCTTTGTTGGTTTGTTGGTTTGTTGGTTTGTTGGTTTGTTGGTTTTTTGGTTTGTTGGTTTATTTGTTTGTTGGTTTGTTGGCTTGTTGGTTTGTTGGTTTGTTGGTTTGTTGGTTTGTTGGCTTGTTGGATTGTTTGTTTGTTGGCTTGTTGGTTACTTAGTTTGTTGGTTTGTTGGTTTATTGGTTTGTTGGCTTATTGGTTTGTTGGTTAGTTCGTTTGTTGGTTTGTTAGCTTGTTGGTTTGTTGGCTTGTTGGCTTGTTGGTTTGTTGGTTTTTTGGTTCGTTGGTTTTTTGGTTTGTTGGTTTGTTGGTTAGTTGGTTTGTTGATTTATTTGTTTGTTGGTTTGTTGGCTTGCTGGTTTGTTGGTTTGTTGGTTTGTTGGCTTGTTGGTTTGTTAGTTTGTTGGCTTTTTGGTTACTTGGTTTGTTGGTTTGTTGGTTTGTTGGTTTGTTGGCTTCTTGGCTTGTTGGTTTGTTGGTTAGTTCGTTTGTTGGTTTGTTAGTTTGTTGGTTTGTTGGCTTTTTGGTTTGTTGGTTTGTTGGTTTGTTGGTTTGTTGGTTTGTTGGTTTGTTGGTTTGTTGCTTTGTTGGTTTGTTGGTTTGTTGGCTTGTTGGCTTGTTGGCTTGTTGGTTTGTTGGCTTGTTGGTTTGTTAGTTTGTTGGTTTTTTGGTTACTTGGTTTGTTGGTTTGTTGGTTTGTTGGTTTGTTGATTTGTTGGCTTGTTGGATTGTTGGTTTGTTGGTTTGTTGGTTTGTTGGTTTGTTGGTTTGTTGGTTTTTTGGTTTGTTGGCTTGTTGGTTTGTTGGCTTGTTGGTTTGTTGGTTTGTTGGCTTCTTGTTTTGTTGGTTTGTTGGCTTGTTGGCTTGTTTGTTTGTTGGTTTGTTGGCTTGTTGGTTACTTGGTTTGTTGGTTTGTTGGTTTGTTGGTTTGTTGGCTTGTTGGCTTGTTGGTTTGTTGGTTAGTTTGTTTGTTGGTTTGTTAGTTTGTTGGTTTGTTGGCTTGTTGGCTTGTTGGTTTGTTGGTTTGTTGGCTTGTTGGTTTGTTGGTTTGTTGGCTTGTCGGTTTTTGGTTTGTTGGTTTGTTGGCTTGTTGGTTACTTGGTTTGTTGGTTTCTTGGTTTGTTGGTTTGTTGGCTTGTTGGTTTGTTGGGTTGTTGGTGTTTTGGTTTGTTAATTTATTTGTTTGTTGGTTTTTTGGCTTATTGGTTTGTTGGTTTGTTGGTTTGTTAGTTTGTTGGTTTGTTGCTTTGTTGGTTTGTTGGCTTGTTGGTTTGTTGGTTTGTTGGCTTGTTGGCTTGTTGGTTTGTTGGTTTGTTGGCTTGTTGGTTACTTAGTTTGTTGATTTGTTGATTAGTTCGTTTGTTGGTTTGTTAGTTTGTTGGTTTGTTGGTTTGTTGGCTTGTTGGCTTGTTGGTTTGTTGGTTTTTTGGTTTGTTGGTTTGTTGGTTTGTTGGTTTGTTGGTTTGTTGGTTTGTTGGTTTGTTGGTTTGTTGGTTTGTTGGTTTGTTGGTTTATTTGTTTGTTGGTTTGTTGGCTTGTTAATTTGTTGGTTTGTTGGATTGTTGGTTACTTGGTTTGTTGGTTTGTTGGTTTGTTGGTTTGTTGGCTTATTGGCTTGTTGGCTTGTTTGTTTGTGTGTTAGTTTGTTTGTTGGTTTGTTAGTTTGTTGGTTTGTTGGCTTGTTGGTTTGTTGTTTTGTTGGTTTGTTGGTGTGTTGCTTTGTTGGTTTGTTGGTTTGTTGGCTTGTTGGCTTGTTGTTTTGTTGGTTTGTTGGCTTTTTGGCTTGTTGGTTTGTTGGTTTGTTGGTTTGTTGGTTTGTTGCTTTGTTGGTTTGTTGGTTTGTTGGCTTGTTGGCTTGTTGGTTGGTTAGTTTGCTGGCTTTTTGGTTACTTCGTTTGTTGGTTTGTTGGTTTGTTGGCTTGTTGGTTTGTTGGCTTGTTGCTTTATTGGTTTGTTGGTTTGTTGGCTTGGTGGCTTGTTGGTTTGTTGGTTTGTTGGTTTGTTGGCTTGTTGGTTTATTGGTTTGTTGGCTTGTTGGTTTGTTGGTTTGTTGCTTTGTTGGCTTGTTGGCTTGTTGGTTTGTTGGTTTGTTGGCTTGTTGGCTTGTTGGTTTGTTGGTTTGTTGGCTTTTTGGTTACTTAAATTGTTGGTTTGTTGGCATGTTGGTTTGTTGGTTTGCTGGTTTGTTGGCTTGTTGGTTACTTAGTTTGTTGGTTTGTTGTCATGTTGGTTTGTTGGTTTGTTGGTTTGTTGGTTTGTTGGTTTGTTGGTTTGTTGGCTTGTTGGTTTGTTGGCTTGTTGGCTTGTTGGTTTGTTAGTTTGTTGGCCTTTTGGTTACTTGGTTTGTTGGCTTGTTGGCTTGTTGCTTTGTTGGTTTGTTGGTTTGTTGGCTTGTTGGTTTGTTGGCTTGTTGGCTTGTTGGTTTGTTAGTTTGTTGGCCTTTTGGTTACTTGGTTTGTTGGTTTGTTGGTTTGTTGATTTGTTGGCTTGTTGGTTTGTTGGTTTGTTGGTTTGTTGGTTTGTTGGTTTGTTGGTTTGTTGGCTTGTTGGCTTGTTGGCTTGTTGGTTTGTTAGTTTGTGAGCTTTTTGGTTACTTGGTTTGTTGGTTTGTTGGTTTGTTGGCTTGTTGGTTTGTTGGTTTGTTAGTTTGTTGGCTTGTTGGTTTGTTGGCTTGTTGGTTTGTTGGTTTGTTGGTTTGTTGGCTTGTTGGATTGTTGGTTTGTTGGTTTGTTGGATTGTTGGTTTGTTGGTTTTTTGGTTTGTTGGCTTGTTGGTTTGTTGGTTTGTTGGCTTCTTGGTTTGTTGGTTTGTTGGCTTGTTGGCTTGTTTGTTTGTTGGTTTGTTGGCTTGTTGGTTACTTGGTTTGTTGGTTTGTTGGTTTGTTGCTTTGCTGGTTTGTTGGTTTGTTGGCTTGTTGGCTTGTTGGCTTGTTGGCTTGTTGGCTTGTTGGTTTGTTAGTTTGTTGGTTTTTTGGTTACTTGGTTTGTTGGTTTGTTGGTTTGTTGGTTTGTTGATTTGTTGGCTTGTTGGATTGTTGGTTTGTTGGTTTGTTAGTTTGTTGGTTTGTTGGTTTTTTGGTTTGCTGGCTTGTTGGTTTGTTGGCTTGTTGGTTTGTTGGTTTGTTGGCTTCTTGGTTTGTTGGTTTGTTGGCTTGTTGGCTTGTTTGTTTGTTGGTTTGTTGGCTTGTTGGTTACTTGGTTTGTTGGTTTGTTGGTTTGTTGGTTTGTTGGCTTGTTGGCTTGTTGGTTTGTTGGTTAGTTTGTTTGTTGGTTTGTTAGTTTGTTGGTTTGTTGGCTTGTTGGCTTGTTGGTTTGTTGGTTTGTTGGCTTGTTGATTTGTTGGTTTGTTGGCTTGTCGGTTTTTGGTTTGTTGGTTTGTTGGCTTGTTGGTTACTTGGTTTGTTGGTTTGTTGGTTTGTTGGTTTGTTGGCTTGTTGGTTTGTTGGTTTGTTGGTGTTTTGGTTTGTTAATTTATTTGTTTGTTGGTTTGTTGGCTTATTGGTTTGTTGGTTTGTTGGTTTGTTAGTTTGTTGGTTTGTTGCTTTGTTGGTTTGTTGGCTTGTTGGTTTGTTGGTTTGTTGGCTTGTTGGCTTGTTGGTTTGTTGGTTTGTTGGCTTGTTGGTTACTTAGTTTGTTGATTTGTTGATTAGTTCGTTTGTTGGTTTGTTAGTTTGTTGGTTTGTTGGCTTGTTGGCTTGTTGGTTTGTTGGTTTTTTGGTTTGTTGGTTTGTTGGTTTGTTGGTTTGTTGGTTTGTTGGTTTGTTGGTTTGTTGGTTTATTTGTTTGTTGGTTTGTTGGCTTGTTAATTTGTTGGTTTGTTGGATTGTTGGTAACTTGGTTTTTGTGGTTTGTTGGTTTGTTGGTTTGTTGGCTTGTTGGCTTGTTGGCTTGTTTGTTTGTGTGTTAGTTTGTTTGTTGGTTTGTTAGTTTGTTGGTTTGTTGGCTTGTTGGTTTGTTGGTTTGTTGGTTTGTTGGTTTGTTGCTTTGTTGGTTTGTTGGTTTGTTGGCTTGTTGGCTTGTTGTTTTGTTGGTTTGTTGGCTTTTTGGCTTGTTGGTTTGTTGGTTTGTTGGTTTGTTGGTTTGTTGCTTTGTTGGTTTGTTGGTTTGTTGGCTTGTTGGCTTGTTGGTTTGTTAGTTTGCTGGCTTTTTGGTTACTTGGTTTGTTGGTTTGTTGGTTTGTTGGCTTGTTGGTTTGTTAGCTTGTTGCTTTGTTGGTTTGTTGGTTTGTTGGCTTGGTGGCTTGTTGGTTTGTTGGTTTGTTGGTTTGTTGGCTTGTTGGTTTATTGGTTTGTTGGCTTGTTGGTTTGTTGGTTTGTTGGTTTGTTGGCTTGTTGGCTTGTTGGTTTGTTGGTTTGTTGGCTTGTTGGCTTGTTGGTTTGTTGGTTTGTTGGCTTTTTGGTTTGTTGGTTTATTTGTTTGTTGGTTTGTTGGCTTGTTGGTTTGTTGGTTTGTTGGATTGTTGGTTTGTTGGCTTGTTGGTTTGTTTGTTTGTTGGCTTGTTGGTTACTTAGTTTGTTGGTTTGTTGGTTTATTGGTTTGTTGGCTTGTGGGCTTGTTGGTTTGTTGGTTAGTTTGTTTGTTGGTTTGTTAGCTTGTTGGTTTGTTGGCTTGTTGGCTTGTTGGTTTGTTGGTTTTTTGGTTTGTTGGTTTTTTGGTTTGTTGGTTTGTTGGTTAGTTGGTTTGTTGGTTTATTTGTTTGTTGGTTTGTTGGCTTGCTGGTTTGTTGGTTTGTTGGTTTGTTGGCTTGTTGGTTTGTTAGTTTGTTGGCTTTTTGGTTACTTGGTTTGTTGGTTTGTTGGTTTGTTGGTTTGTTGGCTTGTTGGCTTGTTGGTTTGTTGGTTTGTTGGCTTGTTGGTTACTTAGTTTGTTGGTTTGTTGGTTTATTGGTTTGTTGGCTTGTGGGCTTGTTGGTTTGTTGGTTAGTTCGTTTGTTGGTTTGTTAGCTTGTTGGTTTGTTGGCTTGTTGGCTTGTTGGTTTGTTGGTTTTTTGGTTTGTTGGTTTTTTGGTTTGTTGGTTTGTTGGTTAGTTGGTTTGTTGGTTTATTTGTTTGTTGGTTTGTTGGCTTGCTGGTTTGTTGGTTTGTTGGTTTGTTGGCTTGTTGGTTTGTTAGTTTGTTGGCTTTTTGGATACTTGGTTTGTTGGTTTGTTGGTTTGTTGGTTTGTTGGCTTGTTGGCTTGTTGGTTTGTTGGTTAGTTCGTTTGTTGGTTTGTTAGTTTGTTGGTTTGTTGGCTTGTTGGTTTGTTGGTTTGTTGGTTTGTTGGTTTGTTGGTTTGTTGGTTTGTTGCTTTGTTGGTTTGTTGGTTTGTTGGCTTGTTGGCTTGTTGGCTTGTTGGTTTGTTGGCTTGTTGGTTTGTTAGTTTGTTGGTTTTTTGGTTACTTGGTTTGTTGGTTTGTTGGTTTGTTGATTTGTTGGCTTGTTGGATTGTTGGTTTGTTGGTTTGTTGGTTTGTTGGTTTGTTGGTTTTTTGGTTTGTTGGCTTGTTGGTTTGTTGGCTTGTTGGTTTGTTGGTTTGTTGGCTTCTTGGTTTGTTGGTTTGTTGGCTTGTTGGCTTGTTTGTTTGTTGGTTTGTTGGCTTGTTGGTTACTTGGTTTGTTGGTTTGTTGGTTTGTTGGTTTGTTGGCTTGTTGGCTTGTTGGTTTGTTGGCTAGTTTGTTTGTTGGTTTGTTAGTTTGTTGGTTTGTTGGCTTGTTGGCTTGTTGGTTTGTTGGTTTGTTGGCTTGTTGGTTTGTTGGTTTGTTGGCTTGTCGGTTTTTGGTTTGTTGGTTTGTTGGCTTGTTGGTTACTTGGTTTGTTGGTTTGTTGGTTTGTTGGTTTGTTGGCTTGTTGGTTTGTTGGTTTGTTGGTGTTTTGGTTTGTTAATTTATTTGTTTGTTGGTTTGTTGGCTTATTGGTTTGTTGGTTTGTTGGTTTGTTGGTTTGTTAGTTTGTTGGTTTGTTGCTTTGTTGGTTTGTTGGCTTGTTGGTTTGTTGGTTTGTTGGCTTGTTGGCTTGTTGGTTTGTTGGTTTGTTGGCTTGTTGGTTACTTAGTTTGTTGATTTGTTGATTAGTTCGTTTGTTGGTTTGTTAGTTTGTTGGTTTGTTGGCTTGTTGGCTTGTTGGTTTGTTGGTTTTTTGGTTTGTTGGTTTGTTGGCTTGTTGGTTTGTTGGTTTGTTGGTTTGTTGGTTTGTTGGTTTGTTGGTTTGTTGGTTTGTTGGTTTATTTGTTTGTTGGTTTGTTGGCTTGTTAATTTGTTGGTTTGTTGGATTGTTGGTTACTTGGTTTGTTGGTTTGTTGGTTTGTTGGTTTGTTGGCTTGTTGGCTTGTTGGCTTGTTTGTTTGTGTGTTAGTTTGTTTGTTGGTTTGTTAGTTTGTTGGTTTGTTGGCTTGTTGGTTTGTTGGTTTGTTGGTTTGTTGGTTTGTTGCTTTGTTGGTTTGTTGGTTTGTTGGCTTGTTGGCTTGTTGTTTTGTTGGTTTGTTGGCTTTTTGGCTTGTTGGTTTGTTGGTTTGTTGGTTTGTTGGTTTGTTGCTTTGTTGGTTTGTTGGTTTGTTGGCTTGTTGGCTTGTTGGTTTGTTAGTTTGCTGGCTTTTTGGTTACTTGGTTTGTTGGTTTGTTGGTTTGTTGGCTTGTTGGTTTGTTGGCTTGTTGCTTTGTTGGTTTGTTGGTTTGTTGGCTTGGTGGCTTGTTGGTTTGTTGGTTTGTTGGTTTGTTGGCTTGTTGGTTTATTGGTTGTTGGCTTGTTGGTTTGTTGGTTTGTTGGTTTGTTGGCTTGTTGGCTTGTTGGTTTGTTGGTTTGTTGGCTTGTTGGCTTGTTGGTTTGTTGGTTTGTTGGTTTGTTGGCTTGTTGGTTTGTTGGCTTGTTGGCTTGTTGGTTTGTTAGTTTGTTGGCCTTTTGGTTACTTGGTTTGTTGGCTTGTTGGCTTGTTGCTTTGTTGGTTTGTTGGCTTGTTGGCTTGTTGGCTTGTTGGTTTGTTAGTTTGTGAGCTTTTTGGTTACTTGGTTTGTTGGTTTGTTGGTTTGTTGGCTTGTTGGTTTGTTGGTTTGTTAGTTTGTTGGCTTGTTGGTTTGTTGGCTTGTTGGTTTGTTGGTTTGTTGGTTTGTTGGCTTGTTGGATTGTTGGTTTGTTGGTTTGTTGGTTTGTTGGTTTGTTGGTTTTTTGGTTTGTTGGCTTGTTGGTTTGTTGGTTTGTTGGCTTCTTGGTTTGTTGGTTTGTTGGCTTGTTGGCTTGTTTGTTTGTTGGTTTGTTGGCTTGTTGGTTACTTGGTTTGTTGGTTTGTTGGTTTGTTGCTTTGTTGGTTTGTTGGTTTGTTGGCTTGTTGGCTTGTTGGCTTGTTGGTTTATTGGCTTGTTGGTTTGTTAGTTTGTTGGTTTTTTGGTTACTTGGTTTGTTGGTTTGTTGGTTTGTTGGTCTGTTGATTTGTTGGCTTGTTGGATTGTTGGTTTGTTGGTTTGTTGGTTTGTTGGTTTGTTGGTTTTTTGGTTTGTTGGCTTGTTGGTTTGTTGGCTTGTTGGTTTGTTGGTTTGTTGGCTTCTTGGTTTGTTGGTTTGTTGGCTTGTTGGCTTGTTTGTTTGTTGGTTTGTTGGCTTGTTGGTTACTTGGTTTGTTGGTTTGTTGGTTTGTTGGTTTGTTGGCTTGTTGGCTTGTTGGTTTGTTGGTTAGTTTGTTTGTTGGTTTGTTAGTTTGTTGGTTTGTTGGCTTGTTGGCTTGTTGGTTTGTTGGTTTGTTGGCTTGTTGGTTTGTTGATTTGTTGGCTTGTCGGTTTTTGGTTTGTTGGTTTGTTGGCTTCTTGGTTACTTGGTTTGTTGGTTTGTTGGTTTGTTGGTTTGTTGGCTTGTTGGTTTGTTGGTTTGTTGGTGTTTTGGTTTGTTAATTTATTTGTTTGTTGGTTTGTTGGCTTATTGGTTTGTTGGTTTGTTGGTTTGTTAGTTTGTTGGTTTGTTGCTTTGTTGGTTTGTTGGCTTGTTGGTTTGTTGGTTTGTTGGCTTGTTGGCTTGTTGGTTTGTTGGTTTGTTGGCTTGTTGGTTACTTAGTTTGTTGATTTGTTGATTAGTTCGTTTGTTGGTTTGTTAGTTTGTTGGTTTGTTGGCTTGTTGGCTTGTTGGTTTGTTGGTTTTTTGGTTTGTTGGTTTGTTGGTTTGTTGGTTTGTTGGTTTGTTGGTTTGTTGGTTTGTTGGTTTGTTGGTTTGTTGGTTTGTTGGTTTATTTGTTTGTTGGTTTGTTGGCTTGTTAATTTGTTGGTTTGTTGGATTGTTGGTTACTTGGTTTGTTGGTTTGTTGGTTTGTTAGTTTGTTGGCTTGTTGGCTTGTTGGCTTGTTTGTTTGTGTGTTAGTTTGTTTGTTGGTTTGTTAGTTTGTTGGTTTGTTGGCTTGTTTGTTTGTTGGTTTGTTGGTTTGTTGGTTTGTTGCTTTGTTGGCTTGTTGTTTTGTTGGTTTGTTGGCTTTTTGGCTTGTTGGTTTGTTGGTTTGTTGGTTTGTTGGTTTGTTGCTTTGTTGGTTTGTTGGTTTGTTGGCTTGTTGGCTTGTTGGGTTGTTAGTTTGCTGGCTTTTTGGTTACTTGGTTTGTTGGTTTGTTGGTTTGTTGGCTTGTTGGTTTGTTGGCTTGTTGCTTTGTTGGTTTGTTGGTTTGTTGGCTTGGTGGCTTGTTGGTTTGTTGGTTTGTTGGTTTGTTGGCTTGTTGGTTTATTGGTTTGTTGGCTTGTTGGTTTGTTGGTTTGTTGGTTTGTTGGCTTGTTGGCTTGTTGGTTTGTTGGTTTGTTGGCTTGTTGGCTTGTTGGTTTGTTGGTTTGTTGGCTTTTTGGTTACTTAAATTGTTGGTTTGTTGGCATGTTGGTTTGTTGGTTTGCTGGTTTGTTGGCTTGTTGGTTACTTAGTTTGTTGGTTTGTTGGCATGTTGGTTTGTTGGTTTGTTGGTTTGTTGGTTTGTTGGTTTGTTGGTTTGTTGATTTGTTGGTTTGTTGGCTTGTTGGTTTGTTGGCTTGTTGGCTTGTTGGTTTGTTAGTTTGTTGGCCTTTTGGTTACTTGGTTTGTTGGCTTGTTGGCTTGTTGCTTTGTTGGTTTGTTGGTTTGTTGGCTTGTTGGTTTGTCGGCTTGTTGGCTTGTTGGTTTGTTAGTTTGTTGGCCTTTTGGTTACTTGGTTTGTTGGTTTGTTGGTTTGTTGGTTTGTTGATTTGTTGGCTTGTTGGTTTGTTGGTTTGTTGGTTTGTTGGTTTGTTGGTTTGTTGGTTTGTTGGCTTGTTGGCTTGTTGGCTTGTTGGTTTGTTAGTTTGTGAGCTTTTTGGTTACTTGGTTTGTTGGTTTGTTGGTTTGTTGGCTTGTTGGTTTGTTGGTTTGTTAGTTTGTTGGCTTGTTGGTTTGTTGGCTTGTGGGTTTGTTGGTTTGTTGGTTTGTTGGCTTGTTGGATTGTTGGTTTGTTGGTTTGTTGGTTTGTTGGTTTGTTGGTTTGTTGGCTTGTTGGTTTGTTGGTTTGTTGGCTTCTTGGTTTGTTGGTTTGTTGGCTTGTTGGCTTGTTTGTTTGTTGGTTTGTTGGCTTGTTGGTTACTTGGTTTGTTGGTTTGTTGGTTTGTTGGTTTGTTGGCTTGTTGGCTTGTTGGTTTGTTGGTTAGTTTGTTTGTTGGTTTGTTAGTTTGTTGGTTTGTTGGCTTGTTGGCTTGTTGGTTTGTTGGTTTGTTGGCTTGTTGGTTTGTTGGTTTGTTGGCTTGTCGGTTTTTGGTTTGTTGGTTTGTTGGCTTGTTGGTTACTTGGTTTGTTGGTTTGTTGGTTTGTTCGTTTGTTGGCTTGTTGGTTTGTTGGTTTGTTGGTGTTTTGGTTTGTTGGTTTATTTGTTTGTTGGTTTGTTGGCTTATTGGTTTGTTGGTTTGTTGGTTTGTTGGTTTGTTAGTTTGTTGGTTTGTTGGTTTGTTGGCTTGTTGGTTTGTTGGTTTGTTGGCTTGTTGGCTTGTTGGTTTGTTGGTTTGTTGGGTTGTTGGTTACTTAGTTTGTTGATTTGTTGATTAGTTCGTTTGTTGGTTTGTTAGTTTGTTGGTTTGTTGGCTTGTTGGTTTGTTGGCTTGTTGGTTTGTTGGCTTGTTGGTTGGTTGGTTTGTTGGCTTGTTGGCTTGTTGGTTTGTTGGTTTGTTGGTTTGTTGGTTTGTTGGTTTGTTGGTTTGTTGGTTTGTTGGGTTTTTGGTTTGTTGGTTTGTTGGTTTGTTGGCTTGTTGGTTTGTTGGTTTGTTGGTTTGTTTGCTTGTTGGTTTGTTGGTTTGTTGGCTTGTTGGTTTGTTGGTTTGTTGGTTTGTTGGCTTGTTGGCTTGTTAGTTTGTTGGTTTGTAGGCTTGTTGGTTTGTTGATTTGTTGGCTTGTTGAATTGTTGCTTTGTTGGTTTGTTGGTTTGTTGGCTTGTTGGCTTGTTGGTTTGTTGGTTTGTTGGTTTGTTGGTTTGTTGGTTTGTTGCTTTGTTGGCTTGTTGGTTTGTTGGCATGTTGGTTTGTTGGTTTGTTGGTTTGCTGGCTTGTTGGTTTGTTGGTTTGTTGGCTGGTTGGCTTGTTGGCTTGTTGGTTTGTTAGTTTGTTGGCTTTTTGGTTACTTGATTTGTTGGTTTGTTGGTTTGTTGGCTTGTTGGTTTGTTGGTTTGTTGGTTTGTTGGCTTGTTGGCTTGTTGGTTTGTTGGTTTGTTGGCTTGTTGGTTTTTGGTTTGTTGGCTTGTTGGTTACTTGTTTTGTTGGTTTGTTGGTTTGTTGGTTTGTTTGCTTGTTGGTTTGTTGGTTTGTTGGTTTTTTGGTTTGTTGGTTTGTTGGTTTTTTGGTTTGTTGGTTTGTTGGTTTGTTGGCTTGTTGGTTTGTTGGTTTGTTGGCTTGTTGGTTTGTTGGTTTGTTGGCTTGTTGGCTTGTTGGCTTGTTGGTTTGTTGGTTTGTTGGCTTGTTGGTTACTTGGTTTGTTGCTTTGTTGGTTTGTTGGTTTGTTGGTTTGTTGGTTTGTTGGTTTTTTGGTTTGTTGGTTTATTTGTTTGTTGGTTTGTTGGCTTGTTGGTTTGTTGGTTTGTTGGTTTGTTGGTTTGTTGGCTTGTTGGATTGTTTGTTTGTTGGCTTGTTGGTTACTTAGTTTGTTGGTTTGTTGGTTTATTGGTTTGTTGGCTTGTTGGTTTGTTGGTTAGTTCGTTTGTTGGTTTGTTAGCTTGTTGGTTTGTTGGCTTGTTGGCTTGTTGGTTTGTTGGTTTTTTGGTTCGTTGGTTTTTTGGTTTGTTGGTTTGTTGGTTAGTTGGTTTGTTGATTTATTTGTTTGTTGGTTTGTTGGCTTGCTGGTTTGTTGGTTTGTTGGTTTGTTGGCTTGTTGGTTTGTTAGTTTGTTGGCTTTTTGGTTACTTGGTTTGTTGGTTTGTTGGTTTGTTGGTTTGTTGGCTTCTTGGCTTGTTGGTTTGTTGGTTAGTTCGTTTGTTGGTTTGTTAGTTTGTTGGTTTGTTGGCTTGTTGGTTTGTTGGTTTGTTGGTTTGTTGGTTTGTTGGTTTGTTGGTTTGTTGCTTTGTTGGTTTGTTGGTTTGTTGGCTTGTTGGCTTGTTGGCTTGTTGGTTTGTTGGCTTGTTGGTTTGTTAGTTTGTTGGTTTTTTGGTTACTTGGTTTGTTGGTTTGTTGGTTTGTTGGTTTGTTGATTTGTTGGCTTGTTGGATTGTTGGTTTGTTGGTTTGTTGGTTTGTTGGTTTGTTGGTTTGTTGGTTTTTTGGTTTGTTGGCTTGTTGGTTTGTTGGCTTGTTGGTTTGTTGGTTTGTTGGCTTCTTTTTTTGTTGGTTTGTTGGCTTGTTGGCTTGTTTGTTTGTTGGTTTGTTGGCTTGTTGGTTACTTGGTTTGTTGGTTTGTTGGTTTGTTGGTTTGTTGGCTTGTTGGCTTGTTGGTTTGTTGGTTAGTTTGTTTGTTGGTTTGTTAGTTTGTTGGTTTGTTGGCTTGTTGGCTTGTTGGTTTGTTGGTTTGTTGGCTTGTTGGTTTGTTGGTTTGTTGGCTTGTCGGTTTTTGGTTTGTTGGTTTGTTGGCTTGTTGGTTACTTGGTTTGTTGGTTTCTTGGTTTGTTGGTTTGTTGGCTTGTTGGTTTGTTGGTTTGTTGGTGTTTTGGTTTGTTAATTTATTTGTTTGTTGGTTTTTTGGCTTATTGGTTTGTTGGTTTGTTGGTTTGTTAGTTTGTTGGTTTGTTGCTTTGTTGGTTTGTTGGCTTGTTGGTTTGTTGGTTTGTTGGCTTGTTGGCTTGTTGGTTTGTTGGTTTGTTGGCTTGTTGGTTACTTAGTTTGTTGATTTGTTGATTAGTTCGTTTGTTGGTTTGTTAGTTTGTTGGTTTGTTGGTTTGTTGGCTTGTTGGCTTGTTGGTTTGTTGGTTTTTTGGTTTGTTGGTTTGTTGGTTTGTTGGTTTGTTGGTTTGTTGGTTTGTTGGTTTGTTGGTTTGTTGGTTTGTTGGTTTGTTGGTTTGTTGGTTTATTTGTTTGTTGGTTTGTTGGCTTGTTAATTTGTTGGTTTGTTGGATTGTTGGTTACTTGGTTTGTTGGTTTGTTGGTTTGTTGGTTTGTTGGCTTATTGGCTTGTTGGCTTGTTTGTTTGTGTGTTAGTTTGTTTATTGGTTTGTTAGTTTGTTGGTTTGTTGGCTTGTTGGTTTGTTGGTTTGTTGGTTTGTTGGTGTGTTGCTTTGTTGGTTTGTTGGTTTGTTGGCTTGTTGGCTTGTTGTTTTGTTGGTTTGTTGGCTTTTTGGCTTGTTGGTTTGTTGGTTTGTTGGTTTGTTGGTTTGTTGCTTTGTTGGTTTGTTGGTTTGTTGGCTTGTTGGCTTGTTGGTTGGTTAGTTTGCTGGCTTTTTGGTTACTTGGTTTGTTGGTTTGTTGGTTTGTTGGCTTGTTGGTTTGTTGGCTTGTTGCTTTGTTGGTTTGTTGGTTTGTTGGCTTGGTGGCTTGTTGGTTTGTTGGTTTGTTGGTTTGTTGGCTTGTTGGTTTATTGGTTTGTTGGCTTGTTGGTTTGTTGGTTTGTTGCTTTGTTGGCTTGTTGGCTTGTTGGTTTGTTGGTTTGTTGGCTTGTTGGCTTGTTGGTTTGTTGGTTTGTTGGCTTTTTGGTTACTTAAATTGTTGGTTTGTTGGCATGTTGGTTTGTTGGTTTGCTGGTTTGTTGGCTTGTTGGTTACTTAGTTTGTTGGTTTGTTGTCATGTTGGTTTGTTGGTTTGTTGGTTTGTTGGTTTGTTGGTTTGTTGGTTTGTTGGTTTGTTGGCTTGTTGGTTTGTTGGCTTGTTGGCTTGTTGGTTTGTTAGTTTGTTGGCCTTTTGGTTACTTGGTTTGTTGGCTTGTTGGCTTGTTGCTTTGTTGGTTTGTTGGTTTGTTGGCTTGTTGGTTTGTTGGCTTGTTGGCTTGTTGGTTTGTTAGTTTGTTGGCCTTTTGGTTACTTGGTTTGTTGGTTTGTTGGTTTGTTGATTTGTTGGCTTGTTGGTTTGTTGGTTTGTTGGTTTGTTGGTTTGTTGGTTTGTTGGTTTGTTGGTTTGTTGGCTTGTTGGCTTGTTGGCTTGTTGGTTTGTTAGTTTGTGAGCTTTTTGGTTACTTGGTTTGTTGGTTTGTTGGTTTGTTGGCTTGTTGGTTTGTTGGTTTGTTAGTTTGTTGGCTTGTTGGTTTGTTGGCTTGTTGGTTTGTTGGTTTGTTGGTTTGTTGGCTTGTTGGATTGTTGGTTTGTTGGTTTGTTGGATTGTTGGTTTGTTGGTTTTTTGGTTTGTTGGCTTGTTGGTTTGTTGGTTTGTTGGCTTCTTGGTTTGTTGGTTTGTTGGCTTGTTGGCTTGTTTGTTTGTTGGTTTGTTGGCTTGTTGGTTACTTGGTTTGTTGGTTTGTTGGTTTGTTGCTTTGCTGGTTTGTTGGTTTGTTGGCTTGTTGGCTTGTTGGCTTGTTGGTTTGTTGGCTTGTTGGTTTGTTAGTTTGTTGGTTTTTTGGTTACTTGGTTTGTTGGTTTGTTGGTTTGTTGGTTTGTTGATTTGTTGGCTTGTTGGATTATTGGTTTGTTGGTTTGTTAGTTTGTTGGTTTGTTGGTTTTTTGGTTTGCTGGCTTGTTGGTTTGTTGGCTTGTTGGTTTGTTGGTTTGTTGGCTTCTTGGTTTGTTGGTTTGTTGGCTTGTTGGCTTGTTTGTTTGTTGGTTTGTTGGCTTGTTGGTTACTTGGTTTGTTGGTTTGTTGGTTTGTTGGTTTGTTGGCTTGTTGGCTTGTTGGTTTGTTGGTTAGTTTGTTTGTTGGTTTGTTAGTTTGTTGGTTTGTTGGCTTGTTGGCTTGTTGGTTTGTTGGTTTGTTGGCTTGTTGATTTGTTGGTTTGTTGGCTTGTCGGTTTTTGGTTTGTTGGTTTGTTGGCTTGTTGGTTACTTGGTTTGTTGGTTTGTTGGTTTGTTGGTTTGTTGGCTTGTTGGTTTGTTGGTTTGTTGGTGTTTTGGTTTGTTAATTTATTTGTTTGTTGGTTTGTTGGCTTATTGGTTTGTTGGTTTGTTGGTTTGTTAGTTTGTTGGTTTGTTGCTTTGTTGGTTTGTTGGCTTGTTGGTTTGTTGGTTTGTTGGCTTGTTGGCTTGTTGGTTTGTTGGTTTGTTGGCTTGTTGGTTACTTAGTTTGTTGATTTGTTGATTAGTTCGTTTGTTGGTTTGTTAGTTTGTTGGTTTGTTGGCTTGTTGGCTTGTTGGTTTGTTGGTTTTTTGGTTTGTTGGTTTGTTGGTTTGTTGGTTTGTTGGTTTGTTGGTTTGTTGGTTTGTTGGTTTATTTGTTTGTTGGTTTGTTGGCTTGTTAATTTGTTGGTTTGTTGGATTGTTGGTAACTTGGTTTTTGTGGTTTGTTGGTTTGTTGGTTTGTTGGCTTGTTGGCTTGTTGGCTTGTTTGTTTGTGTGTT
Source organism: Atherix ibis (assembly GCA_958298945.1). Lineage (NCBI taxonomy): Eukaryota > Metazoa > Arthropoda > Insecta > Diptera > Athericidae > Atherix > Atherix ibis. The sequence goes on from OY282608.1 coordinate 36,635,676, forward strand.
AGTTTGTTTGTTGGTTTGTTAGTTTGTTGGTTTGTTGGCTTGTTGGTTTGTTGGTTTGTTGGTTTGTTGGTTTGTTGCTTTGTTGGTTTGTTGGTTTGTTGGCTTGTTGGCTTGTTGTTTTGTTGGTTTGTTGGCTTTTTGGCTTGTTGGTTTGTTGGTTTGTTGGTTTGTTGGTTTGTTGCTTTGTTGGTTTGTTGGTTTGTTGGCTTGTTGGCTTGTTGGTTTGTTAGTTTGCTGGCTTTTTGGTTACTTGGTTTGTTGGTTTGTTGGTTTGTTGGCTTGTTGGTTTGTTAGCTTGTTGCTTTGTTGGTTTGTTGGTTTGTTGGCTTGGTGGCTTGTTGGTTTGTTGGTTTGTTGGTTTGTTGGCTTGTTGGTTTATTGGTTTGTTGGCTTGTTGGTTTGTTGGTTTGTTGGTTTGTTGGCTTGTTGGCTTGTTGGTTTGTTGGTTTGTTGGCTTGTTGGCTTGTTAGTTTGTTGGTTTGTTGGCTTTTTGGTTTGTTGGTTTATTTGTTTGTTGGTTTGTTGGCTTATTGGTTTGTTGGTTTGTTGGATTGTTGGTTTGTTGGCTTGTTGGTTTGTTTGTTTGTTGGCTTGTTGGTTACTTAGTTTGTTGGTTTGTTGGTTTATTGGTTTGTTGGCTTGTGGGCTTGTTGGTTTGTTGGTTAGTTTGTTTGTTGGTTTGTTAGCTTGTTGGTTTGTTGGCTTGTTGGCTTGTTGGTTTGTTGGTTTTTTGGTTTGTTGGTTTTTTGGTTTGTTGGTTTGTTGGTTAGTTGGTTTGTTGGTTTATTTGTTTGTTGGTTTGTTGGCTTGCTGGTTTGTTGGTTTGTTGGTTTGTTGGCTTGTTGGTTTGTTAGTTTGTTGGCTTTTTGGTTACTTGGTTTGTTGGTTTGTTGGTTTGTTGGTTTGTTGGCTTGTTGGCTTGTTGGTTTGTTGGTTTGTTGGCTTGTTGGTTACTTAGTTTGTTGGTTTGTTGGTTTATTGGTTTGTTGGCTTGTGGGCTTGTTGGTTTGTTGGTTAGTTCGTTTGTTGGTTTGTTAGCTTGTTGGTTTGTTGGCTTGTTGGCTTGTTGGTTTGTTGGTTTTTTGGTTTGTTGGTTTTTTGGTTTGTTGGTTTGTTGGTTAGTTGGTTTGTTGGTTTATTTGTTTGTTGGTTTGTTGGCTTGCTGGTTTGTTGGTTTGTTGGTTTGTTGGCTTGTTGGTTTGTTAGTTTGTTGGCTTTTTGGTTACTTGGTTTGTTGGTTTGTTGGTTTGTTGGTTTGTTGGCTTGTTGGCTTGTTGGTTTGTTGGTTAGTTCGTTTGTTGGTTTGTTAGTTTGTTGGTTTGTTGGCTTGTTGGTTTGTTGGTTTGTTGGTTTGTTGGTTTGTTGGTTTGTTGGTTTGTTGCTTTGTTGGTTTGTTGGTTTGTTGGCTTGTTGGCTTGTTGGCTTGTTGGTTTGTTGGCTTGTTGGTTTGTTAGTTTGTTGGTTTTTTGGTTACTTGGTTTGTTGGTTTGTTGGTTTGTTGATTTGTTGGCTTGTTGGATTGTTGGTTTGTTGGTTTGTTGGTTTGATGGTTTGTTGGTTTTTTGGTTTGTTGGCTTGTTGGTTTGTTGGCTTGTTGGTTTGTTGGTTTGTTGGCTTCTTGGTTTGTTGGCTTGTTGGCTTGTTTGTTTGTTGGTTTGTTGGCTTGTTGGTTACTTGGTTTGTTGGTTTGTTGGTTTGTTGGTTTGTTGGCTTGTTGGCTTGTTGGTTTGTTGGCTAGTTTGTTTGTTGGTTTGTTAGTTTGTTGGTTTGTTGGCTTGTTGGCTTGTTGGTTTGTTGGTTTGTTGGCTTGTTGGTTTGTTGGTTTGTTGGTTTGTTGGCTTGTCGGTTTTTGGTTTGTTGGTTTGTTGGCTTGTTGGTTACTTGGTTTGTTGGTTTGTTGGTTTGTTGGTTTGTTGGCTTGTTGGTTTGTTGGTTTGTTGGTGTTTTGGTTTGTTAATTTATTTGTTTGTTGGTTTGTTGGCTTATTGGTTTGTTGGTTTGTTGGTTTGTTGGTTTGTTAGTTTGTTGGTTTGTTGCTTTGTTGGTTTGTTGGCTTGTTGGTTTGTTGGTTTGTTGGCTTGTTGGCTTGTTGGTTTGTTGGTTTGTTGGCTTGTTGGTTACTTAGTTTGTTGATTTGTTGATTAGTTCGTTTGTTGGTTTGTTAGTTTGTTGGTTTGTTGGCTTGTTGGCTTGTTGGTTTGTTGGTTTTTTGGTTTGTTGGTTTGTTGGCTTGTTGGTTTGTTGGTTTGTTGGTTTGTTGGTTTGTTGGTTTGTTGGTTTGTTGGTTTGTTGGTTTATTTGTTTGTTGGTTTGTTGGCTTGTTAATTTGTTGGTTTGTTGGATTGTTGGTTACTTGGTTTGTTGGTTTGTTGGTTTGTTGGTTTGTTGGCTTGTTGGCTTGTTGGCTTGTTTGTTTGTGTGTTAGTTTGTTTGTTGGTTTGTTAGTTTGTTGGTTTGTTGGCTTGTTGGTTTGTTGGTTTGTTGGTTTGTTGGTTTGTTGCTTTGTTGGTTTGTTGGTTTGTTGGCTTGTTGGCTTGTTGTTTTGTTGGTTTGTTGGCTTTTTGGCTTGTTGGTTTGTTGGTTTGTTGGTTTGTTGGTTTGTTGCTTTGTTGGTTTGTTGGTTTGTTGGCTTGTTGGCTTGTTGGTTTGTTAGTTTGCTGGCTTTTTGGTTACTTGGTTTGTTGGTTTGTTGGTTTGTTGGCTTGTTGGGTTGTTGGCTTGTTGCTTTGTTGGTTTGTTGGTTTGTTGGCTTGGTGGCTTGTTGGTTTGTTGGTTTGTTGGTTTGTTGGCTTGTTGGTTTATTGGTTTGTTGGCTTGTTGGTTTGTTGGTTTGTTGGTTTGTTGGCTTGTTGGCTTGTTGGTTTGTTGGTTTGTTGGCTTGTTGGCTTGTTGGTTTGTTGGTTTGTTGGTTTGTTGGCTTGTTGGTTTGTTGGCTTGTTGGCTTGTTGGTTTGTTAGTTTGTTGGCCTTTTGGTTACTTGGTTTGTTGGCTTGTTGGCTTGTTGCTTTGTTGGTTTGTTGGCTTGTTGGCTTGTTGGTTTGTTAGTTTGTGAGCTTTTTGGTTACTTGGTTTGTTGGTTTGTTGGTTTGTTGGCTTGTTGGTTTGTTGGTTTGTTAGTTTGTTGGCTTGTTGGTTTGTTGGCTTGTTGGTTTGTTGGTTTGTTGGTTTGTTGGCTTGTTGGATTGTTGGTTTGTTGGTTTGTTGGTTTGTTGGTTTGTTGGTTTTTTGGTTTGTTGGCTTGTTGGTTTGTTGGTTTGTTGGCTTCTTGGTTTGTTGGTTTGTTGGCTTGTTGGCTTGTTTGTTTGTTGGTTTGTTGGCTTGTTGGTTACTTGGTTTGTTGGTTTGTTGGTTTGTTGCTTTGTTGGTTTGTTGGTTTGTTGGCTTGTTGGCTTGTTGGCTTGTTGGTTTATTGGCTTGTTGGTTTGTTAGTTTGTTGGTTTTTTGGTTACTTGGTTTGTTGGTTTGTTGGTTTGTTGGTCTGTTGATTTGTTGGCTTGTTGGATTGTTGGTTTGTTGGTTTGTTGGTTTGTTGGTTTGTTGGTTTTTTGGTTTGTTGGCTTGTTGGTTTGTTGGCTTGTTGGTTTGTTGGTTTGTTGGCTTCTTGGTTTGTTGGTTTGTTGGCTTGTTGGCTTGTTTGTTTGTTGGTTTGTTGGCTTGTTGCTTACTTGGTTTGTTGGTTTGTTGGTTTGTTGGTTTGTTGGCTTGTTGGCTTGTTGGTTTGTTGGTTAGTTTGTTTGTTGGTTTGTTAGTTTGTTGGTTTGTTGGCTTGTTGGCTTGTTGGTTTGTTGGTTTGTTGGCTTGTTGGTTTGTTGGTTTGTTGGCTTGTCGGTTTTTGGTTTGTTGGTTTGTTGGCTTCTTGGTTACTTGGTTTGTTGGTTTGTTGGTTTGTTGGTTTGTTGGCTTGTTGGTTTGTTGGTTTGTTGGTGTTTTGGTTTGTTAATTTATTTGTTTGTTGGTTTGTTGGCTTATTGGTTTGTTGGTTTGTTGGTTTGTTAGTTTGTTGGTTTGTTGCTTTGTTGGTTTGTTGGCTTGTTGGTTTGTTGGTTTGTTGGCTTGTTGGCTTGTTGGTTTGTTGGTTTGTTGGCTTGTTGGTTACTTAGTTTGTTGATTTGTTGATTAGTTCGTTTGTTGGTTTGTTAGTTTGTTGGTTTGTTGGCTTGTTGGCTTGTTGGTTTGTTGGTTTCTTGGTTTGTTGGTTTGTTGGTTTGTTGGTTTGTTGGTTTGTTGGTTTGTTGGTTTGTTGGTTTGTTGGTTTGTTGGTTTGTTGGTTTATTTGTTTGTTGGTTTGTTGGCTTGTTAATTTGTTGGTTTGTTGGATTGTTGGTTACTTGGTTTGTTGGTTTGTTGGTTTGTTAGTTTGTTGGCTTGTTGGCTTGTTGGCTTGTTTGTTTGTGTGTTAGTTTGTTTGTTGGTTTGTTAGTTTGTTGGTTTGTTGGCTTGTTTGTTTGTTGGTTTGTTGGTTTGTTGGTTTGTTGCTTTGTTGGCTTGTTGTTTTGTTGGTTTGTTGGCTTTTTGGCTTGTTGGTTTGTTGGTTTGTTGGTTTGTTGGTTTGTTGCTTTGTTGGTTTGTTGGTTTGTTGGCTTGTTGGCTTGTTGGGTTGTTAGTTTGCTGGCTTTTTGGTTACTTGGTTTGTTGGTTTGTTGGTTTGTTGGCTTGTTGGTTTGTTGGCTTGTTGCTTTGTTGGTTTGTTGGTTTGTTGGCTTGGTGGCTTGTTGGTTTGTTGGTTTGTTGGTTTGTTGGCTTGTTGGTTTATTGGTTTGTTGGCTTGTTGGTTTGTTGGTTTGTTGGTTTGTTGGCTTGTTGGCTTGTTGGTTTGTTGGTTTGTTGGCTTGTTGGCTTGTTGGTTTGTTGGTTTGTTGGCTTTTTGGTTACTTAAATTGTTGGTTTGTTGGCATGTTGGTTTGTTGGTTTGCTGGTTTGTTGGCTTGTTGGTTACTTAGTTTGTTGGTTTGTTGGCATGTTGGTTTGTTGGTTTGTTGGTTTGTTGGTTTGTTGGTTTGTTGGTTTGTTGATTTGTTGGTTTGTTGGCTTGTTGGTTTGTTGGCTTGTTGGCTTGTTGGTTTGTTAGTTTGTTGGCCTTTTGGTTACTTGGTTTGTTGGCTTGTTGGCTTGTTGCTTTGTTGGTTTGTTGGTTTGTTGGCTTGTTGGTTTGTCGGCTTGTTGGCTTGTTGGTTTGTTAGTTTGTTGGCCTTTTGGTTACTTGGTTTGTTGGTTTGTTGGTTTGTTGGTTTGTTGATTTGTTGGCTTGTTGGTTTGTTGGTTTGTTGGTTTGTTGGTTTGTTGGTTTGTTGGTTTGTTGGCTTGTTGGCTTGTTGGCTTGTTGGTTTGTTAGTTTGTGAGCTTTTTGGTTACTTGGTTTGTTGGTTTGTTGGTTTGTTGGCTTGTTGGTTTGTTGGTGTGTTAGTTTGTTGGCTTGTTGGTTTGTTGGCTTGTGGGTTTGTTGGTTTGTTGGTTTGTTGGCTTGTTGGATTGTTGGTTTGTTGGTTTGTTGGTTTGTTGGTTTGTTGGTTTGTTGGCTTGTTGGTTTGTTGGTTTGTTGGCTTCTTGGTTTGTTGGTTTGTTGGCTTGTTGGCTTGTTTGTTTGTTGGTTTGTTGGCTTGTTGGTTACTTGGTTTGTTGGTTTGTTGGTTTGTTGGTTTGTTGGCTTGTTGGCTTGTTGGTTTGTTGGTTAGTTTGTTTGTTGGTTTGTTAGTTTGTTGGTTTGTTGGCTTGTTGGCTTGTTGGTTTGTTGGTTTGTTGGCTTGTTGGTTTGTTGGTTTGTTGGCTTGTCGGTTTTTGGTTTGTTGGTTTGTTGGCTTGTTGGTTACTTGGTTTGTTGGTTTGTTGGTTTGTTGGTTTGTTGGCTTGTTGGTTTGTTGGTTTGTTGGTGTTTTGGTTTGTTGGTTTATTTGTTTGTTGGTTTGTTGGCTTATTGGTTTGTTGGTTTGTTGGTTTGTTGGTTTGTTAGTTTGTTGGTTTGTTGGTTTGTTGGCTTGTTGGTTTGTTGGTTTGTTGGCTTGTTGGCTTGTTGGTTTGTTGGTTTGTTGGGTTGTTGGTTACTTAGTTTGTTGATTTGTTGATTAGTTCGTTTGTTGGTTTGTTAGTTTGTTGGTTTGTTGGCTTGTTGGCTTGTTGGTTTGTTGGTTTTTTGGTTTGTTGGTTTGTTGGTTTGTTGGTTTGTTGGTTTGTTGGTTTGTTGGTTTATTTGTTTGTTGGTTTGTTGGCTTGTTGGTTTGTTGGTTTGTTGGCTTGTTGGTTACTTGGTTTGTTGGTTTGTTGGTTTGTTGGTTTGTTGGCTTGTTGGCTTGTTTGTTTGTGTGTTAGTTTGTTTGTTGGTTTGTTAGTTTGTTGGTTTGTTGGCTTGTTAGCTTGTTGGTTTGTTGGTTTGTTGGTTTGTTGGTTTGTTGGTTTGTTGCTTTGTTGGTTTGTTGGTTTGTTGGCTTGTTGGCTTGTTGGTTTGTTGGTTTCTTGGCTTGTTGGCTGGTTGGTTTGTTGGTTTGTTGGTTTGTTGGTTTGTTGCTTTGTTGGTTTGTTGGTTTGTTGGCTTGTTGGCTTGTTGGTTTGTTAGTTTGCTGGCTTTTTGGTTACTTGGTTTGTTGGTTTGTTGGTTTGTTGGCTTGTTGGTTTGTTGGCTTGTTGCTTTGTTGGTTTGTTGGTTTGTTGGCTTGATGGCTTGTTGGTTTGTTGGTTTCTTGGTTTGTTGGCTTGTTGGTTTATTGGTTTGTTGGCTTGTTGGTTTGTTGGTTTGTTGGTTTGTTGGCTTGTTGGCTTGTTGGTTTGTTGGTTTGTTGGCTTGTTGGTTTGTTGGCTTGTTGGTTTGTTGGTTTGTTGGTTTGTTGGCTTGTTGGCTTGTTGGTTTGTTGGTTTGTTGGCTTTTTGGTTACTTAATTTGTTGGTTTGTTGGCATGTTGGTTTGTTGGTTTGTTGGTTTGTTGGCTTGTTGGTTACTTAGTTTGTTGGTTTGTTGGCATGTTGGTTTGTTGGTTTGTTGGTTTGTTGGTTTGTTGGTTTGTTGGTTTGTTGGTTTGTTGGTTTGTTGGTTTGTTGGCTTGTTGGTTTGTTGGCTTGTTGGCTTGTTGGTTTGTTAATTTGTTGGCCTTTTGGTTACTTGGTTTGTTGGCTTGTTGGCTTGTTGCTTTGTTGGTTTGTTGGTTTGTTGGCTTGTTGGTTTGTTGGCTTGTTGGCTTGTTGGTTTGTTAGTTTGTTGGCCTTTTGGTTACTTGGTTTGTTGGTTTGTTGGTTTGTTGGTTTGTTGGTTTGTTGGCTTGTTGGTTTGTTGGTTTGTTGGTTTGTTGGTTTGTTGGTTTGTTGGCTTGTTGGCTTGTTGGCTTGTTGGTTTGTTAGTTTGTGAGCTTTTGGTTACTTGGTTTGTTGGTTTGTTGGCTTGTTGGTTTGTTGGTTTGTTGGTTTGTTGGTTACTTGGTTTGTTGGTTTGTTGGTTTGTTGGTTTGTTGGCTTGTTGGTTTGTTGGTTTGTTGGTGTTTTGGTTTGTTGGTTTATTTGTTTGTTGGTTTGTTGGCTTATTGGTTTGTTGGTTTGTTGGTTTGTTAGTTTGTTGGTTTGTTGGTTTGTTGGCTTGTTGGTTTGTTGGTTTGTTGGCTTGTTGGCTTGTTGGTTTGTTGGTTTGTTGGCTTGTTGGTTACTTAGTTTGTTGATTTGTTGTTAAGTTCGTTTGTTGGTTTGTAAGTTTGTTGGTTTGTTGGCTTGTTGGCTTGTTGGTTTGTTGGTTTTTTGGTTTGTTGGTTTGTTGGTTTGTTGGTTTGTTGGTTTGTTGGTTTGTTGGTTTGTTAGTTTATTTGTTTGTTGGTTTGTTGGCTTGTTGGTTTGTTGGCTTGTTGGTTACTTGGTTTGTTGGTTTGTTGGTTTGTTGGTTTGTTGGCTTGTTGGCTTGTTTGTTTGTGTGTTAGTTTGTTTGTTGGTTTGTTAGTTTGTTGGTTTGTTGGCTTGTTGGCTTGTTGGTTTGTTGGTTTGTTGGTTTGTTGGTTTGTTGTTTTGTTGCTTTGTTGGTTTGTTGGTTTGTTGGCTTGTTGGATTGTTGGTTTGTTGGTTTGTTGGCTTGTTGGCTTGTTGGTTTGTTGGTTTGTTGGTTTGTTGGTTTGTTGCTTTGTTGGTTTGTTGGTTTGTTGGCTTGTTGGCTTGTTGGTTTGTTAGTTTGCTGGCTTTTTGGTTACTTGGTTTGTTGGTTTGTTGGTTTGTTGGCTTGTTGGTTTGTTGGTTTGTTGCTTTGTTGGTTTGTTGGTTTGTTGGCTTGGTGGCTTGTTGGTTTGTTGGTTTGTTGGTTTGTTGGCTTGTTGGTTTATTGGTTTGTTGGCTTGTTGGTTTGTTGGTTTGTTGGTTTGTTGGCTTGTTGGCTTGTTGGTTTGTTGGTTTGTTGGCTTGTTGGTTTGTTGGCTTGTTGGTTTGTTGGTTTGTTGGTTTGTTGGCTTGTTGGCTTGTTGGTTTGCTGGTTTGTTGGCTTTTTGGTTACTTAGTTTGTTGGTTTGTTGGCATGTTGGTTTGTTGGTTTGTTGGTTTGTTGGTTTGTTGGTTTGTTGGTTTGTTGGCTTGTTGGTTTGTTGGCTTGTTGGCTTGTTGGTTTGTTAGTTTGTTGGCCTTTTGGTTACTTGGTTTGTTAGCTTGTTGGCTTGTTGCTTTGTTGGTTTGTTGGTTTGTTGGCTTGTTGGTTTGTTGGCTTGTTGGCTTGTTGGTTTGTAAGTTTATTGGCCTTTTGGTTACTTGGTTTGGTGGTTTGTTGGTTTGTTGGTTTGTTGGTTTGTTGGCTTGTTGGTTTGTTGGTTTGTTGGTTTGTTGGTTTGTTGGTTTGTTGGTTTGTTGGCTTGTTGGCTTCTTGGCTTGTTGGTTTGTTAGTTTGTGAGCTTTTTGGTTACTTGGTTTGTTGGTTTGTTGGTTTGTTGGTTTGTTGGCTTGTTGGTTTGTTGGTTTGTTTGTTTGTTGGTTTGTTGGTTTGTTGGCTTGTTGGTTTGTTGGCTTGTTAGTTTGTTGGTTTGTTGGCTTGTTGGTTTGTTGGTTTGTTGGCTTGTCGGTTTTTGGTTTGTTGGTTTGTTGGCTTGTTGGTTACTTGGTTTGTTGGTTTGTTGGTTTGTTGGTTTGTTGGCTTGTTGGTTTGTTGGTTTGTTGGTGTTTTGGTTTGTTGGTTTATTTGTTTGTTGGTTTGTTGGCTTATTGGTTTGTTGGTTTGTTGGTTTGTTGGTTTGTTAGTTTGTTGGTTTGTTGGTTTGTTGGCTTGTTGGTTTGTTGGTTTGTTGGCTTGTTGGCTTGTTGGTTTGTTGGTTTGTTGGCTTGTTGGTTACTTAGTTTGTTGATTTGTTGATTAGTTCGTTTGTTGGTTTGTTAGTTTGTTGGTTTGTTGGCTTGTTGGCTTGTTGGTTTGTTGGTTTTTTGGTTTGTTGGTTTGTTGGTTTGTTGGTTTGTTGGTTTGTTGGTTTATTTGTTTGTTGGTTTGTTGGCTTGTTGGTTTGTTGGTTTGTTGGTCTGTTGCCTTGTTGGTTTGTTGGTTTGTTGGTTTGTTGGTTTGTTGGTTTGTTGGTTTTTGGGTTTGTTGGTTTATTTGTTTGTTGATTTGTTGGCTTGTTGGTTTGTTGGTTTGTTGGTTTGTTGGTTTGTTGGCTTGTTGGTTTGTTGGTTTGTTGGCTTGTTGGCTTGTTGGTTTGTTGGCTTGTTGGCTTGTTGGTTTGTTGGTTTGTTGGTTTTTTGGTTTGTTGGTTTGTTGGTTTGTTGGTTTGTTGGTTTGTTGGTTTATTTGTTTGTTGGTTTGTTGGTTTATTTGTTTGTTGGTTTGTTGGCTTGTTGGTTTGTTGGTTTGTTGGTTTGTTGCTTTGTTCGTTTGATGGTTTGTTGGTTTTTTGGTTACTTGGTTTGTTGGTTTGTTGGTTTGTTGGTTTGCTGGCTTGTTGGCTTGTTGGCTTGTTGGTTTGTTGGTTTGTTGGCTTGTTGGTTACTTAGTTTGTTGGTTTGTTGGCATGTTGGTTTGTTGGTTTGTTGGTTTGTTGGCTTGTTGGTTTGTTGGTTTGTTGGCTTGTTGGTTTGTTGGTTTGTTGGCTTGTTGGCTTGTTGGTTTGTTGGTTTGTTGGTTTGTTGGTTTGTCCGTTTGTTGGCTTGTTGGTTTGTTGGTTTGTTGGCTTATTGGTTTGTTGGTTTGTTGGTTTGTTGGCTTGTTGGCTTGTTGGTTTGTTGGTTTGTTGGCTTGTTGGTTTGTTGGTTTGTTGGCTTGTTGGCTTGTTGCTTTGTTCGTTTTATGGTTTGTTGGTTTTTTGGTTTGTTGGTTTTTTGTTATGTTGCTTTGTTGGTTTGTTGGTTTGTTGGCTTGTTGGCTTGTTGGTTTGTTGGTTTGTTGGTTTGTTAGTTTGTTGGCTTTTTGGTTACTTGGTTTGTTGGTTTGTTGGCTTGTTGGTTTGTTGGATTGTTGGTTTGTTGGTTTGTTGGTTTGTTGGCTTGTTGGCTTGTTGGTTTGTTGGTTTGTTGGTTTGTTGGTTTGCTGGTTTGTTGGTTTTTTGGTTTTTTGGTTTGTTGGTTTGTTGGCTTGTTGGTTTGTTGGTTTGTTGGTTTGTTTGCTTGTTGGTTTGTTGGTTTGTTGGCTTGTTGGTTTGTTGGTTTGTTGGTTAGTTGGCTTGTTGGCTTGTTGGATTGTTGGTTTGTTGGCTTGTTGGTTTGTTGGTTTGTTGGCTTGTTGGCTTGTTGCTTTGTTGGTTTGCTGGTTTGTTGGCTTGTTGGCTTGTTGGTTTGTTAGTTTGTTGGCTTTTTGGTTACTTGGTTTGTTGGTTTGTTGGTTTGTTGGCTTGTTGGTTTGTTGGGTTGTTGGTTTGTTGGTTTGTTAGTTTGTTGGTTTGTTGGCTTGTTGGCTTGTTGGTTTGTTGGTTTGTTGGCTTGTTGGTTTGTTGGTTTGTTGGTTTGTTGGTTTGTTGGCTTGTTGGCTTGTTTGTTTGTTGGTTTGTTGGTTTGTTGGCTTGTTGGTTTGTTGGCTTGTTAGTTTGTTGGTTTGTTGGCTTGTTGGTTTGTTGGTTTGTTGGCTTGTCGGTTTTTGGTTTGTTGGTTTGTTGGCTTGTTGGTTACTTGGTTTGTTGGTTTGTTGGTTTTTTGGTTTGTTGGCTTGTTGGTTTGTTGGTTTGTTGGTGTTTTGGTTTGTTGGTTTACTTGTTTGTTGGTTTGTTGGCTTATTGGTTTGTTGGTTTGTTGGTTTGTTGGTTTGTTAGTTTGTTGGTTTGTTGGTTTGTTGGCTTGTTGGTTTGTTGGTTTGTTGGCTTGTTGGCTTGTTGGTTTGTTGGTTTGTTGGCTTGTTGTTTACTTAGTTTGTTGATTTGTTGATTAGTTCGTTTGTTGGTTTGTTAGTTTGTTGGTTTGTTGGCTTGTTGGCTTGTTGGTTTGTTGGTTTTTTGGTTTGTTGGTTTGTTGGTTTGTTGGTTTGTTGGTTTGTTGGTTTATTTGTTTGTTGGTTTGTTGGCTTTTTGGTTTGTTGGTTTGTTGGTTTGTTGCCTTGTTGGTTTGTTGGTTTGTTGGTTTGTTGGTTTGTTGGTTTGTTGGTTTTTGGGTTTGTTGGTTTATTTGTTTGTTGATTTGTTGGCTTGTTGGTTTGTTGGTTTGTTGGTTTGTTGGTTTGTTGGCTTGTTGGTTTGTTGGTTTGTTGGCTTGTTGGCTTGTTGGTTTGTTGGCTTGTTGGCTTGTTGGTTTGTTGGTTTGTTGGTTTTTTGGTTTGTTGGTTTGTTGGTTTGTTGGTTTGTTGGTTTGTTGGTTTATTTGTTTGTTGGTTTGTTGGTTTATTTGTTTGTTGGTTTGTTGGCTTGTTGGTTTGTTGGTTTGTTGGTTTGTTGCTTTGTTCGTTTGATGGTTTGTTGGTTTTTTGGTTACTTGGTTTGTTGGTTTGTTGGTTTGCTGGCTTGTTGGCTTGTTGGCTTGTTGGTTTGTTGGTTTGTTGGCTTGTTGGTTACTTAGTTTGTTGGTTTGTTGGCATGTTGGTTTGTTGGTTTGTTGGTTTGTTGGCTTGTTGGTTTGTTGGTTTGTTGGCTTGTTGGTTTGTTGGTTTGTTGGCTTGTTGGCTTGTTGGTTTGTTGGTTTGTTGGTTTGTTGGTTTGTTGGTTTGTTGGTTTGTTGGCTTGTTGGTTTGTTGGTTTGTTGGCTTATTGGTTTGTTGGTTTGTTGGTTTGTTGGCTTGTTGGCTTGTTGGTTTGTTGGTTTGTTGGCTTGTTGGTTTGTTGGTTTGTTGGCTTGTTGGCTTGTTGCTTTGTTCGTTTTATGGTTTGTTGGTTTTTTGGTTTGTTGGTTTTTTGTTATGTTGCTTTGTTGGTTTGTTGGTTTGTTGGCTTGTTGGCTTGTTGGTTTGTTGGCTTGTTGGTTTGTTAGTTTGTTGGCTTTTTGGTTACTTGGTTTGTTGGTTTGTTGGCTTGTTGGTTTGTTGGATTGTTGGTTTGTTGGTTTGTTGGTTTGTTGGCTTGTTGGCTTGTTGGTTTGTTGGTTTGTTGGTTTGTTGGTTTGCTGGTTTGTTGGTTTTTTGGTTTTTTGGTTTGTTGGTTTGTTGGCTTGTTGGTTTGTTGGTTTGTTGGTTTGTTTGCTTGTTGGTTTGTTGGTTTGTTGGCTTGTTGGTTTGTTGGTTTGTTGGTTAATTGGCTTGTTGGCTTGTTGGTTTGTTGGTTTGTTGGCTTGTTGGTTTGTTGGTTTGTTGGCTTGTTGGCTTGTTGCTTTGTTGGTTTGCTGGTTTGTTGGCTTGTTGGCTTGTTGGTTTGTTAGTTTGTTGGCTTTTTGGTTACTTGGTTTGTTGGTTTGTTGGTTTGTTGGCTTGTTGGTTTGTTGGGTTGTTGGTTTGTTGGTTTGTTAGTTTGTTGGTTTGTTGGCTTGTTGGCTTGTTGGTTTGTTGGTTTGTTGGCTTGTTGGTTACTTGGTTTGTTGGTTTGTTGGTTGGTTGGTTTGTTGGTTTGTCAGTTTGTTGGCTTGTTGGCTTGTTTGTTTGTTGGTTAGTTTGTTTGTTGGTTTGTTACTTTGTTGGTTTGTTGGCTTGTTGGCTTGTTGGTTTGTTGGTTTGTTGGTTTGTTGGTTTGTTGGTTTGTTGGTTTGTTGGTTTGTTGGTTTGTTGCTTTGTTGGTTTGTTGGTTTGTTGGCTTGTTGGCTTGTTGGTTTGTTGGTTTGTTGGCTTGTTGGCTTGCTGGTTTGTTAGTTTGTTGGTTTGTTGGCTTGTTGGCTTGTTGGTTTGTTAGTTTGCTGGCTTTTTGGTTACTTGGTTTGTTCGTTTGTTGGTTTGTTGGCTTGTTGGTTTGTTGGCTTGTTGCTTTGTTGGTTTGTTGGTTTGTTGGCTTGTTGGCTTGTTGGTTTGTTGGTTTGTTGGTTTGTTGGCTTGTTGGTTTGTTGGTTTGTTGGTTTGTTAGTTTGTTGGTTTGTTGGCTTGTTGGTTTGTTGGTTTGTTGGTTTGTTGCCTTGTTGGTTTGTTGGTTTGTTGGTTTGTTGGTTTGTTGGTTTGTTGGTTTTTGGGTTTGTTGGTTTATTTGTTTGTTGATTTGTTGGCTTGTTGGTTTGTTGGTTTGTTGGTTTGTTGGCTTGTTGGTTTGTTGGTTTGTTGGCTTGTTGGCTTGTTGGTTTGTTGGCTTGTTGGCTTGTTGGTTTGTTGGTTTGTTGGTTTTTTGGTTTGTTGGTTTGTTGGTTTGTTGGTTTGTTGGTTTGTTGGTTTATTTGTTTGTTGGTTTGTTGGTTTATTTGTTTGTTGGTTTGTTGGCTTGTTGGTTTGTTGGTTTGTTGGTTTGTTGCTTTGTTCGTTTGATGGTTTGTTGGTTTTTTGGTTACTTGGTTTGTTGGTTTTTTGGTTACTTGGTTTGTTGGTTTGTTGGTTTGTTGGTTTGTTGGTTTGTTGGTTTGTTGGTTTGTTGGTTTGTTGGCTTGTTGGCTTGTTGGCTTGTTGGTTTGTTGGTTTGTTGGCTTGTTGGTTACTTAGTTTGTTGGTTTGTTGGCATGTTGGTTTGTTGGTTTGTTGGCTTGTTGGTTTGTTGGTTTGTTGGCTTGTTGGCTTGTTGGTTTGTTGGTTTGTTGGTTTGTTGGTTTGTTGGTTTGTTGGCTTGTTGGTTTGTTGGTTTGTTGGCTTATTGGTTTGTTGGTTTGTTGGTTTGTTGGCTTGTTGGCTTGTTGGTTTGTTGGTTTGTTGGCTTGTTGGTTTGTTGGTTTGTTGGCTTGTTGGCTTGTTGCTTTGTTCGTTTTATGGTTTGTTGGTTTGTTGGTTTTTTGGTTTGTTGGTTTTTTGTTTTGTTGCTTTGTTGGTTTGTTGGTTTGTTGGCTTGTTGGCTTGTTGGTTTGTTGGCTTGTTGGTTTGTTAGTTTGTTGGCTTTTTGGTTACTTGGTTTGTTGGTTTGTTGGCTTGTTGGTTTGTTGGATTGTTGGTTTGTTGGTTTGTTGGTTTGTTGGTTTGTTGGCTTGTTGGCTTGTTGGTTTGTTGGTTTGTTGGTTTGTTGGTTTGCTGGTTTGTTGGTTTTTTGGTTTTTTGGTTTGTTGGTTTGTTGGTTTGTTGGTTTGTTTGCTTGTTGGTTTGTTGGTTTGTTGGCTTGTTGGTTTGTTGGTTTGTTGGTTAGTTGGCTTGTTGGCTTGTTGGTTTGTTGGTTTGTTGGCTTGTTGGTTTGTTGGTTTGTTGGCTTGTTGGCTTGTTGCTTTGTTGGTTTGCTGGTTTGTTGGCTTGTTGGCTTGTTGGTTTGTTAGTTTGTTGGCTTTTTGGTTACTTGGTTTGTTGGTTTGTTGGTTTGTTGGCTTGTTGGTTTGTTGGGTTGTTGGTTTGTTGGTTTGTTAGTTTGTTGGTTTGTTGGCTTGTTGGCTTGTTGGTTTGTTGGTTTGTTGGCTTGTTGGTTACTTGGTTTGTTGGTTTGTTGGTTTGTTGGTTTGTTGGCTTGTTGGCTTGTTTGTTTGTTGGTTAGTTTGTTTGTTGGTTTGTTACTTTGTTGGTTTGTTGGCTTGTTGGCTTGTTGGTTTGTTGGTTTGTTGGTTTGTTGGTTTGTTGGTTTGCTGCTTTGTTGGTTTGTTGGTTTGTTGGCTTGTTGGCTTGTTGGTTTGTTGGTTTGTTGGCTTGTTGGCTTGCTGGTTTGTTGGTTTGTTGGTTTGTTGGTTTGTTGCTTTGTTGGTTTGTTGGTTTGTTAGTTTGCTGGCTTTTTGGTTACTTGGTTTGTTCGTTTGTTGGTTTGTTGGCTTGTTGGTTTGTTTGCTTGTTGCTTTGTTGGTTTGTTGGCTTGTTGGCTTGTTGGTTTGTTGGTTTGTTGGTTTGTTGGCTTGTTGGTTTGTTGGTTTGTTGGTTTGTTGGTTTGTTGGTTTCTTGGCTTGTTAACTTGTTGGTTTGTTGGTTTGTTGGCTTTTTGGTTACTTAGTTTGTTGGTTTGTTGGCATGTTGGTTTGTTGGTTTGTTGGTTTGTTGGTTACTTATTTTGTTGGTTTGTTGGCATGTTGGTTTGCTGGTTTGTTGGTTTGTTGGTTTGTTGGTTTGTTGGCTTGTTGGTTTGTTGGCTTGTTGGCTTGTTGGTTTGTTAGTTTGTTGGCCTTTTGGTTACTTGGTTTGTTGGCTTGTTGGCTTGTTGCTTTGTTGGTTTGTTGGTTTGTTGGCTTGTTGGTTTGTTGGCTTGTTGGCTTGTTGGTTTGTTAGTTTGTTGGCCTTTTGGTTACTTGGTTTGTTGGTTTGTTGGTTTGTTCGTTTGTTGGTTTGTTGGCTTGTTGGTTTTTTGGTTTGTTGGTTTGTTGGTTTGTTGGCTTGTTGGCTTGTTGGCTTGTTGGTTTGTTAGTTTGTGAGCTTTTTGGTTACTTGGTTTGTTGGTTTGTTGGTTTGTTGGTTTGTTGGTTTGTTGGTTTGTTGGTTTGTTGGCTTGTTGGTTTGTTGGCTTGTTGGTTTGTTGGTTTGTTGGTTTGTTGGCTTGTTGGCTTGTTGGTTTGTTGGTTTGTTGGCTTGTTGGCTTGTTGGCTTGTTGGCTTGTTCGTTTGTTAGTTTGTGAGCTTTTTGGTTACTTGGTTTGTTGGTTTGTTGGTTTGTTGGTTTGTTGGTTTGTTGGCTTGTTGGTTTGTTGGCTTGTTGGTTTGTTGGTTTGTTGGTTTGTTGGCTTGTTGGCTTGTTGGCTTGTTGGTTTCTTGGTTTGTTGGTTTGTTGGCTTGTTGGTTTGTTGGTTTGTTGGCTTGTCGGTTTTTGGTTTGTTGGTTTGTTGGCTTGTTGGTTACTGGGTTTGTTGGTTTGTTGGTTTGTTGGCTTGTTGGTTTATTGGTTTGTTGGTGTTTTGGTTTGTTGGTTTATTTGTTTGTTGGTTTGTTGGCTTGTTGGTTTGTTGGTTTGTTGGTTTGTTGGTTTGTTAGTTTGTTGGTTTGTTGGTTTGTTGGCTTGTTGGTTTGTTGGTTTGTTGGCTTGTTGGCTTGTTGGTTTGTTGGTTTGTTAGCTTGTTGGTTACTTAGTTTGTTGATTTGTTGATTAGTTCGTTTGTTGGTTTGTTAGTTTGTTGGTTTGTTGGCTTGTTGGCTTGTTGGTTTGTTGGTTTTTTGGTTTGTTGGTTTGTTGGTTTGTTGGTTTGTTGGTTTGTTGGTTTATTTGTTTGTTGGTTTGTTGGCTTGTTGGTTTGTTAGTTTGTTGGTTTGTTGGTTTGTTGGTTTGTTGGTTTGTTGGTTTGTTGGTTTGTTGGTTTGTTGGTTTGCTGGTTTGTTGGTTTGTTGGTTTGTTGGTTTGTTGGTTTGTTGGTTTTTTGGTTTGTTGGTTTATTTGTTTGTTGATTTGTTGGCTTGTTGGTTTGTTGGTTTGTTGGTTTTTTGGTTTGTTGGTTTGTTGGTTTATTTGTTTGTTGGTTTGTTGGTTTATTTGTTTGTTGGTTTGTTTGCTTGTTGGTTTGTTGGTTTGTTGGTTTGTTGCTTTGTTCGTTTGATGGTTTGTTGGTTTTTTGGTTACTTGGTTTGTTGGTTTGTTGGTTTGTTGGTTTGTTGGTTTGTTGGCTTGTTGGCTTGTTGGTTTGTTGGTTTGTTGGCTTGTTGGTTACTTAGTTTGTTTGTTTGTTGGCATGTTGGTTTGTTGGTTTGTTGGTTTGTTGGCTTGTGGGTTTGTTGGTTTGTTGGCTTGTTGGTTTGTTGGTTTGTTGGCTTGTTGGCTTGTTGGTTTGTTGGTTTGTTGGTTTGTTGGTTTGTTGGTTTGTTGGCTTGTTGGTTTGTTGGTTTGTTGGTTTGTTGGCTTGTTGGTTTGTTCGTTTATTGGTTTGTTGGCTTGTTGCCTTGTTGGTTTGTTGGTTTTTTGGCTTGTTGATTTGTTGGTTTGTTGGCTTGTTGGCTTGTTGCTTTGTTCGTTTGATGGTTTGTTGGTTTGTTGGTTTTTTGGTTTGTTGGTTTTTTGGTTTGTAGCTTTGTTGGTTTGTTGGTTTGTTGGCTTGTTGGCTTGTTGGTTTGTTGGCTTGTTGGTTTGTTAGTTTGTTGGCTTTTTGGTTACTTGGTTTGTTGGTTTGTTGGTTTGTTGGCTTGTTGGTTTGTTGGATTGTTGGTTTGTTGGTTTGTTGGCTTGTTGGCTTGTTGGTTTGTTACTTTGTTGGTTTGTTGGCTTGTTGGCTTGTTGGTTTGTTGGTTTGTTGGTTTGTTGGTTTGTTGGTTTGTTGCTTTGTTGGTTTGTTGGTTTGTTGGCTTGTTGGCTTGTTGGTTTGTTGGTTTGTTGGCTTGTTGGCTTGCTGGTTTGTTGGTTTGTTGGTTTGTTGGTTTGTTGCTTTGTTGGTTTGTTGGTTTGTTGGCTTGTTGGCTTGTTGGTTTGTTAGTTTGCTGGCTTTTTGGTAACTTGGTTTATTCGTTTGTTGGTTTGTTGGCTTGTTGGTTTGTTGGCTTGTTGCTTTGTTGGTTTGTTGGCTTGTTGGCTTGTTGGTTTGTTGGTTTGTTGGTTTGTTGGCTTGTTGGTTTGTTGGTTTGTTGGCTTGTTGGTTTGTTGGTTTGTTGGCTTGTTGGCTTGTTGGTTTGTTGGTTTGTTGGCTTGTTGGTTTGTTGGTTTGTTGGTTTCTTGGGTTGTTAACTTGTTGGTTTGTTGGTTTGTTGGCTTTTTGGTTACTTAGTTTGTTGGTTTGTTGGCATGTTGGTTTGTTGGTTTGTTGGTTTGTTGGTTTATTGGTTACTTATTTTGTTGGTTTGTTGGCATGTTGGTTTGTTGTCTTGTTGGTTTGTTGGCTTGTTGGCTTGTTGGTTTGTTAGTTTGTTGGCCTTTTGGTTACTTGGTTTGTTGGCTTGTTGGCTTGTTGCTTTGTTGGTTTGTTGGTTTGTTGGCTTGTTGGTTTGTTGGCTTGTTGGCTTGTTGGTTTGTTAGTTTGTTGGCCTTTTGGTTACTTGGTTTGTTGGTTTGTTGGTTTGTTCGTTTGTTGGTTTGTTGGCTTGTTGGTTTGTTGGTTTGTTGGTTTGTTGGTTTGTTGGTTTATTGGTTTGTTGGTTTTTTGGTTTGTTGGTTTATTTGTTTGTTGATTTGTTGGCTTGTTGGTTTGTTGGTTTGTTGGTTTTTTGGTTTGTTGGTTTGTTGGTTTATTTGTTTGTTGGTTTGTTGGTTTATTTGTTTGTTGGTTTGTTTGCTTGTTGGTTTGTTGGTTTGTTGGTTTGTTGCTTTGTTCGTTTGATGGTTTGTTGGTTTTTTGGTTACTTGGTTTGTTGGTTTGTTGGTTTGTTGGTTTGTTGGTTTGTTGGCTTGTTGGCTTGTTGGTTTGTTGGTTTGTTGGCTTGTTGGTTACTTAGTTTGTTTGTTTGTTGGCATGTTGGTTTGTTGGTTTGTTGGTTTGTTGGCTTGTGGGTTTGTTGGTTTGTTGGCTTGTTGGTTTGTTGGTTTGTTGGCTTGTTGGCTTGTTGGTTTGTTGGTTTGTTGGTTTGTTGGTTTGTTGGTTTGTTGGCTTGTTGGTTTGTTGGTTTGTTGGCTTGTTGGTTTGTTCGTTTATTGGTTTGTTGGCTTGTTGGCTTGTTGGTTTGTTGGTTTTTTGGCTTGTTGATTTGTTGGTTTGTTGGCTTGTTGGCTTGTTGCTTTGTTCGTTTGATGGTTTGTTGGTTTGTTGGTTTTTTGGTTTGTTGGTTTTTTGGTTTGTAGCTTTGTTGGTTTGTTGGTTTGTTGGCTTGTTGGCTTGTTGGTTTGTTGGCTTGTTGGTTTGTTAGTTTGTTGGCTTTTTGGTTACTTGGTTTGTTGGTTTGTTGGTTTGTTGGCTTGTTGGTTTGTTGGATTGTTGGTTTGTTGGTTTGTTGGCTTGTTGGCTTGTTGGTTTGTTACTTTGTTGGTTTGTTGGCTTGTTGGCTTGTTGGTTTGTTGGTTTGTTGGTTTGTTGGTTTGTTGGTTTGTTGCTTTGTTGGTTTGTTGGTTTGTTGGCTTGTTGGCTTGTTGGTTTGTTGGTTTGTTGGCTTGTTGGCTTGCTGGTTTGTTGGTTTGTTGGTTTGTTGGTTTGTTGCTTTGTTGGTTTGTTGGTTTGTTGGCTTGTTGGCTTGTTGGTTTGTTAGTTTGCTGGCTTTTTGGTTACTTGGTTTATTCGTTTGTTGGTTTGTTGGCTTGTTGGTTTGTTGGCTTGTTGCTTTGTTGGTTTGTTGGCTTGTTGGCTTGTTGGTTTGTTGGTTTGTTGGTTTGTTGGCTTGTTGGTTTGTTTGTTTGTTGGCTTGTTGGTTTGTTGGTTTGTTGGCTTGTTGGCTTGTTGGTTTGTTGGTTTGTTGGCTTGTTGGTTTGTTGGTTTGTTGGTTTCTTGGGTTGTTAACTTGTTGGTTTGTTGGTTTGTTGGCTTTTTGGTTACTTAGTTTGTTGGTTTGTTGGCATGTTGGTTTGTTGGTTTGTTGGTTTGTTGGTTTATTGGTTACTTATTTTGTTGGTTTGTTGGCATGTTGGTTTGTTGTCTTGTTGGTTTGTTGGCTTGTTGGCTTGTTGGTTTGTTAGTTTGTTGGCCTTTTGGTTACTTGGTTTGTTGGCTTGTTGGCTTGTTGCTTTGTTGGTTTGTTGGTTTGTTGGCTTGTTGGTTTGTTGGCTTGTTGGCTTGTTGGTTTGTTAGTTTGTTGGCCTTTTGGTTACTTGGTTTGTTGGTTTGTTGGTTTGTTCGTTTGTTGGTTTGTTGGCTTGTTGGTTTGTTGGTTTGTTGGTTTGTTGGTTTGTTGGTTTGTTGGCTTGTTGGCTTGTTGGCTTGTTGGTTTGTTAGTTTGTGAGCTTTTTGGTTACTTGGTTTGTTGGTTTGTTGGTTTGTTGGTTTGTTGGTTTGTTGGTTTGTTGGTTTGTTGGTTTGTTGGCTTGTTGGTTTGTTGGCTTGTTGGTTTGTTGGTTTGTTGGTTTGTTGGCTTGTTGGCTTGTTGGTTTGTTGGTTTGTTGGCTTGATGGCTTGTTGGCTTGTTGGCTTGTTCGTTTGTTAGTTTGTGAGCTTTTTGGTTACTTGGTTTGTTGGTTTGTTGGTTTGTTGGCTTGTTGGTTTGTTGGTTTGTTGGTTTGTTGGCTTGTTGGTTTGTTGGCTTGTTGGTTTGTTGGTTTGGTGGTTTGTTGGCTTGTTGGCTTGTTGGTTTGTTGGTTTGTTGGTTTGTTGGTTTGTTGGCTTGTTGGTTTGTTGGTTTGTTGGTTTGTTGGCTTGTCGGTTTTTGGTTTGTTGGTTTGTTGGCTTGTTGGTTACTTGGTTTGTTGGTTTGTTGGTTTGTTGGTTTGTTGGCTTGTTGGTTTATTGGTTTGTTGGTGTTTTGGTTTGTTGGTTTATTTGTTTGTTGGTTTGTTGGCTTGTTGGTTTGTTGGTTTGTTGGTTTGTTGGTTTGTTAGTTTGTGGGTTTGTTGGTTTGTTGGCTTGTTGGTTTGTTGGTTTGTTGGCTTGTTGGCTTGTTGGTTTGTTGGTTTGTTGGCTTGTTGGTTACTTAGTTTGTTGATTTGTTGATTAGTTCGTTTGTTGGTTTGTTAGTTTGTTGGTTTGTTGGCTTGTTGGCTTGTTGGTTTGTTGGTTTGTTGTTTTTTTGGTTTGTTGGTTTGTTGGTTTGTTGGTTTGTTGGTTTGTTGGTTTATTTGTTTGTTGGTTTGTTGGCTTGTTGGTTTGTTAGTTTGTTGATTTGTTGGTTTGTTGGTTTGTTGGTTTGTTGGTTTGTTGGTTTGTTGGTTTGTTGGTTTGTTGGTTTGTTGGTTTTTTGGTTTGTTGGTTTATTTGTTTGTGGATTTGTTGGCTTGTTGGCTTGTTGGTTTGTTGGTTTGTTGGTTTTTTGGTTTGTTGGTTTGTTGGTTTGTTGGTTTGTTGGTTTGTTGGTTTATTTGTTTGTTGGTTTGTTGGTTTATTTGTTTGTTGGTTTGTTTACTTGTTGGTTTGTTGGTTTGTTGGTTTGTTGCTTTGTTCGTTTGATGGTTTGTTGGTTTTTTGGTTACTTGGTTTGTTGGTTTGTTGGTTTGTTGGTTTGTTGGTTTGTTGGCTTGTTGGCTTGTTGGTTTGTTGGTTTGTTGGCTTGTTGGTTACTTAGTTTGTTGGTTTGTTGGCATGTTGGTTTGTTGGTTTGTTGGTTTGTTGGCTTGTGGGTTTGTTGGTTTGTTGGCTTGTTGGTTTGTTGGTTTGTTGGCTTGTTGGCTTGTTGGTTTGTTGGTTTGTTGGTTTGTTGGTTTGTTGGTTTGTTGGCTTGTTGGTTTGTTGGTTTGTTGGCTTGTTGATTTGTTGGTTTGTTGGCTTGTTGGCTTGTTGCTTTGTTCGTTTGATGGTTTGTTGGTTTGTTGGTTTTTTGGTTTTTTGGTTTGTAGCTTTGTTGGTTTGTTGGTTTGTTGGCTTATTGGCTTGTTGGTTTGTTGGCTTGTTGGTTTGTTAGTTTGTGGGCTTTTTGGTTACTTGGTTTGTTGGTTTGTTGGTTTGTTGGTTTGTTGGTTTGTTGGATTGTTGGTTTGTTGGTTTGTTGGTTTGTTGGCTTGTTGGCTTGTTGGTTTGTTGGTTTGTTGGTTTGTTGGCTTGTTGGTTTGTTGGTTTGTTGGTTTGTTGGCTTGTTGGTTTGTTGGCTTGTTGGTTTGTTGGTTTGTTGGTTTGTTGGCTTGTTGGCTTGTTGGTTTGTTGGTTTCTTGGTTTGTTGGTTTGTTGGCTTGTTGGTTTGTTGGTTTGTTGGCTTGTCGGTTTTTGGTTTGTTGGTTTGTTGGCTTGTTGGTTACTTGGTTTGTTGGTTTGTTGGTTTGTTGGTTTGTGGGCTTGTTGGTTTATTGGTTTGTTGGTGTTTTGGTTTGTTGGTTTATTTGTTTGTTGGTTTGTTGGCTTGTTGGTTTGTTGGTTTGTTGGTTTGTTGGTTTGTTAGTTTGTGGGTTTGTTGGTTTGTTGGCTTGTTGGTTTGTTGGTTTGTTGGCTTGTTGGCTTGCTGGTTTGTTAGTTTGTTGGTTTGTTGGCTTGTTGGCTTGTTGGTTTATTAGTTTGCTGGCTTTTTGGTTACTTGGTTTGTTCGTTTGTTGGTTTGTTGGTTTGTTGGCTTGTTGTTTTGTTGGTTTGTTGGTTTGTTGGCTTGTTGGCTTGTTGGTTTGTTGGTTTGTTGGTTTGTTGGCTTGTTGGTTTGTTGGTTTGTTGGTTTGTTAGTTTGTTGGTTTGTTGGCTTGTTGGTTTGTTGGTTTGTTGGTTTGTTGCCTTGTTGGTTTGTTGGTTTGTTGGTTTGTTGGTTTGTTGGTTTGTTGGTTTTTGGGTTTGTTGGTTTATTTGTTTGTTGATTTGTTGGCTTGTTGGTTTGTTGGTTTGTTGGTTTGTTGGTTTGTTGGCTTGTTGGTTTGTTGGTTTGTTGGCTTGTTGGTTTGTTGGCTTGTTGGCTTGTTGGTTTGTTGGTTTGTTGGTTTTTTGGTTTGTTGGTTTGTTGGTTTGTTGGTTTGTTGGTTTGTTGGTTTATTTGTTTGTTGGTTTGTTGGTTTATTTGTTTGTTGGTTTGTTGGCTTGTTGGTTTGTTGGTTTGTTGGTTTGTTGCTTTGTTCGTTTGATGGTTTGTTGGTTTTTTGGTTACTTGGTTTGTTGGTTTTTTGGTTACTTGGTTTGTTGGTTTGTTGGTTTGTTGGTTTGTTGGTTTGTTGGCTTGTTGGCTTGTTGGCTTGTTGGTTTGTTGGTTTGTTGGCTTGTTGGTTACTTAGTTTGTTGGTTTGTTGGCATGTTGGTTTGTTGGTTTGTTGGCTTGTTGGTTTGTTGGTTTGTTGGCTTGTTGGCTTGTTGGTTTGTTGGTTTGTTGGTTTGTTGGTTTGTTGGTTTGTTGGCTTGTTGGTTTGTTTGTTACTTGGTTTGTTGGTTTGTTGGTTTGTTGGCTTGTTGGTTTGTTAGCTTGTTGCTTTGTTGGTTTGTTGGTTTGTTGGCTTGGTGGCTTGTTGGTTTGTTGGTTTGTTGGTTTGTTGGCTTGTTGGTTTATTGGTTTGTTGGCTTGTTGGTTTGTTGGTTTGTTGGTTTGTTGGCTTGTTGGCTTGTTGGTTTGTTGGTTTGTTGGCTTGTTGGCTTGTTGGTTTGTTGGTTTGTTGGCTTTTTGGTTACTTAAATTGTTGGTTTGTTGGCATGTTGGTTTGTTGGTTTGCTGGTTTGTTGGCTTGTTGGTTACTTAGTTTGTTGGTTTGTTGGCATGTTGGTTTGTTGGTTTGTTGGTTTGTTGGTTTGTTGGTTTGTTGGTTTGTTGGTTTGTTGGTTTGTTGGCTTGTTGGTTTTTTGGCTTGTTGGCTTGTTGGTTTGTTAGTTTGTTGGCCTTTTGGTTACTTGGTTTGTTGGCTTGTTGGCTTGTTGCTTTGTTGGTTTGTTGGTTTGTTGGCTTGTTGGTTTGTTGGCTTGTTGGCTTGTTGGTTTGTTAGTTTGTTGGCCTTTTGGTTACTTGGTTTGTTGGTTTGTTGGTTTGTTGGTTTGTTGATTTGTTGGCTTGTTGGTTTGTTGGTTTGTTGGTTTGTTGGTTTGTTGGTTTGTTGGTTTGTTGGCTTGTTGGCTTGTTGGCTTGTTGGTTTGTTAGTTTGTGAGCTTTTTGGTTACTTGGTTTGTTGGTTTGTTGGTTTGTTGGCTTGTTGGTTTGTTGGTTTGTTGGTTTGTTGGTTTGTTGGTTTGTTGGCTTGTTGGTTTGTTGGCTTGTTGGTTTGTTGGTTTGTTGGTTTGTTGGCTTGTTGGCTTGTTGGTTTGTTGGTTTGTTGGTTTGTTGGTTTGTTGGCTTGTTGGTTTGTTGGTTTGTTGGCTTGTCGGTTTTTGGTTTGTTGGTTTGTTGGCTTGTTGGTTACTTGGTTTGTTGGTTTGTTGGTTTGTTGGTTTGTTGGCTTGTTGGTTTATTGGTTTGTTGGTGTTTTGGTTTGTTGGTTTATTTGTTTGTTGGTTTGTTGGCTTGTTGGTTTGTTGCTTTGTTGGTTTGTTGGTTTGTTAGTTTGTGGGTTTGTTGGTTTGTTGGCTTGTTGGTTTGTTGGTTTGTTGGCTTGTTGGCTTGCTGGTTTGTTAGTTTGTTGGTTTGTTGGCTTGTTGGCTTGTTGGTTTGTTAGTTTGCTGGCTTTTTGGTTACTTGGTTTGTTCGTTTGTTGGTTTGTTGGTTTGTTGGCTTGTTGCTTTGTTGGTTTGTTGGTTTGTTGGCTTGTTGGCTTGTTGGTTTGTTGGTTTGTTGGTTTGTTGGCTTGTTGGTTTGTTGGTTTGTTGGTTTGTTAGTTTGTTGGTTTGTTGGCTTGTTGGTTTGTTGGTTTGTTGGTTTGTTGCCTTGTTGGTTTGTTGGTTTGTTGGTTTGTTGGTTTGTTGGTTTGTTGGTTTTTGGGTTTGTTGGTTTATTTGTTTGTTGATTTGTTGGCTTGTTGGTTTGTTGGTTTGTTGGTTTGTTGGTTTGTTGGCTTGTTGGTTTGTTGGTTTGTTGGCTTGTTGGTTTGTTGGCTTGTTGGCTTGTTGGTTTGTTGGTTTGTTGGTTTTTTGGTTTGTTGGTTTGTTGGTTTGTTGGTTTGTTGGTTTGTTGGTTTATTTGTTTGTTGGTTTGTTGGTTTATTTGTTTGTTGGTTTGTTGGCTTGTTGGTTTGTTGGTTTGTTGGTTTGTTGCTTTGTTCGTTCGATGGTTTGTTGGTTTTTTGGTTACTTGGTTTGTTGGTTTTTTGGTTACTTGGTTTGTTGGTTTGTTGGTTTGTTGGTTTGTTGGTTTGTTGGCTTGTTGGCTTGTTGGCTTGTTGGTTTGTTGGTTTGTTGGCTTGTTGGTTACTTAGTTTGTTGGTTTGTTGGCATGTTGGTTTGTTGGTTTGTTGGCTTGTTGGTTTGTTGGTTTGTTGGCTTGTTGGCTTGTTGGTTTGTTGGTTTGTTGGTTTGTTGGTTTGTTGGTTTGTTGGCTTGTTAGTTTGTTGGTTTGTTGGCTTATTGGTTTGTTGGTTTGTTGGTTTGTTGGCTTGTTGGCTTGTTGGTTTGTTGGTTTGTTGGCTTGTTGTTTTGTTGGTTTGTTGGCTTTTTGGCTTGTTGGTTTGTTGGTTTGTTGGTTTGTTGGCTTGTTGGTTTGTTGGCTTGTTGGTTTGTTGGCTTGTTGCTTTGTTGGTTTGTTGGTTTGTTGGCTTGGTGGCTTGATGGTTTGTTGGTTTGTTGGTTTGTTGGCTTGTTGGTTTATTGGTTTGTTGGCTTGTTGGTTTGTTGGTTTGTTGGTTTGTTGGCTTGTTGGCTTGTTGGTTTGTTGGTTTGTTGGCTTGTTGGCTTGTTGGTTTGTTGGTTTGTTGGCTTTTTGGTTACTTAAATTGTTGGTTTGTTGGCATGTTGGTTTGTTGGTTTGCTGGTTTGTTGGCTTGTTGGTTACTTAGTTTGTTGGTTTGTTGGCATGTTGGTTTGTTGGTTTGTTGGTTTGTTGGTTTGTTGGTTTGTTGGTTTGTTGGTTTGTTGGTTTGTTGGCTTGTTGGTTTGTTGGCTTGTTGGCTTGTTGGTTTGTTAGTTTGTTGGCCTTTTTGTTACTTGGTTTGTTGGCTTGTTGGCTTGTTGCTTTGTTGGTTTGTTGGCTTGTTGGTTTGTTGGCTTGTTGGCTTGTTGGTTTGTTAGTTTGTTGGCCTTTTGGTTACTTGGTTTGTTGGTTTGTTGGTTTGTTGGTTGTTGATTTGTTGGCTTGTTGGTTTGTTGGTTTGTTGGTTTGTTGGTTTGTTGGTTTGTTGGTTTGTTGGCTTGTGGGCTTGTTGGCTTGTTGGCTTGTTGGTTACTTAGTTTGTTGGTTTGTTGGCATGTTGGTTTGTTGGTTTGTTGGCTTGTTGGTTTGTTGGTTTGTTGGCTTGTTGGTTTGTTGGCTTGTTGGTTTGTTGGTTTGTTGGTTTGTTGGCTTGTTGGCTTGTTGGTTTGTTGGTTTGTTGGTTTGTTGGTTTGTTGGCTTGTTGGTTTGTTGGTTTGTTGGCTTGTCGGTTTTTGGTTTGTTGGTTTGTTGGCTTGTTGGTTACTTGGTTTGTTGGTTTGTTGGTTTGTTGGTTTGTTGGCTTGTTGGTTTATTGGTTTGTTGGTGTTTTGGTTTGTTGGTTTATTTGTTTGTTGGTTTGTTGGCTTGTTGGTTTGTTGGTTTGTTGGTTTGTTGGCTTGTTGGTTTGTTGGTTTGTTGGCTTGTTGGTTTGTTGGCTTGTTGGCTTGTTGGTTTGTTGGTTTGTTGGTTTTTTGGTTTGTTGGTTTGTTGGTTTGTTGGTTTGTTGGTTTGTTGGTTTATTTGTTTGTTGGTTTGTTGGTTTATTTGTTTGTTGGTTTGTTGGCTTGTTGGTTTGTTGGTTTGTTGGTTTGTTGCTTTGTTCGTTTGATGGTTTGTTGGTTTTTTGGTTACTTGGTTTGTTGGTTTTTTGGTTACTTGGTTTGTTGGTTTGTTGGTTTGTTGGTTTATTGGTTTGTTGGCTTGTTGGCTTGTTGGCTTGTTGGTTTGTTGGTTTGTTGGCTTGTTGGTTACTTAGTTTGTTGGTTTGTTGGCATGTTGGTTTGTTGGTTTGTTGGCTTGTTGGTTTGTTGGTTTGTTGGCTTGTTGGCTTGTTGGTTTGTTGGTTTGTTGGTTTGTTGGTTTGTTGGTTTGTTGGTTTGTTGGCTTGTTGGTTTGTTGGTTACTTGGTTTGTTGGTTTGTTGGTTTGTTGGCTTGTTGGTTTGTTGGCTTGTTGCTTTGTTGGTTTGTTGGTTTGTTGGCTTGGTGGCTTGTTGGTTTGGTGGTTTGTTGGTTTGTTGGCTTGTTGGTTTATTGGTTTGTTGGCTTGTTGGTTTGTTGGTTTGTTGGTTTGTTGGCTTGTTGGCTTGTTGGTTTGTTGGTTTGTTGGCTTGTTGGCTTGTTGGTTTGTTGGTTTGTTGGCTTTTTGGTTACTTAAATTGTTGGTTTGTTGGCATGTTGGTTTGTTGGTTTGCTGGTTTGTTGGCTTGTTGGTTACTTAGTTTGTTGGTTTGTTGGCATGTTGGTTTGTTGGTTTGTTGGTTTGTTGGTTTGTTGGTTTGTTGGTTTGTTGGTTTGTTGGTTTGTTGGTTTGTTGGCTTGTTGGTTTTTTGGCTTGTTGGCTTGTTGGTTTGTTAGTTTGTTGGCCTTTTGGTTACTTGGTTTGTTGGCTTGTTGGCTTGTTGCTTTGTTGGTTTGTTGGTTTGTTGGCTTGTTGGTTTGTTGGCTTGTTGGCTTGTTGGTTTGTTAGTTTGTTGGCCTTTTGGTTACTTGGTTTGTTGGTTTGTTGGTTTGTTGGTTTGTTGATTTGTTGGCTTGTTGGTTTGTTGGTTTGTTGGTTTGTTGGTTTGTTGGTTTGTTGGTTTGTTGGCTTGTTGGCTTGTTGGCTTGTTGGTTTGTTAGTTTGTGAGCTTTTTGGTTACTTGGTTTGTTGGTTTGTTGGTTTGTTGGCTTGTTGGTTTGTTGGTTTGTTGGTTTGTTGGTTTGTTGGTTTGTTGGCTTGTTGGTTTGTTGGCTTGTTGGTTTGTTGGTTTGTTGGTTTGTTGGCTTGTTGGCTTGTTGGTTTGTTGGTTTGTTGGTTTGTTGGTTTGTTGGCTTGTTGGTTTGTTGGTTTGTTGGCTTGTCGGTTTTTGGTTTGTTGGTTTGTTGGCTTGTTGGTTACTTGGTTTGTTGGTTTGTTGGTTTGTTGGTTTGTTGGCTTGTTGGTTTATTGGTTTGTTGGTGTTTTGGTTTGTTGGTTTATTTGTTTGTTGGTTTGTTGGCTTGTTGGTTTGTTGGTTTGTTGGTTTGTTGGTTTGTTAGTTTGTGGGTTTGTTGGTTTGTTGGCTTGTTGGTTTGTTGGTTTGTTGGCTTGTTGGCTTGCTGGTTTGTTAGTTTGTTGGTTTGTTGGCTTGTTGGCTTGTTGGTTTGTTAGTTTGCTGGCTTTTTGGTTACTTGGTTTGTTCGTTTGTTGGTTTGTTGGTTTGTTGGCTTGTTGCTTTGTTGGTTTGTTGGTTTGTTGGCTTGTTGGCTTGTTGGTTTGTTGGTTTGTTGGTTTGTTGGCTTGTTGGTTTGTTGGTTTGTTGGTTTGTTAGTTTGTTGGTTTGTTGGCTTGTTGGTTTGTTGGTTTGTTGGTTTGTTGCCTTGTTGGTTTGTTGGTTTGTTGGTTTGTTGGTTTGTTGGTTTGTTGGTTTTTGGGTTTGTTGGTTTATTTGTTTGTTGATTTGTTGGCTTGTTGGTTTGTTGGTTTGTTGGTTTGTTGGTTTGTTGGCTTGTTGGTTTGTTGGTTTGTTGGCTTGTTGGTTTGTTGGCTTGTTGGCTTGTTGGTTTGTTGGTTTGTTGGTTTTTTGGTTTGTTGGTTTGTTGGTTTGTTGGTTTGCTGGTTTGTTGGTTTATTTGTTTGTTGGTTTGTTGGTTTATTTGTTTGTTGGTTTGTTGGCTTGTTGGTTTGTTGGTTTGTTGGTTTGTTGCTTTGTTCGTTCGATGGTTTGTTGGTTTTTTGGTTACTTGGTTTGTTGGTTTTTTGGTTTCTTGGTTTGTTGGTTTGTTGGTTTGTTGGTTTGTTGGTTTGTTGGCTTGTTGGCTTGTTGGCTTGTTGGCTTGTTGGTTTGTTGGTTTGTTGGCTTGTTGGTTACTTAGTTTGTTGGTTTGTTGGCATGTTGGTTTGTTGGTTTGTTGGCTTGTTGGTTTGTTGGTTTGTTGGCTTGTTGGCTTGTTGGTTTGTTGGTTTGTTGGTTTGTTGGTTTGTTGGTTTGTTGGCTTGTTAGTTTGTTGGTTTGTTGGCTTATTGGTTTGTTGGTTTGTTGGTTTGTTGGCTTGTTGGCTTGTTGGTTTGTTGGTTTGTTGGCTTGTTGTTTTGTTGGTTTGTTGGCTTTTTGGCTTGTTGGTTTGTTGGTTTGTTGGTTTGTTGGCTTGTTGGTTTGTTGGCTTGTTGGTTTGTTGGCTTGTTGCTTTGTTGGTTTGTTGGTTTGTTGGCTTGGTGGCTTGTTGGTTTGTTGGTTTGTTGGTTTGTTGGCTTGTTGGTTTATTGGTTTGTTGGCTTGTTGGTTTGTTGGTTTGTTGGTTTGTTGGCTTGTTGGCTTGTTGGTTTGTTGGTTTGTTGGCTTGTTGGCTTGTTGGTTTGTTGGTTTGTTGGCTTTTTGGTTACTTAAATTGTTGGTTTGTTGGCATGTTGGTTTGTTGGTTTGCTGGTTTGTTGGTTTGTTGGTTTGTTGGTTTGTTGGTTTGTTGGTTTGTTGGCTTGTTGGTTTGTTGGCTTGTTGGCTTGTTGGTTTGTTAGTTTGTTGGCCTTTTGGTTACTTGGTTTGTTGGCTTGTTGGCTTGTTGCTTTGTTGGTTTGTTGGTTTGTTGGCTTGTTGGTTTGTTGGCTTGTTGGCTTGTTGGTTTGTTAGTTTGTTGGCCTTTTGGTTACTTGGTTTGTTGGTTTGTTGGTTTGTTGGTTGTTGATTTGTTGGCTTGTTGGTTTGTTGGTTTGTTGGTTTGTTGGTTTGTTGGTTTGTTGGTTTGTTGGTTTGTTGGCTTGTTGGCTTGTTGGCTTGTTGGTTTGTTAGTTTGTGAGCTTTTTGGTTACTTGGTTTGTTGGTTTGTTGGTTTGTTGGCTTGTTGGTTTGTTGGTTTGTTAGTTTGTTGGCTTGTTGGTTTGTTGGCTTGTGGGTTTGTTGGTTTGTTGGTTTGTTGGCTTGTTGGATTGTTGGTTTGTTGGTTTGTTGGTTTGTTGGTTTGTTGGTTTTTTGGTTTGTTGGCTTGTTGGTTTGTTGGTTTGTTGGCTTCTTGGTTTGTTGGTTTGTTGGCTTGTTGGCTTGTTTGTTTGTTGGTTTGTTGGCTTGTTGGTTACTTGGTTTGTTGGTTTGTTGGTTTGTTGGTTTGTTGGCTTGTTGGCTTGTTGGTTTGTTGGTTAGTTTGTTTGTTGGTTTGTTAGTTTGTTGGTTTGTTGGCTTGTTGGCTTGTTGGTTTGTTGGTTTGTTGGCTTGTTGGTTTGTTGGTTTGTTGGCTTGTCGGTTTTTGGTTTGTTGGTTTGTTGGCTTGTTGGTTACTTGGTTTGTTGGTTTGTTGGTTTGTTGGTTTGTTGGCTTGTTGGTTACTTAGTTTGTTGGTTTGTTGGCATGTTGGCTTGTCGGTTTTTGGTTTGTTGGTTTGTTGGCTTGTTGGTTTGTTGGTTTTTTGGTTACTTGGTTTGTTGGTTTTTTGGTTACTTGGTTTGTTGGTTTGTTGGTTTGTTGGTTTGTTGGTTTGTTGGCTTGTTGGCTTGTTGGCTTGTTGGTTTGTTGGTTTGTTGGCTTGTTGGTTACTTAGTTTGTTGGTTTGTTGGCATGTTGGTTTGTTGGTTTGTTGGCTTGTTGGTTTGTTGGTTTGTTGGCTTGTTGGCTTGTTGGTTTGTTGGTTTGTTGGTTTGTTGGTTTGTTGGTTTGTTGGCTTGTTGGTTTGTTTGTTACTTGGTTTGTTGGTTTGTTGGTTTGTTGGCTTGTTGGTTTGTTAGCTTGTTGCTTTGTTGGTTTGTTGGTTTGTTGGCTTGGTGGCTTGTTGGTTTGTTGGTTTGTTGGTTTGTTGGCTTGTTGGTTTATTGGTTTGTTGGCTTGTTGGTTTGTTGGTTTGTTGGTTTGTTGGCTTGTTGGCTTGTTGGTTTGTTGGTTTGTTGGCTTGTTGGCTTGTTGGTTTGTTGGTTTGTTGGCTTTTTGGTTACTTAAATTGTTGGTTTGTTGGCATGTTGGTTTGTTGGTTTGCTGGTTTGTTGGCTTGTTGGTTACTTAGTTTGTTGGTTTGTTGGCATGTTGGTTTGTTGGTTTGTTGGTTTGTTGGTTTGTTGGTTTGTTGGTTTGTTGGTTTGTTGGTTTGTTGGCTTGTTGGTTTTTTGGCTTGTTGGCTTGTTGGTTTGTTAGTTTGTTGGCCTTTTGGTTACTTGGTTTGTTGGCTTGTTGGCTTGTTGCTTTGTTGGTTTGTTGGTTTGTTGGCTTGTTGGTTTGTTGGCTTGTTGGCTTGTTGGTTTGTTGGTTTGTTGGCTTGTTGTTTTGTTGGTTTGTTGGCTTTTTGGCTTGTTGGTTTGTTGGTTTGTTGGTTTGTTGGCTTGTTGGTTTGTTGGCTTGTTGGTTTGTTGGCTTGTTGCTTTGTTGGTTTGTTGGTTTGTTGGCTTGGTGGCTTGTTGGTTTGTTGGTTTGTTGGTTTGTTGGCTTGTTGGTTTATTGGTTTGTTGGCTTGTTGGTTTGTTGGTTTGTTGGTTTGTTGGCTTGTTGGCTTGTTGGTTTGTTGGTTTGTTGGCTTGTTGGCTTGTTGGTTTGTTGGTTTGTTGGCTTTTTGGTTACTTAAATTGTTGGTTTGTTGGCATGTTGGTTTGTTGGTTTGCTGGTTTGTTGGTTTGTTGGTTTGTTGGTTTGTTGGTTTGTTGGTTTGTTGGTTTGTTGGTTTGTTGGCTTGTTGGATTGTTGGTTTGTTGGTTTGTTGGTTTGTTGGTTTGTTGGTTTTTTGGTTTGTTGGCTTGTTGGTTTGTTGGTTTGTTGGCTTCTTGGTTTGTTGGTTTGTTGGCTTGTTGGCTTGTTTGTTTGTTGGTTTGTTGGCTTGTTGGTTACTTGGTTTGTTGGTTTGTTGGTTTGTTGGTTTGTTGGCTTGTTGGCTTGTTGGTTTGTTGGTTAGTTTGTTTGTTGGTTTGTTAGTTTGTTGGTTTGTTGGCTTGTTGGCTTGTTGGTTTGTTGGTTTGTTGGCTTGTTGGTTTGTTGGTTTGTTGGCTTGTCGGTTTTTGGTTTGTTGGTTTGTTGGCTTGTTGGTTACTTGGTTTGTTGGTTTGTTGGTTTGTTGGTTTGTTGGCTTGTTGGTTACTTAGTTTGTTGGTTTGTTGGCATGTTGGCTTGTCGGTTTTTGGTTTGTTGGTTTGTTGGCTTGTTGGTTACTTGGTTTGTTGGTTTGTTGGTTTGTTGGTTTGTTGGCTTGTTGGTTTGTTGGTTTGTTGGTGTTTTGGTTTGTTGGTTTATTTGTTTGTTGGTTTGTTGGCTTATTGGTTTGTTGGTTTGTTGGTTTGTTGGTTTGTTAGTTTGTTGGTTTGTTGGTTTGTTGGCTTGTTGGTTTGTTGGTTTGTTGGCTTGTTGGCTTGTCGGTTTTTGGTTTGTTGGTTTGTTGGCTTGTTGGTTACTTGGTTTGTTGGTTTGTTGGTTTGTTGGTTTGTTGGCTTGTTGGTTTGTTGGTTTGTTGGTGTTTTGGTTTGTTGGTTTATTTGTTTGTTGGTTTGTTGGCTTATTGGTTTGTTGGTTTGTTGGTTTGTTGGTTTGTTAGTTTGTTGGTTTGTTGGTTTGTTGGCTTGTTGGTTTGTTGGTTTGTTGGCTTGTTGGCTTGTTTGTTTGTTGGTTTGTTGGCTTGTTGGTTACTTGGTTTGTTGGTTTGTTGGTTTGTTGGTTTGTTGGCTTGTTGGCTTGTTGGTTTGTTGGTTAGTTTGTTTGTTGGTTTGTTAGTTTGTTGGTTTGTTGGCTTGTTGGCTTGTTGGTTTGTTGGTTTGTTGGCTTGTTGGTTTGTTGGTTTGTTGGCTTGTCGGTTTTTGGTTTGTTGGTTTGTTGGCTTGTTGGTTACTTGGTTTGTTGGTTTGTTGGTTTGTTGGTTTGTTGGCTTGCTGGTTTGTTGGTTTGTTGGTGTTTTGGTTTGTTGGTTTATTTGTTTGTTGGTTTGTTGGCTTATTGGTTTGTTGGTTTGTTGGTTTGTTGGTTTGTTAGTTTGTTGGTTTGTTGGTTTGTTGGCTTGTTGGTTTGTTGGTTTGTTGGTTTGTTGGCTTATTGGTTTGTTGGTTTGTTGGTTTGTTGGTTTGTTAGTTTGTTGGTTTGTTGGTTTGTTGGCTTGTTGGTTTGTTGGTTTGTTGGCTTGTTGGCTTGTTGGTTTGTTGGTTTGTTGGCTTGTTGGCTTGTTGGTTTGTTGGTTTGTTGGCTTGTTGGCTTGTTGGTTTGTTGGTTTGTTGGCTTTTTGGTTACTTAAATTGTTGGTTTGTTGGCATGTTGGTTTGTTGGTTTGCTGGTTTGTTGGCTTGTTGGTTACTTAGTTTGTTGGTTTGTTGGCATGTTGGTTTGTTGGTTTGTTGGTTTGTTGGTTTGTTGGTTTGTTGGTTTGTTGGTTTGTTGGTTTGTTGGCTTGTTGGTTTTTTGGCTTGTTGGCTTGTTGGTTTGTTAGTTTGTTGGCCTTTTGGTTACTTGGTTTGTTGGCTTGTTGGCTTGTTGCTTTGTTGGTTTGTTGGTTTGTTGGCTTGTTGGTTTGTTGGCTTGTTGGCTTGTTGGTTTGTTGGTTTGTTGGCTTGTTGTTTTGTTGGTTTGTTGGCTTTTTGGCTTGTTGGTTTGTTGGTTTGTTGGTTTGTTGGCTTGTTGGTTTGTTGGCTTGTTGGTTTGTTGGCTTGTTGCTTTGTTGGTTTGTTGGTTTGTTGGCTTGGTGGCTTGTTGGTTTGTTGGTTTGTTGGTTTGTTGGCTTGTTGGTTTATTGGTTTGTTGGCTTGTTGGTTTGTTGGTTTGTTGGTTTGTTGGCTTGTTGGCTTGTTGGTTTGTTGGTTTGTTGGCTTGTTGGCTTGTTGGTTTGTTGGTTTGTTGGCTTTTTGGTTACTTAAATTGTTGGTTTGTTGGCATGTTGGTTTGTTGGTTTGCTGGTTTGTTGGTTTGTTGGTTTGTTGGTTTGTTGGTTTGTTGGTTTGTTGGTTTGTTGGCTTGTTGGATTGTTGGTTTGTTGGTTTGTTGGTTTGTTGGTTTGTTGGTTTTTTGGTTTGTTGGCTGGTTGGTTTGTTGGTTTGTTGGCTTCTTGGTTTGTTGGTTTGTTGGCTTGTTGGCTTGTTTGTTTGTTGGTTTGTTGGCTTGTTGGTTACTTGGTTTGTTGGTTTGTTGGTTTGTTGGTTTGTTGGCTTGTTGGCTTGTTGGTTTGTTGGTTAGTTTGTTTGTTGGTTTGTTAGTTTGTTGGTTTGTTGGCTTGTTGGCTTGTTGGTTTGTTGGTTTGTTGGCTTGTTGGTTTGTTGGTTTGTTGGCTTGTCGGTTTTTGGTTTGTTGGTTTGTTGGCTTGTTGGTTACTTGGTTTGTTGGTTTGTTGGTTTGTTGGTTTGTTGGCTTGTTGGTTACTTAGTTTGTTGGTTTGTTGGCATGTTGGCTTGTCGGTTTTTGGTTTGTTGGTTTGTTGGCTTGTTGGTTACTTGGTTTGTTGGTTTGTTGGTTTGTTGGTTTGTTGGCTTGTTGGTTTGTTGGTTTGTTGGTGTTTTGGTTTGTTGGTTTATTTGTTTGTTGGTTTGTTGGCTTATTGGTTTGTTGGTTTGTTGGTTTGTTGGTTTGTTAGTTTGTTGGTTTGTTGGTTTGTTGGCTTGTTGGTTTGTTGGTTTGTTGGCTTGTTGGCTTGTCGGTTTTTGGTTTGTTGGTTTGTTGGCTTGTTGGTTACTTGGTTTGTTGGTTTGTTGGTTTGTTGGTTTGTTGGCTTGTTGGTTTGTTGGTTTGTTGGTGTTTTGGTTTGTTGGTTTATTTGTTTGTTGGTTTGTTGGCTTATTGGTTTGTTGGTTTGTTGGTTTGTTGGTTTGTTAGTTTGTTGGTTTGTTGGTTTGTTGGCTTGTTGGTTTGTTGGTTTGTTGGCTTGTTGGCTTGTTTGTTTGTTGGTTTGTTGGCTTGTTGGTTACTTGGTTTGTTGGTTTGTTGGTTTGTTGGTTTGTTGGCTTGTTGGCTTGTTGGTTTGTTGGTTAGTTTGTTTGTTGGTTTGTTAGTTTGTTGGTTTGTTGGCTTGTTGGCTTGTTGGTTTGTTGGTTTGTTGGCTTGTTGGTTTGTTGGTTTGTTGGCTTGTCGGTTTTTGGTTTGTTGGTTTGTTGGCTTGTTGGTTACTTGGTTTGTTGGTTTGTTGGTTTGTTGGTTTGTTGGCTTGCTGGTTTGTTGGTTTGTTGGTGTTTTGGTTTGTTGGTTTATTTGTTTGTTGGTTTGTTGGCTTATTGGTTTGTTGGTTTGTTGGTTTGTTGGTTTGTTAGTTTGTTGGTTTGTTGGTTTGTTGGCTTGTTGGTTTGTTGGTTTGTTGGTTTGTTGGCTTATTGGTTTGTTGGTTTGTTGGTTTGTTGGTTTGTTAGTTTGTTGGTTTGTTGGTTTGTTGGCTTGTTGGTTTGTTGGTTTGTTGGCTTGTTGGCTTGTTGGTTTGTTGGTTTGTTGGCTTGTTGGCTTGTTGGTTTGTTGGTTTGTTGGCTTTTTGGTTACTTAAATTGTTGGTTTGTTGGCATGTTGGTTTGTTGGTTTGCTGGTTTGTTGGCTTGTTGGTTACTTAGTTTGTTGGTTTGTTGGCATGTTGGTTTGTTGGTTTGTTGGTTTGTTGGTTTGTTGGTTTGTTGGTTTGTTGGTTTGTTGGTTTGTTGGCATGTTGGTTTGTTGGCTTGTTGGCTTGTTGGTTTGTTAGTTTGTTGGCCTTTTTGTTACTTGGTTTGTTGGCTTGTTGGCTTGTTGCTTTGTTGGTTTGTTGGCTTGTTGGTTTGTTGGCTTGTTGGCTTGTTGGTTTGTTAGTTTGTTGGCCTTTTGGTTACTTGGTTTGTTGGTTTGTTGGTTTGTTGGTTGTTGATTTGTTGGCTTGTTGGTTTGTTGGTTTGTTGGTTTGTTGGTTTGTTGGTTTGTTGGTTTGTTGGCTTGTTGGCTTGTTGGCTTGTTGGCTTGTTGGTTACTTAGTTTGTTGGTTTGTTGGCATGTTGGTTTGTTGGTTTGTTGGCTTGTTGGTTTGTTGGTTTGTTGGCTTGTTGGTTTGTTGGCTTGTTGGTTTGTTGGTTTGTTGGTTTGTTGGCTTGTTGGCTTGTTGGTTTGTTGGTTTGTTGGTTTGTTGGTTTGTTGGCTTGTTGGTTTGTTGGTTTGTTGGCTTGTCGGTTTTTGGTTTGTTGGTTTGTTGGCTTGTTGGTTACTTGGTTTGTTGGTTTGTTGGTTTGTTGGTTTGTTGGCTTGTTGGTTTATTGGTTTGTTGGTGTTTTGGTTTGTTGGTTTATTTGTTTGTTGGTTTGTTGGCTTGTTGGTTTGTTGGTTTGTTGGTTTGTTGGCTTGTTGGTTTGTTGGTTTGTTGGCTTGTTGGTTTGTTGGCTTGTTGGCTTGTTGGTTTGTTGGTTTGTTGGTTTTTTGGTTTGTTGGTTTGTTGGTTTGTTGGTTTGTTGGTTTGTTGGTTTATTTGTTTGTTGGTTTGTTGGTTTATTTGTTTGTTGGTTTGTTGGCTTGTTGGTTTGTTGGTTTGTTGGTTTGTTGCTTTGTTCGTTTGATGGTTTGTTGGTTTTTTGGTTACTTGGTTTGTTGGTTTTTTGGTTACTTGGTTTGTTGGTTTGTTGGTTTGTTGGTTTGTTGGTTTGTTGGCTTGTTGGCTTGTTGGCTTGTTGGCTTGTTGGTTTGTTGGTTTGTTGGCTTGTTGGTTACTTAGTTTGTTGGTTTGTTGGCATGTTGGTTTGTTGGTTTGTTGGCTTGTTGGTTTGTTGGTTTGTTGGCTTGTTGGCTTGTTGGTTTGTTGGTTTGTTGGTTTGTTGGTTTGTTGGTTTGTTGGCTTGTTGGTTTGTTGGTTACTTGGTTTGTTGGTTTGTTGGTTTGTTGGCTTGTTGGTTTGTTGGCTTGTTGCTTTGTTGGTTTGTTGGTTTGTTGGCTTGGTGGCTTGTTGGTTTGTTGGTTTGTTGGTTTGTTGGCTTGTTGGTTTGTTGGTTTGTTGGTGTTTTGGTTTGTTGGTTTATTTGTTTGTTGGTTTGTTGGCTTATTGGTTTGTTGGTTTGTTGGTTTGTTGGTTTGTTAGTTTGTTGGTTTGTTGGCTTGTTGGCTTGTTGGTTTGTTGGTTTGTTGGCTTGTTGGTTTGTTGGTTTGTTGGCTTGTCGGTTTTTGGTTTGTTGGTTTGTTGGCTTGTTGGTTACTTGGTTTGTTGGTTTGTTGGTTTGTTGGTTTGTTGGCTTGTTGGTTACTTAGTTTGTTGGTTTGTTGGCATGTTGGCTTGTCGGTTTTTGGTTTGTTGGTTTGTTGGTTACTTGGTTTGTTGGTTTGTTGGTTTGTTGGTTTGTTGGCTTGTTGGTTTGTTGGTTTGTTGGTGTTTTGGTTTGTTGGTTTATTTGTTTGTTGGTTTGTTGGCTTATTGGTTTGTTGGTTTGTTGGTTTGTTGGTTTGTTAGTTTGTTGGTTTGTTGGTTTGTTGGCTTGTTGGTTTGTTGGTTTGTTGGCTTGTTGGCTTGTCGGTTTTTGGTTTGTTGGTTTGTTGGCTTGTTGGTTACTTGGTTTGTTGGTTTGTTGGTTTGTTGGTTTGTTGGCTTGTTGGTTTGTTGGTTTGTTGGTGTTTTGGTTTGTTGGTTTATTTGTTTGTTGGTTTGTTGGCTTATTGGTTTGTTGGTTTGTTGGTTTGTTGGTTTGTTAGTTTGTTGGTTTGTTGGTTTGTTGGCTTGTTGGTTTGTTGGTTTGTTGGCTTGTTGGCTTGTTTGTTTGTTGGTTTGTTGGCTTGTTGGTTACTTGGTTTGTTGGTTTGTTGGTTTGTTGGTTTGTTGGCTTGTTGGCTTGTTGGTTTGTTGGTTAGTTTGTTTGTTGGTTTGTTAGTTTGTTGGTTTGTTGGCTTGTTGGCTTGTTGGTTTGTTGGTTTGTTGGCTTGTTGGTTTGTTGGTTTGTTGGCTTGTCGGTTTTTGGTTTGTTGGTTTGTTGGCTTGTTGGTTACTTGGTTTGTTGGTTTGTTGGTTTGTTGGTTTGTTGGCTTGTTGGTTTGTTGGTTTGTTGGTGTTTTGGTTTGTTGGTTTATTTGTTTGTTGGTTTGTTGGCTTATTGGTTTGTTGGTTTGTTGGTTTGTTGGTTTGTTAGTTTGTTGGTTTGTTGGTTTGTTGGCTTGTTGGTTTGTTGGTTTGTTGGTTTGTTGGCTTATTGGTTTGTTGGTTTGTTGGTTTGTTGGTTTGTTAGTTTGTTGGTTTGTTGGTTTGTTGGCTTGTTGGTTTGTTGGTTTGTTGGCTTGTTGGCTTGTTGGTTTGTTGGTTTGTTGGCTTGTTGGCTTGTTGGTTTGTTGGTTTGTTGGCTTTTTGGTTACTTAAATTGTTGGTTTGTTGGCATGTTGGTTTGTTGGTTTGCTGGTTTGTTGGCTTGTTGGTTACTTAGTTTGTTGGTTTGTTGGCATGTTGGTTTGTTGGTTTGTTGGTTTGTTGGTTTGTTGGTTTGTTGGTTTGTTGGTTTGTTGGTTTGTTGGTTTGTTGGCTTGTTGGTTTGTTGGCTTGTTGGCTTGTTGGTTTGTTAGTTTGTTGGCCTTTTTGTTACTTGGTTTGTTGGCTTGTTGGCTTGTTGCTTTGTTGGTTTGTTGGCTTGTTGGTTTGTTGGCTTGTTGGCTTGTTGGTTTGTTAGTTTGTTGGCCTTTTGGTTACTTGGTTTGTTGGTTTGTTGGTTTGTTGGTTGTTGATTTGTTGGCTTGTTGGTTTGTTGGTTTGTTGGTTTGTTGGTTTGTTGGTTTGTTGGCTTGTTGGCTTGTTGGCTTGTTGGCTTGTTGGCTTGTTGGTTACTTAGTTTGTTGGTTTGTTGGCATGTTGGTTTGTTGGTTTGTTGGCTTGTTGGTTTGTTGGTTTGTTGGCTTGTTGGTTTGTTGGCTTGTTGGTTTGTTGGTTTGTTGGTTTGTTGGCTTGTTGGCTTGTTGGTTTGTTGGTTTGTTGGTTTGTTGGTTTGTTGGCTTGTTGGTTTGTTGGTTTGTTGGCTTGTCGGTTTTTGGTTTGTTGGTTTGTTGGCTTGTTGGTTACTTGGTTTGTTGGTTTGTTGGTTTGTTGGTTTGTTGGCTTGTTGGTTTATTGGTTTGTTGGTGTTTTGGTTTGTTGGTTTATTTGTTTGTTGGTTTGTTGGCTTGTTGGTTTGTTGGTTTGTTGGTTTGTTGGCTTGTTGGTTTGTTGGTTTGTTGGCTTGTTGGTTTGTTGGCTTGTTGGCTTGTTGGTTTGTTGGTTTGTTGGTTTTTTGGTTTGTTGGTTTGTTGGTTTGTTGGTTTGTTGGTTTGTTGGTTTATTTGTTTGTTGGTTTGTTGGTTTATTTGTTTGTTGGTTTGTTGGCTTGTTGGTTTGTTGGTTTGTTGGTTTGTTGCTTTGTTCGTTTGATGGTTTGTTGGTTTTTTGGTTACTTGGTTTGTTGGTTTTTTGGTTACTTGGTTTGTTGGTTTGTTGGTTTGTTGGTTTGTTGGTTTGTTGGCTTGTTGGCTTGTTGGCTTGTTGGTTTGTTGGTTTGTTGGCTTGTTGGTTACTTAGTTTGTTGGTTTGTTGGCATGTTGGTTTGTTGGTTTGTTGGCTTGTTGGTTTGT
The DNA here is from genome assembly GCA_958298945.1 of Atherix ibis. Classification (NCBI taxonomy): domain Eukaryota; kingdom Metazoa; phylum Arthropoda; class Insecta; order Diptera; family Athericidae; genus Atherix; species Atherix ibis. The sequence continues at coordinate 36,675,015 of OY282608.1, forward strand.
TGGTTTGTTGGCTTGTTGGCTTGTTGGTTTGTTGGTTTGTTGGTTTGTTGGTTTGTTGGTTTGTTGGTTTGTTAGCTTGTTGGTTTGTTGGTTACTTGGTTTGTTGGTTTGTTGGTTTGTTGGCTTGTTGGTTTGTTGGCTTGTTGCTTTGTTGGTTTGTTGGTTTGTTGGCTTGGTGGCTTGTTGGTTTGTTGGTTTGTTGGTTTGTTGGCTTGTTGGTTTATTGGTTTGTTGGCTTGTTGGTTTGTTGGTTTGTTGGTTTGTTGGCTTGTTGGCTTGTTGGTTTGTTGGTTTGTTGGCTTGTTGGCTTGTTGGTTTGTTGGTTTGTTGGCTTTTTGGTTACTTAAATTGTTGGTTTGTTGGCATGTTGGTTTGTTGGTTTGCTGGTTTGTTGGCTTGTTGGTTACTTAGTTTGTTGGTTTGTTGGCATGTTGGTTTGTTGGTTTGTTGGTTTGTTGGTTTGTTGGTTTGTTGGTTTGTTGGTTTGTTGGTTTGTTGGTTTGTTGGCTTGTTGGTTTTTTGGCTTGTTGGCTTGTTGGTTTGTTAGTTTGTTGGCCTTTTGGTAACTTGGTTTGTTGGCTTGTTGGCTTGTTGCTTTGTTGGTTTGTTGGTTTGTTGGCTTGTTGGTTTGTTGGCTTGTTGGCTTGTTGGTTTGTTAGTTTGTTGGCCTTTTGGTTACTTGGTTTGTTGGTTTGTTGGTTTGTTGGTTTGTTGATTTGTTGGCTTGTTGGTTTGTTGGTTTGTTGGTTTGTTGGTTTGTTGGTTTGTTGGTTTGTTGGCTTGTTGGCTTGTTGGCTTGTTGGTTTGTTAGTTTGTGAGCTTTTTGGTTACTTGGTTTGTTGGTTTGTTGGTTTGTTGGCTTGTTGGTTTGTTGGTTTGTTGGTTTGTTGGTTTGTTGGTTTGTTGGCTTGTTGGTTTGTTGGCTTGTTGGTTTGTTGGTTTGTTGGTTTGTTGGCTTGTTGGCTTGTTGGTTTGTTGGTTTGTTGGTTTGTTGGTTTGTTGGCTTGTTGGTTTGTTGGTTTGTTGGCTTGTCGGTTTTTGGTTTGTTGGTTTGTTGGCTTGTTGGTTACTTGGTTTGTTGGTTTGTTGGTTTGTTGGTTTGTTGGCTTGTTGGTTTATTGGTTTGTTGGTGTTTTGGTTTGTTGGTTTATTTGTTTGTTGGTTTGTTGGCTTGTTGGTTTGTTGGTTTGTTGGTTTGTTGGTTTGTTAGTTTGTGGGTTTGTTGGTTTGTTGGCTTGTTGGTTTGTTGGTTTGTTGGCTTGTTGGCTTGCTGGTTTGTTGGTTTGTTGGTTTGTTGGCTTGTTGGCTTGTTGGTTTGTTAGTTTGCTGGCTTTTTGGTTACTTGGTTTGTTCGTTTGTTGGTTTGTTGGTTTGTTGGCTTGTTGCTTTGTTGGTTTGTTGGTTTGTTGGCTTGTTGGCTTGTTGGTTTGTTGGTTTGTTGGTTTGTTGGCTTGTTGGTTTGTTGGTTTGTTGGTTTGTTAGTTTGTTGGTTTGTTGGCTTGTTGGTTTGTTGGTTTGTTGGTTTGTTGCCTTGTTGGTTTGTTGGTTTGTTGGTTTGTTGGTTTGTTGGTTTGTTGGTTTTTGGGTTTGTTGGTTTATTTGTTTGTTGATTTGTTGGCTTGTTGGTTTGTTGGTTTGTTGGTTTGTTGGTTTGTTGGCTTGTTGGTTTGTTGGTTTGTTGGCTTGTTGGTTTGTTGGCTTGTTGGCTTGTTGGTTTGTTGGTTTGTTGGTTTTTTGGTTTGTTGGTTTGTTGGTTTGTTGGTTTGTTGGTTTGTTGGTTTATTTGTTTGTTGGTTTGTTGGTTTATTTGTTTGTTGGTTTGTTGGCTTGTTGGTTTGTTGGTTTGTTGGTTTGTTGCTTTGTTCGTTCGATGGTTTGTTGGTTTTTTGGTTACTTGGTTTGTTGGTTTTTTGGTTACTTGGTTTGTTGGTTTGTTGGTTTGTTGGTTTGTTGGTTTGTTGGCTTGTTGGCTTGTTGGCTTGTTGGCTTGTTGGTTTGTTGGTTTGTTGGCTTGTTGGTTACTTAGTTTGTTGGTTTGTTGGCATGTTGGTTTGTTGGTTTGTTGGCTTGTTGGTTTGTTGGTTTGTTGGCTTGTTGGCTTGTTGGTTTGTTGGTTTGTTGGTTTGTTGGTTTGTTGGTTTGTTGGCTTGTTAGTTTGTTGGTTTGTTGGCTTATTGGTTTGTTGGTTTGTTGGTTTGTTGGCTTGTTGGCTTGTTGGTTTGTTGGTTTGTTGGCTTGTTGTTTTGTTGGTTTGTTGGCTTTTTGGCTTGTTGGTTTGTTGGTTTGTTGGCTTGTTGGTTTGTTGGCTTGTTGGTTTGTTGGCTTGTTGCTTTGTTGGTTTGTTGGTTTGTTGGCTTGGTGGCTTGTTGGTTTGTTGGTTTGTTGGTTTGTTGGCTTGTTGGTTTATTGGTTTGTTGGCTTGTTGGTTTGTTGGTTTGTTGGTTTGTTGGCTTGTTGGCTTGTTGGTTTGTTGGTTTGTTGGCTTGTTGGCTTGTTGGTTTGTTGGTTTGTTGGCTTTTTGGTTACTTAAATTGTTGGTTTGTTGGCATGTTGGTTTGTTGGTTTGCTGGTTTGTTGGTTTGTTGGTTTGTTGGTTTGTTGGTTTGTTGGTTTGTTGGCTTGTTGGTTTGTTGGCTTGTTGGCTTGTTGGTTTGTTAGTTTGTTGGCCTTTTGGTTACTTGGTTTGTTGGCTTGTTGGCTTGTTGCTTTGTTGGTTTGTTGGTTTGTTGGCTTGTTGGTTTGTTGGCTTGTTGGCTTGTTGGTTTGTTAGTTTGTTGGCCTTTTGGTTACTTGGTTTGTTGGTTTGTTGGTTTGTTGGTTGTTGATTTGTTGGCTTGTTGGTTTGTTGGTTTGTTGGTTTGTTGGTTTGTTGGTTTGTTGGTTTGTTGGTTTGTTGGCTTGTTGGCTTGTTGGCTTGTTGGTTTGTTAGTTTGTGAGCTTTTTGGTTACTTCTTTTGTTGGTTTGTTGGTTTGTTGGCTTGTTGGTTTGTTGGTTTGTTAGTTTGTTGGCTTGTTGGTTTGTTGGCTTGTGGGTTTGTTGGTTTGTTGGTTTGTTGGCTTGTTGGATTGTTGGTTTGTTGGTTTGTTGGTTTGTTGGTTTGTTGGTTTTTTGGTTTGTTGGCTTGTTGGTTTGTTGGTTTGTTGGCTTCTTGGTTTGTTGGTTTGTTGGCTTGTTGGCTTGTTTGTTTGTTGGTTTGTTGGCTTGTTGGTTACTTGGTTTGTTGGTTTGTTGGTTTGTTGGTTTGTTGGCTTGTTGGCTTGTTGGTTTGTTGGTTAGTTTGTTTGTTGGTTTGTTAGTTTGTTGGTTTGTTGGCTTGTTGGCTTGTTGGTTTGTTGGTTTGTTGGCTTGTTGGTTTGTTGGTTTGTTGGCTTGTCGGTTTTTGGTTTGTTGGTTTGTTGGCTTGTTGGTTACTTGGTTTGTTGGTTTGTTGGTTTGTTGGTTTGTTGGCTTGTTGGTTTGTTGGTTTGTTGGTGTTTTGGTTTGTTGGTTTATTTGTTTGTTGGTTTGTTGGCTTATTGGTTTGTTGGTTTGTTGGTTTGTTGGTTTGTTAGTTTGTTGGTTTGTTGGTTTGTTGGCTTGTTGGTTTGTTGGTTTGTTGGCTTGTTGGCTTGTTGGTTTGTTGGTTTGTTGGGTTGTTGGTTACTTAGTTTGTTGATTTGTTGATTAGTTCGTTTGTTGGTTTGTTAGTTTGTTGGTTTGTTGGCTTGTTGGCTTGTTGTTTGTTTGTTGGTTTGTTGGCTTGTTGGTTTGTTGGTTTGTTGGTTTGTTGGCTTGTTGGTTTGTTGGTTTGTTGGCTTGTTGGTTTGTTGGCTTGTTGGCTTGTTGGTTTGTTGGTTTGTTGGTTTTTTGGTTTGTTGGTTTGTTGGTTTGTTGGTTTGTTGGTTTGTTGGTTTATTTGTTTGTTGGTTTGTTGGTTTATTTGTTTGTTGGTTTGTTGGCTTGTTGGTTTGTTGGTTTGTTGGTTTGTTGCTTTGTTCGTTTGATGGTTTGTTGGTTTTTTGGTTACTTGGTTTGTTGGTTTTTTGGTTACTTGGTTTGTTGGTTTGTTGGTTTGTTGGTTTGTTGGCTTGTTGGCTTGTTGGCTTGTTGGCTTGTTGGTTTGTTGGTTTGTTGGCTTGTTGGTTACTTAGTTTGTTGGTTTGTTGGCATGTTGGTTTGTTGGTTTGTTGGCTTGTTGGTTTGTTGGTTTGTTGGCTTGTTGGCTTGTTGGTTTGTTGGTTTGTTGGTTTGTTGGTTTGTTGGTTTGTTGGCTTGTTGGTTTGTTGGTTACTTGGTTTGTTGGTTTGTTGGTTTGTTGGCTTGTTGGTTTGTTGGCTTGTTGCTTTGTTGGTTTGTTGGTTTGTTGGCTTGGTGGCTTGTTGGTTTGTTGGTTTGTTGGTTTGTTGGCTTGTTGGTTTGTTGGTTTGTTGGTGTTTTGGTTTGTTGGTTTATTTGTTTGTTGGTTTGTTGGCTTATTGGTTTGTTGGTTTGTTGGTTTGTTGGTTTGTTAGTTTGTTGGTTTGTTGGCTTGTTGGCTTGTTGGTTTGTTGGTTTGTTGGCTTGTTGGTTTGTTGGTTTGTTGGCTTGTCGGTTTTTGGTTTGTTGGTTTGTTGGCTTGTTGGTTACTTGGTTTGTTGGTTTGTTGGTTTGTTGGTTTGTTGGCTTGTTGGTTACTTAGTTTGTTGGTTTGTTGGCATGTTGGCTTGTCGGTTTTTGGTTTGTTGGTTTGTTGGCTTGTTGGTTACTTGGTTTGTTGGTTTGTTGGTTTGTTGGTTTGTTGGCTTGTTGGTTTGTTGGTTTGTTGGTGTTTTGGTTTGTTGGTTTATTTGTTTGTTGGTTTGTTGGCTTATTGGTTTGTTGGTTTGTTGGTTTGTTGGTTTGTTAGTTTGTTGGTTTGTTGGTTTGTTGGCTTGTTGGTTTGTTGGTTTGTTGGCTTGTTGGCTTGTCGGTTTTTGGTTTGTTGGTTTGTTGGCTTGTTGGTTACTTGGTTTGTTGGTTTGTTGGTTTGTTGGTTTGTTGGCTTGTTGGTTTGTTGGTTTGTTGGTGTTTTGGTTTGTTGGTTTATTTGTTTGTTGGTTTGTTGGCTTATTGGTTTGTTGGTTTGTTGGTTTGTTGGTTTGTTAGTTTGTTGGTTTGTTGGTTTGTTGGCTTGTTGGTTTGTTGGTTTGTTGGCTTGTTGGCTTGTTTGTTTGTTGGTTTGTTGGCTTGTTGGTTACTTGGTTTGTTGGTTTGTTGGTTTGTTGGTTTGTTGGCTTGTTGGCTTGTTGGTTTGTTGGTTAGTTTGTTTGTTGGTTTGTTAGTTTGTTGGTTTGTTGGCTTGTTGGCTTGTTGGTTTGTTGGTTTGTTGGCTTGTTGGTTTGTTGGTTTGTTGGCTTGTCGGTTTTTGGTTTGTTGGTTTGTTGGCTTGTTGGTTACTTGGTTTGTTGGTTTGTTGGTTTGTTGGTTTGTTGGCTTGTTGGTTTGTTGGTTTGTTGGTGTTTTGGTTTGTTGGTTTATTTGTTTGTTGGTTTGTTGGCTTATTGGTTTGTTGGTTTGTTGGTTTGTTGGTTTGTTAGTTTGTTGGTTTGTTGGTTTGTTGGCTTGTTGGTTTGTTGGTTTGTTGGTTTGTTGGCTTATTGGTTTGTTGGTTTGTTGGTTTGTTGGTTTGTTAGTTTGTTGGTTTGTTGGTTTGTTGGCTTGTTGGTTTGTTGGTTTGTTGGCTTGTTGGCTTGTTGGTTTGTTGGTTTGTTGGCTTGTTGGCTTGTTGGTTTGTTGGTTTGTTGGCTTTTTGGTTACTTAAATTGTTGGTTTGTTGGCATGTTGGTTTGTTGGTTTGCTGGTTTGTTGGCTTGTTGGTTACTTAGTTTGTTGGTTTGTTGGCATGTTGGTTTGTTGGTTTGTTGGTTTGTTGGTTTGTTGGTTTGTTGGTTTGTTGGTTTGTTGGTTTGTTGGCTTGTTGGTTTGTTGGCTTGTTGGCTTGTTGGTTTGTTAGTTTGTTGGCCTTTTTGTTACTTGGTTTGTTGGCTTGTTGGCTTGTTGCTTTGTTGGTTTGTTGGCTTGTTGGTTTGTTGGCTTGTTGGCTTGTTGGTTTGTTAGTTTGTTGGCCTTTTGGTTACTTGGTTTGTTGGTTTGTTGGTTTGTTGGTTGTTGATTTGTTGGCTTGTTGGTTTGTTGGTTTGTTGGTTTGTTGGTTTGTTGGTTTGTTGGCTTGTTGGCTTGTTGGCTTGTTGGCTTGTTGGCTTGTTGGTTACTTAGTTTGTTGGTTTGTTGGCATGTTGGTTTGTTGGTTTGTTGGCTTGTTGGTTTGTTGGTTTGTTGGCTTGTTGGTTTGTTGGCTTGTTGGTTTGTTGGTTTGTTGGTTTGTTGGCTTGTTGGCTTGTTGGTTTGTTGGTTTGTTGGTTTGTTGGTTTGTTGGCTTGTTGGTTTGTTGGTTTGTTGGCTTGTCGGTTTTTGGTTTGTTGGTTTGTTGGCTTGTTGGTTACTTGGTTTGTTGGTTTGTTGGTTTGTTGGTTTGTTGGCTTGTTGGTTTATTGGTTTGTTGGTGTTTTGGTTTGTTGGTTTATTTGTTTGTTGGTTTGTTGGCTTGTTGGTTTGTTGGTTTGTTGGTTTGTTGGCTTGTTGGTTTGTTGGTTTGTTGGCTTGTTGGTTTGTTGGCTTGTTGGCTTGTTGGTTTGTTGGTTTGTTGGTTTTTTGGTTTGTTGGTTTGTTGGTTTGTTGGTTTGTTGGTTTGTTGGTTTATTTGTTTGTTGGTTTGTTGGTTTATTTGTTTGTTGGTTTGTTGGCTTGTTGGTTTGTTGGTTTGTTGGTTTGTTGCTTTGTTCGTTTGATGGTTTGTTGGTTTTTTGGTTACTTGGTTTGTTGGTTTTTTGGTTACTTGGTTTGTTGGTTTGTTGGTTTGTTGGTTTGTTGGTTTGTTGGCTTGTTGGCTTGTTGGCTTGTTGGTTTGTTGGTTTGTTGGCTTGTTGGTTACTTAGTTTGTTGGTTTGTTGGCATGTTGGTTTGTTGGTTTGTTGGCTTGTTGGTTTGTTGGTTTGTTGGCTTGTTGGCTTGTTGGTTTGTTGGTTTGTTGGTTTGTTGGTTTGTTGGTTTGTTGGTTTGTTGGCTTGTTGGTTTGTTGGTTACTTGGTTTGTTGGTTTGTTGGTTTGTTGGCTTGTTGGTTCGTTGGCTTGTTGCTTTGTTGGTTTGTTGGTTTGTTGGCTTGGTGGCTTGTTGGTTTGTTGGTTTGTTGGTTTGTTGGCTTGTTGGTTTATTGGTTTGTTGGCTTGTTGGTTTGTTGGTTTGTTGGTTTGTTGGCTTGTTGGCTTGTTGGTTTGTTGGTTTGTTGGCTTGTTGGCTTGTTGGTTTGTTGGTTTGTTGGCTTTTTGGTTACTTAAATTGTTGGTTTGTTGGCATGTTGGTTTGTTGGTTTGCTGGTTTGTTGGCTTGTTGGTTACTTAGTTTGTTGGTTTGTTGGAATGTTGGTTTGTTGGTTTGTTGGTTTGTTGGTTTGTTGGTTTGTTGGTTTGTTGGTTTGTTGGTTTGTTGGTTTGTTGGCTTGTTGGTTTTTTGGCTTGTTGGCTTGTTGGTTTGTTAGTTTGTTGGCCTTTTGGTTACTTGGTTTGTTGGCTTGTTGGCTTGTTGCTTTGTTGGTTTGTTGGTTTGTTGGCTTGTTGGTTTGTTGGCTTGTTGGCTTGTTGGTTGTTAGTTTGTTGGCCTTTTGGTTACTTGGTTTGTTGGTTTGTTGGTTTGTTGGTTTGTTGATTTGTTGGCTTGTTGGTTTGTTGGTTTGTTGGTTTGTTGGTTTGTTGGTTTGTTGGTTTGTTGGCTTGTTGGCTTGTTGGCTTGTTGGTTTGTTAGTTTGTGAGCTTTTTGGTTACTTGGTTTGTTGGTTTGTTGGCTTGTTGGTTTGTTGGTTTGTTGGTTTGTTGGTTTGTTGGTTTGTTGGCTTGTTGGTTTGTTGGCTTGTTGGTTTGTTGGTTTGTTGGTTTGTTGGCTTGTTGGCTTGTTGGTTTGTTGGTTTGTTGGTTTGTTGGTTTGTTGGCTTGTTGGTTTGTTGGTTTGTTGGCTTGTCGGTTTTTGGTTTGTTGGTTTGTTGGCTTGTTGGTTACTTGGTTTGTTGGTTTGTTGGTTTGTTGGTTTGTTGGCTTGTTGGTTTATTGGTTTGTTGGTGTTTTGGTTTGTTGGTTTATTTGTTTGTTGGTTTGTTGGCTTGTTGGTTTGTTGGTTTGTTGGTTTGTTGGTTTGTTAGTTTGTGGGTTTGTTGGTTTGTTGGCTTGTTGGTTTGTTGGTTTGTTGGCTTGTTGGCTTGCTGGTTTGTTAGTTTGTTGGTTTGTTGGCTTGTTGGCTTGTTGGTTTGTTAGTTTGCTGGCTTTTTGGTTACTTGGTTTGTTCGTTTGTTGGTTTGTTGGTTTGTTGGCTTGTTGCTTTGTTGGTTTGTTGGTTTGTTGGCTTGTTGGCTTGTTGGTTTGTTGGTTTGTTGGTTTGTTGGCTTGTTGGTTTGTTGGTTTGTTGGTTTGTTAGTTTGTTGGTTTGTTGGCTTGTTGGTTTGTTGGTTTGTTGGTTTGTTGCCTTGTTGGTTTGTTGGTTTGTTGGTTTGTTGGTTTGTTGGTTTGTTGGTTTTTGGGTTTGTTGGTTTATTTGTTTGTTGATTTGTTGGCTTGTTGGTTTGTTGGTTTGTTGGTTTGTTGGTTTGTTGGCTTGTTGGTTTGTTGGTTTGTTGGCTTGTTGGTTTGTTGGCTTGTTGGCTTGTTGGTTTGTTGGTTTGTTGGTTTTTTGGTTTGTTGGTTTGTTGGTTTGTTGGTTTGTTGGTTTGTTGGTTTATTTGTTTGTTGGTTTGTTGGTTTATTTGTTTGTTGGTTTGTTGGCTTGTTGGGTTGTTGGTTTGTTGGTTTGTTGCTTTGTTCGTTCGATGGTTTGTTGGTTTTTTGGTTACTTGGTTTGTTGGTTTTTTGGTTACTTGGTTTGTTGGTTTGTTGGTTTGTTGGTTTGTTGGTTTGTTGGCTTGTTGGCTTGTTGGCTTGTTGGCTTGTTGGTTTGTTGGTTTGTTGGCTTGTTGGTTACTTAGTTTGTTGGTTTGTTGGCATGTTGGTTTGTTGGTTTGTTGGCTTGTTGGTTTGTTGGTTTGTTGGCTTGTTGGCTTGTTGGTTTGTTGGTTTGTTGGTTTGTTGGTTTGTTGGTTTGTTGGCTTGTTAGTTTGTTGGTTTGTTGGCTTATTGGTTTGTTGGTTTGTTGGTTTGTTGGCTTGTTGGCTTGTTGGTTTGTTGGTTTGTTGGCTTGTTGTTTTGTTGGTTTGTTGGCTTTTTGGCTTGTTGGTTTGTTGGTTTGTTGGTTTGTTGGCTTGTTGGTTTGTTGGCTTGTTGGTTTGTTGGCTTGTTGCTTTGTTGGTTTGTTGGTTTGTTGGCTTGGTGGCTTGTTGGTTTGTTGGTTTGTTGGTTTGTTGGCTTGTTGGTTTATTGGTTTGTTGGCTTGTTGGTTTGTTGGTTTGTTGGTTTGTTGGCTTGTTGGCTTGTTGGTTTGTTGGTTTGTTGGCTTGTTGGCTTGTTGGTTTGTTGGTTTGTTGGCTTTTTGGTTACTTAAATTGTTGGTTTGTTGGCATGTTGGTTTGTTGGTTTGCTGGTTTGTTGGTTTGTTGGTTTGTTGGTTTGTTGGTTTGTTGGTTTGTTGGCTTGTTGGTTTGTTGGCTTGTTGGCTTGTTGGTTTGTTAGTTTGTTGGCCTTTTGGTTACTTGGTTTGTTGGCTTGTTGGCTTGTTGCTTTGTTGGTTTGTTGGTTTGTTGGCTTGTTGGTTTGTTGGCTTGTTGGCTTGTTGGTTTGTTAGTTTGTTGGCCTTTTGGTTACTTGGTTTGTTGGTTTGTTGGTTTGTTGGTTGTTGATTTGTTGGCTTGTTGGTTTGTTGGTTTGTTGGTTTGTTGGTTTGTTGGTTTGTTGGTTTGTTGGCTTGTTGGCTTGTTGGCTTGTTGGTTTGTTAGTTTGTGAGCTTTTTGGTTACTTGGTTTGTTGGTTTGTTGGTTTGTTGGCTTGTTGGTTTGTTGGTTTGTTAGTTTGTTGGCTTGTTGGTTTGTTGGCTTGTGGGTTTGTTGGTTTGTTGGTTTGTTGGCTTGTTGGATTGTTGGTTTGTTGGTTTGTTGGTTTGTTGGTTTGTTGGTTTTTTGGTTTGTTGGCTTGTTGGTTTGTTGGTTTGTTGGCTTCTTGGTTTGTTGGTTTGTTGGCTTGTTGGCTTGTTTGTTTGTTGGTTTGTTGGCTTGTTGGTTACTTGGTTTGTTGGTTTGTTGGTTTGTTGGTTTGTTGGCTTGTTGGCTTGTTGGTTTGTTGGTTAGTTTGTTTGTTGGTTTGTTAGTTTGTTGGTTTGTTGGCTTGTTGGCTTGTTGGTTTGTTGGTTTGTTGGCTTGTTGGTTTGTTGGTTTGTTGGCTTGTCGGTTTTTGGTTTGTTGGTTTGTTGGCTTGTTGGTTACTTGGTTTGTTGGTTTGTTGGTTTGTTGGTTTGTTGGCTTGTTGGTTTGTTGGTTTGTTGGTGTTTTGGTTTGTTGGTTTATTTGTTTGTTGGTTTGTTGGCTTATTGGTTTGTTGGTTTGTTGGTTTGTTGGTTTGTTAGTTTGTTGGTTTGTTGGTTTGTTGGCTTGTTGGTTTGTTGGTTTGTTGGCTTGTTGGCTTGTTGGTTTGTTGGTTTGTTGGGTTGTTGGTTACTTAGTTTGTTGATTTGTTGATTAGTTCGTTTGTTGGTTTGTTAGTTTGTTGGTTTGTTGGCTTGTTGGCTTGTTGGTTTGTTGGTTTTTTGGTTTGTTGGTTTGTTGGTTTGTTGGTTTGTTGGTTTGTTGGTTTATTTGTTTGTTGGTTTGTTGGCTTGTTGGTTTGTTGGTTTGTTGGCTTGTTGGTTACTTGGTTTGTTGGTTTGTTGGTATGTTGGTTTGTTGGCTTGTTGGCTTGTTTGTTTGTGTGTTAGTTTGTTTGTTGGTTTGTTTGTTTGTTGGTTTGTTGGCTTGTTAGCTTGTTGGTTTGTTGGTTTGTTGGTTTGTTGGTTTGTTGGTTTGTTGGTTTGTTGCTTTGTTGGTTTGTTGGTTTGTTGGCTTGTTGGCTTGTTGGTTTGTTGGTTTGTTGGCTTGTTGGCTGGTTGGTTTGTTGGTTTGTTGGTTTGTTGGTTTGTTGCTTTGTTGGTTTGTTGGTTTGTTGGCTTGTTGGCTTGTTGGTTTGTTAGTTTGCTGGCTTTTTGGTTACTTGGTTTGTTGGTTTGTTGGTTTGTTGGCTTGTTGGTTTGTTGGCTTGTTGCTTTGTTGGTTTGTTGGTTTGTTGGCTTGATGGCTTGTTGGTTTGTTGGTTTCTTGGTTTGTTGGCTTGTTGGTTTATTGGTTTGTTGGCTTGTTGGTTTGTTGGTTTGTTGGTTTGTTGGCTTTTTGGTTACTTAGTTTGTTGGTTTGTTGGCATGTTGGTTTGTTGGTTTGTTGGTTTGTTGGCTTGTTGGTTACTTAGTTTGTTGGTTTGTTGGCATGTTGGTTTGTTGGTTTGTTGGTTTGTTGGTTTGTTGGTTTGTTGGTTTGTTGGTTTGTTGGTTTGTTGGCTTGTTGGTTTGTTGGCTTGTTGGCTTGTTGGTTTGTTAATTTGTTGGCCTTTTGGTTACTTGGTTTGTTGGCTTGTTGGCTTGTTGCTTTGTTGGTTTGTTGGTTTGTTGGCTTGTTGGTTTGTTGGCTTGTTGGCTTGTTGGTTTGTTAGTTTGTTGGCCTTTTGGTTACTTGGTTTGTTGGTTTGTTGGTTTGTTGGTTTGTTGGTTTGTTGGCTTGTTGGTTTGTTGGTTTGTTGGTTTGTTGGTTTGTTGGTTTGTTGGCTTGTTGGCTTGTTGGCTTGTTGGTTTGTTAGTTTGTGAGCTTTTGGTTACTTGGTTTGTTGGTTTGTTGGCTTGTTGGTTTGTTGGTTTGTTGGTTTGTTGGTTACTTGGTTTGTTGGTTTGTTGGTTTGTTGGTTTGTTGGCTTGTTGGTTTGTTGGTTTGTTGGTGTTTTGGTTTGTTGGTTTATTTGTTTGTTGGTTTGTTGGCTTATTGGTTTGTTGGTTTGTTGGTTTGTTGGTTTGTTAGTTTGTTGGTTTGTTGGTTTGTTGGCTTGTTGGTTTGTTGGTTTGTTGGCTTGTTGGCTTGTTGGTTTGTTGGTTTGTTGGCTTGTTGGTTACTTAGTTTGTTGATTTGTTGATTAGTTCGTTTGTTGGTTTGTAAGTTTGTTGGTTTGTTGGCTTGTTGGCTTGTTGGTTTGTTGGTTTTTTGGTTTGTTGGTTTGTTGGTTTGTTGGTTTGTTGGTTTGTTGGTTTGTTAGTTTATTTGTTTGTTGGTTTGTTGGCTTGTTGGTTTGTTGGCTTGTTGGTTACTTGGTTTGTTGGTTTGTTGGTTTGTTGGTTTGTTGGCTTGTTGGCTTGTTTGTTTGTGTGTTAGTTTGTTTGTTGGTTTGTTAGTTTGTTGGTTTGTTGGCTTGTTGGCTTGTTGGTTTGTTGGTTTGTTGGTTTGTTGGTTTGTTGTTTTGTTGCTTTGTTGGTTTGTTGGTTTGTTGGCTTGTTGGATTGTTGGTTTGTTGGTTTGTTGGCTTGTTGGCTTGTTGGTTTGTTGGTTTGTTGGTTTATTGGTTTGTTGCTTTGTTGGTTTGTTGGTTTGTTGGCTTGTTGGCTTGTTGGTTTGTTAGTTTGCTGGCTTTTTGGTTACTTGGTTTGTTGGTTTGTTGGTTTGTTGGCTTGTTGGTTTGTTGGCTTGTTGCTTTGTTGGTTTGTTGGTTTGTTGGCTTGGTGGCTTGTTGGTTTGTTGGTTTGTTGGTTTGTTGGCTTGTTGGTTTATTGGTTTGTTGGCTTGTTGGTTTGTTGGTTTGTTGGTTTGTTGGCTTGTTGGCTTGTTGGTTTGTTGGTTTGTTGGCTTGTTGGTTTGTTGGCTTGTTGGTTTGTTGGTTTGTTGGTTTGTTGGCTTGTTGGCTTGTTGGTTTGCTGGTTTGTTGGCTTTTTGGTTACTTAGTTTGTTGGTTTGTTGGCATGTTGGTTTGTTGGTTTGTTGGTTTGTTGGTTTGTTGGTTTGTTGGTTTGTTGGTTTGTTGGTTTGTTGGCTTGTTGGTTTGTTGGCTTGTTGGCTTGTTGGTTTGTTAGTTTGTTGGCCTTTTGGTTACTTGGTTTGTTAGCTTGTTGGCTTGTTGCTTTGTTGGTTTGTTGGTTTGTTGGCTTGTTGGTTTGTTGGCTTGTTGGCTTGTTGGTTTGTTAGTTTGTTGGCCTTTTGGTTACTTGGTTTGGTGGTTTGTTGGTTTGTTGGTTTGTTGGTTTGTTGGCTTGTTGGTTTGTTGGTTTGTTGGTTTGTTGGTTTGTTGGTTTGTTGGTTTGTTGGCTTGTTGGCTTCTTGGCTTGTTGGTTTGTTAGTTTGTGAGCTTTTTGGTTACTTGGTTTGTTGGTTTGTTGGTTTGTTGGCTTGTTGGCTTGTTTGTTTGTTGGTTTGTTGGTTTGTTGGCTTGTTGGTTTGTTGGCTTGTTAGTTTGTTGGTTTGTTGGCTTGTTGGTTTGTTGGTTTGTTGGCTTGTCGGTTTTTGGTTTGTTGGTTTGTTGGCTTGTTGGTTACTTGGTTTGTTGGTTTGTTGGTTTGTTGGTTTGTTGGCTTGTTGGTTTGTTGGTTTGTTGGTGTTTTGGTTTGTTGGTTTATTTGTTTGTTGGTTTGTTGGCTTATTGGTTTGTTGGTTTGTTGGTTTGTTGGTTTGTTAGTTTGTTGGTTTGTTGGTTTGTTGGCTTGTTGGTTTGTTGGTTTGTTGGCTTGTTGGCTTGTTGGTTTGTTGGTTTGTTGGCTTGTTGGTTACTTAGTTTGTTGGTTTGTTGATTATTTCGTTTGTTGGTTTGTTAGTTTGTTGGTTTGTTGGCTTGTTGGCTTGTTGGTTTGTTGGTTTTTTGGTTTGTTGGTTTGTTGGTTTGTTGGTTTGTTGGTTTGTTGGTTTATTTGTTTGTTGGTTTGTTGGCTTGTTGGTTTGTTGGTTTGTTGGTTTGTTGCCTTGTTGGTTTGTTGGTTTGTTGGTTTGTTGGTTTGTTGGTTTGTTGGTTTTTGGGTTTGTTGGTTTATTTGTTTGTTGATTTGTTGGCTTGTTGGTTTGTTGGTTTGTTGGTTTGTTGGTTTGTTGGCTTGTTGGTTTGTTGGCTTGTTGGCTTGTTGGCTTGTTGGTTTGTTGGCTTGTTGGCTTGTTGGTTTGTTGGTTTGTTGGTTTTTTGGTTTGTTGGTTTGTTGGTTTGTTGGTTTGTTGGTTTGTTGGTTTATTTGTTTGTTGGTTTGTTGGTTTATTTGTTTGTTGGTTTGTTGGCTTGTTGGTTTGTTGGTTTGTTGGTTTGTTGCTTTGTTCGTTTGATGGTTTGTTGGTTTTTTGGTTACTTGGTTTGTTGGTTTGTTGGTTTGTTGGTTTGCTGGCTTGTTGGCTTGTTGGCTTGTTGGTTTGTTGGTTTGTTGGCTTGTTGGTTACTTAGCTTGTTGGTTTGTTGGCATGTTGGTTTGTTGGTTTGTTGGTTTGTTGGCTTGTTGGTTTGTTGGTTTGTTGGCTTGTTGGTTTGTTGGTTTGTTGGCTTGTTGGCTTGTTGGTTTGTTGGTTTGTTGGTATGTTGGTTTTTTGGTTTGTTGGCTTGTTGGTTTGTTGGTTTGTTGGCTTATAGGTTTGTTGGTTTGTTGGTTTGTTGGCTTGTTGGCTTGTTGGTTTGTTGGTTTGTTGGCTTGTTGGTTTGTTGGTTTGTTGGCTTGTTGGCTTGTTGCTTTGTTCGTTTTATGGTTTGTTGGTTTTTTGGTTTGTTGGTTTTTTGTTATGTTGCTTTGTTGGTTTGTTGGTTTGTTGGCTTGTTGGTTTGTTGGTTTGTTGGCTTGTTGGTTTGTTAGTTTGTTGGCTTTTTGGTTACTTGGTTTGTTGGTTTGTTGGCTTGTTGGTTTGTTGGTTTGTTGGATTGTTGGTTTGTTGGTTTGTTGGTTTGTTGGCTTGTTGGCTTGTTGGTTTGTTGGTTTGTTGGTTTGTTGGTTTGCTGGTTTGTTGGTTTTTTGGTTTTTTGGTTTGTTGGTTTGTTGGCTTGTTGGTTTGTTGGTTTGTTGGTTTGTTTGCTTGTTGGTTTGTTGGTTTGTTGGCTTGTTGGTTTGTTGGTTTGTTGGTTAGTTGGCTTGTTGGCTTGTTGGTTTGTTGGTTTGTTGGCTTGTTGGTTTGTTGGTTTGTTGGCTTGTTGGCTTGTTGCTTTGTTGGTTTGCTGGTTTGTTGGCTTGTTGGCTTGTTGGTTTGTTAGTTTGTTGGCTTTTTGGTTACTTGGTTTGTTGGTTTGTTGGTTTGTTGGCTTGTTGGTTTGTTGGGTTGTTGGTTTGGTGGTTTGTTAGTTTGTTGGTTTGTTGGCTTGTTGGCTTGTTGGTTTGTTGGTTTGTTGGCTTGTTGGTTACTTGGTTTGTTGGTTTGTTGGTTGGTTGGTTTGTTGGTTTGTCGGTTTGTTGGCTTGTTGGCTTGTTTGTTTGTTGGTTAGTTTGTTTGTTGGTTTGTTACTTTGTTGGTTTGTTGGCTTGTTGGCTTGTTGGTTTGTTGGTTTGTTGGTTTGTTGGTTTGTTGGTTTGTTGCTTTGTTGGTTTGTTGGTTTGTTGGCTTGTTGGCTTGTTGGTTTGTTGGTTTGTTGGCTTGTTGGCTTGCTGGTTTGTTAGTTTGTTGGTTTGTTGGCTTGTTGGCTTGTTGGTTTGTTAGTTTGCTGGCTTTTTGGTTACTTGGTTTGTTTGTTTGTTGGTTTGTTGGCTTGTTGGTTTGTTGGCTTGTTGCTTTGTTGGTTTGTTGGTTTGTTGGCTTGTTGGCTTGTTGGTTTGTTGGTTTGTTGGTTTGTTGGCTTGTTGGTTTGTTGGTTTGTTGGTTTGTTAGTTTGTTGGTTTGTTGGCTTGTTGGTTTGTTGGTTTGTTGGTTTGTTGCCTTGTTGGTTTGTTGGTTTGTTGGTTTGTTGGTTTGTTGGTTTTTGGGTTTGTTGGTTTATTTGTTTGTTGATTTGTTGGCTTGTTGGTTTGTTGGTTTGTTGGTTTGTTGGTTTGTTGGCTTGTTGGTTTGTTGGTTTGTTGGCTTGTTGGCTTGTTGGTTTATTGGCTTGTTGGCTTGTTGGCTTGTTGGTTTGTTGGTTTGTTGGTTTTTTGGTTTGTTGGTTTGTTGGTTTGTTGGTTTGTTGGTTTGTTGGTTTATTTGTTTGTTGGTTTGTTGGTTTATTTGTTTGTTGGTTTGTTGGCTTGTTGGTTTGTTGGTTTGTTGGTTTGTTGCTTTGTTCGTTTGATGGTTTGTTGGTTTTTTGGTTACTTGGTTTGTTGGTTTTTTGGTTACTTGGTTTGTTGGTTTGTTGGTTTGTTGGTTTGTTGGTTTGTTGGTTTGTTGGTTTGTTGGCTTGTTGGCTTGTTGGCTTGTTGGCTTGTTGGTTTGTTGGTTTGTTGGCTTGTTGGTTACTTAGTTTGTTGGTTTGTTGGCATGTTGGTTTGTTGGTTTGTTGGCTTGTTGGTTTGTTGGTTTGTTGGCTTGTTGGCTTGTTGGTTTGTTGGCTTGTTGGCTTATTGGTTTGTTGGTTTGTTGGTTTGTTGGCTTGTTGGCTTGTTGGTTTGTTGGTTTGTTGGCTTGTTGGTTTGTTAGTTTGTTGGCTTTTTGGTTACTTGGTTTGTTGGTTTGTTGGCTTGTTGGTTTGTTGGATTGTTGGTTTGTTGGTTTGTTGGTTTGTTGGCTTGTTGGCTTGTTGGTTTGTTGGTTTGTTGGTTTGTTGGTTTGCTGGTTTGTTGGTTTTTTGGTTTTTTGGTTTGTTGGTTTGTTGGCTTGTTGGTTTGTTGGTTTGTTGGTTTGTTTGCTTGTTGGTTTGTTGGTTTGTTGGCTTGTTGGTTTGTTGGTTTGTTGGTTAGTTGGCTTGTTGGCTTGTTGGTTTGTTGGTTTGTTGGCTTGTTGGTTTGTTGGTTTGTTGGCTTGTTGGCTTGTTGCTTTGTTGGTTTGCTGGTTTGTTGGCTTGTTGGCTTGTTGGTTTGTTAGTTTGTTGGCTTTTTGGTTACTTGGTTTGTTGGTTTGTTGGCTTGTTGGTTTGTTGGGTTGTTGGTTTGTTGGTTTGTTAGTTTGTTGGTTTGTTGGCTTGTTGGCTTGTTGGTTTGTTGGTTTGTTGGCTTGTTGGTTACTTGGTTTGTTGGTTTGTTGGTTTGTTGGTTTGTTGGTTTGTTGGCTTGTTGGCTTGTTTGTTTGTTGGTTAGTTTGTTTGTTGGTTTGTTACTTTGTTGGTTTGTTGGCTTGTTGGCTTGTTGGTTTGTTGGTTTGTTGGTTTGTTGGTTTGTTGGTTTGTTGCTTTGTTGGTTTGTTGGTTTGTTGGCTTGTTGGCTTGTTGGTTTGTTGGTTTGTTGGCTTGTTGGCTTGCTGGTTTGTTGGTTTGTTGGTTTGTTGGTTTGTTGCTTTGTTGGTTTGTTGGTTTGTTGGCTTGTTGGCTTGTTGGTTTGTTAGTTTGCTGGCTTTTTGGTTACTTGGTTTGTTCGTTTGTTGGTTTGTTGGCTTGTTGGTTTGTTTGCTTGTTGCTTTGTTGGTTTGTTGGCTTGTTGGCTTGTTGGTTTGTTGGTTTGTTGGTTTGTTGGCTTGTTGGTTTGTTGGTTTGTTGGTTTGTTGGTTTGTTGGTTTCTTGGCTTGTTAACTTGTTGGTTTGTTGGTTTGTTGGCTTTTTGGTTACTTAGTTTGTTGGTTTGTTGGCATGTTGGTTTGTTGGTTTGTTGGTTTGTTGGTTTGTTGGTTACTTATTTTGTTGGTTTGTTGGCATGTTGGTTTGCTGGTTTGTTGGTTTGTTGGTTTGTTGGTTTGTTGGCTTGTTGGTTTGTTGGCTTGTTGGCTTGTTGGTTTGTTAGTTTGTTGGCCTTTTGGTTACTTGGTTTGTTGGCTTGTTGGCTTGTTGCTTTGTTGGTTTGTTGGTTTGTTGGCTTGTTGGTTTGTTGGTTTGTTGGTTTGTTGGCTTGTTGGCTTGTTGGCTTGTTGGTTTGTTAGTTTGTGAGCTTTTTGGTTACTTGGTTTGTTGGTTTGTTGGTTTGTTGGTTTGTTGGTTTGTTGGTTTGTTGGTTTGTTGGCTTGTTGGTTTGTTGGCTTGTTGGTTTGTTGGTTTGTTAGTTTGTTGGCCTTTTGGTTACTTGGTTTGTTGGCTTGTTGGCTTGTTGCTTTGTTGGTTTGTTGGTTTGTTGGCTTGTTGGTTTGTTGGTTTATTGGTTTGTTGGCTTGTTGGTTTGTTGGTTTGTTGGTTTGTTGGCTTGTTGGCTTGTTGGCTTGTTGGTTTGTTAGTTTGTGAGCTTTTTGGTTACTTGGTTTGTTGGTTTGTTGGTTTGTTGGTTTGTTGGTTTGTTGGTTTGTTGGCTTGTTGGTTTGTTGGCTTGTTGGTTTGTTGGTTTGTTGGTTTGTTGGCTTGTTGGCTTGTTGGTTTGTTGGTTTGTTGGCTTGTTGGCTTGTTGGCTTGTTGGCTTGTTCGTTTGTTAGTTTGTGAGCTTTTTGGTTACTTGGTTTGTTGGTTTGTTGGTTTGTTGGCTTGTTGGTTTGTTGGTTTGTTGGTTTGTTGGCTTGTTGGTTTGTTGGCTTGTTGGTTTGTTGGTTTGTTGGTTTGTTGGCTTGTTGGCTTGTTGGTTTGTTGGTTTGTTGGTTTGTTGGCTTGTTGGTTTGTTGGTTTGTTGGCTTGTCGGTTTTTGGTTTGTTGGTTTGTTGGCTTGTTGGTTACTGGGTTTGTTGGTTTGTTGGTTTGTTGGCTTGTTGGTTTATTGGTTTGTTGGTGTTTTGGTTTGTTGGTTTATTTGTTTGTTGGTTTGTTGGCTTGTTGGTTTGTTGGTTTGTTGGTTTGTTGGTTTGTTAGTTTGTTGGTTTGTTGGTTTGTTGGCTTGTTGGTTTGTTGGTTTGTTGGCTTGTTGGCTTGTTGGTTTGTTGGTTTGTTGGCTTGTTGGTTACTTAGTTTGTTGATTTGTTGATTAGTTCGTTTGTTGGTTTGTTAGTTTGTTGGTTTGTTGGCTTGTTGGCTTGTTGGTTTGTTGGTTTTTTGGTTTGTTGGTTTGTTGGTTTGTTGGTTTGTTGGTTTGTTGGTTTATTTGTTTGTTGGTTTGTTGGCTTGTTGGTTTGTTAGTTTGTTGGTTTGTTGGTTTGTTGGTTTGTTGGTTTGTTGGTTTGTTGGTTTGTTGGTTTGTTGGTTTGTTGGTTTGCTGGTTTGTTGGTTTGTTGGTTTGTTGGTTTGTTGGTTTTTTGGTTTGTTGGTTTATTTGTTTGTTGATTTGTTGGCTTGTTGGTTTGTTGGTTTGTTGGTTTTTTGGTTTGTTGGTTTGTTGGTTTATTTGTTTGTTGGTTTGTTGGTTTATTTGTTTGTTGGTTTGTTTGCTTGTTGGTTTGTTGGTTTGTTGGTTTGTTGCTTTGTTCGTTTGATGGTTTGTTGGTTTTTTGGTTACTTGGTTTGTTGGTTTGTTGGTTTGTTGGTTTGTTGGTTTGTTGGCTTGTTGGCTTGTTGGTTTGTTGGTTTGTTGGCTTGTTGGTTACTTAGTTTGTTGGTTTGTTGGCTTGTTGGTTTGTTGGCTTGTTGGCTTGTTGGTTTGTTAGTTTGTTGGCCTTTTGGTTACTTGGTTTGTTGGCTTGTTGGCTTGTTGCTTTGTTGGTTTGTTGGTTTGTTGGCTTGTTGGTTTGTTGGTTTGTTGGTTTGTTGGCTTGTTGGCTTGTTGGCTTGTTGGTTTGTTAGTTTGTGAGCTTTTTGGTTACTTGGTTTGTTGGTTTGTTGGTTTGTTGGTTTGTTGGTTTGTTGGTTTGTTGGTTTGTTGGCTTGTTGGTTTGTTGGCTTGTTGGTTTGTTGGTTTGTTAGTTTGTTGGCCTTTTGGTTACTTGGTTTGTTGGCTTGTTGGCTTGTTGCTTTGTTGGTTTGTTGGTTTGTTGGCTTGTTGGTTTGTTGGTTTATTGGTTTGTTGGCTTGTTGGTTTGTTGGTTTGTTGGTTTGTTGGCTTGTTGGCTTGTTGGCTTGTTGGTTTGTTAGTTTGTGAGCTTTTTGGTTACTTGGTTTGTTGGTTTGTTGGTTTGTTGGTTTGTTGGTTTGTTGGTTTGTTGGCTTGTTGGTTTGTTGGCTTGTTGGTTTGTTGGTTTGTTGGTTTGTTGGCTTGTTGGCTTGTTGGTTTGTTGGTTTGTTGGCTTGTTGGCTTGTTGGCTTGTTGGCTTGTTCGTTTGTTAGTTTGTGAGCTTTTTGGTTACTTGGTTTGTTGGTTTGTTGGTTTGTTGGCTTGTTGGTTTGTTGGTTTGTTGGTTTGTTGGCTTGTTGGTTTGTTGGCTTGTTGGTTTGTTGGTTTGTTGGTTTGTTGGCTTGTTGGCTTGTTGGTTTGTTGGTTTGTTGGTTTGTTGGCTTGTTGGTTTGTTGGTTTGTTGGCTTGTCGGTTTTTGGTTTGTTGGTTTGTTGGCTTGTTGGTTACTGGGTTTGTTGGTTTGTTGGTTTGTTGGCTTGTTGGTTTATTGGTTTGTTGGTGTTTTGGTTTGTTGGTTTATTTGTTTGTTGGTTTGTTGGCTTGTTGGTTTGTTGGTTTGTTGGTTTGTTGGTTTGTTAGTTTGTTGGTTTGTTGGTTTGTTGGCTTGTTGGTTTGTTGGTTTGTTGGCTTGTTGGCTTGTTGGTTTGTTGGTTTGTTGGCTTGTTGGTTACTTAGTTTGTTGATTTGTTGATTAGTTCGTTTGTTGGTTTGTTAGTTTGTTGGTTTGTTGGCTTGTTGGCTTGTTGGTTTGTTGGTTTTTTGGTTTGTTGGTTTGTTGGTTTGTTGGTTTGTTGGTTTGTTGGTTTATTTGTTTGTTGGTTTGTTGGCTTGTTGGTTTGTTAGTTTGTTGGTTTGTTGGTTTGTTGGTTTGTTGGTTTGTTGGTTTGTTGGTTTGTTGGTTTGTTGGTTTGTTGGTTTGCTGGTTTGTTGGTTTGTTGGTTTGTTGGTTTGTTGGTTTTTTGGTTTGTTGGTTTATTTGTTTGTTGATTTGTTGGCTTGTTGGTTTGTTGGTTTGTTGGTTTTTTGGTTTGTTGGTTTGTTGGTTTATTTGTTTGTTGGTTTGTTGGTTTATTTGTTTGTTGGTTTGTTTGCTTGTTGGTTTGTTGGTTTGTTGGTTTGTTGCTTTGTTCGTTTGATGGTTTGTTGGTTTTTTGGTTACTTGGTTTGTTGGTTTGTTGGTTTGTTAGTTTGTTGGTTTGTTGGCTTGTTGGCTTGTTGGTTTGTTGGTTTGTTGGCTTGTTGGTTACTTAGTTTGTTGGTTTGTTGGCTTGTTGGTTTGTTGGCTTGTTGGCTTGTTGGTTTGTTAGTTTGTTGGCCTTTTGGTTACTTGGTTTGTTGGCTTGTTGGCTTGTTGCTTTGTTGGTTTGTTGGTTTGTTGGCTTGTTGGTTTGTTGGTTTGTTGGTTTGTTGGCTTGTTGGCTTGTTGGCTTGTTGGTTTGTTAGTTTGTGAGCTTTTTGGTTACTTGGTTTGTTGGTTTGTTGGTTTGTTGGTTTGTTGGTTTGTTGGTTTGTTGGTTTGTTGGCTTGTTGGTTTGTTGGCTTGTTGGTTTGTTGGTTTGTTAGTTTGTTGGCCTTTTGGTTACTTGGTTTGTTGGCTTGTTGGCTTGTTGCTTTGTTGGTTTGTTGGTTTGTTGGCTTGTTGGTTTGTTGGTTTATTGGTTTGTTGGCTTGTTGGTTTGTTGGTTTGTTGGTTTGTTGGCTTGTTGGCTTGTTGGCTTGTTGGTTTGTTAGTTTGTGAGCTTTTTGGTTACTTGGTTTGTTGGTTTGTTGGTTTGTTGGTTTGTTGGTTTGTTGGTTTGTTGGCTTGTTGGTTTGTTGGCTTGTTGGTTTGTTGGTTTGTTGGTTTGTTGGCTTGTTGGCTTGTTGGTTTGTTGGTTTGTTGGCTTGTTGGCTTGTTGGCTTGTTGGCTTGTTCGTTTGTTAGTTTGTGAGCTTTTTGGTTACTTGGTTTGTTGGTTTGTTGGTTTGTTGGCTTGTTGGTTTGTTGGTTTGTTGGTTTGTTGGCTTGTTGGTTTGTTGGCTTGTTGGTTTGTTGGTTTGTTGGTTTGTTGGCTTGTTGGCTTGTTGGTTTGTTGGTTTGTTGGTTTGTTGGCTTGTTGGTTTGTTGGTTTGTTGGCTTGTCGGTTTTTGGTTTGTTGGTTTGTTGGCTTGTTGGTTACTGGGTTTGTTGGTTTGTTGGTTTGTTGGCTTGTTGGTTTATTGGTTTGTTGGTGTTTTGGTTTGTTGGTTTATTTGTTTGTTGGTTTGTTGGCTTGTTGGTTTGTTGGTTTGTTGGTTTGTTGGTTTGTTAGTTTGTTGGTTTGTTGGTTTGTTGGCTTGTTGGTTTGTTGGTTTGTTGGCTTGTTGGCTTGTTGGTTTGTTGGTTTGTTGGCTTGTTGGTTACTTAGTTTGTTGATTTGTTGATTAGTTCGTTTGTTGGTTTGTTAGTTTGTTGGTTTGTTGGCTTGTTGGCTTGTTGGTTTGTTGGTTTTTTGGTTTGTTGGTTTGTTGGTTTGTTGGTTTGTTGGTTTGTTGGTTTATTTGTTTGTTGGTTTGTTGGCTTGTTGGTTTGTTAGTTTGTTGGTTTGTTGGTTTGTTGGTTTGTTGGTTTGTTGGTTTGTTGGTTTGTTGGTTTGTTGGTTTGTTGGTTTGCTGGTTTGTTGGTTTGTTGGTTTGTTGGTTTGTTGGTTTTTTGGTTTGTTGGTTTATTTGTTTGTTGATTTGTTGGCTTGTTGGTTTGTTGGTTTGTTGGTTTTTTGGTTTGTTGGTTTGTTGGTTTATTTGTTTGTTGGTTTGTTGGTTTATTTGTTTGTTGGTTTGTTTGCTTGTTGGTTTGTTGGTTTGTTGGTTTGTTGCTTTGTTCGTTTGATGGTTTGTTGGTTTTTTGGTTACTTGGTTTGTTGGTTTGTTGGTTTGTTGGTTTGTTGGTTTGTTGGCTTGTTGGCTTGTTGGTTTGTTGGTTTGTTGGCTTGTTGGTTACTTAGTTTGTTGGTTTGTTGGCATGTTGGTTTGTTGGTTTGTTGGTTTGTTGGCTTGTGGGTTTGTTGGTTTGTTGGCTTGTTGGTTTGTTGGTTTGTTTGCTTGTTGGCTTGTTGGTTTGTTGGTTTGTTGGTTTGTTGGTTTGTTGGTTTGTTGGCTTGTTGGTTTGTTGGTTTGTTGGCTTGTTGGTTTGTTCGTTTATTGGTTTGTTGGCTTGTTGGCTTGTTGGTTTGTTGGTTTTTTGGCTTGTTGATTTGTTGGTTTGTTGGCTTGTTGGCTTGTTGCTTTGTTCGTTTGATGGTTTGTTGGTTTGTTGGTTTTTTGGTTTGTTGGTTTTTTGGTTTGTAGCTTTGTTGGTTTGTTGGTTTGTTGGCTTGTTGGCTTGTTGGTTTGTTGGCTTGTTGGTTTGTTAGTTTGTTGGCTTTTTGGTTACTTGGTTTGTTGGTTTGTTGGTTTGTTGGCTTGTTGGTTTGTTGGATTGTTGGTTTGTTGGTTTGTTGGTTTGTTGGCTTGTTGGCTTGTTGGTTTGTTACTTTGTTGGTTTGTTGGCTTGTTGGCTTGTTGGTTTGTTGGTTTGTTGGTTTGTTGGTTTGTTGGTTTGTTGCTTTGTTGGTTTGTTGGTTTGTTGGCTTGTTGGCTTGTTGGTTTGTTGGTTTGTTGGCTTGTTGGCTTGCCGGTTTGTTGGTTTGTTGGTTTGTTGGTTTGTTGCTTTGTTGGTTTGTTGGTTTGTTGGCTTGTTGGCTTGTTGGTTTGTTAGTTTGCTGGCTTTTTGGTTACTTGGTTTATTCGTTTGTTGGTTTGTTGGCTTGTTGGTTTGTTGGCTTGTTGCTTTGTTGGTTTGTTGGCTTGTTGGCTTGTTGGTTTGTTGGTTTGTTGGTTTGTTGGCTTGTTGGTTTGTTGGTTTGTTGGCTTGTTGGTTTGTTGGTTTGTTGGCTTGTTGGCTTGTTGGTTTGTTGGTTTGTTGGCTTGTTGGTTTGTTGGTTTGTTGGTTTCTTGGGTTGTTAACTTGTTGGTTTGTTGGTTTGTTGGCTTTTTGGTTACTTAGTTTGTTGGTTTGTTGGCATGTTGGTTTGTTGGTTTGTTGGTTTGTTGGTTTATTGGTTACTTATTTTGTTGGTTTGTTGGCATGTTGGTTTGTTGTCTTGTTGGTTTGTTGGCTTGTTGGCTTGTTGGTTTGTTAGTTTGTTGGCCTTTTGGTTACTTGGTTTGTTGGCTTGTTGGCTTGTTGCTTTGTTGGTTTGTTGGTTTGTTGGCTTGTTGGTTTGTTGGCTTGTTGGCTTGTTGGTTTGTTAGTTTGTTGGCCTTTTGGTTACTTGGTTTGTTGGTTTGTTGGTTTGTTCGTTTGTTGGTTTGTTGGCTTGTTGGTTTGTTGGTTTGTTGGTTTGTTGGTTTGTTGGTTTGTTGGCTTGTTGGCTTGTTGGCTTGTTCGTTTGTTAGTTTGTGAGCTTTTTGGTTACTTGGTTTGTTGGTTTGTTGGTTTGTTGGTTTGTTGGTTTGTTGGTTTGTTGGTTTGTTGGCTTGTTGGTTTGTTGGCTTGTTGGTTTGTTGGCTTGTTGGCTTGTTGGTTTGTTGGTTTGTTGGCTTGATGGCTTGTTGGCTTGTTGGCTTGTTCGTTTGTTAGTTTGTGAGCTTTTTGGTTACTTGGTTTGTTGGTTTGTTGGTTTGTTGGCTTGTTGGTTTGTTGGTTTGTTGGTTTGTTGGCTTGTTGGTTTGTTGGCTTGTTGGTTTGTTGGTTTGTTGGTTTGTTGGCTTGTTGGCTTGTTGGTTTGTTGGTTTGTTGGTTTGTTGGTTTGTTGGCTTGTTGGTTTGTTGGTTTATTGGTTTGTTGGCTTGTCGGTTTTTGGTTTGTTGGTTTGTTGGCTTGTTGGTTACTTGGTTTGTTGGTTTGTTGGTTTGTTGGTTTGTTGGCTTGTTGGTTTATTGGTTTGTTGGTGTTTTGGTTTGTTGGTTTATTTGTTTGTTGGTTTGTTGGCTTGTTGGTTTGTTGGTTTGTTGGTTTGTTGGTTTGTTAGTTTGTGGGTTTGTTGGTTTGTTGGCTTGTTGGTTTGTTGGTTTGTTGGCTTGTTGGCTTGTTGGTTTGTTGGTTTGTTGGCTTGTTGGTTACTTAGTTTGTTGATTTGTTGATTAGTTCGTTTGTTGGTTTGTTAGTTTGTTGGTTTGTTGGCTTGTTGGCTTGTTGGTTTGTTGGTTTGTTGTTTTTTTGGTTTGTTGGTTTGTTGGTTTGTTGGTTTGTTGGTTTGTTGGTTTATTTGTTTGTTGGTTTGTTGGCTTGTTGGTTTGTTAGTTTGTTGGTTTGTTGGTTTGTTGGTTTGTTGGTTTGTTGGTTTGTTGGTTTGTTGGTTTGTTGGTTTGTTGGTTTGTTGGTTTGTTGGTTTTTTGGTTTGTTGGTTTATTTGTTTGTGGATTTGTTGGCTTGTTGGCTTGTTGGTTTGTTGGTTTGTTGGTTTTTTGGTTTGTTGGTTTGTTGGTTTGTTGGTTTGTTGGTTTGTTGGTTTATTTGTTTGTTGGTTTGTTGGTTTATTTGTTTGTTGGTTTGTTTACTTGTTGGTTTGTTGGTTTGTTGGTTTGTTGCTTTGTTCGTTTGATGGTTTGTTGGTTTTTTGGTTACTTGGTTTGTTGGTTTGTTGGTTTGTTGGTTTGTTGGTTTGGTGGCTTGTCGGCTTGTTGGTTTGTTGGTTTGTTGGCTTGTTGGTTACTTAGTTTGTTGGTTTGTTGGCATGTTGGTTTGTTGGTTTGTTGGTTTGTTGGCTTGTGGGTTTGTTGGTTTGTTGGCTTGTTGGTTTGTTGGTTTGTTGGCTTGTTGGCTTGTTGGTTTGTTGGTTTGTTGGTTTGTTGGTTTGTTGGTTTGTTGGCTTGTTGGTTTGTTGGTTTGTTGGCTTGTTGATTTGTTGGTTTGTTGGCTTGTTGGCTTGTTGCTTTGTTCGTTTGATGGTTTGTTGGTTTGTTGGTTTTTTGGTTTTTTGGTTTGTAGCTTTGTTGGTTTGTTGGTTTGTTGGCTTGTTGGCTTGTTGGTTTGTTGGCTTGTTGGTTTGTTAGTTTGTGGGCTTTTTGGTTACTTGGTTTGTTGGTTTGTTGGTTTGTTGGTTTGTTGGTTTGTTGGATTGTTGGTTTGTTGGTTTGTTGGTTTGTTGGCTTGTTGGCTTGTTGGTTTGTTGGTTTGTTGGTTTGTTGGCTTGTTGGTTTGTTGGTTTGTTGGTTTGTTGGCTTGTTGGTTTGTTGGCTTGTTGGTTTGTTGGTTTGTTGGTTTGTTGGCTTGTTGGCTTGTTGGTTTGTTGGTTTGTTGGTTTGTTGGTTTGTTGGCTTGTTGGTTTGTTGGTTTGTTGGCTTGTCGGTTTTTGGTTTGTTGGTTTGTTGGCTTGTTGGTTACTTGGTTTGTTGGTTTGTTGGTTTGTTGGTTTGTTGGCTTGTTGGTTTATTGGTTTGTTGGTGTTTTGGTTTGTTGGTTTATTTGTTTGTTGGTTTGTTGGCTTGTTGGTTTGTTGGTTTGTTGGTTTGTTGGTTTGTTAGTTTGTGGGTTTGTTGGTTTGTTGGCTTGTTGGTTTGTTGGTTTGTTGGCTTGTTGGCTTGCTGGTTTGTTAGTTTGTTGGTTTGTTGGCTTGTTGGCTTGTTGGTTTGTTAGTTTGCTGGCTTTTTGGTTACTTGGTTTGTTCGTTTGTTGGTTTGTTGGTTTGTTGACTTGTTGCTTTGTTGGTTTGTTGGTTTGTTGGCTTGTTGGCTTGTTGGTTTGTTGGTTTGTTGGTTTGTTGGCTTGTTGGTTTGTTGGTTTGTTGGTTTGTTAGTTTGTTGGTTTGTTGGCTTGTTGGTTTGTTGGTTTGTTGGTTTGTTGCCTTGTTGGTTTGTTGGTTTGTTGGTTTGTTGGTTTGTTGGTTTGTTGGTTTTTGGGTTTGTTGGTTTATTTGTTTGTTGATTTGTTGGCTTGTTGGTTTGTTGGTTTGTTGGTTTGTTGGTTTGTTGGCTTGTTGGTTTGTTGGTTTGTTGGCTTGTTGGCTTGTTGGTTTGTTGGCTTGTTGGCTTGTTGGTTTGTTGGTTTGTTGGTTTTTTGGTTTGTTGGTTTGTTGGTTTGTTGGTTTGTTGGTTTGTTGGTTTATTTGTTTGTTGGTTTGTTGGTTTATTTGTTTGTTGGTTTGTTGGCTTGTTGGTTTGTTGGTTTGTTGGTTTGTTGCTTTGTTCGTTTGATGGTTTGTTGGTTTTTTGGTTACTTGGTTTGTTGGTTTTTTGGTTACTTGGTTTGTTGGTTTGTTGGTTTGTTGGTTTGTTGGTTTGTTGGCTTGTTGGCTTGTTGGCTTGTTGGTTTGTTGGTTTGTTGGCTTGTTGGTTACTTAGTTTGTTGGTTTGTTGGCATGTTGGTTTGTTGGTTTGTTGGCTTGTTGGTTTGTTGGTTTGTTGGCTTGTTGGCTTGTTGGTTTGTTGGTTTGTTGGTTTGTTGGTTTGTTGGTTTGTTGGCTTGTTGGTTTGTTGGTTTGTTGGCTTATTGGTTTGTTGGTTTGTTGGTTTGTTGGCTTGTTGGCTTGTTGGCTTGTTGGTTTGTTGGTTTGTTGGCTTGTTGGTTTGTTGGTTTGTTGGCTTGTTGGCTTGTTGCTTTGTTCGTTTTATGGTTTGTTGGTTTGTTGGTTTTTTGGTTTGTTGGTTTTTTGTTTTGTTGCTTTGTTGGTTTGTTGGTTTGTTGGCTTGTTGGCTTGTTGGTTTGTTGGCTTGTTGGTTTGTTAGTTTGTTGGCTTTTTGGTTACTTGGTTTGTTGGTTTGTTGGCTTGTTGGTTTGTTGGATTGTTGGTTTGTTGGTTTGTTGGTTTGTTGGCTTGTTGGCTTGTTGGTTTGTTGGTTTGTTGGTTTGTTGGTTTGCTGGTTTGTTGGTTTTTTGGTTTTTTGGTTTGTTGGTTTGTTGGCTTGTTGGTTTGTTGGTTTGTTGGTTTGTTTGCTTGTTGGTTTGTTGGTTTGTTGGTTTGTTGGCTTGTTGGTTTGTTGGTTTGTTGGTTAGTTGGCTTGTTGGCTTGTTGGTTTATTGGTTTGTTGGCTTGTTGGTTTGTTGGTTTGTTGGCTTGTTTGCTTGTTGCTTTGTTGGTTTGCTGGTTTGTTGGCTTGTTGGCTTGTTGGTTTGTTAGTTTGTTGGCTTTTTGGTTACTTGGTTTGTTGGTTTGTTGGTTTGTTGGCTTGTTGGTTTGTTGGGTTGTTGGTTTGTTGGTTTGTTAGTTTGTTGGTTCGTTGGCTTGTTGGCTTGTTGGTTTGTTGGTTTGTTGGCTTGTTGGTTACTTGGTTTGTTGGTTTGTTGGTTTGTTGGTTTGTTGGTTTGTTGGCTTGTTGGCTTGTTTGTTTGTTGGTTAGTTTGTTTGTTGGTTTGTTACTTTGTTGGTTTGTTGGCTTGTTGGCTTGTTGGTTTGTTGGTTTGTTGGTTTGTTGGTTTGTTGGTTTGTTGCTTTGTTGGTTTGTTGGTTTGTTGGCTTGTTGGCTTGTTGGTTTGTTGGTTTGTTGGCTTGTTGGCTTGCTGGTTTGTTGGTTTGTTGGTTTGTTGGTTTGTTGGTTTGTTGCTTTGTTGGTTTGTTGGTTTGTTGGCTTGTTGGCTTGTTGGTTTGTTAGTTTGCTGGCTTTTTGGTTACTTGGTTTGTTCGTTTGTTGGTTTGTTGGCTTGTTGGTTTGTTTGCTTGTTGCTTTGTTAGTTTGTTGGCTTGTTGGCTTGTTGGTTTGTTGGTTTGTTGGTTTGTTGGCTTGTTGGTTTGTTGGTTTGTTGGTTTGTTGGTTTGTTGGTTTCTTGGCTTGTTAACTTGTTGGTTTGTTGGTTTGTTGGCTTTTTGGTTACTTAGTTTGTTGGTTTGTTGGCATGTTGGTTTGTTGGTTTGTTGGTTTGTTGGTTTGTTGGTTACTTATTTTGTTGGTTTGTTGGCTTGTTGGTTTGTTGGCTTGTTGGCTTGTTGGTTTGTTAGTTTGTTGGCCTTTTGGTTACTTGGTTTGTTGGCTTGTTGGCTTGTTGCTTTGTTGGTTTGTTGGTTTGTTGGCTTGTTGGTTTGTTGGCTTGTTGGCTTGTTGGTTTGTTAGTTTGTTGGCCTTTTGGTTACTTGGTTTGTTGGTTTGTTGGTTTGTTCGTTTGTTGGTTTGTTGGATTGTTGGTTTGTTGGTTTGTTGGTTTGTTGGTTTGTTGGCTTGTTGGCTTGTTGGCTTGTTGGTTTGTTAGTTTGTGAGCTTTTTGGTTACTTGGTTTGTTGGTTTGTTGGTTTGTTGGTTTGTTGGTTTGTTGGTTTGTTGGCTTGTTGGTTTGTTGGCTTGTTGGTTTGTTGGTTTGTTGGTTTGTTGGCTTGTTGGCTTGTTGGTTTGTTGGTTTGTTGGCTTGTTGGCTTGTTGGCTTGTTGGCTTGTTCGTTTGTTAGTTTGTGAGCTTTTTGGTTACTTGGTTTGTTGGTTTGTTGGCTTGTTGGTTTGTTGGTTTGTTGGTTTGTTGGCTTGTTGGCTTGTTGGTTTGTTGGTTTGTTGGTTTGTTGGTTTGTTGGCTTGTTGGTTTGTTGGTTTGTTGGCTTGTCGGTTTTTGGTTTGTTGGTTTGTTGGCTTGTTGGTTACTGGGTTTGTTGGTTTGTTGGCTTGTTGGTTTGTTGGTTTGTTGGTGTTTTGGTTTGTTGGTTTATTTGTTTGTTGGTTTGTTGGCTTGTTGGTTTGTTGGTTTGTTGGTTTGTTGGTTTGTTAGTTTGTTGGTTTGTTGGTTTGTTGGCTTGTTGGTTTGTTGGTTTGTTGGCTTGTTGGCTTGTTGGTTTGTTGGTTTGTTGGCTTGTTGGTTACTTAGTTTGTTGATTTGTTGATTAGTTCGTTTGTTGGTTTGTTAGTTTGTTGGTTTGTTGGCTTGTTGGCTTGTTGGTTTGTTGGTTTTTTGGTTTGTTGGTTTGTTGGTTTGTTGGTTTGTTGGTTTGTTGGTTTATTTGTTTGTTGGTTTGTTGGCTTGTTGGTTTGTTAGTTTGTTAGTTTGTTGGTTTGTTGGTTTGTTGGTTTGTTGGTTTGTTGGTTTGTTGGTTTGCTGGTTTGTTGGTTTGTTGGTTTGTTGGCTTGTTGGTTTGTTGGTTTTTTGGTTTGTTGGTTTTTTGGTTTGTTGGTTTATTTGTTTGTTGATTTGTTGGCTTGTTGGTTTGTTGGTTTGTTGGTTTTTTGGTTTGTTGGTTTGTTGGTTTATTTGTTTGTTGGTTTGTTGGTTTATTTGTTTGTTGGTTTGTTTGCTTGTTGGTTTGTTGGTTTGTTGGTTTATTGCTTTGTTCGTTTGATGGTTTGTTGGTTTTTTGGTTACTTGGTTTGTTGGTTTGTTGGTTTGTTGGTTTGTTGGTTTGTTGGCTTGTTGGCTTGTTAGTTTGTTGGTTTGTTGGCTTGTTGGTTACTTAGTTTGTTGGTTTGTTGGCATGTTGGTTTGTTGGTTTGTTGGTTTGTTGGCTTGTGGATTTGTTGGTTTGTTGGCTTGTTGGTTTGTTGGTTTGTTGGCTTGTTGGCTTGTTGGTTTGTTGGTTTGTTGGTTTGTTGGTTTGTTGGTTTGTTGGCTTGTTGGTTTGTTGGTTTGTTGGCTTGTTGGTTTGTTCGTTTGTTGGTTTGTTGGCTTGTTGGCTTGTTGGTTTGTTGGTTTTTTGGCTTGTTGATTTGTTGGTTTGTTGGCTTGTTGGCTTGTTGCTTTGTTCGTTTGATGGTTTGTTGGTTTGTTGGTTTTTTGGTTTGTTGGTTTTTTGGTTTGTAGCTTTGTTGGTTTGTTGGTTTGTTGGCTTGTTGGCTTGTTGGTTTGTTGGCTTGTTGGTTTGTTAGTTTGTTGGCTTTTTGGTTACTTGGTTTGTTGGTTTGTTGGTTTGTTGGCTTGTTGGTTTGTTGGATTGTTGGTTTGTTGGTTTGTTGGTTTGTTGGCTTGTTGGCTTGTTGGTTTGTTACTTTGTTGGTTTGTTGGCTTGTTGGCTTGTTGGTTTGTTGGTTTGTTGGTTTGTTGGTTTGTTGGTTTGTTGGTTTGTTGCTTTGTTGGTTTGTTGGTTTGTTGGCTTGTTGGCTTGTTGGTTTGTTGGTTTGTTGGCTTGTTGGCTTGCTGGTTTGTTGGTTTGTTGGTTTGTTGGTTTGTTGCTTTGTTGGTTTGTTGGTTTGTTGGCTTGTTGGCTTATTGGTTTGTTAGTTTGCTGGCTTTTTGGTTACTTGGTTTATTCGTTTGTTGGTTTGTTGGCTTGTTGGTTTGTTGGCTTTTTGCTTTGTTGGTTTGTTGGCTTGTTGGCTTGTTGGTTTGTTGGTTTGTTGGTTTGTTGGCTTGTTGGCTTGTTGGTTTGTTGGTTTGTTGGCTTGTTGGTTTGTTGGTTTGTTGGTTTCTTGGCTTGTTAACTTGTTGGTTTGTTGGTTTGTTGGCTTTTTGGTTACTTAGTTTGTTGGTTTGTTGACATGTTGGTTTGTTGGTTTGTTGGTTTGTTGGTTACTTATTTTGTTGGTTTGTTGGCATGTTGGTTTGCTGGTTTGTTGGTTTGTTGGTTTGTTGGTTTGTTGGCTTGTTGGTTTGTTGGCTTGTTGGCTTGTTGGTTTGTTAGTTTGTTGGCCTTTTGGTTACTTGGTTTGTTGGCTTGTTGGCTTGTTGCTTTGTTGGTTTGTTGGTTTGTTGGCTTGTTGGTTTGTTGGCTTGTTGGCTTGTTGGTTTGTTAGTTTGTTGGCCTTTTGATTACTTGGTTTGTTGGTTTGTTGGTTTTTTCGTTTGTTGGTTTGTTGGCTTGTTGGTTTGTTGGTTTGTTGGTTTGTTGGTTTGTTGGTTTGTTGGCTTGTTGGCTTGTTGGCTTGTTGGTTTGTTAGTTTGTGAGCTTTTTGGTTACTTGGTTTGTTGGTTTGTTGGTTTGTTGGTTTGTTGGTTTGTTGGTTTGTTGGTTTGTTGGCTTGTTGGTTTGTTGGCTTGTTGGTTTGTTGGTTTGTTGGTTTGTTGGCTTGTTGGCTTGTTGGTTTTTTGGTTTGTTGGCTTGTTGGCTTGTTGGCTTGTTGGCTTGTTCGTTTGTTAGTTTGTGAGCTTTTTGGTTACTTGGTTTGTTGGTTTGTTGGTTTGTTGGCTTGTTGGTTTGTTGGTTTGTTGGTTTGTTGGCTTGTTGGTTTGTTGGCTTGTTGGTTTGTTGGTTTGTTGGTTTGTTGGCTTGTTGGCTTGTTGGTTTGTTGGTTTGTTGGTTTGTTGGTTTGTTGGCTTGTTGGTTTGTTGGTTTGTTGGCTTGTCGGTTTTTGGTTTGTTGGTTTGTTGGCTTGTTGGTTACTTGGTTTGTTGGTTTGTTGGTTTGTTGGCTTGTTGGTTTATTGGTTTGTTGGTGTTTTGGTTTGTTGGTTTATTTGTTTGTTGGCTTGTTGGTTTGTTGGTTTGTTGGTTTGTTGGTTTGTTAGTTTGTTGGTTTTTTGGTTTTTTGGTTTGTAGCTTTGTTGGTTTGTTGGTTTGTTGGCTTGTTGGCTTGTTGGTTTGTTGGCTTGTTGGTTTGTTAGTTTGTGGGCTTTTTGGTTACTTGGTTTGTTGGTTTGTTGGTTTGTTGGTTTGTTGGTTTGTTGGATTGTTGGTTTGTTGGTTTGTTGGTTTGTTGGCTTGTTGGCTTGTTGGTTTGTTGGTTTGTTGGTTTGTTGGCTTGTTGGTTTGTTGGTTTGTTGGTTTGTTGGCTTGTTGGTTTGTTGGCTTGTTGGTTTGTTGGTTTGTTGGTTTGTTGGCTTGTTGGCTTGTTGGTTTGTTGGTTTGTTGGTTTGTTGGTTTGTTGGCTTGTTGGTTTGTTGGTTTGTTGGCTTGTCGGTTTTTGGTTTGTTGGTTTGTTGGCTTGTTGGTTACTTGGTTTGTTGGTTTGTTGGTTTGTTGGTTTGTTGGCTTGTTGGTTTATTGGTTTGTTGGTGTTTTGGTTTGTTGGTTTATTTGTTTGTTGGTTTGTTGGCTTGTTGGTTTGTTGGTTTGTTGGTTTGTTGGTTTGTTAGTTTGTGGGTTTGTTGGTTTGTTGGCTTGTTGGTTTGTTGGTTTGTTGGCTTGTTGGCTTTTTGGTTACTTAGTTTGTTGGTTTGTTGGCATGTTGGTTTGTTGGTTTGTTGGTTTGTTGGTTTGTTGGTTACTTATTTTGTTGGTTTGTTGGCTTGTTGGTTTGTTGGCTTGTTGGCTTGTTGGTTTGTTAGTTTGTTGGCCTTTTGGTTACTTGGTTTGTTGGCTTGTTGGCTTGTTGCTTTGTTGGTTTGTTGGTTTGTTGGCTTGTTGGTTTGTTGGCTTGTTGGCTTGTTGGTTTGTTAGTTTGTTGGCCTTTTGGTTACTTGGTTTGTTGGTTTGTTGGTTTGTTCGTTTGTTGGTTTGTTGGATTGTTGGTTTGTTGGTTTGTTGGTTTGTTGGTTTGTTGGCTTGTTGGCTTGTTGGCTTGTTGGTTTGTTAGTTTGTGAGCTTTTTGGTTACTTGGTTTGTTGGTTTGTTGGTTTGTTGGTTTGTTGGTTTGTTGGTTTGTTGGCTTGTTGGTTTCTTGGCTTGTTGGTTTGTTGGTTTGTTGGTTTGTTGGCTTGTTGGCTTGTTGGTTTGTTGGTTTGTTGGCTTGTTGGCTTGTTGGCTTGTTGGCTTGTTCGTTTGTTAGTTTGTGAGCTTTTTGGTTACTTGGTTTGTTGGTTTGTTGGCTTGTTGGTTTGTTGGTTTGTTGGTTTTTTGGCTTGTTGGTTTGTTGGCTTGTTGGTTTGTTGGTTTGTTGGTTTGTTGGCTTGTTGGCTTGTTGGTTTGTTGGTTTGTTGGTTTGTTGGTTTGTTGGCTTGTTGGTTTGTTGGTTTGTTGGCTTGTCGGTTTTTGGTTTGTTGGTTTGTTGGCTTGTTGGTTACTGGGTTTGTTGGTTTGTTGGCTTGTTGGTTTGTTGGTTTGTTGGTGTTTTGGTTTGTTGGTTTATTTGTTTGTTGGTTTGTTGGCTTGTTGGTTTGTTGGTTTGTTGGTTTGTTGGTTTGTTAGTTTGTTGGTTTGTTGGTTTGTTGGCTTGTTGGTTTGTTGGTTTGTTGGCTTGTTGGCTTGTTGGTTTGTTGGTTTGTTGGCTTGTTGGTTACTTAGTTTGTTGATTTGTTGATTAGTTCGTTTGTTGGTTTGTTAGTTTGTTGGTTTGTTGGCTTGTTGGCTTGTTGGTTTGTTGGTTTTTTGGTTTGTTGGTTTGTTGGTTTGTTGGTTTGTTGGTTTGTTGGTTTATTTGTTTGTTGGTTTGTTGGCTTGTTGGTTTGTTAGTTTGTTAGTTTGTTGGTTTGTTGGTTTGTTGGTTTGTTGGTTTGTTGGTTTGCTGGTTTGTTGGTTTGTTGGTTTGTTGGTTTGTTGGTTTGTTGGTTTTTTGGTTTGTTGGTTTATTTGTTTGTTGATTTGTTGGCTTGTTGGTTTGTTGGTTTGTTGGTTTTTTGGTTTGTTCGTTTGTTGGTTTATTTGTTTGTTGGTTTGTTGGTTTATTTGTTTGTTGGTTTGTTTGCTTGTTGGTTTGTTGGTTTGTTGGTTTATTGCTTTGTTCGTTTGATGGTTTGTTGGTTTTTTGGTTACTTGGTTTGTTGGTTTGTTGGTTTGTTGGTTTGTTGGTTTGTTGGCTTGTTGGCTTGTTAGTTTGTTGGTTTGTTGGCTTGTTGGTTACTTAGTTTGTTGGTTTGTTGGCATGTTGGTTTGTTGGTTTGTTGGTTTGTTGGCTTGTGGGTTTGTTGGTTTGTTGGCTTGTTGGTTTGTTGGTTTGTTGGCTTGTTGGCTTGTTGGTTTGTTGGTTTGTTGGTTTGTTGGTTTGTTGGTTTGTTGGCTTGTTGGTTTGTTGGTTTGTTGGCTTGTTGGTTTGTTCGTTTGTTGGTTTGTTGGCTTGTTGGCTTGTTGGTTTGTTGGTTTTTTGGCTTGTTGATTTGTTGGTTTGTTGGCTTGTTGGCTTGTTGCTTTGTTCGTTTGATGGTTTGTTGGTTTGTTGGTTTTTTGGTTTGTTGGTTTTTTGGTTTGTAGCTTTGTTGGTTTGTTGGTTTGTTGGCTTGTTGGCTTGTTGGTTTGTTGGCTTGTTGGTTTGTTAGTTTGTTGGCTTTTTGGTTACTTGGTTTGTTGGTTTGTTGGTTTGTTGGCTTGTTGGTTTGTTGGATTGTTGGTTTGTTGGTTTGTTGGTTTGTTGGCTTGTTGGC
Source organism: Atherix ibis (assembly GCA_958298945.1). NCBI lineage: Eukaryota > Metazoa > Arthropoda > Insecta > Diptera > Athericidae > Atherix > Atherix ibis. Next base: position 36,709,902 of record OY282608.1, read on the forward strand.
TTGTTGGTTTGTTACTTTGTTGGTTTGTTGGTTTGTTGGTTTGTTGGTTTGTTGCTTTGTTGGTTTGTTGGTTTGTTGGCTTGTTGGCTTGTTGGTTTGTTGGTTTGTTGGCTTGTTGGCTTGCTGGTTTGTTGGTTTGTTGGTTTGTTGGTTTGTTGCTTTGTTGGTTTGTTGGTTTGTTGGCTTGTTGGCTTGTTGGTTTGTTAGTTTGCTGGCTTTTTGGTTACTTGGTTTATTCGTTTGTTGGTTTGTTGGCTTGTTGGTTTGTTGGCTTTTTGCTTTGTTGGTTTGTTGGTTTCTTGGCTTGTTAACTTGTTGGTTTGTTGGTTTGTTGGCTTTTTGGTTACTTAGTTTGTTGGTTTGTTGACATGTTGGTTTGTTGGTTTGTTGGTTTGTTGGTTACTTATTTTGTTGGTTTGTTGGCATGTTGGTTTGCTGGTTTGTTGGTTTGTTGGTTTGTTGGTTTGTTGGCTTGTTGGTTTGTTGGCTTGTTGGCTTGTTGGTTTGTTAGTTTGTTGGCCTTTTGGTTTCTTGGTTTGTTGGCTTGTTGGCTTGTTGCTTTGTTGGTTTGTTGGTTTGTTGGCTTGTTGGTTTGTTGGCTTGTTGGCTTGTTGGTTTGTTAGTTTGTTGGCCTTTTGATTACTTGGTTTGTTGGTTTGTTGGTTTTTTCGTTTGTTGGTTTGTTGGCTTGTTGGTTTGTTGGTTTGTTGGTTTGTTGGTTTGTTGGTTTGTTGGCTTGTTGGCTTGTTGGCTTGTTGGTTTGTTAGTTTGTGAGCTTTTTGGTTACTTGGTTTGTTGGTTTGTTGGTTTGTTGGTTTGTTGGTTTGTTGGTTTGTTGGTTTGTTGGCTTGTTGGTTTGTTGGCTTGTTGGTTTGTTGGTTTGTTGGTTTGTTGGCTTGTTGGCTTGTTGGTTTGTTGGTTTGTTGGCTTGTTGGCTTGTTGGCTTGTTGGCTTGTTCGTTTGTTAGTTTGTGAGCTTTTTGGTTACTTGGTTTGTTGGTTTGTTGGTTTGTTGGCTTGTTGGTTTGTTGGTTTGTTGGTTTGTTGGCTTGTTGGTTTGTTGGCTTGTTGGTTTGTTGGTTTGTTGGTTTGTTGGCTTGTTGGCTTGTTGGTTTGTTGGTTTGTTGGTTTGTTGGTTTGTTGGCTTGTTGGTTTGTTGGTTTGTTGGCTTGTCGGTTTTTGGTTTGTTGGTTTGTTGGCTTGTTGGTTACTTGGTTTGTTGGTTTGTTGGTTTGTTGGCTTGTTGGTTTATTGGTTTGTTGGTGTTTTGGTTTGTTGGTTTATTTGTTTGTTGGCTTGTTGGTTTGTTGGTTTGTTGGTTTGTTGGTTTGTTAGTTTGTTGGTTTTTTGGTTTTTTGGTTTGTAGCTTTGTTGGTTTGTTGGTTTGTTGGCTTGTTGGCTTGTTGGTTTGTTGGCTTGTTGGTTTGTTAGTTTGTGGGCTTTTTGGTTACTTGGTTTGTTGGTTTGTTGGTTTGTTGGTTTGTTGGTTTGTTGGTTTGTTGGTTTGTTGGTTTGTTGGTTTGTTGGTTTGTTGGCTTGTTGGCTTGTTGGTTTGTTGGTTTGTTGGTTTGTTGGCTTGTTGGTTTGTTGGTTTGTTGGTTTGTTGGCTTGTTGGTTTGTTGGCTTGTTGGTTTGTTGGTTTGTTGGTTTGTTGGCTTGTTGGCTTGTTGGTTTGTTGGTTTGTTGGTTTGTTGGTTTGTTGGCTTGTTGGTTTGTTGGTTTGTTGGCTTGTCGGTTTTTGGTTTGTTGGTTTGTTGGCTTGTTGGTTACTTGGTTTGTTGGTTTGTTGGTTTGTTGGTTTGTTGGCTTGTTGGTTTATTGGTTTGTTGGTGTTTTGGTTTGTTGGTTTATTTGTTTGTTGGTTTGTTGGCTTGTTGGTTTGTTGGTTTGTTGGTTTGTTGGTTTGTTAGTTTGTGGGTTTGTTGGTTTGTTGGCTTGTTGGTTTGTTGGTTTGTTGGCTTGTTGGCTTGCTGGTTTGTTAGTTTGTTGGTTTGTTGGCTTGTTGGCTTGTTGGTTTATTAGTTTGCTGGCTTTTTGGTTACTTGGTTTGTTCGTTTGTTGGTTTGTTGGTTTGTTGGCTTGTTGCTTTGTTGGTTTGTTGGTTTGTTGGCTTGTTGGCTTGTTGGTTTGTTGGTTTGTTGGTTTGTTGGCTTGTTGGTTTGTTGGTTTGTTGGTTTGTTAGTTTGTTGGTTTGTTGGCTTGTTGGTTTGTTGGTTTGTTGGTTTGTTGCCTTGTTGGTTTGTTGGTTTGTTGGTTTGTTGGTTTGTTGGTTTGTTGGTTTTTGGGTTTGTTGGTTTATTTGTTTGTTGATTTGTTGGCTTGTTGGTTTGTTGGTTTGTTGGTTTGTTGGTTTGTTGGCTTGTTGGTTTGTTGGTTTGTTGGCTTGTTGGTTTGTTGGCTTGTTGGCTTGTTGGTTTGTTGGTTTGTTGGTTTTTTGGTTTGTTGGTTTGTTGGTTTGTTGGTTTGTTGGTTTGTTGGTTTATTTGTTTGTTGGTTTGTTGGTTTATTTGTTTGTTGGTTTGTTGGCTTGTTGGTTTGTTGGTTTGTTGGTTTGTTGCTTTGTTCGTTTGATGGTTTGTTGGTTTTTTGGTTACTTGGTTTGTTGGTTTTTTGGTTACTTGGTTTGTTGGTTTGTTGGTTTGTTGGTTTGTTGGTTTGTTGGCTTGTTGGCTTGTTGGCTTGTTGGTTTGTTGGTTTGTTGGCTTGTTGGTTACTTAGTTTGTTGGTTTGTTGGCATGTTGGTTTGTTGGTTTGTTGGCTTGTTGGTTTGTTGGTTTGTTGGCTTGTTGGCTTGTTGGTTTGTTGGTTTGTTGGTTTGTTGGTTTGTTGGTTTGTTGGCTTGTTGGTTTGTTGGTTACTTGGTTTGTTGGTTTGTTGGTTTGTTGGCTTGTTGGTTTGTTGGCTTGTTGCTTTGTTGGTTTGTTGGTTTGTTGGCTTGGTGGCTTGTTGGTTTGTTGGTTTGTTGGTTTGTTGGCTTGTTGGTTTATTGGTTTGTTGGCTTGTTGGTTTGTTGGTTTGTTGGTTTGTTGGTTTGTTGGCTTGTTGGCTTGTTGGTTTGTTGGTTTGTTGGCTTGTTGGCTTGTTGGTTTGTTGGTTTGTTGGCTTTTTGGTTACTTAAATTGTTGGTTTGTTGGCATGTTGGTTTGTTGGTTTGCTGGTTTGTTGGCTTGTTGGTTACTTAGTTTGTTGGTTTGTTGGCATGTTGGTTTGTTGGTTTGTTGGTTTGTTGGTTTGTTGGTTTGTTGGTTTGTTGGTTTGTTGGTTTGTTGGCTTGTTGGTTTTTTGGCTTGTTGGCTTGTTGGTTTGTTAGTTTGTTGGCCTTTTGGTTACTTGGTTTGTTGGCTTGTTGGCTTGTTGCTTTGTTGGTTTGTTGGTTTGTTGGTTTGTTGGTTTGTTGGTTTGTTGGTTTGTTGGTTTGTTGGCTTGTTGGCTTGTTGGCTTGTTGGCTTGTTCGTTTGTTAGTTTGTGAGCTTTTTGGTTACTTGGTTTGTTGGTTTGTTGGCTTGTTGGTTTGTTGGTTTGTTGGTTTTTTGGCTTGTTGGTTTGTTGGCTTGTTGGTTTGTTGGTTTGTTGGTTTGTTGGCTTGTTGGCTTGTTGGTTTGTTGGTTTGTTGGTTTGTTGGTTTGTTGGCTTGTTGGTTTGTTGGTTTGTTGGCTTGTCGGTTTTTGGTTTGTTGGTTTGTTGGCTTGTTGGTTACTGGGTTTGTTGGTTTGTTGGCTTGTTGGTTTGTTGGTTTGTTGGTGTTTTGGTTTGTTGGTTTATTTGTTTGTTGGTTTGTTGGCTTGTTGGTTTGTTGGTTTGTTGGTTTGTTGGTTTGTTAGTTTGTTGGTTTGTTGGTTTGTTGGCTTGTTGGTTTGTTGGTTTGTTGGCTTGTTGGCTTGTTGGTTTGTTGGTTTGTTGGCTTGTTGGTTACTTAGTTTGTTGATTTGTTGATTAGTTCGTTTGTTGGTTTGTTAGTTTGTTGGTTTGTTGGCTTGTTGGCTTGTTGGTTTGTTGGTTTTTTGGTTTGTTGGTTTGTTGGTTTGTTGGTTTGTTGGTTTGTTGGTTTATTTGTTTGTTGGTTTGTTGGCTTGTTGGTTTGTTAGTTTGTTAGTTTGTTGGTTTGTTGGTTTGTTGGTTTGTTGGTTTGTTGGTTTGTTGGTTTGCTGGTTTGTTGGTTTGTTGGTTTGTTGGTTTGTTGGTTTGTTGGTTTTTTGGTTTGTTGGTTTATTTGTTTGTTGATTTGTTGGCTTGTTGGTTTGTTGGTTTGTTGGTTTTTTGGTTTGTTGGTTTGTTGGTTTGTTTGTTTGTTGGTTTGTTGGTTTATTTGTTTGTTGGTTTGTTTGCTTGTTGGTTTGTTGGTTTGTTGGTTTATTGCTTTGTTCGTTTGATGGTTTGTTGGTTTTTTGGTTACTTGGTTTGTTGGTTTGTTGGTTTGTTGGTTTGTTGGTTTGTTGGCTTGTTGGCTTGTTAGTTTGTTGGTTTGTTGGCTTGTTGGTTACTTAGTTTGTTGGTTTGTTGGCATGTTGGTTTGTTGGTTTGTTGGTTTGTTGGCTTGTGGGTTTGTTGGTTTGTTGGCTTGTTGGTTTGTTGGTTTGTTGGCTTGTTGGCTTGTTGGTTTGTTGGTTTGTTGGTTTGTTGGTTTGTTGGTTTGTTGGCTTGTTGGTTTGTTGGTTTGTTGGCTTGTTGGTTTGTTCGTTTGTTGGTTTGTTGGCTTGTTGGCTTGTTGGTTTGTTGGTTTTTTGGCTTGTTGATTTGTTGGTTTGTTGGCTTGTTGGCTTGTTGCTTTGTTCGTTTGATGGTTTGTTGGTTTGTTGGTTTTTTGGTTTGTTGGTTTTTTGGTTTGTAGCTTTGTTGGTTTGTTGGTTTGTTGGCTTGTTGGCTTGTTGGTTTGTTGGCTTGTTGGTTTGTTAGTTTGTTGGCTTTTTGGTTACTTGGTTTGTTGGTTTGTTGGTTTGTTGGCTTGTTGGTTTGTTGGATTGTTGGTTTGTTGGTTTGTTGGTTTGTTGGCTTGTTGGCTTGTTGGTTTGTTACTTTGTTGGTTTGTTGGCTTGTTGGCTTGTTGGTTTGATGGTTTGTTGGTTTGTTGGTTTGTTGGTTTGTTGGTTTGTTGCTTTGTTGGTTTGTTGGTTTGTTGGCTTGTTGGCTTGTTGGTTTGTTGGTTTGTTGGCTTGTTGGCTTGCTGGTTTGTTGGTTTGTTGGTTTGTTGGTTTGTTGCTTTGTTGGTTTGTTGGTTTGTTGGCTTGTTGGCTTGTTGGTTTGTTAGTTTGCTGGCTTTTTGGTTACTTGGTTTATTCGTTTGTTGGTTTGTTGGCTTGTTGGTTTGTTGGCTTTTTGCTTTGTTGGTTTGTTGGCTTGTTGGCTTGTTGGTTTGTTGGTTTGTTGGTTTGTTGGCTTGTTGGCTTGTTGGTTTGTTGGTTTGTTGGCTTGTTGGTTTGTTGGTTTGTTGGTTTCTTGGCTTGTTAACTTGTTGGTTTGTTGGTTTGTTGGCTTTTTGGTTACTTAGTTTGTTGGTTTGTTGACATGTTGGTTTGTTGGTTTGTTGGTTTGTTGGTTACTTATTTTGTTGGTTTGTTGGCATGTTGGTTTGCTGGTTTGTTGGTTTGTTGGTTTGTTGGTTTGTTGGCTTGTTGGTTTGTTGGCTTGTTGGCTTGTTGGTTTGTTAGTTTGTTGGCCTTTTGGTTACTTGGTTTGTTGGCTTGTTGGCTTGTTGCTTTGTTGGTTTGTTGGTTTGTTGGCTTGTTGGTTTGTTGGCTTGTTGGCTTGTTGGTTTGTTAGTTTGTTGGCCTTTTGATTACTTGGTTTGTTGGTTTGTTGGTTTTTTCGTTTGTTGGTTTGTTGGCTTGTTGGTTTGTTGGTTTGTTGGTTTGTTGGTTTGTTGGTTTGTTGGCTTGTTGGCTTGTTGGCTTGTTGGCTTGTTGGTTTGTTAGTTTGTGAGCTTTTTGGTTACTTGGTTTGTTGGTTTGTTGGTTTGTTGGTTTGTTGGTTTGTTGGTTTGTTGGTTTGTTGGCTTGTTGGTTTGTTGGTTTGTTGGTTTGTTGGCTTGTTGGCTTGTTGGTTTGTTGGTTTGTTGGCTTGTTGGCTTGTTGGCTTGTTGGCTTGTTCGTTTGTTAGTTTGTGAGCTTTTTGGTTACTTGGTTTGTTGGTTTGTTGGTTTGTTGGCTTGTTGGTTTGTTGGTTTGTTGGTTTGTTGGCTTGTTGGTTTGTTGGCTTGTTGGTTTGTTGGTTTGTTGGTTTGTTGGCTTGTTGGCTTGTTGGTTTGTTGGTTTGTTGGTTTGTTGGTTTGTTGGCTTGTTGGTTTGTTGGTTTGTTGGCTTGTCGGTTTTTGGTTTGTTGGTTTGTTGGCTTGTTGGTTACTTGGTTTGTTGGTTTGTTGGTTTGTTGGCTTGTTGGTTTATTGGTTTGTTGGTGTTTTGGTTTGTTGGTTTATTTGTTTGTTGGCTTGTTGGTTTGTTGGTTTGTTGGTTTGTTGGTTTGTTAGTTTGTTGGTTTTTTGGTTTTTTGGTTTGTAGCTTTGTTGGTTTGTTGGTTTGTTGGCTTGTTGGCTTGTTGGTTTGTTGGCTTGTTGGTTTGTTAGTTTGTGGGCTTTTTGGTTACTTGGTTTGTTGGTTTGTTGGTTTGTTGGTTTGTTGGTTTGTTGGATTGTTGGTTTGTTGGTTTGTTGGTTTGTTGGCTTGTTGGCTTGTTGGTTTGTTGGTTTGTTGGTTTGTTGGCTTGTTGGTTTGTTGGTTTGTTGGTTTGTTGGCTTGTTGGTTTGTTGGCTTGTTGGTTTGTTGGTTTGTTGGTTTGTTGGCTTGTTGGCTTGTTGGTTTGTTGGTTTGTTGGTTTGTTGGTTTGTTGGTTTGTTGGCTTGTTGGTTTGTTGGTTTGTTGGCTTGTCGGTTTTTGGTTTGTTGGTTTGTTGGCTTGTTGGTTACTTGGTTTGTTGGTTTGTTGGTTTGTTGGTTTGTTGGCTTGTTGGTTTATTGGTTTGTTGGTGTTTTGGTTTGTTGGTTTATTTGTTTGTTGGTTTGTTGGCTTGTTGGTTTGTTGGTTTGTTGGTTTGTTGGTTTGTTAGTTTGTGGGTTTGTTGGTTTGTTGGCTTGTTGGTTTGTTGGTTTGTTGGCTTGTTGGCTTGCTGGTTTGTTAGTTTGTTGGTTTGTTGGCTTGTTGGCTTGTTGGTTTATTAGTTTGCTGGCTTTTTGGTTACTTGGTTTGTTCGTTTGTTGGTTTGTTGGTTTGTTGGCTTGTTGCTTTGTTGGTTTGTTGGTTTGTTGGCTTGTTGGCTTGTTGGTTTGTTGGTTTGTTGGTTTGTTGGCTTGTTGGTTTGTTGGTTTGTTGGTTTGTTAGTTTGTTGGTTTGTTGGCTTGTTGGTTTGTTGGTTTGTTGGTTTGTTGCCTTGTTGGTTTGTTGGTTTGTTGGTTTGTTGGTTTGTTGGTTTGTTGGTTTTTGGGTTTGTTGGTTTATTTGTTTGTTGATTTGTTGGCTTGTTGGTTTGTTGGTTTGTTGGTTTGTTGGTTTGTTGGCTTGTTGGTTTGTTGGTTTGTTGGCTTGTTGGTTTGTTGGCTTGTTGGCTTGTTGGTTTGTTGGTTTGTTGGTTTTTTGGTTTGTTGGTTTGTTGGTTTGTTGGTTTGTTGGTTTGTTGGTTTATTTGTTTGTTGGTTTGTTGGTTTATTTGTTTGTTGGTTTGTTGGCTTGTTGGTTTGTTGGTTTGTTGGTTTGTTGCTTTGTTCGTTTGATGGTTTGTTGGTTTTTTGGTTACTTGGTTTGTTGGTTTTTTGGTTACTTGGTTTGTTGGTTTGTTGGTTTGTTGGTTTGTTGGTTTGTTGGCTTGTTGGCTTGTTGGCTTGTTGGTTTGTTGGTTTGTTGGCTTGTTGGTTACTTAGTTTGTTGGTTTGTTGGCATGTTGGTTTGTTGGTTTGTTGGCTTGTTGGTTTGTTGGTTTGTTGGCTTGTTGGCTTGTTGGCTTGTTGGTTTGTTGGTTTGTTGGTTTGTTGGTTTGTTGGTTTGTTGGCTTGTTGGTTTGTTGGTTACTTGGTTTGTTGGTTTGTTGGTTTGTTGGCTTGTTGGTTTGTTGGTTTGTTGGTTTGTTGGCTTGGTGGCTTGTTGGTTTGTTGGTTTGTTGGTTTGTTGGCTTGTTGGTTTATTGGTTTGTTGGCTTGTTGGTTTGTTGGTTTGTTGGTTTGTTGGCTTGTTGGCTTGTTGGTTTGTTGGTTTGTTGGCTTGTTGGCTTGTTGGTTTGTTGGTTTGTTGGCTTTTTGGTTACTTAAATTGTTGGTTTGTTGGCATGTTGGTTTGTTGGTTTGCTGGTTTGTTGGCTTGTTGGTTACTTAGTTTGTTGGTTTGTTGGCATGTTGGTTTGTTGGTTTGTTGGTTTGTTGGTTTGTTGGTTTGTTGGTTTGTTGGTTTGTTGGTTTGTTGGCTTGTTGGTTTTTTGGCTTGTTGGCTTGTTGGTTTGTTAGTTTGTTGGCCTTTTGGTTACTTGGTTTGTTGGCTTGTTGGCTTGTTGCTTTGTTGGTTTGTTGGTTTGTTGGCTTGTTGGTTTGTTGGCTTGTTGGCTTGTTGGTTTGTTAGTTTGTTGGCCTTTTGGTTACTTGGTTTGTTGGTTTGTTGGTTTGTTGGTTTGTTGATTTGTTGGCTTGTTGGTTTGTTGGTTTGTTGGTTTGTTGGTTTGTTGGTTTGTTGGTTTGTTGGCTTGTTGGCTTGTTGGCTTGTTGGTTTGTTAGTTTGTGAGCTTTTTGGTTACTTGGTTTGTTGGTTTGTTGGTTTGTTGGCTTGTTGGTTTGTTGGTTTGTTGGTTTGTTGGTTTGTTGGTTTGTTGGCTTGTTGGTTTGTTGGCTTGTTGGTTTGTTGGTTTGTTGGTTTGTTGGCTTGTTGGCTTGTTGGTTTGTTGGTTTGTTGGTTTGTTGGTTTGTTGGTTTGTTGGCTTGTTGGTTTGTTGGTTTGTTGGCTTGTCGGTTTTTGGTTTGTTGGTTTGTTGGCTTGTTGGTTACTTGGTTTGTTGGTTTGTTGGTTTGTTGGTTTGTTGGCTTGTTGGTTTATTGGTTTGTTGGTGTTTTGGTTTGTTGGTTTATTTGTTTGTTGGTTTGTTGGCTTGTTGGTTTGTTGGTTTGTTGGTTTGTTGGTTTGTTAGTTTGTGGGTTTGTTGGTTTGTTGGCTTGTTGGTTTGTTGGTTTGTTGGCTTGTTGGCTTGCTGGTTTGTTAGTTTGTTGGTTTGTTGGCTTGTTGGCTTGTTGGTTTGTTAGTTTGCTGGCTTTTTGGTTACTTGGTTTGTTCGTTTGTTGGTTTGTTGGTTTGTTGGCTTGTTGCTTTGTTGGTTTGTTGGTTTGTTGGCTTGTTGGCTTGTTGGTTTGTTGGTTTGTTGGTTTGTTGGCTTGTTGGTTTGTTGGTTTGTTGGTTTGTTAGTTTGTTGGTTTGTTGGCTTGTTGGTTTGTTGGTTTGTTGGTTTGTTGCCTTGTTGGTTTGTTGGTTTGTTGGTTTGTTGGTTTGTTGGTTTGTTGGTTTTTGGGTTTGTTGGTTTATTTGTTTGTTGATTTGTTGGCTTGTTGGTTTGTTGGTTTGTTGGTTTGTTGGTTTGTTGGCTTGTTGGTTTGTTGGTTTGTTGGCTTGTTGGTTTGTTGGCTTGTTGGCTTGTTGGTTTGTTGGTTTGTTGGTTTTTTGGTTTGTTGGTTTGTTGGTTTGTTGGTTTGTTGGTTTGTTGGTTTATTTGTTTGTTGGTTTGTTGGTTTATTTGTTTGTTGGTTTGTTGGCTTGTTGGTTTGTTGGTTTGTTGGTTTGTTGCTTTGTTCGTTCGATGGTTTGTTGGTTTTTTGGTTACTTGGTTTGTTGGTTTTTTGGTTACTTGGTTTGTTGGTTTGTTGGTTTGTTGGTTTGTTGGTTTGTTGGCTTGTTGGCTTGTTGGCTTGTTGGTTTGTTGGTTTGTTGGCTTGTTGGTTACTTAGTTTGTTGGTTTGTTGGCATGTTGGTTTGTTGGTTTGTTGGCTTGTTGGTTTGTTGGTTTGTTGGCTTGTTGGCTTGTTGGTTTGTTGGTTTGTTGGTTTGTTGGTTTGTTGGTTTGTTGGCTTGTTAGTTTGTTGGTTTGTTGGCTTATTGGTTTGTTGGTTTGTTGGTTTGTTGGCTTGTTGGCTTGTTGGTTTGTTGGTTTGTTGGCTTGTTGTTTTGTTGGTTTGTTGCCTTTTTGGCTTGTTGGTTTGTTGGTTTGTTGGTTTGTTGGCTTGTTGGTTTGTTGGCTTGTTGGTTTGTTGGCTTGTTGCTTTGTTGGTTTGTTGGTTTGTTGGCTTGGTGGCTTGTTGGTTTGTTGGTTTGTTGGTTTGTTGGCTTGTTGGTTTGTTGGTTTGTTGGCATGTTGGTTTGTTGGTTTGTTGGTTTGTTGGTTTGTTGGTTTGTTGGTTTGTTGGTTTGTTGGTTTGTTGGCTTGTTGGTTTTTTGGCTTGTTGGCTTGTTGGTTTGTTAGTTTGTTGGCCTTTTGGTTACTTGGTTTGTTGGCTTGTTGGCTTGTTGCTTTGTTGGTTTGTTGGTTTGTTGGCTTGTTGGTTTGTTGGCTTGTTGGCTTGTTGGTTTGTTAGTTTGTTGGCCTTTTGGTTACTTGGTTTGTTGGTTTGTTGGTTTGTTGGTTTGTTGATTTGTTGGCTTGTTGGTTTGTTGGTTTGTTGGTTTGTTGGTTTGTTGGTTTGTTGGTTTGTTGGCTTGTTGGCTTGTTGGCTTGTTGGTTTGTTAGTTTGTGAGCTTTTTGGTTACTTGGTTTGTTGGTTTGTTGGTTTGTTGGCTTGTTGGTTTGTTGGTTTGTTGGTTTGTTGGTTTGTTGGTTTGTTGGCTTGTTGGTTTGTTGGCTTGTTGGTTTGTTGGTTTGTTGGTTTGTTGGCTTGTTGGCTTGTTGGTTTGTTGGTTTGTTGGTTTGTTGGTTTGTTGGTTTGTTGGCTTGTTGGTTTGTTGGTTTGTTGGCTTGTCGGTTTTTGGTTTGTTGGTTTGTTGGCTTGTTGGTTACTTGGTTTGTTGGTTTGTTGGTTTGTTGGTTTGTTGGCTTGTTGGTTTATTGGTTTGTTGGTGTTTTGGTTTGTTGGTTTATTTGTTTGTTGGTTTGTTGGCTTGTTGGTTTGTTGGTTTGTTGGTTTGTTGGTTTGTTAGTTTGTGGGTTTGTTGGTTTGTTGGCTTGTTGGTTTGTTGGTTTGTTGGCTTGTTGGCTTGCTGGTTTGTTAGTTTGTTGGTTTGTTGGCTTGTTGGCTTGTTGGTTTGTTAGTTTGCTGGCTTTTTGGTTACTTGGTTTGTTCGTTTGTTGGTTTGTTGGTTTGTTGGCTTGTTGCTTTGTTGGTTTGTTGGTTTGTTGGCTTGTTGGCTTGTTGGTTTGTTGGTTTGTTGGTTTGTTGGCTTGTTGGTTTGTTGGTTTGTTGGTTTGTTAGTTTGTTGGTTTGTTGGCTTGTTGGTTTGTTGGTTTGTTGGTTTGTTGCCTTGTTGGTTTGTTGGTTTGTTGGTTTGTTGGTTTGTTGGTTTGTTGGTTTTTGGGTTTGTTGGTTTATTTGTTTGTTGATTTGTTGGCTTGTTGGTTTGTTGGTTTGTTGGTTTGTTGGTTTGTTGGCTTGTTGGTTTGTTGGTTTGTTGGCTTGTTGGTTTGTTGGCTTGTTGGCTTGTTGGTTTGTTGGTTTGTTGGTTTTTTGGTTTGTTGGTTTGTTGGTTTGTTGGTTTGTTGGTTTGTTGGTTTATTTGTTTGTTGGTTTGTTGGTTTATTTGTTTGTTGGTTTGTTGGCTTGTTGGTTTGTTGGTTTGTTGGTTTGTTGCTTTGTTCGTTCGATGGTTTGTTGGTTTTTTGGTTACTTGGTTTGTTGGTTTTTTGGTTACTTGGTTTGTTGGTTTGTTGGTTTGTTGGTTTGTTGGTTTGTTGGCTTGTTGGCTTGTTGGCTTGTTGGTTTGTTGGTTTGTTGGCTTGTTGGTTACTTAGTTTGTTGGTTTGTTGGCATGTTGGTTTGTTGGTTTGTTGGCTTGTTGGTTTGTTGGTTTGTTGGCTTGTTGGCTTGTTGGTTTGTTGGTTTGTTGGTTTGTTGGTTTGTTGGTTTGTTGGCTTGTTAGTTTGTTGGTTTGTTGGCTTATTGGTTTGTTGGTTTGTTGGTTTGTTGGCTTGTTGGCTTGTTGGTTTGTTGGTTTGTTGGCTTGTTGTTTTGTTGGTTTGTTGCCTTTTTGGCTTGTTGGTTTGTTGGTTTGTTGGTTTGTTGGCTTGTTGGTTTGTTGGCTTGTTGGTTTGTTGGCTTGTTGCTTTGTTGGTTTGTTGGTTTGTTGGCTTGGTGGCTTGTTGGTTTGTTGGTTTGTTGGTTTGTTGGCTTGTTGGTTTGTTGGTTTGTTGGCATGTTGGTTTGTTGGTTTGTTGGTTTGTTGGTTTGTTGGTTTGTTGGTTTGTTGGTTTGTTGGTTTGTTGGCTTGTTGGTTTTTTGGCTTGTTGGCTTGTTGGTTTGTTAGTTTGTTGGCCTTTTGGTTACTTGGTTTGTTGGCTTGTTGGCTTGTTGCTTTGTTGGTTTGTTGGTTTGTTGGCTTGTTGGTTTGTTGGCTTGTTGGCTTGTTGGTTTGTTAGTTTGTTGGCCTTTTGGTTACTTGGTTTGTTGGTTTGTTGGTTTGTTGGTTTGTTGATTTGTTGGCTTGTTGGTTTGTTGGTTTGTTGGTTTGTTGGTTTGTTGGTTTGTTGGTTTGTTGGCTTGTTGGCTTGTTGGCTTGTTGGTTTGTTAGTTTGTGAGCTTTTTGGTTACTTGGTTTGTTGGTTTGTTGGTTTGTTGGCTTGTTGGTTTGTTGGTTTGTTGGTTTGTTGGTTTGTTGGTTTGTTGGCTTGTTGGTTTGTTGGCTTGTTGGTTTGTTGGTTTGTTGGTTTGTTGGCTTGTTGGCTTGTTGGTTTGTTGGTTTGTTGGTTTGTTGGTTTGTTGGCTTGTTGGTTTGTTGGTTTGTTGGCTTGTCGGTTTTTGGTTTGTTGGTTTGTTGGCTTGTTGGTTACTTGGTTTGTTGGTTTGTTGGTTTGTTGGTTTGTTGGCTTGTTGGTTTATTGGTTTGTTGGTGTTTTGGTTTGTTGGTTTATTTGTTTGTTGGTTTGTTGGCTTGTTGGTTTGTTGGTTTGTTGGTTTGTTGGTTTGTTAGTTTGTGGGTTTGTTGGTTTGTTGGCTTGTTGGTTTGTTGGTTTGTTGGCTTGTTGGCTTGCTGGTTTGTTAGTTTGTTGGTTTGTTGGCTTGTTGGCTTGTTGGTTTGTTAGTTTGCTGGCTTTTTGGTTACTTGGTTTGTTCGTTTGTTGGTTTGTTGGTTTGTTGGCTTGTTGCTTTGTTGGTTTGTTGGTTTGTTGGCTTGTTGGCTTGTTGGTTTGTTGGTTTGTTGGTTTGTTGGCTTGTTGGTTTGTTGGTTTGTTGGTTTGTTAGTTTGTTGGTTTGTTGGCTTGTTGGTTTGTTGGTTTGTTGGTTTGTTGCCTTGTTGGTTTGTTGGTTTGTTGGTTTGTTGGTTTGTTGGTTTGTTGGTTTTTGGGTTTGTTGGTTTATTTGTTTGTTGATTTGTTGGCTTGTTGGTTTGTTGGTTTGTTGGTTTGTTGGTTTGTTGGCTTGTTGGTTTGTTGGTTTGTTGGCTTGTTGGTTTGTTGGCTTGTTGGCTTGTTGGTTTGTTGGTTTGTTGGTTTTTTGGTTTGTTGGTTTGTTGGTTTGTTGGTTTGTTGGTTTGTTGGTTTATTTGTTTGTTGGTTTGTTGGTTTATTTGTTTGTTGGTTTGTTGGCTTGTTGGTTTGTTGGTTTGTTGGTTTGTTGCTTTGTTCGTTCGATGGTTTGTTGGTTTTTTGGTTACTTGGTTTGTTGGTTTTTTGGTTACTTGGTTTGTTGGTTTGTTGGTTTGTTGGTTTGTTGGTTTGTTGGCTTGTTGGCTTGTTGGCTTGTTGGTTTGTTGGTTTGTTGGCTTGTTGGTTACTTAGTTTGTTGGTTTGTTGCCATGTTGGTTTGTTGGTTTGTTGGCTTGTTGGTTTGTTGGTTTGTTGGCTTGTTGGCTTGTTGGTTTGTTGGTTTGTTGGTTTGTTGGTTTGTTGGTTTGTTGGCTTGTTAGTTTGTTGGTTTGTTGGCTTATTGGTTTGTTGGTTTGTTGGTTTGTTGGCTTGTTGGCTTGTTGGTTTGTTGGTTTGTTGGCTTGTTGTTTTGTTGGTTTGTTGGCTTTTTGGCTTGTTGGTTTGTTGGTTTGTTGGTTTGTTGGCTTGTTGGTTTGTTGGCTTGTTGGTTTGTTGGCTTGTTGCTTTGTTGGTTTGTTGGTTTGTTGGCTTGGTGGCTTGTTGGTTTGTTGGTTTGTTGGTTTGTTGGCTTGTTGGTTTATTGGTTTGTTGGCTTGTTGGTTTGTTGGTTTGTTGGTTTGTTGGCTTGTTGGCTTGTTGGTTTGTTGGTTTGTTGGCTTGTTGGCTTGTTGGTTTGTTGGTTTGTTGGCTTTTTGGTTACTTAAATTGTTGGTTTGTTGGCATGTTGGTTTGTTGGTTTGCTGGTTTGTTGGCTTGTTGGTTACTTAGTTTGTTGGTTTGTTGGCATGTTGGTTTGTTGGTTTGTTGGTTTGTTGGTTTGTTGGTTTGTTGGTTTGTTGGTTTGTTGGCTTGTTGGTTTGTTGGCTTGTTGGCTTGTTGGTTTGTTAGTTTGTTGGCCTTTTGGTTACTTGGTTTGTTGGCTTGTTGGCTTGTTGCTTTGTTGGTTTGTTGGTTTGTTGGCTTGTTGGTTTGTTGGCTTGTTGGCTTGTTGGTTTGTTAGTTTGTTGGCCTTTTGGTTACTTGGTTTGTTGGTTTGTTGGTTTGTTGGTTGTTGATTTGTTGGCTTGTTGGTTTGTTGGTTTGTTGGTTTGTTGGTTTGTTGGTTTGTTGGTTTGTTGGCTTGTTGGCTTGTTGGCTTGTTGGCTTGTTGGTTACTTAGTTTGTTGGTTTGTTGGCATGTTGGTTTGTTGGTTTGTTGGCTTGTTGGTTTGTTGGTTTGTTGGCTTGTTGGTTTGTTGGCTTGTTGGTTTGTTGGTTTGTTGGTTTGTTGGCTTGTTGGCTTGTTGGTTTGTTGGTTTGTTGGTTTGTTGGTTTGTTGGCTTGTTGGTTTGTTGGTTTGTTGGCTTGTCGGTTTTTGGTTTGTTGGTTTGTTGGCTTGTTGGTTACTTGGTTTGTTGGTTTGTTGGTTTGTTGGTTTGTTGGCTTGTTGGTTTATTGGTTTGTTGGTGTTTTGGTTTGTTGGTTTATTTGTTTATTGGTTTGTTGGCTTGTTGGTTTGTTGGTTTGTTGGTTTGTTGGCTTGTTGGTTTGTTGGTTTGTTGGCTTGTTGGTTTGTTGGCTTGTTGGCTTGTTAGTTTGTTGGTTTGTTGGTTTTTTGGTTTGTTGGTTTGTTGGTTTGTTGGTTTGTTGGTTTGTTGGTTTATTTGTTTGTTGGTTTGTTGGTTTATTTGTTTGTTGGTTTGTTGGCTTGTTGGTTTGTTGGTTTGTTGGTTTGTTGCTTTGTTCGTTTGATGGTTTGTTGGTTTTTTGGTTACTTGGTTTGTTGGTTTTTTGGTTACTTGGTTTGTTGGTTTGTTGGTTTGTTGGTTTGTTGGCTTGTTGGCTTGTTGGCTTGTTGGTTTGTTGGTTTTTTGGCTTGTTGGTTACTTAGTTTGTTGGTTTGTTGGCATGTTGGTTTGTTGGTTTGTTGGCTTGTTGGTTTGTTGGTTTGTTGGCTTGTTGGCTTGTTGGTTTGTTGGTTTGTTGGTTTGTTGGTTTGTTGGTTTGTTGGCTTGTTGGTTTGTTGGTTACTTGGTTTGTTGGTTTGTTGGTTTGTTGGCTTGTTGGTTTGTTGGCTTGTTGCTTTGTTGGTTTGTTGGTTTGTTGGCTTGGTGGCTTGTTGGTTTGTTGGTTTGTTGGTTTGTTGGCTTGTTGGTTTATTGGTTTGTTGGCTTGTTGGTTTGTTGGTTTGTTGGTTTGTTGGCTTGTTGGCTTGTTGGTTTGTTGGTTTGTTGGCTTGTTGGCTTGTTGGTTTGTTGGTTTGTTGGCTTTTTGGTTACCTAAATTGTTGGTTTGTTGGCATGTTGGTTTGTTGGTTTGCTGGTTTGTTGGCTTGTTGGTTACTTAGTTTGTTGGTTTGTTGGCATGTTGGTTTGTTGGTTTGTTGGTTTGTTGGTTTGTTGGTTTGTTGGTTTGTTGGTTTGTTGGTTTGTTGGCTTGTGGGTTTTTTGGCTTGTTGGCTTGTTGGTTTGTTAGTTTGTTGGCCTTTTGGTTACTTGGTTTGTTGGCTTGTTGGCTTGTTGCTTTGTTGGTTTGTTGGTTTGTTGGCTTGTTGGTTTGTTGGCTTGTTGGCTTGTTGGTTTGTTAGTTTGTTGGCCTTTTGGTTACTTGGTTTGTTGGTTTGTTGGTTTGTTGGTTTGTTGATTTGTTGGCTTGTTGGTTTGTTGGTTTGTTGGTTTGTTGGTTTGTTGGTTTGTTGGTTTGTTGGCTTGTTGGCTTGTTGGCTTGTTGGCTTGTTGGTTTGTTAGTTTGCGAGCTTTTTGGTTACTTGGTTTGTTGGTTTGTTGGTTTGTTGGCTTGTTGGTTTGTTGGTTTGTTGGTTTGTTGGTTTGTTGGTTTGTTGGCTTGTTGGTTTGTTGGCTTGTTGGTTTGTTGGTTTGTTGGTTTGTTGGCTTGTTGGCTTGTTGGTTTGTTGGTTTGTTGGTTTGTTGGTTTGTTGGCTTGTTGGTTTGTTGGTTTGTTGGCTTGTCGGTTTTTGGTTTGTTGGTTTGTTGGCTTGTTGGTTACTTGGTTTGTTGGTTTGTTGGTTTGTTGGTTTGTTGGCTTGTTGGTTTATTGGTTTGTTGGTGTTTTGGTTTGTTGGTTTATTTGTTTGTTGGTTTGTTGGCTTGTTGGTTTGTTGGTTTGTTGGTTTGTTGGTTTGTTAGTTTGTGGGTTTGTTGGTTTGTTGGCTTGTTGGTTTGTTGGTTTGTTGGCTTGTTGGCTTGCTGGTTTGTTAGTTTGTTGGTTTGTTGGCTTGTTGGCTTGTTGGTTTGTTAGTTTGCTGGCTTTTTGGTTACTTGGTTTGTTCGTTTGTTGGTTTGTTGGTTTGTTGGCTTGTTGCTTTGTTGGTTTGTTGGTTTGTTGGCTTGTTGGCTTGTTGGTTTGTTGGTTTGTTGGTTTGTTGGTTTGTTGGTTTGTTGGTTTGTTGGTTTGTTAGTTTGTTGGTTTGTTGGCTTGTTGGTTTGTTATTTTGTTGGTTTGTTGCCTTGTTGGTTTGTTGGTTTGTTGGTTTGTTGGTTTGTTGGTTTGTTGGTTTTTGGGTTTGTTGGTTTATTTGTTTGTTGATTTGTTGGCTTGTTGGTTTGTTGGTTTGTTGGTTTGTTGGTTTGTTGGCTTGTTGGTTTGTTGGTTTGTTGGCTTGTTGGTTTGTTGGCTTGTTGGCTTGTTGGTTTGTTGGTTTGTTGGTTTTTTGGTTTGTTGGTTTGTTGGTTTGTTGGTTTGTTGGTTTGTTGGTTTATTTGTTTGTTGGTTTGTTGGTTTATTTGTTTGTTGGTTTGTTGGCTTGTTGGTTTGTTGGTTTGTTGGTTTGTTGCTTTGTTCGTTCGATGGTTTGTTGGTTTTTTGGTTACTTGGTTTGTTGGTTTTTTGGTTACTTGGTTTGTTGGTTTGTTGGTTTGTTGGTTTGTTGGTTTGTTGGCTTGTTGGCTTGTTGGCTTGTTGGTTTGTTGGTTTGTTGGCTTGTTGGTTACTTAGTTTGTTGGTTTGTTGGCATGTTGGTTTGTTGGTTTGTTGGCTTGTTGGTTTGTTGGTTTGTTGGCTTGTTGGCTTGTTGGTTTGTTGGTTTGTTGGTTTGTTGGTTTGTTGGTTTGTTGGCTAGTTAGTTTGTTGGTTTGTTGGCTTATTGGTTTGTTGGTTTGTTGGTTTGTTGGCTTGTTGGCTTGTTGGTTTGTTGGTTTGTTGGCTTGTTGTTTTGTTGGTTTGTTGGCTTTTTGGCTTGTTGGTTTGTTGGTTTGTTGGTTTGTTGGCTTGTTGGTTTGTTGGCTTGTTGGTTTGTTGGCTTGTTGCTTTGTTGGTTTGTTGGTTTGTTGGCTTGGTGGCTTGTTGGTTTGTTGGTTTGTTGGTTTGTTGGCTTGTTGGTTTATTGGTTTGTTGGCTTGTTGGTTTGTTGGTTTGTTGGTTTGTTGGCTTGTTGGCTTGTTGGTTTGTTGGTTTGTTGGCTTGTTGGCTTGTTGGTTTGTTGGTTTGTTGGCTTTTTGGTTACTTAAATTGTTGGTTTGTTGGCATGTTGGTTTGTTGGTTTGCTGGTTTGTTGGCTTGTTGGTTACTTAGTTTGTTGGTTTGTTGGCATGTTGGTTTGTTGGTTTGTTGGTTTGTTGGTTTGTTGGTTTGTTGGTTTGTTGGTTTGTTGGTTTGTTGGCTTGTTGGTTTGTTGGCTTGTTGGCTTGTTGGTTTGTTAGTTTGTTGGCCTTTTGGTTACTTGGTTTGTTGGCTTGTTGGCTTGTTGCTTTGTTGGTTTGTTGGTTTGTTGGCTTGTTGGTTTGTTGGCTTGTTGGCTTGTTGGTTTGTTAGTTTGTTGGCCTTTTGGTTACTTGGTTTGTTGGTTTGTTGGTTTGTTGGTTGTTGATTTGTTGGCTTGTTGGTTTGTTGGTTTGTTGGTTTGTTGGTTTGTTGGTTTGTTGGTTTGTTGGCTTGTTGGCTTGTTGGCTTGTTGGTTTGTTAGTTTGTGAGCTTTTTGGTTACTTGGTTTGTTGGTTTGTTGGTTTGTTGGCTTGTTGGTTTGTTGGTTTGTTAGTTTGTTGGCTTGTTGGTTTGTTGGCTTGTGGGTTTGTTGGTTTGTTGGTTTGTTGGCTTGTTGGATTGTTGGTTTGTTGGTTTGTTGGTTTGTTGGTTTTTTGGTTTGTTGGCTTGTTGGTTTGTTGGTTTGTTGGCTTCTTGGTTTGTTGGTTTGTTGGCTTGTTGGCTTGTTTGTTTGTTGGTTTGTTGGCTTGTTGGTTACTTGGTTTGTTGGTTTGTTGGTTTGTTGGTTTGTTGGCTTGTTGGCTTGTTGGTTTGTTGGTTAGTTTGTTTGTTGGTTTGTTAGTTTGTTGGTTTGTTGGCTTGTTGGCTTGTTGGTTTGTTGGTTTGTTGGCTTGTTGGTTTGTTGGTTTGTTGGCTTGTCGGTTTTTGGTTTGTTGGTTTGTTGGCTTGTTGGTTACTTGGTTTGTTGGTTTGTTGGTTTGTTGGTTTGTTGGCTTGTTGGTTTGTTGGTTTGTTGGTGTTTTGGTTTGTTGGTTTATTTGTTTGTTGGTTTGTTGGCTTATTGGTTTGTTGGTTTGTTGGTTTGTTAGTTTGTTGGTTTGTTGGTTTGTTGGCTTGTTGGTTTGTTGGTTTGTTGGCTTGTTGGCTTGTTGGTTTGTTGGTTTGTTGGGTTGTTGGTTACTTAGTTTGTTGATTTGTTGATTAGTTCGTTTGTTGGTTTGTTAGTTTGTTGGTTTGTTGGCTTGTTGGCTTGTTGGTTTGTTGGTTTTTTGGTTTGTTGGTTTGTTGGTTTGTTGGTTTGTTGGTTTGTTGGTTTATTTGTTTGTTGGTTTGTTGGCTTGTTGGTTTGTTGGTTTGTTGGCTTGTTGGTTACTTGGTTTGTTGGTTTGTTGGTATGTTGGTTTGTTGGCTTGTTGGCTTGTTTGTTTGTGTGTTAGTTTGTTTGTTGGTTTGTTAGTTTGTTGGTTTGTTGGCTTGTTAGCTTGTTGGTTTGTTGGTTTGTTGGTTTGTTGGTTTGTTGGTTTGTTGGTTTGTTGCTTTGTTGGTTTGTTGGTTTGTTGGCTTGTTGGCTTGTTGGTTTGTTGGTTTGTTGGCTTGTTGGCTGGTTGGTTTGTTGGTTTGTTGGTTTGTTGGTTTGTTGCTTTGTTGGTTTGTTGGTTTGTTGGCTTGTTGGCTTGTTGGTTTGTTAGTTTGCTGGCTTTTTGGTTACTTGGTTTGTTGGTTTGTTGGTTTGTTGGCTTGTTGGTTTGTTGGCTTGTTGCTTTGTTGGTTTGTTGGTTTGTTGGCTTGATGGCTTGTTGGTTTGTTGGTTTCTTGGTTTGTTGGCTTGTTGGTTTATTGGTTTGTTGGCTTGTTGGTTTGTTGGTTTGTTGGTTTGTTGGCTTTTTGGTTACTTAGTTTGTTGGTTTGTTGGCATGTTGGTTTGTTGGTTTGTTGGTTTGTTGGCTTGTTGGTTACTTAGTTTGTTGGTTTGTTGGCATGTTGGTTTGTTGGTTTGTTGGTTTGTTGGTTTGTTGGTTTGTTGGTTTGTTGGTTTGTTGGTTTGTTGGTTTGTTGGCTTGTTGGTTTGTTGGCTTGTTGGCTTGTTGGTTTGTTAATTTGTTGGCCTTTTGGTTACTTGGTTTGTTGGCTTGTTGGCTTGTTGCTTTGTTGGTTTGTTGGTTTGTTGGCTTGTTGGTTTGTTGGCTTGTTGGCTTGTTGGTTTGTTAGTTTGTTGGCCTTTTGGTTACTTGGTTTGTTGGTTTGTTGGTTTGTTGGTTTGTTGGTTTGTTGGCTTGTTGGTTTGTTGGTTTGTTGGTTTGTTGGTTTGTTGGCTTGTTGGCTTGTTGGCTTGTTGGTTTGTTAGTTTGTGAGCTTTTGGTTACTTGGTTTGTTGGTTTGTTGGCTTGTTGGTTTGTTGGTTTGTTGGTTTGTTGGTTACTTGGTTTGTTGGTTTGTTGGTTTGTTGGTTTGTTGGCTTGTTGGTTTGTTGGTTTGTTGGTGTTTTGGTTTGTTGGTTTATTTGTTTGTTGGTTTGTTGGCTTATTGGTTTGTTGGTTTGTTGGTTTGTTGGTTTGTTAGTTTGTTGGTTTGTTGGTTTGTTGGCTTGTTGGTTTGTTGGTTTGTTGGCTTGTTGGCTTGTTGGTTTGTTGGTTTGTTGGCTTGTTGGTTACTTAGTTTGTTGATTTGTTGATTAGTTCGTTTGGTGGTTTGTAAGTTTGTTGGTTTGTTGGCTTGTTGGCTTGTTGGTTTGTTGGTTTTTTGGTTTGTTGGTTTGTTGGTTTGTTGGTTTGTTGGTTTGTTGGTTTGTTAGTTTATTTGTTTGTTGGTTTGTTGGCTTGTTGGTTTGTTGGCTTGTTGGTTACTTGGTTTGTTGGTTTGTTGGTTTGTTGGTTTGTTGGCTTGTTGGCTTGTTTGTTTGTGTGTTAGTTTGTTTGTTGGTTTGTTAGTTTGTTGGTTTGTTGGCTTGTTGGCTTGTTGGTTTGTTGGTTTGTTGGTTTGTTGGTTTGTTGTTTTGTTGCTTTGTTGGTTTGTTGGTTTGTTGGCTTGTTGGATTTTTGGTTTGTTGGTTTGTTGGCTTGTTGGCTTGTTGGTTTGTTGGTTTGTTGGTTTATTGGTTTGTTGCTTTGTTGGTTTGTTGGTTTGTTGGCTTGTTGGCTTGTTGGTTTGTTAGTTTGCTGGCTTTTTGGTTACTTGGTTTGTTGGTTTGTTGGTTTGTTGGCTTGTTGGTTTGTTGGCTTGTTGCTTTGTTGGTTTGTTGGTTTGTTGGCTTGGTGGCTTGTTGGTTTGTTGGTTTGTTGGTTTGTTGGCTTGTTGGTTTATTGGTTTGTTGGCTTGTTGGTTTGTTGGTTTGTTGGTTTGTTGGCTTGTTGGCTTGTTGGTTTGTTGGTTTGTTGGCTTGTTGGTTTGTTGGCTTGTTGGTTTGTTGGTTTGTTGGTTTGTTGGCTTGTTGGCTTGTTGGTTTGCTGGTTTGTTGGCTTTTTGGTTACTTAGTTTGTTGGTTTGTTGGCATGTTGGTTTGTTGGTTTGTTGGTTTGTTGGTTTGTTGGTTTGTTGGTTTGTTGGTTTGTTGGTTTGTTGGCTTGTTGGTTTGTTGGCTTGTTGGCTTGTTGGTTTGTTAGTTTGTTGGCCTTTTGGTTACTTGGTTTGTTAGCTTGTTGGCTTGTTGCTTTGTTGGTTTGTTGGTTTGTTGGCTTGTTGGTTTGTTGGCTTGTTGGCTTGTTGGTTTGTTAGTTTGTTGGCCTTTTGGTTACTTGGTTTGGTGGTTTGTTGGTTTGTTGGTTTGTTGGTTTGTTGGCTTGTTGGTTTGTTGGTTTGTTGGTTTGTTGGTTTGTTGGTTTGTTGGTTTGTTGGCTTGTTGGCTTCTTGGCTTGTTGGTTTGTTAGTTTGTGAGCTTTTTGGTTACTTGGTTTGTTGGTTTGTTGGTTTGTTGGCTTGTTGGCTTGTTTGTTTGTTGGTTTGTTGGTTTGTTGGCTTGTTGGTTTGTTGGCTTGTTAGTTTGTTGGTTTGTTGGCTTGTTGGTTTGTTGGTTTGTTGGCTTGTCGGTTTTTGGTTTGTTGGTTTGTTGGCTTGTTGGTTACTTGGTTTGTTGGTTTGTTGGTTTGTTGGTTTGTTGGCTTGTTGGTTTGTTGGTTTGTTGGTGTTTTGGTTTGTTGGTTTATTTGTTTGTTGGTGTGTTGGCTTATTGGTTTGTTGGTTTGTTGGTTTGTTGGTTTGTTAGTTTGTTGGTTTGTTGGTTTGTTGGCTTGTTGGTTTGTTGGTTTGTTGGCTTGTTGGCTTGTTGGTTTGTTGGTTTGTTGGCTTGTTGGTTACTTAGTTTGTTGATTTGTTGATTATTTCGTTTGTTGGTTTGTTAGTTTGTTGGTTTGTTGGCTTGTTGGCTTGTTGGTTTGTTGGTTTTTTGGTTTGTTGGTTTGTTGGTTTGTTGGTTTGTTGGTTTGTTGGTTTATTTGTTTGTTGGTTTGTTGGCATGTTGGTTTGTTGGTTTGTTGGTTTGTTGCCTTGTTGGTTTGTTGGTTTGTTGGTTTGTTGGTTTGTTGGTTTGTTGGTTTTTGGGTTTGTTGGTTTATTTGTTTGTTGATTTGTTGGCTTGTTGGTTTGTTGGTTTGTTGGTTTGTTGGTTTGTTGGCTTGTTGGTTTGTTGGTTTGTTGGCTTGTTGGCTTGTTGGTTTGTTGGCTTGTTGGCTTGTTGGTTTGTTGGTTTGTTGGTTTTTTGGTTTGTTGGTTTGTTGGTTTGTTGGTTTGTTGGTTTGTTGGTTTGTTGGTTTGTTGGTTTATTTGTTTGTTGGTTTGTTGGTTTATTTGTTTGTTGGTTTGTTGGCTTGTTGGTTTGTTGGTTTGTTGGTTTGTTGCTTTGTTCGTTTGATGGTTTGTTGGTTTTTTGGTTACTTGGTTTGTTGGTTTGTTGGTTTGTTGGTTTGTTGGTTTGCTGGCTTGTTGGCTTGTTGGCTTGTTGGTTTGTTGGTTTGTTGGCTTGTTGGTTACTTAGCTTGTTGGTTTGTTGGCATGTTGGTTTGTTGGTTTGTTGGTTTGTTGGCTTGTTGGTTTGTTGGTTTGTTGGCTTGTTGGTTTGTTGGTTTGTTGGCTTGTTGGCTTGTTGGTTTGTTGGTTTGTTGGTTTGTTGGTTTTTTGGTTTGTTGGCTTGTTGGTTTGTTGGTTTGTTGGCTTATTGGTTTGTTGGTTTGTTGGTTTGTTGGCTTGTTGGCTTGTTGGTTTGTTGGTTTGTTGGCTTGTTGGTTTGTTGGTTTGTTGGCTTGTTGGCTTGTTGCTTTGTTCGTTTTATGGTTTGTTGGTTTTTTGGTTTGTTGGTTTTTTGTTATGTTGCTTTGTTGGTTTGTTGGTTTGTTGGCTTGTTGGCTTGTTGGTTTGTTGGCTTGTTGGTTTGTTAGTTTGTTGGCTTTTTGGTTACTTGGTTTGTTGGTTTGTTGGCTTGTTGGTTTGTTGGTTTGTTGGATTGTTGGTTTGTTGGTTTGTTGGTTTGTTGGCTTGTTGGCTTGTTGGTTTGTTGGTTTGTTGGTTTGTTGGTTTGCTGGTTTGTTGGTTTTTTGGTTTTTGGTTTGTTGGTTTGTTGGCTTGTTGGTTTGTTGGTTTGTTGGTTTGTTTGCTTGTTGGTTTGTTGGTTTGTTGGCTTGTTGGTTTGTTGGTTTGTTGGTTAGTTGGCTTGTTGGCTTGTTGGTTTGTTGGTTTGTTGGCTTGTTGGTTTGTTGGTTTGTTGGCTTGTTGGCTTGTTGCTTTGTTGGTTTGCTGGTTTGTTGGCTTGTTGGCTTGTTGGTTTGTTAGTTTGTTGGCTTTTTGGTTACTTGGTTTGTTGGTTTGTTGGTTTGTTGGCTTGTTGGTTTGTTGGGTTGTTGGTTTGTTGGTTTGTTAGTTTGTTGGTTTGTTGGCTTGTTGGCTTGTTGGTTTGTTGGTTTGTTGGCTTGTTGGTTACTTGGTTTGTTGGTTTGTTGGTTGGTTGGTTTGTTGGTTTGTCGGTTTGTTGGCTTGTTGGCTTGTTTGTTTGTTGGTTAGTTTGTTTGTTGGTTTGTTACTTTGTTGGTTTGTTGGCTTGTTGGCTTGTTGGTTTGTTGGTTTGTTGGTTTGTTGGTTTGTTGGTTTGTTGCTTTGTTGGTTTGTTGGTTTGTTGGCTTGTTGGCTTGTTGGTTTGTTGGTTTGTTGGCTTGTTGGCTTGCTGGTTTGTTAGTTTGTTGGTTTGTTGGCTTGTTGGCTTGTTGGTTTGTTAGTTTGCTGACTTTTTGGTTACTTGGTTTGTTTGTTTGTTGGTTTGTTGGCTTGTTGGTTTGTTGGCTTGTTGCTTTGTTGGTTTGTTGGTTTGTTGGCTTGTTGGCTTGTTGGTTTGTTGGTTTGTTGGTTTGTTGGCTTGTTGGTTTGTTGGTTTGTTGGTTTGTTAGTTTGTTGGTTTGTTGGCTTGTTGGTTTGTTGGTTTGTTGGTTTGTTGCCTTGTTGGTTTGTTGGTTTGTTGGTTTGTTGGTTTGTTGGTTTGTTGGTTTTTGGGTTTGTTGGTTTATTTGTTTGTTGATTTGTTGGCTTGTTGGTTTGTTGGTTTGCTGGTTTGTTGGTTTGTTGGCTTGTTGGTTTGTTGGTTTGTTGGCTTGTTGGCTTGTTGGTTTGTTGGCTTGTTGGCTTGTTGGTTTGTTGGTTTGTTGGTTTTTTGGTTTGTTGGTTTGTTGGTTTGTTGGTTTGTTGGTTTGTTGGTTTATTTGTTTGTTGGTTTGTTGGTTTATTTGTTTGTTGGTTTGTTGGCTTGTTGGTTTGTTGGTTTGTTGGTTTGTTGCTTTGTTCGTTTGATGGTTTGTTGGTTTTTTGGTTACTTGGTTTGTTGGTTTTTTGGTTACTTGGTTTGTTGGTTTGTTGGTTTGTTGGTTTGTTGGTTTGTTGGTTTGTTGGTTTGTTGGCTTGTTGGCTTGTTGGCTTGTTGGTTTGTTGGTTTGTTGGCTTGTTGGTTACTTAGTTTGTTGGTTTGTTGGCATGTTGGTTTGTTGGTTTGTTGGCTTGTTGGTTTGTTGGTTTGTTGGCTTGTTGGCTTGTTGGTTTGTTGGCTTGTTGGCTTATGGTTTGTTGGTTTGTTGGTTTGTTGGCTTGTTGGCTTGTTGGTTTGTTGGTTTGTTGGCTTGTTGGTTTGTTGGTTTGTTGGCTTGTTGGCTTGTTGCTTTGTTCGTTTTATGGTTTGTTGGTTTGTTGGTTTTTTGGTTTGTTGGTTTTTTGTTTTGTTGCTTTGTTGGTTTGTTGGTTTGTTGGCTTGTTGGCTTGTTGGTTTGTTGGCTTGTTGGTTTGTTAGTTTGTTGGCTTTTTGGTTACTTGGTTTGTTGGTTTGTTGGCTTGTTGGTTTGTTGGATTGTTGGTTTGTTGGTTTGTTGGTTTGTTGGCTTGTTGGCTTGTTGGTTTGTTGGTTTGTTGGTTTGTTGGTTTGCTGGTTTGTTGGTTTTTTGGTTTTTTGGTTTGTTGGTTTGTTGGCTTGTTGGTTTGTTGGTTTGTTGGTTTGTTTGCTTGTTGGTTTGTTGGTTTGTTGGCTTGTTGGTTTGTTGGTTTGTTGGTTAGTTGGCTTGTTGGCTTGTTGGTTTGTTGGTTTGTTGGCTTGTTGGTTTGTTGGTTTGTTGGCTTGTTGGCTTGTTGCTTTGTTGGTTTGCTGGTTTGTTGGCTTGTTGGCTTGTTGGTTTGTTAGTTTGTTGGCTTTTTGGTTACTTGGTTTGTTGGTTTGTTGGCTTGTTGGTTTGTTGGGTTGTTGGTTTGTTGGTTTGTTAGTTTGTTGGTTTGTTGGCTTGTTGGCTTGTTGGTTTGTTGGTTTGTTGGCTTGTTGGTTACTTGGTTTGTTGGTTTGTTGGTTTGTTGGTTTGTTGGTTTGTTGGCTTGTTGGCTTGTTTGTTTGTTGGTTAGTTTGTTTGTTGGTTTGTTACTTTGTTGGTTTGTTGGCTTGTTGGCTTGTTGGTTTGTTGGTTTGTTGGTTTGTTGGTTTGTTGGTTTATTGCTTTGTTGGTTTGTTGGTTTGTTGGCTTGTTGGCTTGTTGCTTTGTTCGTTTTATGGTTTGTTGGTTTTTTGGTTTGTTGGTTTTTTGTTATGTTGCTTTGTTGGTTTGTTGGTTTGTTGGCTTGTTGGCTTGTTGGTTTGTTGGTTTGTTGGCTTGTTGGCTTGTTGGTTTGTTGGTTTGTTGGTTTGTTGGTTTTTTGGTTTGTTGGCTTGTTGGTTTGTTGGTTTGTTGGCTTATTGGTTTGTTGGTTTGTTGGTTTGTTGGCTTGTTGGCTTGTTGGTTTGTTGGTTTGTTGGCTTGTTGGTTTGTTGGTTTGTTGGCTTGTTGGCTTGTTGCTTTGTTCGTTTTATGGTTTGTTGGTTTTTTGGTTTGTTGGTTTTTTGTTATGTTGCTTTGTTGGTTTGTTGGTTTGTTGGCTTGTTGGCTTGTTGGTTTGTTGGCTTGTTGGTTTGTTAGTTTGTTGGCTTTTTGGTTACTTGGTTTGTTGGTTTGTTGGCTTGTTGGTTTGTTGGTTTGTTGGATTGTTGGTTTGTTGGTTTGTTGGTTTGTTGGCTTGTTGGCTTGTTGATTTGTTGGTTTGTTGGTTTGTTGGTTTGCTGGTTTGTTGGTTTTTTGGTTTTTTGGTTTGTTGGTTTGTTGGCTTGTTGGTTTGTTGGTTTGTTGGTTTGTTTGCTTGTTGGTTTGTTGGTTTGTTGGCTTGTTGGTTTGTTGGTTTGTTGGTTAGTTGGCTTGTTGGCTTGTTGGTTTGTTGGTTTGTTGGCTTGTTGGTTTGTTGGTTTGTTGGCTTGTTGGCTTGTTGCTTTGTTGGTTTGCTGGTTTGTTGGCTTGTTGGCTTGTTGGTTTGTTAGTTTGTTGGCTTTTTGGTTACTTGGTTTGTTGGTTTGTTGGTTTGTTGGCTTGTTGGTTTGTTGGGTTGTTGGTTTGTTGGTTTGTTAGTTTGTTGGTTTGTTGGCTTGTTGACTTGTTGGTTTGTTGGTTTGTTGGCTTGTTGGTTACTTGGTTTGTTGGTTTGTTGGTTGGTTGGTTTGTTGGTTTGTCGGTTTGTTGGCTTGTTGGCTTGTTTGTTTGTTGGTTAGTTTGTTTGTTGGTTTGTTACTTTGTTGGTTTGTTGGCTTGTTGGCTTGTTGGTTTGTTGGTTTGTTGGTTTGTTGGTTTGTTGGTTTGTTGCTTTGTTGGTTTGTTGGTTTGTTGGCTTGTTGGCTTGTTGGTTTGTTGGTTTGTTGGCTTGTTGGCTTGCTGGTTTGTTAGTTTGTTGGTTTGTTGGCTTGTTGGCTTGTTGGTTTGTTAGTTTGCTGGCTTTTTGGTTACTTGGTTTGTTTGTTTGTTGGTTTGTTGGCTTGTTGGTTTGTTGGCTTGTTGCTTTGTTGGTTTGTTGGTTTGTTGGCTTGTTGGCTTGTTGGTTTGTTGGTTTGTTGGTTTGTTGGCTTGTTGGTTTGTTGGTTTGTTGGTTTGTTAGTTTGTTGGTTTGTTGGCTTGTTGGTTTGTTGGTTTGTTGGTTTGTTGCCTTGTTGGTTTGTTGGTTTGTTGGTTTGTTGGTTTGTTGGTTTGTTGGTTTTTGGGTTTGTTGGTTTATTTGTTTGTTGATTTGTTGGCTTGTTGGTTTGTTGGTTTGCTGGTTTGTTGGTTTGTTGGCTTGTTGGTTTGTTGGTTTGTTGGCTTGTTGGCTTGTTGGTTTGTTGGCTTGTTGGCTTGTTGGTTTGTTGGTTTGTTGGTTTTTTGGTTTGTTGGTTTGTTGGTTTGTTGGTTTGTTGGTTTGTTGGTTTATTTGTTTGTTGGTTTGTTGGTTTATTTGTTTGTTGGTTTGTTGGCTTGTTGGTTTGTTGGTTTGTTGGTTTGTTGCTTTGTTCGTTTGATGGTTTGTTGGTTTTTTGGTTACTTGGTTTGTTGGTTTTTTGGTTACTTGGTTTGTTGGTTTGTTGGTTTGTTGGTTTGTTGGTTTGTTGGTTTGTTGGCTTGTTGGCTTGTTGGCTTGTTGGTTTGTTG
Source organism: Atherix ibis (assembly GCA_958298945.1). Taxonomy (NCBI): domain Eukaryota; kingdom Metazoa; phylum Arthropoda; class Insecta; order Diptera; family Athericidae; genus Atherix; species Atherix ibis. The sequence continues at coordinate 36,737,923 of OY282608.1, forward strand.
GTTTGTTGGCTTGTTGGTTACTTAGTTTGTTGGTTTGTTGGCATGTTGGTTTGTTGGTTTGTTGGCTTGTTGGTTTGTTGGTTTGTTGGCTTGTTGGCTTGTTGGTTTGTTGGCTTGTTGGCTTATGGTTTGTTGGTTTGTTGGCTTGTTGGCTTGTTGGTTTGTTGGTTTGTTGGCTTGTTGGTTTGTTGGTTTGTTGGCTTGTTGGCTTGTTGCTTTGTTCGTTTTATGGTTTGTTGGTTTGTTGGTTTTTTGGTTTGTTGGTTTTTTGTTTTGTTGCTTTGTTGGTTTGTTGGTTTGTTGGCTTGTTGGCTTGTTGGTTTGTTGGCTTGTTGGTTTGTTAGTTTGTTGGCTTTTTGGTTACTTGGTTTGTTGGTTTGTTGGCTTGTTGGTTTGTTGGATTGTTGGTTTGTTGGTTTGTTGGTTTGTTGGCTTGTTGGCTTGTTGGTTTGTTGGTTTGTTGGTTTGTTGGTTTGCTGGTTTGTTGGTTTTTTGGTTTTTTGGTTTGTTGGTTTGTTGGCTTGTTGGTTTGTTGGTTTGTTGGTTTGTTTGCTTGTTGGTTTGTTGGTTTGTTGGCCTGTTGGTTTGTTGGTTTGTTGGTTAGTTGGCTTGTTGGCTTGTTGGTTTGTTGGTTTGTTGGCTTGTTGGTTTGTTGGTTTGTTGGCTTGTTGGCTTGTTGCTTTGTTGGTTTGCTGGTTTGTTGGCTTGTTGGCTTGTTGGTTTGTTAGTTTGTTGGCTTTTTGGTTACTTGGTTTGTTGGTTTGTTGGCTTGTTGGTTTGTTGGGTTGTTGGTTTGTTGGTTTGTTAGTTTGTTGGTTTGTTGGCTTGTTGGCTTGTTGGTTTGTTGGTTTGTTGGCTTGTTGGTTACTTGGTTTGTTGGTTTGTTGGTTTGTTGGTTTGTTGGTTTGTTGGCTTGTTGGCTTGTTTGTTTGTTGGTTAGTTTGTTTGTTGGTTTGTTACTTTGTTGGTTTGTTGGCTTGTTGGCTTGTTGGTTTGTTGGTTTGTTGGTTTGTTGGTTTGTTGGTTTGTTGCCTTGTTGGTTTGTTGGTTTGTTGGCTTGTTGGCTTGTTGGTTTGTTGGTTTGTTGGCTTGTTGGCTTGCTGGTTTGTTTGTTTGTTGGTTTGTTGGTTTGTTGCTTTGTTGGTTTGTTGGTTTGTTGGCTTGTTGGCTTGTTGGTTTGTTAGTTTGCTGGCTTTTTGGTTACTTGGTTTGTTCGTTTGTTGGTTTGTTGGCTTGTTGGTTTGTTTGCTTGTTGCTTTGTTGGTTTGTTGGCTTGTTGGCTTGTTGGTTTGTTGGTTTGTTGGTTTGTTGGCTTGTTGGTTTGTTGGTTTGTTGGTTTGTTGGTTTGTTGGTTTCTTGGCTTGTTAACTTGTTGGTTTGTTGGTTTGTTGGCTTTTTGGTTACTTAGTTTGTTGGTTTGTTGGCATGTTGGTTTGTTGGTTTGTTGGTTTGTTGGTTTGTTGGTTACTTATTTTGTTGGTTTGTTGGCATGTTGGTTTGCTGGTTTGTTGGTTTGTTGGTTTGTTGGTTTGTTGGCTTGTTGGTTTGTTGGCTTGTTGGCTTGTTGGTTTGTTAGTTTGTTGGCCTTTTGGTTACTTGGTTTGTTGGCTTGTTGGCTTGTTGCTTTGTTGGTTTGTTGGTTTGTTGGCTTGTTGGTTTGTTGGCTTGTTGGCTTGTTGGTTTGTTAGTTTGTTGGCCTTTTGGTTACTTGGTTTGTTGGTTTGTTGGTTTGTTCGTTTGTTGGTTTGTTGGCTTGTTGGTTTGTTGGTTTGTTGGTTTGTTGGTTTGTTGGTTTGTTGGCTTGTTGGCTTGTTGGCTTGTTGGTTTGTTAGTTTGTGAGCTTTTTGGTTACTTGGTTTGTTGGTTTGTTGGTTTGTTGGTTTGTTGGTTTGTTGGTTTGTTGGTTTGTTGGCTTGTTGGTTTGTTGGCTTGTTGGTTTGTTGGTTTGTTGGTTTGTTGGCTTGTTGGCTTGTTGGTTTGTTGGTTTGTTGGCTTGTTGGCTTGTTGGCTTGTTGGCTTGTTCGTTTGTTAGTTTGTGAGCTTTTTGGTTACTTGGTTTGTTGGTTTGTTGGTTTGTTGGCTTGTTGGTTTGTTGGTTTGTTGGTTTGTTGGCTTGTTGGTTTGTTGGCTTGTTGGTTTGTTGGTTTGTTGGTTTGTTGGCTTGTTGGCTTGTTGGTTTGTTGGTTTGTTGGTTTGTTGGCTTGTTGGTTTGTTGGTTTGTTGGCTTGTCGGTTTTTGGTTTGTTGGTTTGTTGGCTTGTTGGTTACTGGGTTTGTTGGTTTGTTGGTTTGTTGGCTTGTTGGTTTATTGGTTTGTTGGTGTTTTGGTTTGTTGGTTTATTTGTTTGTTGGTTTGTTGGCTTGTTGGTTTGTTGGTTTGTTGGTTTGTTGGTTTGTTAGTTTGTTGGTTTGTTGGTTTGTTGGCTTGTTGGTTTGTTGGTTTGTTGGCTTGTTGGCTTGTTGGTTTGTTGGTTTGTTGGCTTGTTGGTTACTTAGTTTGTTGATTTGTTGATTAGTTCGTTTGTTGGTTTGTTAGTTTGTTGGTTTGTTGGCTTGTTGGCTTGTTGGTTTGTTGGTTTTTTGGTTTGTTGGTTTGTTGGTTTGTTGGTTTATTGGTTTGTTGGTTTATTTGTTTGTTGGTTTGTTGGCTTGTTGGTTTGTTAGTTTGTTGGTTTGTTGGTTTGTTGGTTTGTTGGTTTGTTGGTTTGTTGGTTTGTTGGTTTGTTGGTTTGTTGGTTTGCTGGTTTGTTGGTTTGTTGGTTTGTTGGTTTGTTGGTTTTTTGGTTTGTTGGTTTATTTGTTTGTTGATTTGTTGGCTTGTTGGTTTGTTGGTTTGTTGGTTTTTTGGTTTGTTGGTTTGTTGGTTTATTTGTTTGTTGGTTTGTTGGTTTATTTGTTTGTTGGTTTGTTTGCTTGTTGGTTTGTTGGTTTGTTGGTTTGTTGCTTTGTTCGTTTGATGGTTTGTTGGTTTTTTGGTTACTTGGTTTGTTGGTTTGTTGGTTTGTTGGTTTGTTGGTTTGTTGGCTTGTTGGCTTGTTGGTTTGTTGGTTTGTTGGCTTGTTGGTTACTTAGTTTGTTGGTTTGTTGGCATGTTGGTTTGTTGGTTTGTTGGTTTGTTGGCTTGTGGGTTTGTTGGTTTGTTGGCTTGTTGGTTTGTTGGTTTGTTGGCTTGTTGGCTTGTTGGTTTGTTGGTTTGTTGGTTTGTTGGTTTGTTGGTTTGTTGGCTTGTTAGTTTGTTGGTTTGTTGGCTTGTTGGTTTGTTCGTTTATTGGTTTGTTGGCTTGTTGGCTTGTTGGTTTGTTGGTTTTTTGGCTTGTTGATTTGTTGGTTTGTTGGCTTGTTGGCTTGTTGCTTTGTTCGTTTGATGGTTTGTTGGTTTGTTGGTTTTTTGGTTTGTTGGTTTTTTGGTTTGTAGCTTTGTTGGTTTGTTGGCTTGTTGGTTTGTTGGATTGTTGGTTTGTTGGTTTGTTGGTTTGTTGGCTTGTTGGCTTGTTGGTTTGTTACTTTGTTGGTTTGTTGGCTTGTTGGCTTGTTGGTTTGTTGGTTTGTTGGTTTGTTGGTTTGTTGGTTTGTTGCTTTGTTGGTTTGTTGGTTTGTTGGCTTGTTGGCTTGTTGGTTTGTTGGTTTGTTGGCTTGTTGGCTTGCTGGTTTGTTGGTTTGTTGGTTTGTTGGTTTGTTGCTTTGTTGGTTTGTTGGTTTGTTGGCTTGTTGGCTTGTTGGTTTGTTAGTTTGCTGGCTTTTTGGTTACTTGGTTTATTCGTTTGTTGGTTTGTTGGCTTGTTGGTTTGTTGGCTTGTTGCTTTGTTGGTTTGTTGGCTTGTTGGCTTGTTGGTTTGTTGGTTTGTTGGTTTGTTGGCTTGTTGGTTTGTTGGTTTGTTGGCTTGTTGGTTTGTTGGTTTGTTGGCTTGTTGGCTTGTTGGTTTGTTGGTTTGTTGGCTTGTTGGTTTGTTGGTTTGTTGGTTTCTTGGGTTGTTAACTTGTTGGTTTGTTGGTTTGTTGGCTTTTTGGTTACTTAGTTTGTTGGTTTGTTGGCATGTTGGTTTGTTGGTTTGTTGGTTTGTTGGTTTATTGGTTACTTATTTTGTTGGTTTGTTGGCATGTTGGTTTGTTGTCTTGTTGGTTTGTTGGCTTGTTGGCTTGTTGGTTTGTTAGTTTGTTGGCCTTTTGGTTACTTGGTTTGTTGGCTTGTTGGCTTGTTGCTTTGTTGGTTTGTTGGTTTGTTGGCTTGTTGGTTTGTTGGCTTGTTGGCTTGTTGGTTTGTTAGTTTGTTGGCCTTTTGGTTACTTGGTTTGTTGGTTTGTTGGTTTGTTCGTTTGTTGGTTTGTTGGCTTGTTGGTTTGTTGGTTTGTTGGTTTGTTGGTTTGTTGGTTTGTTGGCTTGTTGGCTTGTTGGCTTGTTCGTTTGTTAGTTTGTGAGCTTTTTGGTTACTTGGTTTGTTGGTTTGTTGGTTTGTTGGTTTGTTGGTTTGTTGGTTTGTTGGTTTGTTGGTTTGTTGGCTTGTTGGTTTGTTGGCTTGTTGGTTTGTTGGTTTGTTGGTTTGTTGGCTTGTTGGCTTGTTGGTTTGTTGGTTTGTTGGCTTGATGGCTTGTTGGCTTGTTGGCTTGTTCGTTTGTTAGTTTGTGAGCTTTTTGGTTACTTGGTTTGTTGGTTTGTTGGTTTGTTGGCTTGTTGGTTTGTTGGTTTGTTGGTTTGTTGGCTTGTTGGTTTGTTGGCTTGTTGGTTTGTTGGTTTGTTGGTTTGTTGGCTTGTTGGCTTGTTGGTTTGTTGGTTTGTTGGTTTGTTGGTTTGTTGGCTTCTTGGTTTGTTGGTTTATTGGTTTGTTGGCTTGTCGGTTTTTGGTTTGTTGGTTTGTTGGCTTGTTGGTTACTTGGTTTGTTGGTTTGTTGGTTTGTTGGTTTGTTGGCTTGTTGGTTTATTGGTTTGTTGGTGTTTTGGTTTGTTGGTTTATTTGTTTGTTGGTTTGTTGGCTTGTTGGTTTGTTGGTTTGTTGGTTTGTTGGTTTGTTAGTTTGTGGGTTTGTTGGTTTGTTGGCTTGTTGGTTTGTTGGTTTGTTGGCTTGTTGGCTTGTTGGTTTGTTGGTTTGTTGGCTTGTTGGTTACTTAGTTTGTTGATTTGCTGATTAGTTCGTTTGTTGGTTTGTTAGTTTGTTGGTTTGTTGGCTTGTTGGCTTGTTGGTTTGTTGGTTTGTTGTTTTTTTGGTTTGTTGGTTTGTTGGTTTGTTGGTTTGTTGGTTTGTTGGTTTATTTGTTTGTTGGTTTGTTGGCTTGTTGGTTTGTTAGTTTGTTGGTTTGTTGGTTTGTTGGTTTGTTGGTTTGTTGGTTTGTTGGTTTGTTGGTTTGTTGGTTTGTTGGTTTGTTGGTTTGTTGGTTTTTTGGTTTGTTGGTTTATTTGTTTGTGGATTTGTTGGCTTGTTGGCTTGTTGGTTTGTTGGTTTGTTGGTTTTTTGGTTTGTTGGTTTGTTGGTTTGTTGGTTTGTTGGTTTGTTGGTTTATTTGTTTGTTGGTTTGTTGGTTTATTTGTTTGTTGGTTTGTTTACTTGTTGGTTTGTTGGTTTGTTGGTTTGTTGCTTTGTTCGTTTGATGGTTTGTTGGTTTTTTGGTTACTTGGTTTGTTGGTTTGTTTGTTTGTTGGTTTGTTGGTTTGTTGGCTTGTCGGCTTGTTGGTTTGTTGGTTTGTTGGCTTGTTGGTTACTTAGTTTGTTGGTTTGTTGGCATGTTGGTTTGTTGGTTTGTTGGTTTGTTGGCTTGTGGGTTTGTTGGTTTGTTGGCTTGTTGGTTTGTTGGTTTGTTGGCTTGTTGGCTTGTTGGTTTGTTGGTTTGTTGGTTTGTTGGTTTGTTGGTTTGTTGGCTTGTTGGTTTGTTGGTTTGTTGGCTTGTTGATTTGTTGGTTTGTTGGCTTGTTGTCTTGTTGCTTTGTTCGTTTGATGGTTTGTTGGTTTGTTGGTTTTTTGGTTTTTTGGTTTGTAGCTTTGTTGGTTTGTTGGTTTGTTGGCTTGTTGGCTTGTTGGTTTGTTGGCTTGTTGGTTTGTTAGTTTGTGGGCTTTTTGGTTACTTGGTTTGTTGGTTTGTTGGTTTGTTGGTTTGTTGGTTTGTTGGATTGTTGGTTTGTTGGTTTGTTGGTTTGTTGGCTTGTTGGCTTGTTGGTTTGTTGGTTTGTTGGTTTGTTGGCTTGTTGGTTTGTTGGTTTGTTGGTTTGTTGGCTTGTTGGTTTGTTGGCTTGTTGGTTTGTTGGTTTGTTGGTTTGTTGGCTTGTTGGCTTGTTGGTTTGTTGGTTTGTTGGTTTGTTGGTTTGTTGGCTTGCTGGTTTGTTGGTTTGTTGGCTTGTCGGTTTTTGGTTTGTTGGTTTGTTGGCTTGTTGGTTACTTGGTTTGTTGGTTTGTTGGTTTGTTGGTTTGTTGGCTTGTTGGTTTATTGGTTTGTTGGTGTTTTGGTTTGTTGGTTTATTTGTTTGTTGGTTTGTTGGCTTGTTGGTTTGTTGGTTTGTTGGTTTGTTGGTTTGTTAGTTTGTGGGTTTGTTGGTTTGTTGGCTTGTTGGTTTGTTGGTATGTTGGCTTGTTGGCTTGCTGGTTTGTTAGTTTGTTGGTTTGTTGGCTTGTTGGCTTGTTGGTTTGTTAGTTTGCTGGCTTTTTGGTTACTTGGTTTGTTCGTTTGTTGGTTTGTTGGTTTGTTGGCTTGTTGCTTTGTTGGTTTGTTGGTTTGTTGGCTTGTTGGCTTGTTGGTTTGTTGGTTTGTTGGTTTGTTGGCTTGTTGGTTTGTTGGTTTGTTGGTCTGTTAGTTTGTTGGTTTGTTGGCTTGTTGGTTTGTTGGTTTGTTGGTTTGTTGCCTTGTTGGTTTGTTGGTTTGTTGGTTTGTTGGTTTGTTGGTTTGTTGGTTTTTGGGTTTGTTGGTTTATTTGTTTGTTGATTTGTTGGCTTGTTGGTTTGTTGGTTTGTTGGTTTGTTGGTTTGTTGGCTTGTTGGTTTGTTGGTTTGTTGGCTTGTTGGCTTGTTGGTTTGTTGGCTTGTTGGCTTGTTGGTTTGTTGGTTTGTTGGTTTTTTGGTTTGTTGGTTTGTTGGTTTGTTAGTTTGTTGGTTTGTTGGTTTATTTGTTTGTTGGTTTGTTGGTTTATTTGTTTGTTGGTTTGTTGGCTTGTTGGTTTGTTGGTTTGTTGGTTTGTTGCTTTGTTCGTTTGATGGTTTGTTGGTTTTTTGGTTACTTGGTTTGTTGGTTTTTTGGTTACTTGGTTTGTTGGTTTGTTGGTTTGTTGGTTTGTTGGTTTGTTGGCTTGTTGGCTTGTTGGCTTGTTGGTTTGTTGGTTTGTTGGCTTGTTGGTTACTTAGTTTGTTGGTTTGTTGGCATGTTGGTTTGTTGGTTTGTTGGCTTGTTGGTTTGTTGGTTTGTTGGCTTGTTGGCTTGTTGGTTTGTTGGTTTGTTGGTTTGTTGGTTTGTTGGTTTGTTGGCTTGTTGGTTTGTTGGTTTGTTGGCTTATTGGTTTGTTGGTTTGTTGGTTTGTTGGCTTGTTGGCTTGTTGGTTTGTTGGTTTGTTGGCTTGTTGGTTTGTTGGTTTGTTGGCTTGTTGGCTTGTTGCTTTGTTCGTTTTATGGTTTGTTGGTTTGTTGGTTTTTTGGTTTGTTGGTTTTTTGTTTTGTTGCTTTGTTGGTTTGTTGGTTTGTTGGCTTGTTGGCTTGTTGGTTTGTTGGCTTGTTGGTTTGTTAGTTTGTTGGCTTTTTGGTTACTTGGTTTGTTGGTTTGTTGGCTTGTTGGTTTGTTGGATTGTTGGTTTGTTGGTTTGTTGGTTTGTTGGCTTGTTGGCTTGTTGGTTTGTTGGTTTGTTGGTTTGTTGGTTTGCTGGTTTGTTGGTTTTTTGGTTTTTTGGTTTGTTGGTTTGTTGGCTTGTTGGTTTGTTGGTTTGTTGGTTTGTTTGCTTGTTGGTTTGTTGGTTTGTTGGCTTGTTGGTTTGTTGGTTTGTTGGTTAGTTGGCTTGTTGGCTTGTTGGTTTATTGGTTTGTTGTCTTGTTGGTTTGTTGGTTTGTTGGCTTGTTTGCTTGTTGCTTTGTTGGTTTGCTGGTTTGTTGGCTTGTTGGCTTGTTGGTTTGTTAGTTTGTTGGCTTTTTGGTTACTTGGTTTGTTGGTTTGTTGGTTTGTTGGCTTGTTGGTTTGTTGGGTTGTTGGTTTGTTGGTTTGTTAGTTTGTTGGTTTGTTGGCTTGTTGGCTTGTTGGTTTGTTGGTTTGTTGGCTTGTTGGTTACTTGGTTTGTTGGTTTGTTGGTTTGTTGGTTTGTTGGTTTGTTGGCTTGTTGGCTTGTTTGTTTGTTGGTTAGTTTGTTTGTTGGTTTGTTACTTTGTTGGTTTGTTGGCTTGTTGGCTTGTTGGTTTGTTGGTTTGTTGGTTTGTTGGTTTGTTGGTTTGTTGCTTTGTTGGTTTGTTGGTTTGTTGGCTTGTTGGCTTGTTGGTTTGTTGGTTTGTTGGCTTGTTGGCTTGCTGGTTTGTTGGTTTGTTGGTTTGTTGGTTTGTTGCTTTGTTGGTTTGTTGGTTTGTTGGCTTGTTGGCTTGTTGGTTTGTTAGTTTGCTGGCTTTTTGGTTACTTAGTTTGTTGGTTTGTTGGCATGTTGGTTTGTTGGTTTGTTGGCTTTTTGGTTACCTAAATTGTTAGTTTGTTGGCATGTTGGTTTGTTGGTTTGCTGGTTTGTTGGCTTGTTGGTTACTTAGTTTGTTGGTTTGTTGGCATGTTGGTTTGTTGGTTTGTTGGTTTGTTGGTTTGTTGGTTTGTTGGTTTGTTGGTTTGTTGGTTTGTTGGCTTGTGGGTTTTTTGGCTTGTTGGCTTGTTGGTTTGTTAGTTTGTTGGCCTTTTGGTTACTTGGTTTGTTGGCTTGTTGGCTTGTTGCTTTGTTGGTTTGTTGGTTTGTTGGCTTGTTGGTTTGTTGGCTTGTTGGCTTGTTGGTTTGTTAGTTTGTTGGCCTTTTGGTTACTTGGTTTGTTGGTTTGTTGGTTTGTTGGTTTGTTGATTTGTTGGCTTGTTGGTTTGTTGGTTTGTTGGTTTGTTGGTTTGTTGGTTTGTTGGTTTGTTGGCTTGTTGGCTTGTTGGCTTGTTGGCTTGTTGGTTTGTTAGTTTGTGAGCTTTTTGGTTACTTGGTTTGTTGGTTTGTTGGTTTGTTGGCTTGTTGGTTTGTTGGTTTGTTGGTTTGTTGGTTTGTTGGTTTGTTGGCTTGTTGGTTTGTTGGCTTGTTGGTTTGTTGGTTTGTTGGTTTGTTGGCTTGTTGGCTTGTTGGTTTGTTGGTTTGTTGGTTTGTTGGTTTGTTGGCTTGTTGGTTTGTTGGTTTGTTGGCTTGTCGGTTTTTGGTTTGTTGGTTTGTTGGCTTGTTGGTTACTTGGTTTGTTGGTTTGTTGGTTTGTTGGTTTGTTGGCTTGTTGGTTTATTGGTTTGTTGGTGTTTTGGTTTGTTGGTTTATTTGTTTGTTGGTTTGTTGGCTTGTTGGTTTGTTGGTTTGTTGGTTTGTTGGTTTGTTAGTTTGTGGGTTTGTTGGTTTGTTGGCTTGTTGGTTTGTTGGTTTGTTGGCTTGTTGGCTTGCTGGTTTGTTAGTTTGTTGGTTTGTTGGCTTGTTGGCTTGTTGGTTTGTTAGTTTGCTGGCTTTTTGGTTACTTGGTTTGTTCGTTTGTTGGTTTGTTGGTTTGTTGGCTTGTTGCTTTGTTGGTTTGTTGGTTTGTTGGCTTGTTGGCTTGTTGGTTTGTTGGTTTGTTGGTTTGTTGGCTTGTTGGTTTGTTGGTTTGTTGGTTTGTTAGTTTGTTGGTTTGTTGGCTTGTTGGTTTGTTGGTTTGTTGGTTTGTTGCCTTGTTGGTTTGTTGGTTTGTTGGTTTGTTGGTTTGTTGGTTTGTTGGTTTTTGGGTTTGTTGGTTTATTTGTTTGTTGATTTGTTGGCTTGTTGGTTTGTTGGTTTGTTGGTTTGTTGGTTTGTTGGCTTGTTGGTTTGTTGGTTTGTTGGCTTGTTGGTTTGTTGGCTTGTTGGCTTGTTGGTTTGTTGGTTTGTTGGTATTTTGGTTTGTTGGTTTGTTGGTTTGTTGGTTTGTTGGTTTGTTGGTTTATTTGTTTGTTGGTTTGTTGGTTTATTTGTTTGTTGGTTTGTTGGCTTGTTGGTTTGTTGGTTTGTTGGTTTGTTGCTTTGTTCGTTCGATGGTTTGTTGGTTTTTTGGTTACTTGGTTTGTTGGTTTTTTGGTTACTTGGTTTGTTGGTTTGTTGGTTTGTTGGTTTGTTGGTTTGTTGGCTTGTTGGCTTGTTGGCTTGTTGGTTTGTTGGTTTGTTGGCTTGTTGGTTACTTAGTTTGTTGGTTTGTTGGCATGTTGGTTTGTTGGTTTGTTGGCTTGTTGGTTTGTTGGTTTGTTGGCTTGTTGGCTTGTTGGTTTGTTGGTTTGTTGGTTTGTTGGTTTGTTGGTTTGTTGGCTAGTTAGTTTGTTGGTTTGTTGGCTTATTGGTTTGTTGGTTTGTTGGTTTGTTGGCTTGTTGGCTTGTTGGTTTGTTGGTTTGTTGGCTTGTTGTTTTGTTGGTTTGTTGGCTTTTTGGCTTGTTGGTTTGTTGGTTTGTTGGTTTGTTGGCTTGTTGGTTTGTTGGCTTGTTGGTTTGTTGGCTTGTTGCTTTGTTGGTTTGTTGGTTTGTTGGCTTGGTGGCTTGTTGGTTTGTTGGTTTGTTGGTTTGTTGGCTTGTTGGTTTATTGGTTTGTTGGCTTGTTGGTTTGTTGGTTTGTTGGTTTGTTGGTTTGTTGGCTTGTTGGCTTGTTGGTTTGTTGGTTTGTTGGCTTGTTGGCTTGTTGGTTTGTTGGTTTGTTGGCTTTTTGGTTACTTAAATTGTTGGTTTGTTGGCATGTTGGTTTGTTGGTTTGCTGGTTTGTTGGCTTGTTGGTTACTTAGTTTGTTGGTTTGTTGGCATGTTGGTTTGTTGGTTTGTTGGTTTGTTGGTTTGTTGGTTTGTTGGTTTGTTGGTTTGTTGGTTTGTTGGCTTGTTGGTTTGTTGGCTTGTTGGCTTGTTGGTTTGTTAGTTTGTTGGCCTTTTGGTTACTTGGTTTGTTGGCTTGTTGGCTTGTTGCTTTGTTGGTTTGTTGGTTTGTTGGCTTGTTGGTTTGTTGGCTTGTTGGCTTGTTGGTTTGTTAGTTTGTTGGCCTTTTGGTTACTTGGTTTGTTGGTTTGTTGGTTTGTTGGTTGTTGATTTGTTGGCTTGTTGGTTTGTTGGTTTGTTGGTTTGTTGGTTTGTTGGTTTGTTGGTTTGTTGGTTTGTTGGCTTGTTGGCTTGTTGGCTTGTTGGTTTGTTAGTTTGTGAGCTTTTTGGTTACTTGGTTTGTTGGTTTGTTGGTTTGTTGGCTTGTTGGTTTGTTGGTTTGTTAGTTTGTTGGCTTGTTGGTTTGTTGGCTTGTGGGTTTGTTGGTTTGTTGGTTTGTTGGCTTGTTGGATTGTTGGTTTGTTGGTTTGTTGGTTTGTTGGTTTGTTGGTTTTTTGGTTTGTTGGCTTGTTGGTTTGTTGGTTTGTTGGCTTCTTGGTTTGTTGGTTTGTTGGCTTGTTGGCTTGTTTGTTTGTTGGTTTGTTGGCTTGTTGGTTACTTGGTTTGTTGGTTTGTTGGTTTGTTGGTTTGTTGGCTTGTTGGCTTGTTGGTTTGTTGGTTAGTTTGTTTGTTGGTTTGTTAGTTTGTTGGTTTGTTGGCTTGTTGGCTTGTTGGTTTGTTGGTTTGTTGGCTTGTTGGTTTGTTGGTTTGTTGGCTTGTCGGTTTTTGGTTTGTTGGTTTGTTGGCTTGTTGGTTACTTGGTTTGTTGGTTTGTTGGTTTGTTGGTTTGTTGGCTTGTTGGTTTGTTGGTTTGTTGGTGTTTTGGTTTGTTGGTTTATTTGTTTGTTGGTTTGTTGGCTTATTGGTTTGTTGGTTTGTTGGTTTGTTAGTTTGTTGGTTTGTTGGTTTGTTGGCTTGTTGGTTTGTTGGTTTGTTGGCTTGTTGGCTTGTTGGTTTGTTGGTTTGTTGGGTTGTTGGTTACTTAGTTTGTTGATTTGTTGATTAGTTCGTTTGTTGGTTTGTTAGTTTGTTGGTTTGTTGGCTTGTTGGCTTGTTGGTTTGTTGGTTTTTTGGTTTGTTGGTTTGTTGGTTTGTTGGTTTGTTGGTTTGTTGGTTTATTTGTTTGTTGGTTTGTTGGCTTGTTGGTTTGTTGGTTTGTTGGCTTGTTGGTTACTTGGTTTGTTGGTTTGTTGGTATGTTGGTTTGTTGGCTTGTTGGCTTGTTTGTTTGTGTTTTAGTTTGTTTGTTGGTTTGTTAGTTTGTTGGTTTGTTGGCTTGTTAGCTTGTTGGTTTGTTGGTTTGTTGGTTTGTTGGTTTGTTGGTTTGTTGGTTTGTTGCTTTGTTGGTTTGTTGGTTTGTTGGCTTGTTGGCTTGTTGGTTTGTTGGTTTGTTGGCTTGTTGGCTGGTTGGTTTGTTGGTTTGTTGGTTTGTTGGTTTGTTGCTTTGTTGGTTTGTTGGTTTGTTGGCTTGTTGGCTTGTTGGTTTGTTAGTTTGCTGGCTTTTTGGTTACTTGGTTTGTTGGTTTGTTGGTTTGTTGGCTTGTTGGTTTGTTGGCTTGTTGCTTTGTTGGTTTGTTGGTTTGTTGGCTTGATGGCTTGTTGGTTTGTTGGTTTCTTGGTTTGTTGGCTTGTTGGTTTATTGGTTTGTTGGCTTGTTGGTTTGTTGGTTTGTTGGTTTGTTGGCTTTTTGGTTACTTAGTTTGTTGGTTTGTTGGCATGTTGGTTTGTTGGTTTGTTGGTTTGTTGGCTTGTTGGTTACTTAGTTTGTTGGTTTGTTGGCATGTTGGTTTGTTGGTTTGTTGGTTTGTTGGTTTGTTGGTTTGTTGGTTTGTTGGTTTGTTGGTTTGTTGGTTTGTTGGCTTGTTGGTTTGTTGGCTTGTTGGCTTGTTGGTTTGTTAATTTGTTGGCCTTTTGGTTACTTGGTTTGTTGGCTTGTTGGCTTGTTGCTTTGTTGGTTTGTTGGTTTGTTGGCTTGTTGGTTTGTTGGCTTGTTGGCTTGTTGGTTTGTTAGTTTGTTGGCCTTTTGGTTACTTGGTTTGTTGGTTTGTTGGTTTGTTGGTTTGTTGGTTTGTTGGCTTGTTGGTTTGTTGGTTTGTTGGTTTGTTGGTTTGTTGGCTTGTTGGCTTGTTGGCTTGTTGGTTTGTTAGTTTGTGAGCTTTTGGTTACTTGGTTTGTTGGTTTGTTGGCTTGTTGGTTTGTTGGTTTGTTGGTTTGTTGGTTACTTGGTTTGTTGGTTTGTTGGTTTGTTGGTTTGTTGGCTTGTTGGTTTGTTGGTTTGTTGGTGTTTTGGTTTGTTGGTTTATTTGTTTGTTGGTTTGTTGGCTTATTGGTTTGTTGGTTTGTTGGTTTGTTGGTTTGTTAGTTTGTTGGTTTGTTGGTTTGTTGGCTTGTTGGTTTGTTGGTTTGTTGGCTTGTTGGCTTGTTGGTTTGTTGGTTTGTTGGCTTGTTGGTTACTTAGTTTGTTGATTTGTTGATTAGTTCGTTTGTTGGTTTGTAAGTTTGTTGGTTTGTTGGCTTGTTGGCTTGTTGGTTTGTTGGTTTTTTGGTTTGTTGGTTTGTTGGTTTGTTGGTTTGTTGGTTTGTTGGTTTGTTAGTTTATTTGTTTGTTGGTTTGTTGGCTTGTTGGTTTGTTGGCTTGTTGGTTACTTGGTTTGTTGGTTTGTTGGTTTGTTGGTTTGTTGGCTTGTTGGCTTGTTTGTTTGTGTGTTAGTTTGTTTGTTGGTTTGTTAGTTTGTTGGTTTGTTGGCTTGTTGGCTTGTTGGTTTGTTGGTTTGTTGGTTTGTTGGTTTGTTGTTTTGTTGCTTTGTTGGTTTGTTGGTTTGTTGGCTTGTTGGATTGTTGGTTTGTTGGTTTGTTGGCTTGTTGGCTTGTTGGTTTGTTGGTTTGTTGGTTTATTGGTTTGTTGCTTTGTTGGTTTGTTGGTTTGTTGGCTTGTTGGCTTGTTGGTTTGTTAGTTTGCTGGCTTTTTGGTTACTTGGTTTGTTGGTTTGTTGGTTTGTTGGCTTGTTGGTTTGTTGGCTTGTTGCTTTGTTGGTTTGTTGGTTTGTTGGCTTGGTGGCTTGTTGGTTTGTTGGTTTGTTGGTTTGTTGGCTTGTTGGTTTATTGGTTTGTTGGCTTGTTGGTTTGTTGGTTTGTTGGTTTGTTGGCTTGTTGGCTTGTTGGTTTGTTGGTTTGTTGGCTTGTTGGTTTGTTGGCTTGTTGGTTTGTTGGTTTGTTGGTTTGTTGGCTTGTTGGCTTGTTGGTTTGCTGGTTTGTTGGCTTTTTGGTTACTTAGTTTGTTGGTTTGTTGGCATGTTGGTTTGTTGGTTTGTTGGTTTGTTGGTTTGTTGGTTTGTTGGTTTGTTGGTTTGTTGGTTTGTTGGTTTGTTGGCTTGTTGGTTTGTTGGCTTGTTGGCTTGTTGGTTTGTTAGTTTGTTGGCCTTTTGGTTACTTGGTTTGTTAGCTTGTTGGCTTGTTGCTTTGTTGGTTTGTTGGTTTGTTGGCTTGTTGGTTTGTTGGCTTGTTGGCTTGTTGGTTTGTTAGTTTGTTGGCCTTTTGGTTACTTGGTTTGGTGGTTTGTTGGTTTGTTGGTTTGTTGGTTTGTTGGCTTGTTGGTTTGTTGGTTTGTTGGTTTGTTGGTTTGTTGGTTTGTTGGTTTGTTGGCTTGTTGGCTTCTTGGCTTGTTGGTTTGTTAGTTTGTGAGCTTTTTGGTTACTTGGTTTGTTGGTTTGTTGGTTTGTTGGCTTGTTGGCTTGTTTGTTTGTTGGTTTGTTGGTTTGTTGGCTTGTTGGTTTGTTGGCTTGTTAGTTTGTTGGTTTGTTGGCTTGTTGGTTTGTTGGTTTGTTGGCTTGTCGGTTTTTGGTTTGTTGGTTTGTTGGCTTGTTGGTTACTTGGTTTGTTGGTTTGTTGGTTTGTTGGTTTGTTGGCTTGTTGGTTTGTTGGTTTGTTGGTGTTTTGGTTTGTTGGTTTATTTGTTTGTTGGTGTGTTGGCTTATTGGTTTGTTGGTTTGTTGGTTTGTTGGTTTGTTAGTTTGTTGGTTTGTTGGTTTGTTGGCTTGTTGGTTTGTTGGTTTGTTGGCTTGTTGGCTTGTTGGTTTGTTGGTTTGTTGGCTTGTTGGTTACTTAGTTTGTTGATTTGTTGATTATTTCGTTTGTTGGTTTGTTAGTTTGTTGGTTTGTTGGTTTGTTGGCTTGTTGGCTTGTTGGTTTGTTGGTTTTTTGGTTTGTTGGTTTGTTGGTTTGTTGGTTTGTTGGTTTGTTGGTTTATTTGTTTGTTGGTTTGTTGGCTTGTTGGTTTGTTGGTTTGTTGGTTTGTTGCCTTGTTGGTTTGTTGGTTTGTTGGTTTGTTGGTTTGTTGGTTTGTTGGTTTGTTGGTTTTTGGGTTTGTTGGTTTATTTGTTTGTTGATTTGTTGGCTTGTTGGTTTGTTGGTTTGTTGGTTTGTTGGTTTGTTGGCTTGTTGGTTTGTTGGTTTGTTGGCTTGTTGGCTTGTTGGTTTGTTGGCTTGTTGGCTTGTTGGTTTGTTGGTTTGTTGGTTTTTTGGTTTGTTGGTTTGTTGGTTTGTTGGTTTGTTGGTTTGTTGGTTTGTTGGTTTATTTGTTTGTTGGTTTGTTGGTTTATTTGTTTGTTGGTTTGTTGGCTTGTTGGTTTGTTGGTTTGTTGGTTTGTTGCTTTGTTCGTTTGATGGTTTGTTGGTTTTTTGGTTACTTGGTTTGTTGGTTTGTTGGTTTGTTGGTTTGCTGGCTTGTTGGCTTGTTGGCTTGTTGGTTTGTTGGTTTGTTGGCTTGTTGGTTACTTAGCTTGTTGGTTTGTTGGCATGTTGGTTTGTTGGTTTGTTGGTTTGTTGGCTTGTTGGTTTGTTGGTTTGTTGGCTTGTTGGTTTCTTGGTTTGTTGGCTTGTTGGCTTGTTGGTTTGTTGGTTTGTTGGTTTGTTGGTTTTTTGGTTTGTTGGCTTGTTGGTTTGTTGGTTTGTTGGCTTATTGGTTTGTTGGTTTGTTGGTTTGTTGGCTTGTTGGCTTGTTGGTTTGTTGGTTTGTTGGCTTGTTGGTTTGTTGGTTTGTTGGCTTGTTGGCTTGTTGCTTTGTTCGTTTTATGGTTTGTTGGTTTTTTGGTTTGTTGGTTTTTTGTTATGTTGCTTTGTTGGTTTGTTGGTTTGTTGGCTTGTTGGCTTGTTGGTTTGTTGGCTTGTTGGTTTGTTAGTTTGTTGGCTTTTTGGTTACTTGGTTTGTTGGTTTGTTGGCTTGTTGGTTTGTTGGTTTGTTGGATTGTTGGTTTGTTGGTTTGTTGGTTTGTTGGCTTGTTGGCTTGTTGGTTTGTTGGTTTGTTGGTTTGTTGGTTTGCTGGTTTGTTGGTTTTTTGGTTTTTTGGTTTGTTGGTTTGTTGGCTTGTTGGTTTGTTGGTTTGTTGGTTTGTTTGCTTGTTGGTTTGTTGGTTTGTTGGCTTGTTGGTTTGTTGGTTTGTTGGTTAGTTGGCTTGTTGGCTTGTTGGTTTGTTGGTTTGTTGGCTTGTTGGTTTGTTGGTTTGTTGGCTTGTTGGCTTGTTGCTTTGTTGGTTTGCTGGTTTGTTGGCTTGTTGGCTTGTTGGTTTGTTAGTTTGTTGGCTTTTTGGTTACTTGGTTTGTTGGTTTGTTGGTTTGTTGGCTTGTTGGTTTGTTGGGTTGTTGGTTTGTTGGTTTGTTAGTTTGTTGGTTTGTTGGCTTGTTGGCTTGTTGGTTTGTTGGTTTGTTGGTTACTTGGTTTGTTGGTTTGTTGGTTGGTTGGTTTGTTGGTTTGTCGGTTTGTTGGCTTGTTGGCTTGTTTGTTTGTTGGTTAGTTTGTTTGTTGGTTTGTTACTTTGTTGGTTTGTTGGCTTGTTGGCTTGTTGGTTTGTTGGTTTGTTGGTTTGTTGGTTTGTTGGTTTGTTGCTTTGTTGGTTTGTTGGTTTGTTGGCTTGTTGGCTTGTTGGTTTGTTGGTTTGTTGGCTTGTTGGCTTGCTGGTTTGTTAGTTTGTTGGTTTGTTGGCTTGTTGGCTTGTTGGTTTGTTAGTTTGCTGACTTTTTGGTTACTTGGTTTGTTTGTTTGTTGGTTTGTTGGCTTGTTGGTTTGTTGGCTTGTTGCTTTGTTGGTTTGTTGGTTTGTTGGCTTGTTGGCTTGTTGGTTTGTTGGTTTGTTGGTTTGTTGGCTTGTTGGTTTGTTGGTTTGTTGGTTTGTTAGTTTGTTGGTTTGTTGGCTTGTTGGTTTGTTGGTTTGTTGGTTTGTTGCCTTGTTGGTTTGTTGGTTTGTTGGTTTGTTGGTTTGTTGGTTTGTTGGTTTTTGGGTTTGTTGGTTTATTTGTTTGTTGATTTGTTGGCTTGTTGGTTTGTTGGTTTGCTGGTTTGTTGGTTTGTTGGCTTGTTGGTTTGTTGGTTTGTTGGCTTGTTGGCTTGTTGGTTTGTTGGCTTGTTGGCTTGTTGGTTTGTTGGTTTGTTGGTTTTTTGGTTTGTTGGTTTGTTGGTTTGTTGGTTTGTTGGTTTGTTGGTTTATTTGTTTGTTGGTTTGTTGGTTTATTTGTTTGTTGGTTTGTTGGCTTGTTGGTTTGTTGGTTTGTTGGTTTGTTGCTTTGTTCGTTTGATGGTTTGTTGGTTTTTTGGTTACTTGGTTTGTTGGTTTTTTGGTTACTTGGTTTGTTGGTTTGTTGGTTTGTTGGTTTGTTGGTTTGTTGGTTTGTTGGTTTGTTGGCTTGTTGGCTTGTTGGCTTGTTGGTTTGTTGGTTTGTTGGCTTGTTGGTTACTTAGTTTGTTGGTTTGTTGGCATGTTGGTTTGTTGGTTTGTTGGCTTGTTGGTTTGTTGGTTTGTTGGCTTGTTGGCTTGTTGGTTTGTTGGCTTGTTGGCTTATGGTTTGTTGGTTTGTTGGTTTGTTGGCTTGTTGGCTTGTTGGTTTGTTGGTTTGTTGGCTTGTTGGTTTGTTGGTTTGTTGGCTTGTTGGCTTGTTGCTTTGTTCGTTTTATGGTTTGTTGGCTTTTTGGTTACTTGGTTTGTTGGTTTGTTGGCTTGTTGGTTTGTTGGATTGTTGGTTTGTTGGTTTGTTGGTTTGTTGGCTTGTTGGCTTGTTGGTTTGTTGGTTTGTTGGTTTGTTGGTTTGCTGGTTTGTTGGTTTTTTGGTTTTTTGGTTTGTTGGTTTGTTGGCTTGTTGGTTTGTTGGTTTGTTGGTTTGTTTGCTTGTTGGTTTGTTGGTTTGTTGGCTTGTTGGTTTGTTGGTTTGTTGGTTAGTTGGCTTGTTGGCTTGTTGGTTTGTTGGTTTGTTGGCTTGTTGGTTTGTTGGTTTGTTGGCTTGTTGGCTTGTTGCTTTGTTGGTTTGCTGGTTTGTTGGCTTGTTGGCTTGTTGGCTTGTTAGTTTGTTGGCTTTTTGGTTACTTGGTTTGTTGGTTTGTTGGCTTGTTGGTTTGTTGGGTTGTTGGTTTGTTGGTTTGTTAGTTTGTTGGTTTGTTGGCTTGTTGGCTTGTTGGTTTGTTGGTTTGTTGGCTTGTTGGTTACTTGGTTTGTTGGTTTGTTGGTTTGTTGGTTTGTTGGTTTGTTGGCTTGTTGGCTTGTTTGTTTGTTGGTTAGTTTGTTTGTTGGTTTGTTACTTTGTTGGTTTGTTGGCTTGTTGGCTTGTTGGTTTGTTGGTTTGTTGGTTTGTTGGTTTGTTGGTTTGTTGCTTTGTTGGTTTGTTGGTTTGTTGGCTTGTTGGCTTGTTGCTTTGTTCGTTTTATGGTTTGTTGGTTTTTTGGTTTGTTGGTTTTTTGTTATGTTGCTTTGTTGGTTTGTTGGTTTGTTGGCTTGTTGGCTTGTTGGTTTGTTGGTTTGTTGGCTTGTTGGCTTGTTGGTTTGTTGGTTTGTTGGTTTGTTGGTTTTTTGGTTTGTTGGCTTGTTGGTTTGTTGGTTTGTTGGCTTATTGGTTTGTTGGTTTGTTGGTTTGTTGGCTTGTTGGCTTGTTGGTTTGTTGGTTTGTTGGCTTGTTGGTTTGTTGGTTTGTTGGCTTGTTGGCTTGTTGCTTTGTTCGTTTTATGGTTTGTTGGTTTTTTGGTTTGTTGGTTTTTTGTTATGTTGCTTTGTTGGTTTGTTGGTTTGTTGGCTTGTTGGCTTGTTGGTTTGTTGGCTTGTTGGTTTGTTAGTTTGTTTGCTTTTTGGTTACTTGGTTTGTTGGTTTGTTGGCTTGTTGGTTTGTTGGTTTGTTGGATTGTTGGTTTGTTGGTTTGTTGGTTTGTTGGCTTGTTGGCTTGTTGGTTTGTTGGTTTGTTGGTTTGTTGGTTTGCTGGTTTGTTGGTTTTTTGGTTTTTTGGTTTGTTGGTTTGTTGGCTTGTTGGTTTGTTGGTTTGTTGGTTTGTTTGCTTGTTGGTTTGTTGGTTTGTTGGCTTGTTGGTTTGTTGGTTTGTTGGTTAGTTGGCTTGTTGGCTTGTTGGTTTGTTGGTTTGTTGGCTTGTTGGTTTGTTGGTTTGTTGGCTTGTTGGCTTGTTGCTTTGTTGGTTTGCTGGTTTGTTGGCTTGTTGGCTTGTTGGTTTGTTAGTTTGTTGGCTTTTTGGTTACTTGGTTTGTTGGTTTGTTGGTTTGTTGGCTTGTTGGTTTGTTGGGTTGTTGGTTTGTTGGTTTGTTAGTTTGTTGGTTTGTTGGCTTGTTGGCTTGTTGGTTTGTTGGTTTGTTGGCTTGTTGGTTACTTGGTTTGTTGGTTTGTTGGTTGGTTGGTTTGTTGGTTTGTCGGTTTGTTGGCTTGTTGGCTTGTTTGTTTGTTGGTTAGTTTGTTTGTTGGTTTGTTACTTTGTTGGTTTGTTGGCTTGTTGGCTTGTTGGTTTGTTGGTTTGTTGGTTTGTTGGTTTGTTGGTTTGTTGCTTTGTTGGTTTGTTGGTTTGTTGGCTTGTTGGCTTGTTGGTTTGTTGGTTTGTTGGCTTGTTGGCTTGCTGGTTTGTTAGTTTGTTGGTTTGTTGGCTTGTTGGCTTGTTGGTTTGTTAGTTTGCTGGCTTTTTGGTTACTTGGTTTGTTTGTTTGTTGGTTTGTTGGCTTGTTGGTTTGTTGGCTTGTTGCTTTGTTGGTTTGTTGGTTTGTTGGCTTGTTGGCTTGTTGGTTTGTTGGTTTGTTGGTTTGTTGGCTTGTTGGTTTGTTGGTTTGTTGGTTTGTTAGTTTGTTGGTTTGTTGGCTTGTTGGTTTGTTGGTTTGTTGGTTTGTTGCCTTGTTGGTTTGTTGGTTTGTTGGTTTGTTGGTTTGTTGGTTTGTTGGTTTTTGGGTTTGTTGGTTTATTTGTTTGTTGATTTGTTGGCTTGTTGGTTTGTTGGTTTGCTGGTTTGTTGGTTTGTTGGCTTGTTGGTTTGTTGGTTTGTTGGCTTGTTGGCTTGTTGGTTTGTTGGCTTGTTGGCTTGTTGGTTTGTTGGTTTGTTGGTTTTTTGGTTTGTTGGTTTGTTGGTTTGTTGGTTTGTTGGTTTGTTGGTTTATTTGTTTGTTGGTTTGTTGGTTTATTTGTTTGTTGGTTTGTTGGCTTGTTGGTTTGTTGGTTTGTTGGTTTGTTGCTTTGTTCGTTTGATGGTTTGTTGGTTTTTTGGTTACTTGGTTTGTTGGTTTTTTGGTTACTTGGTTTGTTGGTTTGTTGGTTTGTTGGTTTGTTGGTTTGTTGGTTTGTTGGCTTGTTGGCTTGTTGGCTTGTTGGTTTGTTGGTTTGTTGGCTTGTTGGTTACTTAGTTTGTTGGTTTGTTGGCATGTTGGTTTGTTGGTTTGTTGGCTTGTTGGTTTGTTGGTTTGTTGGCTTGTTG
This sequence comes from Atherix ibis, assembly GCA_958298945.1. Taxonomy (NCBI): domain Eukaryota; kingdom Metazoa; phylum Arthropoda; class Insecta; order Diptera; family Athericidae; genus Atherix; species Atherix ibis. The sequence continues at coordinate 36,758,633 of OY282608.1, forward strand.
GCTTGTTGGTTTGTTGGCTTGTTGGCTTATGGTTTGTTGGTTTGTTGGTTTGTTGGCTTGTTGGCTTGTTGGTTTGTTGGTTTGTTGGCTTGTTGGTTTGTTGGTTTGTTGGCTTGTTGGCTTGTTGCTTTGTTCGTTTTATGGTTTGTTGGTTTGTTGGTTTTTTGGTTTGTTGGTTTTTTGTTTTGTTGCTTTGTTGGTTTGTTGGTTTGTTGGCTTGTTGGCTTGTTGGTTTGTTGGCTTGTTGGTTTGTTAGTTTGTTGGCTTTTTGGTTACTTGGTTTGTTGGTTTGTTGGCTTGTTGGTTTGTTGGATTGTTGGTTTGTTGGTTTGTTGGTTTGTTGGCTTGTTGGCTTGTTGGTTTGTTGGTTTGTTGGTTTGTTGGTTTGCTGGTTTGTTGGTTTTTTGGTTTTTTGGTTTGTTGGTTTGTTGGCTTGTTGGTTTGTTGGTTTGTTGGTTTGTTTGCTTGTTGGTTTGTTGGTTTGTTGGCCTGTTGGTTTGTTGGTTTGTTGGTTAGTTGGCTTGTTGGCTTGTTGGTTTGTTGGTTTGTTGGCTTGTTGGTTTGTTGGTTTGTTGGCTTGTTGGCTTGTTGCTTTGTTGGTTTGCTGGTTTGTTGGCTTGTTGGCTTGTTGGTTTGTTAGTTTGTTGGCTTTTTGGTTACTTGGTTTGTTGGTTTGTTGGCTTGTTGGTTTGTTGGGTTGTTGGTTTGTTGGTTTGTTAGTTTGTTGGTTTGTTGGCTTGTTGGCTTGTTGGTTTGTTGGTTTGTTGGCTTGTTGGTTACTTGGTTTGTTGGTTTGTTGGTTTGTTGGTTTGTTGGTTTGTTGGCTTGTTGGCTTGTTTGTTTGTTGGTTAGTTTGTTTGTTGGGGTGTTACTTTGTTGGTTTGTTGGCTTGTTGGCTTGTTGGTTTGTTGGTTTGTTGGTTTGTTGGTTTGTTGGTTTGTTGCTTTGTTGGTTTGTTGGTTTGTTGGCTTGTTGGCTTGTTGGTTTGTTGGTTTGTTGGCTTGTTGGCTTGCTGGTTTGTTGGTTTGTTGGTTTGTTGGTTTGTTGCTTTGTTGGTTTGTTGGTTTGTTGGCTTGTTGGCTTGTTGGTTTGTTAGTTTGCTGGCTTTTTGGTTACTTGGTTTGTTCGTTTGTTGGTTTGTTGGCTTGTTGGTTTGTTTGCTTGTTGCTTTGTTGGTTTGTTGGCTTGTTGGCTTGTTGGTTTGTTGGTTTGTTGGTTTGTTGGCTTGTTGGTTTGTTGGTTTGTTGGTTTGTTGGTTTGTTGGTTTCTTGGCTTGTTAACTTGTTGGTTTGTTGGTTTGTTGGCTTTTTGGTTACTTAGTTTGTTGGTTTGTTGGCATGTTGGTTTGTTGGTTTGTTGGTTTGTTGGTTTGTTGGTTACTTAGTTTGTTGGTTTGTTGGCATGTTGGTTTGCTGGTTTGTTGGTTTGTTGGTTTGTTGGTTTGTTGGCTTGTTGGTTTGTTGGCTTGTTGGCTTGTTGGTTTGTTAGTTTGTTGGCCTTTTGGTTACTTGGTTTGTTGGCTTGTTGGCTTGTTGCTTTGTTGGTTTGTTGGTTTGTTGGCTTGTTGGTTTGTTGGCTTGTTGGCTTGTTGGTTTGTTAGTTTGTTGGCCTTTTGGTTACTTGGTTTGTTGGTTTGTTGGTTTGTTCGTTTGTTGGTTTGTTGGCTTGTTGGTTTGTTGGTTTGTTGGTTTGTTGGTTTGTTGGTTTGTTGGCTTGTTGGCTTGTTGGCTTGTTGGTTTGTTAGTTTGTGAGCTTTTTGGTTACTTGGTTTGTTGGTTTGTTGGTTTGTTGGTTTGTTGGTTTGTTGGTTTGTTGGTTTGTTGGCTTGTTGGTTTGTTGGCTTGTTGGTTTGTTGGTTTGTTGGTTTGTTGGCTTGTTGGCTTGTTGGTTTGTTGGTTTGTTGGCTTGTTGGCTTGTTGGCTTGTTGGCTTGTTCGTTTGTTAGTTTGTGAGCTTTTTGGTTACTTGGTTTGTTGGTTTGTTGGCTTGTTGGTTTGTTGGTTTGTTGGTTTGTTGGCTTGTTGGTTTGTTGGCTTGTTGGTTTGTTGGTTTGTTGGTTTGTTGGCTTGTTGGCTTGTTGGTTTGTTGGTTTGTTGGTTTGTTGGCTTGTTGGTTTGTTGGTTTGTTGGCTTGTCGGTTTTTGGTTTGTTGGTTTGTTGGCTTGTTGGTTACTGGGTTTGTTGGTTTGTTGGTTTGTTGGCTTGTTGGTTTATTGGTTTGTTGGTGTTTTGGTTTGTTGGTTTATTTGTTTGTTGGTTTGTTGGCTTGTTGGTTTGTTGGTTTGTTGGTTTGTTGGTTTGTTAGTTTGTTGGTTTGTTGGTTTGTTGGCTTGTTGGTTTGTTGGTTTGTTGGCTTGTTGGCTTGTTGGTTTGTTGGTTTGTTGGCTTGTTGGTTACTTAGTTTGTTGATTTGTTAATTAGTTCGTTTGTTGGTTTGTTAGTTTGTTGGTTTGTTGGCTTGTTGGCTTGTTGGTTTGTTGGTTTTTTGGTTTGTTGGTTTGTTGGTTTGTTGGTTTATTGGTTTGTTGGTTTATTTGTTTGTTGGTTTGTTGGCTTGTTGGTTTGTTAGTTTGTTGGTTTGTTGGTTTGTTGGTTTGTTGGTTTGTTGGTTTGTTGGTTTGTTGGTTTGTTGGTTTGTTGGTTTGCTGGTTTGTTGGTTTGTTGGTTTGTTGGTTTGTTGGTTTTTTGGTTTGTTGGTTTATTTGTTTGTTGATTTGTTGGCTTGTTGGTTTGTTGGTTTGTTGGTTTTTTGGTTTGTTGGTTTGTTGGTTTATTTGTTTGTTGGTTTGTTGGTTTATTTGTTTGTTGGTTTGTTTGCTTGTTGGTTTGTTGGTTTGTTGGTTTGTTGCTTTGTTCGTTTGATGGTTTGTTGGTTTTTTGGTTACTTGGTTTGTTGGTTTGTTGGTTTGTTGGTTTGTTGGTTTGTTGGCTTGTTGGCTTGTTGGTTTGTTGGTTTGTTGGCTTGTTGGTTACTTAGTTTGTTGGTTTGTTGGCATGTTGGTTTGTTGGTTTGTTGGTTTGTTGGCTTGTGGGTTTGTTGGTTTGTTGGCTTGTTGGTTTGTTGGTTTGTTGGCTTGTTGGCTTGTTGGTTTGTTGGTTTGTTGGTTTGTTGGTTTGTTGGTTTGTTGGCTTGTTGGTTTGTTGGTTTGTTGGCTTGTTGGTTTGTTCGTTTATTGGTTTGTTGGCTTGTTGGCTTGTTGGTTTGTTGGTTTTTTGGCTTGTTGATTTGTTGGTTTGTTGGCTTGTTGGCTTGTTGCTTTGTTCGTTTGATGGTTTGTTGGTTTGTTGGTTTTTTGGTTTGTTGGTTTTTTGGTTTGTAGCTTTGTTGGTTTGTTGGCTTGTTGGTTTGTTGGATTGTTGGTTTGTTGGTTTGTTGGTTTGTTGGCTTGTTGGCTTGTTGGTTTGTTACTTTGTTGGTTTGTTGGCTTGTTGGCTTGTTGGTTTGTTGGTTTGTTGGTTTGTTGGTTTGTTGGTTTGTTGCTTTGTTGGTTTGTTGGTTTGTTGGCTTGTTGGCTTGTTGGTTTGTTGGTTTGTTGGCTTGTTGGCTTGCTGGTTTGTTGGTTTGTTGGTTTGTTGGTTTGTTGCTTTGTTGGTTTGTTGGTTTGTTGGCTTGTTGGCTTGTTGGTTTGTTAGTTTGCTGGCTTTTTGGTTACTTGGTTTATTCGTTTGTTGGTTTGTTGGCTTGTTGGTTTGTTGGCTTGTTGCTTTGTTGGTTTGTTGGCTTGTTGGCTTGTTGGTTTGTTGGTTTGTTGGTTTGTTGGCTTGTTGGTTTGTTGGTTTGTTGGCTTGTTGGTTTGTTGGTTTGTTGGCTTGTTGGCTTGTTGGTTTGTTGGTTTGTTGGCTTGTTGGTTTGTTGGTTTGTTGGTTTCTTGGGTTGTTAACTTGTTGGTTTGTTGGTTTGTTGGCTTTTTGGTTACTTAGTTTGTTGGTTTGTTGGCATGTTGGTTTGTTGGTTTGTTGGTTTGTTGGTTTATTGGTTACTTATTTTGTTGGTTTGTTGGCATGTTGGTTTGTTGTCTTGTTGGTTTGTTGGCTTGTTGGCTTGTTGGTTTGTTAGTTTGTTGGCCTTTTGGTTACTTGGTTTGTTGGCTTGTTGGCTTGTTGCTTTGTTGGTTTGTTGGTTTGTTGGCTTGTTGGTTTGTTGGCTTGTTGGCTTGTTGGTTTGTTAGTTTGTTGGCCTTTTGGTTACTTGGTTTGTTGGTTTGTTCGTTTGTTGGTTTGTTGGCTTGTTGGTTTGTTGGTTTGTTGGTTTGTTGGTTTGTTGGTTTGTTGGCTTGTTGGCTTGTTGGCTTGTTCGTTTGTTAGTTTGTGAGCTTTTTGGTTACTTGGTTTGTTGGTTTGTTGGTTTGTTGGTTTGTTGGTTTGTTGGTTTGTTGGTTTGTTGGCTTGTTGGTTTGTTGGCTTGTTGGTTTGTTGGTTTGTTGGTTTGTTGGCTTGTTGGCTTGTTGGTTTGTTGGTTTGTTGGCTTGATGGCTTGTTGGCTTGTTGGCTTGTTCGTTTGTTAGTTTGTGAGCTTTTTGGTTACTTGGTTTGTTGGTTTGTTGGTTTGTTGGCTTGTTGGTTTGTTGGTTTGTTGGTTTGTTGGCTTGTTGGTTTGTTGGCTTGTTGGTTTGTTGGTTTGTTGGTTTGTTGGCTTGTTGGCTTGTTGGTTTGTTGGTTTGTTGGTTTGTTGGTTTGTTGGCTTGTTGGTTTGTTGGTTTATTGGTTTGTTGGCTTGTCGGTTTTTGGTTTGTTGGTTTGTTGGCTTGTTGGTTACTTGGTTTGTTGGTTTGTTGGTTTGTTGGTTTGTTGGCTTGTTGGTTTATTGGTTTGTTGGTGTTTTGGTTTGTTGGTTTATTTGTTTGTTGGTTTGTTGGCTTGTTGGTTTGTTGGTTTGTTGGTTTGTTGGTTTGTTAGTTTGTGGGTTTGTTGGTTTGTTGGCTTGTTGGTTTGTTGGTTTGTTGGCTTGTTGGCTTGTTGGTTTGTTGGTTTGTTGGCTTGTTGGTTACTTAGTTTGTTGATTTGTTGATTAGTTCGTTTGTTGGTTTGTTAGTTTGTTGGTTTGTTGGCTTGTTGGCTTGTTGGTTTGTTGGTTTGTTGTTTTTTTGGTTTGTTGGTTTGTTGGTTTGTTGGTTTGTTGGTTTGTTGGTTTATTTGTTTGTTGGTTTGTTGGCTTGTTGGTTTGTTAGTTTGTTGGTTTGTTGGTTTGTTGGTTTGTTGGTTTGTTGGTTTGTTGGTTTGTTGGTTTGTTGGTTTGTTGGTTTGTTGGTTTGTTGGTTTTTTGGTTTGTTGGTTTATTTGTTTGTGGATTTGTTGGCTTGTTGGCTTGTTGGTTTGTTGGTTTGTTGGTTTTTTGGTTTGTTGGTTTGTTGGTTTGTTGGTTTGTTGGTTTGTTGGTTTATTTGTTTGTTGGTTTGTTGGTTTATTTGTTTGTTGGTTTGTTTACTTGTTGGTTTGTTGGTTTGTTGGTTTGTTGCTTTGTTCGTTTGATGGTTTGTTGGTTTTTTGGTTACTTGGTTTGTTGGTTTGTTGGTTTGTTGGTTTGTTGGTTTGTTGGCTTGTCGGCTTGTTGGTTTGTTGGTTTGTTGGCTTGTTGGTTACTTAGTTTGTTGGTTTGTTGGCATGTTGGTTTGTTGGTTTGTTGGTTTGTTGGCTTGTGGGTTTGTTGGTTTGTTGGCTTGTTGGTTTGTTGGTTTGTTGGCTTGTTGGCTTGTTGGTTTGTTGGTTTGTTGGTTTGTTGGTTTGTTGGTTTGTTGGCTTGTTGGTTTGTTGGTTTGTTGGCTTGTTGATTTGTTGGTTTGTTGGCTTGTTGGCTTGTTGCTTTGTTCGTTTGATGGTTTGTTGGTTTGTTGGTTTTTTGGTTTTTTGGTTTGTAGCTTTGTTGGTTTGTTGGTTTGTTGGTTGTTGGCTTGTTGGTTTGTTGGCTTGTTGGTTTGTTAGTTTGTGGGCTTTTTGGTTACTTGGTTTGTTGGTTTGTTGGTTTGTTGGTTTGTTGGTTTGTTGGATTGTTGGTTTGTTGGTTTGTTGGTTTGTTGGCTTGTTGGCTTGTTGGTTTGTTGGTTTGTTGGTTTGTTGGCTTGTTGGTTTGTTGGTTTGTTGGTTTGTTGGCTTGTTGGTTTGTTGGCTTGTTGGTTTGTTGGTTTGTTGGTTTGTTGGCTTGTTGGCTTGTTGGTTTGTTGGTTTGTTGGTTTGTTGGTTTGTTGGCTTGCTGGTTTGTTGGTTTGTTGGCTTGTCGGTTTTTGGTTTGTTGGTTTGTTGGCTTGTTGGTTACTTGGTTTGTTGGTTTGTTGGTTTGTTGGTTTGTTGGCTTGTTGGTTTATTGGTTTGTTGGTGTTTTGGTTTGTTGGTTTATTTGTTTGTTGGTTTGTTGGCTTGTTGGTTTGTTGGTTTGTTGGTTTGTTGGTTTGTTAGTTTGTGGGTTTGTTGGTTTGTTGGCTTGTTGGTTTGTTGGTATGTTGGCTTGTTGGCTTGCTGGTTTGTTAGTTTGTTGGTTTGTTGGCTTGTTGGCTTGTTGGTTTGTTAGTTTGCTGGCTTTTTGGTTACTTGGTTTGTTCGTTTGTTGGTTTGTTGGTTTGTTGGCTTGTTGCTTTGTTGGTTTGTTGGTTTGTTGGCTTGTTGGCTTGTTGGTTTGTTGGTTTGTTGGTTTGTTGGCTTGTTGGTTTGTTGGTTTGTTGGTCTGTTAGTTTGTTGGTTTGTTGGCTTGTTGGTTTGTTGGTTTGTTGGTTTGTTGCCTTGTTGGTTTGTTGGTTTGTTGGTTTGTTGGTTTGTTGGTTTGTTGGTTTTTGGGTTTGTTGGTTTATTTGTTTGTTGATTTGTTGGCTTGTTGGTTTGTTGGTTTGTTGGTTTGTTGGTTTGTTGGCTTGTTGGTTTGTTGGTTTGTTGGCTTGTTGGCTTGTTGGTTTGTTGGCTTGTTGGCTTGTTGGTTTGTTGGTTTGTTGGTTTTTTGGTTTGTTGGTTTGTTGGTTTGTTAGTTTGTTGGTTTGTTGGTTTATTTGTTTGTTGGTTTGTTGGTTTATTTGTTTGTTGGTTTGTTGGCTTGTTGGTTTGTTGGTTTGTTGGTTTGTTGCTTTGTTCGTTTGATGGTTTGTTGGTTTTTTGGTTACTTGGTTTGTTGGTTTTTTGGTTACTTGGTTTGTTGGTTTGTTGGTTTGTTGGTTTGTTGGTTTGTTGGCTTGTTGGCTTGTTGGCTTGTTGGTTTGTTGGTTTGTTGGCTTGTTGGTTACTTAGTTTGTTGGTTTGTTGGCATGTTGGTTTGTTGGTTTGTTGGCTTGTTGGTTTGTTGGTTTGTTGGCTTGTTGGCTTGTTGGTTTGTTGGTTTGTTGGTTTGTTGGTTTGTTGGTTTGTTGGCTTGTTGGTTTGTTGGTTTGTTGGCTTATTGGTTTGTTGGTTTGTTGGCTTGTTGGCTTGTTGGTTTGTTGGTTTGTTGGCTTGTTGGTTTGTTGGTTTGTTGGCTTGTTGGCTTGTTGCTTTGTTCGTTTTATGGTTTGTTGGTTTGTTGGTTTTTTGGTTTGTTGGTTTTTTGTTTTGTTGCTTTGTTGGTTTGTTGGTTTGTTGGCTTGTTGGCTTGTTGGTTTGTTGGCTTGTTGGTTTGTTAGTTTGTTGGCTTTTTGGTTACTTGGTTTGTTGGTTTGTTGGCTTGTTGGTTTGTTGGATTGTTGGTTTGTTGGTTTGTTGGTTTGTTGGCTTGTTGGCTTGTTGGTTTGTTGGTTTGTTGGTTTGTTGGTTTGCTGGTTTGTTGGTTTTTTGGTTTTTTGGTTTGTTGGTTTGTTGGCTTGTTGGTTTGTTGGTTTGTTGGTTTGTTTGCTTGTTGGTTTGTTGGTTTGTTGGCTTGTTGGTTTGTTGGTTTGTTGGTTAGTTGGCTTGTTGGCTTGTTGGTTTATTGGTTTGTTGGCTTGTTGGTTTGTTGGTTTGTTGGCTTGTTTGCTTGTTGCTTTGTTGGTTTGCTGGTTTGTTGGCTTGTTGGCTTGTTGGTTTGTTAGTTTGTTGGCTTTTTGGTTACTTGGTTTGTTGGTTTGTTGGTTTGTTGGCTTGTTGGTTTGTTGGGTTGTTGGTTTGTTGGTTTGTTAGTTTGTTGGTTTGTTGGCTTGTTGGCTTGTTGGTTTGTTGGTTTGTTGGCTTGTTGGTTACTTGGTTTGTTGGTTTGTTGGTTTGTTGGTTTGTTGGTTTGTTGGCTTGTTGGCTTGTTTGTTTGTTGGTTAGTTTGTTTGTTGGTTTGTTACTTTGTTGGTTTGTTGGCTTGTTGGCTTGTTGGTTTGTTGGTTTGTTGGTTTGTTGGTTTGTTGGTTTGTTGCTTTGTTGGTTTGTTGGTTTGTTGGCTTGTTGGCTTGTTGGTTTGTTGGTTTGTTGGCTTGTTGGCTTGCTGGTTTGTTGGTTTGTTGGTTTGTTGGTTTGTTGCTTTGTTGGTTTGTTGGTTTGTTGGCTTGTTGGCTTGTTGGTTTGTTAGTTTGCTGGCTTTTTGGTTACTTGGTTTGTTCGTTTGTTGGTTTGTTGGCTTGTTGGTTTGTTTGCTTGTTGCTTTGTTAGTTTGTTGGCTTGTTGGCTTGTTGGTTTGTTGGTTTGTTGGTTTGTTGGCTTGTTGGTTTGTTGGTTTGTTGGTTTGTTGGTTTGTTGGTTTCTTGGCTTGTTAACTTGTTGGTTTGTTGGTTTGTTGGCTTTTTGGTTACTTAGTTTGTTGGTTTGTTGGCATGTTGGTTTGTTGGTTTGTTGGTTTGTTGGTTTGTTGGTTACTTATTTTGTTGGTTTGTTGGCTTGTTGGTTTGTTGGCTTGTTGGCTTGTTGGTTTGTTAGTTTGTTGGCCTTTTGGTTACTTGGTTTGTTGGCTTGTTGGCTTGTTGCTTTGTTGGTTTGTTGGTTTGTTGGCTTGTTGGTTTGTTGGCTTGTTGGCTTGTTGGTTTGTTAGTTTGTTGGCCTTTTGGTTACTTGGTTTGTTGGTTTGTTGGTTTGTTCGTTTGTTGGTTTGTTGGATTGTTGGTTTGTTGGTTTGTTGGTTTGTTGGTTTGTTGGCTTGTTGGCTTGTTGGCTTGTTGGTTTGTTAGTTTGTGAGCTTTTTGGTTACTTGGTTTGTTGGTTTGTTGGTTTGTTGGTTTGTTGGTTTGTTGGTTTGTTGGCTTGTTGGTTTGTTGGCTTGTTGGTTTGTTGGTTTGTTGGTTTGTTGGCTTGTTGGCTTGTTGGTTTGTTGGTTTGTTGGCTTGTTGGCTTGTTGGCTTGTTGGCTTGTTCGTTTGTTAGTTTGTGAGCTTTTTGGTTACTTGGTTTGTTGGTTTGTTGGCTTGTTGGTTTGTTGGTTTGTTGGTTTGTTGGCTTGTTGGTTTGTTGGCTTGTTGGTTTGTTGGTTTGTTGGTTTGTTGGCTTGTTGGCTTGTTGGTTTGTTGGTTTGTTGGTTTGTTGGTTTGTTGGCTTGTTGGTTTGTTGGTTTGTTGGCTTGTCGGTTTTTGGTTTGTTGGTTTGTTGGCTTGTTGGTTACTGGGTTTGTTGGTTTGTTGGCTTGTTGGTTTATTGGTTTGTTGGTGTTTTGGTTTGTTGGTTTATTTGTTTGTTGGTTTGTTGGCTTGTTGGTTTGTTGGTTTGTTGGTTTGTTGGTTTGTTAGTTTGTTGGTTTGTTGGTTTGTTGGCTTGTTGGTTTGTTGGTTTGTTGGCTTGTTGGCTTGTTGGTTTGTTGGTTTGTTGGCTTGTTGGTTACTTAGTTTGTTGATTTGTTGATTAGTTCGTTTGTTGGTTTGTTAGTTTGTTGGTTTGTTGGCTTGTTGGCTTGTTGGTTTGTTGGTTTTTTGGTTTGTTGGTTTGTTGGTTTGTTGGTTTGTTGGTTTGTTGGTTTATTTGTTTGTTGGTTTGTTGGCTTGTTGGTTTGTTAGTTTGTTAGTTTGTTGGTTTGTTGGTTTGTTGGTTTGTTGGTTTGTTGGTTTGTTGGTTTGTTGGTTTGCTGGTTTGTTGGTTTGTTGGTTTGTTGGTTTGTTGGTTTGTTGGTTTTTTGGTTTGTTGGTTTATTTGTTTGTTGATTTGTTGGCTTGTTGGTTTGTTGGTTTGTTGGTTTTTTGGTTTGTTGGTTTGTTGGTTTATTTGTTTGTTGGTTTGTTGGTTTATTTGTTTGTTGGTTTGTTTGCTTGTTGGTTTGTTGGTTTGTTGGTTTATTGCTTTGTTCGTTTGATGGTTTGTTGGTTTTTTGGTTACTTGGTTTGTTGGTTTGTTGGTTTGTTGGTTTGTTGGTTTGTTGGCTTGTTGGCTTGTTAGTTTGTTGGTTTGTTGGCTTGTTGGTTACTTAGTTTGTTGGTTTGTTGGCATGTTGGTTTGTTGGTTTGTTGGTTTGTTGGCTTGTGGGTTTGTTGGTTTGTTGGCTTGTTGGTTTGTTGGTTTGTTGGCTTGTTGGCTTGTTGGTTTGTTGGTTTGTTGGTTTGTTGGTTTGTTGGTTTGTTGGCTTGTTGGTTTGTTGGTTTGTTGGCTTGTTGGTTTGTTCGTTTGTTGGTTTGTTGGCTTGTTGGCTTGTTGGTTTGTTGGTTTTTTGGCTTGTTGATTTGTTGGTTTGTTGGCTTGTTGGCTTGTTGCTTTGTTCGTTTGATGGTTTGTTGGTTTGTTGGTTTTTTGGTTTGTTGGTTTTTTGGTTTGTAGCTTTGTTGGTTTGTTGGTTTGTTGGCTTGTTGGCTTGTTGGTTTGTTGGCTTGTTGGTTTGTTAGTTTGTTGGCTTTTTGGTTACTTGGTTTGTTGGTTTGTTGGCTTGTTGGTTTGTTGGATTGTTGGTTTGTTGGTTTGTTGGTTTGTTGGCTTGTTGGCTTGTTGGTTTGTTACTTTGTTGGTTTGTTGGCTTGTTGGCTTGTTGGTTTGTTGGTTTGTTGGTTTGTTGGTTTGTTGGTTTGTTGGTTTGTTGCTTTGTTGGTTTGTTGGTTTGTTGGCTTGTTGGCTTGTTGGTTTGTTGGTTTGTTGGCTTGTTGGCTTGCTGGTTTGTTGGTTTGTTGGTTTGTTGGTTTGTTGCTTTGTTGGTTTGTTGGTTTGTTGGCTTGTTGGCTTGTTGGTTTGTTAGTTTGCTGGCTTTTTGGTTACTTGGTTTATTCGTTTGTTGGTTTGTTGGCTTGTTGGTTTGTTGGCTTTTTGCTTTGTTGGTTTGTTGGCTTGTTGGCTTGTTGGTTTGTTGGTTTGTTGGTTTGTTGGCTTGTTGGCTTGTTGGTTTGTTGGTTTGTTGGCATGTTGGTTTGTTGGTTTGTTGGTTTCTTGGCTTGTTAACTTGTTGGTTTGTTGGTTTGTTGGCTTTTTGGTTACTTAGTTTGTTGGTTTGTTTACATGTTGGTTTGTTGGTTTGTTGGTTTGTTGGTTACTTATTTTGTTGGTTTGTTGGCATGTTGGTTTGCTGGTTTGTTGGTTTGTTGGTTTGTTGGTTTGTTGGCTTGTTGGTTTGTTGGCTTGTTGGCTTGTTGGTTTGTTAGTTTGTTGGCCTTTTGGTTACTTGGTTTGTTGGCTTGTTGGCTTGTTGCTTTGTTGGTTTGTTGGTTTGTTGGCTTGTTGGTTTGTTGGCTTGTTGGCTTGTTGGTTTGTTAGTTTGTTGGCCTTTTGATTACTTGGTTTGTTGGTTTGTTGGTTTTTTCGTTTGTTGGTTTGTTGGCTTGTTGGTTTGTTGGTTTGTTGGTTTGTTGGTTTGTTGGTTTGTTGGTTTGTTGGCTTGTTGGCTTGTTGGCTTGTTGGTTTGTTAGTTTGTGAGCTTTTTGGTTACTTGGTTTGTTGGTTTGTTGGTTTGTTGGTTTGTTGGTTTGTTGGTTTGTTGGTTTGTTGGCTTGTTGGTTTGTTGGCTTGTTGGTTTGTTGGTTTGTTGGTTTGTTGGCTTGTTGGCTTGTTGGTTTGTTGGTTTGTTGGCTTGTTGGCTTGTTGGCTTGTTGGCTTGTTCGTTTGTTAGTCTGTGAGCTTTTTGGTTACTTGGTTTGTTGGTTTGTTGGTTTGTTGGCTTGTTGGTTTGTTGGTTTGTTGGTTTGTTGGCTTGTTGGTTTGTTGGCTTGTTGGTTTGTTGGTTTGTTGGTTTGTTGGCTTGTTGGCTTGTTGGTTTGTTGGTTTGTTGGTTTGTTGGTTTGTTGGCTTGTTGGTTTGTTGGTTTGTTGGCTTGTCGGTTTTTGGTTTGTTGGTTTGTTGGCTTGTTGGTTACTTGGTTTGTTGGTTTGTTGGTTTGTTGGCTTGTTGGTTTATTGGTTTGTTGGTGTTTTGGTTTGTTGGTTTATTTGTTTGTTGGCTTGTTGGTTTGTTGGTTTGTTGGTTTGTTGGTTTGTTAGTTTGTGGGTTTGTTGGTTTGTTGGCTTGTTGGTTTGTTGGTTTGTTGGCTTGTTGGCTTGTTGGTTTGTTGGTTTGTTGGCTTGTTGGTTACTTAGTTTGTTGATTTGTTGATTAGTTCGTTTGTTGGTTTGTTAGTTTGTTGGTTTGTTGGCTTGTTGGCTTGTTGGTTTGTTGGTTTGTTGTTTTTTTGGTTTGTTGGTTGTTGGTTTGTTGGTTTGTTGGTTTGTTGGTTTATTTGTTTGTTGGTTTGTTGGCTTGTTGGTTTGTTAGTTTGTTGGTTTGTTGGTTTGTTGGTTTGTTGGTTTGTTGGTTTGTTGGTTTGTTGGTTTGTTGGTTTGTTGGTTTGTTGGTTTTTTGGTTTGTTGGTTTATTTGTTTGTGGATTTGTTGGCTTGTTGGCTTGTTGGTTTGTTGGTTTGTTGGTTTTTTGGTTTGTTGGTTTGTTGGTTTGTTGGTTTGTTGGTTTGTTGGTTTATTTGTTTGTTGGTTTGTTGGTTTATTTGTTTGTTGGTTTGTTTGCTTGTTGGTTTGTTGGTTTGTTGGTTTGTTGCTTTGTTCGTTTGATGGTTTGTTGGTTTTTTGGTTACTTGGTTTGTTGGTTTGTTGGTTTGTTGGTTTGTTGGTTTGTTGGCTTGTTGGCTTGTTGGCTTGTTGGTTTGTTGGTTTGTTGGCTTGTTGGTTACTTAGTTTGTTGGTTTGTTGGCATGTTGGTTTGTTGGCTTGTGGGTTTGTTGGTTTGTTGGCTTGTTGGTTTGTTGGTTTGTTGGCTTGTTGGCTTGTTGGTTTGTTGGTTTGTTGGTTTGTTGGTTTGTTGGTTTGTTGGCTTGTTGGTTTGTTGGTTTGTTGGCTTGTTGATTTGTTGGTTTGTTGGCTTGTTGGCTTGTTTCTTTGTTCGTTTGATGGTTTGTTGGTTTGTTGGTTTTTTGGTTTTTTGGTTTGTAGCTTTGTTGGTTTGTTGGTTTGTTGGCTTGTTGGCTTGTTGGTTTGTTGGCTTGTTGGTTTGTTAGTTTGTGGGCTTTTTGGTTACTTGGTTTGTTGGTTTGTTGGTTTGTTGGTTTGTTGGTTTGTTGGATTGTTGGTTTGTTGGTTTGTTGGTTTGTTGGCTTGTTGGCTTGTTGGTTTGTTGGTTTGTTGGTTTGTTGGTTTGTTGGTTTGTTGGTTTTTTGGTTTTTTGGTTTGTTGGTTTGTTGGCTTGTTGGTTTGTTGGTTTGTTGGTTTGTTTGCTTGTTGGTTTGTTGGTTTGTTGGCTTGTTGGTTTGTTGGTTTGTTGGTTTGTTGGTTTGTTGGCTTGTTGGCTTGTTGGTTTGTTGGTTTGTTGGCTTGTTGGTTTGTTGGTTTGTTGGCTTGTTGGCTTGTTGCTTTGTTGGTTTGCTGGTTTGTTGGCTTGTTGGCTTGTTGGTTTGTTAGTTTGTTGGCTTTTTGGTTACTTGGTTTGTTGGATTGTTGGTTGGTTGGCTTGTTGGTTTGTTGGCTTGTTGGTTTGTTGGTTTGTTAGTTTGTTGGTTTGTTGGTTTGTTGGCTTGTTGGCGTGTTGGTTTGTTGGTTTGTTGGCTTGTTGGTTACTTGGTTTGTTGGTTTGTTGGTTTGTTGGTTTGTTGGCTTGTTGGCTTGTTTGTTTGTTGGTTAGTTTGTTTGTTGGTTTGTGAGTTTGTTGGTTTGTTGGTTTGTTGGTTTGTTGGTTTGTTCGTTTGTTGCTTTGTTGGTATGTTGGTTTGTTGGCTTGTTGGCTTGTTGGTTTGTTGGTTTGTTGGCTTGTTGGCTTGTTGATTTGTTGGTTTGTTGGTTTGTTGGTTTGTTGGTTTGTTGGTTTGTTGGTTTGTTGGCTTGTTGGCTTGTTGGTTTGTTAGTTTGCTGGCTTTTTGGTTACTTGGTTTGTTGGTTTGTTGGTTTGTTGGCTTGTTGGTTTGTTGGTTTGTTGCTTTATTGGTTTGTTGGTTTGTTGGCTTGTTGGCTTGTTGGTTTGTTGGTTTGTTGGTTTGTTGGTTTGTTGGTTTGTTGGCTTGTTGGTTTGTTGGTTTGTTGGCTTGTTGGTTTGTTGGTTTGTTGGCTTGTTGGCTTGTTGGTTTGTTGGTTTGTTGGCTTGTTGGTTTGTTGGCCTGTTGGTTTGTTAGTTTGTTGGTTTGTCGGCTTGTTGGCTTGTTGGTTTGTTGGTTTGTTGGCTTTTTGGTTACTTAGTTTGTTGGTTTGTTGGCATGTTGGTTTGTTGGTTTGTTGGTTTGTTGGCTTGTTGGTTACTTAGTTTGTTGGTTTGTTGGCATGTTGGTTTGTTGGTTTGTTGGTTTGTTGGTTTGTTGGTTTGTTGGTTTGTTGGCTTGTTGGTTTGCTGGCTTGTTGGCTTGTTGGTTTGTTAGTTTGTTGGCCTTTTGGTTACTTGGTTTGTGTGCTTGTTGGCTTGTTGCTTTGTTGGTTTGTTGGTTTGTTGGTTTGTTGGCTTGTTGGTTTGTTGGTTTGTTGGTTTGTTGGCTTGTTGGCTTGTTGGTTTGTTGGCTTGTTGGTTACTTAGTTTGTTGGTTTGTTGGCATGTTGGTTTGTTGGTTTGTTGGTTTGTTGGTTTGTTGGTTTGTTGGTTTGTTGGTTTGTTGGCTTGTTGGTTTGCTGGCTTGTTGGCTTGTTGGTTTGTTAGTTTGTTGGCCTTTTGGTTACTTGGTTTGTGTGCTTGTTGGCTTGTTGCTTTGTTGGTTTGTTGGTTTGTTGGCTTGTTGGTTTGTTGGCTTGTTGGCTTGTTGGTTTGTTAGTTTGTTGGCCTTTTGGTTACTTGGTTTGTTGGTTTGTTGGTTTGTTGGCTTGTTGGTTTGTTGGTTTGTTGGTTTGTTGGTTTGTTGGTTTGTTGGTTTGTTGGCTTGTTGGCTTGTTGGCTTGTTGGCTTGTTAGTTTGTGAGCTTTTTGGTTACTTGCTTTGTTGGTTTGTTGGTTTGTTGGCTTGTTGGTTTGTTGGTTTGTTGGTTTGTTGGTTTGTTGGCTTGTTGGTTTGTTGGCTTGTTGGTTTGTTGGTTTGTTGGTTTGTTAATTTGTTGGTTTGTTGGTTTGTTGGTTTGTTGGTTTGTTGGTTTGTTGGGTTGTTGGTTTTTTTGTTTGTTGGCTTGTCGGTTTTTGGTTTGTTGGTTTGTTGGCTTGTTGGTTACTTGGTTTGTTGGTTTGTTGGTTTGTTGGTTTGTTGGCTTGTTGGTTTGTTGGTTTGTTTGTGTTTTGGTTTGTTAGTTTATTTGTTTGTTGGTTTGTTGGCTTGTTGGTTTGTTGGTTTGTTGGTTTGTTGGTTTGTTAGTTTGTTGGTTTGTTGGCTTGTTGGTTATTTGGTTTGTTGGTTTGTTGGTTTGTTGGTTTGTTGGCTTGTTGGTTTGTTGGTTTGTTGGTGTTTTGGTTTGTTGGTTTATTTGTTTGTTGGTTTGTTGGCTTGTTGGTTTGTTGGTTTGTTGGTTTGTTGGTTTGTTAGTTTGTTGGTTTGTTGGTTTGTTGGCTTGTTGGTTTGTTGGTTCGTTGGCTTGTTGGCTTGTTGGTTTGTTGGTTTGTTGGTTTGTTGGTTACTTAGTTTGTTGATTTGTTGATTAGTTCGTTTGTTCGTTTGTTAGTGTGTTGGTTTGTTGGCTTGTTGGCTTGTTGGTTTGTTGGTTTTTTCGGTTTGTTGGTTTGTTGGTTTGTTGGTTTGTTGGTTTATTTGTTTGTTGGTTTGTTGGCTTGTTGGTTTGTTGGTTTGTTGGTTTGTTGGCTTGTTGGTTTGTTAATTTGTTGGTTTGTTGGTTTGTTGGTTTGTCGGTTTTTTGGTTTGTTGGTTTATTTGTTTGTTGATTTGTTGGCTTGTTGGTTTGTTGGTTTGTTGGTTTGTTGGTTTGTTGGCTTGTTGGTTTGTTGATTTGTTGGTTTGTTGGCTTGTTGGCTTGTTGGTTTGTTGCTTTGTTGGTTTGTTGGTTTGTTGGCTTGTTGGCTTGTTGGTTTGTTGGTTTGTTGGTTTGTTGGTTTGTTGGTTTGTTGGCTTGTTGGTTTGTTGGTTTGTTGGCTTGTTGGTTTGTTGGTTTGTTGGCTTGTTGGCTTGTTGGTTTGTTGGTTTGTTGGCTTGTTGGTTTGTTGGCTTGTTGGTTTGTTAGTTTGTTGGTTTGTTGGCTTGTTGGCTTGTTGGTTTGTTGGTTTGTTGGCTTTTTGGTTACTTAGTTTGTTGGTTTGTTGGCATGTTGGTTTGTTGGTTTGTTGGTTTGTTGGCTTGTTGGTTACTTAGTTTGTTGGTTTGTTGGCATGTTGGTTTGTTGGTTTGTTGGTTTGTTGGTTTGTTGGTTTGTTGGTTTGTTGGCTTGTTGGTTTGCTGGCTTGTTGGCTTGTTGGTTTGTTAGTTTGTTGGCCTTTTGGTTACTTGGTTTGTGTGCTTGTTGGCTTGTTGCTTTGTTGGTTTGTTGGTTTGTTGGTTTGTTGGCTTGTTGGTTTGTTGGTTTGTTGGTTTGTTGGCTTGTTGGCTTGTTGGTTTGTTGGCTTGTTGGTTACTTAGTTTGTTGGTTTGTTGGCATGTTGGTTTGTTGGTTTGTTGGTTTGTTGGTTTGTTGGTTTGTTGGTTTGTTGGTTTGTTGGCTTGTTGGTTTGCTGGCTTGTTGGCTTGTTGGTTTGTTAGTTTGTTGGCCTTTTGGTTACTTGGTTTGTGTGCTTGTTGGCTTGTTGCTTTGTTGGTTTGTTGGTTTGTTGGCTTGTTGGTTTGTTGGCTTGTTGGCTTGTTGGTTTGTTAGTTTGTTGGCCTTTTGGTTACTTGGTTTGTTGGTTTGTTGGTTTGTTGGCTTGTTGGTTTGTTGGTTTGTTGGTTTGTTGGTTTGTTGGTTTGTTGGTTTGTTGGCTTGTTGGCTTGTTGGCTTGTTGGTTTGTTAGTTTGTGAGCTTTTTGGTTACTTGGTTTGTTGGTTTGTTGGTTTGTTGGCTTGTTGGTTTGTTGGTTTGTTGGTTTGTTGGTTTGTTGGCTTGTTGGTTTGTTGGCTTGTTGGTTTGTTGGTTTGTTGGTTTGTTAATTTGTTGGTTTGTTGGTTTGTTGGTTTGTTGGTTTGTTGGTTTGTTGGCTTGTTGGTTTTTTTGTTTGTTGGCTTGTCGGTTTTTGGTTTGTTGGTTTGTTGGCTTGTTGGTTACTTGGTTTGTTGGTTTGTTGGTTTGTTGGTTTGTTGGCTTGTTGGTTTGTTGGTTTGTTTGTGTTTTGGTTTGTTGGTTTATTTGTTTGTTGGTTTGTTGGCTTGTTGGTTTGTTGGTTTGTTGGTTTGTTGGTTTGTTAGTTTGTTGGTTTGTTGGCTTGTTGGTTACTTGGTTTGTTGGTTTGTTGGTTTGTTGGTTTGTTGGCTTGTTGGTTTGTTGGTTTGTTGGTGTTTTGGTTTGTTGGTTTATTTGTTTGTTGGTTTGTTGGCTTGTTGGTTTGTTGGTTTGTTGGTTTGTTGGTTTGTTAGTTTGTTGGTTTGTTGGTTTGTTGGCTTGTTGGTTTGTTGGTTCGTTGGCTTGTTGGCTTGTTGGTTTGTTGGTTTGTTGGCTTGTTGGTTACTTAGTTTGTTGATTTGTTGATTAGTTCGTTTGTTCGTTTGTTAGTGTGTTGGTTTGTTGGCTTGTTGGCTTGTTAGTTTGTTGGTTTTTTCGGTTTGTTGGTTTGTTGGTTTGTTGGTTTGTTGGTTTATTTGTTTGTTGGTTTGTTGGCTTGTTGGTTTGTTGGTTTGTTGGTTTGTTGGCTTGTTGGTTTGTTAATTTGTTGGTTTGTTGGTTTGTTGGTTTGTCGGTTTTTTGGTTTGTTGGTTTATTTGTTTGTTGATTTGTTGGCTTGTTGGTTTGTTGGTTTGTTGGTTTGTTGGTTTGTTGGCTTGTTGGTTTGTTGATTTGTTGGTTTGTTGGCTTGTTGGCTTGTTGGTTTGTTGGCTTGTTGGTTTTTTGGTTTGTTGGTTTGTTGGTTTGTTGGTTTGTTGGTTTGTTGGTTTATTTGTTTGTTGGTTTGTTGGTTTATTTGTTTGTTGGTTTGTTGGCTTGTTGGTTTGTTGGTTTGTTGGTTTGTTGCTTTGTTCGTTTGATGGTTTGTTGGTTTTTTGGTTACTTGGTTTGTTGGTTTGTTGGTTTGTTGGTTTGTTGGCTTGTTGGCTTGTTGGTTTGTTGGTTTGTTGGCTTGTTAGTTACTTAGTTTGTTGGTTTGTTGGTATGTTGGTTTGTTGGTTTGTTGGTTTGTTGGCTTGTTGGTTTGTTGGTTTGTTGGCTTGTTGGTTTGTTGGTTTGTTGGCTTGTTGGCTTGTTGGTTTGTTGGTTTGTTGGTTTGTTGGTTTGTTGGTTTGTTGGTTTGTTGGTTTGTTGGCTTGTTGGTTTGTTGGTTTGTTGGCTTGTTGGTTTGTTGGTTTGTTGGTTTGTTGGCTTGTTGGCTTGTTGGTTTGTTGGTTTGTTGGCTTGTTGGTTTGTTGGTTTGTTGGCTTGTTGGCTTGTTGCTTTGTTCGTTTGATGGTTTGTTGGTTTGTTGGTTTTTTGGTTTGTTGGTTTTTTGGTTTGTTGCTTTGTTGGTTTGTTGGTTTGTTGGCTTGTTGGCTTGTTGGTTTGTTGGCTTGTTGGTTTGTTAGTTTGTTGGCTTTTTGGTTACTTGGTTTGTTGGTTTGTTGTTTTGTTGGTTTGTTGGATTGTTGGTTTGTTGGTTTGTTGGTTTGTTGGCTTGTTGGCTTGTTGGTTTGTTGGTTTGTTGGTTTGTTGGTTTGTTGGCTTGTTGGTTTATTGGTTTGTTGGCTTGTTGGTTTGTTGGTTTGTTGGCTTGTTGGCTTGTTGGTTTGTTGGTTTGTTGCTTTGTTCGTTTGATGGTTTGTTGGTTTTTTGGTTACTTGGTTTGTTGGTTTGTTGGTTTGTTGGTTTGTTGGCTTGTTGGCTTGTTGGTTTGTTGGTTTGTTGGCTTGTTAGTTACTTAGTTTGTTGGTTTGTTGGTATGTTGGTTTGTTGGTTTGTTGGTTTGTTGGCTTGTTGGTTTGTTGGTTTGTTGGCTTGTTGGTTTGTTGGTTTGTTGGCTTGTTGGCTTGTTGGTTTGTTGGTTTGTTGGTTTGTTGGTTTGTTGGTTTGTTGGTTTGTTGGTTTGTTGGCTTGTTGGTTTGTTGGTTTGTTGGCTTGTTGGTTTGTTGGTTTGTTGGTTTGTTGGCTTGTTGGCTTGTTGGTTTGTTGGTTTGTTGGCTTGTTGGTTTGTTGGTTTGTTGGCTTGTTGGCTTGTTGCTTTGTTCGTTTGATGGTTTGTTGGTTTGTTGGTTTTTTGGTTTGTTGGTTTTTTGGTTTGTTGCTTTGTTGGTTTGTTGGTTTGTTGGCTTGTTGGCTTGTTGGTTTGTTGGCTTGTTGGTTTGTTAGTTTGTTGGCTTTTTGGTTACTTGGTTTGTTGGTTTGTTGTTTTGTTGGTTTGTTGGATTGTTGGTTTGTTGGTTTGTTGGTTTGTTGGCTTGTTGGCTTGTTGGTTTGTTGGTTTGTTGGTTTGTTGGTTTGTTGGTTTGTTGGTTTGTTGGTTTGTTGGTTTTTTGGTTTTTTGGTTTGTTGGTTTGTTGGCTTGTTGGTTTGTTAGTTTGTTGGTTTGTTTGCTTGTTGGTTTGTTGGTTTGTTGGCTTGTTGGTTTGTTGGTTTGTTGGTTTGTTGGCTTGTTGGCTTGTTGGTTTGTTGGTTTGTTGGCTTGTTGGTTTGCTGGTTTGTTGGCTTGTTGGCTTGTTGGTTTGTTAGTTTGTTGGCTTTTTGGTTACTTGGTTTGTTGGTTTGTTGGTTTGTTGGCTTGTTGGTTTGTTGGGTTGTTGGTTTGTTGGTTTGTTAGTTTGTTGGTTTGTTGGCTTGTTGGCTTGTTGGTTTGTTGGTTTGTTGGCTTGTTGGTTACTTGGTTTGTTGGTTTGTTAGTTTGTTGGTTTGTTGGTTTGTTCGCTTGTTGGCTTGTTTGTTTGTTGGTTAGTTTGTTTGTTGGTTTGTTACTTTGTTGGTTTGTTGGCTTGTTGGCTTGTTGGTTTGTTGGTTTGTTGGTTTGTTGGTTTGTTGGTTTGTTGCTTTGTTGGTTTGTTGGTTTGTTGGCTTGTTGGCTTGTTGGTTTGTTGGTTTGTTGGCTTGTTGGCTTGCTGGTTTGTTGATTTGTTGGTTTGTTGGTTTGTTGCTTTGTTGGTTTGTTGGTTTGTTGGCTTGTTGGCTTGTTGGTTTGTTAGTTTGCTGGCTTTTTGGTTACTTGGTTTGTTCGTTTGTTGGTTTGTTGGCTTGTTGGTTTGTTGGCTTGTTGCTTTGTTGGTTTGTTGGTTTGTTGGCTTGTTGGCTTGTTGGTTTGTTGGTTTATTGGTTTGTTGGCTTGTTGGTTTGTTGGTTTGTTGGCTTGTTGGTTTGTTGGTTTGTTGGCTTGTTGGCTTGTTGGTTTGTTGGTTTGTTGGCTTGTTGGTTTGTTGGTTTGTTGGTTTCTTGGCTTGTTAACTTGTTGGTTTGTTGGTTTGTTGGCTTTTTGGTTACTTAGTTTGTTGGTTTGTTGGCATGTTGGTTTGTTGGTTTGTTGGTTTGTTGGTTTGTTGGTTTGTTGGTTTGTTGGTTACTTATTTTGTTGGTTTGTTGGCATGTTGGTTTGCTGGTTTGTTGGTTTGTTGGTTTGTTGGTTTGTTGGCTTGTTGGTTTGTTGGCTTGTTGGCTTGTTGGTTTGTTAGTTTGTTGGCCTTTTGGTTACTTGGTTTGTTGGCTTGTTGGCTTGTTGCTTTGTTGGTTTGTTGGTTTGTTGGCTTGTTGGTTTGTTGGCTTGTTGGCTTGTTGGTTTGTTAGTTTGTTGGCCTTTTGGTTACTTGGTTTGTTGGTTTGTTCGTTTGTTGGTTTGTTGGCTTGTTGGTTTGTTGGTTTGTTGGTTTGTTGGTTTGTTGGTTTGTTGGCTTGTTGGTTTGTTGGTTTGTTGGCTTGTTAGTTACTTAGTTTGTTGGTTTGTTGGTATGTTGGTTTGTTGGTTTGTTGGTTTGTTGGCTTGTTGGTTTGTTGGTTTGTTGGCTTGTTGGTTTGTTGGTTTGTTGGCTTGTTGGCTTGTTGGTTTGTTGGTTTGTTGGTTTGTTGGTTTGTTGGTTTGTTGGCTTGTTGGTTTGTTGGTTTGTTGGCTTGTTGGTTTATTGGTTTGTTGGTTTGTTGGCTTGTTGGCTTGTTGGTTTGTTGGTTTGTTGGCTCGTTGGTTTGTTGGTTTGTTGGCTTGTTGGCTTGTTGCTTTGTTCGTTTGATGGTTTGTTGGTTTGTTGGTTTTTTGGTTTGTTGGTTTTTTGGTTTGTTGCTTTGTTGGTTTGTTGGTTTGTTGGCTTGTTGGCTTGTTGGTTTGTTGGCTTGTTGGTTTGTTAGTTTGTTGGTTTTTTGGTTACTTGGTTTGTTGGTTTGTTGGTTTGTTGGCTTGTTGGTTTGTTGGTTTCTTGGATTGTTGGTTTGTTGGTTTGTTGGTTTGTTGGCTTGTTGGCTTGTTGGTTTGTTGGTTTGTTGGTTTGTTGGTTTGTTGGTTTGTTGGTTTGTTGGTTTTTTGGTTTTTTGGTTTGTTGGTTTGTTGGCTTGTTGGTTTGTTGGTTTGTTGGTTTGTTTGCTTGTTGGTTTGCTGGTTTGTTGGCTTGTTGGTTTGTTGGTTTGTTGGTTTGTTGGCTTGTTGGCTTGTTGGTTTGTTGGTTTGTTGGCTTGTTGGTTTGCTGGTTTGTTGGCTTGTTGGCTTGTTGGTTTGTTAGTTTGTTGGCATTTTGGTTACTTGGTTTGTTGGTTTGTTGGTTTGTTGGCTTGTTGGTTTGTTGGGTTGTTGGTTTGTTGGTTTGTTAGTTTGTTGGTTTGTTGGCTTGTTGGCTTGTTGGTTTGTTGGTTTGTTGGCTTGTTGGTTACTTGGTTTGTTGGTTTGTTGGTTTGTTGGTTTGTTGGTTTGTTGGCTTGTTGGCTTGTTTGTTTGTTGGTTAGTTTGTTTGTTGGTTTGTTACTTTGTTGGTTTGTTGGCTTGTTGGCTTGTTGGTTTGTTGGTTTGTTGGTTTGTTGGTTTGTTGGTTTGTTGCTTTGTTGGTTTGTTGGTTTGTTGGCTTGTTGGCTTGTTGGTTTGTTGGTTTGTTGGCTTGTTGGCTTGCTGGTTTGTTGGTTTGTTTGTTTGTTGGTTTGTTGCTTTGTTGGTTTGTTGGTTTGTTGGCTTGTTGGCTTGTTGGTTTGTTAGTTTGCTGGCTTTTTGGTTACTTGGTTTGTTCGTTTGTTGGTTTGTTGGCTTGTTGGTTTGTTGGCTTGTTGCTTTGTTGGTTTGTTGGTTTGTTGGCTTGTTGGCTTGTTGCTTTGTTGGTTTGTTGGTTTGTTGGCTTGTTGGTTTGTTGGTTTGTTGGCTTGTTGGTTTGTTGGTTTGTTGGCTTGTTGGCTTGTTGGTTTGTTGGTTTGTTGGCTTGTTGGTTTGTTGGTTTGTTGGTTTCTTGGCTTGTTAACTTGTTGGTTTGTTGGTTTGTTGGCTTTTTGGTTACTTAGTTTGTTGGTTTGTTGGCATGTTGGTTTGTTGGTTTGTTGGTTTGTTGGTTTGTTGGTTACTTATTTTGTTGGTTTGTTGGCATGTTGGTTTGCTGGTTTGTTGGTTTGTTGGTTTGCTGGTTTGTTGGCTTGTTGGTTTGTTGGCTTGTTGGCTTGTTGGTTTGTTAGTTTGTTGGCCTTTTGGTTACTTGGTTTGTTGGCTTGTTGGCTTGTTGCTTTGTTGGTTTGTTGGTTTGTTGGCTTGTTGGTTTGTTGGCTTGTTGGCTTGTTGGTTTGTTAGTTTGTTGGCCTTTTGGTTACTTGGTTTGTTGGTTTGTTGGTTTGTTCGTTTGTTGGTTTGTTAGCTTGTTGGTTTGTTGGTTTGTTGGTTTGTTGGTTTGTTGGTTTGTTGGCTTGTTGGCTTGTTGGCTTGTTGGTTTGTTAGTTTGTGAGCTTTTTGGTTACTTGGTTTGTTGATTTGTTGGTTTGTTGGTTTGTTGGTTTGTTGGTTTGTTGGTTTGTTGGTTTGTTGGTTTATTGGCTTGTTGGTTTGTTGGCTTGTTGGTTTGTTGGTTTGTTGGTTTGTTGGCTTGTTGGCTTGTTGGTTTGTTGGTTTGTTGGTTTGTTGGCTTGTTGGTTTGTTGGCTTGTTGGTTTGTTGGTTTGTTGGTTTGTTGGCTTGTCGGTTTTTGGTTTGTTGGTTTGTTGGCTTGTTGGTTACTTGGTTTGTTGGTTTGTTGGTTTGTTGGTTTGTTGGTTTGTTAGTTTGTTGGTTTGTTGGTTTGTTGGCTTGTTGGTTTGTTGGTTCGTTGGCTTGTTGGCTTGTTGGTTTGTTGGTTTGTTGGCTTGTTGGTTACTTAGTTTGTTGATTTGTTGATTAGTTCGTTTGTTGGTTTGTTAGTTTGTTGGTTTGTTGGCTTGTTGGCTTGTTGGTTTGTTGGTTTTTTGGTTTGTTGGTTTGTTGGTTTGTTGGTTTGTTGGTTTGTTGGTTTGTTGGTTTATTTGTTTGTTGGTTTGTTGGCTTGTTGGTTTGTTAGTTTGTTGGTTTGTTGGTTTGTTGGTTTGTTGGTTTGTTGGTTTGTTGGTTTGTTGGTTTGTTGGTTTGTTGAATTGTTGGTTTTTGGTTTGTTGGTTTATTTGTTTGTTGATTTGTTGGCTTGTTGGCTTGTTGGTTTGTTGGTTTGTTGGTTTTTTGGTTTGTTGGTTTGTTGGTTTGTTGGTTTGTTGGTTTGTTGGTTTGTTGGTTTATTTGTTTGTTGGTTTATTTGTTTGTTGGTTTGTTGGTTTATTTGTTTATTGGTTTGTTTGCTTGTTGGCTTGTTGGTTTGTTGGTTTGTTGCTTTGTTCGTTTGATGGTTTGTTGGTTTTTTGGTTACTTGGTTTGTTGGTTTGTTGGTTTGTTGGTTTGTTGGTTTGTTGGCTAGTTGGCTTGTTGGTTTGTTGGTTTGTTGGCTTGTTGGTTACTTAGTTTGTTGGTTTGTTGGCATGTTGGTTTGTTGGTTTGTTGGTTTGTTGGCTTGTGGGTTTGTTGGTTTGTTGGCTTGTTGGTTTGTTGGTTTGTTGGCTTGTTGGCTTGTTGGTTTGTTGGTTTGTTGGTTTGTTGGTTTGTTGGTTTGTTGGCTTGTTGGTTTGTTGGTTTGTTGGCTTGTTGGTTTGTTGGTTTGTTGGTTTGTTGGCTTGTTGGCTTGTTGGTTTGTTGGTTTTTTGGCTTGTTGATTTGTTGGTTTGTTGGCTTGTTGGCTTGTTGCTTTGTTCGTTTGATGGTTTGTTGGTTTGTTGGTTTTTTGGTTTGTTGGTTTTTTGGTTTGTAGCTTTGTTGGTTTGTTGGTTTGTTGGCTTGTTGGCTTGTTGGCTTGTTGGTTTGTTGGCTTGTTGGTTTGTTAGTTTGTTGGCTTTTTGGTTACTTGGTTTGTTGGTTTGTTGGTTTGTTGGCTTGTTGGTTTGTTGGATTGTTGGTTTGTTGGTTTGTTGGTTTGTTGGCTTGTTGGCTTGTTGGCTTGTTGGTTTGTTGGTTTGTTGGTTTGTTGGTTTGTTGGTTTGTTGGTTTTTTGGTTTTTTGGTTTGTTGGTTTGTTGGCTTGTTAGCTTGTTGGTTTGTTGGTTTGTTGGTTTGTTTGCTTGTTGGTTTGTTGGTTTGTTGGCTTGTTGGTTTGTTGGTTTGTTGGTTTGTTGGTTTGTTGGCTTGTTGGCTTGTTGGTTTGTTAGTTTGTTGGCTTTTTGGTTACTTGGTTTGTTGGTTTGTTGGTTTCTTGGCTTGTTGGTTTGTTGGCTTGTTGGCTTGTTGGTTTGTTAGTTTGTTGGCCTTTTGGTTACTTGGTTTGTTGGCTTGTTGGCTTGTTGCTTTGTTGGTTTGTTGGTTTGTTGGCTTGTTGGTTTGTTGGCTTGTTGGCTTGTTGGTTTGTTAGTTTGTTGGCATTTTGGTTACTTGGTTTGTTGGTTTGTTGGTTTGTTGGCTTGTTGGTTTGTTGGGTTGTTGGTTTGTTGGTTTGTTAGTTTGTTGGTTTGTTGGCTTGTTGGCTTGTTGGTTTGTTGGTTTGTTGGCTTGTTGGCTTGTTGGTTTGTTGGTTTGTTGGCTTGTTGGTTTGCTGGTTTGTTGGCTTGTTGGCTTGTTGGTTTGTTAGTTTGTTGGCATTTTGGTTACTTGGTTTGTTGGTTTGTTGGTTTGTTGGCTTGTTGGTTTGTTGGGTTGTTGGTTTGTTGGTTTGTTAGTTTGTTGGTTTGTTGGCTTGTTGGCTTGTTGGTTTGTTGGTTTGTTGGCTTGTTGGTTACTTGGTTTGTTGGTTTGTTGGTTTGTTGGTTTGTTGGTTTGTTGGCTTGTTGGCTTGTTTGTTTGTTGGTTAGTTTGTTTGTTGGTTTGTTACTTTGTTGGTTTGTTGGCTTGTTGGCTTGTTGGTTTGTTGGTTTGTTGGTTTGTTGGTTTGTTGGTTTGTTGCTTTGTTGGTTTGTTGGTTTGTTGGCTTGTTGGCTTGTTGGTTTGTTGGTTTGTTGGCTTGTTGGCTTGCTGGTTTGTTGGTTTGTTTGTTTGTTGGTTTGTTGCTTTGTTGGTTTGTTGGTTTGTTGGCTTGTTGGCTTGTTGGTTTGTTAGTTTGCTGGCTTTTTGGTTACTTGGTTTGTTCGTTTGTTGGTTTGTTGGCTTGTTGGTTTGTTGGCTTGTTGCTTTGTTGGTTTGTTGGTTTGTTGGCTTGTTGGCTTGTTGCTTTGTTGGTTTGTTGGTTTGTTGGCTTGTTGGTTTGTTGGTTTGTTGGCTTGTTGGTTTGTTGGTTTGTTGGCTTGTTGGCTTGTTGGTTTGTTGGTTTGTTGGCTTGTTGGTTTGTTGGTTTGTTGGTTTCTTGGCTTGTTAACTTGTTGGTTTGTTGGTTTGTTGGCTTTTTGGTTACTTAGTTTGTTGGTTTGTTGGCATGTTGGTTTGTTGGTTTGTTGGTTTGTTGGTTTGTTGGTTACTTATTTTGTTGGTTTGTTGGCATGTTGGTTTGCTGGTTTGTTGGTTTGTTGGTTTGCTGGTTTGTTGGCTTGTTGGTTTGTTGGCTTGTTGGCTTGTTGGTTTGTTAGTTTGTTGGCCTTTTGGTTACTTGGTTTGTTGGCTTGTTGGCTTGTTGCTTTGTTGGTTTGTTGGTTTGTTGGCTTGTTGGTTTGTTGGCTTGTTGGCTTGTTGGTTTGTTAGTTTGTTGGCCTTTTGGTTACTTGGTTTGTTGGTTTGTTGGTTTGTTCGTTTGTTGGTTTGTTAGCTTGTTGGTTTGTTGGTTTGTTGGTTTGTTGGTTTGTTGGTTTGTTGGCTTGTTGGCTTGTTGGCTTGTTGGTTTGTTAGTTTGTGAGCTTTTTGGTTACTTGGTTTGTTGATTTGTTGGTTTGTTGGTTTGTTGGTTTGTTGGTTTGTTGGTTTGTTGGTTTGTTGGTTTATTGGCTTGTTGGTTTGTTGGCTTGTTGGTTTGTTGGTTTGTTGGTTTGTTGGCTTGTTGGCTTGTTGGTTTGTTGGTTTGTTGGTTTGTTGGCTTGTTGGTTTGTTGGCTTGTTGGTTTGTTGGTTTGTTGGTTTGTTGGCTTGTCGGTTTTTGGTTTGTTGGTTTGTTGGCTTGTTGGTTACTTGGTTTGTTGGTTTGTTGGTTTGTTGGTTTGTTGGTTTGTTAGTTTGTTGGTTTGTTGGTTTGTTGGCTTGTTGGTTTGTTGGTTCGTTGGCTTGTTGGCTTGTTGGTTTGTTGGTTTGTTGGCTTGTTGGTTACTTAGTTTGTTGATTTGTTGATTAGTTCGTTTGTTGGTTTGTTAGTTTGTTGGTTTGTTGGCTTGTTGGCTTGTTGGTTTGTTGGTTTTTTGGTTTGTTGGTTTGTTGGTTTGTTGGTTTGTTGGTTTGTTGGTTTGTTGGTTTATTTGTTTGTTGGTTTGTTGGCTTGTTGGTTTGTTAGTTTGTTGGTTTGTTGGTTTGTTGGTTTGTTGGTTTGTTGGTTTGTTGGTTTGTTGGTTTGTTGGTTTGTTGAATTGTTGGTTTTTGGTTTGTTGGTTTATTTGTTTGTTGATTTGTTGGCTTGTTGGCTTGTTGGTTTGTTGGTTTGTTGGTTTTTTGGTTTGTTGGTTTGTTGGTTTGTTGGTTTGTTGGTTTGTTGGTTTGTTGGTTTATTTGTTTGTTGGTTTATTTGTTTGTTGGTTTGTTGGTTTATTTGTTTATTGGTTTGTTTGCTTGTTGGCTTGTTGGTTTGTTGGTTTGTTGCTTTGTTCGTTTGATGGTTTGTTGGTTTTTTGGTTACTTGGTTTGTTGGTTTGTTGGTTTGTTGGTTTGTTGGTTTGTTGGCTAGTTGGCTTGTTGGTTTGTTGGTTTGTTGGCTTGTTGGTTACTTAGTTTGTTGGTTTGTTGGCATGTTGGTTTGTTGGTTTGTTGGTTTGTTGGCTTGTGGGTTTGTTGGTTTGTTGGCTTGTTGGTTTGTTGGTTTGTTGGCTTGTTGGCTTGTTGGTTTGTTGGTTTGTTGGTTTGTTGGTTTGTTGGTTTGTTGGCTTGTTGGTTTGTTGGTTTGTTGGCTTGTTGGTTTGTTGGTTTGTTGGTTTGTTGGCTTGTTGGCTTGTTGGTTTGTTGGTTTTTTGGCTTGTTGATTTGTTGGTTTGTTGGCTTGTTGGCTTGTTGCTTTGTTCGTTTGATGGTTTGTTGGTTTGTTGGTTTTTTGGTTTGTTGGTTTTTTGGTTTGTAGCTTTGTTGGTTTGTTGGTTTGTTGGCTTGTTGGCTTGTTGGCTTGTTGGTTTGTTGGCTTGTTGGTTTGTTAGTTTGTTGGCTTTTTGGTTACTTGGTTTGTTGGTTTGTTGGTTTGTTGGCTTGTTGGTTTGTTGGATTGTTGGTTTGTTGGTTTGTTGGTTTGTTGGCTTGTTGGCTTGTTGGCTTGTTGGTTTGTTGGTTTGTTGGTTTGTTGGTTTGTTGGTTTGTTGGTTTTTTGGTTTTTTGGTTTGTTGGTTTGTTGGCTTGTTAGCTTGTTGGTTTGTTGGTTTGTTGGTTTGTTTGCTTGTTGGTTTGTTGGTTTGTTGGCTTGTTGGTTTGTTGGTTTGTTGGTTTGTTGGTTTGTTGGCTTGTTGGCTTGTTGGTTTGTTAGTTTGTTGGCTTTTTGGTTACTTGGTTTGTTGGTTTGTTGGTTTCTTGGCTTGTTGGTTTGTTGGCTTGTTGGTTTGTTGGTTTGTTAGTTTGTTGGTTTGTTGGTTTGTTGGCTTGTTGGCGTGTTGGTTTGTTGGTTTGTTGGCTTGTTGGTTACTTGGTTTGTTGGTTTGTTGGTTTGTTGGTTTGTTGGCTTGTTGGCTTGTTTGTTTGTTGGTTAGTTTGTTTGTTGGTTTGTTAGTTTGTTGGTTTGTTGGCTTGTTGGCTTGTTGGTTTGTTGGTTTGTTGGTTTGTTGGTTTGTTGGTTTGTTGCTTTGTTGGTATGTTGGTTTGTTGGCTTGTTGGCTTGTTGGTTTGTTGGTTTGTTGGCTTGTTGGCTTGTTGGTTTGTTGGTTTGTTGGTTTGTTGCTTTGTTGGTTTGTTGGTTTGTTGGTTTGTTGGCTTGTTGGCTTGTTGGTTTGTTAGTTTGCTGGCTTTTTGGTTACTTGGTTTGTTGGTTTGTTGGTTTGTTGGCTTGTTGGTTTGTTGGCTTGTTGCTTTGTTGGTTTGTTGGTTTGTTGGCTTGTTGGCTTGTTGGTTTGTTGGTTTGTTGGTTTGTTGGCTTGTTGGTTTGTTGGTTTGTTGGCTTGTTGGTTTGTTGGTTTGTTGGTTTGTTGGCTTGTTGGCTTGTTGGTTTGTTGGTTTGTTGGCTTGTTGGTTTGTTGGCTTGTTGGTTTGTTAGTTTGTTGGTTTGTTGGCTTGTTTGCTTGTTGGTTTGTTGGTTTGTTGGCTTTTTGGTTACTTAGTTTGTTGGTTTGTTGGCATGTTGGTTTGTTGGTTTGTTGGTTTGTTGGCTTGTTGGTTACTTAGTTTGTTGGTTTGTTGGCATGTTGGTTTGTTGGTTTGTTGGTTTGTTGGTTTGTTGGTTTGTTTGTTTGTTGGCTTGTTGGTTTGCTGGCTTGTTGGCTTGTTGGTTTGTTAGTTTGTTGGCCTTTTGGTTACTTGGTTTGTGTGCTTGTTGGCTTGTTGCTTTGTTGGTTTGTTGGTTTGCTGGTTTGTTGGCTTGTTGGTTTGTTGGTTTGTTGGTTTGTTGGCTTGTTGGCTTGTTGGTTAGTTGGTTTGTTGGCTTGTTGGTTTGTTGGTTTGTTGGCTTGTTGGCTTGTTGCTTTGTTCGTTTGATGATTTGTTGGTTTGTTGGTTTTTTGGTTTGTTGGTTTTTTGGTTTGTTGCTTTGTTGGTTTGTTGGGTTGTTGGCTTGTTGGCTTGTTGGTTTGTTGGCTTGTTGGTTTGTTAATTTGTTGGCTTTTTGGTTACTTGGTTTGTTGGTTTGTTGGTTTGTTGGCTTGTTGGTTTGTTGGATTGTTAATTTGTTGGTTTGTTGGTTTGTTGGCTTGTTGGCTTGTTGGTTCGCTGGTTTGTTGGCTTGTTGGCTTGTTGGTTTGTTGGTTTTTTGGTTTTTTGGTTACTTGGTTTGTTGGTTTGTTGGTTTGTTGGCTTGTTGGTTTGTTGGCTTGTTGGTTTGTTGGTTTGTTAGTTTGTTGGTTTGTTGGTTTGTTGGCTTGTTGGCTTGTTGGTTTGTTGGTTTGTTGGCTTGTTGGTTACTTGGTTTGTTGGTTTGTTGGTTTGTTGGTTTGTTGGCTTGTTGGCTTGTTTGTTTGTTGGTTAGTTTGTTTGTTGGTTTGTTAGTTTGTTGGTTTGTTGGCTTGTTGGCTTGTTGGTTTGTTGGTTTGTTGGCTTGTTGGTTACTTAGTTTGTTGATTTGTTGATTAGTTCGTTTGTTCGTTTGTTAGTGTGTTGGTTTGTTGGCTTGTTGGCTTGTTGGTTTGTTGGTTTTTTCGGTTTGTTGGTTTGTTGGTTTGTTGGTTTGTTGGTTTGTTGGTTTATTTGTTTGTTGGTTTGTTGGCTTGTTGGTTTGTTGGTTTGTTGGCTTGTTGGTTTGTTGGCTTGTTGCTTTGTTGGTTTGTTGGTTTGTTGGCTTGTTGGCTTGTTGGTTTGTTGGTTTGTTGGTTTGTTGGCTTGTTGGTTTGTTGGCTTGTTGGCTTGTTGGTTTGTTGGTTTGTTGGTTTGTTGGCTTGTTGGCTTGTTGGTTTAGTGGTTTGTTGGCTTGTTGGTTTGTTGGCTTGTTGGTTTGTTGGTTTGTTGGTTTGTTGGCTTGTTGGCTTGTTGGTTTGTTGGTTTGTTGGTTTGTTGGCTTTTTGGTTACTTAGTTTGTTGGTTTGTTGGCATGTTGGTTTGTTGGTTTGTTGGTTTGTTGGCTTGTTGGTTACTTAGTTTGTTGGTTTGTTGGCATGTTGGTTTGTTGGTTTGTTGGTTTGTCGGTTTGTTGGTTTGTTGGTTTGTTGGCTTGTTGGTTTGCTGGCTTGTTGGCTTGTTGGTTTGTTAGTTTGTTGGCCTTTTGGTTACTTGGTTTGTGTGCTTGTTGGCTTGTTGCTTTGTTGGTTTGTTGGTTTGTTGGCTTGTTGGTTTTTTGGCTTGTTGGCTTGTTGGTTTGTTAGTTTGTTGGCCTTTTGGTTACTTGGTTTGTTGGTTTGTTGGTTTGTTGGTTTGTTGGTTTGTTGGCTTGTTGGTTTGTTGGTTTGTTGGTTTGTTGGTTTGTTGGTTTGTTGGTTTGTTGGTTTGTTGGCTTGTTGGTTACTTAGTTTGTTGATTTGTTGATTAGTTCGTTTGTTCGTTTGTTAGTGTGTTGGTTTGTTGGCTTGTTGGCTTGTTGGTTTGTTGGTTTTTTCGGTTTGTTGGTTTGTTGGTTTGTTGGTTTGTTGGTTTGTTGGTTTATTTGTTTGTTGGTTTGTTGGCTTGTTGGTTTGTTGGTTTGTTGGCTTGTTGGTTTGTTGGCTTGTTGCTTTGTTGGTTTGTTGGTTTGTTGGCTTGTTGGCTTGTTGGTTTGTTGGTTTGTTGGTTTGTTGGCTTGTTGGTTTGTTGGCTTGTTGGCTTGTTGGTTTGTTGGTTTGTTGGTTTGTTGGCTTGTTGGCTTGTTGGTTTAATGGTTTGTTGGCTTGTTGGTTTGTTGGCTTGTTGGTTTGTTGGTTTGTTGGTTTGTTGGCTTGTTGGCTTGTTGGTTTGTTGGTTTGTTGGTTTGTTGGCTTTTTGGTTACTTAGTTTGTTGGTTTGTTGGCATGTTGGTTTGTTGGTTTGTTGGTTTGTTGGCTTGTTGGTTACTTAGTTTGTTGGTTTGTTGGCATGTTGGTTTGTTGGTTTGTTGGTTTGTCGGTTTGTTGGTTTGTTGGTTTGTTGGCTTGTTGGTTTGCTGGCTTGTTGGCTTGTTGGTTTGTTAGTTTGTTGGCCTTTTGGTTACTTGGTTTGTGTGCTTGTTGGCTTGTTGCTTTGTTGGTTTGTTGGTTTGTTGGCTTGTTGGTTTTTTGGCTTGTTGGCTTGTTGGTTTGTTAGTTTGTTGGCCTTTTGGTTACTTGGTTTGTTGGTTTGTTGGTTTGTTGGTTTGTTGGTTTGTTGGCTTGTTGGTTTGTTGGTTTGTTGGTTTGTTGGTTTGTTGGTTTGTTGGTTTGTTGGTTTGTTGGCTTGTTGGCTTGTTGGCTTGTTGGTTTGTTAGTTTGTGAGCTTTTTGGTTACTTGCTTTGTTGGTTTGTTGGTTTGTTGGCTTGTTGGTTTGTTGGTTTGTTGGTTTGTTGGTTTGTTGGCTTGTTGGTTTGTTGGCTTGTTGGTTTGTTGGTTTGTTGGTTTGTTG
This sequence comes from Atherix ibis, assembly GCA_958298945.1. Taxonomy (NCBI): domain Eukaryota; kingdom Metazoa; phylum Arthropoda; class Insecta; order Diptera; family Athericidae; genus Atherix; species Atherix ibis. The sequence continues at coordinate 36,790,439 of OY282608.1, forward strand.
GTTTGTTGGTTTGTTGGTTTGTTGGTTTGTTGGTTTGTTGGTTTGTTGGCTTGTTGGTTTGTTGGTTTGTTGGCTTGTCGGTTTTTGGTTTGTTGGTTTGTTGGCTTGTTGGTTACTTGGTTTGTTGGTTTGTTGGTTTGTTGGTTTGTTGGCTTGTTGGTTTGTTGGTTTGTTGGTGTTTTGGTTTGTTGGTTTATTTGTTTGTTGGTTTGTTGGCTGGTTGGTTTGTTGGTTTGTTGGTTTGTTGGTTTGTTAGTTTGTTGGTTTGTTGGTTTGTTGGCTTGTTGGTTTGTTGGTTCGTTGGCTTGTTGGCTTGTTGGTTTGTTGGTTTGTTGGCTTGTTGGTTACTTAGTTTGTTGATTTGTTGATTAAATCGTTTGTTCGTTTGTTAGTGTGTTGGTTTGTTGGCTTGTTGGCTTGTTGGTTTGTTGGTTTTTTCGGTTTGTTGGTTTGTTGGTTTGTTGGTTTGTTGGTTTGTTGGTTTATTTGTTTGTTGGTTTGTTGGCTTGTTGGTTTGTTGGTTTGTTGGTTTGTTGGCTTGTTGGTTTGTTGGTTTGTTGGTTTGTTGGTTTGTCGGTTTTTTGGTATGTTGGTTTGTTGGTTTGTTGGTTTGTTGGCTTGTTGGTTTGTTGATTTGTTGGTTTGTTGGCTTGTTGGCTTGTTGGTTTGTTGGCTTGTTGGCTTGTTGGTTTGTTGGTTTGTTGGTTTTTTGGTTTTTTGGTTTGTTGGTTTGTTGGTTTGTTGGTTTGTTGGTTTGTTGGTTTGTTGGCTTGTTGGTTTGTTGGCTTGTTGGTTTGTTAGTTTGTTGGTTTGTTGGCTTGTTTGCTTGTTGGTTTGTTGGTTTGTTGGCTTTTTGGTTACTTAGTTTGTTGGTTTGTTGGCATGTTGGTTTGTTGGTTTGTTGGTTTGTTGGCTTGTTGGTTACTTAGTTTGTTGGTTTGTTGGCATGTTGGTTTGTTGGTTTGTTGGTTTGTTGGTTTGTTGGTTTGTTTGTTTGTTGGCTTGTTGGTTTGCTGGCTTGTTGGCTTGTTGGTTTGTTAGTTTGTTGGCCTTTTGGTTACTTGGTTTGTGTGCTTGTTGGCTTGTTGCTTTGTTGGTTTGTTGGTTTGCTGGTTTGTTGGCTTGTTGGTTTGTTGGTTTGTTGGTTTGTTGGCTTGTTGGCTTGTTGGTTTGTTGGTTTGTTGGCTTGTTGGTTTGTTGGTTTGTTGGCTTGTTGGCTTGTTGCTTTGTTCGTTTGATGATTTGTTGGTTTGTTGGTTTTTTGGTTTGTTGGTTTTTTGGTTTGTTGCTTTGTTGGTTTGTTGGGTTGTTGGCTTGTTGGCTTGTTGGTTTGTTGGCTTGTTGGTTTGTTAATTTGTTGGCTTTTTGGTTACTTGGTTTGTTGGTTTGTTGGTTTGTTGGCTTGTTGGTTTGTTGGATTGTTAATTTGTTGGTTTGTTGGTTTGTTGGCTTGTTGGCTTGTTGGTTCGCTGGTTTGTTGGCTTGTTGGCTTGTTGGTTTGTTGGTTTTTTGGTTTTTTGGTTACTTGGTTTGTTGGTTTGTTGGTTTGTTGGCTTGTTGGTTTGTTGGCTTGTTGGTTTGTTGGTTTGTTAGTTTGTTGGTTTGTTGGTTTGTTGGCTTGTTGGCTTGTTGGTTTGTTGGTTTGTTGGCTTGTTGGTTACTTGGTTTGTTGGTTTGTTGGTTTGTTGGTTTGTTGGCTTGTTGGCTTGTTTGTTTGTTGGTTAGTTTGTTTGTTGCTTTGTTAGTTTGTTGGTTTGTTGGCTTGTTGGCTTGTTGGTTTGTTGGTTTGTTGGCTTGTTGGTTACTTAGTTTGTTGATTTGTTGATTAGTTCGTTTGTTCGTTTGTTAGTGTGTTGGTTTGTTGGCTTGTTGGCTTGTTGGTTTGTTGGTTTTTTCGGTTTGTTGGTTTGTTGGTTTGTTGGTTTGTTGGTTTGTTGGTTTATTTGTTTGTTGGTTTGTTGGCTTGTTGGTTTGTTGGTTTGTTGGCTTGTTGGTTTGTTGGCTTGTTGCTTTGTTGGTTTGTTGGTTTGTTGGCTTGTTGGCTTGTTGGTTTGTTGGTTTGTTGGTTTGTTGGCTTGTTGGTTTGTTGGCTTGTTGGCTTGTTGGTTTGTTGGTTTGTTGGTTTGTTGGCTTGTTGGCTTGTTGGTTTAGTGGTTTGTTGGCTTGTTGGTTTGTTGGCTTGTTGGTTTGTTGGTTTGTTGGTTTGTTGGCTTGTTGGCTTGTTGGTTTGTTGGTTTGTTGGTTTGTTGGCTTTTTGGTTACTTAGTTTGTTGGTTTGTTGGCATGTTGGTTTGTTGGTTTGTTGGTTTGTTGGCTTGTTGGTTACTTAGTTTGTTGGTTTGTTGGCATGTTGGTTTGTTGGTTTGTTGGTTTGTCGGTTTGTTGGTTTGTTGGTTTGTTGGCTTGTTGGTTTGCTGGCTTGTTGGCTTGTTGGTTTGTTAGTTTGTTGGCCTTTTGGTTACTTGGTTTGTGTGCTTGTTGGCTTGTTGCTTTGTTGGTTTGTTGGTTTGTTGGCTTGTTGGTTTTTTGGCTTGTTGGCTTGTTGGTTTGTTAGTTTGTTGGCCTTTTGGTTACTTGGTTTGTTGGTTTGTTGGTTTGTTGGTTTGTTGGTTTGTTGGCTTGTTGGTTTGTTGGTTTGTTGGTTTGTTGGTTTGTTGGTTTGTTGGTTTGTTGGTTTGTTGGCTTGTTGGTTACTTAGTTTGTTGATTTGTTGATTAGTTCGTTTGTTCGTTTGTTAGTGTGTTGGTTTGTTGGCTTGTTGGCTTGTTGGTTTGTTGGTTTTTTCGGTTTGTTGGTTTGTTGGTTTGTTGGTTTGTTGGTTTGTTGGTTTATTTGTTTGTTGGTTTGTTGGCTTGTTGGTTTGTTGGTTTGTTGGCTTGTTGGTTTGTTGGCTTGTTGCTTTGTTGGTTTGTTGGTTTGTTGGCTTGTTGGCTTGTTGGTTTGTTGGTTTGTTGGTTTGTTGGCTTGTTGGTTTGTTGGCTTGTTGGCTTGTTGGTTTGTTGGTTTGTTGGTTTGTTGGCTTGTTGGCTTGTTGGTTTAATGGTTTGTTGGCTTGTTGGTTTGTTGGCTTGTTGGTTTATTGGTTTGTTGGTTTGTTGGCTTGTTGGCTTGTTGGTTTGTTGGTTTGTTGGTTTGTTGGCTTTTTGGTTACTTAGTTTGTTGGTTTGTTGGCATGTTGGTTTGTTGGTTTGTTGGTTTGTTGGCTTGTTGGTTACTTAGTTTGTTGGTTTGTTGGCATGTTGGTTTGTTGGTTTGTTGGTTTGTCGGTTTGTTGGTTTGTTGGTTTGTTGGCTTGTTGGTTTGCTGGCTTGTTGGCTTGTTGGTTTGTTAGTTTGTTGGCCTTTTGGTTACTTGGTTTGTGTGCTTGTTGGCTTGTTGCTTTGTTGGTTTGTTGGTTTGTTGGCTTGTTGGTTTTTTGGCTTGTTGGCTTGTTGGTTTGTTAGTTTGTTGGCCTTTTGGTTACTTGGTTTGTTGGTTTGTTGGTTTGTTGGTTTGTTGGTTTGTTGGCTTGTTGGTTTGTTGGTTTGTTGGTTTGTTGGTTTGTTGGTTTGTTGGTTTGTTGGTTTGTTGGCTTGTTGGCTTGTTGGCTTGTTGGTTTGTTAGTTTGTGAGCTTTTTGGTTACTTGCTTTGTTGGTTTGTTGGTTTGTTGGCTTGTTGGTTTGTTGGTTTGTTGGTTTGTTGGTTTGTTGGCTTGTTGGTTTGTTGGCTTGTTGGTTTGTTGGTTTGTTGGTTTGTTGGTTTGTTGGTTTGTTGGTTTGTTGGTTTGTTGGTTTGTTGGTTTGTTGGCTTGTTGGTTTGTTGGTTTGTTGGCTTGTCGGTTTTTGGTTTGTTGGTTTGTTGGCTTGTTGGTTACTTGGTTTGTTGGTTTGTTGGTTTGTTGGTTTGTTGGCTTGTTGGTTTGTTGGTTTGTTGGTGTTTTGGTTTGTTGGTTTATTTGTTTGTTGGTTTGTTGGCTTGTTGGTTTGTTGGTTTGTTGGTTTGTTGGTTTGTTAGTTTGTTGGTTTGTTGGTTTGTTGGCTTGTTGGTTTGTTGGTTCGTTGGCTTGTTGGCTTGTTGGTTTGTTGGTTTGTTGGCTTGTTGGTTACTTAGTTTGTTGATTTGTTGATTAAATCGTTTGTTCGTTTGTTAGTGTGTTGGTTTGTTGGCTTGTTGGCTTGTTGGTTTGTTGGTTTTTTCGGTTTGTTGGTTTGTTGGTTTGTTGGTTTGTTGGTTTGTTGGTTTGTTGGTTTATTTGTTTGTTGGTTTGATGGCTTGTTGGTTTGTTGGTTTGTTGGTTTGTTGGCTTGTTGGTTTGTTGGTTTGTTGGTTTGTTGGTTTGTCGGTTTTTTGGTATGTTGGTTTGTTGGTTTGTTGGTTTGTTGGCTTGTTGGTTTGTTGATTTGTTGGTTTGTTGGCTTGTTGGCTTGTTGGTTTGTTGGCTTGTTGGCTTGTTGGTTTGTTGGTTTGTTGGTTTTTTGGTTTTTTGGTTTGTTGGTTTGTTGGTTTGTTGGTTTGTTGGTTTGTTGGTTTGTTGGTTTATTTGTTTGTTGGTTTGTTGGTTTATTTGTTTGTTGGTTTGTTGGCTTGTTGGTTTGTTGGTTTGTTGGTTTTTTGGTTACTTGGTTTGTTGGTTTGTTGGTTTGTAGGTTTGTTGGTTTGTTGGCTTGTTGGCTTGTTGGTTTGTTGGTTTGTTGGCTTGTTAGTTACTTAGTTTGTTGGTTTGTTGGTATGTTGGTTTGTTGGTTTGTTGGTTTGTTGGCTTGTTGGTTTGTTGGTTTGTTGGCTTGTTGGTTTGTTGGTTTGTTGGATTGTTGGCTTGTTGGTTTGTTGGTTTGTTGGTTTGTTGGTTTGTTGGTTTGTTGGCTTGTTGGTTTGTTGGTTTGTTGGCTTGTTGGTTTGTTGGTTTGTTGGTTTGTTGGCTTGTTGGCTTGTTGGTTTGTTGGTTTGTTGGCTTGTTGGTTTGTTGGTTTGTTGGCTTTTTGGCTTGTTGTTTTGTTCGTTTGATGGTTTGTTGGTTTGTTGGTTTTTTGGTTTGTTGGTTTTTTGGTTTGTTGCTTTGTTGGTTTGTTGGTTTGTTGGCTTGTTGGCTTGTTGGTTTGTTGGCTTGTTGGATTGTTAGTTTGTTGGCTTTTTGGTTACTTGGTTTGTTGGTTTGTTGGTTTGTTGGCTTGTTGGTTTGTTGGATTGTTGGTTTGTTGGATTGTTGGTTTGTTGGTTTGTTGGTTTGTTGGCTTGTTGGCTTGTTGGTTTGTTGGTTTGTTGGTTTGTTGGTTTGTTGGTTTGTTGGTTTGTTGGTTTTTTGGTTTTTTGGTTTGTTGGTTTGTTGGCTTGTTGGTTTGTTGGTTTGTTGGTTTGTTTGCTTGTTGGTTTGTTGGTTTGTTGGCTTGTTGGTTTGTTGGTTTGTTGGTTTGTTGGCTTGTTGGCTTGTTGGTTTGTTGGTTTGTTGGCTTGTTGGTTTGTTGGTTTGTTGGCTTGTTGGCTTGTTGCTTTGTTGGTTTGCTGGTTTGTTGGCTTGTTGGCTTGTTGGTTTGTTAGTTTGTTGGCTTTTTGGTTACTTGGTTTGTTGGTTTGTTGGTTTGTTGGCTTGTTGGTTTGTTGGCTTGTTGGTTTGTTGGTTTGTTAGTTTGTTGGTTTGTTGGCTTGTTGGCTTGTTGGTTTGTTGGTTTGTTGGCTTGTTGGTTACTTGGTTTGTTGGTTTGTTGGTTTGTTGGTTTGTTGGCTTGTTGGCTTGTTTGTTTGTTGGTTAGTTTGTTTGTTGGTTTGTTAGTTTGTTGGTTTGTTGGCTTGTTGGTTTGTTGGTTTGTTGGTTTGTTGGTTTGTTGCTTTGTTGGGTTGTTGGTTTGTTGGCTTGTTAGCTTGTTGGTTTGTTGGTTTTGTTGGCTTGTTGGCTTGTTGGTTTGTTGGTTTGTTGGTTTGTTGGTTTGTTGCTTTGTTGGTTTGTTGGTTTGTTGGTTTGTTTTCTTGTTGGCTTGTTGGCTTGTTGGTTTGTTAGTTTGCTGGCTTTTTGGTTACTTGGTTTGTTGGTTTGTTGGTTTGTTGGCTTGTTGGTTTGTTGGCTTGTTGCTTTGTTGGTTTGTTGGTTTGTTGGTTTGTTGGCTTGTTGGCTTGTTGGTTTGTTGGTTTGTTGGTTTGTTGGTTTGTTGGTTTGTTGGCTTGTTTGTTTGTTGGTTTGTTGGCTTGTTGGTTTGTTGGTTTGTTGGTTTGTTGGCTTGTTGGCTTGTTGGTTTGTTGGTTTGTTGGCTTGTTGGTTTGTTGGCTTGTTGGTTTGTTGGTTTGTTGAATTGTTGGCTTGTTGGCTTGTTGGTTTGTTGGTTTGTTGGCTTTTTGGTTACTTAGTTTGTTAGTTTGTTGGCATGTTGGTTTGTTGGTTTGTTGGTTTGTTGGCTTGTTGGTTACTTGGTTTGTTGGTTTGTTGGCATGTTGGTTTGTTGGTTTGTTGGTTTGTTGGTTTGTTGGTTTGTTGGTTTGTTGGCTTGTTGGTTTGCTGGCTTGTTGGCTTGTTGGTTTGTTAGTTTGTTGGCCTTTTGGTTACTTGGTTTGTGTGCTTGTTGGCTTGTTGCTTTGTTGGTGTTTTGGTTTGTTGGCTTGTTGGTTTGTTGGCTTGTTGGCTTGTTGGTTTGTTAGTTTGTTGGCCTTTTGGTTACTTGGTTTGTTGGTTTGTTGGTTTGTTGGTTTGTTGGTTTGTTGGCTTGTTGGTTTGTTGGTTTGTTGGTTTGTTGGTTTGTTGGTTTGTTGGTTTGTTGGTTTGTTGGTTTGTTGGTTTGTTGGTTTGTTGGTTTATTTGTTTGTTGGTTTGTTGGCTTGTTGGTTTGTTGGTTTGTTGGTTTGTTGGCTTTTTGGTTTGTTGGTTTGTTGGTTTGTTGGTTTGTTGGTTTGTTGGTTTTTTGGTTTGATGGTTTATTTGTTTGTTGATTTGTTGGCTTGTTGGTTTGTTGGTTTGTTGGTTTGTTGGTTTGTTGGCTTGTTGGTTTGTTGATTTGTTGGTTTGTTGGCTTGTTGGCTTGTTGGTTTGTTGGCTTGTTGGCTTGTTGGTTTGTTGGTTTGTTGGTTTTTTGGTTTGTTGGTTTGTTGGTTTGTTGGTTAGTTGGTTTGTTGGTTTGTTGGTTTATTTGTTTGTTGGTTTGTTGGTTTATTTGTTTGTTGGTTTGTTGGCTTGTTGGTTACTTGGTTTGTTGGTTTGTTGGTTTGTTGGTTTGTTGGCTTGTTGGTTTGTTGGTTTGTTGGTGTTTTGGTTTGTTGGTTTATTTGTTTGTTGGTTTGTTGGCTTGTTGGTTTGTTGGTTTGTTGGTTTGTTGGTTTGTTGGCTTGTTGCCTTGTTGGTTTGTTGGTTTGTTGGCTTGTTGGTTACTTGGTTGGTTGGTTTGTTGGTTTGTTGGTTTGTTGGCTTGTTGGCTTGTTTGTTTGTTGGTTAGTTTGTTTGTTGGTTTGTTAGTTTGTTGGTTTGTTGGCTTGTTGGCTTGTTGGTTTGTTGGTTTGTTGGTTTGTTGGTTTGTTGGCTTGTTGGTTTGTTGGTTTGTTGGTGTTTTGGTTTGTTGGTTTATTTGTTTGTTGGTTTGTTGGCTTGTTGGCTTGTTTGTTTGTTGGTTAGTTTGTTTGTTGGTTTGTTAGTTTGTTGGTTTGTTGGCTTGTTGGCTTGTTGGTTTGTTGGTTTGTTGGTTTGTTGGTTTGTTGGTTTGTTGGTTTGTTGGTTTGTTGGTTTGTTGGTTTATTTGTTTGTTGGTTTGTTGGTTTATTTGTTTGTTGGTTTGTTGGCTTGTTGGTTACTTGGTTTGTTGGTTTGTTGGTTTGTTGGTTTGTTGGCTTGTTGGTTTGTTGGTTTGTTGGTGTTTTGGTTTGTTGGTTTATTTGTTTGTTGGTTTGTTGGCTTGTTGGTTTGTTGGTTTGTTGGTTTGTTGGTTTGTTGGCTTGTTGGCTTGTTGGTTTGTTGGTTTGTTAGTTTGTTAGTTTGTTGGTTTGTTGGTTTGTTGGCTTGTTGGCTTGTTGGTTTGTTGGTTTGTTGGCTTGTTGGTTACTTGGTTTGTTGGTTTGTTGGTTTGTTGGTTTGTTGGCTTGTTGGCTTGTTTGTTTGTTGGTTAGTTTGTTTGTTGGTTTGTTAGTTTGTTGGTTTGTTGGCTTGTTGGCTTGTTGGTTTTTTGGTTTGTTGGTTTGTTGGTTTGTTGGTTTGTTGTTTTGTTGGTTTGTTGGTTTGTTGGCTTGTTGGCTTGTTGGTTTGTTGGTTTGTTGGCTTGTTGGCTTGTTGGCTTGTTGGTTTCTTGGTTTCTTGGTTTGTTGGTTTGTTGCTTTGTTGGTTTGTTGGTTTGTTGGTTTGTTGGCTTGTTGGCTTGTTGGTTTGTTAGTTTGCTGGCTTTTTGGTTACTTGGTTTGTTGGTTTGTTGGTTTGTTGGCTTGTTGGTTTGTTGGCTTGTTGCTTTGTTGGTTTGTTGGTTTGTTGGCTTGTTGGCTTGTTGGTTTGTTGGTTTGTTGGTTTGTTGGCTTGTTGGTTTGTTGGTTTGTTGGCTTGTTGGTTTGTTGGTTTATTGGTTTGTTGGCTTGTTGGCTTGTTGGTTTGTTGGTTTGTTGGCTTGTTGGCTTGTTGGCTTGTTGGTCTGTTGGTTTGTTGGTTTGTTGGCTTGTTGGCTTGTTGGTTTGTTGGTTTGTTGGCTTTTTGGTTACTTAGTTTGTTGGTTTGTTGGCATGTTGGTTTGTTGGTTTGTTGGTTTGTTGGCTTGTTGGTTACTTAGTTTGTTGGTTTGTTGGCATGTTGGTTTGTTGGTTTGTTGGTTTGTTGGTTTATTGGTTTGTTGGTTTGTTGGCTTGTTGGTTTGCTGGCTTGTTGGCTTGTTGGTTTGTTAGTTTGTTGGCCTTTTGGTTACTTGGTTTGTGTGCTTGTTGGCTTGTTGCTTTGTTGGTTTGTTGGTTTGTTGGCTTGTTGGTTTGTTGGCTTGTTGGCTTGTTGGTTTGTTAGTTTGTTGGCCTTTTGGTTACTTGGTTTGTTGGTTTGTTGGTTTGTTGGTTTGTTGGTTTGTTGGCTTGTTGGTTTGTTGGTTTGTTGGTTTGTTGGTTTGTTGGTTTGTTGGTTTGTTGGTTTGTTGGTTTGTTGGTTTATTTGTTTGTTGGTTTGTTGGCTTGTTGGTTTGTTGGTTTGTTGGTTTGTTGGCTTGTTGGTTTGTTGGTTTGTTGGTTTGTTGGTTTGTTGGTTTGTTGGTTTTTTGGTTTGTTGGTTTATTTGTTTGTTGATTTGTTGGCTTGTTGGTTTGTTGGTTTGTTGGTTTGTTGGTTTGTTGGCTTGTTGGTTTGTTGATTTGTTGGTTTGTTGGCTTGTTGGCTTGTTGGTTTGTTGGTTTGTTGGTTTGTTGGCTTGTTGGCTTGTTGGTTTGTTGGTTTGTTGGTTTTTTGGTTTGTTGGTTTGTGGTTTGTTGGTTTGTTGGTTTGTTGGTTTGTTGGTTTGTTGGTTTATTTGTTTGTTGGTTTGTTGGTTTATTTGTTTGTTGGTTTGTTGGCTTGTTGGTTACTTGGTTTGTTGGTTTGTTGGTTTGTTGGTTTGTTGGCTTGTTGGTTTGTTGGTTTGTTGATGTTTTGGTTTGTTGGTTTGTTGGTTTATTTGTTTGTTGGTTTGTTGGCTTGTTGGTTTGTTGGTTTGTTGGTTTGTTGGTTTGTTAGTTTGTTGGTTTGTTGGTTTGTTGGCTTGTTGGTTTGTTGGTTCGTTGGCTTGTTGGTTTGTTGGTTTGTTGGCTTGTTGGTTACTTAGTTTGTTGATTTGTTGATTAGTTCGTTTGTTCGTTTGTTAGTGTGTTGGTTTGTTGGCTTGTTGGCTTGTTGGTTTGTTGGTTTTTTTGGTTTGTTGGTTTGTTGGTTTGTTGGTTTGTTGGTTTGTTGGTTTATTTGTTTGTTGGTTTGTTGGCTTGTTGGTTTGTTGGTTTGTTGGTTTGTTGGCTTGTTGGTTTGTTGGTTTGTTGGTTTGTTGGTTTGTTGGTTTGTTGGTTTTTTGGTTTGTTGGTTTATTTGTTTGTTGATTTGTTGGCTTGTTGGCTTGTTGGCTTGTTGGTTTGTTGGTTTGTTGGTTTTTTGGTTTGTTGGTTTGTTGGTTTGTTGGTTTGTTGGTTTGTTGGTTTGTTGGTTTGTTGGTTTATTTGTTTGTTGGTTTGTTGGTTTATTTGTTTGTTGGTTTGTTGGCTTGTTGGTTTGTTGGTTTGTTGGTTTGTTGGTTTGTTGGTTTGTTGGTTTGTTGGCTTGTTGGCTTGTTTGTTTGTTGGTTAGTTTGTTTGTTGGTTTGTTAGTTTGTTGGTTTGTTGGCTTGTTGGCTTGTTGGTTTGTTGGTTTGTTGGCTTGTTAGTTACTTAGTTTGTTGGTTTGTTGGTATGTTGGCTTGTTGGTTTGTTGGTTTGTTGGCTTGTTGGTTTGTTGGTTTGTTGGCTTGTTGGCTTGTTGGTTTGTTGGTTTGTTGGTTTGTTGGCTTGTTGGTTACTTGGTTTGTTGGTTTGTTGGTTTGTTGGTTTGTTGGCTTGTTGGCTTGTTTGTTTGTTGGTTAGTTTGTTTGTTGGTTTGTTAGTTTGTTGGTTTGTTGGCTTGTTGGCTTGTTGGTTTGTTGGTTTGTTGGGTTGTTGGTTTGTTGGTTTGTTGTTTTGTTGGTTTGTTGGTTTGTTGGCTTGTTGGCTTGTTGGCTTGTTGGCTTGTTGGTTTGTTGGTTTGTTGGCTTGTTGGCTTGTTGGTTTCTTGGTTTGTTGGTTTGTTGGTTTGTTGCTTTGTTGGTTTGTTGGTTTGTTGGTTTGTTGCCTTGTTGGCTTGTTGGTTTGTTAGTTTGCTGGCTTTTTGGTTACTTGGTTTGTTGGTTTGTTGGTTTGTTGGCTTGTTGGTTTGTTGGCTTGTTGCTTTGTTGGTTTGTTGGCTTGTTGGTTTGTTGGTTTGTTGGTTTGTTGGCTTGTTGGTTTGTTGGTTTGTTGGCTTGTTGGTTTGTTGGTTTGTTGGTTTGTTGGCTTGTTGGCTTGTTGGTTTGTTGGTTTGTTGGCTTGTTGGTTTGTTGGCTTGTTGGTTTGTTGGTTTGTTGGTTTGTTGGCTTGTTGGCTTGTTGGTTTGTTGGTTTGTTGGCTTTTTGGTTACTTAGTTTGTTGGTTTGTTGGCATGTTGGTTTGTTGGTTTGTTGGTTTGTTGGCTTGTTGGTTACTTAGTTTGTTGGTTTGTTGGCATGTTGGTTTGTTGGTTTGTTGGTTTGTTGGTTTGTTGGTTTGTTGGTTTGTTGGTTTGTTGGCTTGTTGGTTTGCTGGCTTGTTGGCTTGTTGGTTTGTTCGTTTGTTGGCCTTTTGGTTACTTGTTTTGTGTGCTTGTTGGCTTGTTGCTTTGTTGGTTTGTTGGTTTGTTGGCTTGTTGGTTTGTTGGCTTGTTGGCTTGTTGGTTTGTTAGTTTGTTGGCCTTTTGGTTACTTGGTTTGTTGGTTTGTTGGTTTGTTGGTTTGTTGGTTTGTTGGCTTGTTGGTTTGTTGGTTTGTTGGTTTGTTGGTTTGTTGGTTTGTTGGTGTGTTGGTTTGTTGGTTTGTTGGTTTATTTGTTTGTTGGTTTGTTGGCTTGTTGGTTTGTTGGTTTGTTGGTTTGTTGGCTTGTTGGTTTGTTGGTTTGTTGGTTTGTTGGTTTGTTGGTTTGTTGGTTTGTTGGTTTGTTGGTTTATTTGTTTGTTGATTTGTTGGCTTGTTGGTTTGTCGGTTTGTTGGTTTGTTGGTTTGTTGGCTTGTTGGTTTGTTGATTTGTTGGTTTGTTGGCTTGTTGGCTTGTTGGTTTGTTGGTTTGTTGGCTTGTTGGCTTGTTGGTTTGTTGGTTTGTTGGTTTTTTGGTTTGTTGGTTTGTGGTTTGTTGGTTTGTTGGTTTGTTGGTTTGTTGGTTTATTTGTTTGTTGGTTTGTTGGTTTATTTGTTTGTTGGTTTGTTGGCTTGTTGGTTACTTGGTTTGTTGGTTTGTTGGTTTGTTGGTTTGTTGTCTTGTTGGTTTGTTAGTTTGTTGGTTTGTTGGTTTGTTAGTTTGTTGGTTTGTTGGTTTGTTGGCTTGTTGGTTTGTTGGTTCGTTGGCTTGTTGGTTTGTTGGTTTGTTGGCTTGTTGGTTACTTAGTTTGTTGATTTGTTGATTAGTTCGTTTTTTCGTTTGTTAGTGTGTTGGTTTGTTGGCTTGTTGGCTTGTTGGTTTGTTGGTTTTTTTGGTTTGTTGGTTTGTTGGTTTGTTGGTTTGTTGGTTTATTTGTTTGTTGGTTTGTTGGCTTGTTGGTTTGTTGGTTTGTTGGTTTGTTGGCTTGTTGGTTTGTTGGTTTATTGGTTTGTTGGTTTGTTGGTTTGTTGGTTTTTTGGTTTGTTGGTTTATTTGTTTGTTGATTTGTTGGCTTGTTGGTTTGTTGGTTTGTTGGTTTGTTGGTTTGTTGGCTTGTTGGTTTGTTGATTTGTTGGTTTGTTGGCTTGTTGGCTTGTTGGTTTGTTGGCTTGTTGGCTTGTTGGTTTGTTGGTTTGTTGGTTTTTTGGTTTGTTGGTTTGTTGGTTTGTTGGTTTGTTGGTTTGTTGGTTTGTTGGTTTGTTGGTTTATTTGTTTGTTGGTTTGTTGGTTTATTTGTTTGTTGGTTTGTTGGCTTGTTGGTTTGTTGGTTTGTTGGTTTGTTGGTTTGTTGGTTTGTTGCTTTGTTCATTTGATGGTTTGTTGGTTTTTTGGTTACTTGGTTTGTTGGTTTGTTGGTTTGTTGGTTTGTTGGTTTGTTGGCTTGTTGGCTTGTTGGTTTGTTGGTTTGTTGGCTTGTTAGTTACTTAGTTTGTTGGTTTGTTGGTATGTTGGTTTGTTGGTTTTTTGGTTTGTTGGCTTGTTGGTTTGTTGGTTTGTTGGCTTGTTGGTTTGTTGGTTTGTTGGCTTGTTGGCTTGTTGGTTTGTTGGTTTGTTGGTTTGTTGGTTTGTTGGTTTGTTGGCTTGTTGGTTTGTTGGTTTGTTGGCTTGTTGGTTTGTTGGTTTGTTGGTTTGTTGGCTTGTTGGCTTGTTGGTTTGTTGGTTTGTTGGCTTGTTGGTTTGTTGGTTTGTTGACTTGTTGGCTTGTTGCTTTGTTCGTTTGATGGTTTGTTGGTTTGTTGGTTTTTTGGTTTGTTGGTTTTTTGGTTTGTTGCTTTGTTGGTTTGTTGGTTTGTTGGCTTGTTGGCTTGTTGGTTTGTTGGCTTGTTGGTTTGTTAATTTGTTGGCTTTTTGGTTACTTGGTTTGTTGGTTTGTTGGTTTGTTGGCTTGTTGGTTTGTTGGATTGTTGGTTTGTTGGTTTGTTGGCTTGTTGGCTTGTTGGTTTGTTGGTTTGTTGGTTTGTTGGTTTGTTGGTTTGTTGGTTTGTTGGTTTGTTGGTTTGTTGGTTTTTTGGTTTTTTGGTTTGTTGGTTTGTTGGCTTGTTGGTTTGTTGGTTTGTTGGTTTGTTTGCTTGTTGGTTTGTTGGTTTGTTGGCTTGTTGGTTTGTTGGTTTGTTGGTTTGTTGGCTTGTTGGCTTGTTGGTTTGTTGGTTTGTTGGCTTCTTGGTTTGTTGGTTTGTTGGCTTGTTGGCTTGTTGCTTTGTTGGTTTGCTGGTTTGTTGGCTTGTTGGCTTGTTGGTTTGTTAGTTTGTTGGCTTTTTGGTTACTTGGTTTGTTGGTTTGTTGGTTTGTTGGCTTGTTGGTTTGTTGGCTTGTTGGTTTGTTGGTTTGTTAGTTTGTTGGTTTGTTGGTTTGTTGGTTTGTTGGCTTGTTGGCTTGTTGGTTTGTTGGTTTGTTGGCTTGTTGGTTACTTGGTTTGTTGGTTTATTGGTTTGTTGGTTTGTTGGCTTGTTGGCTTGTTTGTTTGTTGGTTAGTTTGTTTGTTGGTTGTTGGTTTGTTGGTTTGTTGGCTTGTTGGCTTGTTGGTTTGTTGGCTTGTTGCTTTGTTGGTTTGTTGGTTTGTTGCTTTGTTGGTTTGTTGGTTTGTTGGCTTGTTGGCTTGTTGGTTTGTTGGTTTGTTGGCTTGTTGGCTTGTTGGTTTGTTGGTTTGTTGGTTTGTTGGTTTGTTGCTTTGTTCGTTTGTTGGTTTGTTGGTTTGTTGGTTTGTTGGTTTGTTGGCTTGTTGGTTTGTTGGCTTGTTGGCTTGTTGGTTTGTTAGTTTGCTGGCTTTTTGGTTACTTGGTTTGTTGGTTTGTTGGTTTGTTGGCTTGTTGGTTTGTTGGCTTGTTGCTTTGTTAGTTTGTTGGTTTGTTGGCTTGTTGGCTTGTTGGTTTGTTGGTTTGTTGGTTTGTTGGCTTGTTGGTTTGTTCGTTTGTTGGTTTGTTGGTTTGTTGGTTTGTTGGTTTGTTGGCTTGTTGGCTTGTTGGTTTGTTGGTTTGTTGGCTTGTTGGTTTGTTGGCTTGTTGGTTTGTTGGTTTGTTGGTTTGTTGGCTTGTTGGCTTGTTGGTTTGTTGGTTTGTTGGCTTTTTGGTTACTTAGTTTGTTGGTTTGTTGGCATGTTGGTTTGTTGGTTTGTTGGTTTGTTGGCTTGTTGGTTACTTAGTTTGTTGGTTTGTTGGCATGTTGGTTTGTTGGCTTGTTGGCTTGTTGGCTTGTTGGTTTGTTAGTTTGTGAGCTTTTTGGTTTGTTGGTTTGTTGGCTTGTTGGTTTGTTAGTTTGTTGGCCTTTTGGTTACTTGGTTTGTGTGCTTGTTGGCTTGTTGCTTTGTTGGTTTGTTGGTTTGTTGGCTTGTTGGTTTGTTGGCTTGTTGGCTTGTTGGTTTGTTAGTTTGTTGGCCTTTTGGTTACTTGGTTTGTTGGTTTGTTGGTTTGTTGGTTTGTTGGTTTGTTGGCTTGTTGGTTTGTTGGTTTGTTGGTTTGTTGGTTTGTTGGTTTGTTGGTTTGTTGGTTTGTTGGCTTGTTGGCTTGTTGGCTTGTTGGTTTGTTAGTTTGTGAGCTTTTTGGTTTGTTGGTTTGTTGGCTTGTTGGTTTGTTGGTTTGTTGGTTTGTTGGCTTGTTGGTTTGTTGGCTTGTTGGTTTGTTGGTTTGTTGGTTTGTTGGTTTGTTGGCTTGTTGGTTTGTTGGTTTGTTGGTATGTTGGTTTGTTGGCTTGTTGGTCTGTTGGTTTGTTGGCTTGTCGGTTTTTGGTTTGTTGGTTTGTTGGCTTGTTGGTTACTTGGTTTGTTGGTTTGTTGGCTTGTTGGTTTGTTGGTTTGTTGGTGTTTTGGTTTGTTGGTTTATTTGTTTGTTGGTTTGTTGGCTTGTTGGTTTGTTGGTTTGTTGGTTTGTTGGTTTGTTAGTTTGTTGGTTTGTTGGCTTGTTGGTTTGTTGGTTCGTTGGCTTGTTGGCTTGTTGGTTTGTTGGTTTGTTGGCTTGTTGGTTACTTAGTTTGTTGATTTGTTGATTAGTTCGTTTGTTCGTTTGTTAGTGTGTTGGTTTGTTGGCTTGTTGGCTTGTTGGTTTGTTGGTTTTTTCGGTTTGTTGGTTTTTTAGTTTGTTGGTTTGTTGGTTTATTTGTTTGTTGGTTTGTTGGCTTGTTGGTTTGTTGGTTTGTTGGTTTGTTGGCTTGTTGGTTTGTTGGTTTGTTGGTTTGTTGGTTTGTTGGTTTGTTGGTTTTTTGGTTTGTTGGTTTATTTGTTTGTTGATTTGTTGGCTTGTTGGTTTGTTGGTTTGTTGGCTTGTTGGTTTGTTGGTTTGTTGGTTTGTTGCTTTGTTCGTTTGATGGTTTGTTGGTTTTTTGGTTACTTGGTTTGTTGGTTTGTTGGTTTGTTGCTTTGTTGGTTTGTTGGTTTGTTGGTTTGTTGCCTTGTTGGCTTGTTGGTTTGTTAGTTTGCTGGCTTTTTGGTTACTTGGTTTGTTGGTTTGTTGGTTTGTTGGCTTGTTGGTTTGTTGGCTTGTTGCTTTGTTGGTTTGTTGGCTTGTTGGCTTGTTGGTTTGTTGGTTTGTTGGTTTGTTGGCTTGTTGGTTTGTTGGTTTGTTGGCTTGTTGGTTTGTTGGTTTGTTGGTTTGTTGGCTTGTTGGCTTGTTGGTTTGTTGGTTTGTTGGCTTGTTGGTTTGTTGGCTTGTTGGTTTGTTGGTTTGTTGGTTTGTTGGCTTGTTGGCTTGTTGGTTTGTTGGTTTGTTGGCTTTTTGGTTACTTAGTTTGTTGGTTTGTTGGCATGTTGGTTTGTTGGTTTGTTGGTTTGTTGGCTTGTTGGTTACTTAGTTTGTTGGTTTGTTGGCATGTTGGTTTGTTGGTTTGTTGGTTTGTTGGTTTGTTGGTTTGTTGGTTTGTTGGTTTGTTGGCTTGTTGGTTTGCTGGCTTGTTGGCTTGTTGGTTTGTTAGTTTGTTGGCCTTTTGGTTACTTGTTTTGTGTGCTTGTTGGCTTGTTGCTTTGTTGGTTTGTTGGTTTGTTGGCTTGTTGGTTTGTTGGCTTGTTGGCTTGTTGGTTTGTTAGTTTGTTGGCCTTTTGGTTACTTGGTTTGTTGGTTTGTTGGTTTGTTGGTTTGTTGGTTTGTTGGCTTGTTGGTTTGTTGGTTTGTTGGTTTGTTGGTTTGTTGGTTTGTTGGTGTGTTGTTTTGTTGGTTTGTTGGTTTATTTGTTTGTTGGTTTGTTGGCTTGTTGGTTTGTTGGTTTGTTGGTTTGTTGGCTTGTTGGTTTGTTGGTTTGTTGGTTTGTTGGTTTGTTGGTTTGTTGGTTTGTTGGTTTGTTGGTTTGTTGGTTTATTTGTTTGTTGATTTGTTGGCTTGTTGGTTTGTCGGTTTGTTGGTTTGTTGGTTTGTTGGCTTGTTGGTTTGTTGATTTGTTGGTTTGTTGGCTTGTTGGCTTGTTGGTTTGTTGGTTTGTTGGCTTGTTGGCTTGTTGGTTTGTTGGTTTGTTGGTTTTTTGGTTTGTTGGTTTGTGGTTTGTTGGTTTGTTGGTTTGTTGGTTTGTTGGTTTATTTGTTTGTTGGTTTGTTGGTTTATTTGTTTGTTGGTTTGTTGGCTTGTTGGTTACTTGGTTTGTTGGTTTGTTGGTTTGTTGGTTTGTTGGCTTGTTGGTTTGTTAGTTTGTTGGTTTGTTGGTTTGTTAGTTTGTTGGTTTGTTGGTTTGTTGGCTTGTTGGTTTGTTGGTTCGTTGGCTTGTTGGTTTGTTGGTTTGTTGGCTTGTTGGTTACTTAGTTTGTTGATTTGTTGATTAGTTCGTTTTTTCGTTTGTTAGTGTGTTGGTTTGTTGGCTTGTTGGCTTGTTGGTTTGTTGGTTTTTTTGGTTTGTTGGTTTGTTGGTTTGTTGGTTTGTTGGTTTATTTGTTTGTTGGTTTGTTGGCTTGTTGGTTTGTTGGTTTGTTGGTTTGTTGGCTTGTTGGTTTGTTGGTTTATTGGTTTGTTGGTTTGTTGGTTTGTTGGTTTTTTGGTTTGTTGGTTTATTTGTTTGTTGATTTGTTGGCTTGTTGGTTTGTTGGTTTGTTGGTTTGTTGGTTTGTTGGCTTGTTGGTTTGTTGATTTGTTGGTTTGTTGGCTTGTTGGCTTGTTGGTTTGTTGGCTTGTTGGCTTGTTGGTTTGTTGGTTTGTTGGTTTTTTGGTTTGTTGGTTTGTTGGTTTGTTGGTTTGTTGGTTTGTTGGTTTGTTGGTTTGTTGGTTTATTTGTTTGTTGGTTTGTTGGTTTATTTGTTTGTTGGTTTGTTGGCTTGTTGGTTTGTTGGTTTGTTGGTTTGTTGGTTTGTTGGTTTGTTGCTTTGTTCATTTGATGGTTTGTTGGTTTTTTGGTTACTTGGTTTGTTGGTTTGTTGGTTTGTTGGTTTGTTGGTTTGTTGGCTTGTTGGCTTGTTGGTTTGTTGGTTTGTTGGCTTGTTAGTTACTTAGTTTGTTGGTTTGTTGGTATGTTGGTTTGTTGGTTTTTTGGTTTGTTGGCTTGTTGGTTTGTTGGTTTGTTGGCTTGTTGGTTTGTTGGTTTGTTGGCTTGTTGGCTTGTTGGTTTGTTGGTTTGTTGGTTTGTTGGTTTGTTGGTTTGTTGGCTTGTTGGTTTGTTGGTTTGTTGGCTTGTTGGTTTGTTGGTTTGTTGGTTTGTTGGCTTGTTGGCTTGTTGGTTTGTTGGTTTGTTGGCTTGTTGGTTTGTTGGTTTGTTGACTTGTTGGCTTGTTGCTTTGTTCGTTTGATGGTTTGTTGGTTTGTTGGTTTTTTGGTTTGTTGGTTTTTTGGTTTGTTGCTTTGTTGGTTTGTTGGTTTGTTGGCTTGTTGGCTTGTTGGTTTGTTGGCTTGTTGGTTTGTTAATTTGTTGGCTTTTTGGTTACTTGGTTTGTTGGTTTGTTGGTTTGTTGGCTTGTTGGTTTGTTGGATTGTTGGTTTGTTGGTTTGTTGGTTTGTTGGCTTGTTGGCTTGTTGGTTTGTTGGTTTGTTGGTTTGTTGGTTTGTTGGTTTGTTGGTTTGTTGGTTTGTTGGTTTGTTGGTTTTTTGGTTTTTTGGTTTGTTGGTTTGTTGGCTTGTTGGTTTGTTGGTTTGTTGGTTTGTTTGCTTGTTGGTTTGTTGGTTTGTTGGCTTGTTGGTTTGTTGGTTTGTTGGTTTGTTGGCTTGTTGGCTTGTTGGTTTGTTGGTTTGTTGGCTTCTTGGTTTGTTGGTTTGTTGGCTTGTTGGCTTGTTGCTTTGTTGGTTTGCTGGTTTGTTGGCTTGTTGGCTTGTTGGTTTGTTAGTTTGTTGACTTTTTGGTTACTTGGTTTGTTGGTTTGTTGGTTTGTTGGCTTGTTGGTTTGTTGGCTTGTTGGTTTGTTGGTTTGTTAGTTTGTTGGTTTGTTGGTTTGTTGGTTTGTTGGCTTGTTGGCTTGTTGGTTTGTTGGTTTGTTGGCTTGTTGGTTACTTGGTTTGTTGGTTTATTGGTTTGTTGGTTTGTTGGCTTGTTGGCTTGTTTGTTTGTTGGTTAGTTTGTTTGTTGGTTGTTGGTTTGTTGGTTTGTTGGCTTGTTGGCTTGTTGGTTTGTTGGCTTGTTGCTTTGTTGGTTTGTTGGTTTGTTGCTTTGTTGGTTTGTTGGTTTGTTGGCTTGTTGGCTTGTTGGTTTGTTGGTTTGTTGGCTTGTTGGCTTGTTGGTTTGTTGGTTTGTTGGTTTGTTGGTTTGTTGCTTTGTTGGTTTGTTGGTTTGTTGGCTTGTTGGCTTGTTGGTTTGTTAGTTTGCTGGCTTTTTGGTTACTTGGTTTGTTGGTTTGTTGGTTTGTTGGCTTGTTGGTTTGTTGGCTTGTTGCTTTGTTAGTTTGTTGGTTTGTTGGCTTGTTGGCTTGTTGGTTTGTTGGTTTGTTGGTTTGTTGGCTTGTTGGTTTGTTCGTTTGTTGGTTTGTTGGTTTGTTGGTTTGTTGGTTTGTTGGCTTGTTGGCTTGTTGGTTTGTTGGTTTGTTGGCTTGTTGGTTTGTTGGCTTGTTGGTTTGTTGGTTTGTTGGTTTGTTGGCTTGTTGGCTTGTTGGTTTGTTGGTTTGTTGGCTTTTTGGTTACTTAGTTTGTTGGTTTGTTGGCATGTTGGTTTGTTGGTTTGTTGGTTTGTTGGCTTGTTGGTTACTTAGTTTGTTGGTTTGTTGGCATGTTGGTTTGTTGGCTTGTTGGCTTGTTGGCTTGTTGGTTTGTTAGTTTGTGAGCTTTTTGGTTTGTTGGTTTGTTGGCTTGTTGGTTTGTTAGTTTGTTGGCCTTTTGGTTACTTGGTTTGTGTGCTTGTTGGCTTGTTGCTTTGGTGGTTTGTTGGTTTGTTGGCTTGTTGGTTTGTTGGCTTGTTGGCTTGTTGGTTTGTTAGTTTGTTGGCCTTTTGGTTACTTGGTTTGTTGGTTTGTTGGTTTGTTGGTTTGTTGGTTTGTTGGCTTGTTGGTTTGTTGGTTTGTTGGTTTGTTGGTTTGTTGGTTTGTTGGTTTGTTGGCTTGTTGGCTTGTTGGCTTGTTGGTTTGTTAGTTTGTGAGCTTTTTGGTTTGTTGGTTTGTTGGCTTGTTGGTTTGTTGGTTTGTTGGTTTGTTGGCTTGTTGGTTTGTTGGCTTGTTGGTTTGTTGGTTTGTTGGTTTGTTGGTTTGTTGGCTTGTTGGTTTGTTGGTTTGTTGGTTTGTTGGTTTGTTGGCTTGTTGGTCTGTTGGTTTGTTGGCTTGTCGGTTTTTGGTTTGTTGGTTTGTTGGCTTGTTGGTTACTTGGTTTGTTGGTTTGTTGGCTGGTTGGTTTGTTGGTTTGTTGGTGTTTTGGTTTGTTGGTTTATTTGTTTGTTGGTTTGTTGGCTTGTTGGTTTGTTGGTTTGTTGGTTTGTTGGTTTGTTAGTTTGTTGGTTTGTTGGCTTGTTGGTTTGTTGGTTCGTTGGCTTGTTGGCTTGTTGGTTTGTTGGTTTGTTGGCTTGTTGGTTACTTAGTTTGTTGATTTGTTGATTAGTTCGTTTGTTCGTTTGTTAGTGTGTTGGTTTGTTGGCTTGTTGGCTTGTTGGTTTGTTGGTTTTTTCGGTTTGTTGGTTTTTTAGTTTGTTGGTTTGTTGGTTTATTTGTTTGTTGGTTTGTTGGCTTGTTGGTTTGTTGGTTTGTTGGTTTGTTGGCTTGTTGGTTTGTTGGTTTGTTGGTTTGTTGGTTTGTTGGTTTGTTGGTTTTTTGGTTTGTTGGTTTATTTGTTTGTTGATTTGTTGGCTTGTTGGTTTGTTGGTTTGTTGGCTTGTTGGTTTGTTGGTTTGTTGGTTTGTTGCTTTGTTCGTTTGATGGTTTGTTGGTTTTTTGGTTACTTGGTTTGTTGGTTTGTTGGTTTGTTGGCTTGTTGGCTTGTTGGTTTGTTTGTTTGTTGGCTTGTTGGTTTGTTGATTTGTTAGTTTGTTGGCTTGTTGGAATGTTGGTTTGTTGGCTTGTTGGCTTGTTGGTTTGTTGGTTTGTTGGTTTTTTGGTTTGTTGGTTTGTTGGTTTGTTGGTTTGTTGGTTTGTTGGTTTGTTGGTTTATTTGTTTGTTGGTTTGTTGGTTTATTTGTTTGTTGGTTTGTTGGCTTGTTGGTTTGTTGGTTTGTTGGTTTGTTGCTTTGTTCGTTTGATGGTTTGTTGGTTTTTTGGTTACTTGGTTTGTTGGTTTGTTGGTTTGTTGGTTTGTTGCCTTGTTGGCTTGTTGGTTTGTTGGTTTGTTGGCTTGTTAGTTACTTAGTTTGTTGGTTTGTTGGTATGTTGGTTTGTTGGTTTGTTGGTTTGTTGGCTTGTTGGTTTGTTGGTTTGTTGGCTTGTTGGTTTGTTGGTTTGTTGGCTTGTTGGCTTGTTGGTTTGTTGGTTTGTTGGTTTGTTGGTTTGTTGGTTTGTTGGCTTGTTGGTTTGTTGGTTTGTTGGCTTGTTGGTTTGTTGGTTTGTTGGTTTGTTGGCTTGTTGGCTTGTTGGTTTGTTGGTTTGTTGGCTTGTTGGTTTGTTGGTTTGTTGGCTTGTTGGCTTGTTGCTTTGTTCGTTTGATGGTTTGTTGGTTTGTTGGTTTTTTGGTTTGTTGGTTTTTTGGTTTGTTGCTTTGTTGGTTTGTTGGTTTGTTGGCTTGTTGGCTTGTTGGTTTGTTGGCTTGTTGGTTTGTTAGTTTGTTGGCTTTTTGGTTACTTGGTTTGTTGGTTTGTTGGTTTGTTGGCTTGTTGGTTTGTTGGATTGTTGGTTTGTTGGTTTGTTGGTTTGTTGGCTTGTTGGCTTGTTGGTTTGTTGGTTTGTTGGTTTGTTGGTTTGTTGGTTTGTTGGTTTGTTGGTTTTTTGGTTTTTTGGTTTGTTGGTTTGTTGGCTTGTTGGTTTGTTGGTTTATTGGTTTGTTTGCTTGTTGGTTTGTTGGTTTGTTGGCTTGTTGGTTTGTTGGTTTGTTGGTTTGTTGGCTTGTTGGCTTGTTGGTTTGTTGGTTTGTTAGCTTGTTGGTTTGTTGGTTTGTTGGCTTGTTGGCTTGTTGCTTTGTTGGTTTGCTGGTTTGTTGGCTTGTTGGCTTGTTGGTTTGTTAGTTTGTTGGCTTTTTGGTTACTTGGTTTGTTGGTTTGTTGGTTTGTTGGCTTGTTGGTTTGTTGGCTTGTTGGTTTGTTGGTTTGTTAGTTTGTTGGGTTGTTGGCTTGTTGGCTTGTTGGTTTGTTGGTTTGTTGGTTTGTTGATTTGTTGGTTTGTTGCTTTGTTGGTTTGTTGGTTTGTTGGCTTGTTGGCTTGTTGGTTTGTTGGTTTGTTGGCTTGTTGGCTTGTTGGTTTGTTGGTTTGTTGGTTTGTTGGTTTGTTGGTTTGTTGCTTTGTTGGTTTGTTGGTTTGTTGGTTTGTTGGCTTGTTGGCTTCTTGGTTTGTTGGTTTGTTGGCTTGTTGGCTTATTGGTTTGTTGGTTTGTTGGTTTGTTGGTTTGTTGCTTTGTTGGTTTGTTGGTTTGTTGGCTTGTTGGCTTGTTGGTTTGTTAGTTTGTTGGCTTTTTGGTTACTTGGTTTGTTGGTTTGTTGGCTTGTTGGCTTGTTGGTTTGTTGGCTTGTTGCTTTGTTGGTTTGTTGGTTTGTTGGCTTGTTGGCTTGTTGGTTTGTTGGTTTGTTGGGATGTTGGTTTGTTGGTTTGTTGGCTTGTTGGTTTGTTGGTTTATTGGCTTGTTAGTTTGTTGGTTTGTTCGTTTGTTGGCTTGTTGGCTTGTTGGTTTGTTGGCTTGTTGGTTTGTTGGTTTGTTGCTTTGTTGGCTTGTTGGCTTGTTGGTTTGTTGGTTTGTTGGCTTTTTGGTTACTTAGTTTGTTGGTTTGTTGGCATGTTGGTTTGTTGGTTTTTTGTTTTGTTGGCTTGTTGGTTACTTAGTTTGTTGGTTTGTTGGCATGTTGGTTTGTTGGTTTGTTGGTTTGTTGGTTTGTTGGTTTGTTGGTTTGTTGGTTTGTTGGCTTGTTGGTTTGTTGGCTTGTTGGCTTGTTGGTTTGTTAGTTTCTTGGCCTTTTGGTTACTTGGTTTGTTGGTTTGTTTGTTTGTTGGCTTGGTGGCTTTTTGCTTTGTTGGCATGTTGGTTTGTTGGTTTGTTGGTTTGTTGGTTTGTTGGTTTGTTGGTTTGTTGGTTTGCTGGTTTGTTGGCTTGTTGGCTTGTTGGTTTGTTAGTTTGTTGGCTTTTTGGTTACTTGGTTTGTTGGTTTGTTGGTTTGTTGGCTTGTTGGTTTGTTGGCCTTTTGGTTACTTGGTTTGTTGGTTTGTTGGTTTATTGGTTTGTTGGCTTGTTGGTTTGTTGGTTTGTTGGTTTGTTGGCTTGTTGGCTTGTTGGTTTGTTGGTTTGTTGGCTTGTTGGTTACTTAGTTTGTTGGTTTGTTGGCTTTTTGGTTACTTAGTTTGTTGGTTTGTTGGCATGTTGGTTTGTTGGTTTGTTGGCTTGTTGGTTACTTAGTTTGTTGGTTTGTTGGCATGTTGGTTTGTTGGTTTGTTGGTTTGTTGGTTTGTTGGTTTGTTGGTTTGTTGGCTTGTTGGTTTGTTGGCTTGTTGGCTTGTTGGTTTGTTAGTTTCTTGGCCTTTTGGTTACTTGGTTTGTTGGTTTGTTTGTTTGTTGGCTTGGTGGCTTGTTGCTTTGTTGGTTTGTTGGTTTGTTGGCTTGTTGGTTTGTTGGTTTGTTGGCTTGTTGGCTTGTTGGTTTGGTAGTTTGTTGGCCTTTTGGTTACTTGGTTTGTTGGTTTGTTGGTTTGTTGGTTTGTTGGCTTGTTGGTTTGTGGGTTTGTTGGCTTGTTGGCTTGTTGGTTTGTTGGTTTGTTGGTTTGTTGGTTTGTTGGCTTGTTGGTTTGTTGGTTTGTTGGCTTGTTGGTTTGTTGGTTTGTTGGTTTGTTGGCTTGTTGGCTTGTTGGTTTGTTGGTTTGTTGGCTTGTTGGTTTGTTGGTTTGTTGGCTTGTTGGGTTGTTGCTTTGTTCTTTTGATGGTTTGTTGGTTTGTTGGTTTTTTGGTTTGTTGGTTTTTTGGTTTGTAGCTTTGTTCGTTGGTTGGTTTGTTGGCTTGTTGGCTTGTTGGTTTGTTGGCTTTTTGGTTTGTTAGTTTGTTGGCTTTTTGGTTACTTGGTTTGTTGGTTTGTTGGTTTGTTGGTTTGTTGGTTTGTTGGTTTGTTGGTTTTTTGGTTTGTTGGTTTGTTGGTTTGTCGGTTTGTTGGTTCGTTGGCTTGTTGGTTTGTTGGTTTGTTGGCTTGTTGGTTTGTTGGTTTGTTGGCTTGTTGGCTTGTTGGCTTGTTGGTTTGTTAGTTTGTTGGCTTTTTGGTTACTTATTTTGTTGGTTTGTTGGTTTGTTGGCTTGTTGGTTTGTTCGTTTGTTGGTTTGTTGGCTTGTTGGTTTGTTGGCTTGTTGGTTTGTTGGTTTGTTGGTTTGTTGGCTTGTTGGGTTGTTGGTTTGTTGGTTTGTTGGTTTGTTGGTTTGTTGGCTTGTTGGTTTGTTGGTTTGTTTGCGTGTCGGTTTTTGGTTTGTTGGTTTGTTGGCTTGTTGGTTACTTGGTTTGTTGGTTTGTTGGTTTGTTGGTTTGTTGGTTTGTTGGTTTGTTGGTTTGTTGGTTTGTTGGTTTGTTGGTTTTTTGGTTTGTTGGTTTATTTGTTTGTTGGTTTGTTGGCTTGTTGGTTTGTTGGTTTGTTGGTTTGTTGGTTTGTTAGTTTGTTGGTTGGTTGGTTTGTTGGCTTGTTGGTTTGTTGGTTTGTTGGCTTGTTGGCTTGTTGGTTTGTTGGTTTGTTGGCTTGTTGGTTACTTAGTTTGTTGGTTTGTTGATTAGTTCGTTTGTTAGTTTGTTAGTTTGTTGGTTTGTTGGCTTGTTGGCTTGTTGGCTTGTTGGTTTGTTGGTTTGTTGGTTTGTTGGCTTGTTGGTTTGTTGGTTTTTTGGTTTGTTGGTTTGTTGGTTTTTTGGTTTGTTGGTTTGTTGGTTTGTTGGTTTGTTGGTTTATTTGTTTGTTGGTTTGTTGGCTTGTTGGTTTGTTGGCTTGTTGGTTACTTAGTTTGTTGGCTTGTTGGTTTGTTGGCTTGTTGGCTTGTTGGTTTGGTAGTTTGTTGGCCTTTTGGTTACTTGGTTTGTTGGTTTGTTGGTTTATTGGTTTGTTGGCTTGTTGGTTTGTTGGTTTGTTGGTTTGTTGGTTTGTTGGCTTGTTGGCTTGTTGGTTTGTTGGTTTGTTGGCTTGTTGGTTACTTAGTTTGTTGGTTTGTTGGCATGTTGGTTTGTTGGTTTGTTGGTTTGTTGGCTTGTTGGCTTGTTGGTTTGTTGGTTTGTTGGCTTGTTGGCTTGTTGGTTTGTTGGTTTGTTGGTTTGTTGGTTTGTTGGCTTGTTGGTTTGTTGGTTTGTTGGCTTATTGGTTTGTTGGTTTGTTGGTTTGTTGGCTTGTTGGCTTGTTGGTTTGTTGGTTTGTTGGCTTGTTGGTTTGTTGGTTTGTTGGCTTGTTGGCTTGTTGCTTTGTTCTTTTGATGGTTTGTTGGTTTGTTGGTTTTTTGGTTTGTTGGTTTTTTGGTTTGTTGCTTTGTTCGTTGGTTGGTTTGTTGGCTTGTTGGCTTGTTGGTTTGTTGGCTTATTGGTTTGTTAGTTTGTTGGCTTTTTGGTTACTTGGTTTGTTGGTTTGTTGGTTTGTTGGTTTGTTGGCTTGTTGGTTTGTTGGCTTGTTGGTTTGTTGGTTTGTTGGTTTGTTGGCTTCTTGGCTTGTTGGTTTGTTGGTTTGTTGGTTTGTTGGTTTGTTGGTTTGTTGGTTTTTTGGTTTGTTGGTTTGTTGGTTTGTTGGTTTGTTGGTTCGTTGGCTTGTTGGTTTGTTGGTTTGTTGGCTTGTTGGTTTGTTGGTTTGTTGGCTTGTTGGCTTGTTGGCTTGTTGGTTTGTTAGTTTGTTGGCTTTTTGGTTACTTGGTTTGTTGGTTTGTTGGTTTGTTGGCTTGTTGGTTTGTTGGTTTGTTGGTTTGTTGGCTTGTTGGTTTGTTGGCTTGTTGGTTTGTTGGTTTGTTGGTTTGTTGGTTTGTTGGCTTGTTGGCTTGTTGGTTTGTTGGTTTGTTGGTTTGTTGGTTTTTGGGTTTGTTGGTTTATTTGTTTGTTGGTTTGTTGGCTTGTTGGTTTGTTGGTTTGTTGGTTTGTTGGTTTGCTAGTTTGTTGGTTTGTTGGTTTGTTGGCTTGTTGGTTTGTTGGTTTGTTGGCTTGTTGGCTTGTTGGTTTGTTGGTTTGTTGGCTTGTTGGTTACTTAGTTTGTTGGTTTGTTGATTAGTTCGTTTGTTGGTTTGTTAGTTTGTTGGTTTGTTGGCTTGTTGGCTTGTTGGTTTGTTGGTTTTTTGGTTTGTTGGTTTGTTGGTTTGTTGGTTTGTTGGTTTGTTGGTTTATTTGTTTGTTGGTTTGTTGGCTTGTTGGTTTGTTGGTTTGTTGGTTTGTTGGCTTGTTGGTTTGTTGGTTTGTTGGTTTGTTGGTTTGTTGGTTTGTTGGTTTTTTGGTTTGTTGGTTTATTTGTTTGTTGGTTTGTTGGCTTGTTGGTTTGTTGGTTTGTTAGTTTGTTGGTTTGTTGGCTTGTTGGTTTGTTGGTTTGTTGGTTTGTTGGCTTGTTGGCTTGTTGGTTTGTTGGCTTGTTGGCTTGTTGGTTTGTTAGTTTGTTGGTTTTTTGGTTTGTTGGTTTGTTGGTTTGTTGGTTTATTGGTTTGTTGGTTTGTTGGTTTATTTGTTTGTTGGTTTGTTGTGTTATTTGTTTGTTGGTTTGTTGGCTTGTTGGTTTGTTGGTTTGTTGGTTTGTTGCTTTGTTCGTTTGATGGTTTGTTGGTTTGTTGGTTACTTGGTTTGTTGGTTTGTTGGTTTGTTGGTTTGTTGGTTTGTTGGCTTGTTGGCTTGTTGGTTTGTTGGTTTCTTGGCTTGTTGGTTACTTAGTTTGTTGGTTTGTTGGCATGTTGGTTTGTTGGTTTGTTGGTTTGTTGGCTTGTTGGTTTGTTGGTTTGTTGGCTTGTTGGTTTGTTGGTTTGTTGGTTTGTTGGCTGGTTGGCTTGTTGGTTTGTTGGTTTGTTGGTTTGTTGGTTTGTTGACTTGTTGGTTTGTTGGTTTGTTGGCTTGTTGGTTTGTTGGTTTGTTGGTTTGTTGGCTTGTTGGCTTGTTGGTTTGTTGGTTTGTTCGTTTGATGGTTTGTTGGTTTGTTGGTTTTTTGGTTTGTTGGTTTTTTGGTTTGTTGCTTTGTTGGTTTGTTGGTTTGTTGGCTTGATGGCTTGTTGGTTTGTTGGCTTGTTGGTTTGTTAGTTTGTTGGCTTTTTGGTTATTTGGTTTGTTGGTTTGTTGGTTTGTTGGTTTGTTGGCTTGTTGGCTTGTTGGTTTGTTGGTTTGTTGGATTGTTGGTTTGTTGGTTTGTTGGTTTGTTGGTTTGTTGGTTTGTTGGTTTTTTGGTTTGTTGGTTTGTTGGTTTGTTGGCTTGTTGGTTTGTTGGTTTGTTGGTTTGTTTGCTTGTTGGTTTGTTTGTTTGTTGGCTTGTTGGTTTGTTGGTTTATTGGTTTGTTGGCTTGTTGGCTTGTTGGTTTGTTGGTTTGTTGGCTTGTTGGTTTGTTGGTTTGTTGGCTTGTTGGCTTGTTGCTTTGTTGGTTTGTTGGTTTGGTGGCTTGTTGGCTTGTTGGTTTGTTAGTTTGTTGGCTTTTTGGTTACTTGGTTTGTTGGTTTGTTGGTTTGTTGGCTTGTTGGTTTGTTGGCTTGTTGGTTTGTTGGTTTGTTAGTTTGTTGGTTTGTTGGCTTGTTGGCTTGTTTGTTTGTTGGTTTGTTGGTTTGTTGGTTTGTTGGTTTGTTGCTTTGTTGGTTTGTTGGTTTGTTGGCTTGTTGGCTTGTTGGTTTGTTGGTTTGTTGGCTTGTTGGCTTGTTGGTTTGTTGGTTTGTTGGTTTGTTGGTTTGTTGGTTTGTTGCTTTGTTGGTTTGTTGGTTTGTTGGCTTGTTGGCTTGTTGGTTTGTTGGTTTGTTGGCTTGTTGGCTTGTTGGTTTGTTGGTTTGTTGGTTTGTTGGTTTGCTGCTTTGTGGGTTTGTTGGTTTGTTGGCTTGTTGGCTTGTTGGTTTGTTAGTTTGTTGGTTTTTTGGTTACTTGGTTTGTTGGTTTGTTGGTTTGTTGGCTTGTTGATTTGTTGGCTTGTTGCTTTGTTGGTTTTTTGGTTTGTTGGCTTGTTGGCTTGTTGGTTTATTGGTTTGTTGGTTTGTTGGTTTGTTGGCTTGTTGGTTTGTTGGTTTGTTGGCTTGTTGGTTTGTTGGTTTGTTGGCTTGTTGGCTTGTTGGTTTGTTGGTTTGTTGGTTTGTTGGTTTGTTGGTTTGCTGCTTTGTGGGTTTGTTGGTTTGTTGGCTTGTTGGCTTGTTGGTTTGTTAGTTTGTTGGTTTTTTGGTTACTTGGTTTGTTGGTTTGTTGGTTTGTTGGTTTGTTGGCTTGTTGGCTTGTTGGTTTATTGGTTTGTTGGTTTGTTGGTTTGTTGGCTTGTTGGTTTGTTGGTTTGTTGGCTTGTTGGTTTGTTGGTTTGTTGGTTTGTTGGTTTGTTGGTTTTTTGGTTTGTTGGTTTGTTTGCTTGTTGGTTTGTTTGTTTGTTGGCTTGTTGGTTTGTTGGTTTATTGGTTTGTTGGCTTGTTGGCTTGTTGGTTTGTTGGTTTGCTGGCTTGTTGGTTTGTTGGTTTGTTGGCTTGTTGGCTTGTTGCTTTGTTGGTTTGTTGGTTTGGTGGCTTGTTGGCTTGTTGGTTTGTTAGTTTGTTGGCTTTTTGGTTACTTGGTTTGTTGGTTTGTTGGTTTGTTGGCTTGTTGGTTTGTTGGCTTGTTGGTTTGTTGGTTTGTTAGTTTGTTGGTTTGTTGGCTTGTTGGCTTGTTGGTTTGTTGGTTTGTTGGTTTGTTGGTTTGTTGGTTTGTTGGTTTGTTGCTTTGTTGGTTTGTTGGTTTGTTGGCTTGTTGGGTTGTTGGTTTGTTGGTTTGTTGGCTTGTTGGCTTGTTGGTTTGTTGGTTTGTTGGTTTGTTGGTTTGTTGGTTTGTTGCTTTGTTGGTTTGTTGGTTTGTTGGCTTGTTGGCTTGTTGGTTTGTTGGTTTGTTGGCTTGTTGGCTTGTTGGTTTGTTGGTTTGTTGGTTTGCTGCTTTGTGGGTTTGTTGGTTTGTTGGCTTGTTGGCTTGTTGGTTTGTTAGTTTGTTGGCTTTTTGGTTACTTGGTTTGTTGGTTTGTTGGTTTGTTGGCTTGTTGGTTTGTTGGCTTGTTGCTTTGTTGGTTTTTTGGTTTGTTGGCTTGTTTGCTTGTTGGTTTATTGGTTTGTTGGTTTGTTGGTTTGTTGGCTTGTTGGTTTGTTGGTTTGTTGGTTTGTTGGCTTGTTGGCTTGTTGGTTTGTTGGTCTGTTGGCTTGTTGGTTTGTTGGCTTGTTGGTTTGTTGGTTTGTTGGTTTGTTGGCTTGTTGGATTGTTGGTTTGTTGGTTTGTTGGCTTTTTGGTTACTTAGTTTGTTGGTTTGTTGGCATGTTGGTTTGTTGGTTTGTTGGTTTGTTGGCTTGTTGGTTACTTAGTTTGTTGGTTTGTTGGCATATTCGTTTGTTGGTTTGTTGGTTTGTTGGTTTGTTGGTTTGTTGGTTTGTTGGTTTGTTGGCTTGTTGGTTTGTTGGCTTGTTGGCTTGTTGGTTTGTTAGTTTGTTGGCCTTTTGGTTACTTGGTTTGTTGGTTTGTTGGTTTGTTGGCTTGTTGGCTTGTTGCTTTGTTGGTTTGTTGGTTTGTTGGCTTGTTGGTTTGTTGGCTTGTTGGCTTGTTGGTTGGTTAGTTTGTTGGCCTTTTGGTTACTTGGTTTGTTGGTTTGTTGGTTTGTTGGTTTGTTGGCTTGTTGGTTTGTTGGTTTGTTGGCTTGTTGGCTTGTTGGCTTGTTGGCTTGTTGGTTTGTTGGTTTGTTGGCTTGTTGGTTACTTAGTTTTTTGGTTTGTTGGCATGTTGGTTTGTTGGTTTGTTGGTTTGTTGGCTTGTTGGTTTGTTGGTTTGTTGGTTTGTTGGTTTGTTGGCTTGTTGGTTTGTTGGTTTGTTGGCTTGTTGATTTGTTGGTTTGTTGGTTTGTTGGCTTGTTGGCTTGTTGGTTTGTTGGTTTGTTGGCTTGTTGGTTTGCTGGTTTGTTGGCTTGTTGGCTTGTTGCTTTGTTCGTTTGATGGTTTGTTGGTTTGTTGGTTTTTTGGTTTGTTGGTTTTTTGGTTTGTTGCTTTGATGGTTTGTTGGTTTGTTGGCTTGTTGGCTTGTTGGTTTGTCGGCTTGTTGGTTTGTTAGTTTGTTGGCTTTTTGGTTACTTGGTTTGTTGGTTTGTTGGTTTGTTAGCTTGTTGGTTTGTTGACTTGTTGGTTTGTTGGTTTGTTGGTTTGTTGGTTTGTTGGCATGTTGGTTTGTTGGTTTGTTGGTTTGTTGGTTTGTTGGTTTGTTGGTTTGTTGCTTTGTTTGCTAGTTGGTTTGTTGGTTTGTTGGCTTGTTGGTTTGTTGGTTTGTTGGTTTGTTGGCTTGTTGGCTTGTTGGTTTGTTGGTTTGTTGGCTTGTTGGTTTGTTGGTTTGTTGGCTTGTTGGCTTGTTGCTTTGTTGGTTTGTTGGTTTGTTGGTTTGTTGGTTTGTTTGCTTGTTGGTTTGTTGGTTTGTTGGTTTGTTGGTTTTTTGGTTTGTTGGTTTGTTGGCTTGTTGGTTTGTTGGTTTGTTGGTATGTTGGCTTGTTGGTTACTTAGTTTGTTGGTTTGTTGGCATATTGGTTTGTTGGCTTGTTGGCTTGTTGGTTTGTTGGCTTGTTGGTTTGTTGGTTTGTTGGTTTGTTGGTTTGTTGGCTTGTTGGTTTGTTGGTTTGTTGGCTTTTTGGTTACTTAGTTTGTTGGTTTGTTGGCATGTTGGTTTGTTGGTTTGTTTGTTTGTTGGCTTATTGGTTACTTAGTTTGTTGGTTTGTTGGCATGTTGGTTTGTTGGTTTGTTGGTTTGTTGGTTTGTTGGTTTGTTGGTTTGTTGGTTTGTTGGATTGTTGGCTTGTTGGTTTGTTGGCTTGTTGGCTTGTTGGTTTGTTAGTTTGTTGGCCTTTTGGTTACTTGGTTTGTTGGTTTGTTTGTTTGTTGGCTTGTTGGCTTGTTGCTTTGTTGGTTTGTTGGTTTGTTGGTTTGTTGGCTTGTTGGTTTGTTGGCTTGTTGGCTTGTTGGATTGTTAGTTTGTTGGCCTTTTGGTTACTTGGTTTGTTGGTTTGTTGGTTTGTTGGCTTGTTGGTTTGTTGGTTTGTTGGTTTGTTGGCTTGTTTCTCTTGTTGGTTTGTTGGTTTGTTGGCTTGTTGGTTACTTAGTTTGTTGGTTTGTTAGTTTGTTGGCTTGTTGGTTTGTTGGTTTGTTGCTTGTTGGTTTGTTGGTTTGTTGGTTTGTTGGCTTGTTGCTTTGTTGGTTTGTTAGTTTGTTGGCTTGTTGGTTTGTGGGCTTGTTGGCTTGTTGGTTTGTTAGTTTGTTGGCCTTTTGGTTACTTGGTTTAATGGTTTGTTGGTTTGTTGGCTTGTTGGTTTGTTGGTTTGTTGGTTTGTTGGCTTGTTGGCTTGTTGATTTGTTGGTTTGTTGGCTTGTTGCTTTGTTGGTTTGTTGGTTTGTTGGCTTGTTGGTTTGTGGGCTTGTTGGCTTGTTGGTTTGTTAGTTTGTTGGCCTTTTGGTTACTTGGTTTAATGGTTTGTTGGTTTGTTGGCTTGTTGGTTTGTTGGTTTGTTGGTTTGTTGGCTTGTTGGCTTGTTGATTTGTTGGTTTGTTGGCTTGTTGGTTACTTAGTTTGTTGGTTTGTTGGCATGTTGGTTTGTTGGTTTGTTGGTTTGTTGGCTTGTTGGTTTGTTGGTTTGTTGGCTTGTTGGTTTGTTGGTTTGTTGACTTGTTGACTTGTTGGTTTGTTGGTTTATTGGTTTGTTGGTCTGTTGGTTTGTTGGTTTGTTGGTTTGTTGGTTTGTTGGTTTGTTGGCTTGTTGGTTTGTTGGTTTGTTGGTTTGTTGGCTTGTTGGCTTATTGATTTGTTGGTTTGTTGGCTTGTTGGTTTGTTGGTTTGTTGGCTTGTTGGCTTGTTGCTTTGTTCGTTTGATGGTTTGTTGGTTTTTTGGTTTCTTGGTTTTTTGGTTTGTTGCTTTGTTGGTTTGTTGGTTTGTTGGCTTGTTGGCTTGTTGGTTTGTTGGCTTGTTGGTTTGTTAGTTTGTTGGTTTGTGGGTTGGTTTGTTTGTTGGTTTTTTGGTTTGTTGGTTTGTTGGTTTGTCGGCTTGTTGGTTTGTTGGTTTGTTGGTTTGTTGGGTTGTTGGTTTGTTGGTTTGTTGGCTTGTTGGTTTGTTGGTTTGTTGGCTTGTTGGCTTGTTGGTTTGTTGGCTTGTTGGTTTGTTAGTTTGTTGGTTTGTGGGTTGGTTTGTTTGTTGGTTTTTTGGTTTGTTGGTTTGTTGGTTTGTCGGCTTGTTGGTTTGTTGGTTTGTTGGTTTGTTGGCTTGTTGGCTTGTTGGTTTGTTGGTTTGTTGGTTTGTGGGTTGGTTTGTTTGTTGGTTTTTTGGTTTGTTGGTTTGTTGGTTTGTCGGCTTGTTGGTTTGTTGGTTTGTTGGTTTGTTGGGTTGTTGGTTTGTTGGTTTGTTGGCTTGTTGGTTTGTTGGTTTGTTGGCTTGTTGGCTTGTTGGCTTGTTGGTTTGTTAGTTTGTTGGCTTTTTGGTTACTTGGTTTGTTGGTTTGTTGGTTTGTTGGCTTGTTGGTTTGTTGGTTTGTTGGTTTGTTGGCTTGTTGTTTTGTTGGCTTGTTGGTTTGTTGGTTTGTTGGTTTGTTGGCTTGTTGGCTTGTTGGTTTGTTGGTTTGTTGGTTTGTTGGTTTGTTGGTTTGTTGGTTTGTTGGCTTGTTGGTTTGTTGGTTTGTTGGCTTGTCGGTTTTTGGTTTGTTGGTTTGTTGGCTTGTTGGTTACTTGGTTTGTTGGTTTGCTGGTTTGTTGGTTTGTTGGCTTGTTGGTTTGTTGGTTTGTTGGCTTTTTGGTTTGTTGGTTTATTTGTTTGTTGGTTTGTTGGCTTGTTGGTTTGTTGGTTTGTTGGTTTGTTGGTTTGTTAGTTTGTTGGTTAGTTGGTTTGCTCGCTTGTTGGTTTGTTGGTTTGTTGGCTTGTTGGCTTGTTGGTTTGTTGGTTTGTTGGCTTATTGGTTACTTAGTTTGTTGGTTTGTTGATTAGTTCGTTTGTTTGTTTGTTAGTTTGTTGGTTTGTTGGCTTGTTGGCTTGTTGGCTTGTTGGTTTGTTGGTTTGTTGGTTTGTTGGCTTGTTGGATTGTTGGTTTGTTGGTTTGTTGGCTTTTTGGTTACTTAGTTTGTTGGTTTGTTGCCATGTTGGTTTGTTGGTTTGTTGGTTTGTTGGCTTGTTGGTTACTTAGTTTGTTGGTTTGTTGGCATGTTGGTTTGTTGGTTTGTTGGTTTGCTGGTTTGTTGGTTTGTTGGTTTGTTGGCTTGTTGGTTTGTTGGCTTGTTGGCTTGTTGGTTTGTTAGTTTGTTGGCCTTTTGGTTACTTGGTTTGTTGGTTTGTTGGTTTGTTGGCTTGTTGGCTTGTTGCTTTGTTGGTTTGTTGGTTTGTTGGCTTGTTGGTTTGTTGGCTTGTTGGCTTGTTGGTTTGTTAGTTTGTTGGCCTTTTGGTTACTTGGTTTGTTGGTTTGTTGGTTTGTTGGTTTGTTGGCTTGTTGGCTTGTTGGTTTGTTGGTTTGTTGGTTTGTTGGCTTGTTGGCTTGTTGGCTTGTTGGTTTGTTGGTTTGTTGGCTTGTTGGTTACTTAGTTTGTTGGTTTTTTGGCATGTTGGTTTGTTGGTTTGTTGGCTTGTTGGTTTGTTGGTTTGTTGGTTTGTTGGTTTGTTGGCTTGTTGGTTTGTTGGTTTGTTGGCTTGTTGGTTTGTTGGTTTGTAGGTTTGTTGGCTTGTTGGCTTGTTGGTTTGTTGGTTTGTTGGCTTGTTGGTTTGTTGGTTTGTTGGCTTGTTGGCTTGTTGCTTTGTTCTTTTGCTGGTTTGTTGGTTTGTTGGTTTTTTGGTTTGTTGCTTTGATGGTTTGTTGGTTTGTTGGCTTGTTGGCTTGTTGGTTTGTTGGCTTGTTGGTTTGTTAGTTTGTTGGCTTTTTGGTTACTTGGTTTGTTGGTTTGTTAGCTTGTTGGTGTGTTGACTTGTTGGTTTGTTGGCTTGTTGGTTTGTTGGTTTGTTGGTTTGTTGGGTTGTTGGTTTGTTGGTTTGTTGGCTTGTTGGTTTGTTGGCTTGTTGGCTTGTTGGCTTGTTGGCTTGTTTGTTTGTTAGTTTGTTGGCTTTTTGGTTACTTGGTTTGTTGGTTTGTTGGTTTGTTGGCTTGTTGGTTTGTTGGTTTGTTGGTTTGTTGGCTTGTTGTTTTGTTGGCTTGTTGGTTTGTTGGTTTGTTGGTTTGTTGGCTTGTTGGCTTGTTGGTTTGTTGGTTTGTTGGTTTGTTGGTTTGTTGGTTTGTTGGCTTGTTGGTTTGTTGGTTTGTTGGCTTGTCGGTTTTTGGTTTGTTGGTTTGTTGGCTTGTTGGTTACTTGGTTTGTTGGTTTGCTGGTTTGTTGGTTTGTTGGCTTGTTGGTTTGTTGGTTTGTTGGCTTTTTGGTTTTTTGTTGGTTTATTTGTTTATTGGTTTGTTGGTTTGTTGGTTTGTTGGTTTGTTGGTCTGTTGGTTTGTTGGCTTGTTGGTTTGTTGGTTTGTTGGTTTGTTAGCTTGTTGGCTTATTGGTTTGTTGGTTTGTTGGCTTGTTGGTTTGTTGGTTTGTTGGCTTGTTGGCTTGTTGCTTTGTTCGTTTGATGGTTTGTTGGTTTTTTGATTTGTTGGTTTTTTGGTTTGTTGCTTTGTTGGTTTGTTGGTTTGTTGGCTTGTTGGCTTGTTGGTTTGTTGGCTTGTTGGTTTGTTAGTTTGTTGGCTTTTTGGTTACTTGGTTTGTTGGTTTGTTGGTTTGTTGGCTGGTTGGTTTTTTGGCTTGTTGGTTTGTTGGTTTGTTGGTTTGTTGGCTTGTTGGCTTGTTGGTTTGTTGGTTTGTTGGTTTGTTGGTTGGTTTGTTTGTTGGTTTTTTGGTTTGTTGGTTTGTTGGTTTGTTGGCTTGTTGGTTTGTTGGTTTGTTGGTTTGTTGGGTTGTTGGTTTGTTGGTTTGTTGGCTTGTTGGTTTGTTGGTTTGTTGGCTTGTTGGCTTGTTGGCTTGTTGGTTTGTTAGTTTGTTGGCTTTTTGGTTACTTGGTTTGTTGGTTTGTTGGTTTGTTGGCTTGTTGGTTTGTTGGTTTGTTGGTTTGTTGGCTTGTTGTTTTGTTGGCTTGTTGGTTTGTTGGTTTGTTGGTTTGTTGGCTTGTTGGCTTGTTGGTTTGTTGGTTTGTTGGCTTGTCGGTTTTTGGTTTGTTGGTTTGTTGGCTTGTTGGTTACTTGGTTTGTTGGTTTGCTGGTTTGCTGGTTTGTTGGTTTGTTGGCTTGTTGGTTTGTTGGTTTGTTGGCTTTTTGGTTTGTTGGTTTATTTGTTTGTTGGTTTGTTGGCTTGTTGGTTTGTTGGTTTGTTGGTTTGTTGGTTTGTTAGTTTGTTGGTTAGTTGGTTTGTTCGCTTGTTGGTTTGTTGGTTTGTTGGCTTGTTGGCTTGTTGGTTTGTTGGTTTGTTGGCTTATTGGTTACTTAGTTTGTTGGTTTGTTGATTAGTTCGTTTGTTTGTTTGTTAGTTTGTTGGTTTGTTGGCTTGTTGGCTTGTTGGCTTGTTGGTTTGTTGGTTTGTTGGTTTGTTGGCTTGTTGGATTGTTGGTTTGTTGGTTTGTTGGCTTTTTGGTTACTTAGCTTGTTGGTTTGTTGGCATGTTGGTTTGTTGGTTTGTTGGTTTGTTGGCTTGTTGGTTACTTAGTTTGTTGGTTTGTTGGCATATTGGTTTGTTGGTTTGTTGGTTTGCTGGTTTGTTGGTTTGTTGGTTTGTTGGCTTGTTGGTTTGTTGGCTTGTTTGCTTGTTGGTTTGTTAGTTTGTTGGCCTTTTGGTTACTTGGTTTGTTGGTTTGTTGGTTTGTTGGCTTGTTGGCTTGTTGATTTGTTGGTTTGTTGGTTTGTTGGCTTGTTGGTTTGTTGGCTTGTTGGCTTGTTGGTTTGTTAGTTTGTTGGCCTTTTGGTTACTTGGTTTGTTGGTTTGTTGGTTTGTTGGTTTGTTGGCTTGTTGGCTTGTTGGTTTGTTGGTTTGTTGGTTTGTTGGCTTGTTGGCTTGTTGGCTTGTTGGCTTGTTGGCTTGTTGGTTTGTTGGTTTGTTGGCTTGTTGGTTACTTAGTTTGTTGGTTTGTTGGCATGTTGGTTTGTTGGTTTGTTGGTTTGTTGGCTTGTTGGTTTGTTGGTTTGTTGGTTTGTTGGTTTGTTGGCTTGTTGGTTTGTTGGTTTGTTGGCTTGTTGGTTTGTTGGTTTGTTGGTTTGTTGGCTTGTTGGCTTGTTGGTTTGTTGGTTTGTTGGCTTGTTGGTTTGTTGGTTTGTTGGCTTGTTGGCTTGTTGCTTTGTTCGTTTGCTGGTTTGTTGGTTTGTTGGTTTTTTGGTTTGTTGGTTTTTTGGTTTATTGCTTTGATGGTTTGTTGGTTTGTTGGCTTGTTGGTTTGTTGGTTTGTTGGTTTGTTGGCTTGTTGGCTTGTTGGCTTGTTGGTTTGTTGGTTTGTTGGCTTGTTGGTTACTTAGTTTGTTGGTTTGTTGGCATGTTGGTTTGTTGGTTTGTTGGCTTGTTGGCTTGTTGCTTTGTTCGTTTGTTGGTTTGTTGGTTTGTTGGTTTGTTGGCTTGTTGGTTTGTTGGTTTGTTGGCTTGTTGGTTTGTTGGTTTGTTGGTTTGTTGGCTTGTTGGCTTGTTGGTTTGTTAGTTTGTTGGCTTGTTGGTTTGTTGGTTTGTTGGCTTGTTGGCTTGTTGCTTTGTTCGTTTGCTGGTTTGTTGGTTTGTTGGCTTTTTGGTTTGTTGGTTTATTTGTTTGTTGGTTTGTTGGCTTGTTGGTTTGTTGGTTTGTTGGTTTGTTGGTTTGTTAGTTTGTTGGTTAGTTGGTTTGTTCGCTTGTTGGTTTGTTGGTTTGTTGGCTTGTTGGCTCGTTGGTTTGTTGGTTTGTTGGCTTATTGGTTACTTAGTTTGTTGGTTTGTTGATTAGTTCGTTTGTTTGTTTGTTAGTTTGTTGGTTTGTTGGCTTGTTGGCTTGTTGGCTTGTTGGTTTGTTGGCTTGTTGGTTTGTTAGTTTGTTGGCTTTTTGGTTACTTGGTTTGTTGGTTTGTTGGTTTGTTGGCTGGTTGGTTTTTTGGCTTGTTGGTTTGTTGGCTTGTTGGCTTGTTGGTTTGTTGGCTTGTTGGTTTGTTAGTTTGTTGGCTTTTTGGTTACTTGGTTTGTTGGTTTGTTAGCTTGTTGGTGTGTTGACTTGTTGGTTTGTTGGTTTGTTGGTTTGTTGGCTTGTTGGTTTGTTGGTTTGTTGGTTTGTTGGCTTGTTGGGTTGTTGGCTTGTTGGCTTGTTGGTTTGTTAGTTTGTTGGCTTTTTGGTTACTTGGTTTGTTGGCTTGTTGTTTTGTTGGCTTGTTGGTTTGTTGGTTTGTTGGTTTGTTGGCTTGTTGGCTTGTTGGTTTGTTGGTTTGTTGGTTTGTTGGTTTGTTGGTTTGTTGGCTAGTTGGTTTGTTGGTTTGTTGGCTTGTCGGTTTTTGGTTTGTTGGTTTGTTGGATTGTTGGTTACTTGGTTTGTTGGTTTGCTGGTTTGTTGGTTTGTTGGCTTTTTGGTTTGTTGGTTTGTTGGCTTTTTGGTTTGTTGGTTTATTTGTTTGTGGTTTGTTGGCTTGTTGGTTTGTTGGTTTGTTGGTTTGTTGGTTTGTTAGTTTGTTGGTTAGTTGGTTTGTTCGCTTGTTGGTTTGTTGGTTTGTTGGCTTGTTGGCTTGTTGGTGTGTTGGTTTGTTGGCTTATTGGTTACTTAGTTTGTTGGTTTGTTGATTAGTTCGTTTGTTTGTTTGTTAGTTTGTTGGTTTGTTGGCTTGTTGGCTTGTTGGCTTGTTGGTTTGTTGGTTTGTTGGCTTGTTGGATTGTTGGTTTGTTGGTTTGTTGGCTTTTTGGTTACTTAGTTTGTTGGTTTGTTGGCATGTTGGTTTGTTGGTTTGTTGGTTTGTTGGCTTGTTGGTTACTTAGTTTGTTGGTTTGTTGGCATGTTGGTTTGTTGGTTTGTTGGTTTGCTGGTTTGTTGGTTTGTTGGTTTGTTGGCTTGTTGGTTTGTTGGCTTGTTGGCTTGTTGGTTTGTTAGTTTGTTGGCCTTTGGGTTACTTGGTTTGTTGGTTTGTTGGTTTGTTGGCTTGTTGGCTTGTTCGTTTGTTGGCTTGTTGGCTTGTTGGTTTGTTAGTTTGTTGGCCTTTTGGTTACTTGGTTTGTTGGTTTGTTCGTTTGTTGGTTTGTTGGCTTGTTGGCTTGTTGGTTTGTTGGTTTGTTGGTTTGTTGGCTTGTTGGCTTGTTGGCTTGTTGGTTTGTTGGTTTGTTGGCTTGTTGGTTACTTAGTTTGTTGGTTTGTTGGCATGTTGGTTTGTTGGTTTGTTGGTTTGTTGGCTTGTTGGCTTGTTGGTTTGTTGGTTTGTTGGTTTGTTGGTTTGTTGGCTTGTTGGTTTGTTGGTTTGTTGGCTTGTTGGTTTGTTGGTTTGTTGGTTTGTTGGCTTGTTGGCTTGTTGGTTTGTTGGTTTGTTGGCTTGTTGGTTTGTTGGTTTGTTGGCTTGTTGGCTTGTTGCTTTGTTCGTTTGCTGGTTTGTTGGTTTGTTGGTTTTTTGGTTTGTTGGTTTTTTGGTTTGTTGCTTTGATGGTTTGTTGGTTTGTTGGCTTGTTGGCTTGTTGGTTTGTTGGCTTGTTGGTTTGTTAGTTTGTCGGCTTTTTGGTTACTTGGTTTGTTGGTTTGTTGGTTTGTTAGCTTGTTGGTTTGTTGACTTGTTGGTTTGTTGGTTTGTTGGTTTGTTGGCTTGTTGGTTTGTTGGTTTGTTGGTTTCTTGGTTTGTTGGTTTGTCGGTTTATTTGCTTGTTGGTTTGTTGGTTTGTTGGCTTGTTGGTTTGTTGGTTTGTTGGTTTGTTGGCTTGTTGGCTTGTTGGTTTGTTGGTTTGTTGGGTTGTTGGTTTGTTGGTTTGTTGGCTTGTTGGCTTGTTGCTTTGTTGGTTTGTTGGTTTGTTGGTTTGTTTGCTTGTTGGTTTGTTGGTTTGTTGGTTTGTTGGTTTATTGGTTTGTTGGTTTGTTGGCTTGTTGGTTTGTTGGTTTGTTGGTTTGTTGGCTTGTTGGCTTGTTGGTTTGTTGGTTTGTTGGCTTGTTGGCTTGTTGTTTTGTTGGCATGTTGGTTTGTTGGTTTGTTGGCTTGTTGGCTTGTTGGTTTGTTGGTTTGTTGGCTTTTTGGTTACTTAGTTTGTTGGTTTGTTGGCATGTTGGTTTGTTGGCTTGTTTGTTTGTTGGCTTGTTGGTTACTTAGTTTGTTGGTTTGTTGGCATGTTGATTTGTCGGTTTGTTGGTTTGTTGGTTTGTTGGTTTGTTGGTTTGTTGGTTTGTTGGGTTGTTGGCTTGTTGGTTTGTTGGCTTGTTGGCTTGTTGGTTTGTTAGTTTGTTGGCCTTTTGGTTACTTGGTTTGTTGGTTTGTTTGTTTGTTGGCTTGTTGGCTTGTTGGATTGTTAGTTAGTTGGCCTTTTGGTTACTTGGTTTGTTGGTTTGTTGGTTTGTTGGCTTGTTGGTTTGTTGGTTTGTTGGTTTGTTGGCTTGTTGGCTTGTTGGCTTGTTGGTTTGTTAGTTTGTTGGCCTTTTGGTTACTTGGTTTGTTGGTTTGTTTGTTTGTTGGCTTGTTGGCTTGTTGGATTGTTAGTTAGTTGGCCTTTTGGTTACTTGGTTTGTTG
This sequence comes from Atherix ibis, assembly GCA_958298945.1. Taxonomy (NCBI): domain Eukaryota; kingdom Metazoa; phylum Arthropoda; class Insecta; order Diptera; family Athericidae; genus Atherix; species Atherix ibis. The sequence goes on from OY282608.1 coordinate 36,829,925, forward strand.
GTTTGTTGGTTTGTTGGCTTGTTGGTTTGTTGGTTTGTTGGTTTGTTGGCTTGTTGGCTTGTTGGTTTGTTGGTTTGTTGGTTTGTTGGCTTGTTGGTTACTTAGTTTGTTGGTTTATTGGCATGTTGGTTTGTTGGTTTGTTGGTTTGTTGGCTTGTTGGTTTGTTGGTTTGTTGGCTTGTTGGTTTGTTGGTTTGTTGGCTTGTTGGCTTGTTGGTTTGTTGGTTTATTGGTTTGTTGGTTTGTTGGCTTGTTGGTTTGTTTGTTTGTTGCTTGTTGGTTTGTTGGTTTGTTGGTTTGCCTGCTTGTTGCTTTGTTGGTTTGTTGGTTTGTTGGCTTGTTGGTTTGTTGGCTTGTTGGCTTGTTGGTTTGTTAGTTTGTTGGCCTTTTGGTTACTTGGTTTAATGGGTTGTTGGTTTGTTGGCTTGTTGGTTTGTTGGTTTGTTGGTTTGTTGGCTTATTGGCTTGTTGATTTGTTGGTTTGTTGGCTTGTTGGTTACTTAGTTTGTTGGTTTGTTGGCATGTTGGTTTGTTGGTTTGTTGGTTTGTTGGCTTGTTGGTTTGTTGGTTTGTTGGTTTGTTGGCTTGTTGGCTTGTTGGTTTGTTGGTTTGTTGGCTTGTTGGTTTGTTGGTTTTTTGGCTTGTTGGCTTGTTGCTTTGTTGGCTTGTGGGTTTGTTAGTTTGTTGGCTTTTTGGTTACTTGGTTTGTTGGTTTGTTGGTTTGTTGGCTGGTTGGTTTTTTGGCTTGTTGGTTTGTTGGGTTGTTGGTTTGTTGGCTTGTTGGCTTGTTGGTTTGTTGGTTTGTTGGTTTGTTGATTTGTTGGCTTGTTGGTTTGTTGGTTTGTTGGCTTGTTGGCTTGTTGGCTTGTTGGTTTGTTAGTTTGTTGGCTTTTTGGTTACTTGGTTTGTTGGTTTGTTGGTTTGTTGGCTTGTAGGTTTGTTGGTTTGTTGGTTTGTTGGCTTGTTGTTTTGTTGGCTTGTTGGTTTGTTGGTTTGTTGGTTTGTTGGCTTGTTGGCTTGTTGGTTTGTTGGTTTGTTGGTTTGTTGGTTTGTTGGCTTGTTGGTTTGTTGGTTTGTTGGCTTGTCGGTTTTTGGTTTGTTGGTTTGTTGGCTTGTTGGTTACTTGGTTTGTTGGTTTGCTGGTTTGTTGGTTTGTTGGCTTGTTGGTTTGTTGGTTTGTTGGTTTTTGGTTTGTTGGTTTATTTGTTTGTTGGTTTGTTGGCTTGTTGGTTTGTTGGTTTGTTGGTTTGTTGGTTTGTTAGTTTGTTGGTTAGTTGGTTTGTTCGCTTGTTGGTTTGTTGGTTTGTTGGCTTGTTGGCTTGTTGGTTTGTTGGTTTGTTGGCTTATTGGTTACTTAGTTTGTTGGTTTGTTGATTAGTTCGTTTGTTTGTTTGTTAGTTTGTTGGTTTGTTGGCTTGTTGGCTTGTTGGTTTGTTGGTTTTTTGGTTTGTTGGTTTGTTGGTTTGTTGGTTTGTTGGTTTGTTGGTTTGTTGGTTTATTTGTTTGTTAGTTTGTTGGCTTGTTGGTTTGTTGGTTTGTTGGTTTGTTGGCTTGTTGGTTTGTTGGTTTGTTGGTTTGTTGGTTTGTTGGTTTGTTGGTTTTTTGGTTTGTTGGTTTATTTGTTTGTTGGTTTTTGGCTTGTTGGTTTGTTGGTTTGTTGGTTTGTTGGTTTGTTGGTTTGTTGGCTTGTTGGTTTGTTGGTTTGTTGGTTTGTTGGCTTGTTGGCTTGTTGGTTTGTTGGATTGTTGGCTTGTTGGTTTGTTGGTTTGTTGGTTTTTTGGTTTGTTGGTTTGTTGGTTTGTTGGTTTGTTGGTTTATTTGTTTGTTGGTTTGTTGGTTTATTTGTTTGTTGGTTTGTTGGCTTGTTGGTTTGTTGGTTTGTTGGTTTGTTGCTTTGTTCGTTTGATGGTTTGTTGGTTTGCTGGTTACTTGGTTTGTTGGTTTGTTGGTTTGTTGGTTTGTTGACTTGTTGGCTTGTTGGTTTGTTGGTTTGTTGGTTTGTTGGCTTGTTGGTTACTTAGTTTGTTGGTTTGTTGGCATGTTGGTTTGTTGGTTTGTTGGTTTGTTGGCTTGTTGGTTTGTTGGTTTGTTGGCTTGTTGGTTTGTTGGTTTGTTGGCTTGTTGGCTTGTTGGTTTGTTGGTTTGTTGGTTTGTTGGTTTATTGGTTTGTTGGTTTGTTGGTTTGTTTGTTTGTTGGCTTGTTGGTTTGTTGGTTTGTTGGTTTGTTGGTTTGTTGGTTTGTTGGCTTGTTGGCTTGTTGGTTTGTTGGTTTGTTGGCTTGTTGGTTTGTTGGTTTGTTGGCTTGTTGGCTTGTTGCTTTGTTCGTTTGATGGTTTGTTGGTTTGTTGGTTTTTTGGTTTGTTGGTTTTTTGGTTTGTTGCTTTGTTGGTTTGTTGGTTTGTTGGCTTGTTGGCTTTTTGGTTTGTTGGCTTGTTGGTTTGTTAGTTTGTTGGCTTTCTGGTTACTTGGTTTGTTGGTTTGTTTACTTGTTGGTTTGTTGGCTTGTTGGTTTGTTGGTTTGTTGGTTTGTTGATTTATTAGCTTGTTGGCTTGTTGGTTTGTTGGTTTGTTGGTTTGTTGGTTTGTTGGTTTGTTGGTTTTTTGGTTTGTTGGTTTGTTGGTTTGTTGGCTTGTTGGTTTGTTGGTTTGTTGGTTTGTTGGTCTGTTTGGTTGTTGGTTTGTTGGTTTGTTGGCTTGTTGGTTTGTTGGTTTATTGGTTTGTTGGCTTGTTGGCTTGTTGGTTTGTTGATATGTTGGCTTGTTGGTTTGTTGGTTTGTTGGCTTGTTGGCTTGTTGCTTTGTTGGTTTGTTGGTTTGTTGGCTTGTTGGCTTGTTGGTTCGTAGTTTGTTGGATTTTTGGTTACTTGGTTTGTTGGTTTGTTGGTTTGTTGGTTTGTTGGCTTGTTGGTTTGTTGGCTTGTTGGTTTGTTCGTTTGTTAGTTTGTTGGTTTGTTGGCTTGTTGGCTTGTTGGTTTGTTGGTTTGTTGGTTTGTTGGTTTGTTGGTTTGTTGGTTTGTTGCTTTGTTGGTTTTGTTGGTTTGTTGGCTTTTTGGCTTGTTGGTTTGTTGGTTTGTTGGCTTGTTGGCTTGTTGGTTTGTTGGTTTGTTGGTTTGTTGGTTTGTTGGTTTGTTGGTTTGTTGCTTTGTTGGTTTGTTGGTTTGTTGGCTTGTTGGTTTGTTGGTTTGTTGGTTTGTTGGCTTGTTGGCTTGTGGGTTTGTTGGTTTGTTGGTTTGTTGGTTTGTTGCTTTGTTGGTTTGTTGGTTTGTTGGCTTGTTGGCTTGTTGGTTTGTTAGTTTGTTGGCTTTTTGGTTACTTGGTTTGTTGGTTTGTTGGTTTGTTGGTTTGTTGGCTTGTTGCTTTGTTGGTTTGTTGGTTTGTTGGCTTGTTGGCTTGTTGGTTTGTTGTTTTGTTGGTTTGTTGGTTTGTTGGTTTGTTGGCTTGTGGGTTTGTTGGTTTGTTGGCTTGTTGGTTTGTTGGTTTGTTGGTTTGTTGGCTTGTTGGCTTGTTGGTTTGTTGGTTTGTTGGCTTGTTGGTTTGTTGGCTTGTTGGTTTGTTGGTTTGTTGGTTTGTTGGCTTGTTGGCTAGTTGGTTTGTTGGTTTGTTGGCCTTTTGGTTACTTAGTTTGTTGGTTTGTTGGCATGTTGGTTTCTTGGTTTGTTGGTTTGTTGGCTTGTTGGTTTGTTGGTTTGTTGGTTTGTTGGCTTGTTGGCTAGTTGGTTTGTTGGTTTGTTGGCCTTTTGGTTACTTAGTTTGTTGGTTTGTTGGTTTGTTGGCTTGTTGGCTTGTTGGTTTGTTGGTTTGTTGGTTTGTTGGCTTGTTGGCTAGTTGGTTTGTTGGTTTGTTGGCCTTTTGGTTACTTAGTTTGTTGGTTTGTTGGCATGTTGGTTTGTTGGTTTGTTGGTTTGTTGGCTTGTTGGTTACTTAGTTTGTTGGTTTGTTGGCATATTGGTTTGTTGGTTTGTTGGTTTGTTGGTTTGTTGGTTTGTTGGTTTGTTGGTTTGTTGACTTGTTGGTTCGTTGGCTTGTTGGTTTGTTAGTTTGTTGGCCTTTTGGTTACTTGGTTTGTTGGTTTGTTGGTTTGTTGGCTTGTTGGCTTGTTGCTTTGTTGGTTTGTTGGTTTGTTGGCTTGTTGGTTTGTTGGCTTGTTGGCCTGTTGGTTTGTTAGTTTGTTGGCCTTTTGGTTACTTGGTTTGTTGGTTTGTTGGTTTGTTGGTTTGTTGGCTTGTTGGTTTGTTGGTTTGTTGGTTTGTTGGCGTGTTGGCTTGTTGGTTTGTTGGTTTGTTGGCTTGTTGGTTACTTAGTTTGTTGGTTTGTTGGCATGTTGCATTGTTGGTTTATCGGCTTGTTGGCTTGTTGGTTTGTTGGTTTGTTGGTTTGTTGGTTTGTTGGCTTATTGGTTTGTTGGTTTTTTGGCTTGTTGGTTTGTTGGTTTGTTGGTTTGTTGGCTTGTTGGCTTGTTGGTTTGTTGGTTTATTGGCTTATTGGTTTGTTGGTTTGTTGGTTTGTTGGCTTGTTGGCTTGTTGCTTTGTTCGTTTGATGGTTTGTTGGTTTGTTGGTTTTTTGGTTTGTTGGTTTTTTGGTTTGTTGCTTTGTTGATTTGTTGGTTTGTTGGCTTGTTGGCTTGTTGGTTTGTTGCTTTGTTGGCTTGTTGGTTTGTTGGTTTATTGGCTTATTGGTTTGTTGGTTTGTTGGCTTGTTTTCTTGTTGGTTTGTTGCTTTGTTGGCTTGTTGGTTTGTTAGTTTGTGGGCTTTTTGGTTACTTGGTTTGTTGGTTTGTTGGTTTGTTGGCTTGTTGGTTTGTTGGCTTGTTGGTTTGTGGTTTGTTGGTTTGTTGGCTTGTTGGCTTGTTGGTTTGTTGGTTTGTTGGCTTGTTGGCTTGTTGGTTTGTTGGCTTGTTGGTTTGTTTGTTTGTTAGTTTTTTGGTTTTTTGGTTTGTTGGCTTGTTGGTTTGTTGGTTTGTTGGTTTGTTGGTTTGTTGGTTTGTTGGTTTGTTGGTTTGTTGGTTTGTTGCTTTGTTGGTTTGTTGGTTTGTTGGCTTGTTGGCTTGTTGGTTTGTTGGTTTGTGGGCTTGTTGGCTTGTTGGCTTGTTGGTTTGTTGGTTTGTTGGTTTGTTGGTTTGTTGGTTTGTTAATTTGTTGCTTTGTTGGTTTGTTGGTTTGTTGGCTTGTTGGCTTGTTGGTTTGTTGGTTTGTTGGCTTGTTGGCTTGTTGGTTTGTTGGTTTGTTGGTTTGTTGGTTTGTTGGCCTTTTGGTTACTTAGTTTGTTGGTTTGTTGGTTTGTTGGTTTGTTGGCTTGTTGGTTTGTTGGTTTGTTGGTTTGTTGGCGTGTTGGCTTGTTGGTTTGTTGGTTTGTTGGCTTGTTGGTTACTTAGTTTGTTGGTTTGTTGGCATGTTGCTTTGTTGGTTTGTTGGTTTGTTGGCTTGTTGGTTTGTTGGTTTGTTGGCTTGTTGGTTTGTGGTTTGTTGGTTTGTTGGCTTGTTGGCTTGTTGGTTTGTTGGTTTGTTGGCTTGTTGGTTTGTTGGTTTGTTGGATTGTTGCCTTGTTGCTTTGTTGGTTTTTTGGTTTGTTGGCTTGTTGGCTCTTTGGTTTGTTAGTTTGTTGGCTTTTTGGTTACTTGGTTTGTTGGTTTGTTGGCTTGTTGGTTTGTTGGCTTGTTGGTTTGTTTGTTTGTTAGTTTTTTGCTTTGTTGGCTTGTTGGCTTGTTGGTTTGTTGGTTTGTTGGTTTGTTGGTTTGTTGGTTTGTTGGTTTGTTGCTTTGTTGGTTTCTTGGTTTGTTGGCTTGTTGGCTTGTTGGTTTGTTGGTTTGTTGGCTTGTTGGCTTGTTGGCTTGTTGGTTTGTTGGTTTGTTGGTTTGTTGGTTTGTTGGTTTGTTGGTTTGTTGGTTTGTTGCTTTGTTGGTTTGTTGGTTTGTTGGCTTGTTGGCTTGTTGGTTTGTTGGTTTGTTGGCTTGTTGGCTTGTTGGTTTGTTGGTTTGTTGGTTTGTTGGTTTGTTGGTTTGTTGCTTTGTTGGTTTGTTGGTTTGTTGGTTTGTTGGCTTGTTGGCTTGTTGGTTTGTTAGTTTGTTGGCTTTTTGGTTACTTGGTTTGTTGGTATGTTGGTTTGTTGGCTTCTTGGTTTGTTGGCTTGTTGCTTTGTTGGTTTGTTGGCTTGTTGGCTTGTTGGTTTGTTGGTTTGTTGGTTTGTTGGTTTGTTGGTTTGTTGGTTTGTTGGTTTGTTGGCTTGTTGGTTTGTTGGTTTATTGGCTTGTTGGTTACTTGGTTTGTTGGTTTGTTGGTTTGTTGGCTTGTTGGTTTGTTGGTTTGTTGGTTTTTGGTTTGTTGGTTTATTTGTTTGTTGGTTTGTTGGCTTGTTGGCTTGTTGGTTTGTTGGCTTGTTGGTTTGTTAGTTTGTTGGCTTTTTGGTTACTTGGTTTGTTGGTTTGTTGGTTTGTTGGCTGGTTGGTTTTTTGGCTTGTTGGTTTGTTGGGTTGTTGGTTTGTTGGCTTGTTGGCTTGTTGGTTTGTTGGTTTGTTGGTTTGTTGATTTGTTGGCTTGTTGGTTTGTTGGTTTGTTGGCTTGTTGGCTTGTTGGCTTGTTGGTTTGTTAGTTTGTTGGCTTTTTGGTTACTTGGTTTGTTGGTTTGTTGGTTTGTTGGCTTGTAGGTTTGTTGGTTTGTTGGTTTGTTGGCTTGTTGTTTTGTTGGCTTGTTGGTTTGTTGGTTTGTTGGTTTGTTGGCTTGTTGGCTTGTTGGTTTGTTGGTTTGTTGGTTTGTTGGTTTGTTGGCTTGTTGGTTTGTTGGTTTGTTGGCTTGTCGGTTTTTGGTTTGTTGGTTTGTTGGCTTGTTGGTTACTTGGTTTGTTGGTTTGCTGGTTTGTTGGTTTGTTGGCTTGTTGGTTTGTTGGTTTGTTGGTTTTTGGTTTGTTGGTTTATTTGTTTGTTGGTTAGTTGGTTTGTTCGCTTGTTGGTTTGTTGGTTTGTTGGCTTGTTGGCTTGTTGGTTTGTTGGTTTGTTGGCTTATTGGTTACTTAGTTTGTTGGTTTGTTGATTAGTTCGTTTGTTTGTTTGTTAGTTTGTTGGTTTGTTGGCTTGTTGGTTTGTTGGTTTGTTGGCTTGTTGGTTTGTTGGTTTGTTGGTTTGTTGGTTTGTTGGTTTGTTGGTTTTTTGGTTTGTTGGTTTATTTGTTTGTTGGTTTTTGGCTTGTTGGTTTGTTGGTTTGTTGGTTTGTTGGTTTGTTGGCTTGTTGGTTTGTTGGTTTGTTGGTTTGTTGGCTTGTTGGCTTGTTGGTTTGTTGGATTGTTGGCTTGTTGGTTTGTTGGTTTGTTGGTTTTTTGGTTTGTTGGTTTGTTGGTTTGTTGGTTTGTTGGTTTATTTGTTTGTTGGTTTGTTGGTTTATTTGTTTGTTGGTTTGTTGGCTTGTTGGTTTGTTGGTTTGTTGGTTTGTTGCTTTGTTCGTTTGATGGTTTGTTGGTTTGCTGGTTACTTGGTTTGTTGGTTTGTTGGTTTGTTGGTTTGTTGGCTTGTTGGCTTGTTGGTTTGTTGGTTTGTTGGTTTGTTGGCTTGTTGGCTACTTAGTTTGTTGGTTTGTTGGCATGTTGGTTTTTTGGTTTGTTGGTTTGTTGGCTTGTTGGTTTGTTGGTTTGTTGGCTTGTTGGTTTGTTGGTTTGTTGGCTTGTTGGCTTGTTGGTTTGTTGGTTTGTTGGTTTGTTGGTTTATTGGTTTGTTGGTTTGTTGGTTTGTTGGTTTGTTGGTTTGTTGGCTTGTTGGTTTGTTGGTTTGTTGGTTTGTTGGTTTGTTGGTTTGTTGGCTTGTTGGCTTGTTGGTTTGTTGGTTTGTTGGCTTGTTGGTTTGTTGGTTTGTTGGCTTGTTGGCTTGTTGCTTTGTTCGTTTGATGGTTTGTTGGTTTGTTGGTTTTTTGGTTTGTTGGTTTTTTGGTTTGTTGCTTTGTTGGTTTGTTGGTTTGTTGGCTTGTTGGCTTTTTGGTTTGTTGGCTTGTTGGTTTGTTAGTTTGTTGGCTTTATGGTTACTTGGTTTGTTGGTTTGTTTACTTGTTGGTTTGTTGGCTTGTTGGTTTGTTGGTTTGTTGGTTTGTTGATTTATTGGCTTGTTGGCTTGTTGGTTTGTTGGTTTGTTGGTTTGTTGGTTTGTTGGTTTGTTGGTTTGTTGGTTTTTTGGTTTGTTGGTTTGTTGGTTTGTTGGCTTGTTGGTTTGTTGGTTTGTTGGTTTGTTGGTCTGTTTGGTTGTTGGTTTGTTGGTTTGTTGGCTTGTTGGTTTGTTGGTTAATTGGTTTGTTGGCTTGTTGGCTTGTTGGTTTGTTGATTTGTTGGCTTGTTGGTTTGTTGGTTTGTTGGCTTGTTGGCTTGTTGCTTTGTTGGTTTGTTGGTTTTTTGGCTTGTTGGCTTGTTGGTTCGTAGTTTGTTGGATTTTTGGTTACTTGGTTTGTTGGTTTGTTGGTTTGTTGGCTTGTTGGTTTGTTCGTTTGTTAGTTTGTTGGTTTGTTGGCTTGTTGGCTTGTTGGTTTGTTGGTTTGTTGGTTTGTTGGTTTGTTGGTTTGTTGGTTTGTTGCTTTGTTGGTTTTGTTGGTTTGTTGGCTTTTTGGCTTGTTGGTTTGTTGGTTTGTTGGCTTGTTGGCTTGTTGGTTTGTTGGTTTGTTGGTTTGTTGGTTTGTTGGTTTGTTGGTTTGTTGCTTTGTTGGTTTGTCGGTTTGTTGGCTTGTTGGCTTGTTGGTTTGTTGGTTTGTTGGCTTGTTGGCTTGTGGGTTTGTTGGTTAGTTGGTTTGTTGGTTTGTTGCTTTGTTGGTTTGTTGGTTTGTTGGCTTGTTGGCTTGTTGGTTTGTTAGTTTGTTGGCTTTTTGGTTACTTGGTTTGTTGGTTTGTTGGTTTGTTGGTTTGTTGGCTTGTTGCTTTGTTGGTTTGTTGCTTTGTTGGCTTGTTGGCTTGTTGGTTTGTTGTTTTGTTGGTTTGTTGGTTTGTTGGCTTGTGGGTTTGTTGGTTTGTTGGCTTGTTGGTTTGTTGGTTTGTTGGTTTGTTGGCTTGTTGGCTTGTTGGTTTGTTGGTTTGTTGGCTTGTTGGTTTGTTGGCTTGTTGGTTTGTTGGTTTGTTGGTTTGTTGGCTTGTTGGCTTGTTGGTTTGTTGGTTTGTTGGCCTTTTGGTTACTTAGTTTGTTGGTTTGTTGGCATGTTGGTTTGTTGGTTTGTTGGTTTGTTGGCTTGTTGGTTACTTAGTTTGTTGGTTTGTTGGCATATTGGTTTGTTGGTTTGTTGGTTTGTTGGTTTGTTGGTTTGTTGGTTCGTTGGCTTGTTGGTTTGTTAGTTTGTTGGCCTTTTGGTTACTTGGTTTGTTGGTTTGTTGGTTTGTTGGCTTGTTGGCTTGTTGCTTTGTTGGTTTGTTGGTTTGTTGGCTTGTTGGTTTGTTGGCTTGTTGGCCTGTTGGTTTGTTAGTTTGTTGGCCTTTTGGTTACTTGGTTTGTTGGTTTGTTGGTTTGTTGGTTTGTTGGCTTGTTGGTTTGTTGGTTTGTTGGTTTGTTGGTTTATTTGTTTGTTAGTTTGTTGGCTTGTTGGTTTGTTGGTTTGTTGGTTTGTTGGCTTGTTGGTTTGTTGGTTTGTTGGTTTGTTGGTTTGTTGGTTTGTTGGTTTTTTGGTTTGTTGGTTTATTTGTTTGTTGGTTTTTGGCTTGTTGGTTTGTTGGTTTGTTGGTTTGTTGGTTTGTTGGCTTGTTGGTTTGTTGGTTTGTTGGTTTGTTGGCTTGTTGGCTTGTTGGTTTGTTGGATTGTTGGCTTGTTGGTTTGTTGGTTTGTTGGTTTTTTGGTTTGTTGGTTTGTTGGTTTGTTGGTTTGTTGGTTTATTTGTTTGTTGGTTTGTTGGTTTATTTGTTTGTTGGTTTGTTGGCTTGTTGGTTTGTTGGTTTGTTGGTTTGTTGCTTTGTTCGTTTGATGGTTTGTTGGTTTGCTGGTTACTTGGTTTGTTGGTTTGTTGGTTTGTTGGTTTGTTGGCTTGTTGGCTTGTTGGTTTGTTGGTTTGTTGGTTTGTTGGCTTGTTGGCTACTTAGTTTGTTGGTTTGTTGGCATGTTGGTTTTTTGGTTTGTTGGTTTGTTGGCTTGTTGGTTTGTTGGTTTGTTGGCTTGTTGGTTTGTTGGTTTGTTGGCTTGTTGGCTTGTTGGTTTGTTGGTTTGTTGGTTTGTTGGTTTATTGGTTTGTTGGTTTGTTGGTTTGTTGGTTTGTTGGTTTGTTGGCTTGTTGGTTTGTTGGTTTGTTGGTTTGTTGGTTTGTTGGTTTGTTGGCTTGTTGGCTTGTTGGTTTGTTGGTTTGTTGGCTTGTTGGTTTGTTGGTTTGTTGGCTTGTTGGCTTGTTGCTTTGTTCGTTTGATGGTTTGTTGGTTTGTTGGTTTTTTGGTTTGTTGGTTTTTTGGTTTGTTGCTTTGTTGGTTTGTTGGTTTGTTGGCTTGTTGGCTTTTTGGTTTGTTGGCTTGTTGGTTTGTTAGTTTGTTGGCTTTATGGTTACTTGGTTTGTTGGTTTGTTTACTTGTTGGTTTGTTGGCTTGTTGGTTTGTTGGTTTGTTGGTTTGTTGATTTATTGGCTTGTTGGCTTGTTGGTTTGTTGGTTTGTTGGTTTGTTGGTTTGTTGGTTTGTTGGTTTGTTGGTTTGTTGGTTTTTTGGTTTGTTGGTTTGTTGGTTTGTTGGCTTGTTGGTTTGTTGGTTTGTTGGTTTGTTGGTCTGTTTGGTTGTTGGTTTGTTGGTTTGTTGGCTTGTTGGTTTGTTGGTTAATTGGTTTGTTGGCTTGTTGGCTTGTTGGTTTGTTGATTTGTTGGCTTGTTGGTTTGTTGGTTTGTTGGCTTGTTGGCTTGTTGCTTTGTTGGTTTGTTGGTTTGTTGGCTTGTTGGCTTGTTGGTTCGTAGTTTGTTGGATTTTTGGTTACTTGGTTTGTTGGTTTGTTGGTTTGTTGGCTTGTTGGTTTGTTCGTTTGTTAGTTTGTTGGTTTGTTGGCTTGTTGGCTTGTTGGTTTGTTGGTTTGTTGGTTTGTTGGTTTGTTGGTTTGTTGGTTTGTTGCTTTGTTGGTTTTGTTGGTTTGTTGGCTTTTTGGCTTGTTGGTTTGTTGGTTTGTTGGCTTGTTGGCTTGTTGGTTTGTTGGTTTGTTGGTTTGTTGGTTTGTTGGTTTGTTGGTTTGTTGCTTTGTTGGTTTGTCGGTTTGTTGGCTTGTTGGCTTGTTGGTTTGTTGGTTTGTTGGCTTGTTGGCTTGTGGGTTTGTTGGTTTGTTGGTTTGTTGGTTTGTTGCTTTGTTGGTTTGTTGGTTTGTTGGCTTGTTGGCTTGTTGGTTTGTTAGTTTGTTGGCTTTTTGGTTACTTGGTTTGTTGGTTTGTTGGTTTGTTGGTTTGTTGGCTTGTTGCTTTGTTGGTTTGTTGCTTTGTTGGCTTGTTGGCTTGTTGGTTTGTTGTTTTGTTGGTTTGTTGGTTTGTTGGTTTGTTGGCTTGTGGGTTTGTTGGTTTGTTGGCTTGTTGGTTTGTTGGTTTGTTGGTTTGTTGGCTTGTTGGCTTGTTGGTTTGTTGGTTTGTTGGCTTGTTGGTTTGTTGGCTTGTTGGTTTGTTGGTTTGTTGGTTTGTTGGCTTGTTGGCTTGTTGGTTTGTTGGTTTGTTGGCCTTTTGGTTACTTAGTTTGTTGGTTTGTTGGCATGTTGGTTTGTTGGTTTGTTGGTTTGTTGGCTTGTTGGTTACTTAGTTTGTTGGTTTGTTGGCATATTGGTTTGTTGGTTTGTTGGTTTGTTGGTTTGTTGGTTTGTTGGTTCGTTGGCTTGTTGGTTTGTTAGTTTGTTGGCCTTTTGGTTACTTGGTTTGTTGGTTTGTTGGTTTGTTGGCTTGTTGGCTTGTTGCTTTGTTGGTTTGTTGGTTTGTTGGCTTATTGGTTTGTTGGCTTGTTGGCCTGTTGGTTTGTTAGTTTGTTGGCCTTTTGGTTACTTGGTTTGTTGGTTTGTTGGTTTGTTGGTTTGTTGGCTTGTTGGTTTGTTGGTTTGTTGGTTTGTTGGCGTGTTGGCTTGTTGGTTTGTTGGTTTGTTGGCCTGTTGGTTACTTAGTTTGTTGGTTTGTTGGCATGTTGCTTTGTTGGTTTGTTGGTTTGTTGGCTTGTTGGCTTGTTGGTTTGTTGGCTTGTTGGTTTGTTGGTTTATCGGCTTGTTGGCTTGTTGGTTTGTTGGTTTGTTGGTTTGTTGGTTTGTTGGCTTATTGGTTTGTTGGTTTGTTGGCTTGTTGGTTTGTTGGTTTGTTGGTTTGTTGGCTTGTTGGCTTGTTGGTTTGTTGGTTTATTGGCTTATTGGTTTGTTGGTTTGTTGGTTTGTTGGCTTGTTGGCTTGTTGCTTTGTTCGTTTGATGGTTTGTTGGTTTGTTGGTTTTTTGGTTTGTTGGTTTTTTGGTTTGTTGCTTTGTTGATTTGTTGGTTTGTTGGCTTGTTGGCTTGTTGGTTTGTTGCTTTGTTGGCTTGTTGGTTTGTTAGTTTGTTGGCTTTTTGGTTACTTGGTTTGTTGGTTTGTTGGTTTGTTGGCTTGTTGGTTTGTTGGCTTGTTGGTTTGTGGTTTGTTGGTTTGTTGGCTTGTTGGCTTGTTGGTTTGTTGGTTTGTTGGCTTGTTGGTTTGTTGGTTTGTTGGCTTGTTGCCTTGTTGCTTTGTTGGTTTTTTGGTTTGTTGGCTTGTTGGCTCTTTGGTTTGTTAGTTTGTTGGCTTTTTGGTTACTTGGTTTGTTGGTTTGTTGGCTTGTTGGTTTGTTGGCTTGTTGGTTTGTTTGTTTGTTAGTTTTTTGGTTTTTTGGTTTGTTGGCTTGTTGGTTTGTTGGTTTGTTGGTTTGTTGGTTTGTTGGTTTGTTGGTTTGTTGGTTTGTTGCTTTGTTGGTTTGTTGGTTTGTTGGCTTGTTGGCTTGTTGGTTTGTTGGTTTGTTGGCTTGTTGGCTTGTTGGCTTGTTGGTTTGTTGGTTTGTTGGTTTGTTGGTTTGTTGGTTTGTTGGTTTGTTGCTTTGTTGGTTTGTTGGTTTGTTGGCTTGTTGGCTTGTTGGTTTGTTGGTTTGTTGGCTTGTTGGTTTGTTGGTTTGTTGGTTTGTTGGTTTGTTGGTTTGTTGCTTTGTTGGTTTGTTGGTTTGTTGGTTTGTTGGCTTGTTGACTTGTTGGTTTGTTAGTTTGTTGGCTTGTTGGCTTGTTGGTTTGTTGGTTTGTTGGCCTTTTGGTTACTTAGTTTGTTGGTTTGTTGGCAGGTTGGTTTGTTGGTTTGTTGGCTTGTTGGTTACTTAGTTTGTTGGTTTGTTGGCATATTGGTTTGTTGGTTTGTTGGTTTGTTGGTTTGTTGGTTTGTTGGTTTGTTGGTTTGTTGACTTGTTGGTTTGTTAGTTTGTTGGCCTTTTGGTTACTTGGTTTGTTGGTTTGTTGGTTTGTTGGTTTGTTGGTTTGTTGGCTTGTTGGTTTGTTGGTTTGTTGGTTTGTTGGCGTGTTGGCTTGTTGGTTTGTTGGTTTGTTGGCTTGTTGGTTACTTAGTTTGTTGGTTTGTTGGCATGTTGCTTTGTTGGTTTGTTGGTTTGTTGGCTTGTTGGTTTGTTGGTTTGTTGGCTTGTTGGTTTGTTGGTTTATTGGCTTGTTGGCTTGTTGGTTTGTTGGTTTGTTGGTTTGTTGGTTTGTTGGCTTATTGGTTTGTTGGTTTGTTGGCTTGTTGGTTTGTTGGTTTGTTGGTTTGTTGGCTTGTTGGCTTGTTGGTTTGTTGGTTTATTGGCTTATTGGTTTGTTGGTTTGTTGGTTTGTTGGCTTGTTGGCTTGTTGCTTTGTTCGTTTGATGGTTTGTTGGTTTGTTGGTTTTTTGGTTTATTGGTTTTTTGGTTTGTTGCTTTGTTGATTTGTTGGTTTGTTGGCTTGTTGGCTTGTTGGTTTGTTGCTTTGTTGGCTTGTTGGTTTGTTAGTTTGTTGGCTTTTTGGTTACTTGGTTTGTTGGTTTGTTGGTTTGTTGGCTTGTTGGTTTGTTGGCTTGTTGGTTTGTGGTTTGTTGGTTTGTTGGCTTGTTGGCTTGTTGGTTTGTTGGTTTGTTGGCTTGTTGGTTTGTTGGTTTGTTGGCTTGTTGCCTTGTTGCTTTGTTGGTTTTTTGGTTTGTTGGCTTGTTGGCTCTTTGGTTTGTTAGTTTGTTGGCTTTTTGGTTACTTGGTTTGTTGGTTTGTTGGCTTGTTGGTTTGTTGGCTTGTTGGTTTGTTTGTTTGTTGGCTTGTTGCCTTGTTGCTTTGTTGGTTTTTTGGTTTGTTGGTTTGTTGGTTTGTTGGTTTGTTGGTTTGTTGGTTTGTTGGTTTGTTGGTTTGTTGGCTTGTTGGTTTGTTGGTTTGTTGGTTTGTTGGCGTGTTGGCTTGTTGGTTTGTTGGTTTGTTGGCTTGTTGGTTACTTAGTTTGTTGGTTTGTTGGCATGTTGCTTTGTTGGTTTGTTGGTTTGTTGGCTTGTTGGTTTGTTGGTTTGTTGGCTTGTTGGTTTGTTGGTTTATTGGCTTGTTGGCTTGTTGGTTTGTTGGTTTGTTGGTTTGTTGGTTTGTTGGCTTATTGGTTTGTTGGTTTGTTGGCTTGTTGGTTTGTTGGTTTGTTGGTTTGTTGGCTTGTTGGCTTGTTGGTTTGTTGGTTTATTGGCTTATTGGTTTGTTGGTTTGTTGGTTTGTTGGCTTGTTGGCTTGTTGCTTTGTTCGTTTGATGGTTTGTTGGTTTGTTGGTTTTTTGGTTTGTTGGTTTTTTGGTTTGTTGCTTTGTTGATTTGTTGGTTTGTTGGCTTGTTGGCTTGTTGGTTTGTTGCTTTGTTGGCTTGTTGGTTTGTTAGTTTGTTGGCTTTTTGGTTACTTGGTTTGTTGGTTTGTTGGTTTGTTGGCTTGTTGGTTTGTTGGCTTGTTGGTTTGTGGTTTGTTGGTTTGTTGGCTTGTTGGCTTGTTGGTTTGTTGGTTTGTTGGCTTGTTGGTTTGTTGGTTTGTTGGCTTGTTGCCTTGTTGCTTTGTTGGTTTTTTGGTTTGTTGGCTTGTTGGCTCTTTGGTTTGTTAGTTTGTTGGCTTTTTGGTTACTTGGTTTGTTGGTTTGTTGGCTTGTTGGTTTGTTGGCTTGTTGGTTTGTTTGTTTGTTAGTTTTTTGGTTTGTTGGCTTGTTGGCTTGTTGGTTTGTTGGTTTGTTGGTTTGTTGGTTTGTTGGTTTGTTGGTTTGTTGGTTTGTTGGTTTGTTGCTTTGTTGGTTTCTTGGTTTGTTGGCTTGTTGGCTTGTTGGTTTGTTGGTTTGTTGGCTTGTTGGCTTGTTGGCTTGTTGGTTTGTTGGTTTGTTGGTTTGTTGGTTTGTTGGTTTGTTGGTTTGTTGCTTTGTTGGTTTGTTGGTTTGTTGGCTTGTTGGCTTGTTGGTTTGTTGGTTTGTTGGCTTGTTGGTTTGTTGGTTTGTTGGTTTGTTGGTTTGTTGCTTTGTTGCTTTGTTGGTTTGTTGGTTTGTTGCTTTGTTGGCTTGTTGGCTTGTTGGTTTGTTAGTTTGTTGGCTTTTTGGTTACTTGGTTTGTTGGTATGTTGGTTTGTTGGCTTCTTGGTTTGTTGCTTTGTTGGTTTGTTGGCTTGTTGGCTTGTTGGTTTGTTGGTTTGTTGGTTTGTTGGCTTGTTGGTTTGTTGGTTTATTGGCTTGTTGGTTACTTGGTTTGTTGGTTTGTTGGTTTGTTGGCTTGTTGGTTTGTTGGTTTGTTGGTTTTTTGGTTTGTTGGTTTATTTGTTTGTTGGTTTGTTGGCTTGTTGGTTTGTTGGTTTGTTGGTTTGTTGGTTTGTTAGTTTGTTGGTTTGTTGGTTTGTTGGCTTGTTGTTTTGTTGGTTTGTTGGCTTGTTGGCTTGTTGGTTTGTTGGTTTGTTGGCTTGTTGGTTACTTGGTTTGTTGGTTTGTTGGTTTGTTGGCTTGTTGGTTTGTTGGTTTGTTGGTTTTTTGGTTTGTTGGTTTATTTGTTTGTTGGTTTGTTGGCTTGTTGGTTTGTTGGTTTGTTAGTTTGTTGGTTTGTTGGCTTGTTGGTTTGTTGGTTTGTTGGCTTGTTGGCTTGTTGGTTTGTTGGCTTGTTGGCTTGTTGGTTTGTTGGTTTGTTGGTTTTTTGGTTTGTTCGTTTGTTGGTTTGTTGGTTTGTTGGTTTGTTGGTTTGTTGGTTTGTTAGTTTGTTGGTTTGTTTGTGTGTTGGTTTGTTGGTTTATTTGTTTGTTGGTTACTTGGTTTGTTGGTTTGTTGGTTTGTTGGTTTGTTGGTTTGTTGGTTTGTTGGCTTGTTGGGTTGTTGGTTTGTTGGTTTGTTAGCGTGTTGGTTACTTAGTTTGTTGGTTTGTTGGCATGTTGGTTTGTTGGTTTGTTGGTTTGTTGGTTTGTTGGCTTGTTGGTTTGTTGGTTTGTTGGTTTGTTGGCTTGTTGGTTTGTTGGTTTGTTGGTTTGTTGGTTTGTTGGCTTGTTGGTTTGTTGGTTTGTTGGCTTGGTGGTTTGTTGGTTTGTTGGTTTGTTGGCTTGTTGGCTTGTTGGTTTGTTGGTTTGTTGGCTTGTTGGTTTGTTAGCTTCTTGGCTTGTTGGCTTGTTGCTTTGTTCGTTTGATGGTTTGTTGGTTTGTTGGTTTGTTGGTTTGTTGGCTTGCTGGCTTGTTGCTTTGTTGGTTTGTCGGTTTGATGGCTTGTTGGCTTGTTGGTTTGTTAGTTTGTTGGCTTTTTGGTTACTTGGTTTGTTGGTTTGTTGATTTGTTGCCTTGTTGGTTTGTTGGCTTGTTGGTTTGTTGGTTTGTTGGTTTGTTGGCTTGTTGGCTTGTTGGTTTGTTGGTTTGTTGGTTTGTTGGTTTTTTGGTTTGTTGGTTTTTTGGTTTGTTGGTTTTTTGGTTTGTTGGTTTGTTGGTTTGTTGGTTTTTTGGTTTGTTGGTTTGTTGGCTTGTTGGCTTGTTGGTTTGTTGGTTTGTTGGTTTGTTGGTTTGTTCGTTTATTTTTTTGTTGGTTTGTTGGCTTGTTGGTTTGTTGGTTTGTTGATTTGTTTGCTTCTTGGCTTTCTGGTTTGTTAGTTTGTTGGCTTTTTGGTTACTTGGTTTGTTGGTTTGTTGGTTTGTTGGCGTGTTGGCTTGTTGGTTTGTTGGTTTGTAGGCTTGTTGGTTTGTTGGTTTGTTGGCTTGTTGGCTTGTTGCTTTGTTGGTTTGTTGGTTTGTTGGCTTGTTGGTTTGTTGGCTTGTTGGCTTGTTGGTTTGTTAGTTTGTTCGCTTTTTGGTTACTTGGTTTGTTGGTTTGTTGGCTTGTTGGTTTGTTGGTTTGTTGGTTTGTTGGTTTGTTGGTTTGTTGGTTTGTTGGCTTGTTGGTTTGTTAGTTTGTTGGCTTGTTGGTTTGTTGGTTTGCTGGCTTGTTGGCTTGTTGGTTTGTTGGTCTGTTGGTTTGTTGGTTTGTTGGTTTGTTGGTTTGTTGGTTTGTTGGTTTTTTGGTATGTTGGTTTGTTGGTTTGTTGGCTTGTTGGTTTGTTGGTTTTTTGGTTTGTTTGCTTGTTGGTTTGTTGGTTTGTTGGCTTGTTGGTTTCGTGGTTTGTTGGTTTGTTGGCTTGTTGGCTTGTTGGTTTGTTGGTTTGTTGGCTTGCTGGCTTGTTGCTTTGTTGGTTTGTCGGTTTGATGGCTTGTTGGCTTGTTGGTTTGTTAGTTTGTTGGCTTTTTGGTTACTTGGTTTGTTGGTTTGTTAATTTGTTGCCTTGTTGGTTTGTTGGCTTGTTGGTTTGTTGGTTTGTTGGTTTGTTGGCTTGTTGGCTTGTTGGTTTGTTGGTTTGTTGGTTTGTTGGTTTTTTGGTTTGTTGGTTTTTTGGTTTGTTGGTTTTTTGGTTTGTTGGTTTGTTGGTTTGTTGGTTTTTTGGTTTGTTGGTTTGTTGGCTTGTTGGCTTGTTGGTTTGTTGGTTTGTTGGTTTGTGGGTTTGTTCGTTTATTTTTTTGTTGGTTTGTTGGTTTGTTGGTTTGTTGGTTTGTTGGTTTGTTGGCTTGTTGGTTTGTTGGTTTGTTGGTTTGTTGGTTTGTTGCTTTGTTGCTTTGTTGGTTTGTTGGTTTGTTGCTTTGTTGGCTTGTTGGCTTGTTGGTTTGTTAGTTTGTTGGCTTTTTGGTTACTTGGTTTGTTGGTATGTTGGTTTGTTGGCTTCTTGGTTTGTTGCTTTGTTGGTTTGTTGGCTTGTTGGCTTGTTGGTTTGTTGGTTTGTTGGTTTGTTGGTTTGTTGGCTTGTTGGTTTGTTGGTTTATTGGCTTGTTGGTTACTTGGTTTGTTGGTTTGTTGGTTTGTTGGCTTGTTGGTTTGTTGGTTTGTTGGTTTTTTGGTTTGTTGGTTTATTTGTTTGTTGGTTTGTTGGCTTGTTGGTTTGTTGGTTTGTTGGTTTGTTGGTTTGTTAGTTTGTTGGTTTGTTGGTTTGTTGGCTTGTTGTTTTGTTGGTTTGTTGGCTTGTTGGCTTGTTGGTTTGTTGGTTTGTTGGCTTGTTGGTTACTTGGTTTGTTGGTTTGTTGGTTTGTTGGCTTGTTGGTTTGTTGGTTTGTTGGTTTTTTGGTTTGTTGGTTTATTTGTTTGTTGGTTTGTTGGCTTGTTGGTTTGTTGGTTTGTTGGTTTGTTGGTTTGTTGGCTTGTTGGTTTGTTGGTTTGTTGGCTTGTTGGCTTGTTGGTTTGTTGGCTTGTTGGCTTGTTGGTTTGTTGGTTTGTTGGTTTGTTGGTTTTTTGGTTTGTTCGTTTGTTGGTTTGTTGGTTTGTTGGTTTGTTGGTTTGTTGGTTTGTTAGTTTGTTGGTTTGTTTGTGTGTTGGTTTGTTGGTTTATTTGTTTGTTGGTTTGTTGGCTTGTTGGTTTGTTGGTTTGTTGGTTTGTTGCTTTGTTCGTTTGATGGTTTGTTTGTTTGTTGGTTACTTGGTTTGTTGGTTTGTTGGTTTGTTGGTTTGTTGGTTTGTTGGTTTGTTGGCATGTTGGTTTGTTGGTTTGTTGGTTTGTTGGTTTGTTGGCTTGTTGGTTTGTTGGTTTGTTGGTTTGTTGGCTTGTTGGTTTGTTGGTTTGTTGGTTTGTTGGTTTGTTGGTTTGTTGGCTTGTTGGTTTGTTGGTTTGTTGGCTTGGTGGTTTGTTGGTTTGTTGGTTTGTTGGCTTGTTGGCTTGTTGGTTTGTTGGTTTGTTGGCTTGGTGGTTTGTTGGTTTGTTGGTTTGTTGGCTTGTTGGCTTGTTGGTTTGTTGGTTTGTTGGCTTGTTGGTTTGTTAGCTTCTTGGCTTGTTGGCTTGTTGCTTTGTTCGTTTGATGGTTTGTTGGTTTGTTGGTTTGTTGGTTTGTTGGCTTGCTGGCTTGTTGCTTTGTTGGTTTGTCGGTTTGATGGCTTGTTGGCTTGTTGGTTTGTTAGTTTGTTGGCTTTTTGGTTACTTGGTTTGTTGGTTTGTTGATTTGTTGCCTTGTTGGTTTGTTGGCTTGTTGGTTTGTTGGTTTGTTGGTTTGATGGCTTGTTGGCTTGTTGGTTTGTTGGTTTGTTGGTTTGTTGGTTTTTTGGTTTGTTGGTTTTTTGGTTTGTTGGTTTTTTGGTTTGTTGGTTTGTTGGTTTGTTGGTTTTTTGGTTTGTTGGTTTGTTGGCTTGTTGGCTTGTTGGTTTGTTGGTTTGTTGGTTTGTTGGTTTGTTGGTTTGTTCGTTTATTTTTTTGTTGGTTTGTTGGCTTGTTGGTTTGTTGGTTTGTTGATTTGTTTGCTTCTTGGCTTTCTGGTTTGTTAGTTTGTTGGCTTTTTGGTTACTTGGTTTGTTGGTTTGTTGGTTTGTTGGCGTGTTGGCTTGTTGGTTTGTTGGTTTGTAGGCTTGTTGGTTTGTTGGTTTGTTGGCTTGTTGGCTTGTTGCTTTGTTGGTTTGTTGGTTTGTTGGCTTGTTGGTTTGTTGGCTTGTTGGCTTGTTGGTTTGTTAGTTTGTTCGCTTTTTGGTTACTTGGTTTGTTGGTTTGTTGGCTTGTTGGTTTGTTGGTTTGTTGGTTTGTTGGTTTGTTGGTTTGTTGGTTTGTTGGTTTGTTGGTTTGTTGGCTTGTTGGTTTGTTAGTTTGTTGGCTTGTTGGTTTGTTGGTTTGCTGGCTTGTTGGCTTGTTGGTTTGTTGGTCTGTTGGTTTGTTGGTTTGTTGGTTTGTTGGTTTGTTGGTTTGTTGGTTTTTTGGTATGTTGGTTTGTTGGTTTGTTGGCTTGTTGGTTTGTTGGTTTTTTGGTTTGTTTGCTTGTTGGTTTGTTGGTTTGTTGGCTTGTTGGTTTCGTGGTTTGTTGGTTTGTTGGCTTGTTGGCTTGTTGGTTTGTTGGTTTGTTGGCTTGTTGGTTTGTTGGTTTGTTGGCTTGCTGGCTTGTTGCTTTGTTGGTTTGTCGGTTTGATGGCTTGTTGGCTTGTTGGTTTGTTAGTTTGTTGGCTTTTTGGTTACTTGGTTTGTTGGTTTGTTAATTTGTTGCCTTGTTGGTTTGTTGGCTTGTTGGTTTGTTGGTTTGTTGGTTTGTTGGCTTGTTGGCTTGTTGGTTTGTTGGTTTGTTGGTTTGTTGGTTTTTTGGTTTGTTGGTTTTTTGGTTTGTTGGTTTTTTGGTTTGTTGGTTTGTTGGTTTGTTGGTTTTTTGGTTTGTTGGTTTGTTGGCTTGTTGGCTTGTTGGTTTGTTGGTTTGTTGGTTTGTGGGTTTGTTCGTTTATTTTTTTGTTGGTTTGTTGGTTTGTTGGTTTGTTGGTTTGTTGATTTGTTGGCTTCTTGGCTTTCTGGTTTGTTAGTTTGTTGGCTTTTTGGTTACTTGGTTTGTTGGTTTGTTGGTTTGTTGGCGTGTTGGCTTGTTGGTTTGTTGGTTTGTAGGCTTGTTGGTTTGTTGGTTTGTTGGCTTGTTGGCTTGTTGCTTTGTTGGTTTGTTGGTTTGTTGGCTTGTTGGTTTGTTGGCTTGTTGGTTTGTTAGTTTGTTGGCCTTTTGGTTACTTGGTTTGTTGGTTTGTTGGTTTGTTGGTTTGTTGGTTTGTTGGCTTGTTGGTTTGTTGGTTTGTTGGTTTGTTGGCGTGTTGGCTTGTTGGTTTGTTGGTTTGTTGGCTTGTTGGTTACTTAGTTTGTTGGTTTGTTGGCATGTTGCTTTGTTGGTTTGTTGGTTTGTTGGCTTGTTGGTTTGTTGGTTTGTTGGCTTGTTGGTTTGTTGGTTTATCGGCTTGTTGGCTTGTTGGTTTGTTGGTTTGTTGGTTTGTTGGTTTGTTGGCTTATTGGTTTGTTGGTTTGTTGGCTTGTTGGTTTGTTGGTTTGTTGGTTTGTTGGCTTGTTGGCTTGTTGGTT